>CM040427.1:121169333-122498841 GCA_022702705.1 Papilionanthe hookeriana x Papilionanthe teres
TCATGTCGAATCATCTCAAGCTTCATCAATTATAATGCAATATTTTGTATTACAAATTACGTCTCATATAAATTTTTAAATTTTGTTTGAGAATAATAATTTTTTTATTTATTAAATATTTTGTAGCGCCATTAAATTCAATGAGATAATTAGTTTTTTTATGATAATTTTTCTAAATAATTAATAAATATTTATTAAAATCAAAATATAAAAACTATTAAATTTTTATTAAACCTTTTAGTTCAAAATATTATACAAAAGCTTGTTACTTCGTTCGAACACGAGGATTAACCAAATATTTTTCTATTTTTGTTGGTTTATATTAGGGATCGACTTTAAGCACATATCTTTTTGCTTTAGTTATGGATGGTCTTACCGGATACTCACCGGAGGATGTACCTTGGTGTATGTCTTTTGCTGATGATATCCTTCTTGTGGATAAGAAGAGAGAATAAGATCAGGAAAAACTTGATATATGGAGGTCTATCTTGGAGTCTAAAGGCTTTCGTTTGGGTAGAACTAAAACGAAATACATGGAGTCTATCTTGGAGTCTAAAGGCTTTCGTTTGGGTAGAACTAAAACGAAATACATGGAATGTAATTTTAGTAGTTGTAGCTTTAGTGACAGAAATGTAACTATTGATATTGATGGGGATGTTATTAGTAGAATTCAAATTGGTTGGTTTAGGTGGAGGAATGCTTCAGGCTTATTGTGTGATAAAAAAGTGCCGCTTAGACTAGAAGGAAAATTTTATAAGATGGTGATACCTGCAATGCTCTATGGCACTGAATGTTGGCCTTTAAAAGAGAGGCATAAAACTAAGTTAAGTGTTGTCGAGATGAGAATGATTAGTTGGATGAGTGTTATTACACTTAGAGACAAAATGCGAAGTGAATATATCCGTGATAGGGTTGGTGTGGTCCAGTGACGGACAAAATTTGAGAGTTGTCTTACCGGGTGTTGGTCACCTTAAACGTCGACCATCTTATGCTCCGATTAGAAGAGTAGATGTTAGATTCTGACTTATTTTAAGAAGGTAGAGGTAGGCCTAGGAAGGCTTGGGCAAATTGTATAAAAAGTGATATTAATTTATTAGAATTAAATGAAAATATGACACTAAATAGGACGCAATGGAGAAAAAGGATTCTTGTAGCCGATCCCACTTAGTGGGATAAAGGTTTTATTGTTGTTGATGTATTTAAGTTCAAAATATTAGTATAATAAAAATTTAGAGTAGGTGACTGTCGTCCCAGAATCTTTGCTTCCCCAGTAGTAGTTTGTATCATGTGAAGTTTTGAATCGAGCATTGACTTATTAAATTTACTTAACTCTTCATAGTTGGCTTATTTAATTTTTCTTGAACTTTGTAGTTCTCCTTTTCATGTTATAATAACTTTAGACTTAACATTTCTTTTTGTCAAAACTAATTTTTTTTTTTAGCTTGAGATTTTGCATATGCAATAAGCAAACTGATGCTGTAGGCTCTCAATTTGAAGCTCACTTATTTTTTATTTTTTATTTTTTTGTGTCAAAATTAGTATCTAGAATCAACTATTTTGAGACCATACGAGTATGCAATGAACAGACTGATGCGAGAGTTGCTACCTATCTGTTGTAACTGTGTAGATCATGTCGCTCCTTGAGGTGCTCTGTTTTATAGGGACAGGACGGGCTTTCTCAATTATAGTTATTAATATCTAATCGAAAGTTAGAATTCTTTTCTGAGATTTTTTATTATGTTTTGATTTTTAATTATTGTTGTCAATTGCTGTTTTTGATTAATAGCTTCTGTCCTATAGAATTTTGATTATTTGCTATATTAGCTTCTGCACTGCATTAGATCTAGATTGAAAACCCTTTTACTAAGACGACTTTAAATCACATATCTAAATCGTTTCATTTGTTCTTTGCAAATCAATATTTTAGTTTATATCCACTGGATTTTCCTCTAATAAAAATCTATCTTTTGGCTTTTTTTTTTTAAATTTTATTGATATTCTTCATTTGGTAGAAGTGCTTACGTATTCAAAACTACCATTATTCAGTGGATGCACACTTTTTTATTTTATTTATTTTTATTTTTTCATATTAACTATTTTCTAAATATGATCAAACTTTTAAAGGTTATAAATATTGCTATTGTCGTTGAATTTTTTTAGTTCTATATTTATTTATTTTTTAATACAGGGTATGGTTTCTATAGAAAACGTATCAATTCTACAAGTGTCTAGATTTGAAGAATTGATGGCCGTCATTCTAAGGGGGTCTGAGCAACGTCATGTGTCTGGAACCCAAATGAATGATGAAAGTTCAAGATCACATTTGATATTATCCATCATAATTGAAAGTACCAATCGACAAACACAAACTATTGCAAGAGGAAAGGTAAGTCTGCAGCTACTGCAAAAGAAAACTGCTTTTTTGTGCGTATCTTTCTTATGAAGTAAATGTCTATATTAATTAATCAATGAAGCTATTTAATCATGTCGTACTGTTGTGTTTAAAAATTGGTTTCGATTTCACTCCCATTGTGGGAGCCTCAGTTTCATTATTTCTGGTAGTTTCAAGAGTCTTGATATTTAGTTTTGGTATCATGCTTGATTTTGATATTGATTTTCCATTGCTAGAAATAAAATGATTTAAGATATCTCATTCAGTTATATATTATGGTTTAAATATACAATTTTTTTATAATATGCTTGTATAAAAATGTTTATGATATATTAAAAAAATGATCGTTGAAAGATGTAAATTGTATGAATCAATCATAATATACCTTTATATTTCGTTATATTTTTGAAGGTATCATTGCTTGTTAGAACCAAAGACATTTAATTAAGTTTCCATTTTCTGTTTGTTTAGGATAAAAGTGATGTTTAGATTGGTATTAATTTTGTAGAATATAAACTTGTGAATCTCTTAATGATAGTATGTGAGAGCTACGGAATATAGACTTGGAAAACTTCCTTCAATATTTAAGAATCAAGTTAGTCCATGCTTGGAATATTTAAAATGGAAGTGTTTTTGTGTTAAGACAATGAAAAAAATAGCAAGGAAATTATTTTCAGTTTGTTTAATTAATCTTGAGAAGGCGATAAACTTCAAAATAGTTTGATGCACATCATGGAAAAATGTGTGAAAGGTATTATGGTATTATTAGTGATATATTTAATAGAGTACTAACCAATAATAGTAGTTGTCGTGTGACCATTAGTTTACAATTGTAATAAAGATGATTACCTCGAGGATCATTAGAAAGTGAAGTACCTTGATGTATGTTTTTTTCAGTTGATATGATTTTGTTTTACAAGGCATCTTTTGAAATAAATAAATACGAAAATAATGAAAAATTATTGAAGATAAATGATTTAGGATTAGTACAATAAAATAGTAGTAGTAAAACGTGTTATGTGCTGTCATGATGATTTAAATAGCTAATGCTTCAAGGCATTTTACACCCATCCTAGCTATTTGTTTGAGCGAAAAGTTATGCTGAAAAAGAAATTATTATGTCACTTATAAACTATTTCTTTTTATTGTAAATAATTTTTAATAGTATGAAATGATAATCATCATGTTTATTTAAGAAGAGAAAAGCTATTAAGTTTCAAGTCCTATTGCATTATAAATTTAAAATGCTTCATAAATAAACTATCTTAAACAAAGGTAGTAATCTACTCAAGTTACTTATATGTATAGCTTAGGGATTACTTTTAAGTTGTAAACCAATGGTGGTCCAAAGTTTGTTCAAATATATTTTTGTTCAAACCTATTATTAAATTAAATGCTTAATCCTATTAGTGAGAGACAACAACTTTGTATTTTTAACTATTAAATTTAGGGCTATCACTTATTAAGCTGAAGATTTTCAACATAAACTTATCAAACTATCATGGGCAAGAGTTTATTTAACTTGGTTGTGGCAATTGGTGAGTTGCTTGATCTTAAATATTGCTCAATCCTATTGGATAATGTCAAAGCTCTTGGGATTTATTAATAATATGAACAACTTGATCTTAAGTTAATAGAATGTTTAATTTTGTGCAATTGGGTATTGAAACACCTTTTGTTCATGTAGAGAGGCATAAGCCTCGAGGCATTTTGGACTTGTGCCTTAAAATCAACAAATTGTGCAAGGAAATAAATATTGTAATAAATTCAAAGTATGTAATAAGAAGTAATATAGTAACATATTAATATATTGAAATATAGTACATTAACATCCTTATATAATGGAAGTAATAAATTGTTTAAAGTAGGAACTAAGATGTCAACATCCAAATATTAAATCATAAAATAGTAATATTTATGCAATCATCAAAATATTACATTAAATATAATAATTTAAAATAATTTGAATAAAATAATCTCTCTCCCACTCATGTTCTTCATAAAAAAATAATATAACAAGTCATTGAGGTAAGAACTTTTATATTTCAGAAGTTACCATCGCTCTTATCATTTAATAAATTGAAATCATTGGCATAACAATTTATTTATTTATTTTTCTCATTTTATCCTCAATTACATCCATGTTCTTTTACTCATCTTAAATCTCATTCATATTCCTCTTATTTAATCAATAATGATATTCATTAGACGTTAGAAAATGATTATTTTGATAGTAATAACTATAATTACATCCTCATTTATATATTATATGGATAAAGCATGAATATTTTTAGCATTATTTTACTAATATTTATTTTGAGAAACATCCTAGTTTTAATTGTGCACACCTCACTATAATTGAGGTGAGATGCATTTTGAAATGGGTCTCATAGTATGTGGGGCATATACCTCATGTAGTATCCAATAAGGCATACTCCTCATGGCAAAGTTTTCAAAAAAAGCATTGAGTTGGGCCTCAAGGTGAGCCTCATATTGCACAATTTTAAATCGTGATTGAACCAATGAATTTAGTTGAACGAGTGAATTTAAAAGTGACTGAAGCTTTGCCGATTACATCAGTGGTCAAAACCTTTTTCAACTCAAAAATATAAACCTATGTGAGAAAAGTCTTTTTTTCTCAAGTATTTAATATTAAATTAAACACAATACTTTCATGTGCTTTAATATGATCCAATCTTTACTACTATCTATTTTATTTTCATCATCATTCAACGCCTCTTTTTTAGCTTTTGGATTTCTAGCCTTACTACCACAAAAATTAAAATTCATATTTGTCTAACTTATTTTCAAGTCACATCGTTATTTTTTATACTCAATCCCATCACCTTATGCCAAATATGATCGTGAAAAACTAACTCATTATTTGCACTTCAACTATTATCACCCATCTCGTCAAATCATGATAAGACGCTCTCCTAATAGCCTACCACTAGCATGACATCCCATTGCAAGGCACTCGTCTTTCTATGCCTTAATAATGGTGACCAAAATTGTGCGTGAGATGCTATAACGTTGTCTATCCAAGCGTTAGAAAAGTACCTAATTATCCATTAGTTTCAATGGACAATGTTTTATTATATGATTTACAATTTTAGTGATTGTGATATTAAATATTATCATTTTAAGTTTACTAGAAGATAAATTGAAATATATATGAAATAATTTCAAGTATAGTGTTTAAAATATATAAAAAAGGGGTATAAATTTCTATGGTCAAATCTAGGTGATTAAAATTGGTAATGTAGGGTACTATGTAATGAAAGAATTTCATGGAGACTTATAAGGTAAATGTTTTTAATTGCAATTAGACCAACTATGTTGTACAAATTTGAGCGTTGGGTGATAAATAATTACTAGCTAAAAGCTGAGCATGGCAAGGATGGAATGCTAGGATGGTTGTTGAAAAAATTGGATAATAGTTTGGGAAATAGTTACATTAGAGAAACAATAGAAGTTGAAAAGACATGGTTGTTTGAATATGTATAATTAAGGATAAAGAAAATTCACTTATTGGATGTGTGTAAAATTACTATTGAAGGATTATTAAGTGTGTTAAAATAGTTTTAAGTTCTAATGTAGAGGCTTGACATGAATGTGTTTAGATAAAGTAATGATTAATCTGATCCCAAATTGCTGACTCAAATGAATTGAGATGAATTAGTCTGTAATTAAGCTCTAACTTCTGTACATTCAATGCATTGTTGGTTGAATCTCCTCATTTTAGTAATTACATAGTTTTCGATTGTCAAATGTTCATGAAGTCATCCTGATCAGTGAAAATACTGGTTCTATTTTCAGGTCATCGATTGGGTTTTGGTGTGTTTTCTTCGCAAATGGTATTGAATCTTGCTTGTTTTTCAAATTTGCAGCTTAGTTTTGTTGACCTTGCCGGTTCAGAAAGGATAAAAAAGTCTGGATCCTCTGGAAATCAACTGAAAGAAGCCCAGAGCATTAATAAATCGCTTTCTGCTCTTGGAGATGTGATAAGTGCCTTGTGCTCCGAGGGTCAACACATCCCTTACAGGAACCATAAGTTGACAATGCTTATGAGCGATTCTCTTGGAGGTAATGCAAAGACGCTTATGTTTGTCAATGTGTCTCCCGCAGAGACAAATTTGGAAGAAACATACAACTCCCTTACGTAAGTTCTTCTATGATCTGAATTCGTTTTCATTTTCTTGATGCTTCTAGCCATTCATCAGGTTTATCTGTTATATAGTTATAATTCTAATGAAGCTGTTTACTAAATCAAACTTAATTTGGATAAGTCTAATTGAATAAGATGATCAGCGGAATGATTGTTCATGATTGAGAATGGTGCCTTGTCCTTGTTCTTCATTAAAACTGATTTGATTTTGGTGCATGCTAGTTTTCTAGTATTTGCAAGGAATAAAGAGCCGTATATTTTCTCTCCACAGTATTCTATTTTTTTTTTCTTTTATTGGAAAATTTGCATTCGGCTGCAAGGTTGAAGTGGAGGAATGCTTCCGGCCTATTGTGTGATAGAAAAGTACCGTTTAGACACAAAGGAAAATTTTATAAGATGGTGGCGAGACCTGCTTTGCTCTATGGCACTGAATGTTAGCTTTTAAAAGAGAAGCATAAACTAAGTTAAGTGTTGCCGCTATGAGAATGATTAGGTGGATGAGTGGCTTTACACTTAGAGACAAAGTGCGAAATGAATATATCTGTGATAGGGTTGGTGTGGCTCAAGTGACGGAAAAAATTAGAGAGTCCTCTTAGACGGTTTGGTCACATTAAACGTCGACCATTTGATGATCCGATTAGAAATGTAGCTGTTTTAGATTCGACTTATGTTAAGAAAGGCAGAGTTAGACCTAGAAAGTCTTGGGCATATTGTATAAAAAATGATCTTAATTTATTAGAATTAAATGAAAATATGACTTTAAATAGGACGCAACGGAAAAAAGGATTATGTAGCCGACCCCACATAGTGGGATAAAGTTTTGTTGTTGTTGGAATATTTACATTGGTAGCACGCAATTTTATGTATTTACATATCTCGAACGTAGACTTTCATATTTATATTCTTAGTACTATCTATGCATGAAAAGTTGCATTTAATTTCTAAAAGGTGATAATAGTGCTATTTTTTTAATGATATTAAAGATTTAAGAGCTGTGTAAATATTAAAGCTCAGCTGGGAGATATGTAAATACATTAGAATCCTGTGCTATGCATTTAAATGCCCCTCCCTCCCTCCCTCCCTCCCTGCCTCCCTACATTATTTATGTTTTTGCCCAATCATCTTCTTATGGTTTATGTTTAATTTGGTAGGTATGCATCACGGGTAAGGTGTGTTGTAAATGATCCAAGTAAGAATGTGTCCTCCAAGGAGATTGCTCGGTTGAAGAAGCTGGTTTCCTATTGGAAGGAGCAAGCGGGCAAACGTGGAGACGATGAATTGGAAGAGATACAGGAAGAAAGACAGTCGAGGGACAGAAAAGATATTATAATTGAAGAAAGGCATGCCAGGGAGAAGAATGATCGACGCAGTTCTACTTAAATGGCTCGTAGCAACACTTCATTTTGATTTGATATTACAAACAGAAAAAATAGAGAACAGAAAATGGTTGCAGATGTTCTCTGCAGTTTTCATGAATGGCGGTCGATCTGTTCTTGTCATTTACTGTATTGTGATTCGAATTGAGCATTTTAAAAATAGAATGTTTCTGAAGAATAGTTCATAAATAAATAAAAGCAAAAAATTTCAATTCCATATGAAGTGGATTGAATGGTTGGGATAAGTTAGCGTTATTTATAGCTGTCATTTGTAAAGGTGAAGAATTTGCACATCTCGCTGGGAAACTGGAAAGGTATCTGTGATTTACTCGGCTTATTTGTAGAGATTATATTCTAATCAATAGTCGATGGTCAATAGTTATTTTAAATAGATTATATTCTGTACAGATCTACGAATGCTGTGTAATCAATAAAGATTATCTATATTAAAAGAAAATATTAAGATTTACAAATAATTTGTGTTTAAAGTTATAATCACGTTGTAAGTTTAAAATTTTATTGTATTCAATCAATGATGAGCTAAAAACTTCATGAGTAGCAAAACGTTTTATTTTTGTAGAAGTGTACCCTTCATCTATCCCTACAGAAAATATATCATTTACACAAATAAATTTATAATTATAGAAGTAAAGATTTTTGGTGAATAGTCTTAATATTAATATGCCTTGAAGATAGGAGCAAAATAAAATTACGCTGGTTCAGTTTCTTGCAATCCTTGTAAGTCCTTTATTGTGTTCCTTAGAATTAAAATTATATCTATACAATATGTGGATTTCTAAAAAAGGGCATACAAAATGGGTTTAAATTATTATTAAAATTTGTAAAGCATTGTCCTCATTACCAACAAAAACATAAGGTTAAGTTATTGTCGAGCAAGTTGAATTGACTCAAAAGAAGTTGAGGCAAAGCTAATATCAATATTATTCCCAGATAGCTTGCCATCTTAAAGCTTTAGAAAATAAAAGCCAGATGACTACTCCTTCAAGATCTTTTAAGAAGTGTATCATCACCTTAGATGCAATAGAGTAGATGTCTAGTTAGGTGAAATTCATAAAATAGTTTCTCTCAAATAAAATGAAGTTTACAAAATACGAGATTATGGTGCTAACTAAGAAGTGCACCATGTTACAAAGGAAGTTACTTATGTAGCAAATGGTCCCCATTAATTTCACTGTCCCCCATAACATTCGAGGCTTACACTATGTGTTCTAATTTTGGTTTAAGCACAAGTTCGATGCCATTGTACATTTGTTAGAAGCTCATAATTAGTGAGGCCGAAAAAATCGCCATCTCTTTTTAAGTAGTAGATTGATTGATTAGACATCTAACCAACTTTATAGAGGATGTGTTTATTAATATCTAAATATTCAGACTCTATTGGATATTTTATACTGGATATGAAAGTTCGAAAATCAAGAGATACCAATCATTATCGCTTGTCCTTTATTAGCAATAAGAAAACCCTAGTAAGGATACAAAAAGGTGAACTTATTTTATTGTTTTAAGAAAAGGTCACTTCTAATGTTTTTATAGCCTAAACATCCATCAATGAAGTTGATTGTGACTTAAGAATGGATGTCATTGATACTTGTGTCAAGGAGGTCAAAGATTTGAGCTATTCAAATGAAACTCTTGGTATGTGCATTATAAGAGTCGCTCACTTTGATGGATGTGAGCTTGTGCAGCATATGTGAAGTCCAAAGGAAGGGGTACTTATATTCATCAAAAAGCTAATCTCGGGTAAGGAGGTTCAACTCTAATCCCTTTGATTGAGAAGTCATTGTTATTGAAATTAAAGTAATTGCTTGATCATATACCGACCTAGCAGCCCTGGTCTTTGTAGTTTATTTTTTTATCATATGACTTGTTTATTTTGTACAAAGTGTCAAATTTTATCTTTCTTATAATTTTGGATTGTCCGGCTTCTTTACATTCGTGCTTATGCTCTTTAAGATAAAATTGTTTCTATCAAATCCGAATAAAATATTTATATTAGTTTAAATTTAATATTAAAATTATATCATTGTATAATAAGCACTTTATTTGATGTTTTGCTTTGCTTGCATGGCCTTTGTATTGGATTTAAAATAGCTTGGCATTGCATGAACATATTCTAGGTAATAAAAATTTGTCCTCCACATTAAGAACTTTTCTAGATAATTGCATCATATTTGCATTCCCTGAGGGGGAGCACCCTTGATGTTCCAAACTGTTTGGCCAAGCATATGTTTACATGCTTAGGAGATTTTCTAGTACGATTAAAATGTTAGAGGATCCCCTGACCAAAATAGAGTGTAAATTCTTTGTGGGTTGATTTAACAAACATAAAATAAAATCTTAACCATGTCCGGAGGAGGAGCACTCTAACGAATTGTATCCTAAATGGCTTAACGTGATCAGAATTTATAGAAGTCAAATTCTAAATTCTCGACAACAAATATAAAATAAAATCCTGACCTTTGAAATCATAAACAAAAAACTCTTAGTATTCTTTAAGTGGGATAAGGCTCGTATTATTATGAGGGTATGGTGTGATTCTGTGCTTTTCTTAAGTTTTTCCTTACGTGATAGTTGTCAACTAAGTATAATATTTTCTCTTTAAGCCCATGCTAGATTAGAAGAAGAATTAGAAACCTATAAAGTTATGTTTTGCTTAACCTTATGGTGTTTCCTAGGATTTCTATGATCCCCTATCTTGGTTGCAAAACCTTGACTAGAATATGCATATTCTACCAAGTTTTTGTGGTTAACCTAATTGTTCCACTACATAATAGGTAGGAGTCATAGTTCATAATAATTTTTAACATCCTAATTGACCAGATTAGGATTAAATGAAGACTTTAAGGTTAATTAACAACTTTGCTAAATGAAAAGTTGGGAAAATGATATGAGAAAATAATGCAAGAAAGCTACGGAAGAATCGCTAAGCCTACATCACAAAGGTATGAAAAAAAATTAGCTACTCATGGAGACTCAAAACAACACAAAGCATGACATTAAAATCAATGATGTAAATAATATTACAATATATAAACCACTTACAAACTAGATGTTTTCTTCCTCCACTGCAGTAAATCTCCCTCTTATACAAAGTCTCATAATGAAATTAAAAAAAGCTCGCCTATAAGCTTTCCCCCTCAAGGAAGAAGAAAAATAGTTTCTGAGGCATTCTAAAAGACTCTCCCTTGTTGAAAGCCACAGACCTTCAATTGTTCAATGATTCCACACATAAAGTGGTATATTTATAGAGGTGGCACTACAAAAGAAGAGTGACAGTGTCTGTTAATGAACATAATGATTTAATTCTAACTAGACATATCATTGGGTGGCACATATGTATTGATTATCGAAAATTAAATTATGTCATTATGTTACTCTTCTCGGATCAGATGTTAGACATGCTAGTTGGTCATCCATATTTTTGCTTTTTGATGGAAATTATGGGTATCATCAGATAACTATAGCTCCTGAGGATCAAGAGAAAACAACATTCACAAGTCCTTACAAAACTTTTGTTTTTCGTAGAATGTCTTTTAGATTCTGTAACTCACCGACAACATTTTAACGGTGTATGATGTCAATTTTCAACCACCTAATTGAGAAAGGGATATAAGTTTTTATGGATGATTTCTCGGTGTTTGGCCCTACATTTGACTCTTGTCTGGATCATATTGCTCAGGTGCTAAAACGCTGTGAAGAAAATAACCTTGTTCTCCATTAGGAGAAATGTTAATTAATGGACTCAAGAGGAATTGTTTTAGAACATAAAACATCTAAAAGGGCATGTAAGTAGACCCAGTGAAAATTTGAGTTATTGAAAAACTGTCACCACCCACTAATGTGAGGGAGTTCGATGTATTCTTGGACACATTGGATTTTATAGACGATATATAAAAGATTTTTCTAAAATCACTAAACCTCTATGTCGTCTCTTGGAAAAGGATGTCCTATTCAACTTTGACCATGAATATTTAAATGCTTTTAACACTTTGAAAGAGAAGTTAGTCAATCGCTCCTATTATTGTCTCACTCGATTTAGATAAACAATTTGAACTAATGTGTGATGCAAGTGACTATGCTTATTAGAGTGGTTTTAGAATAACGACACGATAAGGTATTTAAGGCTATATATTATGTCAGCAAGACTCTTAATGAAACCCAAACTAATTACACTACCACAATGAAGGAGCTGTTGGCGAGAGTCTACACATTTGATAAATTTAGATCTTATCTTATTGGAACTAAATGCACTGTTTACACTAACCCTTCTGCTATTCGATATCTGATGTCAAAAAAGGATGCCTAGGCTAGATTAATCAGATGGGTCCTTTTAATGCAATAATTTGATATTGAATTAATAGATCAAAAAGGCTCTAAAAATCAAATAGCAGATCATTTATCAAGACTTAAGCTTGATAATCCTTATGCTTATAAAGAAGAAATTAATGAAAATTTTTCTAATGAGAATCTTTTAGCTATTGCTAAATGGCATATTCAATGGTATGCTGACATATTAATCATATAGTTAGCAATATTATACCCTATGGTCTGACTAACCATCAATAATAAAAAAAAAATTCCACAATGCCAGATATTATTTTTGGGAAGACAAATATTTGTATAGGAAATGCAATGATGAAGTGATAAGAAGATGTGTGCATATAGAAGAAACTGACCTCCGGCTGCAAATATAAGAATTCAGCCTCGGGGGAGAGCAGGGTAGAAATTTAAGGATGTATATAATTGTTAAGCTTAATAAGGTTATAGATGTTTTTCAGAGTAAAATAGCAATTGTACTCTCTCCCCTTTTAATCAACGCAAGTATACGTATCGTTCAAGTAATAAAGGGCTCTATTGTAGTCCTAGATATTGATCCTACAGGGAAGTTAGAGATTTAAAGAATAATTTTTTTAGTAAAAGTCGATCACTAATCTAATTTAGTATAGTATACGAAAAATTAAGAACGCTTAAACTAAAAACTATTACTTAAGGGCAGAATATATAAGTCAATTTAGAAAAGTATCTTTCTTCTTGTTAAGAGGATTGAGTGAATGAATAATTAAATGAGTTTAGAATTATATTGTGCCAAATAGGAACATTCTTATTCTTTACCCTTTGGTCCAGGTGTAAAGAACATTGACTAATCCTATGTTTGGTTCTCGAATCCGTAGCTAGGCTGGAGGATACGGCTACCATTTCGGAGCTCCCACGTTCCCTCGCCTAAGGGCTAACATCTACACTTCGACTCCCGAATAATAGGACCGAATTGAAGATTTTAGTCACGTCACACTAAAATGTTTAATTCTTCGCCCGATAATTAATTATTTCCCTATTTATTTGCACCCTCCTTCCAAGGCTTTGAATTCCCTGAATCTTAGATGTAATCTTTACTATAGTTGAATAATTCAACATATGTTAACAATTCAATTGGCCAAATTGAAAGTACATTAAGATTTAAGTAAAAGATTATCACAATCTCTATTTAATATTATTAGGCATAACTCATTTAATTCTTCATTTCACAAAACCTCAACAACAAGGAGAAAGACAAAAAAAAAACTACTCAGAATGCATGGGAAAAATAACACAGATCTTGGATTTCATTTAAAGTTATAAAATAATAAACAAATATACTTATCTCAAATCTTCTCCCCAACCAGATTCCTCAAAGTTCCTTTGACTCTTCCTTCTTGTACAACACACTTAGAAACTCACCAAGACACTAAACACTAACTCTTATTACAAAAGGAAACACTAATTTGACACCCACTGACACCCCAAATCGTCTCTATTTATAGAAGGAGTCATATTTCCAAAGGTTGTTTAAACACCTCTTCAAAACGCATCCAGATTTATCGTATTTGGCTTGAATCAACTGTCTCGCCGTCAGCGGGCTTGATCTCGCTATCGGCGGGCTTCTACAAGAAAGGCTAACCGTTCAGGCTCGCTGTCGGTAGGCTTCTATTATAATATATTTAAAAATTTCAGGAAAATCTCGCCGTCGGCGGCCTAAATCTCTCCGTCGGCGGGACAGTTTAATTTTCATCTATTTTCATCATTTTTGCTCCAGATTCGTGCCTTTTTGCTCTTTTTGCTCTCAGGACCTATAAATCTTCATTACCGCAATAAAACACAGAAAATACCTTTCTTTAAAGTGTAATTTTATATGAAATTGGTATGAATTTCTCAATATATTTTCTTGTGGTTAAAATCCCTCAAACTTAACTATTACTTGTCCTCAAGTAATTTGGTTACTACATAAAAGTGATGATTATCTGTAGTAAAGTTTTAATTCAGAATTACTATGAATTTGATTCAAATAAATATTATAGTAAAATTTCCTAGAAATATTTTTAGATAATTAAATTAAGTCTGTAGATGTAAGGTTATTTAGTCATCAAGTTTAATATTTCTAGTTTTCCATTTATTTCAAGAATGACTATATTTTTCAATATTAAATTACTTAAGATATTTAGATGATAGTAATTTCATGAAAGCACTACTTAGTAAAATACTAATCTATATATATAAGTTCAGAAATGTAACTGAAGTTTACTTTAGGTTGATTCAAATGAATCCGATTTTTGATAAAGCGATTCCTCGAAGCTTCTCCTCACTTATATATATATATATATATATATATATATATATATATATATATATATATATATATATATATATATATATATATATATATATATATATATATATATTTGAGTGATGATCACTATTTTTGATTAGCTCGTTAATAATTTTGAAGCTTCATTTTCCTCTTCCTAAATTTGAAACTTGAAACATTTACTTCTCTTATATGTATTTCAAAGTTTTTACTTCATTTAGTTTCAATCTTTTCTTTCTCAACTAAATACCTAAGAATTTTATATTTGAAAATATGGTTTTCCTTACAGAAAATAGTTAACTATATTCTTATTCCCTTATACTAAATATCTTTAATCTACAAAATTATTTAATCATTAAAAATATTTCCTTTAACTTTCTATAATAATTAAATAAATTAATTCTAGTTTACTAAATTAAAATTACTACAGAAAATTATTCTATAATAATTTTTGAAAATATAATTTGAGAACAATTTAATAATTTAATTTTGTATTTTATTTTTTAATTTTTCTTCCCCCAAACTTAAATTTTTCTATCTATACAGGGTGAAAAGAAAATAAACTATAAATTTAAATCATACCTTTGTACTTTAGGTATTTCTCCTTTTTGAAGTTCTACAGGTTCTATCCATTACTTAATTAACCTATACTGTTAATATCTTTCTACACACATAATATTAAAAGAAATAGCTGGGTAAAGAAGTTTTGAAATAAGTACAAAATATTATCACAACTTATATTTAATATAATGCTAAACAAACACAATTGACTATTTCAATTTAAGGTTACAATAACAGTCTGAAATATTAAAATTTACAAACTATATAACTTTAACAACAATATTTAAAATGTCTAAAACCAAATCACAATCAAGTTCCTCAACTAAACATTAATACTGAAGTTTAAGAAAGACATACAATCAATTATAACATCATAATAATCAAAGTTTATAAATTAAACAACTAAACAAATTTAACATAAATAAACATAGAATCTAATCTTCCGCATCAAAGTCCCAAACTATATCATCGTTTCTATGGTCATCAGGTGGAGTATGCTGATAATGACTGTAACGGGGGCACTCAAGAAATATAACATCAAGCTCTCCTCTCCTGTAACGATTCTCAGCATCTTAATAAGCTATCTTAAACTCTGAATGTCTCTGGAGATACTCGCTATCATAATCATGCCTTCGCTCTAATCCTCAAATTCTCTGATCAATATGCTCTAATTTTTCCTCAATCTTTTCAAAACTCTTTCGCTGCAGGGTCATTTCATTCATCAAGTCATAAAGGGTAGGAGAACTATAAATAGGAGGATCATAACTGGTAGAGGGAATATCCCTACTAGTTGAAGGTACGTAACTCCTAGTCCCTGATCTCCATCCTTCGTGGGACTCATAGGTTTTTATATTAGCCTGGCTAATGGGTTTCATAGGCTCCACCCATTCCTCATCATCTCTTGCCTCTACTCCAGATAACTGGCAGAGTGCATAAATTAGACCAGGATGTCCTAGTCCTCCTCCACTCTCACTTCTTGCAGTGGCTAATACATTCTTGTAAATAATACTTCCTACATTAATACTTCTTTGGTTCTGAATACAGAAATTCAGAACTGCTCTATCTCTTGTTACTTCACTATGGTGAAAGAAAGAGGGAAGTTTACCCTAGGACATCCTTGTTAATTCAGAACTGCTCTATCTCTTGTTACTTCACTAAGTAACAAGGTAGAAAAAATAAAATAGTGCCAAGCTTTAGATATTGCATTCAGCATAGAAAGAGGGAAGTTTACCCATTCACGCTGCTTGATTTTCCAAACCCCTTTCCCATCAGTGAGAAAGTTGATTACTTCCTGCAGCGGTCCTTCTATTGCTCCAAAAGTATCATACTCGCTGGTATGCAGGTCACGTACTTCGTAGAAAGAATTGATTCTTACAGCATTGAAATCGACTAAAAATCCTCTAACCTTTATTGGTGCATCTTCTATTTCGGTTAAGTTGGCATAAAATTCCTTCACTACTTCCATTGCAGCTCTATTTGTTGTATAACAGAAATTTTCCCACCTCCTCTCTTTTATTGTTCCTTCTACTTCTCCTCCGGGATTTTTAAAGACGCGATCTTGTATGCACTTCCTTGCTTGGATATTGTGGAAGTATCTTGATTGTGCTCGAGCACTTACAAATCGTGTTTCGTCACAATCCATTCGCCTCTTTTGTCGCGGAGCCATTTTTCGATCTATCAATTTTACAAAATTTTCAACTAATCTCCAAAATATTACTAAAATGGTTTCCAAAGATGACTAAAATCACTCTAAATCATGCTCCATGAACTTCTTCCAAATCTTTTCTCCACATTTTAAATTTTTCCAAAATTCCTCAATGTGGAAGAAATTCATAGTGAAAATAAAAAATTTTTACATAGGAGGGAAGCTCTTACCAAGGGAAGACAAAATCCGGTGTCAAGATGTGTTGAAATTGCTCCAAATCCACGATCTATCAAGCCCTAGGTCGGTTTTTCGAAGTTTTGAGGAAGGGGATGATGAATAGTGAAGGTTGACCGGTCAAAATATAGTGTTTTACGGAATATCGCTGTCGGCGAGAAATTTCTCGTCGTCGGTGAGCTAATTAGTTACATAGGTCTAAAGTTTCTGGAAAATCTAGCCGTCGGTGGGATTTTCGAATTTTTAATTTTTAATTAATTTTTTTATGATTTATAATATTTTCAATTCATTTTAAGCCTTATTTTATGTCTGGTCACTTTTTTAAATATACTTTATCATGATTAGATTCTATTTTAACACATGCATTTACACAACACAAACATTATAACTTTATATATGAAATCCAGGTGATTACAAATTTTACACATTACATTACTAACAAATTGCTTTAAAAATCTTAACACACACACAATTCAGCGTCGCAATCCACACTACAATACTCAAAACGCTGAGACTAAACAAATAACACATAATCTTATCTAGAATGAGATTAACTATATAAAGTGCAAATAAAACTAAATTCAAACAATCACACACAAATAAGTACTAATGAATATCTTCTACTCATCAAGATCTGAACTTAATTCTTCTCTGATATTTCCGATAGAACGTAAATGCACGAACAGATTATAGAAAGGTCTGAAAGGGAATTCTTCAGTAGAATCTTCTTCAATCCATCCCTTCCTTCTGAAAAGTCGTATAAAACTAGCCTCCACATGTCCTGAATGATCAAAGTGCTCTTTCATTCTCCAGTCAATGTGATCAAATAAATCGAAGATATTGTTAATGGAATTCATCACATTTTGTATTTCGTTCTCCAATCCTTTAAGTTTCCGTAAGATCATGTTAGTTACATCGATCAAGGGTCTGATTGAAGAATTGTTTTGAGATGCTTGATCCGTAATAATGGCTGTCTCATTATCGTTATCCAAAGTAGGAAACATATCAGTCGGATCTAATGGTTTCCAAAATTTTAATTTCTTTTGTTAATCTTAATATTATGATGATTATAAAAATAAATATGAGTAGTAGAATTCATTTATACTATAATTATCAATAAATCAAGTAAATAAACTATAATTTAAGACTACTATGGGTTGCCTCCCATAAAGCGCTTGGCTTAACGTCGTTAGCCCGACCTATTATGGTTGTTAATCAGGTTGACTAAACATTAAAACCTCTTTTAAATTTGGTCTTCTTCCTTCAAAATATGGTTTTAATCTATGTCCATTTACTTTAAATTTGTGTCCAGTCTTTGCATCTTCAATTTCTATAGTTCCGTAAGTACATATTTGAGTTATAGTGAAAGTTCCTAACCATCGAGATTTCAATTTTCCAGGAAATAATTTTAATCTTGTATTGTAGAGCAAAACTTCTTGTCCTGGTTCAAAATTTTTCTGTTTAATCTTTCGATCATGCCATAATTTCATTTTCTCTTTTTAGATTCTATCGTTATTATAAGATTCATTTCTTAATTCTTCTAATTCATTCATCTGTAATAATCTCTTCTCACCAGCTTCTTTTAAATTATAATTAAATTCTTTAATCGCCCAATATGCTTTGTGCTCTAATTCAACTGGTAAGTGACAAATTTTTCCAAAAATAAGCCTGTAAGGAGTTATTTCAATCGAAGTATTATAAGCAGTCCTGTATGCCCATAATGCAGTGTCTAGTCTTGTAGACCAATCTAATCTATTAGGGTTTACATTTTTTTCTAAAATTTATTTAATTTCTCGATTAGAAACTTCAGCTAATCCACTAGTTTGTGGATGATAAGCAGTTGAAATTTTATGAATAATGTTAAACTTTTCTACTAATTTGTGAATATGTTTGTTCCTAAAATGGGATCCTCCGTCAGTGATAATCACTCTCGGCATTCCGTATCTTGTAAAAATATTTTTCATCAAAAATTTTGAAACACTCTTAGCATCACATCGAGGTAAGGCTTGTGCTTTAATCCATTTAGAAACATAATCAACATCAACTAATATATATGAGTTTTCAAATGAAGGTATAAATGGTCCCATGAAATCTAATCCCCAAACATAAAAAATTTCAACTTCTAATATAAAATTTAGAGGCATTTCATTTCTTCTAGATTTATTACCTACTCATTGGCATTCATCGCAAGTTTTGATATATCTAAAAACATCTCTAAAAAGAGCAGGCCAATAAAATCCAGATTGTAAAATTTTATAAGCAGTTTTATCCATTCCAAAATGTCCTCCAAATTCAGAATCATGACATTTTTGAATGATTTGTTCAGTTTCTTCATAAGGCACACATCTACTAATTATTAAATCCTTACATTGCTTATATAAATTTGGTTCATCCAAAAAATATGTTTTAGCATCATGAATGAATTTTTTCTGTTGTTGTAAAGTTAGCATGGGTGGTAAAATATCACTTACAATATAATTTACTATATCACATACCAAGGTATTTTCCACTCATTTATATTATAAAGTTGTTCATCAGGAAAATGGTCTGTAATTTCATTATCAGTGTCAGATAATTCATTATATTCTAGTCTTGATAAATGATCTGCAATTTGATTATCAGTTCCTTTTTATTAACGATTTCAAAATCAAATTCTTGCATCAATAATATCCATCTGATTAATCTTGTTTTGATATCCTTCTTTTGCATTAAATATTTAATAGCAGAGTGATCAGTATGCACAATACATTTAGTTCCAATTAGGTAAGACCTAAATTTATCAAAAGCATAAAAAATTGTTAATAATTCTCTTTACATAGCTCGTGTAGTTGATTTCGACATTATTGAGAGTTTTACTTAGCATAGTATATGACTTTAAAAATTTTATCATATCTTTGTCCAAGAACGACTCCTATAGCATAATCACTAGCATCACACATAAGTTCAAATGGTTTCTTCCAAACGGGGAAACTATTATAGAGTCTTGTGATTAATTTATCTTTTATTAATTCAAAAGCATTTAAGCATTCTGTTATGAATTCAAATTTCTTATCCTTTTCTAAAAGTTGGCATAAAGGTTTAGTAATTTTTGAAAAATCTTTTATGTAGCGTCTGTAAAAACGGGCATGTCCAAGAAAACTTCTTATCCCTCTTACTGTAGTAGGAGGTGGTAATTTAGCTATAACTTGAATTTTTGCAGGATCTACTTCCATGCCATTTTTCAAAATTTTATGCCCTAATTCAATTCCTCCTGCAACCATAAATTGACATTTCTCTCAATTTAGAACTAAGTTAGTTTTCTCGCATACCTTTAAGACTTTTTCAAGATGACTCAAGCATACGTCAAATGATGTTCCAAATACAGAGAAATCATCCATAAATACTTCCATTCCATCATCAATTAATTTGCTAAATATAAACATCATACATCTCTAGAATGTTGCAGGTGCATTACATAATCCAAAAGACATTCTTCGAAAAGTGAATGTTCCATAAGGACTAGTAAATGTAGTTTTTTCTTGATCCTCAGGAGCAATAGGAATTTGATGATAACCAGTATATCCATCTAAAAAACAAAAATATTTATGTCTGGCTAGTTTATCCAACATTTGGTCTAGAAATGGTAAAGGTGATCCAAGAAAAAAATACCTATTTTTATGCCTTGATTTTTATTAAATTTTAAGAATATTATGCTTTAAAGAAAGGTATTTTTGTGTTTTTGGATGTAGGTGATATAAAAATGTTCAAGAAGGAGAAAAATATGAAAAAGGAGCAAAAAGGAGCAAAAAGGAGCAAAAATAGAGCCAAAATGCAAAATTTTCGAAATTATTGGCCTGGCGCCTAGGCGCCAGAGTCCGGCGCCTAGGCGCCAGAGTCCGGCGCCTAAGCGCCAGCTCGATACAGAAAACTGTTAAGTTTTTGATGACTTTTGGGCAATTATTTTGACGGTGTGAGCGGTTATTGGACCTTCTAGTAGACTGGCAGTTGTTCCTGGTTTATAGGACATGTGATACAATGTATTTGGACGCTTCAAAACGGTTTTAATCGCGAAGAGGTGTGATCTAAAGTGAAGAGGTGCGTAGAACTGGACGCGGTGTCCGGCGTCTAGGCGCCAGATTCCGGCGCCTAGGAGCCAGATTTCGGCGCCTAGGCGCCAGATTTCGGCTCCTAGGCGCCAGACACACCTTCTAGAAGATTCTTTGAATGTGGACACATTTTGAAGAGGTGCCTTGAGGCAACCCTTGAAGCCTTGAGGTATTCCTTTAGTGAAAAAGGCCCCATCTACCCCTCCCTATCTAGAGTCCTATCTAGAGAGAGAATTAGAGAGATCATATTAGGGCCACCTTTTTACTTTCCTTCATAAATTAGTGAGTTTATTTTAGAGTTTGTATTCGGAGTTTGAAAGAGTTGGTGCATACTGTAGTTAATTACGTTGTGGAGTCGGTAGGAATCGAAGTTCAGTAGGAGAAACATCTAAGATAAGTATTTTTATTTTGATTCAAAGTTTATTTATTATGTTTTGTTATTTAATTTCAATTTGTTCTGAGTAGTTACTTTACTTTCTCCTTTCAATTATGAAAAGATAAATAAGATAATACAAAATTCGTCGGAGAATTAAAATTCATATATTTTCAAAACATTGTGATGATATTAATACCAGTTCTTAATTTACTATTTAAATTGGCCATCTAAATTGTTAAAACTCCGTTGAAGAGTTTTGAGACCTAGAAGGAGATGAATTCTTAACTTGTAGATATCACATGAATCCTTGGGTAGTCGAAGGCCTTGTGCGGGTTATTCGAGGTGAAGTGCGAAATAAATAGGAAGATATTATATAATGGGCGTAAAATTGATAAGTTTTTAGAGTGACAGACTAAATTCTTGTGATTTGGTTTATAGAAAAGGAAAGGGTCACTAGTAGGGCCGACCATAGCCACCCTTTGACATCTAGTAATGTGAGCCTAGATTAACCTATTCTACTAACAATACATCCGGACATGATCTATAAAGCTAGCTAATGTTCTTTGCACCTGGATCGAAAGGGTAAAGAATATGAATGCTTCTATTTGGCACAATACCATAAATTTATATTCTCCACGAATATTATTATTATCTTAGAAAATCTTGGATTAATTGAAAGGGAGAAAGTTGCTTTCTTATTGCTATTTACATCAATTATTTTATTCTTGTTTTATTATTGCATATAGTAAATTAAAAATTATAAAATAAATACTTTGAAATAAAAATATTTAAAGATCTATAACTCTCTCCTCGTGGGATCGATACTGGGGTCTTTGTTTCAAAGCCTTATATTACTTGATACGATACATATACTTGCGTAGAACCCCTAGTGTGTGAAATATTTTCCATAAAATTATATTTATATACACTAGCCGCTATTATTATTTATAACATATATTTTTGAAAGCATTAATTAGTACGTTGATATTCAGAGGACTTCGGGTCAAGTTTTTGGCACCTTTGCCGGGGAAGAAGATTTTAGTACACATATATTTATATCGAGTCAAGTTTTTGGCGCCGTTGCTGGGGAAGAAGATTTTAGTACGCATATATTTATATCGGGTCAAGTTTTTGGTGCCGTTGCCGGGGAGAGCAGAGGCAAACTTTTAGATTTTTAAGTATTTTTATTTTATTCATTTTTCTTTATTAAAAAAAAAAAACAAAAAAATATAAAAAATATATATATATAATAATAATATTTATTTTAATTCTTGTTAATTGACTTTTTATGCATAGTTCTGGATCTTAAGGATTATTACCTTTAGATTCTGAATTAGAAAGAACTGTTAGAAGAATTAAAAAGGGAAAACAAATTCAAAAATTTTAAGAAATGTCTAATTTACATAACAATTTACAAAATCCAATTGAAATTAATGATCAAAATGGTTATAAACCATTAAGGGAATATGCAAACCCTATAGTTGATGAACTTCATAGTAGTATTCAAATACCCACTGATCACAGAAAAATACATTAAGAAATTCATATCTATTTTTGATGCAATTGCACTTTAAAGAAAGGTTTTTTCTTTATTTTACTGCAGGAATGAAGATTTATAAGTGATAGAAGCAAAAAGCATGAAATGGAGCGAATTTGGATCAAAAATGAAGAAATTCATGCAAAATGAACTAAGTCGCCGACGGCGAGATCGAGGCCGCAGACGGCGAGATCACGAGGAGAATTTCTGAAGGAATTAAAACTACCTCGCCGACAGCGAGCCCGAGCCCGCCGACAGCGAGATCGCGATGTTTGAAGACCTTCTAGAAGCCCCGCTGACGGAGAGGTCATTTACCGCCGACGGCGAGACAGTTCAAAATGCATATACATTGAACCTGGACGCTTTTTGAAGAGGTGTTTAAGCATCCCTTGGACCTTTGCCTACCTCTATAAATAGAGGATGAATTTTAGTCTTTAGTGTGTCTTTAATGTGTCTTTTGTGTGTCATTTGTGTGTGTCTCTGGAGTCTTAAGTGAGTTTATTTAGAGAGTCTTAGTGAATCTTTAGTGAGTTAGAAGTGTCTTTGTCTTAGAAGGAAAAGTCAAAGGAACTTCGAGGAGTCTGTCAGGGAGGAAATTAAGATAAGTATCTTTGTTTATTGTTGTTAACTTTAAATGAAATCCATGCTTTATTTTATTCCCAGTACATTCTTAGTAGTTTTCTTAGTCTTTCTCCTTGTTTATGAAAATTATGCGAATTGATGAAATTAAATAGAAGTACCTAATGTATTAAAATAATTGTGATAATTTTTACTTAGAACTTAATTTACTTTCAATCCGGCCGATTGATGTGTTAAAATATGTTGAAGTATCAACTATAGTAAAAATTACATCCAATATTCGGGAAGTCAAAAGCCTTGGAAGGAGGGTGCGAATAAATAGGGAAATATTATTTATCGGACGTAGAATTGGACACTTTAGTGTGACGGACTAAAATATTCAATTTGGTCCTATTGTTTGAGAGCTGAAGTGTAGATGTTAGCCCTCGAGGTGAGGGGAACGTGGGAGCTACGAAGTGGCGGCCGGTATCCTCCCGACTTAGCGCAGATTCAATAATCGAACATAGGATTAGTCGATATTCTTTGCACTGGACCAAAGGGTAAAGAATAGGAATGCTCTATTTGTCACAATACAATTCAAGAATTCTATTTAGATTCATCATTCACTTAATTTTCTAAAAAACAAGGAGAAGGATACTTTTCTCGAATTATTTAAATCAACTTTATTTCGAAGCATTAGTTTACATTAGTTGTCGTAGTTACTTTAAATTTCCATTTACTATATTAGTAAGTAATTCCTTTAAATTTTAGCTGATACAATTCTGTTAAAAACTTCCCTGTGGGATCGATAACCAGGACTCCACTAGAGCCCTGTATTACTTGATACGATATGTATACTTGCGTAGAGTCCACATTAAGCATTCAATCATAAAATAAAATATATATCTTAAAGCGGGATCAAGTTTTTGGTGTCGTTTCTATTAACATAATTTGCAAACATATAAAAAGTGGGTCAAGTTTTTGGCGCCGTTGCTGGGGAAGTAAAGAAATTATTTATTAGAGTAATGGACTATTTTAAAATTTATTTGGCAAAAATTGTATGCGAAAATTTGGAAAAGAAAATTTAATATCTTACGATTCAGAATTAGAGTGTACAATTAAAAGAATTAGAAAACAAAAAAGAGAAATTATAAATTTAACACAAATGACAAATATTCCCGAAAATGAAAATATCAATCAACGAGAGACCATTACGAGATTATGCCAATCCTACATTAGATGAAATTCATTTAACTATTCAAAACTACGATGTAGTTGCTAATTCATTTGAACTTAAACCTGCAATTATCTAAATGGTACAAAATAATCAATTTAGTGGTTCACCTACTGAAGATCCTAATTTACATCTTGCTAGTTTTTTAGAACTATGTGCCACTTTCAAATATGAAGGAGTATCTAACGATGCTATTAGACTTAGACTTTTTCCTTTTTCTTTAAGGGATAAAGCTAAAATGTGGTTAAATTCATTAGCACCTAGATCTATTAAAACTTGGGGAGAGTTATCACAAAAATTTCTATCCAAATATTTTCCACCATCCAAAACTGCTAAGCTTAGAAATGATATAACTTCTTTTACTTAGTTTGATGGAGAATCAATATATGAAGCTTGGGAGAGATTTAAAGAACTTCTTAGGAAATGCCCACATCATGCGTTACCAGATTGGTTAATTATTCAAACTTTCTATAATGGATTAGTAGGATCTCTAAGATCAATCATCGATCTGTCTGCTGTGGAGGATCATTAATGTCAAAACCATTTGATGAAGCTTATGCACTAATCGAAGAAATGACAACCAATAATTTTCAATGGCTCGCTGATAGAATGAATCCAGAAAAGATAGCTAGTATTCATGAAAATGATGCAATATCTATGTTAGCTTCGCAAATAATTGTTGTATCTAAAAAATTAGATCATTTTGGAATGAATTACTCTCCAACTATATTAGAAGAAAATTCATCTGGACAACTTATAGAATCCCGATCTCGATATGAAACTATAAATGCAATTAATAACAGACCCAATAATCCTTATGCAAATTATTATAATCCTGGATGGAAAAATCATCCTAATTTTAATTGGGATAATAACACAACTAATCAACCATGGATGAATAACATAACACAACCATTAGGAAATCCCTCTAATCAAGGAAATTCAAATTATAAACCTAATTATCCACCTGGATTTAATAATAATAACCCACAATTTAAAGATAAGAAATTATCAATAGAAGAATTAATATTAAATATGGGTCAACATTTACAAAGTCAAGGAAATCGATTACAAATACAAGGAAACCAATTACAAAATCGAGGAACAACTATTAAAAATATTGAAACTCAACTTGGACATATCGCTATCGCACTTAATAATAGAATACTGGAACATTTCCTAGTAATGTGGAAATAAATCCCAAAGATAAGGGAAATGAACAAATTAAAGCGATACAATTACGAAGTGGAAAAGAATTAGAACCTCGAATTCAAAAAGAACTTGAAAGTCAAAAAGAGGAAGTGGAAATTGAAAAGGAAAAGAATCAACAAGATCCAAACTTAGAAAATCCTTTAAGACCAATGAAAATTTACGTTGAAAAACCTCCACCACCATTTCCTCAACGACTAATTCAACATAAAAAAGATAAACAATTTGCTAAATTCCTTGAAATTCTAAAGAAATTAACAATAAATATTCCTTTTGTAGAAGCTTTAGAACAGATGCCAAACTATGTAAAATTTATGAAAGATATTTTAAATAAAAAAAGAAAATTTACCGATAATAAAATGGTCGCACTTAGTGAAGAGTGTAGTGCTATTATTCGAAAAAGCTTCCGAAAAATTAAAAGATCCCGATAGTTTCACTATACCTGCATTATTGGAGAAAAATTCTATGGAAAAGCTTTGTGTGACAAGCATCGATCTAATGCCTCTATCAATTTTTAAAAGATTAGGATTGGGAGAAATTTCACCTACTTCAGTAACTCTTCAGTTAGTTGATCGTTATGTTACATATCCTAAGGGAGTTATTGAAGATGTATTAGTAAAAGTGGATAAATTTATCTTCCCTGTAGATTTTATTGTTTTAGATATGTAAGAAGATAAAGAAATTCCTATCATTTTAGGAAGACCATTTTTAGCCACTGGAAAAGCTATGATTGATGTTCAGAAAGGAGAATTAACTATGAGAGTAAATGACCAAAAAGTAACTTCTAATATTGCTAAATCAATGAAATATCCTGCGTTAGAAAAAGATGATGAGTGTTTTCGAATGGAAGTACTCGATCATTTACAAAGAAAACATTTTAAGGAATATTATGAAGAAAAATTAGAAAAAGAAAATACTAAATTAATTGAAAAAGCCGATATAAATGAAAAACTAGATTATATTCAAGAGAAATTTGAATTTTTGGATAACACTGAGAACTACGAAAAAATATAGTTCCATCGATTATTAAACCTCCTGAACTTGAGTTAAAAATGTTACCTAATCATTTGAAATATGCTTATTTAGGTAATTCTTCAACTCTACCAGTTATTATTTCATCTGAATTAAATGAATCTCAAGAACAAAAACTTTTAGATACATTAAAAAAATATAAGAAAATTTTTGGTTGGACTTTAGCGAATATTAAAGGAATTAGTCCTTCAATCTGTATGGACAGAATTATTTTAGATAATGAACATAAGCCTAAAGCAGATCCGCAAAGGAGATTAAATCCGATAATGAAAGAAGTAGTTAAAAAGGAAATTTTAAAATGGTTAGATAATGGTATTATATATCCTTTTTCTGACAGTGCTTGGGTAAGCCCAATTCACTGTGTACCCAAAAAAGGAGGAGTAACCGTAAAAGCTAATGAAAATAATGATATTATCCCTATAAGACAAGTTACTGGATGGCGAATATGTATTGATTATAGAAAATTAAACACAACCACCAGGAAAGATCACTTCCCTTTACCATTTCTAGACCAGATGTTAGATAGATTAGCCGGACATAAATATTTTTGTTTCTTAGATGGATATACCGGTTATCATCAAATACAAATTGCTCCCGAGGATCAAGATAAAACTACATTTACTAGTCCTTATGGAACTTTCGCTTTTCGAAGAATGCCTTTTAGATTATGTAATGCACCTACAACATTCCAGAGATGTATGATGTCTATATTTAGTAAATTAATTAATAATGGAATAGAAGTATTTATGGATGATTTCTCTGTATTTGGAACAACATTTGAAACATGCTTAAATCATCTTGAAAAAGTATTTGAAGTATGTGAGAAAACTAATTTAGTTCTTAATTGGGAGAAATGTCAATTTATGGTTACAGGCGGCATTGTATTAGGACATAAAATTTCGGAAAAGGGGCATGGAAGTAGACCCTGCAAAAATTCAAGTTATAGCTAAATTACCACCTCCAACTACGGTAAAAGGGGTAAGAAATTTTCTTGGACATGCTGGATTCTACAGACGTTATATTAAAGATTTCTCAAAAATTACTAAACCTCTATGCCAACTTCTTGAAAAGGACAAGAAATTTGAATTTACAATTGAATGCCTAAATGCTTTCGAATTATTAAAAGATAAATTAATTACAGCACCTATAATAGTTTCACCAAATTGGGAGAAACTATTTGAGCTTATGTGTGATGCTAGTGATTATGCTATAGGAGCAGTTCTTGGGCAAAGATACGATAAGATTTTCAAAGTTATATACTATGCTAGCAAAACTCTAAATGATGCTTGAAATAAATTATACGATTACTTGAAAGAGAATTATTAGCGAGTTGTATATGCTTTTAATAAATTTCGGCATTATCTAATAGGAACTAAATGTATTGTGCATACTGATCACTTCACTATTAAGTATTTAATGCAAAAGAAAGATTCTAAACCAAGATTAATTAGATGGATATTATTAATGCAAGAATTCGATTTTGAGATCATTAACAAAAAGGGAACTGATAATCAAATTGCAGATCATTTATCAAGATTAGAAAATCATGAATTATCTGATACCGATAATGAAATTTTAGACAATTTTCCTGATGAACAAATTTATAATATAAATGAGTGGAGAATACCTTGGTATGCTGATATAGTAAATTATATTGTAAGTGACATTTTACCACCTATGTTAACTTTACAACAACAGAAAAAATTCATTCATGATACTAAAACATACTTTTGGGATGAACCATACTTATATAAGCAATGTAAGGATTTAATAATTAGAAGATGCGTGCCTTATGAAGAAACTGAACAAATCATTCAAAAATGTCATGATTCTGATTTTGGAGGAAATTTTAGGACAGATAAAACTGCATATAAAATTCTACAATCTGGATTCTATTGGCCTACTCTATTTAGAGATGTATACAAATATATAAAAACCTGCGATAAATGCCAAAGAGTAGGAAACATATCGAGAAAAAATGAAATGCCTCTGAATTTTATATTAGAAGTTGAAATTTTTGATGTTCGGGGATTAGATTTCAAGGGACCTTTTATTCCTTCATTTGGAAACTCATATATATTAGTAGCTGTTGATTATGTTTCCAAATGGATCGAAGCACAAGCTTTACCTAGGTGTGATGCTAAAAGTGTTTCAAAATTTTTAATGAAAAATATTTTTACTAGATTTGGAATGCCGAGAGTGATTATCACTGACGGAGGAACTCATTTTAGAAACAAATATATTCACAAACTAGTAGAAAAATATAATATTATGCATAAAATATCAATCGCTTATCATCCACAAACTAGTGGATTAGTCGAAGTTTCTAATCGAGAGATTAAGCGTATATTAGAAAAGTACGTCAAACCCTAATAGATCGGACCGGTCTATAAGACTAGACAACTGCATTATGGGCATACGGGATCGCTTATAAAACTCCGATTGGAATGACTCCTTATAGGCTTATATATGGAAAAACTTGCCACTTACCGGTTGAATTAGAACATAAAGCATATTGGGCGATTAAAGAATTTAATTATAATATGAAAGAAGTCTGGTGAGAAGAGATTGTTACAATTAAATGAATTGGAAGAACTAAGGAATGAATCATATGATAATGATAGGATTTATAAAGAAAGGATGAAATTATGGCATGATCGGAAGATTAATCAGAGAAATTTTGAACCAGGACAAGAAGTTCTACTATATAATACTAGATTGAAATTATTTCCTGGGAAATTGAAATCTCGATGGTTAGGACCTTTCACCATAACTCAAATATTTTCACATGGAACTATAGAAATTGAGGATCCAAAAACAGGACATAGATTTAAGGTAAACGGACAAAGATTAAAACCATATTTTGAAAGTAGAAGACCAAATTTTAAAGAGGTTTTAATGCTTAGTCAACCCGATTACTAACCGAAATTAGGTCGGGTCGACGACGTTAAACCAAGCGCTTTATGGGAGGCAACCCATAGTAGTCTTTTATTTTTAATTATCTACAAATTAGTGAATCTATATTATTAAAACAAATCTTACTACTCAAATTTTTAATTAGAATCATCACAAATTTGAACATATATGATGAGATCAGAAAATATTCGGACCAAAGCGAAAATGGGCGATTTTTACGAATCTCGCCGACAGCGAGCCCGAGCCCGCCAACAGTGAGATCGTGTGCCATGACTTAATTCGGTTTTATAACTAGCTCGCCGACGGAGAGAAACTTCCCGCCGACGGCGAGGCAGTTGAAATTTTGGTTTCTTAAAGATTTTCGTGCGGTTTTGGACGGATCTAAGCCATTTCTTTGTAGGATATTATCCCAATTCCAATTTTACACCATTTTTCTTCCTTAGAAACGACTAGAGGCCAATCCTTTCAATCCGAAATGGCACCCAAATTCTTAGAAACCACAAAATCTGAAGTTTTCAACCGAAGAAAATTCGTCAGTTCGGAGGCGCAGCGTATCTTCAACAAAGGCTTGATGAAGAAAAAACTTATTAAAGAAAGGGGATTTGTCAACAGAGGAGTAGAGAATTCCACTACAAAAATCAAAGAAATGATCGCACAGCGGCATTAGGAGGTATTTTGTTATACGACATCCGCTGTAGTTATTCCAGTAGTTAAAGAGTTTTACTCTAATTTACATGCGATCAACAATGGAAATGTCTACGTCAGAGGAAGGTGTGTAACATTTACTCCTTCAAGGGTAAATGAATTGTTTTCTATAGAGAATACCTCTGTTTGTCATTATTCCAACTTTGTAACTTCAAGATACAATATGAACGAGATCTATAGATACCTGACTGACGAACCTGATGATTGGGAGTTACGCGAAGATGGGTATGTCAGTTTTTCTGCATCACTTCTTAACCCTGTCTCGAAGCACTGGCATTTCTTTATCTCATCAAAATTATTACCTACTATGAGAGTAAATAAAGTTTCAAAGGAATGCACTATATTAAACTACTGTATTCAAATTGGACTACCTATCGATGTTGGATCAATAATAGTAAAGTCTGCATTGGGATTGATTGTGCATCGGTCAGTTCATGGACTTGGACACCCATCAACTATATTTGCTTTATGCAGTCAGTACCAAGTTTCTTATGAGGCTTGGGAAAAAGTACTTTTGCCATGGAAACCACTTGATCCTACTGATATGTTTCCAACCTTGGATAACAATGGTGAGATTACCATTATTTGACAGAGCATCACAGAACAATCCTTTAACAAGGCCCCTTACTGATAAAACTAATTTCATTCTGAAGAAGATTAAAGGAATGGAGAAAGAATTCCAAAATGTGATGAATTCCATCGACAATATCTCTGATATGTTTGATCACATTGACTGGAGGATGAAGGAGCACTTTGATCATACTGGACATTTAGAGGCCAGTTTTATTCATTTACTAAGACAGAAGGGATGGATTAATGAAGAATCTACTTGCGAATTTCCTTTCGAGCCTTTACTATAATTTATTTGTGCACTGCGTCGCATCGGAAATATCAGAGAAGATGATAGTTCAGACACTGATGAGTAGGAAAGATTTCAATTTTATGTCATATATTGTGTATATATGTGTTAATTTGAATTTAGGTTTTATTATGATTTGAATTTTAATTTGATCATCTCAGATTTGATGAGATTATTTGTAATTTTTATATCTCAGCATTTAGAGTGTTGTGGTGTGGATTGCGATGCTGAGTTTTATGGATTTGAACATTTAAGTTAAGTATGTGTTAAGTTGTTAGTCTGAAGTTTGTAAGTTTCATGGATTTCATATATAAAGTTATATTGTTTGTGTTGTGTGAACTTTTTGTGAGTATAAGTATCTAATCTTCATATTATTATTAAATTAAGTGATCGGAAGATTGACTAAGGGCAAATCGAGGTTGAAAATGATTGAAGAATTTCAAAAATTTAAAATTTTTGGGATCTCGCCGACGGCGAGAATTATCTCGCCGACAGCGAGAAAACCCGTCGACAGTCGAGACCGAGTTCGCCGACGGTGGATTTTTCCGAAACTTTTGCCTTATCAAATTAATTAGCTCGGCGACGGTGAGAAAAACCTCGCCGACAGCGAGATCGCGAAAAGACCTATATTTGACCAGTCAACCGACACTATTCATCATCCCCTTCCTCAAAACTTCGAAAAAACCGAGCTAGGGCTTGAGAGATCTTGGATTTGAGGCGATTTCAACACTTTTTGACACCGGATTTCATCTTCCCTTGGTAAGAGCTTCACTCCTATGCAAAAATTTTTGATTTTCACCATGGATTTCTTCTACATTGGGAAATTTTGAAAAATTTCGAAATGTGGAGAAAATACTTGGAAGAATTTCATGGAAATTGATTTAAATGGATTTTAGATGTTGTAGGAAGCCTTCTTAGTAATATTTGGGAGTTTAGTTAAAATTTTTGCAAACTTGACAGATCGAAAATGGCTCCACGACAAAAGCGACGGATAGATTACGACGAAACTCGATTCATTAACGCAAGAGTACAAACTCGATACTTTCAAAACATACAAGCAAGAAAATGCATTCAAGATCGAGTTTTCAAGAATCCTGGAGGAGAAGTTGAGCGAATCATTAAGGAACGAGGATGGGAAAATTTCTGTTTCGTGACCAACAGAGCCGTTGTAGAAGTGGTAAAGGAATTTTATACGAACTTAACACAAGCTGAAGATGGACCGGTTAAGGTTAGAGGATTTTTTGTGGAATTCAACGCTGCTAGAATAAACGCTTATTACGAGGTTAGAGACACCTACACCAGCGAATATGAAACTTTTGGAACTATGGAAGGACCACTGGAAGAGGTGATCGATTTTCTCACTGATGGGAAAGGCGTCTGGAAGATAAAGCAGCGAGAACGGGTAAACTTCTCTCTTTATATGCTAAATGCAACATCTAAAGCCTGGCATTATTTTATTTGTTTTACTTTGTTACCTACCTACCACCATAGTGAGGTAACAAGAGATAGAGCAGTTCTAAATTTCTGTATTCAGAACCAAAAGAGTATTAATGTGGGAAGTGTAATTTATAAGAATATATTAGCCACCTCAAGAAATGAAAGTGGAGGAGGACTAGGACATCCTGGTCTTATCTATGCACTCTGCCAATTATCTGGGGTAGAGGCAAGAGATGATGAGGAATGGGTTGAACCTATGAAACCCATTACTGAGGCTAATATAAAGAAATATGAATCCCACGAAGGATGGAGATCTGGGACAAGGGATTATGTACCTTCTTCAAGTAGAGATATACCCTCTACTAGTTATGAACCCCCTCAGTACACCCCTCCTACCCTTCAAGATCTGATGAATGAATTAACCTTGAGTAGTAAGAGTTTTGAGCTATTTGGAGAAAATATGGAAAGAAGATTTGAGCATATAGACCAAAGGATTGGAGGCTTGGAAAGAAGACACGATTATGATAGCGAATATCTCCAGCGACATTCGAGTACGAAATTGCATATTATGAGGCTGAACGTCGATATAGGAGTGGTGATTTAGATGTTGTCTTTCACGAGTGCCCCCACTATACACGGTACCGCACTGCTTAGCCTTCTCAGCCTGGAGATCAGGGGGATGATATAGCCTGGGATTTTGATGCAGAAGATTAGAGCCTTTGTTTAGTTTGTTTGGTTTGTTTAGATTTATTGTTATTTTGGAAATTTTATTATTTTGTGTGTAATTATTCTGTACTTTCTGTGGACTGTAGATGTTGGTATGTTTGCTTATGCTATGATGTTAGACTTCTTATGTGTGTTAAATTAATTTTCAATTTTTTATATATAGGATGTTAGTTTAAGTTTTTATAAGTTATGAATGTTAATATTGTTTAGATTGTTTTAATATGTTTTTAAGTAGGTTAGTTGATTGTATGTGTAGTAATAGATTAAGTTTCATTTGTTATGTTTGATACTTATTTTAAAATTTCATCCCTGCACTTTCTTTTAAATACTATATGTGGAAGAATACTAACAGTACAAGTTCTGTAAGTAATGAAAAAGCTTGCAAAAATTTCAAAGAAAAGAAATACCTAAAACTCAAAGGTATGAAGAATTTTACTAGATACTTTCCCTTTTCACTATTTAGTATAGATAGAAAAATTTAAGTTTGGGGGAAAGTAGAAATACAAATTTAATTATTAAATTGTTCTCAATTTTATTTTCAAAAATTATTATCAAATGATTTTCTATAGTAGTTTTTCAATTCAATAAACATGAATTACTTTATTTAATTATTATAGAAAGCTAAATAAAATGTTTCTAGTAATTCAATTAATTAATGGAATAAGATATTTGGTTAAAAGGAATAAGAATATAGTAAACTATTTAAAGTAAGGGAAACTATATTTTAAAATTGAAATTCTTAAGTATTTAAGTGAAAAAGAAAGGATTGAAACTCCATGAAGTAAAGGCTATGAAATATATATAAGCAAGGAAATATTTTAAGTTTCAAATTTAGGAAGAAAAGTTGAAGTTCAAAATTATTAACATGCTATCCAGATATAGTAATCCTCACTTTAAAAAAAAAGAAAGAAAAGAAAGATTGAAAATCAATCTAAAAAGAAAAGAAAAGAAAAGAAAAATATAAGTGAGGAGAAGCTTAAGGAGATGCCTTATCAAAAATTGGCTTCAATGGATTCAACCTAAAGGGTAAAAATTAATTATATTTCTAAACTTATATATATAGATTAGTGTTTTACTAAATAGTGTTTTCTTGAACTTCCTATCATCTAAATATCTTTACTCTTTTTAATATAGTCATTCCTGAAATAAATAGAAAGCTAGAAATCATAGACCTGAAAACTAGATAATCTTATATCTATAAAGTTAATTTAATTACTTAGAAATATTTCTATTCAACTTTACTATAATGTTATTTAAATTTAATTCATATTATATTTGAATTGAAAAATTCTATTACGTAAATCATTATTTTTATTTAGTATTAAAATTACTTGAGGACAAGTAATAATTAAGTTTGGGAATTTTGATCACGAAAAAATACATTAAGAAATTCATATATATTTTTGATGAAATTGCACTTTAAAGAAAGGTATTTTCTTTATTTTATTGCAGGAATGAAGATTTATAAGTGATGGAAGCAAAAAGCATGAAATGGAGCGAATTTGGATCAAAAAGGAAGAAATTCATGCAAAATGAACTAAGTCGCCGACGGCGAGATCGAGGCCGCCGACGGCGAGATCACGAGGAGAATTTCTGAAGGAATTATAACTACCTCACCGACAGCGAGCCCAAGCCCGCCGACAGTGAGATCGCGCAGTTTGAAGACCTTCTAGAAGCCCCGCTGAAGGCGAGGTCGTTTCCCACCGACGGCGAGACAGTTCAAAATGCATATACATTGAACCTGGACGCTTTTTGAAGAGGTGTTTAAGCATCCCTTGGACCTTTGCCTACCTCTATAAATAGAGGACGAATTTTAGTCTTTAGTGTGTCTTTAGTGTGTCTTTTGTGTGTCATTTGTGTGTGTCTCTGGAGTCTTAAGTGAGTTTATTTAGAGAGTCTTAGTGAATCTTTAGTGAGTTAGAAGTGTGCTGTACTAGAAGGAAAAGTCAAAGGAACTTCAAGGAGTCTGCTTGGGGAGGAAATTAAGATAAGTATCTTTGTTTATTGTTGTTAACTTTAAATGAAATCCATGCTTTATTTTATTCCCATTCATTCTGAGTAGTTTTCTTAGTCTTTCTCCTTGTTTATGAAAATTATGCGAATTGGTGAAATTAAATAGAAGTACCTAATGTATTAAAATAATTGTGATAATTTTTTACTTAGAACTTAATTTACTTTCAATCTGGCCAATTGATGTGTTAAAATATGTTGAAGTATCAACTATAGTAAAAATTACATCTAATATTCAGGGAAGTCAAAAGCCTTGGAAGGAGGGTGCAAATAAATAGGAAAATATTATTTATCGGACGTAGAATTAGACACTTTAGTGTGACAGACTAAACTATTCAATTTGGTCGTATTGTTTGAGAGCTGAATTGTAGATGTTAGCCCTCAGGTGAGGGGAACGTGGGAGCTTTGAAGTGGCAGCCAGTATCCTCCCAGCCTAGCCGCAGATTCAGTAATCAAACATAGGATTAGTCAATGTTCTTTGCACCTGGACCAAAGGGTAAAGAATAGGAATGCTCCTATTTGTCACAATACAATTCAAGAATTCTATTTAGATTCATCATTCACTTAATTTTCTAAAAAACAAGGAGAAGGATACTTTTTCTGAATTATTTAAATCAACTTTATTTCAAGCATTAGTTTACATTAGTTGCTGTAGTTACTTTAAATTTCCATTTACTATATTAGTAAGTAATTCCTTTAAATTTTAGCTGATACAATTCTGTTAAAAACTTCCCTGTGGGATCGATAACCAGGACTCCACTAGAGCCCTGTATTACTTGATACGATACGTATACTTGCGTAGAATCCACATTAAGCATTCAATCATAAAATCAAATATATATCTTAAAGCTGGATCAAGTTTTTGGTGCCGTTACTATTAACATAATTTGCAAACATATAAAAAGTGGGTCACCCACTGTAGATGCTAATTATTTTGAGCTTAAACCGTCTATTATTCAAATGGTTCAAAACAATCAATTTGGTGGAACACCAAATGAGGATCCAAATTTACACCCTGCTAGTTTTTTAGAACTTTGTGCTACCTTTAAATATAACAATATTTCTGATGATGCTATTAGGCTATTAGGCTTAGAATCTTTCCTTTTTCTTTAAGAGATAAAGCAAAGATGTGGCTGAACTCATTAGCAACAGGTTCTATTAAAACATGAGCTGAAATGACACAAAAATTCCTTGCTAAATATTTTCCTCCTTCTAAAATTGCTAAATTAAGAAATGATATTACTTCATTTAGTCAATTTGATGGGGAGACAATTTATGAAACTTGGGAAAGATTTAAAGAACTATTAAGAAAATGTCCTCATCATGCTTTACCTGATTTGTTAATTATTCAAATATTTTATAATGGAATAATTGGATCTTTAAAATCAATTATTGATGCTGCTGCTTGAGGTTCTTTAATGTCTAAATCATTTGAAGAAGCTTAGACTTTAATTGAAGAAATGGCTAACAATAATTTTCAATGGCCTTTTGAAAGGATTAATCCTAAAAGAATGGCAAGTATTCATGATAATGAAGCCTTTTCTATTTTAGCTTCACATGTAGCAGCAATGTCTAAGAAATTAGATAGTTTTGCTATTAATATTTCACATAATAACTCCGCTAATATTGAAGATTCTCAAACTATTGAAACTTTACAAGCTATTGCTAGTAAAAATAATCCTTATTCAAATTTTTATAATCCTGGATGGAAAAATCACCCTAATTTTAACTGGAATAATCAACAACAATAATGAGGTAATAATCAATCTCATCCCACTAGAAATTGGAATAATCAAGTTAATTCAAATTATAAACAATCAACAGAAAAAGTTATCAATAGAAGAATTAATTTTACAACTAAGTAATCAATTACAAAATCAAAACACTGCTATTTGTAATATTGAGAATCAAATGGGACAAATCGCTAATTTAATTAATTATAGTCCCCCAGGAACACTTCCTAGTCATGTTGAAATCAATCTAAAAGAAACTGGAAAAGAACATGAACGTGTTAAAGCTGTACAACTTAGAAGTGGAAAGGAATTAAAAGAAAGAATGCAGAATGAAATTGAAAAGGAGATTGAGGTTGAAGAGATTGAAAAATCTAAAGAAACTCCTTTTCCTAATAAAGATCAAACTGATATTTCTATTAATATGGAAGTTGAAAAGCCACCACCACCTTTTCCTCAAAGACTTAAACAATAGAAACTTGATCATCAATTTTCTAAGTTCTTTGAAATTTTTAAGAAACTTACTATAAACATACCTTTTGTTGAAACTTTGGAATAGATGCCAACTTATGCAAAATTTATGAAAGATATTTTAAGTAAGAAACGAAGATTTGAAGCTTTTGAAGCTGTTGCATTAAGTGAAGAATGTAGTGCAATAATTCAAAAAAAATTTCCTTAAAAACTTAAAGATCCTGAAAGTTTTACTATACCTTGTGCTATTAGAGAAAAGTTTTGTGGAAAAGCTTTATGCGATTTAGGAGCAAGTATTAATCTCATGCCATTTTCTATTTTTCAAAGGTTGAATTTAGGAGAGATTACTCCCACTACTATAACCACTGCGATTAGGCGATAGATCTATCACTTATCCTAAAGGAGTTATAGAGGATGTTCTTGTTAAAGTAGATAAATTTATCTTCCCTGTAGATTTCATTGTACTTGATATGGAAGAAGATAAAGAAATACCTATTATTTTAGGGAGACCTTTTCTAGTGACCGGACGAGCTATGATTGATGTGCAAAAAGGAGAATTAACCATGAGAGTTAATGATCAAGAGATTAGATTTAATGTCCTTAAATCAATGATGTACCCTGACAAAGAAAAATGTTATCGAATGGATATAATTGATTATTTAATTGAGAAACATTATCAAGAAAAATGTAAAGTCATTTTTGAAGAAAAACTTGAATTATTAACCGATGAAGATGAAGAACTAAAAGAAGAAGAAACTCATTATATTAAAGATAATTGGGAAACTTTGGACATAACTCAAAATGATATACTTTTACCCTCCTTTAAAAAAGCCCTCGAACTCGGAATTAAAAATGTTACCTTCACATTTAAAGTATGCATTTATGGGAAATTCATTAACTTTACTCGTTATTATTTCTTCGAGCTAAGTATAGATCAAGAAGAAAAATTTATAGGAGTGTTAAAGAATTATAAGAAAGCATTTGGTTGGACAATTGCTCGACATAAAAGGAATAAGCCCATCCATTTGTATGCATAGAATTTTAATGGAAGAAAATTTTAAACCTACTTATTGAACCACAAAGAAGATTAAATCCTATCATGAAAGAGATTGTTAAAAAAGAAATTGTTAAATGGTTAGATGCTGGTATTATTTATCCTATTTCGGATAGCCAATGGGTAAGTCCTATTCATTGTGTTTCGAAGAAAGGAGGAGTAACTGTCATTGTCAATGATAAAAATGAACTAATTCCTACGAGACAAGTTACTGGATGGCGAATTTGCATTGATTATAGGAAATTAAATGACGCCACTAGAAATGATCATTTTCCTTTACCTTTCTTGGATCAAATGCTTGATAAATTAGCTGGACACTCATATTTCTGTTTTCTGGATGGATATTCTAGTTATCATCAATTACCTGTCGCTCCTGAGGAACAAGAGAAAAAAACATTTACAAGTCCTTATGGAACATTTGCCTTTAGAAGAATGCCTTTTGGTTTATGTAATGCACCTGCAAATTTTCAAAGATGTATGATGTCGAAATTTTGTGATTTGATTGACAAAGGAATTGAAATATTCGTGGACGATTTTTCAGTTTTTGGAACTTCTTTTGAATCTTGTTTGGAAAATATTTCCAAAATTCTGAAAAGATGTGAAGAAACAAACTTAGTTCTTAACTGGGAAAAATGTCAACTCATGGTCACAGAAGGCATTGTACTTGGTCACAAAGTTTCACAAAAAGGGATGGAAGTAGATCAAGCAAAAATGAAAATTATTGCTGAATTACAACCACCTACTACTCATTATCGATGTGAGAAGTTTTCTAGGTCATGCTGGATTTTATAGAAGATATATAAAGGACTTTTCTAAAATTGCTAAACCTCTTTGTCATTTATTGGAAAAAGATGCTAAATTTGAATTTAACGAAGACTGTGTTAATGCTTTTAATATTTTAAAAGAAAAATTAATAACTGCACCTATCATTGTTGAACCTAATTGGAATAAATCTTTTGAATTAATGTACGATGCAAGTGATTTTGCAATTGGAGCTGTATTGGGACAAAAATATGAGAAAATTTTCAAAGTTATATATTATGCTAGTAAAACTCTTACTGAAACTCAAAGAAATTACACTACTACTGAGAAAGAGCTTCTAGCTATAATATATGCCTTTGATAAATTTAGTCCTTATCTTCTTGGTACTAAATGCATAGTTCATACTGATCATTCCGCTATTAAATATCTAATGTCAAAAAAGGATGCTAAACCTAGACTAATAAGATGGGTTTTACTTCTACAAGAATTTAATTTTCAAATAGTGGATAGAAAAGGAACGGACAACCAAATTGCTGATCATTTATCTAGAATTAAGAATGATGTTATTAGTGAAGAAAATATAAACGAGAAATTTCCTGATGAACATTTATATGTTATTCAAGGATACCAAACACCTTGGTATGTGGATATAGTTAACTATTTAGTTAGCAATATTCTACCTTATGGATTGGATGAAAAATTTATTAAGAAATTTAAAAATGATGCTAAATATTATATTTGGGAAGATCCTCATTTATTTAAATTAGGAAGAGATTCTATAATTCGAAGATGTGTACCTTATGAAGAAACTTTTGCTATTATTCAAAAATATCATGGTTCCGATTTTGGAGGACACTTTGGAATAGATAAAACTGCATTTAAAATTTTAAATTTAGGATTTTATTGGCCTACTTTATTCAGAGATGTGAGACATTATGTTAAAACATGTGATCGATGTCAAAGAATGGGTAATATATCCAAGAAAGATGAAATGCCTTTAAATTATATATTGGAAGTTGAAATTTTTGATATATGGGGTTTAAACTTTATGGGACCATTTGTACCATCATCTAGAAAAATTTATATTTTATTAGCAGTTGATTATGTTTCAAAGTGGATTGAAGCTGTAGCTTTGCCTAACTGTGACTCCAAAAGTGTATCTAAATTATTAAAGAAGATGATTTTTTCAAGATTTGGAATGCCTAAGGTAATTATCACAGAAGGTGGAAGTCATTTTAGAAATATAAGAATTCAATCATTACTGCAAAAATTTGGAATCAAACATAAAATTGTAACTGCATATCACCCACAAACAAGTGGAATGGCGGAAGTATCAAAAAGAGAAATTAAAAGAGTTTTAGAGAAGACTGTTAATCCTAAAAGAACTGATTGGGTTGATAGACTTGATTCTGCATTATGAGCTTATAGAACAGCTTATAAGACACCAATCGGAATGTCACCTTACCGGTTAGTTTTTGGAAAACATTGTCACTTACGTGTTGAACTTGAACATAAAGCTTATTGGGCGATAAAGGAGTTTAATTCGATTTGAATATCGCAGGAGAAAAACGATTATTGCAATTAAATGAGATGGATGAAATAAGAAATGAATCATATGATAATGCAAAAATTTATAAAGAGAAAATGAAGGTATTACATGATAAAAAGATTTCAAGAAAAATATTTGAGCCTGGACAAGAAGTATTACTATTTAATACTCGTTTAAGACTTTTTCCTGGAATCAAAATGGATAGGACCATATATAATTGAAAAAGTATACCAATATGAAGCTGTGGATATTAAAGACCCCAAAATGGGAAAATTTTTTAAAGTTAATGGATTAAGATTAAAGCCTTATTTAGGAGATATTAAAAAGATTTATAAAGAGGCTTATGAATTAAGTCAACCTGATTAAAGAATTACTTAGGTCGAGCTGACGACGTTAAACCAAGCGCTTTATGGGAGGCAACCCATAGTTTTTTATTTTTAGTGTGTTTTTACATTTTTGATGTATGGTTATGCTTCGGTCTTGATAAATTTTATATAACTTCAGAAAATTAAAAATTATCTTGAAGTATATAAAGTTTTGACTTTGGATCACTCCATTTCATATGTGAGTAAAAGGAGATCAAGTTAACCTTCATTAAAATTATGTATAATTGTGTTATTGAGATTGTTCTGATCTTACCATTATAATTTACCTATTTTTGGAGAACGAAACCTTGAAATTTGACGTTAGGCGAAACGGAATCGAACATGGTTCCGGCGCCTAGGTGCCAGAATTCGGCGCCTAAGCGCCAGAATAAGCTGTGTATCGATGGGTCCGGCGCCTAGGCGCCAGATTTGGCACCTAAGCGCCACAGTTACTGGGTCGTGTAAAAACCAAAAACTTTCAGTTTTTCACACGATTTTCACCTTTAAATTAACCCATCTTCGTCCCAAATCCCTAAGCAATCAATATTTCGACCCATACACTCTATTTTTGAGAGATTAGAGAGGATTTTTGAAGAAATGGAGAGGATAAATCTTGGAGAAGAGACTAGAGACAAAGGTCCAAAAGATCCTCAACCCTACTTCAATGGTTTCATCGCTGTAAGTTTGGAGAAAATTTCTAGTCGTCTTGATAAATTTGAAGCGGATTTCAAAAGCATTGGAGATTGCCTTCATGAGATGTATCATCAGATTGAACATCTGGAATGGCAAGCGAAACTCCAATTTGATCATCTAGCGGCTTATCAAGATGCTCAAGTGGAGATGTATGCGAAGAACAAGTGGATCGAAGAGAAAACATCTACGGATTTTCCGAGAGCGTTAGTATTCTTCCTTAGTAGGCCAAAGAATCTTCATTATGAAGATAATGGAAATTAGATAGTGATTGGGTGAGATCGTGATTTATCTAATGAGTCGTTGTATCGATTTAGTGAATCAATTGTGTTTATTTGTGTATTTGCTTTCATGTTCAATGTGTGTAGTATTTGTTTTCAAATTGTGTTGTTTGATTGTGTGTTAGGACTTGAATCATTATATTATACTTATCTGAAGTGTATTGAGCCAATATTGAAGATTATAAATGGAAATTAGAGAAGTTTGATTTAAACCTTGTGTTTGATTGGTGGATTTAATATTTAATTTTTAAAATTTTTGGAAAATGTTTTGGAAGTTAGAAACTGAAGCCCTATTCAAATATGAGTCATTGGAAGTTGAATTTATGAATTTTGGTGGAAAATAAAATTTTTAGAGTGATTTTTGTGAAAGGCGAGTCTGGCGCCTAGGCGCCAGAATTCGGCGCCTAAGCGCCGGTTCGGCCTGCTTACCTGAAAAACACCATATAAACCCCATTAGCCATGGATGACGCCTAAGCTTCATCTTCTTCCCCATTTTCATGAAAATACACCTCTTAGATCCATTTTGAGGTCAAAACATCAAGTATTTGGGCACGGAATCACTTGATTTCTTTGTCTCGAGGTCAGATCTACACTCTAATCCATTTATTTTTTATTTTCACCATAGTTTTTCCTATGTTTTGCTAAAAACCAAAATTTTGAGAAAAATTTTGATTTTTAGATATTCTATTTGGATTTTTAAACTTATTTTAAGTTTCTTAAACTTAAAAAGAGTTTAAATATTTGATTCCTAAATTTGTTCTTGTTTTCTTTCACGTTTAGATGGCACCAAAATCTAAGCGAGGGAAGGGACGAGAAAATTTTGATAATAGCAAGTTTGCAACTACAGCAGCGCATTTTTGATATCACGAATTTGAGACGTCGAGAATGTTTATCTCGGAGCGAAGCTTTTACAATCCAGGTGAAATGATTGAGAACACAATCGTTACGCACAACTGGCAACGATTTTGTTATTTCACTGCTGTTGCCGTTATTCCAATCGTTCGCGAATTTTATGCTAACTTTATAGATGCGGAAGACTACGAAGTCTTCGTTAGAGGTATTGGAATAGGATTTTCTCTAGAGAGGATCAATGTGTTTTATGGACTGCCACCTACCATCGAGTGCCACTATTCTGGATTATCTCCATCTGAGGGAGATCTTGAGATGATTATTGCTTATTTGACCGACGGCACTGGAGCCTGGAAGATCCGAAATGAAAACGGGTAAATTTCAAATCTTCCAAATTAAATGGTATTTCAAAGGCTTGGAATTAGTTTATTTCTGATAGACTTCTACCTTCCAACCACCTGAGTGAAGTCACCAGAGATCGAGCTATCTTAAACTATTGCATTCAGGAGAGGAAGCCGATAGATGTCGGCAGTATTATTTATGATTCTGTGGAGTCTACTGCTAGATCCAACACTTCTATGGGACTGGGATTCCCATCTTTGATCTATTCTTTATGTGTTAGTAATGGAGTCACTGCTGATATTTCTGAGGAGAAGCTGAAGTCTACCAAGCCAACTGGGTAGGAGAGTGTTAGTATCTATGATCGTCTTCGAGGGAAGAGAACGACCGCTCCTTCTACTTCGCACACACTTCGGTAGACCTTCTACTTCCGTACCTTCTACTTCTACCGCCGAGCCACCATCTAGTTTTCGGGAATCGATGCATGATCGGCTTTTAGAGCAAGCAACATGAGTTATTTCAAACTTACCGCAGAGTTGATTCTATCGATAAGAAAATCGATCATTTATCCGAGTATACCCGGAGGAAGAGTAGTTACGATGCCGAGTATGATGAAGCTCTCGTTAGATTCCTGAAGGGAGAGCATGATGTTCAGTTTCCTACCTTTCCCAATTTCTCACCATATGTTGATCCTAAGGATGTTGAGTTTTCTTTTGGTGATGATGACAATGCTGAGGCTACAGAAAGTGATTAGTGGCCTGATTTACCTCTGAATTGTGCTAAGTCTGTTATTAGTTTAGTTTGTTTGCTAGTATTTATTGTTGTTTGTTGTTTGCTAGTTTAGATTTGTTTATTTACTTTGTGTGGATTGTTGGATGTTAAGACTGTTGTTAGAGTATTTTTAATGTATTGTGTTTAAGATTGAAATTTGGATAAATTTACGTTTATTCCTGTTTCAACTTACTATTTAGTAGTTAGTAATGTTGTTCTGTTTTTTTTAAGTAGTATAGTCATTTAATTTAATTATTAATGAGCCTGCTTACTTCTTATACCTACTTCATTATTTCAGTATTATTCATAAAAGCATGTGTAGAAGTAAATTTTTCTTTCTAGAATGTTTTTTTTTACATACTTATAAAAATTCTTTTTTAAAATTATGTTTTTCTTTCTCTCATACTTTAAAAAATTTTTCATGATAGACCAAAACTTAAGTTTGGGGGAAAGGGAAAATACATTCAAATTTAAGTTTTATTTGTCCTTAAAGAACTAATATTTTCTTAAAATAAAAATTTTTAACATAACATGAGGAATAAATAATCTATTTAAGATCACTTAAATTTTTGAAATTATAATTAATTTAGTAGACTTAACCAAAAATTTTAATAACTTTGATTGATTTTAAGAATATAATTATTCAACTTAAAGAAGAATAAGATTAAGAAAATTTTCTATTCATAGTAGAGATAATTGAATTTTATAAGTATTAAGAAATAAAAAATTATAACTCGAAAAAGAATAGATTGAAACTCTTTTTGAAATCTATTTATGTTATAATAATTAAGTTAAAATGTATAAGTTTGAAAATATAAGCTAAGGATAGTGAAGTTCAAAACCATTAACAGGCTATCCAGATATAGTAATCCTCTTTTCAAAGAAAAAAAAAAAGAGAGAGAGAGGAGAAGCTTGAGGAAATGCCTAATAAAAAATTGGCTTCACTTGAATTAACTTATAAAAAGAAAACTGATTACATTTATTACTTAATTTTTATGCATGTATTTTTATTAGAAAAGAATTTCATGAAGATCTTTTTATTGTGAATAATTTATGTGATCTTAATATAAAAAACTACAATTATTTTCGAAGTGAATGAAAAATTTTTGAAGTCTTATGATTTGGTAGTTAGAATATTCTTTAAATTCTTAAAATTAAACTTAGTTAGTGAAATTTGGTTAATGATTTACTAAAGCATTTATAAAATCAAAAATCTTAAGAAGCCTTAAATATTTACCTTTTTATTCCAAATGTTACACATTTTATATAGTAAAAAGGGTTACTTTAGGACAAGTAACGTTTAAGTTTGGGGGATTTTGATCCAAGAAAAAAATACGTATTTTTATGCCTTGATTTTTATTAAATTTTAAGGATATTATGCTTTAATGAAAGGTATTTTTGTGTTTTTGGATGCAGGTGATACAAAAATGTTCAAGAAGGAGAAAAATAAGAAGAAGGAGCAAAAAGGAGCAAAAAGGACCAAAAATAGAGCCAAAATGCAAAATTTTTGAAATTATTGGCCTGGCGCCTAGGCGCCAGAGTTCGGCGCTTAAGCGCCAGCTCGATATAGAAAACTGTTAAGTTTTTGAAGACTTTTGGGCGGTTATTTTGATGGTGTGAGCAGTTATTGGACCTTCTAGAAGACTGGCAGTTGTTCCTGGTTTATAGGACATGTGATACAATGTATTTGGACGCTTCAAAACGGTTTTAATCGCGAAGAGGTGCGATCCAAAGTGAAGAGGTGCGAAGAACTGGACGCGGTGTCCGGCGCCTAGGCGCCAGACACACCTTCTAGAAGATTCATTGAATGTGGACACATTTTGAAGAGGTGCCTTGAGGCAACCCTTGAAGCCTATAAAAAGGAGGGTATTCCTTCAGAGAAAAAGGCCCCATCTACCCCTCCCTATCTAGAGTCCTATCTAGAGAAAGAATTAGAGAGATCATATTAGGGCCACCTTTTTACTTTCTTTCATAAATTAGTGAGTTTATTTTAGAGTTTGTATTCAGAGTTTGAAAGAGTTGGTGCATCTGTAGTTAATTACGTTGTGGAGTCAGTAGGAATCAGAAGTTCAGTAGGAGAAACATCTAAGATAAGTATTTTTATTTTGATTCAAATTTTATTTATTATGTTTTGTTATTTAATTTCAATGTGTTCTGAGTAGTTACTTTACTTTCTCCTTTCAATTATGAAATGATAAATAAGATAATACAAAATTCGTCGGAGAATTAAAAATCATATATTTTCAAAACATTGTGATGATATTAATACCGGTTCTTAATTTACTATTTAAATTGGCCATTTAAATTGTTAAAACTCGTTGAAGAGTTTTGAGACCTAGAAGGAGATGAATTCTTAACTTGTAGATATCACATGAATCCTTGGGTAGTTGAAGGCCTTGTGCGGGTTATTCAAGGTGAAGTGCAAATAAATAGGAAGATATTATATAATGGGCGTAGAATTGATAAGTTTTTAGAGTGACAGACTGAATTCTTGTGATTTGGTTTATAGAAAAGGAAAGGGTCACTAGTAGGGCCGACCATAGCCACCCTTTGACATCTAGTAAGTGTGAGCCAAGATTAACCCATTCTACTAACAATACATCCGACATTCGATCTATAAAGCTAGCCAATGTTCTTTGCACCTAGATCAAAGGGTAAAGAATATGAATGCTTCTATTTGGCACAATACCATAAATTTATATTCTCCACGAATATTATTATTATCTTAGAAAATCTTGGATTAATTGAAAGGGAGAAAGTTGCTTTCTTATTGCTATTTACATCAATTATTTTATTCCTGTTTTATTATTGCATCTAGTAAATTAAAAATTATAAAAGAAATACTTTGAAATAAAAATATTTAAAGATCTATAACTCTCTTCTCATGGGATCGATACTGGGGTATTTGTTTCAAAGCCCTATATTACTTGAAACGATATGTATACTTGCGTAGAACCCCTAGTGTGTAAAATATTTTCCATAAAATTATATTTATATACACTAGCCGCTATTATTATTTATAACATATATTTTTGAAAGCATTAATTAGTACGTTGATCTTCAGAGGACTTCGGGTCAAGTTTTTGGCACCGTTGCTGGGGAAGAAGATTTTAGTACGCATATATTTATATCGGGTCAAGTTTTTGGCGCTGTTGCCGGGGAAGAAGATTTTAGTACGCATATATTTACATCGGGTAAAAAGGGAAGTGATCTTTCCTGGTAGCTGCATTTAATTTTTTATAGTTAGTACATATACGCCATCCAGTAACTTGTCTTATAGGTATTAAATCATTATTTTCATTAGCTTTAACAGTCACCCCTCCTTTTTTAGGAACACAGTGAATTGGGCTTACCCAAGCACTGTCAGAAATAGGATATATTATACCATTATCTAACCATTTTAATATTTCTTTCCTGACTATCTCTTTCATAATCGGGTTTAATCTCCTTTGGAGATCAACTCTTGGTTTGTGTTCATTATCTAAAATAATTCTGTGCATACAGATTGAAGGACTAATTCCTTTAATATTTGCTAAAGTCCAGCCAAAAGTTTTATTATATTTTTTTAATGTGTCCAAAAGTTTTTGTTCTTGTGATTCATTTAATTCTGGTGATATAATAACTGGTAAAGTTGAAGAGTTACCTAAATAAGCATACTTCAAATGAGTAGGTAAAATTTTTAATTCAAGCTCAGGAGGTTTAATAATTGACTGAACTATATTATTTTTGGTATTTTTTGTATTATCCAATAATTCAAATATTTCTTGTATATAATCTAATTCTTCATTTTTTGTTTCTTCAATTAATTAAGTATTTTCTATTTCTAGTTTTTCTTTAAATTATTCTTTAAAATGTTCATTTTGTAGATGTTCAATAATTTCCATTCGAAAACATTCATCATCTTTTTCTATAGCAGGATATTTCATTGATTTTGCAATGTTGAAAGTTACTTTTTGATCGTTTACTCTCATAGTTAATTCTCCTTTTTGAACATCAATCATAGCTTTTCCAGTAGCTAAGAAGGGTCTTCCTAATATTATGGGTATTTCTTTATCTTCCTTCATATCTAGAACAATAAAGTCTACTGGGAAGATAAACTTATCTACTTTCACTAACACATCTTCAATAACTCCTTTAGGATATGTGACTGAACGATCAGCTAGCTGAAGAGTTACTGAAGTATGTGAGACTTCTCCTAATCCTAATCTTTTAAAGATTGATAAAGGCATTAGATTTTTGCTGGCTCCTAAATCACATAATGCTTTCCCATAAAATTTTTTTCCAATAGCACAAGGTATAGTGAAACTACCAGGATCTTTTAATTTTTCAGGAAGCTTTTTCTGAATAATTGCACTACAATCTTCACTAAGTGCAACAGTTTCATTGTCTGTGAATTTTCTTTTTTTATTTAAAATATCTTTCATAAATTTCACATAATTGGGCATTTGTTCCAATGCTTCTACAAAAGGAATGTTTACCGTTAATTTCTTCAAAATTTCAAGAAATTTAGAAAATTGCTTATCTTTTTTATGTTGCCTTAGTCGCTGAGGAAATGGTGGTGGTGGTTTTTCTACAGAAATTTTCATAGGTATTAATGGATATTCTAGATTTTGATCTTTCTGAACCTTCTCTTTTTCAATTTCCACCTCCTCATTTTGACTTTGAGTTTCTTTCTGCATTCTTGTTTCTAACTCTCTTCCACTTCGTAACTGTATCGCTTTAATTTGTTCTTTTCCTTGATCTTTAGGATTTATTTCCACATTACTAGGAAAAGTTCCAGGAATTCTATTATTAAGCACAGTAGCGATATGTCCAAGTTGAGTTTCAATATTTTAATTGCGGTTCCTTGAGTTTGTAATTGGTTTCCTTGAATTTGTAACTGATTACCTTGATTCTGCAAATGTTGACCCATATTTAATATTAATTCTTCCATAGATAACTTCTTATCCTTAAATTGAGAGTTATTATTAAATCCAGGTGGATAAGAAGGTTTATAATTAGAATTTCCTTGATTAGATGGATTTCCCACTGGGTTTACTGAATTGTTCATCCATTGCTGATTAGCAGAATTGTTATTCCAATTAAAATTTGGATGATTTTTCCATCCAGGGTTATAATAGTTTGCATAAGGATTATTGGGTCTATTATTAACAGCATTTATTGTTTCATATGAAGATTGAGCATCTATAAGTTGTCCAGATAAATTTTCTTCTGTTATATTAGGAGAATAATTCATTCTAAAATGATCTAATTTTTTGGATATAGCAGCAATTTGAGAAGCTAACATAGATATTGCATCAGAATCATGTATACTGGCTATTTTTTTAGGATTTAACCTTTTAGAAGGCCATTAAAAATTATTAGTAGTCATTTCTTCAATTAATGAATAAGCTTCATCAAAAGGTTTTGACATTAATGAACCTCCAGCAACAGCATCAATGATCGATCTAAGAGATCCTACTAAACCATTATCAAAAGTTTGTATAATTAACCAATCCGGTAATGCGTGATGTGGGCATTTCCTTAGAAGATCTTTAAATCTCTCCCAAGCTTCATATATTGATTATCCGTCAAACTGACTAAAAGAAGTTATGTCATTTCTAAGTTTTGCAGTTTTTGAAGGAGGAAAATATTTGGATAGAAATTTTTGTGATAATTCTCCCCAAGTTTTAATTGATCCAGGTGCTAATGAATTTAACCACATCTTAGCCTTATCCCTTAAAGAAAAAGGAAATAGCCTAAGTCTAATGACGTCATTAGATACTCCGTCATATCTAAAAGTAGCACATAACTCTAAAAAACTCGCAAGATATAAATTAGGATCTTCATTTGGTGAACCACTAAATTGATTATTCTGTACCATTTGGATAATTGCAGGTTTAAGCTCAAATGAGTTAGCCGCTACATCAGGGTTTTGGATAGTTAAGTGAATTTCATCTAATGTAGGGTTAGCGTAATCTTTCAAAGGTCTTGGTTGGTTTATATTTTCAATTTTTGGATTATTTGCCATTTGATTTAATTTTATGATTTCTCTTTTCTGTTTTCTAATTCTTTTAATAGTGCGCTCTAATTCTGAATCGTAAGGTTTTAAACCTTCGGTTCCAAATTTACGCATACACAACTAAAAATAATAATAAAATAGTCCGTTACTCTAGTAATTATATTTATATATTTATATATTTTTATTTGAATAATTACTTTTCTTCCCCGGCAACGGCGCCAAAAACTTGACCTCCGGCTGCAAATATAAGAATTCAGCCTCGGGGGAGAGCAGGGTAGAAATTTAAGGATGTATATAATTGTTAAGCTTAATAAAGTTATAGATGTTTTTCAGAGTAAAATTGCAATTGTACTCTCTCCCCTTTTAATCAACGCAAGTATACATATCGTTCAAGTAATAAAGGGCTCTATTGGAGTCCTAGATATTGATCTCACAGGGAAGTTAGAGATTTAAAGACTAATTTTTAGTAAAAGTCGATCACTAATCTAATTTAGTATAGTATACGAAAAATTAAGAACGCTTAAACTTAAAACTATTACTTAAGGGCAGAATATATAAGTCAATTTAGAAAAGTATCTTTCTCCTTGTTAAGAGGATTGAGTGAATGAATAATTAAATGAGTTTAGAATTATATTGTGCCAAATAGGAACATTCTTATTCTTTACCCTTTGGTCCAGGTGCAAAGAACATTGACTAATCCTATGTTTGGTTACTGAATCTGTGGCTAGGCTGGGAGGATACTGGCTGCCACTTCAGAGCTCCCACGTTCCCCTCGCCTGAGGGCTAACATCTACACTTCAGCTCCCAAATAATAGGACCAAATTGAAGATTTTAGTCTGTCACACTAAAATGTTCAATTCTTCGCCAGATAATTAATTATTTCCCTATTTATTTACACCCTTCTTCTAAGGCTTTTGAATTCCCTGAATCTTGGATGTAATCTTTACTATAGTTGAATAATTCAACATATGTTAACAATTCAATTGGCCAAATTGAAAGTAAATTAAGATTTAAGTAAAAGATTAACACAATCTCTATTTAATATTATTAGGCACAACTCATTTAATTCTTCATTTCACAAAATCTCAACAACAAGGAGAAAGACAAAGAAAACTACTCAGAATGCATGAGAAAAATAACACAGATCTTGGATTTTATTTAAAGTTATAAAATAATAAACAAAAATACTTATCTCAAATCTTCTCCCCAAGCAGATTCCTCAAAGTTCTTTTGACTCTTCCTCTTGTACAACACACTTAGAAACTCACCAAGACATTAAACACTAACTCTTACTACAAAAGGAAACACTAATTTGACACCCACTGACACCCAAAATCATCTCTATTTATAAAAGGAGTCATATTTCCAAAGGTTGTTTAAGAACCACTTCAAAACGAGTCCAGATTCATCGTATTTGGCTTGCATCAACTGTCTCGTCGTCGGTGGGCTCGATCTCGCCGTCGGCGGGCTTCTAGAAGAAACACTAACCGTTCATGCTCGCTGTCGGCAGGCTCGATCTTGCCGTCGGTGGGCTTCTATTATAATATATTCAAAACTTTCGGGAATTTCTCACCGTCAGCGGCCTAAATCTCGCCGTTGGTGGGACAGTTTAATTTTCATCTATTTTCATCATTTTTGCTCCAGATTCGTGCCTTTTTGCTCTTTTTGCTCTCAGGATCTATAAATCTTCATTCCTGCAATAAAACACAGAAAATACCTTTCTTTAAAGTGTAATTTCATATGAAATTGGTATGAATTTCTCAATATATTTTCTTGTGGTCAGAAATCCATGAAATTATTCAGAAAAGTCATGATTTAAAATTTGGGAGACATTTAAAGTTGATAGAACTACTTATAGAAATTTACAATCTAGATTCTACTGGCTTACTTTATTTGAGGATGTGAACATATATATCAAATCTTGTGGTTGATGTCAATGAGTATGTAACATTTCTAAGAGCGATGAAATGCCTCTAAATTTTACTCTGGAAATTGAGATTTTTGATTTTTGGGGTTTAGATTTTACGAGAGCCTTTGTATCTTTGTTTGGTAATATATATTTTGATAGTTGTGGACTATGTCTCGAAATGGATTGAGGCAGCTGCTCTTCCAAAATGTGATGCTCAAAGTATTACTAAAATTTTAAAGAAAAATATCTTTAGTAGATGTAGGATGCCTAGAGTGCTCATAAGTGATAGAGGGAGCCACTTTATAAATAGAATAATTGAGGCATTATTTACTAAATACAGAATTAAACATTAGATTGCCATAGCTTATTATTCCCAAACTAGTGGTTTAGTAGAAGTTTCTAATCGTGAGATTAAGAGGATATTGGAAAAGACTATCAAACATAATATGAAAGATTGGTCTTTGTAATTAGATGATTCATTATGGGCCTACAGAACTGCATATAAAACATATGTTGGAATGTCTCCATATAGGCTTATATTGGGCAAAGTTTATCACCAATAAGTAGAGTTGTAACATCAGACTTATTGAGTTGTTAAGCATTTCAAATATAATATTAAGGACACTGGTGAGAAGAGACTACTATAGTTAAATGAACCTGAGGAAATTAGGAAAGAATCCTACGAAAATGTCAAGATTTATAAAGAGAAAATGAAGAAATCACACAATTGAAGGATTCTTAGGAAAGATTTTGAGTCAGGACATGAGGTTTTACTGTTTAATTATCAATTAAAAATATTTCCTAAAACTTAAATCCAGGTGGTCAGGACCATTTACTGTAGTAAAAGTTTATCCTGTTGGAGTTGTTGATATCAAAGATCCTAAGAGAAGTAGAGAGTTTAAAGTTAATGGGTAGATACTTAAACCTTATTTATGAAGGGAGATATCATTGGTAAATGAGATTTTAATGTCGGGACATTTCATGTAATAACTGGAATCGTTGGGCTGAGGAACGTTGGACATCTCATGTTGTGTGGTTTGATTGTGTTTTTTTTGTTGTGATGTGATTTTCTTGTATTTTAATGTTAAATTTTATGTTTGTGTGTTTGAGAATTGTGATTGTGATATGAGATAGTGAATCCTTAGTCTTCTCATTATGACTGGACTTAGTATGACTGTCGGAGTTAGAAGGATCAACGTTATCCTCTATACCCTAGTCCTCAATCGAGCATAGGATTATCCAAAGTCATGATATGTCTAGGTATAAGACATGTCCATCTAACTTCTTTACTTCCTATTTCTGACCTGCTTCTTCTTTTTATTGGTTCAATCGACCAACTACAAGAAGGGGACAGAGGATGTTTCATTTTTTTAACGGACAAAGATGCATACTTTATCGGGTAGAGTGACGCTTAAGCCTAGCAACACATAAGCCAATCTTAATAGTATAGGTGTTAACTGGTCTAGAAGTTTCTCCTTACCATATTATATGTAAAGCACCCATTAATAATTGGAATAAGATTCCATTAGAGTTAGGTGATAGAGAACGGAGATGTGATGAGAAAGGGGGAGAGTAACCCTCATTTATCACCAATCTATGATTTTGTGTTTGAACTTGTTTGGTGTGATTTAGGACTTGGGGAGGAACAAATTTTACAAATTATATGACCAGGAAAAAATCTAAGGATTACACATCTGAAGTTTTGGCTCTGGTGTCAAAATGTATACAAGTCGTACTGGCGCATAGGCACCAGAGCATTTGGGCGCCAAGGCACTAGACATAAGGAGTAAGGCTTTGGCTCCAGTAACGCGACACCTAGGCACCACTTATACCTGGGTGATAAATCACCTAAATCATCCAGTTTAGGTCATTTTATCGACTCCTCCCCAACTCTTATTTGTTGATAGAGAGGCGATACATAGAGCATCTCAACAGCTTCCATTTATGCTTAAATCGTGAAGCTTTTGAGAGTGAAAATCACTTATGTAAGGTAAATTCCACTTCTCAATCTTGATTTTTCTTTTTGATCTAGGATTTTTTGGGATTTTTGGTGAGTTTTTGAAAGTTGTAGATTTTTTAGGGAGAGCTTGATTAAGCTCATAACCATCATATTGTGTGCATTCACTATCATTTTCTACCTCATTTCTTTGTGCTTTCATTATTTTTACTCATCCATGGCTCCAAAAATCAAAGGGGATAGGCTAGCTCTTCTTTTGAAAAAAAGAAATTTATAAGCTCCAAAGCTCAAGAGCTTTACAATGATCATTTAGTGGTGAAGAAACTTATTCTGAGAGAGTTTTCTTTGAAATTGGGGTTCTGATAGAGAATGTAATTGTTAAAAGGCATTGTAAGATGTTTTGCTATAAGACCCCAGATGCAGTAGTTCCTGTAGTTAGGGAATTTTATGCTAATCTACCTGAAGCTATTGATAGGTTTGTGTTTGTGAGAGGGAAATCTGTGGACATCTCACCTTCTCGAATTAATGCATTATATTCTTTGGAAGATGTCCCTAATTGTTAACATTCTAGTTGTACCCCCATCGATTATTCTTGGAGAAGTTTATCCTTGAATTATCTAGTAGCAGCAGAGTTTGGAATCTTAAAAATGGAGTTAAAGTTAACTTTCCTACTAAAGAAATGGGTGGAATAACTCGTGCTTAGCATAACTTTATTTCTTCCGAAATGCTATCTTCTACGAATATGAGTAGAGTAACTAGAGATCGTGCTTTATTTAACTTTCTTGTACTACAGATGAGAGCCATTAATGTCGGTTCCATAATTTACTATTCTATCATAAATACCTCTCACGAGGGAACTACACCTAGTTTGGGACATCCATATATGATATTTGCTTTATACCATGCTCGAGTACCTACTAGTAGTATGGAGAAGATACTTCATTTCTTAAAACCAATCTCTAGTTAGAAAAAAAAAATTATATACAAGAAATACAATTTTTTGAATAGGTAAAGATCAAGGTTTCCGCCAGCCTCATGCTTTTACCCCTTACAACCCTACTCTTACTACTCTAAGAGGAACATTTGAACAACAATTATATAGAGTATAAGGTAGCACTACAATTTTGCATGGTTAAGTTTATAGATTGGTTGAACACAGCTCACATTTAGATTGGAATTATAAATGCCAATTTGATCATCATGCTACCAGCTATGCTACTCAGTTAGAGAACTATCGAAGAAACTAATGGATTGGCGGGGCAACTCAGTGGAGTTCCCAAATTGTCCTCAGTATCAACAATATGAGTGAATCCAACCTAAGGAGGAGGATTCAGAGGAAGAGGAATCTAAGGAGGAGGAAGATTCAAATGATGACAACGATGACAATGATGATGAAGAGGAGGAGGAGGAGGAGGAGGATTTATTTCATTTAATTTTACTTTTGTATTGTTTATGGATGTACTGGACTTTTTTTTTGTTATTTTCTGCTACTTATATCGTACTCTCATATTCAGTTTATGTTTTTTTATTGTGAACTCATTCATTATATATGTTAAGATAGTTAGACTTTCTTTGTTGTAGTTTTATTTCACCCTTGTTAGCTTTAATATACATATTATGAAATATCTATGTATTGAGCTTAAATTGTTAATTCTATGATAGACACATGCTGTAGGAAGCATGTCTGTGAATTTTTTCTCTGCTTATATTCATTTTTCAAATTGTTTTATATGATAAAAATTAAGTTTAGGGGAGGGAGAAAAATCATTGTAAATACTTAAATTTATTTTTCCTCCATAACCTGCATTTGAACTGTTATATTTTCCAATTTGAGGAATGTGGAGTTAATTTAAAACTACTGTAATTTTTTAGAAAGGGAAAACATCGTTTCTTTATTTTAAATTCTATGTAAAGAAAACTAAACTAGAGTTAAGATAACATGTAATTCAATAAGTATAAAAAATGAATTGTTTATTTATTTTTGAAAAGAATTATATTTGTGAAATGAGGAATTCATAGATATATATTAATTAAAAATTGATACTCTATAAAATCTTTATTTTATTAAGTATTTTTTAATTTTTTACAAGCCTAAAAAGTAAAGGGGCGAGGTAGGTTTCACTTTAAAGAGGTGATAGTGAAATTCAAAATTGTTAAAAAGCTATCCCGATATAGTAATCCTCCTAAAGATATGCTGAGGATTACAGTATACATCCTAGAGAAAATAAAAAAGAAAAGAAAGAGGAACAAAAAGGATGAAAACATTGAAGGAGGAGATTGAGGAGATGCCTTATCAAAAATTGGTTTCACTGGACTTATTTTAGAGTTAAAGCTTTATTAAATGCCTAAACTTGCTTGGTGTACTAGTAACCTTTTCTAAATAGAGAACTTAAATTCAGTTTTTCTATCATCTAAAGTATCAAAACTAGCAATTAGTATTTTCTTTTTAAAATAAATAAGAACTCATGTTTTCTTTGTTGAGTAAAGTTTCTTATAACCAAAGTTTAGGCTTATTTACTAGAATTAATCTAAAGATACACTATGAATTTCCTGAAGCTAAGTTACTGATATTTTTAATGAAACCTACTACCTCAAATTAAATTAATTTGATATTAATATTCTAGTATTACTTGAAGACAAGTCATCTTTATGTATGGGAGATTTCGATGTGTGAAATGATTGCAAGAATTCCTTTATATATTGCTCATCTTTTTGGATGAAATTACTTTTTAAAGAAAGGTATTCTTATGTTTTTTGCAGGTATAATAGGTATTATGAGTGGAACAAAATGGAAGAAACATGGAGCGAAAAGGAGGAGAATGGAGAAAAATTCAAAATAGTGGGCTAGAGCCTAGCTCCAGCCACCAGTGCGAAGGCCTCAGATGTGAAAACTAATGCCTTGGCACCAAGAAAGTTGGGCACCAAGATTCCAGCCCCAATATTTGTATCCTGAGAGGCCAGTGCCTAGGCGCTAGCTGATGCACCAAAAATATATTAGGTTTTTACTATATAATTTTACTCATTTTTGGTGATATTACACTTTAAATGAAGGTTATTTTCATGTTTTTCTGCAGGTATGATGATTTTAGGTGATTGGAGCAAAATGAAGCAAAAAGAAACGAATTTGGAGCAAAAAGGAGCAAAATAAAGAAAATTGACTTCTGGGGTCGCTGGCGCCAGAATTGGCGCCATCAGTGCCCAATTTCAAAGAGTTCAAACAATTATTTGGTAGACCAGCGCTGCTAGCACCTGAACCACTCTGCGCACTTTACGTAAGCTTAATATTGCAAGAATTTAATATCACTATTAAAAAGGTTGAATATCTAGCAATGACACCAAAAACTTGACTGTGATTATAAATTTCATAAAGAAGTGTATAAAATATTCAATAATCATTGAGTTACTCTTATCAACGCAAGCATAAGTATCACTCAAGTAATACAGGGCCCTAATGGAGTCCTAGTTATCGATCCCACATGGAATATATCAGAGGCTACGGACTAGGATTTAAAAAAAAACAATACAAAATCACAACCTTGTAGTTCAAATTGGCTATTTGTCACTAATATGCAATCATAAATAAGATGTAATTTTAATAAACTAATTCTACTAACAATTAAATAATTTTAATATGAGGTTCAATATATAAGCAAGCATCCTTCTCCTTGTTAAGAAATTTAAGTTAATGGATAAATTGAATTATTTTAAATAGTGTTGTGCCAAATAGGAGCATACCTATTCTTTACCCTTTGGTCAAGGCATAAAGAACATTGACTAATCTTATGCTTGGTTACTGAATCTGCAACTAGGCTGGGAGGATACCAGCTCTCACTTCAGAGCTCCCACGTTCCCCTCGCCAGAGGACTAACATCTTCATTTCAGCACCCAAACGATATGACCGAATTGAGAATTTTAGTCTGTCACTCTAAAATCTCCAATTCTACGCCCAATAAATAATATTTCTCTATTTATTTGCACCTTACTTTCAAAGACTTTGACCTCCCTGAATCGTGGATGTAATCTTGACTTTAGTTGTAAAACTCAACATATTTTAACAAATCAATTGGCCAGATTGAAAGTAAATTTAAGATTGAAGTGAAAAGATTATCAAAACTTCTTTAACATTCTCTTGGCACAACTAATTCATATCACCATTTCACAAAATCTCAAAATAAGGATAAAGATAGAGAAACTACTCAGATCTCATGGAGAAGATACTACAAAACTTAGATTTTATATATAAAAGTAAAGTTATACAAACTATAATAAGTAAATACAACTTATCTCGAATTCCTCCCCAAGCAAACTCCTTGAAGTTCTTCTGAATCTCTTCCTTTCTTTACAGCCCATAGAATTCCCTTCGAAGTGGCAAGGAGGAAGAAATCTCTCACTTTCCTTCCACTATTACAATCTCTCAAAGAATTCCTCACAATTAACACTAATTTAACTCACTCTTTATAACTCTTAGGGCACCCAAGACACTAACAGACACTCACAGACACCCCCTTTTTTGGCCTCAAATTTTCTTTTTAAAGTTGTAGAAGAGTTTCCAAGATATTCCCATTCATCCCTTCAAAAATCGTCCACATTCAATGCACCTCGTGAGAGAACCGACATACTCACCATCGGCGGCCTCAATCTTGCTGTCAGCGGCCTTCTAAATACTTGTTTTTGGACCTTCTCTGTTAAGGCCCACTGTCGGCGGGGTCGAGCTCGCCGTCGGTGACCTTCATTGTAATTTATTTTTGAACTCTCAGGAATAATCCACCGTCGGGGCCGTCGATCTCGCCGTCGGCGGCCAAGGTCAAATCTTCATATTTTGGTCCTTTTTGCTCCAAATTTGCTCCTTTTTGCATCTTTTTGCTCTAATGACCATAAATCAACATACCTGCAACAAAATATCAAAAATACTTTTCTTTAAAGTGCAATATCATCAAAATTAATATAAAATATGCATGAAAATCTCAACATATTTTCAGTTGGTCAAAATCCCCCAAACTTAATTATTACTTGTCCTCAAGTAATTTTTAGTACTACATAAAAGTTCTAATTTATTGTAGTAAAGTTTTAATTCAGAAATATTATAATTTTGATTTAAATAAATATTATAGTGAGATTTCTTAGAAAGATTTTCAAGTAATTAGATTAACTCTATAGATGTAAGGCTATCAAGTCATCAAGTTTAAGAGTTCTAGTCTTCTATTCATTTTAAGAATGACTATATGTTGCAATATCAATTTACTTAGAATATTCAGATGATAGAAAATTCATGAGGAAACTACTAGTAAAAATACTACTCCATAACTATAAGTTCATAAATGTATTTAGTTTTACCTTTAGGTTAATCCAAGTGAAGCCAATTTTTGATAAGGTATCTCCTCAAGCTTCTTCTCAATTACTTTTTCTTTTCTTTTCATTTGGATTGATTTTTAATAATTTCTTTTCTTTTTCAAATGAGGATTACTATATCTGGATAGCCTATTAATAATTTTGAACTTCACATTTCTTTTCCTAAATTTGAAACTTAAAGCATTCCTTTACCTTATATGTAACTCATAGTCTTTACATCATTGAGTCCCAATCTTTTCTTTCTTAACTAAATTCATAAGATTCTTAATATTTCAAAATAAAGTTTTCTTTACTTAAATAGTTAACTATAGTCTTATCCCCTTATACAAAATATCTTAAAGTACAAAATTAATTTTCATTATAAAAAGTATTTCTTTGAATCTTCCACAATATTTAAATAAAATCTAAATATAGTTAACTGAATTAAATTTTATCACAAAAATCATATTTATAAAATTTGAAAATATTTTAGTTGAGAACACATAACAGTTAATAATTTTCTCCCCCCAAACATAAATTTTTCAATATATAGAGATAATACAGGTGGAAAGAAAAATTCTAAATATAAATCATACCTTTGCACTTTATGCATTTTCATCTTTCTGAAATTTTGCACGTTCTTCTCAAAATTTTTAACTTCAACTGGCCTGTAATATTAGAAAATTTTCTACACATATAACCGATCAGGGAATTTGTCGGAGTAATGAAATTTTGAAATAATTACATAAATTAAAACATTTAACAACCACAATTGATTACACTACACAGTACAATACCAAATAGCATTTGCATTTCATAACATAATAACAAACAATCTACTATTTTATCTTAGAGTCCACAACTATAATTATAATCTACGCATCACAATCCATCCAGAAATGAAATATAAACTACAAACAAAATACACATCTCAGAAAATAATACAGTACACAAAATACAAATAACAGAATAAAAATACTACAACAAAACACACACACACATACATCACAATCATCAAATTTAAGATCAAACATCGAAATCACATACTATGTCTTCATCTCTCTGGTCAGAAGGTGGATTGGGCTGATAACGAGTATATTGGGGGCATTCAGGAAAAGTAACATCAGGCTCACCTCTATAGTGTCTGGCCTGAGCATCATAATAGGCAATCACGAAATCGGAATGCCGCTGAAGATACTCACTATCATGATCGTTTCTCCGCTCTAATCCTTCAATCCTCTGATCTATTCTCTCAAGTCTTTCATCTAACTTTTCAAAACTCTTCCGTTGCAGGGTCATCTCATTCATCAAATCATAAAGGGTAGGGGAGCTAGAGGTAGGAGGGTCATAACTAGTAGAGGGGATATCTCTACTAGTAGAAGGTGCTTTAGTCCTACTCCCAGATCTCCATTCTTCATGGGATTCATATGTCTTCAAGTTAGTTTTACTAATGGGTTTCATAAGGTAAACCCATTCTTCATCATCTCTAGCTTCCACTTCAGATAATTGGCAAAGTGCATAAATGAGGCTAGGATGTCTTAGTCCTCCACTTGATTCACTCTTTGTCGTGGCCAAAATATTCTAATAAATTATATTCCCAACATTTATACTTCTATTGTTATGAATACAGAAATTCAGAACCGCTCTATCTCTTGACACTTGACTATGGTGGTAAGTAGGTAGCAGAGTAGAACAAATGAAATAATGTCATGCTTTAGCTGTGACAATCATCATGGAAAGAGAAAAATTTATCCTTTCACGCTGCTTAATTTTCCATGTCCTTTTCCCATCAATGAGAAAGTCAATGACATCGTTCAACAGACCTCCATGGTTCCAAACGTCTCATACTCGCTAGAGTAAAAATCATGAAGTTCGTAAAAAGAATTTATGCTGGCAGCATTAAAATCAACAGAAAACCCTCTAACTTTCACAAGCTCGTCCTCAATTTGAGTTAGATTGGTATAAAATTTTTCACAACTTCTACAGCAGCCTTGTTTGTAAAGTAACAAAAGTTTTCCCACTTCCTCTCTCTATTAACTCGTTCAACTTCTCCTCCAGGATTAGCAAAAACTCTATCTTGTATGCATTTCTTTCCTCGGAAGATAGAAGTGTACCTTGATTGGGATTTTGCATTTACAAATCGAGCCTTGTCAAACTCAAGTCGCCTCTTTTGTCTGGGAGCCATTTTTCGATCTATCAAACTTACAAAAATCTAAACTAAACTCCAATATAATGATAGAATGGCTTCCAAAGGTGACTTTAAAGATTATAAATTAAGTTCCATGAATTCGTTCCCAGTATTTTCTCCACATTTTCAATTTTTTCAGAATTCCTAAATGTGGAAGAATTTCATTGTGAAAATCAGAAATTTTTACATAAGAGGGAAGCTCTTACCGAGGGAAGATGAAATCCAGTGTCAAAATGAGTTGAAATCGTCCCAAATCCAAGATCTTTCAAGCCCTAAGTCGAAATTATCGGTGTTTGGAGGTTAGGGATGATGAATAGTGGCGTTTGACTGGTCAAAATCGCGGTTAAAAAGTAATTTTACAGATCTCACCGTCGGCGGGGACCTTGGTGCTGTTAGTAACTCTATTGAATTAAATAGTAGTAGTCTCGGGAAAAACCCGCCATCGGTGGCCTCGAGGGCACCGTCGGGGAGATTCTTAAATTTTATTTATTTTCTAGATTTTTGCGATTTCGATCAATTTCAAGCCTCGCTGACATACGTTCGATCATTTTAAACATAAATTTTAGTGAATAAGTGATGTATTAACACAAATAAACATTCACAACACAAAACATCACAATTATATATAAAACCCAAGGGTTACAATACACATTACACAACACACTTAAGTTAGGTATTTTCTCAACCTCAGTTCATCAATTCAGCGTCGCAATCCAAGCCAAAACACTCTAAACGCTGAAAACAAAAATTCATTCTTAATCTCAACTATACTGAGATAAAAAAAAAAACTTCGAAAGCATGCAAACAAATAAATTCAAATCAAGTCTAAACATATAGTAAAGCAGATCTACTACTCCTCCGATTCAGCGCTTCTTTCTCCTCTGACATCACCCATCGATTGAACATGAACGTAAAGATTATAGAAGGGCCAGTAAGGGAATTCTTCAATAGAGACTTCTTCTATCCATCCCATTTTTCTCATTAAACTTATCAAACTTCCTTCAAAATGCCCAGAGTGATCAAAGTGCTCTTTCATCCTCCATTCAATGTGATAAAAAAAATCAGAGATATTGTTAATTGCATTCCTCACATTTTATACCTCTTTTTTCAATTTCTTAATTCTGTGTAAGATCACCAGCGTATTATCTGATACTAGAGGTTGAATTGGAATTTAGTTCTGTGATGATTGATCCATAATAATGCCCATATCATTCTCATCTTCATTTGCTGGGAACATTTTGGTTGGGTCTAAAGGCTTCCAAGGTAGAAGTACCTTTTCTTAAATCACGTATGAAACTTGGAACAGGCTGCAATGTGAGAAAATTATAGAAGGATGTCCAAGCCCATGAGTTCATCCTTGAACGCTCAGGCCCAAAACAGACTTCATAATTATCGATCCAAAGTCAATTGGCAGTCCCATTTGAATACAATAATTCAAAATAGCACTTTGTTTAGTAACTTTACTGATCCTCATCGTTGGTAATAACTTTGTAGAAATGAAAAAGTGCCAATGTTTTGATGCGGAATTTAGAAGTGTAGCAGAAAAACTAACATACCCGTTTTCTCTTACTTCCTAGTCTTCAGTCTCGTCCGTTAAATATTGGTAGATCTCATTCATCAGATTTCTTGTCAGGATGAAGTTGGAATAATGGCAGACAGGAACATTCTCGATCATATATAATTCATTAATTCATGCAGGAGTAAAAGTTACCCACCTACCTCGCACATAGAAACTTCCCTGGTTGATTCCATGCAAATTAGCGTAAAACTCCTTCACCACAGGAACGACTACTGTGGCAGTAGTGTAGCATAACACTTCCCATCGTCGCCGCATGATCATCTCTTCAATCACTATCGATGGATTGTTTAATCCTCGACTCACAAAGCCTCTTTCTTTGATTAATCTTGATGCGATGCGACTTTATATATGCTTTAAAATACAAGAATTTGATACCACTTTTTAGAATATTTAATTTCCAGCAAATGACTTCAAAAACTTGATGTGCGAGGTTTACTTTTATTATTTTATATTTAGATTTTATTTGTAAAAGTCACAATTTTAAACGCAAGTATACGTATCGTTCAAGTAATACAGGGCTCTAGTGGAGTCCTGGTTATCGATCCCACAGGGATAGTGAAATAAAAAGTAAGAGATATAAGTAATATTTTGAAACTTTTGAAAGCAGTTTATATATACTCTTTATATATATATATATATATATATATATATATATATATATATATATATATATATATATATATATATATATATATATATATATATATATATATATATATATTCAAATTTAATTAACTTATAATTTTTACTAAAAGAAAGTAAGCAACAAGCAGGAAAGTAAAGTAAGTAGTAATTAAAATTCAATGCAAGTATAAAAACGGCTTTCTCCTTTTTCAAGCAATCCAAGAATTATAGATTAATTATCATTTGAAGGGAATTAATATTATGGTATTGTGCCAAATAGAAGCATTCCTATTCTTTACTCTTTGATCTAAGTGCAAAGAACATTGACTAATCTATAGTTAGGCTCAGGATGTTTTATTACTAGAATGGGTTAATCTAGGCTCACACTACTAGATGTCCAAGGGTGGCTGTGGTCGGCCCTACCAGTGACCAGTTACCTTTCTATAAACCAAATTATTAGAATTTAGTCTGTCACTCTAAAAACTAATTAATTTTACGACCAATAAATAATATCTTCCTATTTATTTACACTTCACCTTAAATAATCTGCGTATGGCCTGCGATTACCTATGGATTCATGTGATATCTACTAGTTAAGAATTTATCTCCGGATAGATCTCAAAATTCTTCAACAGGTTTTAACAAATTAAATGGCCAATTTAAAAAGTAAACTAAGATCAGGTATTTATATCATCACAATAGTTTAAAATATTTTATATTTAATTCTCCTACAAAATTTATTTAATTTATAATCGTTTCATAGTTGAAAGGAGAAAGATAACTAACTATTTAGAACTCAATAAAATAACACCATATTAATAAAACTTTGAACCAAAGTACAAATACTTATCTGAAGTATTCCTTCAAGAGATCCGTTGACTTCTACTGACTCCAAAGCAATGATAAAAGACTCCAACAACAACAATAAACACTCAAAATAGACTCACTAGATACAAAATAAAGTGGCACCCTAAGTATGGAAGAGATTAAATAAAACTAGAGAAGAGAGAGAATATGCTAAAATGGGTATGTGTACTAAGAGAGTGGGGGTTTGGGTAACTGTAGAATGGGCTCCTATTTATAGAGCTCCGAATTTGACCAGGGGTTGCTTAAGGCACCTCTTCAAAATTCATCCAAATTCAATGTATCTTCTAGAAGGTAACCATCGCGCCTAGGCGCCGGACATTGTGACCAGATCTTTCACACCTCTTCACTTTGGGTCGCACCTCTTTAAGATCCGGACTGTTTCCTTCTGTCCAAATACATTGTATCACATGTCCTATATATTAGGAGTAACTTCCAGTCTTCTAGAAGCTCCAATAACCGCTTAACACAGCCAAAATAACTCCCCAAAGTCATCAAAAAAACTTAGCAGCATCTGTATCGAACTGGTGCTTAGGTGCCGGGCTCTGGTGTCTAGGCGCCAGACCAATAATTCCAAAATTTAGTCCATAAGCTCCATTTTTGCTCCTTTTTGCTCCTTTTTCCTTCTTTTTCTTTCTTGGACTCTTTTTAATCATCTACATCCAAAAACATGAAAATACCTTTCATTAAAGCATAATATCCTTAAGAATTGAATCATAAATAAGGCATAAAAATGAGTATTTTTTAGGTAGATTAAATTCCCCCAAACTTAAACATTACTTACCCTCAGGTAACCCTTTTAATTACATAAAATAGATAACATTTGGAATGAAGTTAAAATATTTAAGATTCCTAATAATTTTTGGTTTTATAAATGCTTTAGCAAATCATTAACCAAATTTCACTAATTAAGTTTAATTTTAATAATTAAAGAACATTTAACTACCAAATCATAAGACTCCCAATTTTTCATTTATTTCAGGAATAATTGTAGTTTATCATATTAAGGTCACATAGAATATTTACAAGAAGAAGATTTTCATGAAATATTTTTCTAGAAAAAATATATGTACATAGAAATTAGGTTAAAAATGTAATCAATTTTCTTAATATAAGATAATTCAAGTGAAGCCAATTTTTTATTAGACATTTCCTCAAGTTTCTCATCACTTTCTTTTTTTTCTTTTCTTTTTCTTCTCTTTTTTTAATTTTTTATTTTAAGTGAAGATTACTATTTTTGGACAGCTTGTTAATGATTTTGAACTTCACTATCCTTAATTTATTTTCAAAAACTTATACAATCTTACTTAATAAATATGACATTAATAATTTATTATTTTTCAAAACTTATTTCAATCTTTTCTTTTTCAAGCAATAATCTTGATTCCTTAGTATTTTAAAAATACAATTCCCTTTACTATAAATAGAAAAATTTTCATCTTATTATTCTTTAAGCTAAATAATTCTATTCTTAAAATCAACCAAAAATTTTGAAATTTTAGTTAAGTTTACTAAATTATTTATAAATTCAAAAATTTAGATAATCTTAAACAAATTTTTCATTCCTTATGTTATGTTAATATATTTTTAAAGAAAATATTTATTCTTTAAGGACAAATAATATTTAAATTTGATAGATATTTTTCCTTCCCCCAAACTTCAGCTTTAGTATAAATATGAATTATGAAAAATTTTTTAAAGCATGAGAGAAAGAAATAAACAAGAATTAATCTAAGTACAATAATGATGCAGTAAGGAAAAAAAAACTAACTTCTACTTCTACACATGCTTCAATATGAATATAACATAAATGATTAAGCATATATAGAAAAATTTTGCAGAGCAGGAGTTAATTTGTAAAAAATAAATCCTTTTTTTTTAATTTGATTTTTATTATTATTATTTTTTAAATTTTTCTCTTTTTGAACATGCAAATTTACTAATTATTCATGAACACTAAATAATAGGCTGAAACAGAAATAAACTGTTATAGAAAATCATTCACATCTCAGTCCTAAACACACATCAGACAAGCTAAAAAAACCAGTTTTAACCAAAAAAATTCACAACAACTCTAACAAATAACATCAAAATAAACAGTACAAGAAATAAGAAAACACTTTAAAAACAGAATCAATAATCTCTAGAGATAAGTCAAGCTACTAATCGCTGTCTGTAGCTTCATCAACATCATCAAAAGAGAACTCCATATCCTTAGGATCAACATAGGGTGAAAATCTGAGAAAAGTAGGGAACTGAACATCATGCTCTCCCTTCAAAAATCTCACTAAAGACTCTGAATACTCAGCATCATAAGCATTCTTTATTTGTGAATACTCAGAAAGATGATCAATCTTCTTGTCTATGGTATCTACTCTGCAGTGAGTTAAGAATAACTCATGATGCTGCTCTATGAACTGATCATGCATGGTTGATGGCTCAGCAGAAGTAGATGGTCTCGAAGTAGAAGCTCTACCTGAAGTAGGTAATGAACAAGCAGGTGCAGTAGAACTCTTACCTCGCAGTCGATCATAAATGCTGACACTTTTCTTCCTATAGGCTTCGTCGACTTGAGCTTTTTCTCAGAAAGCTCAGCACTACTCCAGCACTTTGACATAGAGAATAGATCAGTGATGGAAAACCAAGTCCAATAGATGTGCTAGAACGAGCAGTAGCCTCCACAGAATCTTAAATAATGCTCCCTACATCAATAGACTTCCTCTCTTGAATGCAGTAGTTTAGAATAACTCTATCTCTGGTAACTTCACTCAGATGATTGGATGGAAGGAGACGAGTAGAAATAAAGTAGTGCCATGTCTTGGAAACACCATTAATCTTAGAAGATGAAAAATTTACCCTTTTTCCATTCCGAATCTTCTAGGCTCTAGTATTATCAGTCAGGTAGGCAATGATCATGTCCAAATCTTCTTCAGATGGAGATAAACTTGAGTAATAACACTCTATGTTTGGCGGCAGGCCATAGAAAATGTTGATGTGTTCAGGAGTGAATCCTACTCCAACTCCTCGAACGAAAATCTTGTATTCTTCCGCATCCACAAAATTAGCATAAAATTCTCTAACCACCGGGATAACAACAACAGCAGTGAAATAGAAGAAACGTTGTCACTTGAGTGTAATAATTGTTTCCTCAATTCTTCCTCCAGGATTACAAAAACATTGCTCCGAGATAAACTTTCGAGTCGTATCAAAATCATTGTATCGGAAGTGTGCAGCAGCAATAATGAACTTGCTACGATCAAATTTTCTCATTCATTTCCTCGCTTAGATTTGGGTGCCATCTAAACGTGAAAAAAAATGTGAAATAAATTCAACGGATCTAAGAAAACAAACTAATTTAAGCTTTTCAAACTTGAAAGAGCTTAAAAATTTCAAGGATTTAACCATAAAAATCAAAATTTTTCTCAATGAGAGCAAAATCCATGGTGAAAATAAAAAATAATGAGTTTACAATGTAGATCTGACCTCAAGATGAAGAAATAGGGTGATTTCAAGCCCAAAAACTTGAAAATCCGCTATAAATGGGATCTCTAGGTGGTATTTTCATGAAATACTGTGGAGAAGGAAGCTTAGGCGTCAAAAATGGCATGGGGGGGGTTTAAGAAGATGAGTTTTTGAGTTCAAGCTGAACCGGCGCTTGGGCGCCGAATTCTGGTGCCTAAGCGCCAGACTTGCCTTTCCAAAAATTCGATTTAAATTAAATATATTCCACCAAATCTTATCAAATTTGACTCCTAATTACTCTTATGAGAGTATTAATCCAATTTATAACCTCCAAATATTTTCACAATCAATTTAAAATGATAGTATAGATCCACATAAATGTATCCAAATTCTTCACTTCAAAATCCTAATATCCATTCCAAATTCAATAACTTTCAGTACAAGATTTGTATCAAGGTTCATCGTTTTATAAATAACACAAACAACAAAATAATTAAAGCAAACATTCAAATCCAACAACACACATTGAACAATTTAAGCAAATACACAAATAAGATATTCAAATCACTAACATAAGACTTGATCACACAAAAAACACATATAGAATCTAATCAACACCGATCTTCAATTTCCATCTCTATCGCAATGAAGGTCGCTAGGACCGAAGGGATAGAACACCAATGCCCTTGGAAATTCCAAAGTCGTCTTTTCATCAATCCACTTGTTCTTCACGTACATTTCAACTTGAGCGTCATGATAGGCAGCCATATGATCAGATTGAAGTTTGGTTTGCCATTCCAAGTGTTCGTATTGGTGGTACATCTCATGGAGATGATTTCCAATACTTAGAAGTTCCGCTTCAATCTTATCCATTCGACTAAACATCTTCTCCAAACTAACAACAATAAAACCATTAAAATAAGTCTGAGGATCTTTAGGAGATTTGTCTCTTACCTCATTTCCATAATTTCCTCTATCCATGGCCTCCAAATCCTTCCTAACTCCTTCAAAATGAATTGCTTTGGTCGAAATTAGTGTTTCTACGGGATTGGGGATGAAAAATATGCTATATATAAAGAGATTTTGTGTGAAAAACTGAAGAATTTTGATTTTTCCACGATCTGTAACCACGGCGCTTAGGCCCCAGAATCTGGCGTGTAGGCGCCGGATCATCGATACGTTAGTTATTTTGGTGCTTACCCAAACCTCGATCGACTCTGATTCGCCTATCGTCAAATTTTGCAAAGTTTCGGTCGTAAAAATAGGTCTGAAAAATGAGTATGATCAACACACAAACACAATTACAAAAAATTTAAATCATAAACAATCACAAACGAAGGTTAACTTGATCTCCTTTTTACTCACATTTGACATGGTGTGGTCCAAGTCCAAATTCTATATACTTCAAGAAAATGTTTAGCTTAAGCCAATACATACTCATTAGCCTTCTATTTGTAGAAGTTATATACAAATTCAGTCAAGACCAAGGCATAACCATACAGCGATAAAACTCAAACTAATAAATATGGGTTGCCTCCCACAAAGCGCTTGGTTTAACATCGTCAGCCCGACCTAATTAATTGAATTAATCGGGTAGACTCAGCTCATAAGAGTCTTTGTAATTTAATTTCATTTATCGCATATAAGGCTTTAGTCTTAATTCGTTAACTTTAAATACTTTTCCAGTTTTTGGATCTTTAATATCCACAGCTCCATAAGGGTATACTTTCTCAATTATAAATGGTCCATCCATTTAGATTTTAATTTTCCAGGGAAAAGATTTAACCAAGCATTAAAAAATAATACTTCTTGTCCAGGCTCAAATATTTTCCTAGATCATGCAATTTCTTCATTCTTTCTTTATAAATTCTTGCAATTTCATAAGACTCATTTCTAATCTCTTCCATTTCATTCAGTTGTAATAATCATTTTTCTCCTGTAGTATTCAAATTATAATTGAACTCCTTTATCACCCAATAAGCTTTATGCTCCAATTCAACAGGTAAGTAACAATGTTTACCATAAATTAACTGATAAGGTGACATTTCGATAGGTGTCTTATAAGCTGTTCTATAAGCCCATAATGCAGAATGAAGTCTATCAACCCAGTCAGTTCTTTTAGGATTAACAGTCTTTTCCAATATTCTTTTAATTTCTCTGTTTGATACTTCATCCATTCAACTTGTTTGAGGATGATAAGCAGTTGTAATTCTATGATTAATTCTAAATTTCTCCAGCAATGATTGAATTCTTATATTTCTGAAATGACTTCCCCCATCTGTGATAATTATCTTGGGCATTTCAAATCTTGTAAAAATCATTTTCTTTAAAAATTTTGAAATACTTTTGGAATCACAGTTCGGTAAAGCTACCACTTTGATCCACTTTGAAACATAATCAACAGCTAAGAAAATATAAATCTTTCCAGATAATGGTACGAAAGGTCCCATAAAGTCTAAACCCCATACATCGAAAATTTTGATTTCTAATATAAAGTTTAGAGGCATTTCATCTTTTCTATATATATTTCCCATTCTTTGACATCAATCACAAGATTTCACATAATTTCCAACATCTTTTAATAAAGTAGGCCAATAAAATCCAGAATTTAAAATTTTAAACGCAGTTTTATCCACTCCAGTGTCCTCCAAATTTAGAATCATGACATTTTTGAATAATTGTAAAAGTTTCTTCATAAGGTACACATCTTCGAATCACAAAATATCTTCCTCATTTAAATAAATGAGGATCTTCCCAAATATATGATTTACAATCATTCTTGAATTTCTTAATGTATTTACTATTCATCCCATATGGTAAAATATTGCTAACCAAATGTCGACATATTTTTAGGTTGTGTGTTGTATTTTTAAAAAAAGGGCTCGCCAACAGAAATTATCGGCAAATTTTATATTTTAAATTTAATTTAAATATATATAATTTAGAAAGTAGTATTTGATTTTGAAAATAATTTTAAAGTTGAAAATTTTAAGATATGAAATCAAACCGATCTAATATCCCAAATAGTTTATATAAACGAGCACCACATCACAAACCGTGTATCTATCTCGAAGGACAAACACACTGCTTGACGATGGGGCTCAATTAAATAAACTAGAAGCTTTGTAACATCCGTTTATTCTGCGAACCAATTTTATAAGCCGACAAGTTCCCCTGCTTAATATGAATGAATTAAGCAGGGTTTATACTACCTGGGTTCTTAAAGTTCCCTATAAGGGCAAGCCCCTATAGTTAATTACATCCTAAGTGTCCGAAGACACTTAAGAAAACTCTCGATAATGATCAGTGGTTTTGCTCTCAAGAATTTCAATGTTTAAGGTTTTCAAAGAATTAAATTTTGGAATTTCCAGAGGGATTAGCTCAAATTTGGAACAATTATTTTTAAGAGTCCAAAGGAAGAGAAGTAGGAGAAGCTGAGGATCTTGACAACTTCCCAAACTATCCTATTGTTTGGCTTCAATTTAAGAGTATGTTTAATGTTGTAATCCTGCCAATTTTAATTAATTAGGACTTATATTTGTATGACAAAATCATACAAATAGCCTCGAAGATGTGAGGGTTTATGTCGTACCGAACGACTACCTCGGAGTCCTAAGACCGGTTAGGGCTTAATTTGCATAACATGATTATGCAAATGCCTAACAAAAAGTTGAGGATTTATGTTTCACCAGGCAAACTACCACGAAATCCTATGGCTTTGTTATTTAATTCTAAGAAATGTTTTGTTGAAGTAGACACAAGTTTTGCTGACGAAGATGGTCGTGCTGCCCACTATGCTTCAAGCTCCTTGTTGTTGCAGAGGTTTGGTTTTAGAAGTCATAAATCAGGAGATGAGAGAAGTGTTTTGGTTTAGAGAAAATCTTAAAATCCAAGTGTTTTTAATATTTTAATTAAAACAAATCTTAAAGTTATTTAAACAGAACCGATTAAGATCCCACGGTTCCGTCATCTCGGCACTGTTATTTTCGTCAAATTCACTTAGTCCAGATGAATTTGTTAAACTCAACTGAATGAGTTCCACACCTTCATTTAGACTGTGGGAAATCCCGTTAGCAATACGTGGGTTACATCATCCGAGGTATTCCCGATCATTCAACGAGACGTTTTAATTTAGTTGCAATTGTAGTTTTGTTGTTCGTTTTGTGATTAAATTTTGAGTTGTTTTATATTTTAGAATGTTGTGGCGGTGAATTTTATCTTGCAATGACTTTTAATTTAGTTTTGGTTTCAATTTAGGGACTATCCTAAAGGTTTTAGTTTTCATGCAACAGTCTTGTTTATCATGCAAGAAAAGTAAAGCGCAATGCATGTAAGTAAATTGCAATAAAATAAAAACGTACCTGGAGGGTCTTCCCGTCATCCCAAGCTGCACTTAAAACACAGGTTAAGGCATTTAAATATTTCAACAGATACCTAGGTAAGGCTAATGGAAGGGTTTTGGTTTTCTACCAAATTCCTAATCCTATAACTAGTCGTCTCCTATGACGTCTAGGTTCTTGGTTTGGTTTAAGGATGATTTTCTTCATCAAAGAACAATTAAATTCAGTTGTTCTTCTAAAACATCCCGTGATATTGAGGAAGTGCTTAGGACGAGTCCTAAACATCTTTTCAATACTTCTGGGATTATTTTAAGTCCAAGTAAATTTAGTTGCACAGGTGAATTAATCATCCAGGAGTTTAGTTAAACTTTGTCTCTTGCTCAGTAAACTTAGGTATTTGATTACCTGATGAATGAAGTGACATCTCACTTAATACTCTATTAAAGAGTTATAATAATTAAAGCCTTTAAGGGCAAGTTGGTTTATTGAGAATTTTAATCAAATTTGAGTTAATGATTTAAAGTGTTTTAGTTTAATTATGAGGTTTTAATTAATAATTTTAAGTTTGGAATAGTGTTCAAATTATTTTAGATTCAATTTAAATCCTTACACTTTCAGTTATCTTAATATTTCAAATTGATGTTCATGTTTCAAATTCACTTAGATAGAAAGAGGTGTTGAAATTATTGATATGTTTTGATTTAACTCTTAATGATTTCATTTAGGTTTGTTGTTAAATGATTTTTAATTTAATTTAATTCAATTTGATTTTAATTTAATTTAACTTTATTTAATTTAATTTTAATTTAATTTTAATTTAACTTAATTTTCATTTAATTTAATGAAATTTTAATTTAATTTAATTTAATTTAATTTCAATTTAATTTTAATTTAATTTAATTTAATTTTAATTTAATTTTATTTAATTTTAATTTAATTTTAATTTAATTTGATTTAATTTAATTTAATTTAATTTTAGTTTTAATTTTAGTTTTAATTGTTAATTTGGATTATTATTTTAGTTTTTAATTAAGAATTAAATATTATTAAAGTGACTTATTTAGGGATTTTTAAATTAAAGAATAAATATCCTCTTAATAATATCTCTATTTTAATAATCCAAATTTAAATATATCCTTTCCAAAACTTAAATCATTTAGTTAATTAAAGTTTCGTTTTGATATTTTCAAAGTGTTTAATGTGTCTCTACCTTTTAATTTCCCTAAGTTTCAATCATCCAAGAGAAAATTAAAATCAAATATTTTACCCCCCATTTTTGATTAAACCTAAAGTTTTAATTAAGAGTTAAATTTTTTAATTACCTTTATACCCTTTTAAGCTTATTTATTTCATAACTCACTAAATTGAGCTCAAATGAATTTGAAATTTTTATGTCACCTCACTCACATGTCAATTAAGACATTAGAGGAGAAAATGTGATTTTTCTAAATTTAATTTATTTATATAATTATTTTTAGTAGAAAATAAGGGTTTTCAAAGAAAATTCAACAACATGACCAAGGAAAGGTTTCTATCCTTAAAAAAATTATGGGGTGTTCCTAATGACCAGAGGACCACTTGGACCAATTTTTGTGATTTTTTGAATTATATTTTATTTATTATAATTATTTTGAGTTTTAGAGTATTAATTAATTATAAAATAAAATAAAAGTTGAAAAATAGATTTTATATTTTTCTTAAATCTCTATGACCTCAAGGAGTTTAGAGAAACAAATTTTATAATTTTATAATTTTTCTTTGATTTATTACAATTCTTTTAGTGAAAAAGGCTAAAAACTCATTTTTTAATATTAAAAATTACATTAAGCCTTTAAAATTCAATATCTTATCCTAGGGACTTAGGAAAAATATTTGGTTTATTCCTAAGTGATTAGGAGTCAAAATGTAACATTTTTATGATTTTTAATATTTTTGTGATTATTATTATTATTTTTAATTATTAAAATATTAAAATATTGTGAAAAATCAACTTTTTTAGAAAATTCCAATTTTAATTTTCCTGAACTCCTCTGATATCAGAGAAGCTCCAAAACCATTTTTGTGAATTTTTGAAAAGTATTTTTGGAGTTATGAATTTTTAAAGTTTAATTTTAGTTATGTGACTTAATTAATCTATTTAGTGGGGTTAAACATTTCCAATTGATTCCAAATTTTTATGTAAGGTCTCTCTGATCCTAAAGATCAGTGGAGAATTGTTTTCAAGTTCTTTTGATGTGTGGTTAACCCTAATTAATTAAAGTTCAGTTTTAGGGGTTTGGGCCAATTAAGGTTAATATGAATGAATTAACTCAAAATATATTTTTCATAGGGTCCTTTAGTCTTAAGAAACATCACCAAATTTTCCTAGAATTTATTTTACAACATGCTAATTATTGGAATTAAAATACCTAAAACAGTGACATGAACTTTAAAATTCAATAACTTTTCACAGAGATGGCCTCTGACCTTGAAATATTCAGGGAATGTTCCAAAGATCAGAGGCTTCAAAAGCCCTATGGCTCATGCCATGGTGAATTATCTATGCAAATGAAGAATCAAAATACTGAAAGCAGTAAATAAATTATTAAAAATAAAATACTCATCCAATTAACTTGATTTCTTTTCCACATTATTTTCCTCTATTCACTGAGCAAGTGGGTATTTTTATTTTGTTTTTGTGATTTTTCTATGCAAAGATATGAATTTTTGAAGTTCAGGGCATTTAAATAATTCAAAAATACCTTAATTTCCTACTTATCCACGCGGCGCCGCGTCAACCTCGGCAGCTCCGAAAGCCCACGCGTCGCACTGTGATTCGGCGCCGCCATCTGACTCAGCTCTCCAGGGGCCCGCGGTTCATGTACCATTGCGCCGTCCGACTTGATCTCAACCGTCCGCTCGATACACGCACGATCCAACGGCTCCTGGTCATCGTCTACGACTGGTGTGCCCCCATGGCCATCCACACTAAAACCCTAAGATCTCACTCGATTCTCAATGGATTTTTGTGTTCTTATGCTCTATGTATTCGTCTTGAAGAGACGAACACATCCATACGGTTTATAGGCTATGAAATTAACCCAAACAAAATGGAGAATTGCTTGAAGCTCGAGGGGAAGAATGAGTTCATACCTTTGCTCAGAGAAGTGAAGCTTCAATCTGAGAGTTGTGTTACCTTCGATTGAGTCCAGGCAAGCTCCAGATGAAGTCTTTGGCTCTGGGGAATTGTCTAGGTATGAAAGTGACCAAGGCCGACCACAAAGCTTGGAGGCTGGAAGCAATGGCTGGCCTGGTGAGGGGACTTTTACTGGGGAACTTCTCCTCTTGGTCTAGTGAAGGTGTAGGATCAATCAAATTGGGGATTGGCTCACTGTGGTGAAGTGTCCTATTTTTTGGATGGATTTTCAACTCAGAAATTAAGCTCGCGAGAGGGTTTAGAGGCTGGATTTCAGTGGGGATCAAGTTCTCTATGTCTGGAGAGGGGTCTGGAATGATTTTGGCAGAGTTTTGGTAAGGTTTGGTTCAACTCCCCCTTTGTCCTAGAGGTGGTGGTGTTTAAATAGAGGTGGCTGGAGGGCTTCCCACGGGCAATCAGAGGCTTGGATCAACTGCTTAGGGCAAGGGAAGAACAGCCATGGTGGCCATTTAGGTTGGGACAACTCAGCAAAGGGGGAATTGAATTTTTTGGCTCACATGGAGCTCTCGGACATGGTGTTTTCCGGCGACCCAGGTGGCTGGCCGGCCAGGCATTGGTCACCATCTTGACCAGTAAGGTCAGGGATGGGGTTTGGTGCAAGCAATTGGCTATTGTCATGTGTAAGGAGGTTTGATTAAAATGGCATGGGGTAAGGGTCATTTTGGCTTAATTTGGTCCAATGCATGGATTAAGCTAGGTGCACCTCCCCAAGGCTGGTTTGGGCTGAAGAGAAAGCCATTTGGATCAGCTTGATTAGTGGGGTCAAGTCACAATCCAAGTACACTTAGGCTTAAGCATGAGTTAGGGGAGACATGGGAATGGTTAATGACTCTTAAGGAGTGCTTAAAGGCCTTCCTCTTTTTCCACTTATGGGGTGTTGACAATCCTAAGATTCTCATGGCTCTCACGTGGCTTGTGCATGGCTCCAAGGCTTGCTCATGGCTTAGGAATGGCTTGGCTCACTTGCATGAGAAAGGGATTTTGGGATTTTTGAAATTTAGGGGTATTTTGGCATCATGCTTGATTTAGATTTATTTGATGATGGAATTGGAACTTAGTGAATGATTTTGATTAAACGGATGAGAAATGAAAATGTCATATGGGCTTTAGGATAGATTTTGGGCTTTTGGAATGGTTTTTGGATGGGCTTTTAAAGTGGTTTAAGGAAGTGGGCTTTTGGATTTTAAAATGGGCTTTTGGATGAAAATTTTTTGAAGGATTGTGCCAAATAAATGTTGCAATTGGTTTAGGCATGTGTCATGAGTGGTTTGGAACAAGTATGAAGTGATTTTGAATTGAATTGGGTTTAATGTGGGCTTTTTTGGTAAAGGGGCCAAGGTAGGCCAAATTGGGCTAACTTGGGCTAAGGTTGAGCTAAAGTTGGATTTGATGTAAAATTAATGTTGAGAAATGTTCATGGGAGTGTCACAAAGAGTTTTCAACTTTGGTTGGGCTTTGATTTTGGGATTTGAGCCCATTTGGGTTAGGTTTGGGCTTAGGTCAATTTAAGGGATTTTGGTTTTGGGTTAGGTTTGGGTGGAGTTTAGGTCCAAATTTTGGGCAAATCAAGTTAGTGTTTTGTTTATGGGGATGTTAGGAAGGCCTTAGAAAAGATTTGGGGCCAATTGGAGTTGAATTGGGTTGGTTTGAGCTAGGTTTAGGTCATGGGCCAAACTTGGGCCTTAGGCCTCAAATTGAAATTGGGCTCAAATGTCAATCAAATTGGACTTAGATTTGGTCTAAATTGATGTTGGGGATATTGAATCGATGCTTAGAATTGAATTGGACAAGAATTGAGATCAATTGGGGTGGTTTGGTTTGACATTGGATTCACTTGGGTTTAAAATGGGTCAAATTGGGGGTTTTGGTAAAAGTGGTGTAAATTGGAAAAATTGGCCCATGGTGTAGTTGAACAAAATGAAATCAGGAATATTTGGGAGTTTCTCGAATTTTTTGGAAATTTTCTGAATTTTTGGATTTTTGGGCTAAGAAGGGCATTTTGGGTATTTGGAGGGTAATGGGGGGTACTTTTGGAATTTTTGGTATTTTTGGCTATGGTGATCAATTTGAATGGGGGGAAATGTTTAGGACTGATTTTGAGGAATTTTGGGTAATTTAGGTAATTTTGCAAATTTTGGGTAGCTCCAAGAGCATTTGGTAGGTTTGGTGGGTCCGGGGCCCCGGGGGTCAAAAATTGAAAGTTTGAAAAAATGAAGATTGATCAAATTTGAGTAAAATGGAATCACTTTGGTTAAGCCATGAAGCCACATTAAGCCCATATGAGCCATGAGAGGACTCATTTGGGGGCATTCACTACGTTGTTCCTTACCCTCTTAGCCAGGGGCTTAGGGGTTAAGGACCATCCATATGAATTTCCTACATGAGTCAGGAAGTCAAGTTGGGTGAGAGTGTGGTTTTAGGACTTGGAATGTGTGTGAGAGTGTAGTGTATGTGCAAGTCAACCCTCACTGGACCGGGCCATCCAGGGTATTCCTAAGGCCAAAAAGTCCTATAGGGAACTCATCCTTTAAACCTCCACATTTGATTTCACCTCTAGGTGATTAGGGGTCTACAATCAAGCCTGTGGGGTTTGCAGGGAGTCAAGAGGTATTTGAATTTCTAAAGGGTGGGTTCCACTTCTAGTCCTCTAAGATTAGTCAAAGGAAAAACCTATGGCTAGATCCTAAGTACTAAGGAGTGAGAAAAGAAGAGACCTCATCAAAAATGAGGTCAACAAATGGACCCCCAATAGGTGTGGTGTGCTAACCAAGCACACCACGCATATTGGCGTTGACCGAGGAGATCAACAAAACCAACACAGATGTCCAAGTGACAAACTTAGGACGAAGTAGAAGAATTTTCGCTGGGGAGTATTGTTGACCTCATTTTTGATGAGGTCTTCTCTTCTTCTCTTTAGTACTTAGGATCTAGCCTTAGGCTTTTCCTTCGACTATCTTAGAGGACTAGAATCGGGATCCACCACTTAGAAATTCAAACCACTTCTTAACTCCCCGCAAACTCCACAAACTTGACTGTAGACCCCTAATCACCTAGAGGGTTGAAATCAAATGTGGAAGTTTAAAGGATGAGTTCCTATAGGACTCTTTGGCCTTAGGACTGCCCTGGGTGGCCTGGTCTGGTGAAGGGGCTGACTTACACAAACACTACACTCATACACTACACTTCCATACACCTCCTAAAACACACCCATACCCGACTTGACCTCCTGACTCATGTAGGTGATTCACATGGATGGTCCTTAACCCCTAAGCCCTCAGCTAAGAGGTTAGGAACAACATGGTGAATGCCTCAAATGAGTCCCTTCATGGCTCATGTGGGCTTGATATGGCTTCATGGCTCAACCAAAATGGTTTTATTCCACTTACATCCACCCAATCTTCAATTTTCCAAATTTTCAATTTTTGACCCCCGGGACCCTATACCCGCTAACCTACCCAAAGCCCTGAATAGCCCAAATTTCTCAAAAATTTCCAAATCACCCAAAATTATCCAAAATCATTCCCAAACATTTCCACATCACTCAAACTGATCATCCATATCCAAAAATACCAAAAATTCCAAAAATACCTCCCAATACCCTTCAAATACCCAAAATACCCCTCTTAGCCAAAAAAATCCAAAAATTCAGAAAATTCCCAGAAAATTCCAGAAAATCCCAAATATTCCCAATTTCATTTTGTTCAACTACACCATGGGCCAATTTTGTCAATTTACCCCACTTTTATCAAAACCCCCAATTTGACCCATTTTAACCTAAAGTGAACCCAATGTCAAACCTAACCTACCCAATTGACCTAAATTCTGGTCCAATTCAATTCTAAACTTCAATTCAACATTCCCAACACCAATCTAGACCAAATCCAAGCCCAATTTGATTGAAATTTGGATCCAATTTCACTTTTGGCCTTAAAGCCCAATTTGGACCCATGACCCAAACTTAACCCAAACTCACCCAATTCAACTCCAATTAAACCCAAATCTTTTCTAAACCTTCCTTGACATCCCCATAAACAAAACACTAACATGATTTGCCCAAGATTTTGATCCAAACCCCACTCAAATTCAACCCAAAATTAAAAGGCCCATTTTCGACCTAAACCCAAACCTAGCCCAAATGAGCCAAAATCCCAAAATCAAAACCCATCAAAGCCAAAACCTCTTTGAAACACTCCCATAAACATTTCCCAACATTAATTTTACGTCAATTTCAACTCTAGCCCAACATTGGCCCAAGTTAGCCCAATTTGACCTACATAGGCCCACTTACCAATTAAACCCAAATTCAAACCAATTCAAGTCCAAATCACACCAAATTGACCCCAAACCACTCATGACACATCCCTAAACCAAACTCAACAATTATTTGGCCCAACCTCTTTACAAAATTTCTATCCATAAATTCATTTTCAAACCTAAAAGCCCATTTCCCTTAAACTTTCCTAAAAGCCCACTCCCTTCAAATTCAAAAGCCCAAATTCATCCAAAGCCCACATGACACTTCCTTTCATCATCCATTTAATCAAAATCACCCCTAAGTTTCAAAATCATCAATTAAACCATTCCAAATCAAGCTTCATGCAAATTTTCACCAAAATATCCAAAATTCTTAAAACCCATTTTTATGAAATTGACCCAACCTTTTCCCAAGCCAAATGGAGCCATGGAGCCATGCACAAGCCATATGCAAGCCATGAGAGCCTCTTTACATGTCACCATGCCATTTTGGGCAAAAGGAGGAGACTCTTTCCTTAATTCCTAAAGGTGATTAACCACTCCCATGATTCCCCTTAACCATGCTTATGCCTAATTGTGCTTGGATGGTGACTTGACCCTACTAATTATGCTGAGCCAAATCACTTTTCCCTCAGCCAAAACCAGGCCTTGGGTGGTGCACCTAGCCCAAATGGGGGGTTGACCCATTTAGGTCCAAATTTAGCCATGCCCCCATTCCATCTAAATCAAACCCTTTACACATGGCCAATGCTAATTGATTGCACTAAGCTCCAGCCCTGACCTCCCTGACCAAGATGGTGACCAATGCCTGGCCGGCCAGCCACCAGGCCGCCGGAAAACACCATGGCCGAAAGCTCACATGTGAGCCAACATTGAAATTCTCCCTCGTCGAGCCGCCCCATGCCCAGTGGTCACCATGGCTGTTCTTCTCCTCACCAGAGCAGCTGATCCCAAGCCTCAACTCCCCCTGGGAGGCCCTCCAACCTCTCCTATTTAAACCCCTCACCCTCTCGGCCATGAAGAGGTGCTGAACCAGACCTTATCGAAACTCGCCAAAATTGCTCCGGATCATTCTCCATACTTAGAGCACTTGATCCCCGGTGAGATCCCCCTGCCATTTCTTCTCCGCGAGCTCGATTTCGGAGTTGAAATTCCACCCAAAACCAGGACACTTCTCCACGGTGAGCCAATCCCCAAATTGATTGGTTCTACACCTTCACCGGACCGAGGGAAGGTGTCCACCAACGAAAGCCCCATCTCCGAGGCCACCCGGTTGCTCCGACCTCCAAGCTTTGTGATCGGGCTTGGTCGAAATCACATCTGAGACAATTCACTGCGACCAGGAGACTTCATCCGGAGCTTGCGGGATCCAATCGAAGGTGCAACAACTCTCGGATCGAAGCCACACTTCTCCGAGCAAAGGTATGAACTAATTCTTCATCCCGAGCTTCCGGAGATTCTCCATTTCAAATGCCTTAATTTCAATGCATGATAACCGTATAGATGTGTTCGTCTCTTCGAGACGAATCCATGGAGCATAAGAACATGAAAATCCATTGAGTATCGAGTGAGATATTAAGGATTTAGTGTGGACGGCTCTCGGGTGAGGACACTTGGGGACGATGAACGGATGCGCGTCCATTTAATACACGCGCGCACGGACGGTCGGGATCGCGCCGGATGAGGAGACGGAACGATACGGCGGGCCCCGGGACGGCCGACTCGGATGGCGGCGCCCAATCGCGGCGCGACACGTACCCCTTCGGAGTCTGCCGATGTTTCGGCTGGCGCCGCGTGGATAAATAGAAAATTAGGGGTATTTTCTATTTATTTAATTCCCTGAACTTCAAAAATCCATATCTTTGTGTAGAAAAATCGGAAAAATAAAATAAAAATATCCTCTTGCTCGGTGAACGAGAGGAGAATAATGTGGAAAAGAAATCATTTAATTTCATTAAGTATTTTATTTTTTATAATTTATTTACTCTCTGCATACATTTAATTCTCCATGCATGTATACAATTCACCATGGCATGAGACCATAGGGCTTTTGAAGCCTCTGAATTTGGGAACATTCCCCGAATTTTCCAAAGTCAGAGGCCATCCCTATGAAGAGTTATTGATTTTTCAAATTCATGTCACTGTTTAGAGTATTTTAATTCCAATAAATAGCATGTTGTGTAATAAATCCTAGGAAAATTTGGTGATGTTCCTTATGACCAAAGAACCCTAGGAAAAATAGGACTTGAGTTAATTCACTTAAAATAACCCTAATTGGCTTAAACACCCAAAATAGGTCTCTAATTAATTAGAGCTAACCATACATCAAATTGACTTGAAATCAATTCTCCACTGACCTTTAGGATCAGAGGAACCCACCATAAAAGTTTGAAGTCAATTGGACTTGGTTAGCCCTATTAATTGGGTTGATTAAGCCATTTAGTCATTTTAAACTTTAAAAATTCATAACTTTCAAAATACCTTTCAAAAATTCACCAAATTGGTTTTGGAGCCTCTCGATATCAGGGAATTTAAGAAAATTAAAATTTCAATTTTCTAAAAAGTTGATTTTTAATATTATTTTAATATTTTTAATAATTAAAAAATAATAAAAATCACAAAAATAATAAAATTCACCAAAGTGTCACATTTTGAATTTTAATCACTTGGGAACAAATCCCATATTTTTCCTAGGTCTATTTAGTGAGATATTAAATTTTAAAGCTCTAGGGTAATTTTAAAATTAAAAAAATGTATTTTCTAGCATTTTCACCAAAATAATTATAATAAATCAAAGAAAAATCAAAAAATTGTAAAATTTAGTTCTCTGGAATCCTTGATATCAGAGAGATTTTTAAAAAAACATGAAATTCATTTTTCAACATTTATTTTATTTTTAAATTAATTAATACTCCAGAACTTAAAATAATTCTAATAAATAAAATATAATTAAAAAAATCACCAAAATTGGTCCAAGTGGTCCTCTGGTCATTAGGAATGTCCCCTAATTTTCTTAAGGACAGAAACTTTCCCTTGGTCATGTTATCAAATTTTCCTTGAAAATCTCTATTTTCTACTAAAAATAATTATATAAATAAATTAAATACAGAAAAAATCACATTTTCTCCTCTTATGTCTTTATTGACATATGAGTGAAGTCACATAAAAATTTCAAGTTCATTTGAGTTCAATTTAGTGAGTTATGAAATTATTAGGCTTGAAGGGTAAAATGGTAATTAAATTTTAACCCTTAATTAAAACTTTAGGTTTAATAAAAAATTAACAAGTAAAATATTTGATCCTAACCTGATTTGGATGATTGAAATTTAAATAATTAAAGGGTAGAAACCCATTAAGCAATTTAAAATGATTAAACTTTAATTAAATAATTGATTAAATTTGGAAGAATAATAAAATTGGAATTATTAGAATAGGGATATTATTAGGAAGAGATTTATTCTTTAATTTAAAAATCCCTAAATTTAATCATCTCATTAATATTCAACTCTTAATTAAAATGATAACTCAAATTTAAAATATTAAAAGACTTAATTATTAAACTAAAATTAAATCATTAAACTCGTTCAAAAATTTCAATTAAATTAAATTAAATTAAATTAAAAATTAAATTAAATTAAGTAAATTAAATTAAAATTAAATTAAATTAAATTAAGATTAAAAGTTGAATTAAATTAAAATTAAATTAAATTAAATTAAGATTAAAAGTTGAATTAAATTAAATTAAATTAAATTAAATTAAATAAACAAATTAAATTAAATTAAATGAATTAAATAAATTAAATTAAATAAATTAAATTAAATTAAATTAAATTAAATAAAATTAAATAAATAAATTAAATTAAATTAAATTAAATAAATAAAATTAAATAAATAAATAAATTAAATTAAATTAAATAAATTAAATTAAATTAAATTAAATTAAATTAAATTGAATTAAGTTGAATTAAATAACATCACCTAAGACATAAAGAACTCAAAAATAAATCTAAAATAACTTGAACACTATTCCAAACTTAAATCATTAATTTGAACTTAAATTTGAATCACAAATCATTAAATATCATTTTGCCCTTAGGAGCTTTAGTTATCATAACTCCTAAACAGAATATAAAATGAAATGTTACTTCACTTATAGGATATTCAAATGTCCTAGTTCACTGAGCAAGTTAACAAAAGTTGAAAACCTCGGACGATCGATTCATTTATATAATTAAATTCTCTTGGACTTAAAACAATCCTAGAAATATTGAAAAGATGTTTAGGACCCTTCCTAAGCACTTCCTCAATATGATAGGATATTTATAAGAACAATTGAACTTAGTTATTCTTTGATGAAGAAAATCGTCCTCAAACTAAAAACACGAGAACCTAGACGTCATAGGAAATGACTAGCTATAGGATTAGGAACTTGGTAGAAAACCATAACCCTTCCCTTAGCTTTACCTAGGAAATTGCTATGAATGCTTAAATGCTTTAAATTGTATTTTAAGTGCAGCTTGGGATGACGGGAAGACCCTCCAGGTACGCTTTTATTTTATTGCAATTTATTTTATTGCAATTTATTTAATCGCATCGCACTTATCTTTCTTGCATGATAAACAACAGTTGCATGAAAACCTACACCTTTAGGACAGAAACCAAAACTGAAACCCATAACTAAATTAAAAGACACTACAAGATAAAATTCACCTCCACAACATTTCAAAATATAAGACAACTCAAAATTTAACCACAAACAGAACAACAAAACTACAATTACAACTAAATTAAAACGTCCTGTTGGATGATCGGGAATACCTCGGATGATGTAACCTACGTGTTGCTAACGGGATTTCCCACGGTCTAAATGAAAGTGTGGAACTCATTCGGTTGAGTTTAGCAAATTCATCTGGACTAAGTGAATCCGATAAAAATAATGATGCCGGAAGGATGGAACCGTGGGATCTTAACCGGTGTTGTTATAATCAACTTTAAGATTTGTTTTAATTAAAACACAAAAAACACTTGGAAATTAAGACTTCTCTAAACCAAAACACTTTTCTCATCCCTTGATTTATGACTTCTAAAACTAAACCTCTGCAACAACAAGGAGCTCGGAGCATGGTGGGCAACGACGGCCATCGTCGTCAGCGAAAACTTGAATCTACTTCAAGAAAACTTTCCTAGAATTAAACAACAAAGCCATAGGACTTCGAGGTAGTTTGCACTAGTGCAACATAAATCCTCAACTCTTCGTTAGGCATTTGCATTGCAAATTAAGCCCTAACCGGTCTTAGGATTCCGAGGTAGTCGTCCGATACGACATAAACCCTCATATCTTCCGGGCAATTTGTATGATTCTATCATATAAATATAAGCCCTAATTAACTAAAATTGGCAAGATTAAAACATTAAATAAACATTAGGACTTTCCTAAATCCAAGCCAAACAACAGGATAGTCGGGAAATTACCGAAGTCCGCTTCGGATCCGTAATTTCTCCTACTTTTCTTCCTTTGAATTTCCAAAACAAAATGTTCCAAACTTGATCCATTCCCTATTGAAACCCAAAATTCAATCCTTTGAAAACTTAAACTTTGAAATTCTTGAGAGCGAAATTATTGATTATTATCGAGAGTTTTCTTAGGTGATTCCCGTCACTTAAGATGTAATTAACTATAGGGGCTTGCCCTTATAGGGAATTTTAAAGAACCCGGGTAATATAAACCCTGTTTAATGTTTTCATATTAAGCGAGGGAATTTGTCGGCTTATAAAATTGGTTCGCAGACCAAACGGATGTCACAAATCTTCTAGTTTATTTAACCGAGCCCCATCAGTCGAACAGTGTGTCTATCCTTAGGGATAGATACACGGTTTGTGATGCGGTGCTCGTTTATATAAACTATTTGAGATGTGAGATCGGTTTGATTTCATATCTTAAAATCTTCAAATTTAAAATTATTTTCAAAATCAAATATTACTTTCTAAATTATATCTATATTTAAATTTAAAATTCGCCGACAACTTCTGTTAGGCGACCCCTTTTTAAAATATCACACAACCTAAAAATATGCCGACAAGTATCAGGTATATTTCCAAGACTGGAGATTCCTGAACTCTCGCTGGGGAATGGAAAAGGTGGTGAACTCCGAATCACAAGATCTGGGGAATTCGATTTAGATTTCAGTTTACTTTTAAATTTCAAGTTTCAATGTTTGAGTTTAGATTTCGATTTGTTTAATTTGAAATCGATTTAAGGAAATTTTGAGTTTGAAATTTAGATTTGAAATGAGGATTGAAACTTGGGTTTCAACCTCAGGATTGCGAAGAGAACTGGGGTTTAGGCACCAGCCTTGGAGTGAGAATCAGAGTTTAGGTATCGACGGAAAAAGGATGAGAACCAGAATTTAGGTACTGATCTCGAGAGAGTGAGATTTGAAATTTAAGTATCAAACCTGAAAGAGAATCGAAATTTAGGTATCAATCTCGAATGAGAGTCGAAATTTAGGTACCAACCTCGAAGGAAGAGAATTGGAATTTAGGTACCAGTCTCGGAATTTAGAATTGAAATTTAGGTATCAATTCGAAAGAGAATCAAAATTTAGGTATCGATCTCGAATGAGAGTCGGAATTTAGGTACCGACCTTGAAGGAAGAGAACTGGAATTTAGGTACCAGTCTCGGAATTTAGAATTGAAATTTAGGTATCAATTCGAAAGAGAATCAAAATTTAGGTATCGATCTCGAATGAGAGTCGGAATTTAGGTACCGACCTCAAAGGAAGAGAACTAGAATTTAGGTACCAGTCTCGGAAGTTGAGAATTGAAATTTAGTTATCAATTCAAAAGAGAATCAAAATTTAGGTATCGATCTCGGAAAGAGAGTCAGAATTTAGGTACCGACCTCGAAGGAAGAGAACTGGAATTTAGGTACCAGTCTCGGAATTTAGAATTGAAATTTAGGTATCAATTCGAAAGAGAATCGAAATTTAGGTATCGATCTCGAATGAGAGTCGGAATTTAGGAACATACCTCGAAGGAAGAGAACTAGAATTTAGGTACCAGTCTTGGAAGTTGAGAATTGAAATTTAGGTATCAATTCGAAAGAGAATCGAAATTTACGTATTGATCTCAGAAAGAGAGTCGGAATTTTGGTACCGATCTTGAAATGAGAACTGGAATTTAGGTACCAGTCTCGAAAGTTGAGAATTGAAATTTAGGTATCAATTCGAAATAGAATCGAAATTTAGGTATCGATCTCGGAAAGAGAGTCGGAATTTAGGTACCGACCTCGAAATGAGAACTGGAATTTAGGTACCAGTCTCGGTAATTTAATGAGAAATAGAAACTGGTTCTAATCTCAAAGATTTATCTGTATGAAGAGGGACCCAGTCTCATGCCATCAGAACCAAATCAAACAAAGTTTGTGGCTCTGTGTCAATAGAACTAGTCGATCCTCTAAGACACAGAAGAAAGAGAATTGAAATGAGCTGGTAAATGTACCAAGCTGAAAAGACTTGACTTAACGACAAGTCAAAGAGAATATTCAAATTTCAAAAGAGTTTCAAAAAGATTTCGATTTGAGAGAAGAACTGAAAGATCAGAGGATTCAGATCGGAATTCAATTTGAGATTTAGATTCATTTTGTTTGTCCTTTAACGATCCCATTTTATTTTGTTTTTGTTGTTTATTTAGTGTTCATGCGAATTTGAGGTTCATTTTAATATTCAGATTTTTAGGAAAAGTTCTCATTTATTTTCTTTTCTCTTCTGTTCTTCGTTCAAAGTTCATTTAACTCTAATGGCATTTCCCAGTCAATTTGCACAAAAAGAGGTGAAGGCAAAATATGACGTAGTCGTTTTCATTCCAATTTGCTGAAAGTACATCATACAACTTGATCTAGTCATGATGACATTTTCCTAGAAATTTAATGTCTTATACAATTCATGTAAATCCAAAACGGATTGTGTAAGATTCTTGTTGATCCATCCAAAAGCGTCTGTCAAAAATCCATGTATGAATAGTAATAAACATGGGCAATAACATCAACTTCCAAGCTACCCTTAGCAGGAATGCCGCATGGATGTGCATTGGAGGTGTGCTATTTCCCATGTAACTCACAGCTCGTAGGGCCGGAGACTCTCCAATTCTGGATCTGGTTGAAGTGGTAAGGCATTTTTCTGTCGTCCATTCTTCTAAAAGTAGCCGAGATCCGCTCCACAGGCGCTCCTGGAATGCAATGCTTCGCAACGTCTGCTCCGTTTCCTTTTAACACCAGGATGGAACCTACAGGTAGTGGTATCTCCACCGGCCCTCGAAACTCACCGGGGCCTGCAATCCGGAGGTCTAATCCGAACATGATGTTGCACTGGCTGAGGAATGACACTGTACAGAATGGTCTAACAAAGTCATGATGGTCTATATGTGGAGGTATGCAGTCGCCTTCCTTGTAGATGTTGATAATGCAGCTGTTGGGTATGCAATTTGCAGGTAATACCCTCCATGTTATCATCCTCTTCACCATTCTCTTAATGACCCTTGGCATTGGATCCACCTCACTGCGACGGAGTATCCCTGGTGGATTTCCTTTTCTATCAATGGCAAAATTGTAGCAACATCTGCATTGGATTGTAACTCTTCCCTTTCCTGGCATCCATCTTCGGGGTTCTGAGTATGTCTTTTCTGTCAGGCGGCCAGGTCGACCCATTTTCTGCAATTTAAGGATGCAATCCACAATTTGTTGTTGCTCATAATCTGAGAAAACATCTGTATGCAGCTCGAGGCCTTCCAAGATGTTGACCCTCTTGTTTCCAATTCTTTTAAAGTATTCAAAGGTTTTCTTCTCAACTAGTTGCAATTTCTCCAGCTCGTATTTCGGGATTATTTGAAGTCCTCGGTGTCTAGTAACATACTGCGGGATGTATGGCTCAACCCTAGCACGTTCTTCTGCATGTCTCGGCTCCTCGGGGCTAGTCTCCGTAGGGACATCCTCCGGGGTTGCTTTCGCAACAAGACTTTTCGGATCCGGTACATATGCTCGGCGTCGAGGTACCGACTCTATTTCTGCTTTTCTTGGTATTTCTTTTATCTGTTCCGACCTTCTTGGAATTGACTTTCTTCTTTCTGGTTCCTGACAAACCGGTCTCCTTGGCGAATTTGCACTAACAGTATCCATCATCTGTTCATGTTGATCTTCTGCTAACTTGGTCAACATTTTGAGAATGCGACGATTTTTATTTCTTCGCTGGGTAGCAGTGAGAGTAGCTCTCCTTACCCCTTGAATTTCTGCGGGTGGGCGCTGACAAGCCTACCCTCTGCTGTGGCAACCACGGACTTGATTTTCTTATCTTCTCCAGTTGCATGCACGGTGTTTGCTTTTCTTTTCTTGTTGCTGGATTGGTGGCTCGGGCCACCCATTTTCATCACTCTGTCCGGTCGTGAAGTTCTTCTTGATCAGGGATCCAATCATTTTCTTCATATTGTAAGCCGGCTGGTGTGAAGTCTGAGTCAATCTCTATCACTGCTCCATCCCTCACCCTCTTTTCATCAAGTGCTAGACTCACACCATTTCTAAAGTTTAGAACCAACCGCCCGTTCGACATTTCCCTGCGAAAAAATAAGGAAAGGATCAGGGGCTGTACTAAGAATAAGAACAATAAGAAAAACACTTAAAAATTTTTATTCACTTCTTTTAAATTTAAAGGAAGTAGGAAGAGATGAGAAAATATCAGGAATGAATGGATTTAAAAGTAAAGATTGACATTTTATTATTATGATTTCCCATGTTTTCTTTTTAACATTTTCGTTGATGAGATTTTTTTTTATCATCCATTTTATTTTGTTTTGGGTTCGGACCCAGTCACAAAGTGATTACTTCACCCGTGTTTCTAGGGATGAGATTCTACCACCCTTTGAAACATCAGGTTGCTTAATACTTCTTTAAATACCGTCCATTGATTGGAAGCATGGGTCATTCTCCACGGCAGTTCACAAGCTGGTAGGAACCTCCTGAGTAGACTGTCTCGACCACGAATGGCCCTTCCCATGTTGGTTCAAATTTACCACCTATCTTGCGATGTGCAAGAATAGGTCTTCTGAGAACCAAAACCAAGTCACCGACTTTGAAAGTTCTTGGGCGGACCAGTTTATCATGGGTCTGGATCATCTTGGATTAATACAGTTCCAAATTCTGCTGTGCGGAAAGTCTTTTCCCTTCCAAGCTTTCCAACTCTTCCAGTCGTAGTCTGGCATTTTCTTCTATAGTGATCTTTTCTGCAACTGCAATTCAGAGTGACGGAAGTTGAACTTCCAGGGGCAAGACGGCCTCAGACCCGTACACCAAAGCGTAAGGCGTAGACTGAGTAGGAGTCCTAAAAGTCGTCCTGTAGGCCCATAAGGCTTCTAACAACTTCTCATGCCAATTTCTATTGTTTTCGTCCAAAGTTTTCTTTAAAATTTGAACGAGAGTTTTATTAAAAGCCTCGGCCAAGCCGTTTGCTCTCGGGTAGTAGATCGTTGAGTATCACCAATCGATCCCGTGTCTTCTGACAAAATTGTTGATCTTTGTACTCTTGAATACAGATCCATTATCTGAAATGATCCTGCGCGGTACCCCAAAATGGTAGACAACTTGGTTCTTGAAAAATTGTAGCACGTGGTGTGCCTTCACTTCTCTGAGTGGTATAACTTCTGCCCATTTAGAAAAGTAGTCTGTAGCTGCAAGAATGAAGCGATGTCCTCTTGAAGAAGGCGGTTCTATCGGACCCACTATATCTGTGCCCCAACACTCAAATGGCCACGACGCAATTGTCGGATGTAGCACATTTGGAGGTTGGTGTAGAACCACTCCGTGCACTTGGCACAGGTGACAATTTTTGGCAACTTTCATACAGTCGATCATCATTGAGGGCCGGTAGTACCCTAGTCTTTTAATCTTCATTTTCATTTTCGGACTCGATCGATGAGCGCCACAAAGTCCTGAATGTACTTCTTTAACGATTTCACGAGCCTCGGACCCGCTCAGGCATCTTAGCCACATTTGATCAAAAGACCTTCTGTATAATGTATTGTTTATTAATGCGTAAGACAGAGTTCTTTTCTTGATTTGATGGGCTAATGACTTATCGTCCGGTAGGTTTCCCGTCTGCAAGTAGTCTATTAATGGCTGCCGCCAATCTTATGTATTTTTTATCACTGCTGCAATTGTTTCTTCTGCTTTTTCTGATTTGTGTATTGTATCCATGTCGAGCTGTGATAGGACCTGTCGTCCTTGAACTGACACTTCAATTGACTCATCTTGTAAGCAAGCAAATTCCCTTGCAAGGCGGGCTAACGCATCAGCGAGAGCATTTTCTTTTCTGGGAATCTTGTAGATTGTTACGTTTGGAATTTGGTCCAACAGTTTCATGACATACTGAAAGTCTCGCTCGAGTCTTGGCTTTAAAATTCCGTACTTGTCCGGCGACTCGTTGAATGATCAATCGAGAATCTCCGTAGATGTTGATGTCCGTTATTCCCATCCGAATGGTTAATTCCGATCCTGTTATGAGGGCTTCATATTCTGCCTCGTTGTTTGTACACGGTTCTGTTAAGTGGTAGGAGTATCTTAACATCCCCCGCTCCGGTGTTATAAAGATTAGTCCGATTCCTGCCTTACCGGGCATTATCGTTTGCAATTCTTTGTTCTTTTGTGCTAAGGACGCTCCGTCGAAGTACAGTTCCCAACATCGATCATCAGGATCTTCTAGGCTCATTATCTGCTCGTCAGGCAAATCATCGTCGAGAGGCAAATCCGCCAGCAAAGGGTGTGCTGCGAGGAAGTCTATTAGGACTTGTCCCTTTACGGCGTGAAGAGGAACGAAAGTTATGTCGAATTGCAATAGTATCATCGACCACCTAGCAAGTCTACCAGAAAGCGTCGGTCGGGTCATCAAGTATTGCAACGGATTAACTCTCGAAATAAGGTTGACCTTATGAGAAAGCATGTAAAGCCTGAGCTTCTGTGTGGCGAAGATCAGGTCAAAGCAGTGCTTCTCAATAGGAGGATACTTTACTTCCGTCGGAATTAGACGACGGCTTAAGTAGTAAAGAGCATTTTCTTTTCCCTCGTCATTGACCTGGGCTAGCAGGGCTCCAAGGGAGTCGTCTAAAGCCGCGGTATAAAGTATCAAAGAACTACCTGAGACTGGGGCTGCTAAGACAGGAGGTGTCATTAAGTATTGTTTGATGTCATCGAAGGCATGTTGACATTTGGAGTCCCAAGTAAACTTGGCATCCTTCTTAATCAAAGCAGAAAAAGGCCGACACCTTCCTGACAAATTTGATATAAAGCGTCGAAGATATGCCAACTTTCCTTGAAAGGATCGTAACAGTTTTAAGGTTTTAAGAGGTGACATTTCTAAGATAGATTTAATCTTTTCCGGATCGATTTCAATTCCACGATGTCAAACAACAAATCCTAAGAATTTCCCAGAGGTGACACCAAAGGAGCTATTCAAGGGATTCATCTTATGGTTATATTGTCTTAATCGCTCGAAAAAAATTCTCAAATCATACAAGTGATCTTCTTTTAGTTTACTTTTGATGAATACATCATCCACGTAGCACTCGACTTGGTTGTGAATGAGATCATCGAAAATTCTTATCATTGCTCTTTGATAAGTTGCTCCTGCGTTCTTTAATCCAAACGGCATCACTGTGTAGCAGTATACCCCGATCGGCATTCTGAAGGCCATGAGCTTTTCGTCTTCTGGTGCCATCTTTATCTGGTTGTATCCCAAAGATCCATCCATGAATGAGAAGATTTCATGTGTTGAGGCGATGTCGATCATCAATTCTGGAATTGGTAATGGGAATTCGTCCTTTGGACATGCTTTATTTAAATCTCTGAAATCTACGCAGATTCTGATCTGACCATTCTTCTTTCTGACTGGTACCACGTTGGCTAACCAAGTAGGGTATTGTTCTTCACGGACAAATTTAGCATCTATTAGCTTCTTAACTTCGGCTATTACTTGTTGCTCAATTTCTAGACGCATTCTTTTGGGGGCTTGTCTGACTGGAACGGAAGTAGGATCCACTCCTAATCCGTGAACTGCGACTTCTGGAGCTAATCCTAGCATTTCGTCGTAACTCCAAGCAAAACAGTCCTTGAATTCCATTAGTAGCTTGATTATGTCTTCGGAGTCTTCTTTATTAAGTAAGTAGCTAACAAAGGTTGGCCTAAGCTCTTCTCTAGTACCTAAGTTAACTTCCATTAACTCGTCTATTGTAGATTTGATTTCTTCTTCGAATTCTGGTGGAGCATCTCCGATTGGTAGATCCTCGAGATCTTTTGAAGCTTCCAAGCACTCTTTATTAGGTTCGCAAGTAACAACCAAGCAAAATCTCGTATCATCAACTGATCCTACTGTGCCAAATCCGATACCATGTTTTGAATTGGGAGGCCACCGGCATTATTCCATAATTTTTCAAAGTGTTGTGATCGACCTTTTGTCCATTGTCGAGGTAAGACACCACGTTGAATTAAATTTTGAACACAGGGAGAGTACCACTCAAATGGTAGTTCCATTAATTTGGAAGAAGTAACATCTTCAAATTGTACATCTTTTTCATTATTGGAAGAAGAAGCACCACGGTAAAACTTGATTGGCTTAGTACCACCACCATGCACTTCCTTGACCACCATACCCTCGATCTTATTAGAATGGATCGGGGTCAGGGTCATAGTATGTACATAATGGTTAATCTTCTCGTACATTGATTTGTATTCTTCATTCTTTTCATCTTCAAGAGAGATCTTGAACTGGGGTTTCTTTTGACTTATTGTCGCTGCTTCTTTCTCAATTTCTTCTTCTTCTTTGGAAGTGTTCTCCCAATCAACATCGATGACCGGTTTCTTCTGTCCAACTGTTCCAACATTTCTTCCACGTCCTCGTCCCCATGTTGTCGGCATATTTTTAGGTTATGTGTTTTATTTTGAAAAGGGGTCGCCTACGAAATTGTCGGCGAATTTTTTATATTTTAAATTTAATTTAAATATATAGTTTAAAAGATAACATTTGATTTTGAAAGTAATTTTAAGTTTAAAAGTTTTAAGATATGAAATCAAACCGATCTCACATCCCAAATAGTTTATATAAACGAGCACCGCACCACAAACCGTGTATCTATCCCGAAGAATATACACACTACTTGATGATGGGGCTCGATTAAATAAACTAGGAGATTTGTGACATCCGTTTGGTCTGCGAACCAATTTTATAAGTCGACAAGTTCCCCTACTTAATATAAATGAATTAAGCAGGGTTTATATTACCTGGGTTCTTAAAGTTCCCTATAAGGGCAAGCCCCTATAGTTAATTACATCTTAAATGACGTGAATCATTTAAGAAAAATCTCGATAATGATCAGTGGATTTGCTCTCAAGAATTTCAAAGTTTAGGGTTTTCAAAGGATTAAATTTTGGAAATTCAAAAGGGAATGACTCAAAATTTGGAACAATTTATTTTTGAGAATCCAAAGGAAGAGAAGTAGGAGAAGCTGAGGATCCAAGAAGAATCTTGGCAACTTCCCAAACTATCCTATTGTTTGGCTTAGATTTGAGAAAATCCTAATATTATCTGATATTTCAATCTTGCCAATTTTAGTTAATTAGGACTTATATTAGTATGACATAATCATACAATCAACCTCGAAGATGTGAGGGTTTATGTCGTACCGAACGATTACCTCGGAGTCCTAAGACCGGTTAGGGCTTAATTTACATGATATGATCATGCAAATGCCTAACGAAGATTTGAGGATTTATGTTGCACTAGGCAAACTACCTCGAAATCCTATGGCTTGGTTATTTAATTCTAAGACAGTTTTGCTGTATTAGACTCAGGTTTTGCTGATGACGATGGCCGTGCTGCCCACCATGCTCCGAGCTCCTTGTTGTTGCAGAGGTTTAGTTTTAGAAGTCATAAATCAGGAGATGACAGAAGTGTTTTGGTTTAGAGAAAATCTTAAAATCAAAGTGTTTATAATATTTTAATTAAAACAAATCTTAAGGTTGATTAAACAGAACCGATTAAGATCCCACGGTTCCGTCATCCCGGCACCGTTATTTTCATCGAATTCACTTAGTCTAGATGAATTTCCTAAACTCAACTGAATGAGTTCCACACCTTCATTTAGACCGTGGGAAATCCCGTTAGCAACACGTGGGTTACATCATCCGAGGTATTCCCGATCATTCAATGAGATGTTTTAATTTAGTTGCAATTGTAGTTTTGTGTTCTGTTTGTGATTAAATTTTGAGTTGTTTTATATTTTAGAATGTTGTGGCGGTGATTTTTATCTTGTAATGACTTTTAATTTTAGTTTTGGTTTCAGTTCAGGGACTATCCTAAAGGTTTTGGTTTTCATGCAACAGTTGTTTATCATGCAAGAAAAGTAAAGTGCATTTGCAATAAAGCAAATTGTAATAAAATAAAAGCGTACCTGGAGGGTCTTCCCGTCATCCCAAGCTGCACTTAAAACACATGTTAAGGCATTTAAATATTTCAATAAGTACCGAGATAAAGCTAAGGGAAAGGTTTTGGTTGTCTATCAAAGTCCTAATCCTATAACTAGTCATCTCCTCTGACGTCTAGGTTCTTGTGTTTTGGTTTAAGGACGATTTTCTTCATCAAAGAACAATTAAATTCAATTGTTCTTATAAACATTCTATCATATTGAGGAAGTGCTTAAGACGAGTCTTAAACATCTTTTCAATACCTCTAGGATTGTTTTAAGTCCAAGAGAATTTAATTATACAAGTGAATTAATCATCCGGGAGTTTAAGTTTTGTTCTTTTTGCTCAGTGAACTAGGACATTTGAATATCCTATAAGTGAGGTAACAATTCACTTGACACCTCATTTAAGAGTTATAATAATAAGAGCTTTAAAAAGGGCAAATCAAATTACTAAATATTTTGATGATTTAAACTTAATGATTTAATTTTAATTTTGATTTAATTATAGAAAGTTAGTTTAAGTTTGGAATAGTGTTCAAGTTATTTTTGATTTAATTCTTAATGATTTCATTTAGGTTTGTTATTAAATGATTTTAATTTAATTTAATTCAATTTAATTTAATTTTTGATTTAATTTAATTTAATTTAATTTAATTTTAATTTAGGTTAATTTCAATTTAATTTCAATTTAATTTAATTTAATTTAATTTCAATTTAATTTAATTCTAATTTAATTTTAATTTAATTTCAATTTCAATTTAATTGAGATTATTCTTTTAATTTTCTTTTTAAGTAGTATTGAAGTGATTTATTTAGAGATTTTTAAATTAAAGAATAAATATCTTCTTAAATAATATCCCTACTTTAATAATTTCAATTTTCCATTAATCTTCCAAATTTGATTAATTAATTAATTAAGGTTTTCTTTAATTATTCTTAAAATGATTGGTGGGTTCCTACCCTTAACCATTTAAGTTTCAATCATCCAAAATCAGTTTAAATCAAATATTTTACCTTCCCCTTTTTGATTAATCCTAAAATTTTAATTAAAGGTTGAAAATTTTAATTACCATTTTGCCCTCCAAGCTTAATAATTTTATAACTCACTGAATTAAGCTTAAATGAACTTGAAATTTTTATTTAACCTCACTTACATGTCAATTAAGACATTAGAGAAAAAAATGTGATTTTTCTGTATTTAATTTATTTATGTAATTATTTTTTTATAAAAAATAGGGATTTTTAAGGAAAATTCAATAACATGACCAAGGAAATATTTCTGTCCTTAAGAAAATTATGGAATATTCCTAATGTCCAGAGGACCATTTGGACCAAGCTTGGTGATTTTTTGAATTATATTTTATTTATTAGAATTATTCTAATTTTTGGAGCATTAATTAATTTTAGAATAAAATTAAAGTTGAAAAATAGATTTTATATTTTTCTTAAATCTCTCTAATCTCAAGGAGTTCAGAGAAACAAATTTTATATTTTTATGATTTTTCTTTGATTTATTAGAATTATTTTAGTGAAAAGGTTGGAAAATACATTTTTTAATATTAAAAATTACATTAAGCCTTTAAAATTCAATATCTTACCCTAGGGACTTAAGAAAAATATTTGGTTTGTTCCTAAAAGATTAGAATTCAAAATGTGACATTTTGGTGATTTTTAATATTTTTATGATTTTTATTATTTTTTAATTATTAAAAATATTAAAATAATGATAAAAATCAACTTTTTTAGAAAATTACAATTTTAATTTTCCTAAGTTCCTCTGATATCAGAGAGGCTTCAAAACTATTTTTGTGAATTTTTGAAAAGTATTTTGTGAGTTATAAATTTTTAAAGTTTAATTTTACCCATTTTGCTTAAGAGACTTAATCAACCCATTTGGTAGAGTTAATCAATTCCAATTGGTTTCAAATTTTTATTTGGTGTTCTCCTATCCCTAGAGGACAGTGGAGAATTATTTTTAAGTTAATTTGATGAATGGTTAACCCTAATTAATTAAAGTTCAATTTTGGGTGTTTAGGCCAATTAGGGTTGTTCAAAGTGAATTAACACAAAACTTATTTTTCCTAGGTCCCTCTAGTCACAAGTAACATCACCAAATTTTCCTAGAATCTATTTCTCAACATGCTAATTATTGGAATTAAAATACTCAAAACAGTAACATGAACTTGAAAAATCAATAACTTCTCATAGGGATGGCTTCTGACCTTGGAAAATTTAGGGAATGTTCCCAAGTTCAGAGGCTTCAAAAGCCCTATGGTCTTATGCCATGATGAATTGCCTATGCAAATGGAGAATTAAAACAATGCAGAGAGTAAATAAATCATTAAAAATAAAATACTTAATGAAATTACTTGATTTCTTTTCCACATTATTCTCCTTTGTTCACTGAGCAAGAGGTATTTTTATTTTATTTTTAGGATTTTTCTACACAAAGTTATGAATTTTTGAAGTTCTAGGAATTAAATAAATAGAAAATAGCCTATTTTCCTACTCATCCACGCGGCGCCGCGTCAACCTCGGCAGCTCCGAAGGGGGTGCGTTTCGCGCTGTGATTGGGCGCCGCCATCTGAGTCAGCCGTCCCGGGACCCACCTTTCACGTAACATGTTCTGGTCCGACGCGATCCGAGCCGTCCATCATATACACGCGCGATCCAACGGCTCCCAGTCATCATCTACGACTGGTGCGAACCCGTGACCGTAGACCTTCTAACCCTAATTTCTCACTCGATTCTCAACAGATTTATGTGTTCTTATGCTCTATGGATTCATCTTGAAGAGACGAACACATCCATATGGTAAACATGCATTGAAATTAACTCAAACTAAATGGAGAATCTCCGTAAGCTCGGGAGGAAGAGTGAGTCCATACCTTTGCTCGGAGAAGTGAAGCTTGATATGAGGGTTGTTTCACGTTTGATTGGGTCCAAGCAAGCTCCGGATGAAGTCCCTTGGCACAGTGAATTGTCTAGGTATGATTTCGACCAAGCCCGATCACAAAGCTTGGAGGCTGGGAAGCAATGGCTGGCACAGTGAGGGGGCTTTGCTTGGGAAACTTCTCCTCTTGGTCCGGTGAAGGTGTAGAGTCGATCAATTTGAAGATTGACTCACCTGTGGTGAAGTGTCCTGGTTTTGGGCTTGGATTTCAACTCCGAAATTGAGCTCGCGGAGAGGAAATGGCGGGGGATTTCGGTGGGGATCAAGTTCTCTATGTGTAGAGGGTGGTACGGGATGATTTTGGCGGGGTTTCGGTAAGGTTTGGTTCGGCACCTCTCCGGGCCTAGAGGAGGGGTGTTTAAATAGGAGAGGATGGAGGGCCTCCGGGGGTTTAAGGGTTGGGATCGAGTCTGCTCCGGTGAGGAGAAGAACAGTACCAATGGCCATTTGGAGTGAGGCAACTCGGCAAGGTGGAATTCTAAAATTTGGCTCCTCCCAAGGTCTCGGGCATGGTGTTTTCTGGCGATCCAGGCGGCTGGCCGGCAGGCATGGGTCACCCTCAGGTTCAGGTGGGTCAGGGCTAAAGGTTTGTGCAGGCAATTGAGCTTTGGCATGTGTAAATGGCTTGGATTAAAATGGCATAGGGGAGAGGCCATTTTGGCTTGATTTGGTCCAAGCCTTGATTTTGGGTTAGGTTCACCTCCACATGGCTGATTTGGGCTAAGGGAGGATCATTTGCATCAGCTAGAAAGGGGTGGTGAAGTCCCCATCTAAAGTGATGTGGCTAATCTTGGTTTAGTGTGTAACATGGAAGGGGTTAAAAAGCTTAATGAAGGTTTAAGAAAGGGGGCCCTCCTCTTGCTACTTTGGGTATGGTCACATGTCAAACATTCCATGGCTTCATATGGCTTGTACATGGCTTGTCTTTGGCTCACCTATGGCTTGGCAAGAGCTTGGTCAATTTCATAAAAAAGGATTTTGTGAATTTTGGCATTTTGATGGGGATTGTTATGAGGCTTGATTTGGAATTGTTTAATTGATAAATTAGGACTTTAGGAATGATTTTAAATTGAATGTGTGATGAGGGAAAGTGTCATGTGGGCTTTAGATTGATTTGGGCTTTTGAATTTGGTGGAAATGGGCTTTTAGGAAGGTTTAAGCGAGTGGGCCTTTATGTTTAGCAATGGGCTTTTAGATAAAAAATTTTGCAAAGGGCCATGCCAAATAAATGTTGAATCTAGTTTAAGGATGTGTCTTGAATGATTTGAAGCAAATTTGAGGTGGTTTGGAATTGAATTGGGTTGAATTTGGGTTCATTTGGTAAATGGGCCAATGTACGTCAAATTGGGCTAATTTGGGCCAATGTTGGGCTAGGGTTGAAATTGATGTAAAATTAATGTTGGGAAATGTTTATGGGAATGTTTCAAAGAGGTTTTAACCTTGGTTGGGTTTTGGTTTTGGGACTTGGGCTTATTTGGGTTAGGTTTGGGTTTAGGTCAAAATTGGGCTTTTTGGTTTTGGGTTGAATTTGAGTGGGGTTTGGGTCCAAATTTTGGGAAAATTATGTTAGTGTTTTGTTTGTGGGGATGTTAGGGAAGGTTTAGAAAAGGTTTGGGGTCAATTGGAGTTGAATTGGTTTGGTTTGGGCTAAGTTTGGGTCATGTGTCCAAATTGGGCTTTAAGGTCAAAAGTGAAATTGGATTCAAATGTCAATCAAATTGGACTTGGATTTGGTCTAGATTGATATTGTGGATATTAAATTGAAGTTTAGAATTGAATTGGACCAAAATTGGGGTCAATTGGGTAGATTTGGTTTGACATTGGGTTCACTTAGGTTAAGAATGGGCTAAATTGGGGGTTTTGGTAAAAGTGGGGTAAATTGACAAAATTGGCCCATGGTGTAGTTGGACAAAATGAAATTGGAAATATTTGCGATTTTCTGGAATTTTCTAGGAATTTTCTGAATTTTTGGATTTTTTGGCTAAGAGGGGCATTTTGGGTATTTGGAGGGTATTGGGGGGTACTTTTGGAATTTTTGGTATTTTTGGCTATGGATGATCAATTTGATTGGTGAGGAAATGTTCAAGGTTAATTTTGGGGAATTTTGGGTGATTTGGAAATTTTGGAGGATTTGGGCAATTCTAAAGGCTTTTAGTAGGTTTGGTAGATGTAGGGTCCCCGGGGTCAAAAATTGAAATTTTGGAAGAATGAAGATTGATCAAATATGAGTGGAATGGAATCACTTTAATTGAGCCATGAAGCCATATTAAGACTATATGAGCCATGGGAGGACTCATTTGAGGCATTCACTATGTTGTTCCTAACCCTCTTAACCAGGGGCTTAAGGGTTAAGGTCCATCCATATGAATTACCTACATGAGTCAAGGAGTCAAGTTGGGTATGGGTGTGGTTTTAGGATTTGGATTGTGTGTGTGAGAGTGTAGAGTGTGAGTGTAGTGAGTGTGTAAGTCGACCCTCACCAAACCGAGCCACCCGGGGTGGTCCTAGGCCGAAGAGTCCTATAGGGAACTCATCCTTTAAACCTTCACATTTGATTTCAACCCTCTAGGTGATTAGGGGTCTACAATCAAGCTTGTGGGGTTTGCGGGGAGGCAAGAAGTGGTTCAAATTTCTAAGGGATGGGTCCCAATTCTAGTCCTCTAAGATAGTCAAAGGAAAAGCCTAAGGCTAGATCCTAAACACTAAAGAGGGAAGACAAGACCTCATCAAAAATGAGGTCAACACCGGCCTCGACCTCGAGTGCGAGTTCTGGAGAAATCTTAACCATCTCGCCGTAAGGGAGTGGTGAGTAACTGTTGGACTAGAACTTCAGGTTCTTCATCGTCTCGAATTTCTTTTGCTTCATTTGGTATGGTATTTCTGGAAAAGATTGTTTTCTTCGGAGGCGCATAGTAGGCCGCATCTTCATGAATTCCAATTTCATGCACGCAGAACAGTTGCAAATCACCTTTGATACATTGTTCCCCTCCTTCGTAATACTTTATGCACTAGTGCAGAGATGACGGTACCATCCGGTTTTCATGGATCTATGGCCGACCCAATAGAGCGTTGAACGATGTCTCAGAATCAATTATGTGGAATTTTGCGGTTGTCTTTGCTAAATCACTGGTCTTCATGAGTAGTGTTATCGATCCAAGAGCTCTTTCTCCTATTTGATTGAAGCCTCTTAATAGCATCTTGTCTGCTTCAAGCTCGCGAGCATCAATTTCCAAATATACTAGTGTCCGAAGATTCATTATGTTGATTGATGCTCCCGGATCAACCAACACTCTGGAGAGCATAAACTTTCCAATAGTGACTGAAATGTATAATGGTCAGTTGTGATCAGTTGTTCCCAGTAATAGATCATTGTCCGTAAAGGTAACACCTCGCTGTTCTCTTAACGAGCAAACCTCATCGAAGGAATTACCGGCCATTTGAGTTAAACAAATCTCTGGATCAAGTAAAGCCTTGATCAGAGCTTCTCTCATCTCCTTTGATAGGATCAGAGCGTCGTATATGCTTAGTTTGGCTGGTAGCTTCCTAAGATGGGCTAGCACGTTGTAGTCCACTTTATTACCATGTTCCTCGGTTTCTTCCCGAATGGGTAGTTCTTCTGCTGGGGTTGGCTCTTCCTGAGCAACCACCTACTTTCGTTTATCCTTTGGACCCATTCTCGGAGGTAGAACTCTTCCACTTCTTAAATTTACTTCAGTTATCTCTTCTGAATTTGTTCTTGAATCTACCGGTGTATCCTCTTAAATTGGAACAACTGGCTCTTCTGCAATTGCTTCGGTGTCTGATGGTTCTAATTCTATCGTGATCGGAGCTCCTCGGAATTCATAAATGGACTCGTTGCTTGTCGAGCTTTCGTAGCCTCCTTTGTGAAGATCTTCTTCTTCGTGGTCGTCGAAGTTGTGTATAATTTGAGAATCATTATTTGTATTGGGATCAAGATCCGGATTAAGCCGGTTGTTGTTAGTTACATAATCGTTAGAAATAGTCAAAACGTAGCCAATGCCATAACCCTTATCATTATAAGATCCCACCGGAGCGAGCAGATAATCAAACAGAGTCAGGAGTTCGAGGGAATTCTCCCCCGAATCGGAAACAACCATCCTAGGATAAGCAGTCCCTAGTCTACCCTTCAGAGCCTTGGTCTTCTTCTCTTCCACGATCTTCTCCTCCTTCTGGGGCGGTTCTTCAATCGCAAGTGATAGTGCCGGCTCGACAGGTTTCAAACTCTGAGTTGAAGCGCGTACCGAAGCGGCCTGGATGTGATCCAAAATTTTCTTTGATGATTTTGTCCAGACAGTACTCCATCCATCATCAGTCGTGTACGGGTCTATCGAAACAATGGGATCCGTTGAAATAACATTGACGAAACCTCCTTTCTGGGGTTCCTTCATGTATTCCTTTGGGATCGTTATGTTCCCTCTCCAGAGATTGTCATCAAGCCAACTCTTGAAAGTGATGCAATCCTCTATCTTGTGTCCGAGCATCTGGTGGTAAGGGCAATAGTTCGAATGATCCTTCTTATTGACTTCCTCTGGCTTCTTGGGCTTTGGCAGCTGAAAATCTGGTGTCTTCATTAAGCTGCGGAACATCTTAGCTACTGCTTCAGTTTTGAATGGATATTCTCTATTTAGAAGTTCTCTTAAAGTACGCGACGAATGAGGCGGTTGTTCATAATGCTGAGGCGACTGATAGTTCGAACGAGGTTGCTGATAACCTTGCTGAGGTTGCTGATAGCCCTGCTGAGGTTGTTGGTATGTTCATTGTGGTGGTTGCTAACTAGGCTGCGGCAGCTCTGCCTGTATTTGAACCGGCTGCTTGCCCTTATCTACTGCCGCGATGATTCCAGATTTCTCTTCGAATGTTTTCACGGGCTTCTGCTTATCGTTCTTGTCCGTGAAACTTAACTGCTTTGCCTCTTCTTGCAAGCTCCCGGCCTTGCTAAGCAACTTCTCGAAAGTCTTGATTGTAAATCCTTTAAGGAGGAGTGCTATCGGGCCATGGATACTTTTAAGTAGGATACCGACTGCATGTTGTTCTTGAAGCTGTGGTTCACATTTCGTGCTTAAGTTTCTCCATCAAAGTATGCAATCCACTAAAGTCTCGTTCGGCTTCTGTTACTCCACCACTAGATCACCGATAGTGATGTGGTGCTGAGCTCGACAAATCGTTTAACGAAGAGATTCTCCAGTTCTGAAAAGGTCTTTACTGAACCGTTCGGCAGTTCTGTGCACCAGTCGAAGGCAATCCCTGACAAACTGTTGACGAACTGGAGTAAAGCGTCGCTCCCACCGGCATTGCAGCACCTAGCACGAAAATGTGCGACATGATGCCGAGGGTTTCCTGTTCCATCAAAAGTCTTAAACAGAGGTGGTACGAAGCCTTTCGGTATTGGACTGTATCGAACTCTTTGGGGTAAGGTCTACCCGTCCGAATAGATGCTCCACTCTTAGATTGTGCTTAGGGCCTCTCGCACTTTCTTTGTTCTACCATGTTTTTAATGTCCTTTTCTGGAATCATGCTTTGTGTAGAATCCTTCTTTGGTGGTTTGTCTCCGTTGACAGATGTGATCTCTTTTCCTCCATCTGCAATATGGATAATTTCTGGGGGTGCCTCTTTCTGAGGTTGTACCTGACTCTGGAGAGTGGCTAAGGCAGTAGCCATCTCCCTTTTTTCCATCTGGGAAATTGTATCATCTCTTTCCCGAATCTGTGCTCTCAACACTTCCGGTTCATCTCTTTCTGCAGCTGCTGGAGCACCTTGTGAAGCGGATGATGCTCGCATTTCAACCATGTTGATCTCGGCATACTCCTCATCCATGAACTCTGATGAGTCAACTTCATCTCCTAGTTCTTCTTCTCTTTCTTTTGCTAACCGTCGGATATCGGTCCTTAATTTGTCCAGGGCATCCTCTAGTGGTCTTTTCTGCACGGTCTCGCAGTTGTCTCGTGACGGTTGTTAAACTTCCTTCCCGGGAGTCCCCTTTATTGCAGTAGCACTTTCTTCTGATTCCAGTCTTCTGACGAGACTTTTCTCCTCAGGACATTATTTTGGTCTTAGCTCGCCAGTAGTAGGTCGCCATACCATCCTTCTTGCAGCCGGAAGCCTAGGATCGGATGATGTGTCGGCTATATGCTGGAAGGTGGTATCCTCCCTAATTTGTAGACCCGATACAACAACGGCTGAACTGGCTTTTATCTTCTTCTTGGGTTTCTCTGTGGCGACAACGGGCTCTATTCGCGGTCCGAGGCGGGATTTGGGCGGCGCCCGTCCTATCCTTCTTAAGATTTCTGATACAGGGCATCTTTCTTTCTTTGCCAATCTTTCTATAACAGCTTGCAGTCGAGCCAACGGCGTAGTCTTATCCCTTTTCCTCTTGTAATTGCTGTAGTACGCAGGTCGGGGTAATGTAGTGGCGATCCTACGAACATTCTCTTCATCTAATGCGGCAGAGAGAGGATGAAACCTGCTCCCTTCCAATAGAGGTATATACTCAGGCAGTTCTTCTCTTTCCTCAGGAATTTCTTCTAGAAAAGCAACTTCAGCAGCTCTGGCTTTCTCGATCTTGGTGATCTTTCTGTTTCTATTTCTTCTTTGAGTCTGAGTTAGGGGTGCAACTCTTAAACTGGACCCAATCTCAAAAACAGATGGTATTGTATCAAAATTTGTACCCTCCACGGTGACAGGCTCATCACAGACTTGGATTTCCTTCCCCTTCGGTTTGGCGAAGTCGGGGTAGGTGCGAGAGATGACTAGACCGGTGGGGGTAGAGACAACAGTCCTCCTATGAACAGTAGTACTCCTTTTAGCTGGAACCCTTTGCAGGGGAGGGAATTCTTGAGTCGATTTCAGGTTGAACTCAATCACGGGCTCTTCAGTTTCTGACACTTTGTCCATTAGTGTGAAGAGAATGACATCAGCGAATTTGATATCTGTGTTGCCGAATCCTTGTCCGAAATGAATGATTCCATTGTCGGGCAGCTCATCCTTGTAAACGGTGAAGTCCATTCCATTGGTGAAGGAGAAGATTAACTTTGGGGCAGTCATTTTCTGCATGGCAAATTCTGAATGTCAGTCTCAAATTATGCTTCCTTTCGTTGTAAAGTTTAGGACGAAAAAGAAAGAGTCCTAACACATTTTCGTTTATCTTATTGTATTGGTGATTTTTAAAAGAGATTGTTTAAAGGGTTGTTTATTAGCGGGTTCGTTTGTTAGAAACAAAACGATTGAAGGAAACAAGTTATAGAAAAGGTAAAGGGCCCGATTTAGAATTGGAAAGGAAGAGAAAGTCTTATGCAAGACTTCTCGACTCGAAGGACCGCTCCTAAACTAACACCTATTGGGGGTCCACCCCACCTCGAAAAGAGGTAAAAGGATCTCGGAACCTCTCTCGTTTAGGGGTGTCTAAACAGTGGCTCCTAAATCCGAGAGGAGTTGGCTATACTTGTTCGAAGACAGAAATGAACGGGGTATTCCAACGGAAGAATGGTAGTTTTGGTCCACTAGGGATATGGACTCACCACCGATTTATGAAAGCAAAACCATCTAATCAAAAATGGAGAGAGGAACTAGTCCCCAGCGGAGTCGCCAGAAGTTGTCGGCATATTTTTAGGTTGTGTGTTGTATTTTTAAAAAAGGGGTCGCCTACAGAAATTGTCGGCGAATTTTAGATTTTAAATTTAATTTAAATATATATAATTTAGAAAGTAGTATTTGATTTTGAAAAAAATTTTAAAGTTGAAAATTTTAAGATATGAAATCAAATCGATCTCACATCCCAAATAGTTTATATAAACGAGCACCACATCACAAACCGTGTATCTATCTCGAAGGACAAACACACTGCTTGACGATGGGGCTCAATTAAATAAACTAGAAGCTTTGTAACATCCGTTTGGTCTGCGAACCAATTTTATAAGCAGACAAGTTCCCCTGCTTAATATGAATGAATTAAGCAGGGTTTATATTATCTGGGTTCTTAAAGTTCCCTATAAAGGCAAGCCCCTATAGTTAATTACATCCTAAGTGTCCGAAGACACTTAAGAAAACTCTCGATAATGATCAGTGGTTTTGCTCTCAAGAATTTCAAAGTTTAAGGTTTTCAAAGGATTAAATTTTGGAATTTCAAGAGGGATTAGCTCAAATTTGGAACAATTATTTTTAGGAGTCCAAAGGAAGAGAAGTAGGAGAAGCTGAGATCTTGGCAACTTCCCAAACTATCCTATTGTTTGGCTTCAATTTAAGAGTATGTTTAATGTTGTAATTCTGCCAATTTTAATTAATTAGGACTTATATTTGTATGACATAATCATACAAATAGCCTCGAAGATGTGAGGGTTTATGTCGTACCGAACGACTACCTCGGAGTCCTAAGACCGGTTAGGGCTTAATTTGCATAACATGATTATGCAAATGCCTAACAAAAAGTTGAGGATTTATGTTGCACTAGGCAGACTACCACGAAATCCTTTGGCTTTGTTTTTAATTCTAAGAAATGTTTTGCTAAAGTAGACACAAGTTTTGCTGACGAAGATGGTCGTGCTGCTCACTATGCTCCAAGCTCCTTGTTGTTGCAGAGGTTTGGTTTTAGAAGTCATAAATCAGGAGATGAGAGAAGTGTTTTGGTTTAGAGAAAATCTTAAAATCCAAGTGTTTTTAATATTTTAATTAAAACAAATCTTAAAGTTGTTTAAACAGAACCGATTAAGATCCCACGGTTCCGTCATTCCAGCACCGTTATTTTCGTTGAATTCACTTAGTCTAGATGAATTTGTTAAACTCAACTGATGAGTTCCACACCATCATTTAGACCGTGGGAAATCCCGTTGGCAACACGTGGGTTACATCATCCGAGGTATTCCCGATCATTCAACGAGACGTTTTAATTTAGTTGCAATTGTAGTTTTGTTGTTCTGTTAGTGATTAAATTTTGAGTTGTTTTATATTTTGTAATGTTGTGGCGGTGAATTTTATCTTGCAATGACTTTTAATTTAGTTTTGGTTTCAGTTTAGGGACTATCCTAAAGGTTTTGGTTTTCATGCAACGATCTTGTTTATCATGCAAGAAAAGTAAAGCGCAATGCATGTAAGTAAATTGCAACAAAGTAAATTGCAATAAAATAAAAACGTACCTGGAGGGTCTTCTCGTCATCCCAAGCTGCACTTAAAACACATGTTAAGGCATTTAAATATTTCAACAGATACCTAGGTAAGGCTAAGGGAAGGGTTTTGGTTTTCTACCAAATTCCTAATCCTATAACTAGTCGTCTCCTATGACGTCTAGGTTCTTGGTTTGGTTTAAGGATGATTTTCTTCATCAAAGAACAATTAAATTCAGTTGTTCTTCTAAAACATCCCGTCATATTGAGGAAGTGCTTAGGACGAGTCCTATACATCTTTTCAATACTTCTGGGATTATTTTAAGTCCAAGTAAATTTAGTTGCACAGGTGAATTAATCATCCAGGTGTTTAGTTAAACTTTGTCTCTTGCTCAGTGAACTTAGGTATTTGATTACCTGATGAATGAAGTGACATCTCACTTAATACTCTATTTAAGAGTTATAATAATTAAAGCCTTTAAGAGCAAGTTGGTTTATTGAGAATTTTAATCAAATTTGAGTTAATGATTTAAAGTGTTTTAGTTTAATTATGAGGTTTTAATTAATAATTTTAAGTTTAGAAGAGTGTTCAAATTATTCTAGATTCAATTTAAATCCTTACACTTTCAGTTATCTTAATATTTCAAATTGATGTTCATGTTTCAAATTCACTTAGATAGAAAGAGGTGTTGAAATTATTGATATGTTTTGATTTAACTCTTAATTATTTCATTTAGGTTTGTTGTTAAATGATTTTTAATTTAATTTAATACAATTTGATTTTAATTTAATTTAACATAATTTAATTTAATTTTAATTTAATTTTAACTTAACTTAATTTTCATTTAATTTAATTAAATTTTAATTTAATTTAATTTAATTTAATTTCAATTTAATTTTAATTTAATTTAATTTAATTTTAATTTAGTTTTAATTTAATTTAATTGTTAACTTTAGTTTAACTTTAATTTTAATTTAATTTTAATTTAATTTTAATTTAATTTAATTTAATTTAATTTTAGTTTTAATTTTAGTTTTAATTGTTAATTTGGATTATTATTTTTATTTTTTATTAAGAATTAAATATTATTAAAGTGACTTATTTAGGGATTTTTAAATTAAAGAATAAATATCCTCTTAATAATATCCCTATTTTAATAATCCAAATTTAAATATATCCTTTCCAAAACTTAAATCATTTAGTTAATTAAAGTTTCGTTTTGATATTTTCAAAGTGTTTAATGTGTCTCTACCTTTTAATTTCTCTAAGTTTCAATCATCCAAGAGAAATTTAAAATCAAATATTTTACCCCCCCCCCCTTTTTGATTAAACCTAAAGTTTTAATTAAGAGTTAAAATTATTAATTACCTTTATACCCTTTTAAGCTTATTTATTTCATAACTCACTAAATTGAGCTCAAATGAATTTGAAATTTTTATGTCACCTCACTCACATCTCAATTAAGATATTAGAGGAGAAAATGTGATTTTTCTGAATTTAATTTATTTATATAATTATTTTTAGTAGAAAATAAGGGTTTTCAAAGAAAATTCAACAACATAACCAAGGAAAGGTTTCTCTCCTTAAAAAAAGTATGGGGTGTTCCTAATGACCAGAGGACAACTTGGACCAATTTTTGTGATTTTTTGAATTATTTTTTATTTATTATAATTATTTTGAGTTTTAGAGTATTAATTAATTATAAAAAAATAAAAGTTAAAAAATAGATTTTATATTTTTTTTAAACCTCTCTGACCTCAAGGAGTTCAGAGAAATAAATTTTATAATTTTCTGATTTTTCTTTGATTTATTAAAATTATTTTAGTGAAAAAAGGCTAAAAACTCATTGTTTAATATTAAAAATTACATTAAGACTTTAAAATTCAATATCTTATCCTAGGGACTTAGGAAAAATATTTCATTTGTTCCTAAGTGATTAGGAGTCAAAATGTGACATTTTTATGATTTTTAATATTTTTGTGAATTTTATTTTTTTTTAATTATTAAAATATTAAAATGTTGTGAAAAGTTAACTTTTTTAGAAAATTCCAATTTTAATTTTCCTAAATTCTCTGATATCAGAGAAGCTCCAAAACCATTTTTGTGAATTTTTGAAAAGTATTTTTGGAGTTATGAATTTTTAAAGTTTAATTTTTGTTATGTGACTTAATTAATCCATTTAGTGGGGTTAAACATTTCCAATTAATTCCAAATTTTTATGTGAGGTCTCTCTAATCCTAAAGATCAGTGGAGAATTGTTTTCAAGTTCTTTTGATGTGTGGTTAAATCTAATTAATTAAAGTTCAGTTTTAGGGGTTTGGGCCAATTAAGGTTAATATGAATGAATTAACTCAAAATATATTTTTCATAGGGTCCTCTGGTCCTAAGAAACATCACCAAATTTTCCTAGAATTTATTTTACAACATGCTAATTATTGGAATTAAAATACCTAAAACAGTGACATGAACTTGAAAATTCAATAACATTTCACGAGAGATGGCCTCTGACCTTGAAAAATTCAGTGAATGTTCCCAAGATCAGAGGCTTCAAAAGCCCTATGGTCTCATGCCATGGTGAATTATCTATGCAAATGAAGAATCAAAATACTGAAAGCAGTAAATAAAATATTAAAAATAAAATATTTATCCAATTAACTTGATTCCTTTTCCACATTATTCTCCTCTATTCACTGAGCAAGAGGGTATTTTTATTTTGTTTTTGTGATTTTTCTATGCAAAGATATGAATTTTTGAAGTTCAGGGCATTTAAATAATTCAAAAATACCCTAATTTCCTACTTATCCACGCGGTGCCGCGTCAACCTCGGCAGCTCCGAAAGCCCACGCGTCGCGCTGTGATTCGGCGCCGCCATCTGACTCAGCTCTCCAGGGGCCCACGGTTCATGTACCATTGCGTCGTCCGACTTGATCTCGACCATCCGCTCGATACACGCGCGATCCAACAGCTCCTGGTCATCATCTACGACTGGTGTGCCCCCATGGCCGTCCACACTAAAACCCTAAGATATCACTCGATTCTCAATGGATTTTTGTGTTCTTATGCTCTATTGATTCGTCTTAAAGAGACGAACACATCCATATGGTTTATAGGCTATGAAATTAACCCAAACAAAATGGAGAATTGCTGGAAGCTCGGGGGAAAGAATGAATTCATACCTTTGCTCAGAGAAGTGAAACTTTGATCTGAGAGTTGTGTCACCTTCGATTGAGTCCAGGCAAACTCCAGATGAAGTCTTTGGCTCTGGGGAATTGTCTAGGTATGAAAGTGACCAAGGCCGACCACAAAGCTTGGAGGCTGGAAGCAATGGTCGGCTCCGGTGAGGGGGCTTTTCCTGAGGAACATCTCCTCTTGGTCTGGTGAAGGTGTAGGATCAATCAATTTGGGGATTGGCTCATCGTGGTGAAGTGTCCTGTTTTTTGGGTGGATTTTCAACTCAGAAATTGAGCTCACAGAGAGGGTTTTAGAGTCTGGATTTCGAGTGGGGATCAAGTTCTCTATGTCTGGAGAGGGGTCTGGAATGATTTTGGCAGAGTTTTGGTAAGGTTTGGTTCAACTCCCCCTTTGACCGAGAGGTGGTGGTGTTTAAATAGAGGTGGCTGGAGGGCTTCCCAGGTACAATTGGAGGCTTGGATCAACTGCTCAGGGCAAGGGAAGAACAGCCATGGTGGCCATTTAGGTTGGGACAACTGAGCAAAGGGGGAATTGAATTTTTTGGCTCACATGGAGCTCTCGGCCATGGTGTTTTCCGGCGACCCAGGTGGCTGGCCGGCCAGGCATTGGTCACCATCTTGACCAGTGAGGTCAGGGCTGGGGTTTGGTGCAAGCAATTGGATATTGCCATGTGTAAGAAGGTTTGATTAAAATGGCATGGGGTAAGGGTCATTTTGGTTTAATTTGGTCCAATGCATGGATTAAGCTAGGTGCACCTCCCCAAAGCTTGTTTGGGCTGAAGAGAAAGCCATTTGGATCAGCTTGATTAGTGGGGTCAAGTCACAATCCAAGTACAATTAGGCTTAAGCATGAGTTAGGGGAGACATGGGAATGGTTAATGACTCTTAAGGAGTGCTTAAAGGCCTTCCACTTTTCCACTTATGGGGTGTTGACAATCCTAAGATTCTCATGGCTCTCATGTGCCTTGTGCATGGCTCCAAGGCTTGCTCATGGCTTAGGAATGGCTTGGCTCACTTGCATGAGAAAGGGATTTTGGGATTTTTGAAATTTAAGGGTATTTTGGCATCATGCTTGATTTAGATTTATTTGATGATGGAATTGGAACTTAGTGAATGATTTTGATTAAATGGATGACAAATGAAAATGTCATATGGGCTTTAGGATAGATTTTGGGCTTTTGGAATGGTTTTTGGATGGGCTTTTAAAGTGGTTTAAGGAAGAGGGCTTTTGGATTTTAAAATGGGCTTTTGGATGAAAATTTTGTGAAGGATTGTGACAAATAAATGTTACAATTGGTTTAGGAATGTGTCATGAGTGGTTTGGAACAAGTATGAAGTGATTTTGAATTGAATTGGGTTTAATGTGGGCTTTTTTGGTGAAGGGGCCAAGGTAGGCCAAATTGGGCTAACTTGGGCTAAGGTTGAGCTAAAGTTGGATTTGATGTAAATTTAATGTTGAGAAATGTTCATGGGAGTGTCACAAAGAGTTTTTAACTTTGGTTGGGCTTTGATTTTGGGATTTGGGCCCATTTGGGTTAGGTTTGGGCTTAGGTCAATTTAAGGATTTTGGTTTTGGGTTAGGTTTGGGTGGAGTTTAGGTCCAAATTTTGGGCAAATCAAGTTAGTTTTTTGTTTATGGGGATGTTAGGAAGGCCTTAGAAAAGATTTGGGGCCAATTGGAGTTGAATTGGGTTGGTTTGAGCTAGGTTTAGGTCATGGGCCAAAATTGGGCCTTAGGCCTCAAATTGAAATTGGGCCCAAATGTCAATCAAATTGGACTTAGATTTGGTCTAAATTGATTTTGGGGATATTGAATTGAAGCTTAGAATTGAATTGGACCCATAATTGAGATCAATTGGGGTGGTTTGGTTTGACATTGGGTTCACTTGGGTTTAAAATGGGTCAAATTGGGGGTTTTGGTAAAAGTGGGGTAAATTGGCAAAATTATCCCATGGTGTAGTTGAATAAAATGAAATTGGGAATATTTGGGATTTTCTGGATTTTTTGGGAATTTTCTAAATTTTGGGATTTTTGGGCTAAGAAGGGCATTTTGGGTATTTGGAGGGTAATGGGGGGTACTTTTGGAATTTTTGATATTTTTGGCTATGGATGATCAATTTGAGTGGGGGAAAATGTTTAGGACTGATTTTGAGGAATTTTGGGTAATCTAGGTAATTTTGCAAATTTTGGGTAGCTCCAAGGGCATTTGGTAGGTTTGGTGGGTCCGGGTCCCCGGGGGTCAAAAATTAAAATTTTGAAAAAATGAAGATTGATAAAATTTGAGTAAAATGGAATCACTTTGGTTAAGCCATGAAGCCACATTAAGCCCATATGATCCATGAGAGGACTCATTTGGGGGCATTCACTATGTTGTTCCTAACCCTCTTAGCTAGGGGCTTAGGGGTTAAAGACCATCCATATGAATTTCCTACATGAGTCAGGAAGTCAAGTTGGGTGAGAGTGTGGTTTTAGGACTTGGAATGTGTGTGAGAGTGTAGTGTATGTGCAAGTCAACCCTCACTAGACCAGGCCATCCAGGGTATTCCTAAGGCCAAAAAGTCCTATAGGGAACTCATCCTCCACATTTGATTTCAGCCCTCTAGGTGATTAGGGGTCTACAATCAAGTATGTGGGGTTTGCAGGGAGTCAAGAGGTGTTTGAATTTCTAAAGGGTGGGTTCCACTTCTAGTCCTCTAAGATTAGTCAAAGGAAAAACCTATGGCTAGATCCTAAGTACTAAGGAGTGAGAAAAGAAGAGACCTCATCAAAAATGAGGTCAACACCAAATAGTTAACTATATTTGCATACCAAGGCATTTGTAATCCTTGAATGACATATAATTGCTCATCCGGAAATTTCTCATTTATATTTTCTTCATAAATCTTCTCATCATTATTTTTTATTCTTGATAAATGATCAGCAGTTTGGTTGTCAGTTCCTCTTCTGTTCACAATTTCAAAATCAAATTCTTGCAAAAGTAAAACCCATATGATCAATCTAGGTTTAGCATCATTTTTAGATATTAAATACTCAATAGCTGAATGATCAGTATGTACGATACATTTTGTTCCATGAAGATATGATCTAAATTTATCAAAGGCATATACTATTGCTAAAAGCTCTTTTTCAGTAGTTGTGTAATTTACTTGAGTTTCATTAAGAGTTTTGCTAGCATATTATATAACTTTGAAAATCTTCTCATATTTTTGTCCTAACACAACTCTGATTGCATAATCACTTGCATCACACATTAATTCAAAAGGTTTATTCCAATCAGGTGCAACAATGACAGGTGCAGTGATTAACTTTTCTTTCAGAATATTGAACGCATTCAGACAATCTTCATTAAATTCAAATTTAGCTTCTTTTTCCAATAAATGGCAAAGAGGTTTAGCAATTTTAGAAAAATCCTTTATATATCTCCTATAAAATCCAGCATGACCTAGAAAACTTCTTACATCAGTAACGGTAGTAGGTGGTTGGAGTTCAGCAATAATTTTCACTTTTGCTTGATCAACTTCCATCTCTATTTGTGAAACTTTATGTCCAAGTACAATGCCTTCTGTAACCTTAAATTGACATTTTTCCTTGTTTAGAACTAAATTGATTTCTTCACATCTCTTCAAAACTTTCATTATATTTTCCAAGCAAGATTCAAAAGAAGTTCCAAAAATTGAAAAATTGTCTATAAATACTTCAATTCCTTTATCAATCAAATCACAAAATATTGACATCATACATCTTTGAAAAGTTGCAGGTGCATTGCATAATTCGAAAGGCATTCTTCTAAAAGAAAATGTTCCATAAGGACTAGTAAATGTTGTCTTTTCTTGATCATCAAAAGCAATGAGTAATTGATGATAACCAGAATATCCATCCAGAAAACAGAAATATGAGTGTCCAGCAAGTTTATCCAGCATTTGATCCAGGAAAGGTAGAGGAAAATGATCCTTTCTAGTGGCGTTATTTAATTTTCGATAGTCAATGTAAATTCTCCAACCAATAACTAGTCTTGTTGGGATTAACTCATTATTTTCATTAACAATGACAGTTACTCCTCCTTTCTTCAGAACACAATGAATAAGACTTACCCATTGACTATCCGAAATAGGATAAATAATTCCAACATCTAACCATTTCAAAATCTCTTTCTTAACAACCTCTTTCATAATTGGATTTAATCTTCTTTGGGGTTCAATAGTGGGTTTACAATTTTCTTCCATTAAAATCCTATGCATACAGATTGAAGGGCTTATTCCTTTTATATCTGCAATAGTCCAACCAAAAGCTTTCTTATAATTCTTCAAAACTCCTATTAATTTTTCTTCTTGATCTTTGCTTAATTATGAAGATATAATTACAGGTAAAGTTAATGAATCTCCAAGAAATACATACTTTAAATGTGCATATAACATTTTTAATTCTAGTTCAAGGGCTTTTTCAATTGAGGGTAAAAGTATATAATTTTTAGTTGTGTCTAAAATTTCTCAATTTTCATGAATATAATGAGTTTCTTCAGATGAATTTTCTTCATTTAATGACTCATCATATAACATAGATTCTTTATCCTTATCATAAAAAAATGACCTTACATTTTTCTTGGTAATGCTTTTCAATCATATAATAAAAAATATCCATTCGATAGCATTTTTCTTTTTCAGGATACCTCATTGATTTCAGAACATTGAATGTTATATCTTGATCATTAACTCTCATCGTTAGTTCTCTTTTTTGCACATCAATCATAGCTCGACCGGTAGCTAGAAAAGGTCTCCCTAAAATGATAGGTATTTCTTTATCTTCTTCTATATCTAGAACAATGACATCTACAGGGAAGATAAATTTATCTACCTTAACAAGAACATCCTTTATAACTCCTTTAGGATAAGTGATCGATCGATCAGCTAACTGAAGAGTTATAGTGGTAGGAAAAATCTCTCCTAAATCTAACCTTCGAAAGATTGAAAATGGCATGAGATTAATACTAGCTCCTAAATCACATAAGGCTTTTTTACAGAATTTTTCTCCAATAGCACATGGTATAGAAAAACGTCCAGGATCTTTAAGTTTCTGATGTAATTTCTTCTGAATTATTGCACTACATTATTCACTTAATGCAACAGTTTCAAAAGCTTCAAATTTTCTCTTCTTGCTTAAAATATCCTTCATAAATTTTGCATAGCTTGGCATTTTCTCCAAAGCTTCAGCAAAAGGAATGTTGATGGTAAGTTTCTTAAAAATTTTAAAGAACTTAGAAAATTAATAGTCAAGCTTCTGTTGTTTAAGTCTTTGAGGAAAAGGTGGTGGTGGTCTTTCCACTCCCACTTCAATAGGTACAACTATCTGATCTTTACTTGGAGAAAGGGTATCTTTAGGTTTTTCAATCTCTTCAATTTGTTTCTCTTTTTCAATCTCATTCCGAGTTTCATCTTTTAATTCCTTTTCACTTCTGAGTTGTACAGCTTTTGTTTATTCATGTTCTTTTCCAGATCCTTTAGGATTAATTTCGACATTGCTAGGCAGTGTTCCTTGAGGTCTGTAACTAATGAAATTAGCAATTTGACCCATTTGATTCTCAATATTACGAATAGCAGTGTTTTGACTTTGTAGCTGATTGCTTAGTTGCAAGATCAATTCTTCTCAAGAAACTTTTTCTGCTGATTGTTATAACCAGGAGGATAAGTTGGTCTATAGTTTGAATTTCCTTGATTGTTCCAATTTGGATTAACTTGATGTCCATTACTCCAATTAAAATTAGGATGATTTTTCTAACCAGGATTATAATAATTAGAATAAGGGTTATTAGTTTTACTAGCAATAGCTTGCAAAGTTTCCATTATTTGAGAATCATCAGAATTTGCAGAATTATCATTACTTACATGTGATATATTAATAGTAAAATTATCTAATTTCTTAGATATCGCAGCCACTTGTAAAGCTAAAATAGAAAAGGCGTCATTATCATGAATATTGGCCATTCTTTTAGGATTAACCCTTTCAGAAGGCCATTGAAAATTGTTATTAGCCATTTCTTCAATTAAGGTGTAAGTTTCTTCAAATGTCTTAGCCATTAAAGAACCACCACCAGCAGCTTCAATAATAGATCTAAGTGATCCAATAAATCCATTATAAAATGTTTGAATAATTAATAGTTCTTTAAATCTTTCTCAAGCTTCATCAATTGTTTCTCCATCAAATTTCATAAATGAAGTAATATAATTTCTCAATTTAGCAGTTTTAGAAGGAGGAAAATAATTAGCAAAAATTTTTGTGCCATATTTGCCCATATTTTAATAAAACAAGTTGCTAATGAATTAAGCCAGATCTTTGCTTTATCTTTTAAGGAAAAAAGAAAGAGTCTAAGCCTAATAACATCATCAGAAACATTATTATATTTAAAAGTAGCACAAAGTTCTAAAAAACTAGCTAGGTGTAAATTTGGATCCTCATTAGGTGTTCCTCCAAATTGATTGTTTTGAACCATTTGAATAATAGAAGGTTTAAGTTCAAAAGAATTAGCATCTACGAACTGGAATTTGAATACTAACATGAAGTTCATCGATTTGTAGGGTTTACATATTCCCTTAATGGTTTATAAATATTTTGTTCATTAATTTCGATTGGATTTTAATTATTGTTATGTAAGTTAGCCATTTTTTGATGTTTTGAAATTTGTTTTCCTTTTTTAATTCTTTTAATTGTTCTTTCTAATTCAGAATCAAAAGGTAGTAATCCTTTAGATCCAGAACTACACATAAAAATTTAAGGAAAGTATTTTTGTTTTTCTTATTTTGTTTTTACTTTTTATTTTATCTTATCTTTCTTTTTACTTTTTATTTTGTTCTATCCCCGTCAACGGCGCCAAAAACTTGATGCGATGCGACTTTATATATGCTTTAAAATACAAGAATTTGATACCACTTTTTAGAATATTTAATTTCCAACAAATGGCTTCAAAAAATTGATGTGCGAGGTTTACTTTCATTATAATATATTTAGATTTTATTTGTAAAAGTCACAATTTTAAACGCAAGTATACGTATCGTTCAAGTAATACAGGGCTCTAGTGGAGTCCAGGTTATCGATCCCACAGGGATAGTGAAATAAAAAGTAAGAGATATAAGTAATATTTTGAAATTTTTTAAAGCAATTTATGTATACTCTTTATATATATATATATATATATATATATATATATATATATATATATATATATATTTATATATATTTATATATATATATTCAAATTTAATTAACTTATAATTTTTACTAAAAGAAAGTAAGCAACAAGCGGGAAAGTAAAGTAAGCGATAATTAAAATTCAATGCAAGTATAAAATTGACTTTCTCCTTTTTCAACTAACCCAAGAATTATAGATTAATTATCTTTTGTAGGGAATTAATATTATGGTATTGTGCCAAATAAAAGCATTTCTATTCTTTACCCTTTGGTCCAGGTGTAAAGAACATTGACTAATCTATGTTAGGCTCAGGATGTTTTATTAGTAGAATGGGTTTATCTAGGCTCTCGCTACTAGATGTCCAAGGGTGGCTATGGTCGGCCCTACCAGTAACCCGTTACCTTTCTATAAACCAAATTATTAGAATTTAGTCTGTCACTTTAAAAACTAATTAATTTTACGCCCAATAAATAATATCTTCCTATTTATTTGCACTTCACCTTAAACAATCCGCGTATAGCCTACGATTACCTATGGATTCATGTGATATCTACTAATTAAGAATTTATCTCCGGATAAGTCTCAAAATTCTTCAACAGGTTTTAACAAATTAAATGGCCAATTTAAAAAGTAAACTAAGATCAAGTATTAATATCATCACAATATTTTAAAATATTTTATATTTAATTCTCCTACAAAATTTATTTAATTTATAATCTTTTCATAGTTGAAAGGAGAAAGATAACTAACTACTCAGAACTCATTAAAATAACACAACAAAACATATTTATAAAACTTTGAACCAAAGTACAAATACTTATCTGAAGTGTTCCTTGAAGAGATCTGCTGACTTCTACTGACTCCAAAGCATTGATGAAAGACTCCAACAGCAACAATAAACACTCAAAATAAACTCACTAGATACAAAATAAAGTGGCACCCTAAGTATGGAAGAGACTAAATAAAACTAGAGATGAGAGAGAATATGCTAAAATGGGTATGTGTACTAAGGGGGGGGGGGGTTGGTGCGATTTTCTTTGTAGAATGGGCTCCTATTTATAGAGCTCTGAATTTGACCAGGGGTTGCTTAAGGCACCTCTTCAAAATTCATCCAAATTCAATGTATCTTCTAGAAGGTAACCGTCGCGCCTAGGCGCCGGACTCCGTGACCAGGTCTTTCGCACCTCTTCACTTTGGGTCGCACCTCTTCGCGATCCAGACCGTTTCTTTTTGTCCAAATACATTGTATCACATGTCTTATATATTAGGAGTAACTTCCAGTCTTCCAGAAGCTCCAATAACTGCTTAACACCGTCAAAATAACTGCCTGAAGTCATAAACAAAACTTAACATCGTCTGTACCGAACTGGCGCTTAAGCACCGGACTCTGGCGCCTAGGCGCCAGACCAATAATTCCAAAATTTGCTCCATAAGCTCCATGTTTTCTCCTTTTTGCTCCTTTTTCCTTCTTTTTTTTCTTGGACTCTTTTTAATCATCTAAATCAAAAAACATAAAAATACATTTCATTAAAGCATAATATCCTTAAGAATTGAATCATAAATAAGGCATAAAAATGGGTATTTTTTTAGGTAGATCAAATCTCCTCTTTGACAGCACTTTGTTGAAGATTCGTTGTGCCTCAGCACTAACGAACTTTCTCCAGTTGTACACTCAAAATCTTGGGTAATCTATGGAATTGGAAGCCATTAAGGATGAATTCAGTGGAGTTTCAATTCATTTTTGGGTAATGGAGAGTTTAGGAACTGACTCTGGAAGTTTATAGGGGAAAAATTCAGCCAAAAACCGCCAAAAATCAACAATTCAAATTCCAGAATCCGTCCACTCGCCGATCTTGCCGTCAGCGGCCTCGATGGCACATTTGGAGGGCTTTGTGCAATTAAATGTTAGGGCTCTTGGGAAAATCCCACTGTCAGCGGCGTCGAGTGTGCTGTCGGCACCCAAGACAAAATTTGTACATTAACGCCGTGGTCCAAATGCGTTCCAAATTTTCTCTATGGACCCAAATTCCATGATGATCAAAGTGTAAATATGAGCAGTATAATTCAATACTACCTCATACTAATGATAAATTCAAACAAATACTCAACAAATAATGATAACTATGGGTTGCCTCCCATAAAGCGCTTGGTTTAACGTTGTTAGCCCGACCTATTCAGGTGTTATTCAGGTTGACTGAGCATTAAAACCTCTTTAAAGTTTGGTCTTTTACCCTCAAAATATGGTTTAAATCTATGTCTATTTACTTTAAATCTATTTTTAGTCTTTGGATCTTCAATTTCAACAGCTCTGTAAGTATAAACTTGAGTCACAGCAAAGGGTCCTAACCAACAAGACTTCAATTTCTCGGGGAATAACTTCAGCCTTGTATTGTAAGGCAAAACTTCTTGTCCTGGTTCAATGTTCTTCTGGTTAATGTTCTGATCATTCCATAACTTCAGTTTCTCCTTATAAATTTTATTGTTATCATAAGATCCATTTCTTAATTCTTCCTATTCATTCATTTCTAAAAATCTCTTCTCACCAGTATTTTTCAAATTATAATTGAATTCTTTAATTGCCCAATATGCTTTATGCTTCAATTCTACTAGTAAGTGGCAAGTCATTCCAAAAATAAGTCTGTAAGGAGTCATTCAAATACGAGTTTTATAAGCAGTACTGTATGCCCATAATGCAATATCCAGTCTCGTAGACCAATCTAATCTACTCGGGTTTACAGTCTTTTCTAGAATTCATTTAATCTCTCGATTAGAAACTTCAGCTAATCCACTGGTCTGAGGATGATAAGTAGTAGAGATTCTATGAATATTATTAAACTTTTTTTGCTAATTTTTTAATATATTTATTCCTGAAATGGGATCCTCTATCAGTGATAATCACTCTCGGCATTCCGTATCTTGTGAAAATGTTTTTCATTAAGAATCTTGAAACACTTTTAGCATCACAACAAGGTAAAGCTTGTGCTTCAATCCACTTTGATACATAATCAACTGCAATCAATATATATAAGTTCCCAAATGAAGGAATAAATGGTCTCATGAAATCTAATCCCCAAACATCAAAGATCTCAACTTCTGACATGAAATTCAGAGGAATTTCATTTCTTATAGATGTATTACCTCCTCGTTGGCATCTATCACAAGTTTTGATATATCTGTAAACATCTCTAAAGAGAGTAAGCCAATAAAAACCAGCTTGTAAAATTTTATGCGCAGTTTTGTCAGTCCCAAAATGTCCTCCAAATTCAGAATCATGGCATTTTTGAATAATCAGTTTAGTTTCTTCATAAGGCACACATCTCCTAATAATAAGATCCTTACATTATTTATATAAATATGGTTCATCCTAAAAATATGCTTTTTTAACATGAATGAATTTTTCTGTTGCTGCAGTGTTAGCATAGACGGCAAAATATCACTTACAATATAGTTAACTATATCAACATACCAAGGTTTTTTCCACTCATTAACATTATAAAGTTGTTCATCAGGGGAACTGTCAGTAATTTCATTGTTGGTGTCAAATAATTCATGATATTCTAATCTCAACAAATGATCAGCAATTTGATTATCAGTTCCCTTTCTATCAATTACCACAAAATCAAATTCTTGCATCAAATATATCCATCTGATTAATCTTGGTTTGGTTTCTATCTTTTGCATCAGATATTTAATAACAGAGTGATCAGTATGCACAATACATTTAGTCCCAACTAAATAAGATCTGAATTTGTCAAAAGCATACACAATAGCCAGTAACTCTTTTTGAGTAACCATATAGTTAATTTAAACATCATTAAAAGTTCTACTAGCATAGTATATAACTTTAAAAATCTTATCATATCTTTGTCCAAGAACAGCTCCAATAGCTTAATCACTAGCATCATACATTAATTTGAGTGGTTTCTCTCAGTCAGGTGAAACTATTATAGGTGTTGTGATTAGTTTTTTCCTTTAATAACTCAAAGGCATTCAAGCAGTCTTCAGTAAATTCAATTTCTTGTCCTTTTCTAAAAGTTGGCATAGAGGTTTGGTAATTTTTGAAAAATCTTTAATATAACACCTGTAAAAACTAGCATGTCCAAGAAAACTTCTTACCCCTCTCACTGTAGTAGGAGGTGGTAGTTTAGCTATAACTTGAATTTTTGCAGGGTCTACTTCCATGCCATTTTCCAAAATTTTATGCCCTAATACAAATCCTCCTGCAACCATAAATTGACATTTCTCCAAATTTAGAACTAAATTAGTTCTTTCACATAACTCCAAAAATTTTTTATGATGATTTAAGAATGCGTCAAATGATGTTCCAAATACAGAGAAATCATCCATAAATACTTCTATTCCATCATCAATTAACTTATTAAATATAGACATCATACATCTCTGGAATGTTGCAGGTACATTACATAATTCGAAAGACATTCTTTGAAAAGCAAAAGTTCCATAAGGACTAGTAAATGTAGTTTTCTCTTGATCCTCAAGAGCAATAGGAATTTGATGACAACCGGTATATCCATCCAGAAAGCAGTAGTACTTGTGCCCAACAAGTCTATCCAACATTTGGTCTAGAAATGGTAAAGGGAAGTGATCTTTTCTAGTGGCAGAACTTAATTTTTTATAATCAATACAAATACGCCACCCAGTAACTTGCCTGATAGGTATTAATTCATTATTCTCATTTGGTTCAACAGTTACTCCTCCTTTCTTAGGAACACAATGAATTGGGCTTACTCAAGCACTGTCCAAAATAGGATATATAATTCCAGCATCTAACTATTTTAAAATCTCTTTTTTAACTACTTCTTTAATAATAGGGTTCAGTCTCCTTTGTGGATCAATTCTTGGTTTATGTTCATCGTTCAATAAAATTCTGTGCATACAAATAAAAGGGCTAATTCCTTTTATATCAGCTAGAGTTCAACCAAAAGCTCTTTTGTACTTTTTAATGTATCCATTAATTTTTGTTCTTGAATTTCATTTAAGTATGAGGATATAATTATTGGTAATGTTGATAACTCTCCTAAAAATGCATATTTCAAATGATTAGGAAGAGTATTCAATTCAAGTTCAGGGTGTTTTACAATAGATGGAATTAAAATTTCGTTCTCTGGTACTGTTGAATAGAGCATTTCAAATTGTTCCTGAATATAATCAGCTTCTTTATTATCAATTTCATCATAATTATCATTTTCTATATCTTCATGTTCTTCAAATTTTTCTTTAAAATATTCTTTTCTCAAATAATCGCATGTATCAAATCAAAAACATTAATCATCTTTTTCTATTAAAGAATATTCATTTACTTTGAGATGTTAAAGGTCACTTCCTGATTATTTACTCTCATAGTCAACTCTCCTTTTTGAACATCTATCATGGCTCTTCCTGTAGCTAGGAATGGTCTTCCTAAAATGATAAGTATTTCCTTGTCTTCTTCCATATCTAAAATGATAAAGTCTACAGGAAAGATAAATTTATCAACCTTAACTAGAACATCTTCTACAACTCCTTTAGGATGTGTAATAGATCGATCAGCTAACTGCAGAGTTATAGAAGTTGGTGCAATCTCTCCTATTCCCAATCTCTTAAAAGTTGATAGAGCCATCAGATTTATGCTAGCTCCCAAATCACATAATGCTCGTCCATAAAATTTTCACCAATAGCACACAGGATAATAAAACTACCAGGATCTTTAAGTTTTTCAGGAAGCTTTTTCTGAATTATATCACTACACTCTTCACTGAGTGCAATAGTCTCATGATCTAATAGCTTCCTCTTTTTATTGAGTATATCCTTCATGAATTTAACATAATCAAGCATTTGTTCCAAAGCTTCAACAAAAGGAATATTTATTGACATTTTTTTTAAATGTCTAAGAATTTAGCAAATTTTTTTCCCTTGTCTTGTTGCTTCAGTCTTTGAGGAAATGGTGGTGGTGGTCTTTCAACAGTAATTTTCATAAGTTTCAGAGGATAATCAGGATATAAACTTTCATTTTCTCTTTCAGTTTCCACTTTTTCCTTTTCAACTACAGTTTCTTTCTGGCCCCTTGTTTCCAACTCTTTTCCACTTCTTAATTGAATAGCCTTGATCTATTCTTTTCCTTGATCTTTCGGATTTATTTCAACATTTCTAGGTAAAGTTCCAACAGGTCTATTGCTCAGTGCAGTAGAAATATGCCCCAATTGGTTTTCTATGTTTTTAATAGCAGCTCCTTGATTTTGTAATTGATTTCCCATATTCAAAACTAATTCTTCCATAGATAGCTTCTTCTCCTTGAATTGTGAATTATTATAAACACCTGGTGGATTAGAAGGTCTATAATTGGGATTACCATGATTATTTACATTTCCTAATGGGTTTACAAGATTGTTCCCCCACTGAGAATTAACAGGATTAGCATTACCTTGGTTATTCCAATTAAAGTTTGGATGATTCTTCCAACCTGGATTATAGTAGTTTGAATAAGGGTTATTTTGTCTATTATTTATCAAATTTAAAGTTTCATATGAAGATTGAGCATCTACAATTTGTCCCAATGAATTTTCTTCTAACACTGGAGGTTTTTTAGAATAATTCATTTCGTATTGATCTATTTTCTTTGAAAGAGAAGCAATTTGAGAAACTATCATAGTTAAAGCTTCCAAATCATGAATACTGACTACTTTCTTAGGATTTACCCTTTCAGCGGGCCATTAAAAATTATTGGTAGCCATTTCTTTGATTAAAGCATAAGCTTCTTCAAAAGGTTTAGACATTAGTGATCCACCAGCAGCAGCATCAATGATGGATCTAAGAGATCCTACTAATCCATTATAAAAAGTTTGAATAATTAACCAATCTGGTAAAGCATGATGTGGACATCTCCTAAGAAGATCTTTAAATATTTCCCAAGATACATATATCGATTCTCCCTCATACTGACTGAAAGATGTGATATCATTTATAAGCTTAGCAGTCTTAGATGGTTGAAAATACTTTGATAAGAATTTTTGTGAAAGTTCCCCCCAAGTTCTAATAGATCCTGGTGCTAACGAATTTAACTAAACCTTGCCCTTGTCCCTTAGTGAAAAAGGAAAAAGTCTAAGTCTGACAGCATCATCAGACACTCTGTCATATCTAAAAGTAGTACAAAGTTCTAAAAAAATTGCAAGATGTAAATTAGGATCTTCATTAGAAGTTCAGCCGAATTGATTATTTTATACCATTTGGATAATTGCAGGTTTAAGCTCAAATAAATTAGCAGCTAAATCAAGATTTTGGATAGTTAAGTGAATTTCATCAAATGTATGGTTAGCATAATCTCTTAGAGGTCTAGATTGATGTTCATTTTCTATTTCTTGGTTGTTTAGGGTTTAGGGTTTAAAAAAACAATACAGAATCACAACCTTGAAGTTCAAATTGCCTATTTGTCACTAATATGCAATCGTAAATAAGATGTAATTTTAATAAACTAATTCTACTAACAATTAACTAATTTTACTAATAAAGATTGTAATGTGAGGTTTAATATATAAGCAAGCATCCTTCTCCTTGTTAAGAAATTTAAGTGAATGGATAAATTGAATTAGTTCAAATGGTGTTGTGCCAAATAGGAGCATGCCTATTTTTTACCCTTTGGTCCAGGCATAAAGAACATTGACTAATCCTATACTTGGTTACTGAATTTGTGGATAGGCTGAAAGGATACCGACTCTCACTTCGGAGCTCCAAAGTTCCCCTCGCCTGAGGGCTAACATCTACACTTCAACATCCAAACGATAGGTCCGAATTGAGGATTTTAGTTTATCACTCTAAAATTTCTAATTCTACGCCTGATAAATAATACTTCCATATTTATTGGCACCCTACTTTCAAAGACTTTGACCTCCCTGAATCTTGGATGTAATCTTCACTTTAGTTGTAAAACTCAACATATTTTAACAAATCAATTGGCCAGATTGAAAGTAAATTAAGATTGAAGTGAAAAGATTATCACAACTTTTTTAACATTCTCTTGGCACAACTAATTCATATCACCATTTCACAAAATCTCAAAATAAGGAGAAAGACAGAGAAACTACTCAGATCTCATAGAGAAGATATGACAAAACTTGGATTCATATATAAAAGCAAAGTTATACAAACTATAATAAGTAAATACAACTTATCCTGAATTCCTCCCCAAGTAAACTCCTTGAAGTTCTTCTGAATCTCTTCCTTTCTTTACAACACACAGAATTCCCTTTGAAACGACAAGGAGGAAGAAATCTCTCACTTTCCTTCCACTCTTACAATCTCCGAAGAATTTCTCACAATTAACACTAATTTAACTCACTCTCTATAACTCTTAAGGCACCCAAGACACTAATAGACACTCACGGACACCCCCATTTTTGGTCTAAAATTGTCTCTTTTAAAGTTGTAGAAGAGTTTCCAAGAGTTACCCAAGCATCCCTTCAAAAATCGTCCACATTCAATGCACCTCGTGAGAGAACCTACATACTCGCCGTCGGCGGCCTCGATCTCGTCGTCGGTGGCCTTCTAGAATACTTGGTTTTGGACCTTTTCTGTTAAGACTCACTGTCGACGATGTCGAGCTTGCCGTCGGCGACCTTATTTGTAATTTATTTTCTGAACTCTCAGGAAAAATTCGACGTCGTCGCTGTCGATCTTACCGTCGGCGCCTAAGGTCAAATCTTTATATTTTGGTCCTTTTTGCTCCAAATTCACTCCTTTTTGCATAGTTTTGCTCCAATGACCATACATCAACATACCTGCAACAAAACATAAAAAATACCTTTCTTTAAAGTGAAATATCATCAAAATCAATATAAAATTGGCATGAAAATCCCAACATATTTTCACTTGGTCAGTACCCAAAGTCAGAGGAACTCAAATTTAATCTATTTGGATGACTTTTTGAAAGGGTGCTTGAAGAAACTCTTAGGGAATTTGTTTCTAACTTATTTTAGACAATTTTAGACTCCGAAAGAAGTGGTGTGAGTGAGCGTGGGTGTGAGAGAGAGTAGTGTGTGTTAGAGAGAAGTGAAGAGAGTGTGTTAGGGTTTGTAGTAAGTGTAGTAAGTGTGAAGAAAGTGTATAGAAGTCTTGTATTGTGAGGGATTCTTCTCTAAGAAGTGTAGGAGGAGTGTGAGAGATTGCCTCTTCCTTACCATTCTATAGAGGGAATTGAGTGTTGAAGAGAAGAGAGAAAAAGATTCAAAGGAACTACAATAGATTTACTTAGGGAAGAGAAAGAGATAAGTTGTATTTACTTTTGTTTTTGTATGATTTTGCTTTTATATATAAAATCCATATTTTTTTTTATCTTCCTCATGAGTTGTGAGTAGATTTCTTTGTCTTTCTTCTTGTAATGAGATGTGGTGAAGTGTTGATGTAGATTTGATGCACCTTAAAAATGTTAAAGAAATTATGATAGTTTTCCATTTCGAACTTCATTTATTTTTTGATCTTGAATTATTAAAATCTGTTGTGAAACATAAAATCCGAAAGGACTAAGTGTTTTACAACAATAGTGGTGAGTCCATTCGATGTCCATGAATGAGTTGTGTAGTTCATGGGAGGTAAGTATAAATAAATAGGGAAATATGGTTTAACGGGCGTCGACTTGGAGGTTTTAGAGTGACAGGCTGAAATCCCCAATCTAGTCCTAAAGTTTTGTAACTAAAGCTAGGGTTAGCCTTCAGGTGAAGGGAAGTGGGAGCTCTGAAGTGACAGCCAATATCCTCCCAGCCTAATCACAGATTTAGTCACTAAGCCTAGGATTTGCCAATGTTCTTTTCATACTTGGAAGAGGGGGTACTTTGACGAGGGTCAAGAATATGAATGCTCTTATTTGGCACAATAAAAATCTATTATTAATCTATATCAAACACTCACCATAGAATCATTGCAAGAGGAAAGAAATTTTTCCATATATAAACCTTTCAATTACAAAACATAGTGTGTGTGTGTGTTAATTAATCCTGCTTAGAAAATTTAGAAGTAAATTGTAGTAAATATAGTTGTTGTTATCTTTGCATTAGCATATTAAATAGTACTTGAACTTGCATTGTGAATTGAGTGTTGGATTTCAACATCTTTGCTATATTTTGTTGAGTTCCTGCCTTCCTCGCGGCATCGATAACCAGGACTCCACTAGAGCCCCGTATTACTTGAACTATACGTATACATGTATATACAGGTTACTGCTTAGTTATTAAATTAATCTATCTGTAAAAAATAAAATGAAACTATCTTTTGAATATTGACTTTTGAGGAAGTTCACAGTCACAACCCAATCAAGTTTTTGGTGCCGTTGCCAAGGAAGGTATAAACGGAAACTAATCAAAATTATAGTTGTTGAAACCTTTACTTTGTAGTTTTTAATTGTGTGTGGTTGTTTACTTTTTAGTGTGTTCTGTGTGATTTTATATGATAGGAGTGGATCTATAAGTTTAGTGCCTTACGATTCAGAGTTAGAGCGTACTATTAGAAAAAAAATTCAAAAACAACAAAAATAATATGAAAATCCTTACAAAATGGCAAACAACCAAGAAGATCGAAGAAATGAAAATGAAAATTTACCACGACCTTTAAGAGATTATGCTAACCCAACAGCAGATGAAATTCATATAACTATTTAAAACTCTGATGTTGCTGCTAATTCATTTGAGCTTAAACTTGCTATTATCCAAATGATACAAAATAATTAATTCGGAGGAACACCTAATGAAGATCCTAATTTACATTTTACTAGTTTTCTAGAACTGTGTGCTACATTTAAATATGATGGAGTGTCGAATGATGCTGTTAGACTTAGACTTTTTCCTTTTTCATTAAGGGATAAAGCCAAGGCGTGTTTAAATTCGTTAGCACCTGGATCTATAAGAACTTGGGGAGAACTTTTATAAAAATTTTGTCAAAATATTTCCCTCCATAAAAAACTACTAAGCTACGAAATGATATCGCATCTTTTGGTAAGTTTGAAGGGGAATAAATATATGAAGCTTAGGGAAGATTTAAAGATCTCCTTAGGAAATGTGCACATCATGCTTTACCAGATTGGTTAAAAATTTGAACATTTTATAATGGATTAGTGGGATCTTTGAGATCGATTATAGATACTGCTGTTGGTGGATCATTAATGTCAAAACCTTTTGATAAAGCATATTCGTTAATAGAAGAGATGACTACTAATAATTTTCAATGGCCCTTTAAACTTGTAAATCCTAAGAGAGTAGCTAGTATTCACGATTCTAATGTTGTAACTATGATAGTCTCTCAAATTGTTGCCCTTTCAAAGAAATTAGTTTAATACAGAATGAATTATTCTCAAACACCCCCAGTGTTAGAGGAAAACTCAGTAGGACAGATAATAGAATCTCAGACACCTTATGAGACCTTGAATGCTATAAATAATAGACCCAATAATCCTTATTCAAACTATTACAATCCTGGTTGGAAGAATCACCTGAATTTCAACTGGAACAATAACAACAATGCTACTGAACAATCCTATTACAGCAATGGGGAAACAATCCTATTAACCCAGTTGGAAATTTGAACAACGAAGGAAACACCAATTATAGACCTTCTTATCCTCCTCGCTTTAATAGTAACCCACAATTTAAGGAAAAGAAGTTGTTTACTAAATAATTAATGTTGAAAATGGGTAATTAATTACAAGCTCAAGGTGTTGCGATTAAGAACATTGAGAATCAATTATGACATATTTTCACAGTGCTTAATAATAGACCTTCTGGAGCTCTTCCCAGCAATGTTGAGATCAATCCAAAAGATCAAAACAAGGAGCAAATTAAGGCTATTTAATTAAGGAGTGGAAAGGAATTAGAAACAAGAGTGCAAAAAGAAGTTAAAGTTGAGAAAGAGAAGGTTGATATTGAAAAAGGTTCTAATAAGAGATACAGACTTAGAATATCTGCTTGAACCAATGAAGATTACTATTAAAAAACTACCTCCTCTGTTTCCTCAAAGATTGAAAAAATAAAATATGGATAACAAATTTACGAAATTTTTAGAAATCCTTAAGAAATTAATGGTAAATAATCCTTTTGTTGAAGCATTAGAGCAAATGCTTGATTATGCGAAGTTTATAAAGGATATTCTTAAAAGAAAAAAAATTCACAGATCACAAGACTATTGCACTTAGTAGAGAGTGTAGTGCAATTATTCAGAAGAAGCTTCCCAAAAAACTTAAAGACCCTGGTAGTTTCACTATCCCGTGTGCTATAGGTGAGAAATTTTTTAAAAGAGATTTATGTGATGTAGGAGCTAGTATTAATCTTATGCCTTTATCAAATTTCAAAAGATTGGGAAAATAAGAAGTTTCACCTACATCTGTGACTCTTTAGTTGGCTGACAGTTTCATTACTTATCCTAAAGGAGTGGTGGAAGATGTGTTAGTGAAAGTGGATAAATTTATCTTTCCTGTGGATTTTATTATATTAGATATGGAGGAAGATAAAGAAATTCTAATAATTTTTGGAAGACCATTCCTTGCTACCGGGAGAGCAATGATTGATGTTCAAAAAGAAGAATTAACTAAGAGGTTAATGATCAAGAGGTGACCTTTAATATTCTGAAATCTATAAAATATCCCTCAACAGAAAAAGATGATGAATGCTTTAGAATGGAAATTTGCGATTATTTGAGAGAAGATCATTTTAAAGAATTTTTAGAAGAGATAATATAATATAAAAATTGGAGTGTGAAAATGAAAGTGAAATAGAAAATGATTTTGATGATATGGAGAATGAAGAGTTAGACTATGTTCAGGAAAGATTTGAAATGTTGGATACTATGGAAAGTGGTGATAAAAATTTAATTCCATCTATCATAAAACCTACTGAACTTGAGATGAAAACTCTTCCTAATCATTTGAAGTATATATTTTTTAGGAGAAACATCTACCTTACCAGTCATTGTATCTTCCGATTTGAATGAACATCAAGAACAAAATTATTAGACTTTAAAAGGATACGAAAAAGCTTTTGGTTGGACCTTAGCAGATATTAAAGGAATCAGTCCTTCGATCTGTATGCATAGAATTTTATTGGATGAACAACATAAACCTAGAGCTGATCCGCAAAGGAGACTGAATCCAATGATGAAAGAAGTAGTTAAGAAGGAAATTTTAAAATGGCTTGATGCTGGAATTATTTATTCAATTTAAGACAGTACTTAGGTAAGTACAATTCATTGTGTTCCTAAGAAGGGAGGAGTGACTGTTGATGTGAATGAAAGGAATAAAATTATACCAACAAGACAAATTAATGGTTGGCAAATTTGTATTGACTATAGAAAATTAAATGCCACCACCTGGAAAGATCACTTTCCTCTTCCTTTTCAAGATCAAATATTGGATATACTTGTTGGACACAACTACTATTACTTTTTGAATTGATATACTCGTTATCATCAAATACTTATTGCTTCTGAGGATCAAGAGAAGACTACAATTACTAGCCCTTATGGAACTTTTGCTTTTCGAAGGATGCCCTTCGGATATGTAATGCACCTGCAATGTTTCAAAGATGCATGATGTCTATTTTTAGTAATCTAATTGATAATAAAATAGAAGTATTCATGGATGATTTTTCTGTATTCAGAACTTCATTTGACGTATGTCTGAATAATTTAGAAAAAGTTTTGGAACTTTGCGAGAAAACAAATTTAGTTCTGAATTGGGAAAAAATGTCAATATATGGTTTCAGGAGGAATTGTGCTTGGGCATAAACTTGGTATGGAGGTAAACCATGCAAAAATTCAGGTTATTGAGAAATTACCACCTACTACTACTGAGAGGGGTAAGAAGTTTCTTAAGACATGCTAGATTTTACATGTGTTATATTTTAGATTCTTTGAAAATTACTAAACATTTGTGTCAACCTTTAGAAAAAAATAAGAGATTTGATTTTATTGAAGAATGTTTGAATGCCTTTGAACTATAAAAGAAAAATTAATCACAGTTCCTATAATTGTTTCACCTGATTGAGAGAGACCATTTGAACTTATGTGTGATGCCAGTGATTATACGATTGGAGTTGCTTTAGGGTAAAGGTATGATAAAATGTTCAAGGTTATTTACTATGATAGTAAAACTCTTAATGAATCTCAGATTAATTATATCACTACCGAAAGAGAATTATTAGATATAGTGTATGCCTTTGAAAAGTTTAGACTGTATTTGATTAGAACTAAATGCATAGTGCATAATGACCATTCAACTATCAAATATTTAATGCAAATGAAGGATGTCAAACCAAGACTGATCAGATGGATACTTCTGATGCAAGAATTTGACTTTGTGATAGTTGATAGAAAAGGATCTAATAACCAAATTGTTGACCATCTGTCTAGACTAGAGTATTATAAATTATCTAAATTTGAGAAGGAAATTAAAAAAACTTTCAATGATGAGCAAGTTTATACTATTATGGAAAGAAATTTACCTTGGTATGCTGATATTATGAATTATATTGTAAATGATATTGTACCACCTGATTTAATAAGGCAACAACAAAAGAAATTTAGATATGATGCTAAATTTTTTTTTTGGATGAGCCCTACCTATATAAACTATGTAAGGATCTTATTGTTAGAAGGTGTGTGCCGTATGAAGAAACTGAACCAATTATTTAGAGATGCCATGATTCTGAATTTGGAGGACATTTTGGTGTTGATAAAACTGCTTATAGGATTTTGCAATCTGGATTTTATTGGCTTACTCTTTTTAGGGATGTATACAAATATATAAAAACATGTGATCTATGTCAGAGAGTAGGTAATATTTCTAAAGGAAATGAAATGCCTCTAAATTTTACATTAGAAGTTGAAATCTTTGATGTATGGGGATTAGATTTTATGGGACCATTTACTCCTTCATTTGGAAATACATATATATTAGTTGTTGTTGATTATATCTCAAAATGGATTGAAGCAATTGCTTTACCCAGATGTGATGCTCGGAGTGTTTCAAAATTTTTAATGAAAAATATTTTTATAAGATATGGAATGCCGAGAGTAATCATAACTGTTGGTGGATCTCATTTTAGGAATAATCAGATTCAGAGCTTGGTTGAAAAATATAATATTATTTATAGAATCTCTACTGCCTGTTAATACACCTAAAATATATAATATTTTTATGCACATTTTTATACCTATTTTTGATGATACTGCACTTTAATAGAAGGTATTTTGTTTTTTTTTACAGGTATGATGAAAATGAGTGACTATGACGAAAGGAACAAAATAGGATCAAATTTAGAGCAAAAAAATGAAAAATAAATAATTGGACTTTGGCGGCTAAGCGCCGCCTGGTCGGCGCTTAGCAGCCACAGTTAAAAATCAAATTTTTTTCATTTTTGGCGCTAATTTTGAGGGGTGTTTGAAGCAACTTTTGGTGGTGACTTCCTTAACTTCTCATGGGTGGCAAATTTGAATGAAGGGATGCATCTTTTGGTGGATACATTGAATCGAGACATAATTTGAAGAGATACCAAGGCATCTTTTGGGTTATTATTAAAATTATGTCATGTAATGAGTCTAAGGGGGGTGATTAGTTTTTTTAGAGAGTCTAGTCCAGTTTTCAAAAGTCTTTTCTAATTTTCAGAGTTCTCTTATAGTTTCCTAGTTTTACTTTGTCTTTTATTGTTTGTAGTTTAGTTAGTTTAGTTTTAGAGGAGAAAGGGTTGGTGTGAAACCTTCTATCAACCAATTTTCTTTCATCCATTTATCTAGTTCTTATTGAAGTTTAAAGTTAGAGTTGGAGTCAACAGAGTTGGACACAAACCTTTGTAGTGTTGTCCTGTGGAAAGTCAAGTTTCAAAGAAACTTTTGGAGTCTTATGGAAAGGATTTTCAGATAAGTGTTTACTTCTATTTTTAAATTTAGTTTTTCTTGCTGTGTTTTCTTTATGATTTCTATTTTCAAATCAATGTTCGCTTGTGTTTTCTCCATGAGTTTTGAGTAGTTTTCTTTATCTTTTTCTTTCTTAAATCAAGAAGTAATTAAATTATGTAGGATTGTTGTGGAATGTATAAGTGTTTAAAGTTGGAATAAGTTGTGAAGATTTAATTCTATGAATTTAATTTACTTCTTAGTTTGGCCAATTAAGATGTTAAATTTGTTATGAGATTTTGTAAGATCCAATGCGGTATTATCTTAAACAACAATTGGTATACATCACATGCAATTATATGGGTGAAAATTGTAGTCTATATAATTGAATAAAAATATATTAGGAAATATGTTTTTAATGAGGAGTAAAATTAGAGGTCTTTAGAGTGACAGGCTAAAGCCCCCTAATTTGGTTTGAAATTTTAAATTTTGTTATGAGAAGTAAGCCCCCAGGTGGAGGGAATTGAGGGAACTCTAGAGTGAGAGCCGGTATCTTCCCTGCCTAACCATCTTCAAAATTTTAAGATTTCAAATTAATCAATGTTCTTTATAGAACCAAGTTGGGGTAAAGAATAGATTTACTTCTATATGTCACAACACATTTAAATACTTCCACAACAATACTTTCATAATTATTACAGCTTTATAAGAGAAAGAAAAAGATATTTTATTTCCTAGTGATTTATATCGTGTTTTAATGTTCTTATAATTTTCATTTCCTACTTAGCTTTATATCAAAATACCAAAAACAATTTTTAAACTTCACAATTCAAAACGTACTTTCAAAATTAATTTAAAAAGTAAAAATATAATTTTCTTATTTCTTTAAAAAGTTTTTACATTTCCCTATGGGTTCGATATCTCGGGGCTTAATCACAAAGTCCTATATTACTTGATAAATGATACGTATGCTTGTGTAGTATCCCATATTATAAAATCATACTTTTCATATCTAAATCATTAACACATGTATATTTCGGCGTGGAGTCAAGTTTTTGGCGCCGTTGCCGAGGAAATTAATTAAAACTACATTTTTAAAGAAAATTAAGAAAAATTTAAATTTTTTACTTTTCTTTGTTTTTGTTAGTGTGTTGTGTTTTGTTTTATTTTATTATTGTATGTGTAGTTCAGGTTCTGAGGGACTTTTGTCTTACGATTCTGAACTAGAAAGAACTATCCAAAAAATTAAAAAAATTAAAAATTTTGAAAAAGATAAAAATATTCATGAAATGGCAAATCATCAAAATCAAAATTTTGGCATCCATCAAGAATTCAGAATATTAAGAGATTATGCTAACCCTACAGTGGATGAACTTCATGGTAGTATTCAACACCATGTTGTAGCTGTTAATTCCTTTGAGCTTAAACTTACTATCCAAATGGTGTCTAATAATCAGTTTGGGGGAGCAACAACTGAAGATCCTAATTTGCCTCTTGCTAATTTTCTAGAGTTGTGTGCTACTTTTAAATATGATTGTGTTTCGGATGATGCTATTAGACTTAGACTTTTTCCTTTCTCACTAAGGGATAAAGCTAAGATATTGTTAAATTCGTTAGCACATGGATCTATCAGAACTTGGAGTGATTTAGCACAAAATATCCTTGCTAAATATTTTCCACCATAAAAAACTACAAAGTTGAGAAATGACCTTACATATTTTTGTCAGCTTGAAGGTGAATCAATATATGAAGCATGGGAAAGATTTAAAGATTTGATCAGAAAATGTCGACATCATTCGATACTAGATAGGTTAATAATTCAAACCTTTTACAGTGGATTAGTTGGATCTATTAGATATATTATCAATGCTGCTGCTGGTGGATCATTAATGTCTAAACATTTTTCTGATGCTTATGCTTTAATTGAAGAAATGGCTACTAATAATTTTCAATGGCCTTATGAAAGGTTAAATCCTAAAAAGGTAGCCAGTGTTCATGAAAATGATGTTTTTGTAATGTTAGCAAATCAATTTTCTACAATTTTAAGGAAGATAGATCAATTTGGGATGAAGTTTTCTCAGCCAAATTGCATTATTGAAAAAAATTCATTAGGCCAAATGGTTGATTCTTATTCTTCACCAGAAACTTTGAATGTTATAAGCAAGCCTAATAACCCATATTCCAATTATTATAACCCAGGTTGGAAGAATCATCCAAACTTTAACCGGAATACCAATAATCAGGGTGATATTAATCAACAATGGGGGAACCACCAAGTAAACCCATTGAAGAATTGGAACAACCAAGGAAATAATAATTATAGACTAACCTATCCTCCAGGTTTTAACAATGCTTTACAATTAAAGGAGAAGAAGTTGTCTATTGAAGAAGTGGTGTCACATATGGGAAATCAATTGCAAATTCAAGGAGCAACCATCAGAAATATTGAAAATCAATTGAGGGAAATTGAAAATTCATTAAGTAATAGATCCCAAGGAATGCTTCCAAGTAATACTGAAGTTAATCTAAGAGATAAGAATAAAGAGCATGTAAAAGCAATTCAACTGAGAAGTGGAGGAGAGTTGGAAGGTAGAGTTCAGAAAGAAACTAAATTAGAGAAAGAAAAGATTGAAGAAACAAAAGAGGACGCTCCGAAAGGTTTGGAAAGACCAATTTCTCCATATAAGGTTGATTTGGAAAAGCCACCACCTCCATTTCCTTAGAGAATTCGTCAACAAAAGTTGGATAAGCAATTTGCAAAATTCTTGGAGATATTTAAGAAGCTTACCATTAATATTCCATTTGATAAAGCCTTAGAACAAATGCCAAGATATGTGAAATTTATGAAAGATATTCTCAACAAAAAGAGGAAGTTTGAAGATAATGAGACAGTTGCACTTAGTGAGGAGGGCAGTGCAATAATTTAGAAGAAGCTTTCTGAAAAGATTAAAGATTCTTGTAGTTTCACAATTCCATGTGTAATCAGAGACAGATTCTATGGAAAAGCTTTATGTGATTTGGGTGCAAGCATTAACCTTATGCCTCTATCAATATTCAAAAGACTAGGATTAGGAGAAATAACCCCAACTACTGTAACTCTACAATTAGCAGATCGTTCGATCACATATCCAAAAGGAGTTATAGAAGATGTTTTGGTTAAAGTGGATCATTTTATAATTCCTGTTGATTTCATTGTACTTGATATGGAGGAAGATAAAGAGATACCCATCATTTTAGGAAGACCGTTCCTAGCCACAGGCGGAACAATGATAGATGTGCAAAAAGGAGACTTAACTATGAGGGTTAATGATCAAACTGTTACATTCAATATTTCAAAATCGGTGAAATATCCTACAATAGGTAAAGATGATGAATGTTATAGGATGGATGTTATCAGATATTTGGGTGAATGTCATTTTAAGTCAACTTATGAAGAAAAATATGAAAGAGAAGAATTGAAACATAAGCAAGAAGAGGAGTTACATCATTCTAAAGAATTTCACGAAGAAGAATTAAATTATGTTAATGAAAAGTTTGAATTGTTGGATATGACTGAAAAAGATGAATCTTATGGTCCATCAATTGAAAAACCTCCTGAACTTGAGTTAAAAATGCTTCCTGATCATTTGAAGTATATTTTTTGGGTGAATCCTCAACCTTGCCTGTTATAATTTCATCTCAATTGACTGAAAAAGAAGAAGAGAGTTTGCTTGAAATTTTGAAGAAGTACAAGAAAGCCTTTGGATGGATAGATGCTAATATTAAAGGAATCAGTCCTTCAATTTGTATGCACAAAATGCTTATGGAAGATAATTGTAAACCTCGGGCTAATCCCCAAAGGAGATTAAATCCTATCATGAAAGATGTTGTTAAGAAAGAAATTTTGAAGTGGTTGGATGCTGAAATTATCTACCTTATTTCAGATAGTGCATGGGTTAGTGATCCACTTTAAAATAACCCGTTTTTATGCCTTAGTTATGATTCAATTATTAAGGATATTATGCTTTAATGAAAGGTATTTTATGTTTTTGGATGTAGGTGATAAAAAAAGAGTTCAAGAAGGAAAAAGGAGCAAAAAGGAGCAAAAATGGAGCTAAAAGAGCAAAGTTGTCAAATTTGTAGGCCTGGCGCCTAGGCGCCAGAATCTGGTGCCTAAGTGCCAGTTCGATACAGACGCAGACATGATTTTTGAAGACTTTGGGCAGTTATTTTGATGGTGTTAAGCGGTTATTAGAGCTTCTAGACGACTTGAAGTTACTCCTAATATATAGGACATGTGATACAATGCATCTGGACGCAGGGAAACAGTTTTAATCACGAAGAGGTGCGACCCAAAGTGAAGAGGTGCGAAAGACTAGGTCACGGAGTCTGGCGCCTAGGCGCCAGATCCTGGCATCTAGGCACGACATTTACCTTGTAGAAGATGCATTGTATTTGGAAGAATTTTGAAGAGGTGCCTTAAACAACCCCTGGTCAAATTCAGAGCTCTATAAATAGGAGCCCATTCTACAGAGAAAATCGCCCCTTTCACCCCTTGTAGCATCCTTTAGTCCCCAAGCACTATATAGCCATCCAATAATTTTAGGGTGACACCTTCTTTATTATTTAATGAGTTTATTTTTAGTTTATTTTAAGTGTTAAGTGTGAGAGTATTAGTGTTGTTGCTGTTGAAGTCTTTCATAATTGCATTGAAGTCAGTAGGAGTCAACGGATCACTTGAAGGAACATTCCAGATAAGTATTTGTAACTTGGTTCAAAGTTTTTTAAATATGTTTTGTTCTGTGAATTCAATGTGTTCTGAGTAGTTTGTTTTTATTCTTCTTTTAACTATGAAATGATAATAAGATAATTAAACTTTATTGAAGAATTTAACTTAAAATATTTATAAAAATTGTGATGATATTAATACTTGATCTTTGTTTACTTTTTAAACTGGCCATTTAAATTGTGAAAACCTGTTGAAGAATTTTGAGACCTATCCGGAGATGAGTTCTTAACTAGTAGATATCACATGAATCCTTGGGTAGTCGAAGGCTTTATGCATTTTATTCAAGGTGAAGTGCAAATAAATAGGAAGATATGATTTATTGGGTGTAGAATTAATTAGTTTTCAGAGTGACAGACTAAATTCTAATAATTTGATTTATAGAAAGGGAACGGGTCACTGGTAGGGTCGACCATAGCCACCCTTAGACATCTAGTAGTGTGAGCCTAGATTAACCCATTCTACTAATATAACATCCTGAACTAATCTATAGATTAGTCAATGTTCTTTATGTCTGGACCAAAGGGTAAAAAATAGGAATGCTTCTATTTGGCACAATACCATAATCTAAATTCTCCACAAATGATAATTATTCTAAAAAATCTTGATTAGTTGAAAAGGAGAAACTTATTTTATTTATAATTGCATTAATATTTATTTTAGTGTTGCTTACTTACATTTAGTATAAATTTCATTAAATTTAAAATCTAAACTTTACAAAAGAAATAAAAATAATAATTACTTTTAATTTAAAAAATCTATAAATATTACTTAATATTCTAAAAATCTTCCCTGTGGGATCGATAACCAAGACTCCACTAGAGCCCTGTATTACTTGATACGATACGTATACTTGCGTTTGAATTTATGACTTTTACAAATTATAAAAATCTAAATACAAATTCATAAAATCTTTCATAAGTAAAATCACATCAAGTTTTTGGCGCCGCTGTCAGTGATTAAATTTTCTAGCAGTGGAATCAAAATCTTGCATTTGAAAGTATAAAGCCCAGTTAGGCTGAGTCATGCATCAAGTTTTTGGCATCGTTGCCGGGGAAGAAAAGGAAAATAAGTAAGAAAGTTAAAAAGACATTTTTCAAATTAAATATAATTTGTACACTTTTATTTCTTTTAAAATATAAAACATAATATATATATATATATATATATATATATATATATATATATATATATATATATATATATTTTCCAAAAGACTTGCCTAACGGGCAAGTAATATATTAATTTCTTTCATCAATACAGACTAAGTTCTTACAAATGGAATGCCTAGTCTATCCCCATGCATCAAAACAACAAGTGGAGAGGGAGGTGTAGTTTCTACCAAAATTTCCCCTTTACAATAACCACGAGAGGCAAGCCAATGTGCGGGAGCATTACCCTCCCTAGGTATATAGGACAAAATTACATCTTTACTCTCAATCGAACCCTTCACTCTGTTCGGCCATCTCTGAATGTACCATGGAGCAATTTACGTCCCCTGCGGAAGCTAATGCGATTGGAAGAATGCGATTCCACAATCAGTAGCCTCACATCACAGATCCTGGCAATTTTAAGAGCCCAATAGATGGCAACCATTTCAGCCTCAAGAGCATCACAAGCATCAATAGGTGAATAGAAGAACAAAAGACATTTCCCCACCCCATTTCTAAAAATACCACCAATCCCAGCCTGCTGAACATTATAGCTACCATCAGTATTTACTTTGATCCAAGTGGAAGGGGGAGAGGACCAACCAGCCACCAGGGAAGGTGAGGGAGAAATTCCAGAACCAACTTGGCAGATATCACCGAATTTGTGGTATTTGGTTAGTTTACGAAAGTAAGTTAAACAATGAGCGACAACAAGGGAAGGCGGGACGAACACCCCTCAAACCTTGCCTTATTTACGCCCATCCGGATAAACCGAGGCCACCACACAAGGAACCACCGGGAGATTCACCTTATGCCGGTCCCCAAGCACATCAAAAGATCAAGCCAACTTAAATTCAAAGTATCCACCTGAATCCTGCTAATAATATGAGTCCAGACCTCTTGAGAGAAAGAACACCTAAAGAACAAATGATCCCTGATTCTTCCTCCTGCATACATAATTGACAGCATGAAGGCCCTCTAAGCCCCTTTAATTTAAGGATATCATCAGTAGGTAGCAACAAATGTCTTGCTCTCCAGCAAAAGAATGACATGGATGGTGACGACGGCTTGCTCCACGGCTCGAGGTCCCCACCTAATGTGATCCCGGGAATAGAATTTCGAAAGATAAAGGACCCCGAGCTTTTGAAGGTGTTGCTTGTTTGGTGATAAGCTTGTCTCTTTTCTCGGGATGAAAGGGGGTCAAGAGAACTCGTCGTAGGCGATCGGGAGTTAAGATGTTCCTCGGAACTCGCAATTCCATTGGTTCTCCGACCAAAGGTATTAACATAACATTGAGAGATAGAAGGTCCATCCACATTGTGAGGAAAAGTGAGTTTCTCCCCTCCCCACACCCAATTGTCTAGCCAAAAATTGACTTGGCCCTCACCCAGCTCCCAGATAAAGGTACGTTCGACCTTATCTTTGACCTTCGAGCAATTCTTTCCATAATCTAGAGTCTCCCAGGTTTGGGCACCACCGGAGAAGGATGGTCCTTTCTACGGTATTTACCATGCATGTCTTGTGACCAAATGGTGTCATTAGCCACTGAATCTAATCCACGGTTTACATAAATTGATGAAGCTAAGTCGTTCAAAACTTTTAAACCCCGACCCCTCGACTGTAGGGGTTTACAAAGCTGTTTCCGGGATAACCGATGAATCCGCCTATGTTGACCAGCCCATAGAAATTTATTAAAAATTCGCCAATGCTTGTTTGTGTGCTTTTTTTCATGATAAACATACGTAGAGCATAGGAGGGGAGGGCGATTAATATGCTCTTCAATAATGTTAGCCTTCCCCATTTGATGAGAAAGAATTAGACCACCCAGATATTTGAGCTTTGATTTTCTCAGTAATTTCTTGAAATTGAGTTTGTCTAGATCTTCCCTTAATCAAATGGACTCCCAGGTAGCTGATAGGCAAATTAGCAGACTGAAAACCTGTGTATTCAGCAATCCAGGTTCTCATCATAAGGCTAACATTAGAACTGGGGTAGAAATGGCATTTTTGAAGATTAAGCTCCAAACCAGAAACCTCCTTGAAGTGTGCTAGTGTTTTACTTACATTTTTAATAGCAGCTTTAGAAGCTTTAGAAAAAATAATGATATCATCGGCATAAGATAAATGGTCGACAATAAAATTGGACTGTGATGGTAGGTCGAGCTTGGTGTTTGGGTAAACAAAAAGTCCGATAATCTGGATAAATAATCAAATGCAAGAATAAAAATGGTAGGGGAGAGAGGATCTCCTTGCTCGATACCTCTAAAGCACTCGAAGAAACCATGGCAACTACCATTAACCATAACGGAATGAGCATTATTGCTCGGCCACCTATGGATGAGTTGAACAAAACACAGTGAAAGCCCCTAGCACATAGGGTTTGAGTGATGAACCCCCAACTGATGGTATCATAAGCTTTTCTTATATCCAGCTTGAGTATAACATTGTTACCTCTACATTTCTTATCTAAATCCAAAACCATCTCTTGGGCTAGCAAGATATTATCTGAAATTGATCTGCCTTTCACAAATGCAGCTGATTGGGGCGATAAGGATATTCAAATGTGGTGCATGATCTTGCCATAATGATTTTCTCGATAATTTTGGACATTACGGATGTAAGGCTAATAGGTCCGTAGTCTCCCCAAGATTTCCTCAACTTATTTTTTGGGATTAAAACAATAGTAGAGGCTGAAAAATACTTTGGAATATCTATACCACTGGAAGAAATCTCGTACGGCTTGAATTACCTCCTTCCCAACAACTCATCCAACCAGCTTTATAAAAATTGGAAGAAAAGCCATCCGGTCCTGCAGCTTTGGCACCTTCAATGGAGTCTAATGCATTTTTGATCTCCTCTTCCCCAGGGATGTCCACTAAATTAAGATTCTGAACATAAAGGCACTGATTCTGTAGCAAATTATTATAAATAGGGGTAGAGCATCTATTGGTTTGAGAGAAAATTTGAGCAAAGTGATTAAATGCATCCAAAGAAATATCTTCAGCATTATGAAGCAAAGTTCCAGCCTCATCAGTTATGGAAAGAATCATGTTACACTTCCTCTTATACTTAATGAATGCATGATAGTAGTTATTGTTTCTATCCCCTTCAATAAACTTGGCAGCAGCTGCTTTCTGTTTATAAAAATCCTCCAGGTACTTGACCTGGACCAGCAACTGATCATGAGCACTATAAAGAGCAGCTTCACTACACACTCCATTAAGAAAACCAGCTTCAGCAGCAGCCACATTCTCTTCACCTTCTTTAGATTATCCCGTACATTCCCAAATACTTGTCCAATTCCAATTTCGAAATGCTTAGCGGTGATTTTATGCAATTTCCAGAGATTACCCCAAGAGGAGCCTCCCATGGGAGAGACCCACACCTTCTCAAGTTCAGCCAGAAAATCTGGGTGCTTAGTCCACATGTTTTGAAATCTGAACATACCTCCAGTATTATTATCTGTGTTGTTAATAGAGATGAGCAATGGTCTGTGATCAGAGCCAGCCATGGATAGATGAGTAACAATGGTATAAGGAAATTGTTGAAGCCAGGAGGAATTCCCAGACGATACGTCAAGTCTCTCCAGGTTCTTCCCCTTCTCCATGTGTAAGTCTGGACCACAAAAGCCCGGATCAAAGATAGCGAGCATCGGCAATAAATTGATTGAACCTATTCATGGAAGCCAAGCTAGGAGAGGTACCACCTTTCTTTTCGCAACGAAGAAAGGCGAGTTAAAATCCCCACCAACAAGCTAAAAGGAATTAATATTGGGTGCAATGTTAACCGGGGTATTCCAAAGAATCTGCTGATGAACAGAGAGTCGAGCTAGCATAAATAAATGTGACAAAACCAAAATGGTCACCAATAGAAACTTGAAAATGCATAAGCCGTTGATGGTCCACCAAAATAGAACAATGTAGCTCCTTTCTAGCAAATACCCAAATCTTATTACTCAAATTAATCCAACGAGTGGAAAGTGGGGAATTTTTTAATAATCGTTGTGAGTGTTTTTATTAACCATGGGTTCAAGTAAAGCAAAACACCATAGTTTATAATATTTAACCATATATTTAATTCTTCTAAGAGAGGGGGATGAGCAGCCCCTCTAATATTCCAACACATAAAGTTAATCATAATAAAAGATTTTTCCCTTTTCCCCAGTCACAGGGGCGAAGAGGAGCTATCCGGAGGATCACTTGAGAGCTGGGATTCCAACGGACTTTGAATCTCCGATTTACTTTTCTTTCTTTTACTGCTTTTCTGAATTTGCCATCCAGCCTTCATTTCATCATTCACCACCTGAATCTTCCCCCCAGATAAATCCATTCTATTTTCCACCTCCCTTATTTCCTCAGGTAGAGGATTAATTTCTATAGTATTAATGACTTGTGTAGAGACACCACCCTTCACAGCACCTTCCTGCTCCTTCACTGTCAGCACTTCCTCATTCTCCCCTTCACAATCTGTACTTCCTCTAGCTTCCCTAGGAGGATCAAGATTAACAACTTCCCTGGTTACGAGTTTCGACGATCCGATTTTCCTGCTCCACCCCGGAGCCAAGTTAACCTTCCGCTTACCAAAAGATTTCTTTCTCGCTAGGAGGATGGAGCACGTAGCAATTTTCCATCTCATGGCCAAACATTCTACAATGCTTGCAGTAAAATGGTTTAAATTCTACTTCCACCTCCTGCCAGAAACCCTCATCTGGTATATCCTCATCAGTTCTCACCCATACTTTATGTATATCTGGGAGTGTAATGTCCCTTTCCACCAAAACCCTTGCTGCAGCTGGTCTTGCCAGATCAAAAGTGTGTGTATCTGTTTTCAGAGGGGTTCCCAGGGCTTGACTTATGTTAAAGAGAGCATTATGATCATATAGTTGGATAGGTACATTAGGTAGTTTATACCACATGGGAATAATAGGTGGCTCCTTTAGTGGATCAAATTCGAGAGTCCACTTTAACGACTTCATGTAAGTACCAGCAATTAGGATAGATTGTTTGCCAAAAACCTTTGCATAGTCTTCCTCATTAGAGAGTCTAATGAGCAAGTGCCTACCATCCAGCAACCCAAGCTTCCACCTGCCAGCAAGGTTTACATCCTCAAAGCTTTTCCGTACATATTCCATTTTTGGATGACCCATCTGAAACTTCCCAATCAAACAGTGCTTAATGGCATCATTCAGACACTTCATGTCATTTTTGGAAAACAAGACAGCAGGCAAGCCATCCTTGTTTCCAACAGGATTAATGAAAGGGGCATTTCCCCTACCCAGTGACGATATCATGCAATGCTTGGGGAAAAACCGGATGATCAAAGGTTTTGTGGGTAGTGTTCCCCATACCCACGACCCCTGCATAAGAAGCTTTAGCCCACAAGGCATTAGTAGCAGCATCAATAGGGTAAGGCCGAGCAGTGTTAGCCATAGATTCAGACCCTCAGGACCAGCCTCCAAAGAGTAGAGTCCAGAGAAAACCAAACCAGTAGCCAACCAAACCACAGCAAAGAGTCCCTCCCCCACACAAAACCAACCAATGTAACAGTAAAAATTGAAAACTTCCAGCCCGGGAAGGAAAAAAACACATCCAACCAGCCAAAAACCCAAGGGGAATCCACACCAAGAAGCAGAACTAAGAGAAGAACCTACCAGCTCCATCCAAAACTCCAGCCGCCAAGAGCAAACCCTAGCAGAGCACTTCCCTCCAAACTAGCCTCCATTTTTTATATATATGTATGTATATGTATATATATATATATATATATATATATATATATATATATATATATATAAATTAAATATACCAAAAGATTTTAATTTTATGCGTAGTTCTAGATCGGAAGGATTATTACCTTCTGATTCTGAATTAGAAAGAACAGTTAAAATAATTAAAAAAGGAAAACTCGGTAAACAAATTCAAAAATATCAGGAAATGGATAACTTACATAACAATAATCAAAATCCAATAGAAATCAATGAACAAAATGTCTATAAACCATTAAGAGATTATGCAAACCCTACAGCTGATGAACTTCATATTAGTATTCAAATGCCAGCTGTAGATGCTAATTCTTTTGAGCTTAAATCTTCTATTATTCAAATGGTTCGAAATAATCAATTTGGAGGAACACCCAATGAGGATCCAAATTTACACCTTGTTAGTTTCTTAGAACTTTGTGCTACCTTTAAATATAGTAATGTTTCTGATGATGCTTTTAGGCTTAGACTCTTTCCTTTTTCCTTAAAAGATAAAGCAAAGATGTGGCTTAATTCATTAGCAACTTGTTCTATTAAAACATGGGCAGATATGGCACAAAAATTCCTTGCTAAATATTTTCCTCCATCTAAAACTACTAAATTAAGAAATGATATAACTTCATTTACAAAATTTGATGGAGAAACAATTTATGAAGCTTGAGAAAGATTTAAAGAACTATTAAGAAAATGTCTTCATCATGCTTTGACAAATTGGTTAATTATTCAAACATTTTATAATGGACTTATTGGACCACTTAGATCTATTATTGATGCTGCTGCTGGTGGTTCTTTAATGGCTTAGACATTTGAAGAAGCTTATACTTTAATTGAAGAAATGACTAATAATAATTTTAAATGGCCTTATGAAAGGGTTAATCCTAAAAGAATGGCAAGTATTCAAGATAATGAAGCCTTTTCTATTTTAGCTTCACAAGTGGCTGTGATATCTAAGAAATTAGATAATTATGCTATTAATATATCTCATGTAAGTAATGATAATTCTGCAAATACTGATGATTCTCAAACAATAGAAACTTTGCAAGCTATTTCTAGTAAAACTAATAACCCTTATTCTAATTATTGTAATCCTGGTTGGAAAAATCATCCTAATTTTAATTGGAATAATGGACATCAACAATGGAGTAATAATCAAGTTAATCCAAATTGGAACAATCAAGGAAATTCAAACTTTAGACCAACTTACCCTCCTTGTTTTAATAATCAGCAGAAAAAGTTATCTATAGAAGAATTGATCTTGCAACTAGGTAATCGGCTACAAAGTCAAAACACTTGCTATTCGTAATATTGAGAATCGGATGGGTCAAATTGCTAATTTTATTAATTACAGACCTCAAGGAACACTACCTAGCAATGTCGAAATTAATCCTAAAAAAGCTAGGAAAGAACATGAACAAGCAAAAGCTGTACAACTTAGAAGTGGAAAGGAATTATAAGAGAAAATTCGGAATGAAATTGAAAAAGAGAGAGAGGTAGAAGAAATTGAAAAACCTAAAGATACTCTTTTTCCAAGTAAAGATAAGATTGTAATTCCTATTGAAGTGGAAGTTGAAAGACCACCACCACCTTTTCCTCAAAAATTAAAACAGCAGAAGCTTGACCATCAATTTTCAAAGTTCTTTGAGAATTTTAAGAAACTTACCATCAACATTCCTTTTGCTGAAGCTTTGGAACAAATGCCAAGCTATGCAAAATTTATGAAGGATATTTTACGTAAGAAAAGAAAATTTGAAGCTTATGAAACTGTTGCATTAAGTGAAGAATGTAGTGCAATAATTCAGAAGAAATTACCTCAGAAACTTAAAGATCCTGGAATTTTCACTATATCATGTGCTATTGGAGAAAAATTTTGTGGAAAAGCCTTATGTGATTTAGGAGCAAGTATTAATCTCATGCCATTTTCAATCTTTCAAAGGTTAGATTGAGGAGAGATTTCTCCAACCACTATAACCCTTTAGTTAGCTGATCGATTTTGTCACTTATCCTAAAGGAGTTATAGAGGATGTTCTTGTTAAGGTAGATAAATTTATCTTTCCTGTAGATTTCATTGTGTTAGATATGGAAGAAGATAAAGAAATACCTATTATTTTAGGGAGACCTTTTCAAGCTACCGGACGTGCTATGATTGATGTGCAAAAAAGAGAATTAACGATAAGAGTTAATGATCAAGAGATAACATTTAATGTTCTGAAATCAATGAGGTATCCTGATAAAGAAAAAGGCTATCGAATGGATATTTTTGATTATATAATTAAAAAACAATATCAAGAAAAATGTGAGGTCATTTCTGAAGATAAAATGATGAATCCGTGTTATTAACTGAAGAGATTGAAAAAGTAAATGAAGAAAAATTATCTGAAGAAACTCATTATATTCATGAAAACTGGGAAATTTTAGACACAACTAAAAATGAGATATTTTTACCCTCAATCAAAAAATCCCCTGAATTGGAATTAAAAATGTTACATGCACATTTAAAGTATGCATTTTTTAGAAATTCATTAACTTTACGAGTAATTATATCTTCAGAATTGAGTAAAGATCAAGAAGAAAAATTAATAGGAGTTCTAAAGAATTATAAGAAAGCTTTTGGTTGGACTATTGCAGATATAAAAGGAATAAGCCCTTCAATCTGTATGCATAGGATTTTAATGGAAGAAAATTGTAAACCCACTATTGAACCTCAAAGAAGATTGAACCCAATTATGAAAGAGGTTGTAAAAAAAGAGATTTTAAAATGGTTAGATGCGGGAATTATTTATCCTATTTCAAATAGCCAATGGGTGAGTCCTATTCATTGTGTTCCAAAGAAAGGAGGTGTAACTGTCATTGTTAATGAAGAAAATGAATTAATCCCAACAAGACAAGTTACTGGATGGCGAATTTGCATTAATTATCAAAAATTAAACAATGCCAATAGAAAGGATCATTTTCCTTTACCTTTCTTGGATCAGATGTTGGATAAATTAGCTGGACACTCATATTTCTGTTTTCTGGATGGATATTCTAGTTATCATCAATTACCTGTTGCTCCTGAGACCAAAAGAAAAAAATATTTACAAGTCCTTATGGAACATTTATCTTGGAAGAATGCCTTTCGGTTTCTATAATGCACCCGCAACTTTTCAAAGATGCATGATGTCAATATTCTGTGATTTAATTGATAAAGGAATTGAAGTATTTATGGACGATTTTTCAGTATTTGGAACTTCTTTTGAATCTTGCTTGGAAAATATAACGAAAGTTTTGAAGAGATGTGAAGAAATAAATTTAGTTCTAAACTGGGAAAAATGTCAATTTATGGTCACAGAAGAAATTGTACTTGGACATTAAATTTCACAAATAAGGATGGAAGTTGATCAGGCAAAAGTGTAAACTATTGCTGAACTTCAACCACCTACTATTGTTACTGATGTGAGAAGTTTTCTTGGTCATGCTGGATTTTATAGGAGATATATAAAGGATTTTTCTAAAATTGCTAAACCTCTTTGCCATTTATTGGAAAAAGAAGCTAAATTCGAATTCAATGAAGATTATCTGAATGCATTCAATATTTTAAAAGAAAAATTAATCACTGCACCGGTTATTATTACACCTGATTGGAGTAAACCTTTTGAATTAATGTGTGATGCAAGTGATTATGCAATTGGAGCTGTATTGGGACAAAAATATGAGAAAATTTTCAAAGCTATATACTATGCTAGGAAAACTCTTAATGAAACTCAAATAAATTGCACTACTACTGAAAAAGAACTTTTAGTAATAGTATATGCATTTGATAAATTTAGACCATATCTTCTTGGAACGAAATGTTTCGTACATACTGATCATTCTGATATTAAGTATTTAATGTCTAAAAAGGATGCTAAACCTAGATTGATCAGATGGGTTTTACTGTTACAAGAATTTGATTTTGAGATTGTAAACAGAAAAGGAACTGACAACCAAATTCCTAATCATTTATCGAGAATAAAAAATAATAGTATAAAAATTTATGAAGAAAATATAAATGAGAAATTTCCTGATGAGCAATTATATATCATTCAAGGATTACAAATGCCTTGGTATGCAGATATAGTTAACTGTTTGGTTAGCAATACTTTACCATATGGGTTGAATAGCAAATATATTAAGAAATTCAAGAATGATTGTAAATCATATATTTGGGAAGATCCTCATTTATTTAAAATATTAAGTGATTCTGTGATTCGAAGATGTGTACCTTATGAAGAAACTTTTACAATTATTCAAAAATGTCACGATTCTGAATTTGGAGGACACTTTGGAGTGGATAAAACTGCATTTAAAATTTTAAATTCTGAATTTTATTGGCCTACATTATTCAAAGATGTTAGACATTATGTGAAAACTTGTAATTGATGTCAAAGAACGGGGAATATATCCAGAAAAGATGAAATTCCTCTAAACTTTATATTAGAAATTGAAATTTTTGATGTATGGGGTTTAGACTTTATGGAACCTTTCGTACCATCATCTGGAAAGAATTATATTTTATTAGCAGTTGGTTATGTTTCAAAGTGGATTGAAGGTGTAGCTTTACCTAACTGTGATTTCAAATGTGTTTCAAAATTTTTAATGAAGATAATTTTTACAAGATTTGGAATGCCTTGTGTAATTATCACAGATGGGGGAAGTCATTTCAGAAAAATAAGAATTCAATCATTTATGGAAAAATTTGGAATTAAACATAGAATTGCAACTGCTTATCACCCTCAAACAAGTGGAATGGCTGAAGTATCAAACAGAGAAATTAAAAGAATTTTAGAGAAGACTGTTAATCCTAAAAGAATTGACTGGGTTGATAGACTTGATTCTGCATTATGGGCTTATAGAACAGCTTATAATACACCTATCGGAATGTCACATTATTGGTTAGTTTATGGTAAACAATGTCACTTACCTGTTGAACTGGAACATAAAGCTTACTGGGCGATAAAGGAGTTCAATTATGATTTGAATGCTGCAGGAGAGAAACGGTTATTACAACTGAATGAAATGGAAGAGATAAGAAATAAGTCCTATGAGAATGCAAAGATTTATAAGGAAAGAATGAAGAAATTGCATGACAAAAAGATTTCAAGGAAAATGTTTGAGCCTGGATAAGAAGTGTTATTATTTAATGCTCGTTTAAAATTTTTTCCTGGAAAATTATGATCAAAATGGATGGGACAATTTATAATTGATAAAGTATACCCTTATGGAGCTGTGGATATTAAAGATCCCAAAACTGGAAAAGTATTTAAATTTAACGGATTAAGACTAAAACCTTATATGGGAGAAATGAAACCAAATTACAAAGAGGATTACGAACTTGTCTACCCGATTAATTCAATTAATTAGGTCGGGTTGACGATGTTAAACCAAGCGCTTTGTGGGAGGCAACCCATTTATTATCAGTGTGATTGTTTGTGATTTAAATTTATCTTAATCGTGTTTGTATGTGGTTCATACCTTTTTATTAGACCTATTTTTAAGACCAAAACTATGTAAATTTGACGATAGTTGAATCGGAGTCGATCGAGGTTCCAGCGCCTAGGCTCCAAAAGTTGGCACCTAAGCGCCAGAATAACCTGCGCGTATCGATGATCCGACGCCTAGGCACCAAATTCCGGCGCCTAAGCGCCACGGTTACAGGTCGTGTAAAAACTGAAATTCTTCAGTTTTTCACACAAAATCTCCCTATATATTGACCTATCTTCATCCCCAATCACATAGAAACCTTAATTTCGACCAGAGCAATCTATTTTGGAGGAGTTAAGAAGAGTTTGGAAGTAATGGATAGAGCAAATCATGGAAATGAGGTAAGAGATAAATCTCCCAAAGATCCTCAACCTTATTTTAATGGTTTTATTGCTATTAGTATGGAGAGATTGTTTAGTCATTTGGAAAAGAATGAAGTGGAACTTCAAAGTATTAGGAATCATTTGCATGAAATGTATCATCAAATTGAACACATGGAATGGCAAACAAAACTTCAATTTGATCATATGGTGGCTTATCAAGACGCTCAAGTAGCAATGTACGCGAAGAACAAGTGGATCGATGAAAAGACGGCTTTGGAATTTCCAAGGGCGTTGGTTTTCTATCTCAGCAGTCCTAGCGAACTTCATTGTGAAAGAGATGAAAATTGAAAATCAGTGGTGAATAGATCTATTATGTGTTCTAGGTGTGATTGAGTCAAGTTCTAGTGTGTCGATTATCTAATTTGTGTGTTTGCTTAATTGTTCAATGTATGTTGTTGGATTTGGAATTTGCTTTAAATTTATGTTGTTTGTGTTGCTTATAGAATGATGAACCTTATTATAGTCTTGTTATGGAATTTATTGAGTTTGGAATGAAAATTATGAGTAGGAATTGAAGAGTTTAGTTAAATTTTGTGTTTGAAATGTGGATCTTACTTATCATTTTGAATTGATTGTGGAAATATTTTGAGGATATAAATTGGATTAATACTTTTATAAGAGTAATTAGGAGTCAAATTTGACAAGTTTTTGTGGAAAATATAAAATTTAAATTGAATTTTTGGAAAGACGCGTCTGGCGCCAGAATTCGATGCCTAGGTGCTTCAGCATGAACTCGAAACTTCATCTTCTTAAACACCCCCACGCCATTTTTGACGCCTAAGCTTCCCTTTCCTCTGGCTTTCACGAAAAGAGACCCTATAGATCCCATTTTAGGCAGGATTTTCAAGTTTTTGAGCTTTAAATCACTCGATTTCTTCATCCTAAGGTCAGATCTACATTCTAAACCAATTATATTCGATTTTGCACCATGGATTTTGCTCACATTGTAGAAAACTAAAATTTTGAGAAAAAATTTGATTTTTAGAGTTAAACCCATGGATTTTTAAGCTCTTTCAAGTTTGAAAAGCTTAAATTAGTATATTTTCTTTGATCCTATGAATTTATTTTGCATTTTTATTTCACGTATAGATGGCACCCAAATCTAAGCGAGGAAAGGAACGAGAAAATTTTGATCGTAGCAAGTTTGCCACTGCCGCTGTACATTTCCGGTACAATTATTTTGCTACGACTTGGAAGTTTATCTTGGAACGAAGTTTTTACAATCCGGGAGGAAGAATTAAGGAAATGATCGTTGCACTCAACTGGCAACAATTCTGCTATTTTGTTATCCCAGTGGTTAGGGAGTTTTATGCCAATTTTGTGGATGCTGAAAAGTAAGAGATTTTCGTTAGGGGAGTTGGAGTAGGATTCACTCCCGAGCATATCAACATTTTCTACGGCCTACCACCGAACATCGAGTGTTATTACTCCGAATTATCTCCATCTGAGGGAGATTTAGAAATGATTTTTGCTTACCTGACTGATGGTACTGGAGCTTGGAAGATTTGGAATGGAAAATTGGTAAATTTTTCATCTTCTAAGCTTAATGGTGTTTCAAAGGCATGCCACTACTTTCTGCTCGTCTCATTCCATCCAATCACTTGAGCAAGGTCACCAAGGATAGAGCTATCCTTAACTATTGCAATCAGGAGAGGAAGCTGATTGAGGTAGGAAGTATCAGCTTTCTGAGGAAAAGCTCAAGTCTACAAAGCCCATAGGAAGAGAAAGCGTCAGTATCTATGATCGACTTCGAGTTAAGAGTTCTACTACACCTTCTAGTTCATTACCTGCTTCTAGTATAGCTTCTACTTCTAGACCTTCTACTTCTACTTCTGAGCAACCATCTAGTTTCTGGGAGTTTATGCATGTTCAGTTTATGGAGCAGCAGAATGAGTTATTTCTAACTTATTGTAGAGTAGATACAATCGATAAGAAGATTCATCTTTCTGAGTATACCCAAAGGAAGAGTGATTATGATGCTGAGTATTCTGAGTCTTTAGTTAGATTCCTGAAGGGTGAGCATGATGTTCAGTTTCCTACATGTCCTAGATTTTCACCGTATGTTGATCCAAAGGATATGGAATTTTCTTTTGGAGATGATGATGACGAGGCTACAGACAGTGATTAGTAGCCGATTTACCTCTTGAGATGTGTGATTCTGTTTTTAGTTTATTTCTTGTTTGTTAGTACTGATTAGTGTGATTGTATTGTTGTTTGCTAGTGTTGATTGTTTAAGTAACTTTGTGTGAACTTTTGATATTGAGATTGTTTTAGAGTATCTGCTGTGTTATTTGTTTAAGACTGAAATATGGATGCTTTTTTATGATAAATGTTTATTGTTGTTTTAGCCTACTGTTTAGTATTCATGAATAGTTAGTAATTTTGCATGTTTAAAAAAAATAAATAAAAAAATAAAATTTTTTTAAAAATTAACTCCTGCTCTGCAAACTTTTCTATATATGCTTAATTATTTATGTTATATTCTTATTAAAGCATGTGTAAGATTAGAAATAAGTTTTTCTTTACTGCATTATCACTGTACCTAGATAAATTTCTGTTTATTTCTTTCTCTCATGCTTTAGGAAGTTCTATGATTCATTTATATACTAAAGCTGAAGTTTGGGGGAAGGGAAAACTTTTTTCAAATTTAAATATTATTTGTCCTTAATGAACTAATATTTTCTTTAAAAAAAATATTAACATAACATAAGGAATGAAAAATCTATTTAAGATTACTTAAGTTTTTGAATTTATAAATAATTTAGTAAACATAACTAAAATTTCAATAAATTTGATTGATTTTAAGAATAGAATTATTTAACATAAAGAAGAATAAGATTAAGAGTTTTTCTATTTATAGTAAAGAGAATTGTATTTTAGAAAAACTAAGGAATCAAGATTATTACTTGAAAAAGAAAAGATTGAAATAATATTTGAAAAATAATTATTAATAATGTCATATTTATTAAGTAAAAAAAATGTATAAGTTTTTAAATATAAGTTAAGGATAGTGAAGTTCAAAATCATTAACAGACTATCGAAAACTAGTAATCCTCACAAATAAAAAAAAATGGAGGATTGAAAAATATCCTTAAAAAAAGGAAAAAGAAAAAAAATAAAAGAAAAAAACAGAAAAAAGAAAAATGTGAGGAGAAACTTGAGGAAATGTCAATCAAAAATTGTCTTCACTTGAATTATCTTATAGAAAGAAAAACAATTACATTTTTAACTTAATTTTTCTGTACAATTATTTTTATTAGAAAAATGTTTCATGAAAATCTTTTTCTTGTAAATATTCTATGTGACCTTAATATGATAAATTACAATTATTCTTGAAATAAATGAAAAATTGGAAGTCTTATGATTTGGTAGTTAAATATTCTTTAAATTTATAAAATTAACCTTAATTAGTGAAATCAAGTTGATGATTTGCTAAAGCTTTTATAAAACCAAAAAATTAAAAGAAATCTTAAATATTTAAACTTCATTCCAAATGTTATATATTTTAAGTAATTAAAAGGGTCACTTGAGCACAAATAATGTTTAAGTTTGGGGGAATCTGATCCACTTTAAAAATACCCATTTTTATGCCTTAGTTATGATTCAATTCTTAAGGATATTATGATTTAATGAAAGGTATTTTTATGTTTTTGGATGTAGGTGATAAAAAAAGAGTTCAGGAAGGAAAAAAGAGCAAAAATGGAGCTAAAAGAGCAAAGTTATCGAAATTGTAGGCCTGGCACCTAGGCACCAGAATTTGGTGCCTAAGCGTCAGTTCGATACAGACGCAGAGAAGATTTTTGACGACTTTGGGCAGTTATTTTGACGGTGTTAAGCGGTTATTAGAGCTCTTAGAAGACTGGAAGTTACTCCTGATATATAGGACATGTCATACAATACATCTGGATGCAGGGAAATGGTTTTAATTACGAAGAGGTGCGACCCAAAGTGAAGAGGTGTGAAAGACCTGGTCATGGAGTCCGGTGCCTAGGCGCAACAGGTACCTTCTAGAAGATACATTGTATTTGGACGAATTTTGAAGAGGTGCCTTAAGCAACCCTTGGTCAAATTTAGAGCTCTATAAACAGGAGCCCATTCTCGTAGAAAATCGCTGCTTTCACCCCTTGTAGCATCCTTTAGTCCCCAAGCACTATATAGCCATCCAATCATTTTAGGGAGCCACCTTCTTTATTATCTAGTTAGTTTATATTTAGTTTTTTTTAGTGTTAAGTGTGAGATTATTAGTGTTGTTGCTGTTGAAGTCTTTCATCATTGCATTGAAGTCAGTAGAAGTTAGCGGATCCTTGAAGGAACATTCCAGATAAGTATTTGTAACTTGATTCAAAGTTTTATAAATATGTTTTGTTGTGTGAATTCAATGTGTTTTAAGTAGTTAGTTTTCTTTCTCCTTTTAACTATGAAAAGATAATAAGATAATTAAACTTTGTTGGAGAATTTAACTTAAAATATTTATAAAAATTGTGATGATATTCATACCTGATCTTAGTTTACTTTTTAAACTGGCCATTTAAATTGTTAAAACATGTTGAAGAATTTTGAGATATATCCGGAGATGAGTTCTTAACTAGTAGATATCACATGAATCCTAGGGTAGTCGAAGTCTTTATGCGGGTTATTTAAGGTGAAGTGCAAATAAATAGGAAGATATGATTTATTGGGCGTAGAATTAAATAGTTTTTAGAGTGACAGACTAAATTCTAGTAATTTAATTTATAGAAAGGGAACGGGTCACTAGTAGGGCCGACCATAGCCACCCTTGGACATCTAGTAGTGTGAGCCTAGATTAACCCATTCTACTAATAAAACATCCTGAACCGATCTATAGATTAGTCAATGTTCTTTATGCCTAGATCAAAAGGTAAAGAATAGGAATGCTTCTATTTGGCACAATACCATAATCTAAATTCTACACAAATGATAATTATTCTAAAAAATTTTGGATTAGTTGAAAAGGAGAAAGTTATTTTATTTATACTTGCATTAATATTTATTTTAGTGTTGCTTACTTACATTTAGTATACATTTCATTAAATTTAAAATCTAAACTTTAAAAAGAAATAAAAATAATAATTACTTTTAATTTGAAAAATCTAAAAATATTACTTAATATTCTAAAAATCTTCCCTGTGGGTTCGATAACCAGGACTCCACTAGAGCCCTGTATTACTTGATACGATACATATACTTACGTTTGAAATTGTGACTTTTACAAATTATAAAAATCTAAATATAAATTCATAAAATCTTTCATAAGTAAAATCACATCAGTTAGTCCTATTCACTGTGTTCCTAAGAAAGGAGGAGTTACTGTGACAGTTAATGAAAAGAATGAAATGATTCCAATAAAGCAAGTTACAGGGTGGCGAATATGCATTGATTATAGAAAATTAAAGCTGCCACAAGAAAAGATCATTTTCCACTCCCATTTCTGGATCAGATGCTTTGGATAGATCGGCTGGGCATAAATACTTTTGTTTTCTGGATGGATATACTGGTTACCACCAAATTCAAATTGCTCCTGAGGATCAAGAGAAAACTATGTTTACCAGTCCTTATGGTACGTTTTTTTTAGAAGAATGCCCTTTGGTTTATGTAATGCCTCTACTACATTTCAGAGATGTATGATGGATATTTTATGTGATTTAATTGAAAAAGGGATTAAAGTTTTTATGGATGACTTTTCTGTGTTTGGAATTTCATTTGAATCATGTTTAAAACCTTTAAGTTATAAAACTCTGTGAAGAAACTAATTTTGTCCTTAACTAGGAAAAATGCCAATTTATGGTAGCAGGAGGAATTGTATTGGGATATCAGATTTCAAAAGAAGGTTTGGAGGTAGATCCTACAAAAATTCAAGCTATCTCTAATTTACGTTGCCCGACCAATGTAAGGGGAATTAGAAGTTTTCTTGGACATGCTAGGTTCTACAGGCATTACATCAAAGACTTTTCATAGATTACAAAACATTTATGCCGTTTACTGGAAAATGATGCAATTTTTTATTTTGATGATGATTGCCTAAAAGATTTTGAAACATTAAAAGAAAAATTAATCATTGCACCTGTTATAATTTCACCAAATTGGGAAAAACCTTTTGAATTAATGTGTGATGCTAGTGATTATGCTATTGGTGTTGTTTTGGGTCAAAAATATGATAAAATTTTCAAAGTTATTTATTATACTAGTAAAACTCTTAATGAAACTCAAATTAATTATACCACTACTGAGAAAGAGTTATTAGATATAATATTTGCCTTCGATAAATTTTGATCATATTTAATTGGAACTAAATGTGTGGTGCATACTGATCATTCTGCTATCAAATATTTAATGATGAAGAAGGATGTGAAGTTGAGATTAATTAGATGGATTCTTCTTTTGCAAGAATTTGATTTTGAGATAGTAGATATGAAGGGTTCTGATAATCAAATTGCTAATCATTTTTCCAGGCTTGAAATTGAAAAATCTCTCTGTGATGCTGAAGAAATTAATGAACATTTTCCTGATGAATAATTATTCATTGTTAATGAGTGACGTGTTCCGTGGTATGCCGACATAATAAACTTTATTGTCAGTAATATTATACCCTATGGTTTGACATACCAGGAAAAGAAGAAATTTTTGTCTGATGCTAAGACTTATTTTTTGGATGACCCATTTTTATATAAACAAGAAAAGGATCTTATAATTCGAAGATGTGTACCTTTGGTAAAGACTTATGAAATTATTCAAAAATTTCATGATTCTGATTATGGGAACATTTTGGAGTTGAAAGAACTTCATATAAAATCTTACAATCTGGATTTTATTGGCCTACAATTTTTAAGGATGTGAATGCTTATATTAAAAATTGTGATAGATGTCAGCGTGTAGGCAATATTTCTAGAAGAAATGAGATGCCCCTCAATTATATGTTGGAAGTTGAAATGTTTGATGTTTGGGGATTAGATTTCATGGGTCCATTTACACCATCTTTCAAAAATGTTTATATTTTGATAGCAGTAGATTATGTTTCCAAATGAATTGAAGCTAATGATTTACCTTGATGTGATGCTTAAAGTGTTGTAAAGTTTTCAAGAAATACTATATTTTGCAGATTTGGAATACCAAGAGTAATTATAACAGATGGAGAAGTCATTTTAAAAATGTGATTATTGAGAAGTTAGCAAAGAAATATCATATAAATCATTGCATTACTACTGCTTATTATCCTCAAACAAGTGGTTTGGTTGAATTATCTAATCGTGAAATTAAAAGAATATTGGAAAAGACTGTTAATCCAAACAAAAAGGATTGGTCAATCAAACTAGATTATGCTTTATGGGCCTATAGGACTGCCTACATAAACCCTATAAGAATGTCCCCATATAGGCTGATTTTTGGAAAAGCTTGTCATTTTCCTACTGAACTTGAGCATAAAGCATATTGGGCTATTAAAGAGTTCAATTATAATTTGAAAGATGCTGCTGAAAAGAGATTATTGCAATTAAATGAGCTTGAAGATATAAGGAATGAATCTTATGAAAATGCTAAGATTTATAAGGAAAAGATGAAGTTATGGCATGATCGGAAGATACTAACTAAAAATCTTGTGCCAGGATAGAAAGTTTTGTTGTATAATGCTAGATTGAAAATTTTTTCTGGAAAACTTAAGTCCAGGTTGATTGGTCCATTTATTGTGATAAAGTTTTATTCCTATGGAGTTGTGGATATTCAAGATCCTAAGTCTGGAAAAATATTTAAAGTTAACGGTCATAGACGTAATATTATTTTTCAGTCAATCAACTTAAATTTCATGAGAATCTGATGTTGGGTCACTCAAAATGAGTTCTGGGTATGTCAGGCTGAATACGTTAAACCAAGCGCTTTGTGGGAGGCAACCCATAGTTATCGGTGTGCTTTGTTTTATGTTTGCTTTGTGTGCTTTGTTTTGTTTGTTTGGTTTGTTTTTATGTTTTGGTAGTAGTATTTTGGAGATTTTAATGTTATAGTAGTGTTTATTTGACCTTATTTTACGACTTAGAGGAGTCAGAATGAAATTTTGGACATTTGGCAGACCTGTGCTAAATTGAGCACTAGCGGCTAAGCGCCGCCTAGTTGGCGCTTAGGCGCCGAAGTTATGAAACATGTGATAAATGAGGTTCTAGAAGCCTAGATCCTAGGGAAGTGTTTTTTAAAGTTATTTTGGAGTTTTAAAACGTATAAGGGCTGGTTATGCACTTCTAAAGTCTATAAAAAGGCCCTGGATTAAGAGAAACACTTGCCCCAAGTCCTAATTTCATTCATGAGTCTTAAGAAGAGTGTTTTGAGTGCATCATGCTTCCTGGGAGAGTGAGATTAAGAAGAGAGAAGATTCCAACTAGAGTAAGTTTATTAGTGACAGTGCTAAAGAGTTTTTTAATGGATTTCTCGCCGTTAGTATTCAAGGAATTGTAGAAAAGATTGCAAAGATCGAAGCCCGAGAGACTTCAATTGAAGCAAAGATTAATGAAACTAACACACATTTGGAGCATATGGATGGAAACTCAAGATGCAATTTATTCATACAAGTCACGTGGAAGAAGCGGATAAAGCGATGTTGCTGAAGAACAAGTAGTTAGAAGAAGAAGATGTAAGAGTGTTCAATCATCGCCCGTTCTATCAAATTTATATTCCAGAAGGGGGCAAATAGAAATAATAGTGGTTCTAGATATATTCCTCCTACTGGAGAGCGGAATTAAATGTTAGTTTGATCTTGTGGTTTTGTTTGTGTATTTTATGTTTTATGTATTTGAATGTTTTAAGAGTTTAATGTTCTATGTTTGAGATCTGTTGCACTTTAATATGTGATTGTTACATCTTGGTGATGTAAACCTATCTTTATGTTTATTGAGTCCTTTTGTATTTAGGGAATTTCATCCAAAGTGTTTGGATAGAAATTTTTAGTTTGTATTAAGTGTGGTTTGTTTTTAATGAATATAAGTTTGTGTTTGTATGAAACTTGACCGGAATCGATGGATATTAAAGTTTGAAATTGGAGTATTGGAGATTTATGAGGAAGAGACAATTATTTTGAGAAGATTAAGAATAATTAACTAAGTGTTTTAGTGCATTTTCTTAATTGTGAAAATCTTGAAATTGGCAGCTAAGCTCTAGATTTCGCGGCTAAGCACCGAAGGCCTCACTCTTAGGCACTGGTTCGCAAAAATTGATTTTCGGTAGTTAAAAACCCAAAAATCACCATTTAACTTCCCTGTCATCTTCAACCTCTAATGTTCGCGAAAAGGAGCCTAGGGCATCAATATATTGGATCATTTAAGAGCCGAACAAAATAAAAATTGTTAGATTTGGATTCCTTAAGGTAAGAGCACTATTCCTAAGTAAAAAATTTTGATTTTCACCATGTATTTTGAGTACATTTTGGAAAATCATAAAATCACTATTCATGGTGAAATTTTGAGAAAAAGGATGAGAAATTATTTGGATTTAGTGGAAATTACTTTTGGAAGTTAATTTAGCAAGTTTAGTTTGATTTTGGAATTTATAGTAATTTTTTCGTGTATTTTTAGAAATGGCTCCAAAGTCAAAGCGTGCGAGAGAAAATACGAGATTTGATTCTGATAAGTTAGTTAGCGCAAGGGTTGAGGAACGATACGTCGACGCACTACTGTCACATAAATTGATTCTTGAGCATCTGTTTAGTAAGCTAGGAGAGGTTATTGAGGAATGATTACTAGAAGGAATTGGGAGAATTACTGTTGCTTCTCCGTTGTTGCTGTTGTTTCTGTGGTCAGAGAGTTTTATGCAAACTTACCTGCAGCAGAAGAGAACTTTGTAATGGTGAGAAGGCAAGAAGTACATTTTACATCTACGGTAATCAATACCTTTTATCGATTGCCTCCTGATATGTTTTGTTTTTATTCGAACTATCATCCTACTGAGGGAGAGTTAGATGAGATTATGGCATTTCTGACTGATGGAAGAGGATTATGGAAGATCACTAATGATGGAAGAGTCAATTTTCAGGCCTCTAAGTTAAATGCCATTTATAAAGCATTGCATTATTTTATCTCATCTAAGCTGCTGCCTTCAAGCCATACTAGTGAAGTTACAAGGGAGAGAGCTGTGTTGAACTATTGCATTCAACAAGAGAAGCCTATAGATATTGGCACAATCATTTATGATTGCATTTTGAATTATGCCAGATCTACCACTACTGCAGGTATGAGATTTCCTTCCTTAATTCATTCATTATATGAGCGATCTTGAGTGAAATTTGAAACTTGGGAAGAGGTCCTTCAGCCTTTAAAACCAATTACCAGTGTAAACATTGAAGCTTACACTGTAAATTCAGATTTTGGCTGGAGAGGAGGATTTGGTAGGGCTTCTACTGCTTCTGCTTCTGCTTCTGCTGCTTCTACTTTCCGCACTACTACTTTGAGCTCTTCATCATCTAGTGATTCACAGACTAGTTTGTTAAGAAAGATTTTGAAGAAGACGAGTCTTACTCGTAACCATATTAGAGACATGGATGGTAAGATGGATAATATAGAAAGATATATTGAAAAAAATGATGAATATGAGGAGAATTATCAGCATTATTTGGATAGATTGATTAGAGGTGATATGAGTGCTGAGATGCCCCCTCATCCTTTCTATATACCTTATGTGACATCCAGAGATTGGAACGAGCATGATGATGATGAGGATGAGGATGATTAGTGGATTTGTTCATTTTTTATGTGTTACTGAGTTTTTGTTGATGTACTAATGTATGTTATGTCTTGTGTTTTATTTTGATATTGTGTTTGTGGTGTGAAATCTGGTAAGATGCTGTTTATAGTTGGACTATTATTTTTTCATGCATATTCAGCTGTATTTTTGTTGGATTAATATTTTGTATGTTGTTTTGTGTGATATATGTGTAGTAGTAAATGTTTTAATGTGTAGGTGGTGTCAGAATTTTTATAGTGGGAACTTTAATTCCAAAACTGTTAGGAGAATATGAAACACTATTAAAAACTATTATTTAAAAACTGCATGTTTTAAAACATTTTAAAATCTACTACTACCATTTGTTATCTAGTATTGGTGTGATTTCAGTTACTTTCAATTGATGTGTATTTGCTTTGAAAACCTCCACTATTGTAGAAGTCCTTTGAAATTTAGAAATTTCTATTTAATGAAAAACTAAAAAGTTTTTTAATTTGATTTCCTTTTACTCCTGTTTTATAATTGTTATACTTGCATATTTAGGATATTAAGATTCCTGCAAGCATGTTATGTTAGTTTTTAATTCTCACCCATATATCATTTCTTATGCTTAAATGTTTTATCCTAACTAAAAATTAAAGTTTGGGGGGGGGAGAATTTTAAAAACAGAAATTTTTTTTTAAAAAACCTAAAATTTTATTTGTTCTCAAGAATACTTAAAATTAATTTTATTTTTGATTGAAAACAATTATGTATATACATATATTAGGGGAACAAAATTTTGAATATAGAAATGAATAAGAGAATTTAGTTAAAATTTATAGTAATAATGAAAAACTTAAAGTTAAAATATTCTTAGTAAAGAAGTGTTAAATATAGTTCAACTATCTTTAGTAATAAATATTGTATTTTTGGATAAATAGAAGATTTGATTTTTATTCTTCAAAGCTTAAATTTCTTTTATTAAGGAGTAATTTTCAAATACTATTATTATGATTTTTAAGTGAAGGATGTATATTAGACCTTTATTTTAAATGGAAGGGTGGAATTCAAAATCATTAAAGGCCTATCAAGATATAATAATCATTGTCTTATATAAAAAAAAAAGAAAAAGAAAGAAAAAAGAAAAAAAGAAAAAAGAAAAGAAAAAGAAAAAGTGAAAAAAGTGAAAAATAGTATATGAAAAGGAAGGAGAAGCTTGAGGATTTAAGGGCCTAATCAAAAATTGGTTCTATACCTAAAGTATAAGATATAAGTTCTGAGAAAATCTAAAGCTTAAGGTTATAATATAGTAATTAAAATTACTTTCAAATAAAGATTTTTAAGTGAGAAAAATAAGTGTGTGAATCCTATATTTTGAAGAATCTACAAGTATTTCTGAATTAGATAGAAACATATATTTTACATTATCCTTTACCTAAGAACTTTCTAAACCTTAAGTTGGTCTTAGGGCCCGTTTGGTTGTAACTTTTCTATGCTGCGTTGCGCTTCCTCTCTGCTTCATCCGCAATTGTGTCGTTTGGTTCGTCACTTTCTCCCACGGTTTCGGTAAAGTTGAACGAAAGCGGCCCACGACATCACCCCCTAGGTCTCGCTTTCCTCCTGATCTTTTCCCGCTCGAGCCCGCTCCTTCAGGAAACGCAGAGAGAAGCTCCTCCCCCGCTCGCCTGCTCTCCTGGACAGAAATCCTCGCCTCTCCCCCCTGCGGCATTCGGTCTCCTTCCTCGCTCGCCTCCCCTCCCTCGCTAAACAACCATTCGCCTCTCCCACATGCGCATGCACCTGCTTCTCCTTCGCTAGAAGAATCCCTAACTGGAGCCCCTTTTTCTCACGCACGACCGATCCTCCCTGCTCCAAACGCTCGCCTCTACCACACGCACTTGTTTTACCACCGCCCCTCTCCTGCGGTGAAGCACTCCCCCGCTCTCCCTCTCAACATAAATAAGCCACTCGCCTATACCGAAGCCCTCTTCTCGATCCCACCTAAAGACCTGAACTGTCTTCACCTCTCTCACTTGAGGCTCTCCCAGCCTCTTCCTTACATCGAAATATCAAACTCTCTGTTGCGCCATCTCCCACTCGATTGAAACTGCTCGCCTCTCCCTTTCACTAGATTCTTCCTCACCGGCTCAACAGCTCCAAGCCGAGCCTTCTTCTCGGTCTAGTTCATCTTCCCCGCTTCTCAATTAGGAGGCAGTGAGCTGTGATCTTGAGCAAGATTTGAGTATGTTCCAACCATTATTCAACAATCCCACTCAGAGTTCTTTAGGTAAATTACATTTCTTTGCTAATTAAAGGATGTTCTGAAACTTGTATGCTCCTGGAACTCAGTTGTTGATAGCTTCCTTTTGCACTATTCTGAGGTTAAATTTGTGGGTAAAGAAAATATAATTTAAGTAATATTGCATGATGATCTTTATTTTTTTTTTGCAGTGTGCCTCTTATCCACTGCCCAACTTTTGCATCTACCATTAGCCATTAAACTTCCAATAATTGATATGATAGGTGTATTCAAAATACTAATGCTGTGAAGATTCATTTATGGCAGTTTTCCTATGGATTTGCTATTCAAACCCTTGTTACACTTTGATTTGGCCATAATTTCTTGACGTGTTTTAGAAACTTATGTGACAATGTTGAGATTCATTGCTTTAATTTATATCTTTTATTCTTACAGGCGGGAAGTTCATGGAAATTTGCTTGAAGTGTGTTTTGTAGATTTATTTGTAGTTGATTTTTTATTTTTCAGATGTTATGTATTTTGCATTAGATTCTGTGCTGGAGAAGAAACGTAATTTTTTTATAGATCCTTGGTTAGTCCATATTTATGAATTTTTTTACAACACTTACCACTTTCAACAGAATTTATGAATCCATTGCATACTGCTTGTAAACCATACTGTTCTTGATGCTAAATAAAGACTTTATTGCTTTGTTATCTGCATAAGATAATTAGCGATCATGCATTCATGATAAGTTCTGGTGTATTACACAGCTCATGCGCATGCTACAGAAGGTTGGAGTTATCCTGCTAATTTTGGAAAATTTTGTTTCTTGCTTGACTCATTTCTCTATTTCTATTTATAATGAGATTACATGTTCAGTTATTTATTTGTGTTACTTGTTAGAAAATTTGGTGCTATTAAAGATTTTATATTATCGGCAACATTTTGTAATGCTGTCAATCAATTGATTGTAGGATACATGGTGCGCCGGTTTCATGCTTAGCTTTAGCGAAGATCGAGTGGGTACTTGGTGGATCTAATTTTGGCACGATAGCTGTGGCGGATCTTTCAACTGGTGATCAGTTGGCATTATTGAAGTCATCTTTTTCTCACACAAGTCTTTTCTCTGGCTATTTCTTAACGTTTTCCAATCAAAATTTCAGCCAAATTACCTTTAAGCAAAAATCCTTGAAAGTTTTCTTTAGAATGTATAGGCCTGCAAAATTCTTTTCTTGGTTTTAATTCAAGTTGATTATTAAACTTAGCAAGATATTTTTGTGCTGAGATTGTGCCTTAGTTGTCAAATTAGTAATTTTAGCTTAAGGAATAGTGGGTGCCTTCAAGTTAGGCTGCTTGTTGAAAGCAAAAAGAGAAAAAAAAATTATACTAAAAAGCTTTGATGAAAATTTTGTTTATTTCACCATAATGGAAATAAACTTACAATAATCAACTGGTGCACAACAAAAAAATTAGCCCCCTTGAAGTAATCTTACAAGCATCTACTTTGTTAACTTTGTTATAAAGTATTCAATTTTTACTAATCAATTGATTTGAATATTTGATTAGAAAATATTTGTAATAATAAATGAGAAAACCACAACTAAATACTTTTTTTTGTATTCACTTTCAGTCTTTTTTACTATATAACATGCATGAGAGATACGTGAATTGGCCATAATTTCTTGGCTTTTTTTGGAAACTTATGTGACAATGTTGAGATTCATTGCTTTAATTTATATATTTTATTCTTACAGGCGGGAAGTTAAACTTCTCTTACTATGTTTCTTGAAGAGAGTGACTGACGTTATTGTGCTTCCGATAGTCTTGCTATTAATTTATTTTTTCTCCATGATACCTCATATATGCATATCCTCCTAATCAGTGCTGCATGAGCTATAATTTTTTTAATAGTTTTACCAAATAGGGGCAGCTTGGTCATTTCTCCTGAAACAGCTGCCCCACAGCTGTTCTTAGACAGCTACAATCAAACAGACAACCAGTTTCCTCGCAGCCACTTCCCCGCAGCGGCTTCTGGGCAAGCACTGTTGCTAGTTGCAAAGCTGAGAAGCTGCGTACTGCGCCAAATAGATTCTTAATTACTGAAATTTTTTCTAAATTGGACTATTTCATTTCTAGAACAAAATTTTTTACCTTCCTAAGAAACTCATTACATAATTTGCATGCTAAAATTCTCTATGTGATTAAGAGTCACTTGAGGACAAGTAACATTTTAAGTTTGGGGGATTCTGATACACCTAAAATATATAGTATTTTTATGCACATTTTTATACCTATTTTTGATGATATTGCACTTTAATGGAAGATATTTTGTGTTTTTTCTTGCAGGTATGATGAAAATGAGTGATTATGATGAAAGGAGCAAAATAGGATCAAATTTGGAGCAAAAAAATGAAAAATTGGACTTTGGCAGTTAAGCGTCGCCAGGTCGGCGCTTAGCCGCCACAGTTAAAAATAAAAATTTCTTCATTTTTCGCACCAATTTCAAGGGGTGTTTGAAGCAACTTTTGGTGGTGACTTCCTTAACATCCCATGGGCAACAAATTTGAATGAAGGGATGCATCTTTTGGTGGATACATTGAATCGGGACATAATTTGAAGAGACACCAAGGCACCTTTTGGGTTATTATTAAAATTATGTCATGTAATGAGTCTGAGGGGGGTGATTAGTTTTTTTAGAGAGTCTAGTCTAGTATTCAAGAGTATTTTCTAATTTTCAGAGTTCTCTTCTAGTTTCCTAGTTTTACTTTCAGTCTTTTATTGTTTATAGTGTAGTTAGTTTAGTTTTAGAGGAGAAAGGGTTGGTGTGAAACCTTCTTTCCACCAATTTTCTTTCATCCATTTATCTAGTTCTTATTGAAGTTTAAAGTCAGAGTTAGAGTCAACAGAGTTGGGCGCCAACCTCTCTAGTGTTGTCCTATGGAAAGTTAAGTTTCAAAGGAACTTTCGGAGTCTTGTGGAAAGGATTTTCAGATAAATGTTTACTTCTATTTTTAAATTTAGTTTTTCTTGTTGTGTTTTCTTTATGATTTCTATTTTCAAATCAATTTTTGCTTGTGTTTTCTCCATGAGTTCTGAGTAGTTTTTTTTATCCTTTTCTTTCTTAAATGAAGAAGTAATTAAATCATGTAGGATTGTTGTGGAATGTATAAGTGTTTAAAGTTGGAATAAGTTTTGAAGATTTAATTCCATGAACTTAATTTACTTTTTACTTTGGCCATTTAAGATATTAAATTTGTTGTGAGATCATGTAAGATCCAATGCGGTATTATCTCAAACAAAAATTGTTATAAATCACATGCAATTATATGGGTGAGAATTGTAGTCATATAATTGAATGCAAATATATTAGGAAATATGTTTTTAATGGGGAGTAAAATTAGAGGTCTTTAGAGTAACAGGCTAAAGCCCCCTAATTTGGTTTGATATTTTAAATTTTGTTATGAGAAGTTAGCCCCCAGGTGGAGGGAATCGAGGGAACTCTAGAGTGAGAGCTGGTATCTTCCCTGCCTAACCATGTTCAAAATTTTAAGATTTTAAATTAACCAATGTTCTTCATAGAACCAAGTAAAAGTAAAGAATAAATTTGCTCCTATTTGTCACAACACATTTAAACAATACTTTCATAATTATTACTACATTATAAGAGAAATAATAAGATATTTTATTTCCTAGTGATTTATATCGTGTTTTAAAGTTCTGATAATTTTCATTTCTGCTTAGCTTTATATCAAAAATACCAAAAACAATTTTCAAACTTTACAAATCAAAACATACTTTCAAAAGTAATTTAAAAAGTAAAAATATAATTTTCTTATTTCTTTAAAAAGTTTTTACATTTCCCTGTGGGTTCGATATCTCGGGGCTTAATCAGAAAGTCCTATATTACTTGATAAACGATACGTATACTTGTGTAGTATCCCATATTGTAAAATCATAGTTTTCATATCTAAATCATTAGCACATGTATATTTCGGTGTGGAGTCACCTATCATCCCCAGACTAGTGGTTTAGCAGAGGTGTCTAATCATGAAATTAAAAGAATTTTAGAGAAAACTGTGGAACTTCAAAAATTAGATTGGTCTGTGAGATAAGATACTGCATTATGGGAATACAGGACCACTTTTAAGACCCCAATCAGAATGTCTCCTTATAGACTAGTATTTGGAAAGACTTACCACTTACCTGTTGAATTGGAGCATAAAGCATATTGGGCGATAAAAGAGCTGAATTTTAATTTGAAGAATGCGGGTGAGAAGAGATTTGTGCAATTGAATGAATTGGAAGAAATCTGAAATGAATCTTATCATAATGACAGGATTTACAAGGAGAAAATGAAATTATGGCATGATCGGAAGATATTAAGAAAGAAACTTAAACTTGGACAAAAAGTTTTGTTATACAATACTAGATTGAAATTATTTCCTGGAAAACTTAAGACTAGATGGATATGACCTCTTACTGTTACAAAAGTGAATTCTTTTGGAGTTGTTGATATTGAGGATCCTAAAACTGGAAAAATATTCAAAGTCAATGGGCACAGATTAAAACCATATTTTGAAGGATTTTGACCAGATTTTAAAGAGGTTTTAATGTTAAGTCATCTTGAATAACTGAATGGTTTGTCGGGCTGATGACGTTAAACCAAGCGCTTTATGGGAGGCAACCCATATTTAATTTTAGTTATGTTTGTGTCTTGTTTTTAGTAGTTGTGCTTGTAGAGAGTCATATTGGAGTCCTACTTACTCTTAAATATCATGAAAGAATGGAAAATATTGGATCGGGTTGAAGAATTAGAATATTTTAGGCCAAAATGTAGTTTGGTGCATTTTAACACTGGAGTGTTGACCTCATTTATGATGAGGTCTTCTCTTCCCTCTTTAGTGTTTAGGATCTAGCATTAGGCTTTTCCTTTGACTATCTTAGAGGACTAGAATTGGGACCCATCCCTTAGTAATTTGAACCACTTCTTGTCTCCCTGCAAACCCCACAAGCTTGATTGTAGACCCCTAATCACCTAGAGGGTTGAGATCAAAAGTGAAGGTTTAAAGGATGAGTTCCCTATAGGACTCTTTGGCCTTAGGACCACTTGGGTGGCTTGGTCTGGTGAGGGTTGACTTACACACTCACTACACTCATACTCTACACTCTCACACACACAATCCAAATCCTAAAACCACACCCATACCCAAGTTGACTTCTTGACCATGTAGGTAATTCATATGAATGGACCTTGACCCCTAAGCCCCTGGTTAAGAGGGTTAGGAACAACATAGTGAATGCCTCAAATGAGTCCTCTCATGGCTCATATAGGCTTAATATGACTTCATGGCTCAACCAAAGTGATTCCATTTCACTCATATTTGATCAATCTTCATTCTTCCAAAATTTCAATTTTTGGCCCCGGGGACCCTACACTATCAAACCTACCAAAAGCCCTTAAAATTGCCCAAATCCTCTAAAATTTCCAAATCACCCAAAATTCCCCAAAATTAACCTTGAACATTTCCTCACCAATCAAATTGATCATCCATAGCCAAAAATACCAAAAATTCCAAAAGTATCCCCCAATACCCTCCAAATACCAAAATGCCCCTCTTGACCCAAAAATACAAAAATTCAGAAAATTCCCAGAAAATTCCAAAAAATCCCAAATATTCCCAATTTCATTTTGTCCAACTATACCATGGGCCAATTTTGTCAATTTACCCCACTTTTACCAAAACCCCCCAATTTAGCCCATTTTTAACCCAAGTGAACCCAATGTCAAACCAAACCTACCCAATTGACCCCAATTTTGGTCCAATTCAATTCTGAACTTCAATTTAATATCCACAATATCAATCTAGACCAAATCCAAGTCCAATTTGATTAACATTTGAATCCAATTTCACTTTTGACCTTAAAGCCCAATTTGGACTCATGACCCAAACTTAGCCCAAACCAAACCAATTCAACTCCAATTGACCCCAAACCTTTTCTAAACCTTCCCTAACATCCCCACAAACAAAACACTAACATAATTTGCCCAAAATTTGGACCCAAACCCCACTCAAATTCAACCCAAAAACCAAAAAGCCCAATTTTGACCTAAACCCAAACCTAACCCAAATAAGCCCAAGTCCCAAAACCAAAACCCAACCAAAGTTGAAACCTCTTTGAAACACTCCCATAAACATTTCCCAACATTAATTTTACATCAATTTCAACCCTAGACCAACATTGGCCCAAATTAGCCCAATTTGACCTACATTGGCCCATTTACCAAATGAACCCAAATTCAACCCAAATCAATTCCAAACTACCTCAAATTTGCTTCAAATCATTCAAGACACATCCTTAAACTAAACTCAACATTTATTTGGCATGGTCCTTTGCAAAATTTTTCATCTAACAGCCCATTGCTAAACATAAAGGCCCACTCCCTTAAACCTTCCTAAAAGCCCACTTCTACCAAATTCATAAGCCCAAACCCATCCTAAAGCCCACATTACAATCACATCTCATCCTCACTTAATTGATATCATTCCCTAAGTGCTAAACCCATCATGAAAATCAAACCAAAATGGTATTATGCCAAATCCCATCAAATAACCCAAAAATTTCCAAAAATTCCTAAAGCCCTTTTCCATGAAAGTTGACCAAACTCTTGCCAAGCCATATGTGAGCCAAAGACAAGCCATGTACAAGCCATATGAAGCCATGGGATGTTTGACATGTGACCAACACATTAATGGCAAAAGGGGGCTCTCTTTCTTAAACCTTCATTAAGCTTTTTAACCCCTTCCATGCTACACACTAAACCAAGATTAGCCACATCACTTTGGATGGGGACTTCACCACCCCTTTCTAGCCGATGCAAATGATCCTCCCTCAGCCCAAATCGGCCATGGGGAGGTGAACCAAGCCCATTTCCATGGGTTGACCAAACCAAGTGCAAAAGAGCCACCTCCCCATTCCATTTGAATCAAATCACTTTACACATGTCAAGCTTCAATTGAATTCACCACCATCAAGCCCTGACTCACCTGAACCTGAGGGTGACCCATGCTTGCCGGCCAGCCGCCTGAATCGCCGAAAAACACCATGGCCTAGATCTTGGGAGGAGCCAAATTTTGGAATTCCACCTTGCTGAGCTGCCTCACTCCAAATGGCCATTGCAGCTGTTCTTCTACTCACCAGAGCAGCTGATCCCAACCCTTAAATGCCCCTGGGAGGCCCTCCAGCCTCTCCTTTTTAAACACCCCCTCCTCTCGGCCAAGAGAGGTGCTGAAACAAACCTTAAGGAAACTCTGCCACATTCCAGACTCTTCCCCACACCTGGAGAACTTGATCCCCACTGAAATCCCCCTGCCATTTCCTCTCTGTGAGCTCAATTTCAGAGTTGAAATCCAAGCCCAAAACCAGGACACTTCACCACATGAGTCAATCCTCAAATTGATTGACTCTACACCTTCACCAGACCAAGAGGAGAAGTTTCCCAGCAAAAGCCCCCTCACCAGGCCAGCCATTGCTTCCAGCCTCCAAGCTTTGTGATTGGATGTGGTCACTTTTGTACCTAGGCAATTCACCAGGCCAAGGGACTTCATCTGGAGCTTGCTTAGACCCAATCGAAGGTGACATAGCCCTCAGATTGAAGCTTCACTTCTTTGAACAAAGGTATGAGCTCTCTCCTTCTCTCGAGCTTCTGGAGATTCTCCATTTAGTTTGAGTCAATTTCAATGCATGTTTACCGTATGGATGTGTTCGTCTCTTCAAGACGAATCCATAAAGCATAAGAACACAAAAATCCGTTGAGAATCGAGTGAGAAATTAGGGTTAGAAGGTCGACGGTTACGGGTTCACACCAGTCGTAGAGGATAACTGGGAGCCGTTGAATCGCGCGTGTATTGAGTGGACGGTCGGGATCGAGCCGGACAGCGCAATGGGACATGAACCACGGGCCACGTGGCATTCCAGTCAGATGGAGGTGCCGAATCAAGAGGCGACGCGTGGAGCTTCGGAGGCACCGAGGTTGAGTCAGCGCCGCATGGATAAGTAGGAAAATAGGGTATTTTTCTATTTATTTAATTACCAGAACTTCAAAAATTCATAACTTTGTGTAGAAAAATCCTAAAAATAAAATAAAAATACCCTCTTGCTCAGTGAACAGAGGAGAATAATGTCGAAAAGAAATCAAGTAATTTCATTAAGTATTTTATTTTTAATGATTTATTTACTCTCTGCATTGTTTTAATTCTCCATTTGCATAGGCAATTCATCATGGCATGAGACCATTGGGCTTTTGAAGCCTCTGAACTTGGGAACATTCCCTGAATTTTCCAAGGTCGGAGGCCATCCCTATGAGAAGTTATTGATTTTCCAAGTTCATGTTACTGTTTTGAGTATTTTAATTCCAATAATTATCATGTTGAGAAATAAATTCTAGAAAAATTTGGTGATGTTTCTTGTACCAGAGGAACCTAGGAAAAATAAGTTTTGAGTTAATTCACTTGGAACAACCCTAATTGGCCTAAATACCCAAAATTGAACTTTAATTAATTAGGGTTAACCACACATCAAATTAACTTAAAAATAATTCTCCACTGTCCTCTAGGGATAGGAGAACACCACATAAAAATTTGAAACCAATTGGACTTGATTAACCCCACCAAATGGGTTGATTAAGCCTCTTAAGCAAAAATGGGTAAAATTAAACTTTAAAAATTCATAACTCACAAAATACTTTTCAAAAATTCACAAAAATGGTTTTGGAGCTTCTTTGATATCATAGGAACTTAGGAAAATTAAAATTATAATTTTCTAAAAAAGTTGATTTTTATCATTATTTTAATATTTTTAATAATTAAAAAATAATAAAAATCATAAAAATATTAAAAATCAACAAAATGTCACATTTTGAATTCTAATCATTTAGGAACAGACCAAATATTTTTCTTAAGTCCCTAGGGTAAGATATTGAATTTTAAAGGCTTAATGTAATTTTTAATATTAAAAAATGTATTTTCCAACCTTTTCACTAAAATAATTCTAATAAATAAAATATAATTCAAAAAATCACCAAAATTGGTCCAGATGGTCCTTTGGTCATTAGGAACATCCCATAATTTTCTCAAGGATAGAAGCATTTCCTTGGTCATGTTGTTGAATTTTCTTTGAAAACCCCCTATTTTCCATTAAAAATAATTACATAAATAAATTAAATACAGAAAAATCACATTTTCTCCTCTAATGTCTTAATTGACATGTGAGTGAGGTTACATAGAAATTTCAAGTTCATTTGAGCTTAATTTAGTGAGTTATAGAATTATTAAGCTTGAAGGGCAAAAATGGTAATTAAATTCTTTAACCCTTAATTAAAATTTTAGGATTAATCAAAAAAGGGAGGGTAAAATATTTGATTTTAAACTGATTTTGGATGATTGAAACTTAAATGATTAAGGGTAGAAACCTATTAACCATTTCAAATATAATTAAAATAAAACTTTAATTAATTAATTAATTGAAATTTTGGGAGAATAATAGAAATTGGAATTACTAAAGTAGGGATATTATTTAAAAGGATATTTATTCTTTAATTTAAAAATCCCTAAATAAATCACTTCAATAATACTTAAGTCTTAATTAAAAAAAATAAAAGAATAATCTCAATTAAATTAAAATTGAAATTAAATTAAAATCAAATTAAATTAAATTAAAAGAAAAATAAATTGAGATCAAATTAAGTTAAATTAAACTAAATTAAATTAAATTAAATTAAATTAAATTAAATTAAATTAAATTAAATTAAATTAAATTAAATTAAATCAAAATTAAATTAAATTGAATTAAATTAAATTAAAATCATTTAATAACAAACCTAAATGAAATCATTAAGAATTAAATCTAAAATAACTTGAACACTATTCCAAACTTAAACTAATTTTCTATAATTAAGTCAAAATTAAAATTAAATCATTAAGTTTAAATCATTAAAATACTTAATGAGTTGATTTGCCCTCTTAAAGCTCTTATTATTATAACTCTTAAATAAGGTATCAAGTGAAGTGTTATCTCACTTATAGGATATTCAAATGTCCTAGTTCACTGAGCAAAAGAACAAAACTTAAACTCCCGGATGATTAATTCACTTGTAGAATTTAATTCTCTTGGACTTAAAACAATCCTAGAGGTATTGAAAAGATGTTTAAGACTCGTCTTAAGCACTTCCTCAATATGATAGGATGTTTATAAGAACAATTGAATTTAATTGTTCTTTGATGAAGAAAATCGTCCTTAAACCAAAACACAAGAACCTAGACGTCATAGGAGATGACTATCTATAGGATTAGGACTTTGGTAGACAACCAAAAATCTTTCCCTTAGCTTTACCTAGGTACTTGTTGGAATATTTAAATGCCCTAATATGTGTTTTAAGTGCAGCTTGGGATGACGGGAAGACCCTCTAGGTACGCTTTTATTTTATTGCAATTTACTTACATGCACTGTACTTTACTTTTCTTGCATGATAAACAACTGTTGCATGAAAACCAAAACCTTTAGGATAGTCCACTGAACTGAAACCAAAATTAAATTAAAAATCATTATAAGATAAAATTCACCGCCACAACATTTCAAAATATAAAACAACTCGAAACTTAATCACGAAACGGAACAACAAAACTACAATTGCAACTAAATTAAAACGTCTCGTTGAATGATCGGGAATACCTCGGATGATGTAACCCACGTGTTGCTAACGGGATTTCCCAAGGTCTGAATGAAAGTGTGGAACTCATTCAGTTGAATTTAGCAAATTTATCTGGGCTAAGTGAATTCGATGAAAATAACGGTGCATGGATGACGGAACCGTGGGATCTTAATCGGTTCTGTTTAAACAACTTTAAGATTTGTTTTAATTAAAATATTAAAAACACTTGGATTTTAAGATTTTCTCTAAACCAAAACACTTCTCTCATCTCCTGATTTATGACTTCTAAAACCAAACCTCTGCGACAACAAAGAGCTCGGAGCATGGTGGGCGACGAAGGCCATCGTCATCGGCGGAACTCGGATCTACATCAACTAAACATTCCTAGAATTTAAACAACAAAGCCATAGGATTTCGAGGTAGTTTGCTTAGTGCAACATAAATCCTCGACTCTTCGTTAGGCATTTTCATGATCATGTTATGTAAATTAAGCCCTAGCTGGTCTTAGGACTCCGAGGTAGTCGTTTGGTACGACATAAACCCTCACATCTTCTAAGTCGATTGTATGATTATGTCATACGAATATAAGTCCTAATTAACTAAAATTGGCAAGATTGAAATATCAGACAATATTAGGATTTTCTTAAATTCGAGCCAAACAATAGGATAGTTTGGGAAGTTGCCAAGATTCCTCTTGATCCTCAGCTTCTCCTACTTCTCTTCCTTTGGATTCTCAAAAATTAACTGTTCCAAATTTGATCTATTCCCTATTGAAACTCCAAAATCCAATTGTTTGAAAACCTTAAACTTTGAAATCCTTGAGAGCAAAACCACTGATCATTATCGAGAGTTTTCTTAAGTGATTCCCGTCACTTAGGATGTAATTAACTATAGGGGCTTGCCCTTATAGGGAACTTTAAGAACCCAGGTAATATAAACCCTGCTTAATTCCTTTATATTAAGCAGGGGAACTTGTCGGCTTATAAAATTAGTTCGCAAACCAAACGAATGTCACAAATCTTCTAGTTTATTTAATCGAGCCCCATCATCAAGCAGTGTGTCTATTCTTCGGGATAGATACACGGTTTGTGATGCGGTGCTCGTTTATATAAACTATTTTGGATGTGAGATCGGTTTGATTTCATATCTTAAAATTTTCAAATTTAAAATTCTTTTCAAAATCAAATACTACTTTCTAAATTATATATATATTTAAATTAAATTTAAAATTTAAATTTCGCCGACAATTTCTGTAGGCGACCCCTTTTCAAAAATACAACACTCAACCTAAAAATATGCCGACATGGAGCCATCTGCGCCAGAATGGGCGCCACCGGTGCCTATTTCCAGAGAAGATGCACAATTTATTTCAATAGAACACTGCTGACACCCTATTATGCGCCGCTGGCACTGAGATCCAGTTGACGGTTCCTAGAGTTTCAAAATGCAATTTTTAGCAGTTTTAGGTGGGATTTCTTCCTACTAACTCTCCAAAACATATTTTTAACTCCCTAAACTCTAAAAAAATGAAAACTTCCTTTTTCAATTCGCATCCAATGAATTCCAACTCAGTAGAAACCTCAAGATTTATAGTTTTCATTTGACGAAAGTTTGTCAGTTTTGAGGTGCAGCGTTTATTCAACAAGGTGATGATGAAGAGAAGGATTATCAAGGAAAGTGGATTTGTAAATTGAGGTATGGATAATCCTACTACAAGAGTTGAAGAGATAATTGTGTAGAGATGTTGGGAAGTGTTATGTTACACTACCGCCGCCGTTTTTGTTCCTGTTGAGAAAGAATTCTATGCAAATCTTCATGGGATTAATCAAGGATTCTTATTTGTGTGATGTAGGTTTGTACCATTCACTCCTTCAAAGATAAATGACTTATTTCTGATTGAGAATGTGTCTATCTTCCATTATTCATATTTCGATGTGAAGAAAGACAATATGAATGAATTATATCGCTAATTGAAGAAAAAAAGGTGAAGATTGGGAGATTAGAGAATGGATATGTAAGTTTTCTTCTGCTTCTTTAAATCCGGTGTCAAAGCAATGATATTAATTCATTTCTGTAAAGTTGCTTCCAACTTTAAATATTAGTAAAGTGACTAAGGAGGGTGCTATTTTAAATTATTGTATTCAAACTGGAAGGCCGATCGATATTGGTACATATATCGTGAAATGTATATTGGGATTGATTGTTCATGGATCTAAATATGGGCTTGGACATCCTTCCACCATATTTCATCTTTGTAGCTAGTCACAAGTTCCATATGTGAGTTGGGAAAAAGTGCTTCTTCCCTGGAAACCTATTGATCCAACCAATCTTTATGACAGTCAGGAAATAGGAGATGAGAGTGATATGAGCCTCATTGCTGATCAACCATCTCAGAGTTCACGACCTATTCAGCCTTACTTTCCTAAAAGTTCCAGAGTGATTCTGACAAAGATCAAGAAGTTGGAGAAATAGGTACAAAATTTTATGAATGCTATTAATAATATCTCTGATTTATTTGATCACTTGGATTGGAGGATGAAAGAACAGTTTGATCATACTGGGAAAATTGAAGCGAATTTGATAAAACTGTTGAATAAAAATGTTGTGATTGCTAAGGATCCATCTGATGAATTCCTGTATCATCCCTTCTACAATCTGTTTGTGCATCGTCAATCTCTGGGAGATATCAGAGGAGATGATATTTCAGAAACTGATGAGGAGTAGTGACTCTGCTTAGTATTTCGTATTTAATATTTCTATGCTTTGGTGTCTTGAGTATTAACTTGCTTTACTTTGTATTATGTATTTTGACTTGTTATGCATGAATACTGTGTTGGTGCTTAGTTTTCAGTGTTAGAGTATCGTATTGTGTTTGTAACGCTGACTATATGTGGCTGGATGAACTTATTTGGTGAATGTTTTATGTGTATGTTTGTAGCATGAATTTTATATATTAAAGTGATGCTTTATGTTGTTTGTGTAAATTTGATGTTAATTACTTGCTTACTTGATGAAATATATGCTTAAAGAGGCTATAAAACGATCGAAATTGTGAAAAATTTCGGGCCAAAAAATTGAACTGGCGCCGCCAGCGCCAGAATACATAGAGTTGGGCCATTTAATTTAAACAGAGCGCCGCCAGTGCCCAAGTACAGAAAAAGGCCAAACCCCTCTAAAATAGTGATTTTTGCCCTGAGACTCGCAAATCTAGTCATTTCCTTCATCTTCTTCCTCCAGCTTTCACAAAAATTGGATCTTGGGCTTGCTAGATCAAGGATTTGGAGCATTTTCAAAGCCTTTTGAGAGTGGGTCTAAACTTCTCTTGGTAAGAGCTTCACTTTAACTTAATTATTTTTTATTTTCACCATGGAAATTTCTCACATTGCTTGGAACTGAAATTTGAAATTTTTAAAGATATTTTAGGATTTTCAATGATGATTTAGGTTCTTATTTACATAGATTTTCTTTAGGAGTTTCCTACATTGTGATTTTGGAATTTATCGGATTATATTGCAAATTTTTAGAATTTCGAATGGCTCCTTGAATATGTAAAGGCAAGAGGAAGCTGGATTTTAATGAAGATAGATTTATTAATGTTAAAGCGTAATTTCATTTCAATTCTGTCCTGCATAATAAAAAGTGTTTACAAGATCGGGTTTTTGAAAGTCTGGATGGAAGATTTTGTTACCTATTGAGTAGTTGATTTCTGATAGAAACTGGGAAAGATTTTGTTATTTCACTGCTAATGCTATTATGGGTAATGTGTGATAATTTTATGTAAATCTGCCCTGGACCGAAATGGAATATGTGCTAGTTCGAGGAAAAATGGTAGAATTCACCCTTCAGCGTATTAATGATTTTTACCAGTTACAGGGGGTGAGGTTTTGTGATTATGAAAACTTTGATATGAGAGAACATTTTATGAAAGAATTGATTGCTTTTCTGACTGACGAAAGAGGGGGATGGAAGGAAAAGCAAAAACATATGATTAATTTCCCTGCTTCTAAGTTAATGTAACTTCTAAAGCATGACACTATTTCTTCTCTGCAAGACTACTACCTTCATATCACCACTGTGAAGTTACAAAGGATAGAGCAATTCTAAATTATTGTATTCAGACCATGAAGAAGATTGATATTGAATCTCTCATCTATAAGAACATTCAGATTATTGCTAGAGGAGAAACTACTGGTGGATTAGGACATCCTGCCCTGATTTATTCACAATGTGCACAGTCTGGAGTTGAATATGATAGTTCTGAAGAGGTAACCATACCACTGAGACCTATTACCAAGACTATTATTCGAACTTATGAGTCTCATGTGGTAAGAAGTGGAGAGAGTAGGAGTACTGATATTCCTACTACCAGCCAGGACATTCCATCTACTTCTGAGCCACCTACACTATCTGATGTTATGGAGTAGCTGAGGATCCAGAGTGCTAGTATGGATAGGCTTCATAGAAGAATGAATATTTTTGAGGCTAGAAGTGATGTAAATGAAGATTACATGAGGAGGAAAGTTAAGTATGATATTGCCTATCATGATGCTCGGATCAGATTTATAATGGGAGACACTGGAGTGATTTTCCAACCTGTCCCAGCTATGTTCCATACCGACCTGATCCTGCTGATGAAGCTGGTGATGATGATTGGTAGTACTATGATTTCTATTTTTTGTTGTGTGTTGTAGTACCTTATTGTGTTGTTATTTGTTTTTTGTGTTTTATGTTGTTTATTGATGTATTTGTGTTTAAAAATAGAAAATGTAATGAACTCTGTGTTAGTTGTTTAGTAATTTGAATTGAGATTGTGATGCTATGTTGGATTTTTAATGTTTAAGTGTTTAATATTTCTTTACCTTGCAAATCTTTTGAATTATATACATCACTGCTTCTAACTAATTCATGCTTACTAGCTTAATTTTGATTAAAACCAGCATAGCTTTAAAAGATTTTAAAATCCTAGCACAAAAAGGTTAGTTTTCTTTAACTCTTTACCATTTCAAATTTATTGAAATAACTTAAGTTTGGGGGAGGGTAAAAGTATTAACTCTTATTTGTCCTCAATTAATATATTTTTAAAAATTATTAGCATAAATTTTGGTAGTTGAACCTAACTTTAAATAACAAAATTTTTTATTTCATTTAAATATTATGATAGATTTGGATGAAATTTTTTAGTAATAAAGGTTAATTTTATAGGGTGAGATATTTAGTATGAATGGATTTGATTATAGTTGATTATTTAAAGTAAAGAAAACTGTATTTTTGAAATGTTAAGAGACTTAAAGAACTATGTGTGAAGAAAGGATTGTGACTTTGTGATGAATTATAAAGCTGATATATATTTATAAAGTAAGGAGGTGTTTCAGGTTTGAACTTTAGAAAGAGGAGAGTGAAGTTCAAAACCATTACAAGCTATCTAGATATAGTAATCCTCACATAAAAAAAGGAAAAAGAAAGAAAAGAAGGATTAGAAAAAAAATCCCAAAAGAAAAAGAAAAAAAAAGAGAAGACAAAAGAAAAAAAATATTTAAGGAGAAGCTTGAGGAGATGCCTACTAAAAAATTGGCTTCACTTGAATCGACTAAAAGGAAGAACTTAGTTACACTTCTGAATTTATATTTAAAGTGTTAGCCTACTTTCTATTGGAGTTTGCATGAGCTTATTTTTCATATAGTCCCTTAAGGCACTCTTAATGTGACAAATTATGATTTTATCTTGAAATGAATAGGAGACTAGAACTCTTAGACTTGACTACTGAATATTCTTATACCTATAGTTTTAACCTGAGTTACTAAACTTCTTTCTAAGAGTCTTACCATTATATTCATTTAAATCAAAAATCATAGTATTCTATAAGTGAGAAGTTCACTACTTTAAGTTATATTTTTATGTAGTAAAAGGATTACTTGAGGACAAGTAATAGTTAAGTTTGGGGGATTTTGATGCACCAAAAATATATTAGGTTTTTACTATATAGTTTTACTTAATTTTTGTGATATTGCACTTTAAAGGAGGATATTTTTCATATTTTTTTGTAGGTAGATGATTTTAGTTGATTGGAGAAAAAGGAAGCAAGTTTAAACAATTATTTAGCAGAACAGCACCGCCGGCACTCTATCCAGCGTTGCCGGCGCCTAAAGTCGGCGGAACTCAAATTCAATGTATTTGGATGACTTTTTGAAGGGGTGCTTGAAGAAACTCTTGGGGAATTCGTTTCTAACTTATTTTAGACCATTTTGGATGCCAAAAGAAGTGGTGTGAGTGGGCGTGGGTGTGAGAGAGAGTAGTGTGTGTTAGAGAGAAGTGAAGAGAGTGTGTTAGGGTTTGTAGTAAGGGTGAGGAAAGAGTCTAGAAGTCTTGTATTGTGAGGGATTCTTCTCTAAGGAGTGTAGGAGAAGGAGTAAAGTGAGAGATTGCTTCTTCCTTACCATTCTAAAGAGGGAATTAAGTGTTGAAGAGAAGAGAGAAAAGGATTCAAAGGAACTACAAGAGATTTGCTTAGGGAAGAGAAAGAGATAAGTTGTATTTACTTTTGTGTTTGTATGACTTTGCTTTTATATATAAAATCCATTTTTTGTTGTTTCTTCCTCATGAGTTGTGAGTAGATTTCTCTGTCTTTCTTCTTGCAATGAGATGTGGTGAAGTGTTGATGTAGATTTGATGTGTCATAAAAATGTTAAAGAAATTGTGGTGGTTTTCCATTTCGAACTTCATTTACTCTTCGACAGGCCAATTGAATTGTTAAAATCTGTTGTGAAACATTAAATCTGAAAGGACTAAGTGTTTTAAAATAGTAGTGGAGAATCCATTCAATGTCCATGAATGAGTTGTGTAGTTCATAGAAATTGTCTTCAAATAAATAGGGAAATATGGTTTAACAGGCATCGAATTGGAGGTTTTAGAGTGACAGGCTGAAATCCCCAATTTAGTCCTAAGGTTTGGTAACTAAACCTAAGGTTAGCCTTCAAGTGAAGGGAAGTGGGAGCTCTGAAGTGACAGCCAGTATCCTCCCAGCCTAACCACAGATTTAGTGACTAAGCCTAGGATTTGCCAATGTTCTTTTCATACTTGGAAGAGGGGGTACTTTGACGAGGGTAAATAATATGAATGCTCCTATTTGGCACAATAAAAATCTATTATCAGTCTATATCAATCACTCACCATAGAATCATTGCAAGAGAAAAGACACTTTTTCATATATAAACCTTTCAATTACAAAACTTTGTGTGTGTGTGTGTGTTAGTTAATCCTACTTAGAAATTTAGAAGTAACTTGTAGTAAATCTAGTTGTTGCTATCTTTGCATTAGCATATTAAATAAAACTTGTACTTGAGTTGTGAATTGAGTGTTAGATTTCAACATCTTTGTTAATTATTGAAGAGTTCCTGCCTTCCTCGTGGGATCGATAACCAGGACTCCACTAGAGACCTGTATTACTTGAACGATACGTATACTTGCGTATACGGGTGACTACTTAATTATTAAATTAATCTATTTGCAAAACTAAACTGAAACTATCTTTTGAATATTGACTTTTGAGGCAGTTCACAGTCACCCCGATCACTAGCCACTGAGCACCAGGCCTCAGATGTGAAAGCCAGGGCCTTGACACCATGAACATTTGGCACATAGGTGCTAGAACCGAATTATGTGCAGTTGCAGCAGTTCAATCCACCTATTCAAAGTGTCGTTTGAGCATACCAGAGCAATTTAAAAAGATAATATTAAATTCTATTTAATTAAGACTAGAGACTTTGACTGGGGTTTTTGGAAAGGAAGGAAAGGGGAAGTTCTACTTGTCTTTAAAATGTCATCTTTGGAGTAGAAGGCTTACTCTAGGATAGAGAGAGCAATTCTAGAGTAGGGAATTGGTGAGAATCTGAGTGTTAAAGTGAGGAGAGTCTACAGGAGAACAATAAGGGCTTTGGTGGAGTATTATTATGGTTGTACAGTATTTTTTTGCAAACACATTTTTATGTGTATTCACTTGGTTTCAATGAAATCTTGTAGTGTTTTCTTTATGTTTTCTAATTAATCACATCTAGCTTTTCATTGTGATGATCTAGTAGGATGTGTAGGAATGTGGAAATGATTTTAAATTATCTTTAACTTTTAATGTGATGATTTTCCTTCAACTTTTCATTTACATATCATTCTGGCCAAATTATTTGTTAAAATCTATTGTGAACCTATAATGATTCGAGAAAGCTATGGCATGAACAACTAGGAAGATCACGTTGAACTATAGAGTATGAAGCAAAAGTATATTATAAAGAGATGCAAATAAATAAGAAGATAATTATTGTTGGGTTCAAAGTTGGGCTTAAAGAATTAAGGTCACTTTAACCAAACTTATTTATGCACTCAGGAGAGTATAAAAAAGATAAATGCTTATATTTGCCACTAGCCACATTTCAATTTGTATTTTTTCATTTTATACACTCCAGTACTATTACTGTAAGGAAATGTAACTTTAACACCTGGTTATTACCAATTCACTTAGGATAATTAGAATTTCTATAAGAGAAACTTTGAATGTATTTGCATTGTAGTGGGAACAGTTAACACAACTTAAATCTCTTTAAATTCTAAATTGAGGACAAATTAAGTAGGTTAGAACCTTTTCCTAAATTTTTCACCCCGTGTTATCTATATGATCGACAATTCGGACTCAATAAAATTTGATACTATTTTGACCATGCACTTTTGTAATCCTTCTGAGCATTGAAGTATTTGCCAAGTGAGAACTTCAAACAAACACATAAACACAAAGACCCACAAAAGTTAGTCAAAATGCAAATATTCAAAGCAAACAACACATACTGAAGAAAAAAAACACAAACACAATTTTTTTTTGTCTTTTTTAGCAGCATATTATAATTTCTTTCATCTTTTTTTTTTTCTCAGCACCTGCTAGAAAACACAAAACTACAACATAAGTGTAAAATAATAACCACTGAAAACAATAGGAAAATATAAATTGTCAAACCTAGAGTTTATGTTGTTCAATTAGAATTCTCCTAAAGTTAGAATGATTATTAACACCTTTCTCGAATAATGGTGTCAAAAACTTAAGGACTAAAATTTGCAATTAGGAAAGTAAGTCAATCTCCCAAGTAGAAATGTCAATTAATATGTGGTGTCAGAGTTCACATATCAATCCCATGAGGGAATGGATAAATATTATTCTTACAAAAAATCTGTTGTTTACTAAATTCAATTACCTAACTTAGTGTGGCCATAACTTATAGAACTCAAATCCTAACTTCTAAGTGGTAAACCTTAAACAAAATTCTAATCTTAGAAACTAGAAACCAAAAACTCTAAGTGTTCTTCTCGTGGGATGAGGCTCGTACCTTTATAACTCAAGTGTGGTGTGATTTTATGATTTCTTAAGTTTTATCCTACGTGATGGTTATCAATCAAGGGTAATGTTTTCACTTTAAGCTTATTCCTAGGTCAGAAGAATTATAAACAATGCATAAAGTTAAGTTTTGCTTAAACCTATGATGTTTCTCAAGATTCCTCTGGTCCCTTTTCTAGGTTACAAAACCCTAACTAAAGTATGCCTATTCTACTAAATTGTTTTGGTTAACCTAATTATTTCACTATGCAATAGGTAGGAAACATAGTTCGTAATAAATGTTAAGATCCTAATTAGCCAGATCATAACTAAATGAAGATGGAAGGTTAACTAACAACTTTGCTACATGAAAAGCTAGAAAAATGAGATGAAGAATTATGCATGAAAATTATAAAAAAAACACTAACTCTACATCACAAAGGTACAAAAAAGATTTAACTAATCATGGAGACACAAAACAACTCAAGGCATGTCATTGAATTCAATGATGTAAATAGCATTACAATGTAAAAACCACTTACAACAAAGATGTTTTCTTCCTCCACAATAGTAGTCTCCCTCTTTTATATATTCTCTAGAAGAAAATAACAAAAAACTCATCTAGAAGCTTTCTCCCACATGAAAGAAGAAGAAAAGCTTTTAAGGCACTCCAAAGGAACCTCCCTTATAGAAAACCCAGCCGCCAATTGTTTAAAGGTGATTCTCATGTCAAAAGTTTTATATTTATAGATTTGGAACCACAAAAGAAATAAATTCACTTCTAAAATTGGATTCTATATCTGGCACTGGTGCAATGGGATTAGGTGCAAGTGTGTCATCAATCTACGGATATAGCATGGGAGCGCTGCTGAGTAGGCACACCTTCCATTCCCCAACATAGCATGAGGGTGCTACAAAGTGGAAGCGGGGGTGTTAAGTCCAGGGAAATGAGCAATAAAGCGTGTATGTTCCTCTGTTGTGCTAGTATGTCATGTTATTAGGCATGGTGCTATGGGGGTGCTTTGTGGCAGTATGGTTGCTGATCCCTTTGCGATATTTATACTTATGGTAATATGATTTATTAATGGCACCAAAAACTTGATTCCAATGTAAATAACAATTCAACAGTTACATTTAAATTTAGGGATTGAATAAAATATACGTATCATTATCAAGTAATATAGGGCTTTTTTATTATGATCTGAAATATCAATCTTACGGGGAAAAATTTTTGTATATTGAAAAGATAAAAAGGTTTTATATCACAAAATCTATTTAGAGAAAGACACTTACTTAAACAGTTTTTTAGAATAGAAAACTTGAAAATGCGATTCTTTTTGGTATTTTCTTAAATTATGAAATAAAGTAACAATTAACTAACTATAACGAAATTTTTGCAAGATTAAAGAAGTATAGGTGAAAATATCTATTTCTTTATCATGAATAAGCAATAAGTACATGAGTTCTGTTGTGGAAGTATTCAAAATGTGTTGTGCCAAATATGAGCAATCTTATTATTTACCCTTACTAGAGATGTTATAAAGAACATTGACTAGTTTAAAGTTTGAATAGTATTGAAGATGGGTTAGATAGGGAAGATACTGGCTCTCACTCTAGAATTCCCTCCTTTCCCTCCACCTGGGGGCTAACATCTCTCATCAAAACCTAAAACAAAAAACTAAATTGGGGGCTTTAGTCTGTCACCCTAAAGTCCTTTAATTTTACACCCATCAAAGTATATTTCCTTATTTATTTGCACAAAATTATATGAATGACTTTCTCATCCATAAAATCATATGTGATTTCTGCCAAATGTTGATTGAGATAATACCTACTATAATCTTACATGTTCTTACAACAAATTTGAACATCTTAATTGATCAAATCAAGAAGTAAATGAAGTGCAAGGATTAAATGAACACAACATTTTCCAACATTAAAAATCAATACTTCCACAACTTCCATCAAACACTGAATTACTTTCCATTTTATAGAAAAAGATATAGAAAACTACTCAGAATCCATGGAGAAAAGACAACAAGTAATTTTAAAAGTTGAAATCATGTAGAAAACACAAAAGTCTTGAATTAAAACCAAATGAAGTACAAAGATAAAAAAATCTCTCAAGTTCCTCTCCATCAAACTCTTGAAGTTCCTTTGAATCTCTTTCTTTCTCTTACAAGTCTTCCTAGGATTGGTCGCCCAACCCAAGAGATTTTAAATCTCTCGAAAACAATGATTTTTTTCTTAGAAATCTCTACCGCACCTTCACTTTCACTAGAAATGAGAAAAGTGTGAAGAAACCTTAAGTAATAATCCTACTTCTTACTATACTACTCTCTAATTACTCTAAAAACTCCTCTAAAAACTAACACTTACTGCTATTCTCCTTCTTCAAGTCCTTTCTTTTATACTTTCTCAAAAGGTGCATTGGTGTCTCTTTAAAATGTGTTCATATTCAATGAATCTTCCTAAAAGATGCATCCTTTCAAGTGAAATTTGAATGTCATTTAGTGCAGTTGATCAGTTACCCACATTTTTACCAAAGGGTGCCTCAAACACCTCTTTAAAATTCACCAAAAATTCCTTGAAATTGCAAAGTAACTACCCTGCGCTTAAGAGCAAGGCCTCTGGCTCTTAGGCTCGGCCTTCTCTATCTGCTAGAGCTTAGGCTCCAGATCTAGGTGCTTAGGTGCCCCAGTTCAATTTAACACCTTCTTCATTTTTGCTCTAAATTTGATCCTTTTTCACTCCTTTTGTCATATTTAATCCATTTAATTTTACCTAAAAGAAAAACACAAAAATACCTTCCATTAAAGTGCAATATCTAAAAAATAGGTATAAAAATGAATACAAAATATTATAGCTATGTCAAATTCCCCCAAACTTAATATGTTATTTATCCTTAAGCGACACTACAATCTTTCAAAACCAACATAAGCAAATTATGTGAATGCGTTTCTTTAGGAGATTATAAAATTTTGTTCTAGAAATTTAGTAATCCAATTTAGAAAAAACTTTATTGAATGAGACCAATTTAAAGTTTAGAAATCTCTAAAGTGATAAAGTATGAAAATATGAGCTCCTATCTAATTTTAAAATACTTATAGATTTTCCAAATATAGTGCTTAGGCTTTCTATCTTCTTTACTTAAAATTTTCATTAAAAATAATTATACTCACTATATCCTTAAGCTTAGGAGTTTCTCAAATCTTATGCATTGAACAGATCATATGTGGAACCAATTTCTGATTAGGCACTAATGCTCAAGCTTCTCCTCTCATTTTTTCTTCTTTTTTAAAGAAAGGATTACTATATCTGGATAAGCCTTTAATGATTTTGAATTCCACTCTTCCTTTCCTAAAGCAAATGTCTGATACATATACTTTACTTAAAAATATAATAATAGTTTTGAAAACTACTTTTAATAAAAGAATTTTAAGTTTTGCAAATAAAAGTCTAATTCTTCTATATTTTTCAAAAATACAAAATCTTTTACTAAAGATAGTTACACTATATTTAACATCTCTTTACTAAGAAAGTTTTTAACTTGAAAATTTTCTTCATCACTATCAAGTTTTAACCAAATTTTCTTACACATTTCTATATTAAAAATTTTATTACCCTGATATAACTTCATAGACATAATCATTTTTCAAATCAAAATCAAATTTATTTGTAGCATATTTTAGAACAAATAAATTTCAAGTCTTGAAAATTGAACTTTCATCCCCCTAAACTTAAATTTATACAAAGATTAAACATTTTAGCATATCATATATAAGGACAAGAATGAAAAATAAAAAACAAGAGTAAAAATGATCAAAATTTTATTTTGATTTTAAAATACATGAGATTCAAAAGACTTCTATACAGTGGAGGCTAACATAAAAGCAAATCACACAAACTAACATATTATCACAACCACATCAGAAAGAAAAATACATGGTTATAAAATGAAACTGAAACATAAAATTTTAAATGAAGGTTAGCTCTTTTCTAAACTTCCTAAAGCAGTAAGAATAAGCTCAACACAAACCAACAAAGTACATTTAAAAATAACAAAGTTCACATACTTACTGCCACATCTAATCTACAACAGACATAACAAAAATACACATCACAATGAACTACAACAACATTGTTCATTACAATAACTAAACACCACAATAGTCCATACAACAATTCAAAAAAAATTTCAAACAAAACACAACATAACCCAATCACTACTCATCCTTATCACCATCGTCATCTTCTTCATCTTCATCATCATCTGGAATACTAGCATAATCAAATGAGGGTACCGTGGATATGGAGGAAATACTACACTCTGATCACCTCTAATGAGTTTATCTATAGATGTGTTGTATTTCTCTTCATAATCATTATGCCTCCTTAAGCAAAAATCAATATTGTCTACATGGTTTTGAAGATTCAATAACTTATCCCTAGAATAGCCTATGTTTTCCATCATCTTTTGCAACATTTGAGTCTGTGAATCAGGACTGGATCTGCCATGGGATGTAGATGCACGAGATGTAGAAGCACACGACGTAGAAACACTAAAACTTCTAAAAATTCCCCCTCTTCAGCTAAATATTGAATGCTCAAAATAAGTCTTCCATTCACACTAGTAATGGGCTTTAGAGGTTGAAGAATCTCCTCCCAAATATCAAATCTAACACTAGCTTGCTTACATTAAGTAAAGTTTAAAGATGTGAATCCCAAACCTGCATTTGTGGATGATCTGGCAGAATTGTTGATAACTTGATAAATGAGAGATTCAATATTAATTGGTTAATACTGCTGAATGCAGTAGTTTAGTGTAGCCCTCTCTCTGGTCATTTTGCTAACATGGTTTGTAGGGAGTAGACAAGCAGAAATAAAATAGTGCCATGCTCTTGCATTGGCATCCATCTTTGACATAGGAAAGTTCACTCTTCTACCACTGGTAATTTTCCATAGACCTCTTCTAGTAGTTAACGATGAAATGGTCTCATCTAACTCCTCCTCAGTAGGATTGTATTTAGAATAAAAATACATCGTATCTGAATGCAATTGGTAAAAACAAATTGATTACCTCTGGTGAAAAAGCTAATGACTTTCCTCTAACCATCACCAGATCATCCTCTGACTCAACGAGATTGGCATAAAACTCCCTAACCACAAAAATCACTGCAATAGAAGAAATACAACAGAATCGATCCCACTGTCGACAGATAATTAAGTCTTCTACTTCTCCACCCAGATTCTTAAAACAATGCTCAGGATTCAATTTCCTTGATTGCAGCGCTTTGGTATATCTATCCTGAGCTTTCAAACTAAAGAATTTGCTCGAATCGAATGTGGCTTTCCCCTTACTCCTTTAATCCTTTGTTCCATTTCTAAAAATTACAAAAAAATCGCAATAAATTCCAAAATCAACCCTAACTCACTAGATCTAACTTCTAAAAGCTTAAACTCATTTTTCCATGTAAAATCCATCAATTTTCATCAAAGTTTCTCCATGAATAGTAAATTTCAGATTTTCCATAATGCACTCCAAATCCATGGTGAAAATCAAATATATTTACAAAAAAGAGAAGCTCTAAACTTGAGAAGAGTAAATCTAACAAATTTGGCTCAATTTCACAAAGTATTCTTCACTTTATGGGGATGACCTAAGTTCCAAATCGTAAGTACTTAAGGAAGAAGAAGAAGAAATGGAGAAAAAATGGTGGTTTTTGGCACTTAAAACCATCATGAACTGGTTTTCGTGAACCGGTGCTTAAGCGTGATAGGATTGGTGTTTAAGCGTAACAGGTTCGATGCTTAGGTGCCTAGCTCCTGGATTTGCTCTCGCTTAAGTACGAGGAATTGGCGCTTAGGTGCCAGTGTATAATTTTGTATATTTCCAAATTTTAATTCAAATGAACATCTTCCTAAGTCAACCACCCACACAAGGTCTTGATAAATCTTAATAAAAATTTTCTTCCCCTTTTTCTCTCTTCTTTCTAAAAATTTTTCAACTATTCACAATGTAGATTCGATCACAATAGCACAAAATTTTCACACAAAAGAAACACTTTCATTAACATATAATCAACAATCTCAAACATAAATCACATATTTAATCTCCTCTCCCAAAAGTTTTAGATGAGATAACATCTAAATTCATCACAAGCAAAAAAAACACAGACTCTGAACTTAATTCTATTCTCCATTATCTCTGGCCTTCATTTGTTCCTTTTGAACCATTTGACACATAGATTTGATAAAACAGACGATGATGAAGAACTTTGATAGAATCCTCTTCAATCCACTTGCTTTTCAGATACATTGCCTTATATGCTTCTTCAATATAACTTGTATGACTGAATTGTATTTTAAGATGCCAACCAATATGCACTAAATGTGCGTTAGCTTCATTTAGCTTTTCCTCAATTAAAGCCACACCAGCCTCAATTTTTGCAATATTTTCCGCAATTCCTTCAATACTAACTACTAGGAATTTGTTATATAACTCTGGCGCACTTTGACTTGCAAACTTCTTCTTGACGGCTTCATCCTTCTTCATCAATTCATTCTCCCAAGAAGACATCTTTACTAACTTATCACCTTTTACAACTCAAATCTATCTTCACATATACTTTAGAATGAAAATATTGAAAGGGCAAATTTTCTCTTAATTTCCATGCTATTTATAGACTTTAGTATAGCCTATACCCACTTCCCACATCTAAAAAACACCAAATAATGTTCAAGGCCACTTTACCACATTTAGTTCTTCTAGAACATCATTTAGGAACGTTTTTATAACTCCAACGCTTAAGCGCCAGATTTGGGTGCTTAGGCGCCAGTGCTCATTTTAGCACAGGTCAGCTTAATGTCCAAATACTCATTCTAAAAAGTCTAAGAAATCATTTAAAGTCTTAAAATTATCAAAATAAGCTCAAAATACTACCACAATTTTCTAAAACAAACACAACCACAAAACATTCAAAATAAAGGCACACTGATAACTATGGGTTGCCTGCCACAGAGCACTTGGTTTTACGTCGTCAGCCCGACGTGCCTAGTGTTTATTCTGGGTGACCGAACATCAAAACAACATTCACTTTAGTCTGATCCCCTAAGAAATAAGGTTCAGTCTATGACCATTCACTTTGAAAATTTTTAGTGTTTCAGGATCTTTGATATTCACAGCTCAATAAGGATAAACTTTTATCACAATAAATGGGCCAATCCACCTGGACTTAAGTTTGCCTGAAAATAACCTCAATCTTGCATTATAAAGCAAAATTTGTTGCCCTAGCTCAAAACTTTTAGTAAGAATCTTCTGATCATGCTACTTTTTCATCTTATCTTTATAAATCTTAGCATATTCATAAGACTCGTTCTTTATTTCTTCCAGCTCATTTAATTGCAATAATCTCTTTTTACCAACATCCTTCAAAATTATAATTAAATTTCTTAATAGCTGTCGGCACTATTTTTAGGTTGTGTGTTTTATTTTGAAAAGAGAGTCGCCTACAGAAATTGTCGGCGAATTTTAATTTAATTTAAATAAATAATTTGAAAAGTAGTATTTGATTTTGAAAATAATTTTAAATTTGAAAATTTTAAGATATGAAATCAAACCGATCTCACATCCCGAATAGTTTATATAAACGAGCGCCGCACCACAAACCGTGTATCTATCCCGAAGAATAGACACACTCGCTTGATAATGGGGCTCGATTAAATAAACTAGAAAGGTTTGTGACATCCGTTTGGTCCGCGAACCAATTTTATAAGCCGACAAATTCCCTCGCTTAATATGAAACTATTAAACAGGGTTTATATTACCCAGGTTCTTAAAGTTCCCTATAAGGGCAAGCCCCTATAGTTAATTACATCTTAAGTGACGGGAATCACCTAAGAAAACTCTCGATAATAATCAATAATTCCGCTCTCAAGAATTTCAAAGTTTAAGTTTTCAAAGGATTGAATTTTGGAAATTTCAATAGGGAATGGATCAAATTTAGAACATTTTTATTTTGGGAATTCAAAGGAAGAAAAGTAGGAGAGATTATGGATTCGAAGTGAACTTCGATAATTTCCCGACTACCCTATTGTTTGGCTTGAATTTAAGAAATTCCTAATGTTTATTTAATGTTTTAATCTTGCCAATTTTAATTAATTAGGGCTTATATTTATATGATAGAATCATACAAATTGCCTAGAAGATATGAGGGTTTATGTCGTATCGGACGACTACCTCGGAATCCTAAGACCGGTTAGGGTTTAATTTGCAATGCAAATGCCTAACGAAGAGTCGAGGATTTATGTTGCACTAGTGCAAACTACCTCGAAGTCCTATGACTTTGTTATTTAATTCTAAGAAAGTTTTGTCGAAGTAGGTTCAAGTTTTGTCGACGACGATGGCCGTGCTGCCCACCATGCTCCGAGCTCCTTGTTGTTGCAGAAGTTTAGTTTTAGAAATCATAAATCAAGAGATGAGAGAAGTGTTCTGGTTTAGAGAAGTCTTAATTTCCAAGTGTTTTTTTTTTGTGTTTTAATTAAAACAAATCTTAAAGTTGATTATAACGACACCGGTTAAGATCCCACGGTTCCATCCTTCCGCATCATTATTTTTATCGGATTCACTTAGTCCGGATGAATTTGCTAAACTCAATCGAATGAGTTCCACACTTTCATTTAGACCGTGGGAAATCCCGTTAGCAACACGTAGGTTACATCATCCGAGGTATTCCCGATCATCCAACAAGACGTTTTAATTTAGTTGTAATTGTAGTTTTGTGTTCCGTTTGTGATTAAATTTTGAGTTGTCTTATATTTTGAAATGTTGTGGAGGTGAATTTTATCTTGTAGTGTCTTTTAATTTAATTATGGGTTTCAGTTTTGGTTTCCGTCCTAAAGGTGTCGGTTTTCATGCAATCGTTGTTTATCATGCAAGAAAAATAAAGTGCATTTGCAATAGAATCAAACCGCAATAAAATAGAAGCGTACCCGGAGGGTCTTCCCGTCATTCCAAGCTGCACTTAAAACACAATTAGAATATTTAAGCAAGTTCCTAGGTAAAGCTAAGGGAAAGGTTTATGGTTTTCTATCAAATTCCTAACCCTATAACTAGTCATTTCCTACGACGTCTCAGGTTCTCATGTTTTTTAGTTTGAAGACGATTTTCTTCATCAAAGAACAATTAAGTTCAATTGTTCTTATAAATACCCTATCATATCGAGGAAGTGCTTAAGAAGAATCTTAAACATCTTTTCAATATTTCTAGGATTGTTTCAAGTCCAAATGAATTTAATTGTGTAAATGAATCGATCGTCCGAGGTTTTCAAGTTTTGTTAACTCGCTCAGATGAACTAGGATGTTTGAATATCCTTATAAGTGAAGTAGCATTTCATTTTAATGTTCTATTTAGGAGTTATGATAACTAAAGCTCCTAAGGGCAAAATGATATTTAATGATTTGTGATTCAAATTTAAGTTCAAATTAATGATTTAAGTTTGGAATAGTTGTTCAAGTTATTTTAGATTTATTTCTTCATGTCTTAAGTGAGGTTATTTAATTCAATTTAATTTAATTTAATTTAATTTAATTTAATTCAATTTAATTCAATTTAGTTTGATTTGATTTAATTTAATTCAATTCAATTTATTTGATTTAATTTCTTAATTTAATTTAATTTAATTTTTAATTTAATTTAATTTAATTTAATTTATTTAATTTAATTTAATTTATTTAATTTAATTTAATTTAACTTTTAATCTTAATTTAATTTAATTTATTTTTAATTTAATTTACTTAATTTAATTTAATTTTTAATTTAATTTAATTTAATTTTAATTGAAATTTTTTTTGAAAGAGTTTAATGATTTAATTTTAGTTTAATGATTAAGTCTTTTAATATTTTAAGTTTGAGTTATCATTTTAATTAAGAGTTGAATATTAATGGGATGATTAAATTTAGGGATTTTTAAATTAAAGAATAAATCTCTTCCTAATAATATCCCTATTTTAATAATTCCAATCTTATTATTCTTCCAAATTCAATTAATTATTTAATTAAGGTTTAATCATTTTAAATTACTTAATGGGTTTCTACCCTTCAATTATTTAAATTTCAATCATCCAAATCAGATTAGGATCAAATATTTTACTTGTTAATTTTTATTAAACCTAAAGTTTTAATTAAGGGTTAAAATTTTAATTACCATTTTGCCCTTTAAGCCTAATAATTTCATAACTCACTAAATTGAACTCAAATAAACTTGAAATTTTTATGTGACTTCACCTATGTGTCAATAAAGACATGAGAGGAGAAAATGTGATTTTTCTGTATTTAATTTATTTATATAATTATTTTTTGTAGAAAATAGAAATTTCCAAGGAAAATTCAATAATATGACCAAGGGAAAGTTTCTGTCCTTAAGAAAATTAGGGGACATTCCTAATGACAAGAGGACCACTTGGACCAAATTTTGTAATTTTTTGAATTATATTTTATTTATTAGAATTATTTTAAGTTCTGGAGTATTAATTAATTTAAAAATAAAATAAATGTTGAAAAATAAATTTTATAATTTTTAAAATTCTCTCTGATATCAAGGATTCCAGAGAACCAAACTTTACAATTTTCTGATTTCTCCTTGATTTATTATAATTATTTTGGTGAAAATGCTAGAAAATACATTTTTTTTTAATTTTAAAATTACCCTAGAGCTTTAAAAATTAATATCTCACTAAATAGACCTAGGAAAAATATGGGACTTGTTCCTAAGTGATTAAAATTCAAAATATGACATTTTGGTGAATTTTATTGTTTTTGTGATTTTTATTATTTTTTAATTATTGAAAATATTAAAATAATATTAAAAATCAACTTTTTTAGAAAATTGAAATTTTAATTTTCTTAAACTCCCCTGATATCAGAGAGACTCCAAAACCAATTTGGTGAATTTTTGAAAGATATTTTGAAAGTTATGAATTTTTAAAGTTTAAAATGACTAAGTGGCTTAATTAACCCAATTAGTGGGGCTAACCAAGTCCAATTGACCTCAAATTTTTATGATGGGTTCCTCTCGATCCTAAAGGTCAGTGGAGAATTGATTTCAAGTCAATTTGATCTATAGTTAACTCTAATTAATTAGAGATCTATTTTGGGTGTTTAAGCAATTAGGGTTAATCTAAGTGAATTAACCCAAATCCTATTTTTCCTAGGGTTCTCTCGGTCATATGGAACATCACCAAATTTTCCTAGAATTTATTTTACAACATGCTAATTTTTGGAATTAAAACACTTAAAATAGCAACATGCATTTGAAAAATCAATAACTTTTCATAGGGATGGCCTCCGACTTTGGAAAATTCGGGGAATGTTCCCAAATTCGGGGGCTTCAAAAGCCCTATGGTCTCATGCCATGGTGAATTGTATGAATACATGGAGAATTAAATGTATGCAGAGAGTAAATAAATTACTAAAAATAAAATACCTGGACAAAATTGAATGATTTCTTTTCCACATTATTCTCCTCTCGTTCACCGAGCAAGAGGGTATTTTTATTTTATTTTTGTGATTTTTCTACACGAGAGATATGAATTTTCCAAGTTTAGGGAATTAAATAAATAGGAAAATACCCTATTTTTCTATTTATCCACGCGGCGCCGCGTCAACCTCGGCAGCCTCCGAATGCACACGCGGCGCGCTCCCATTCGACGCCGCCATCCGAGTCGGCAACCCGGCCCCGCGGTTCTCGTACCGTCTCCTCGGTCCGACGCCATCCGAGCCGTCCGTCCGCGCGTGTATTAAATGGACGGCATCCGTTCATCGTCCCCAAGTGTCCTCACCCGAGAGCCGTCCACACTAAATCCTTAAGATCTCACTCGATACTCGACAGATTTTTATGTTCTTATGCTCTATGGATTCGTCTCGAAGAGACGAACACATCTATACGGTTATCATGCATCGAAATTAAGGCATTTGAAATGGAGAATCTCCGGAAGCTCGGGATGAAGAATTAATTCATACCTTAGCTCCGAGAGGTGAAGCCTCGATCGGAGATGCTTGGCACGTTCGTTGGAGCCGCAGGAGGCTAGGGATGAAGCCCGGGGATGTGGTGAATTGCCTAGGTGTGATTTCCACCAAAGCCGATCACAACCTTTGGAGTCCGGAACAACCGGGTGACCCGGAGATGGGGCTTTTGCCGGTGGACACCTTCCCTCGACTCGGTGCGGGTGTAGGACCAATCAATTTGGGGATTGGCTCACCGTGGAGAAGTGTCCCGGTTTTCGGGTGAAATTTCAACTCGAAATCGAGCTCTCGGAGAAGAAATGGCAGGGGGATCTCACTCGGGGATCAAGTGCTCTATGTGTGGGGAGGAGTCCGGAACAATTTTGGCGAGTTTCGGTAAGGTCCGGTTCAAGCACTTTTCATGGCCGAGAAGGTGAGGGGTTTAAATCAGGAGATGTCGGAGGGCCTCCCGTGGGGAGTCGAGGGCCGGGATCGAGCCGCTCTTGGCATGTGAAGAACAGCCATGGTGGCCACTAGGCATGGGGCGGCTCGACGAAGGAGAATTCCAAAGTTCGGCTCCTCCCAAGGTTTCGGCCATGGTGTTTTCCGGCGGCTCGGTGGTCGGCCGGCCGTGCATCGGTCACCATCTTGTTCGGGTGGGTCGTGGCTGGGGTTTAGTGTAGGCACTGGTAAATGCCATGTGTAAAAGGCTTGGATTAGAATGGAATGGGAGAGGGCTTATTTTGGCTCAAATTGGTCAACCCCTCCACTTGGGCTAGGTGCACCACCCAAGGCTTGGTTTTGGTCGAGGGAAAAGTGATTTGGCTCAAGCATAATCGATAGGGTCAAGTCACCATCCAAGCACAATTAGGCATAAGCATGGTTAAGGGGAATCATGGGAGTGGTTAATCACCTTTAGGAATTAAGGAAAGAGCCTCCTCCTTTTGCCCAAAATGGCATGGTGACATGTAAAGAGGCTCTCATGGCTCCATGGCTCCATTTGGCTTGGGAAAAGGTTGGGTCAATTTCATAAAAATGGGTTTTAAGAATTTTGGATATTTTGGTGTGAATTTGTATGGGGCTTGATTTGGAATTGTTTGATGATGGAATTATAACTTAGGGAATGGCTTTGATTAAATGGATGGCAAATGGAAATGTCATGTGGGCTTTAGGGCCAAATTTGGGCTCATTGAAATGGTTTTAGATGGGCTTTTAAATGGTTTAGGAAAGTGGGCTTTTGAATTTTAAAATGGATTTTTGGGATGAAATTTTGGTAAAGGCTTGGGCCAAATAATTGTTGAGTTTGGTTTAGGGATGCTTCATGAGTGGTTTGAAACAAATTTGAGGTGATTTGGGTTTGAATTGGGTTGGATATGGGCTTTTTGGTAAAGAGGCTAAAGTGGGCCAAAATGAGCTACCATGTGCCAAAGTTGGGCTAGAGTTGAAATTGATGTAAAATTAATGTTGGGAAATGTTTTTTGGGAGTGTTTCAAAGAGGTTTTGGCTTTGGTTGGGTTTTGATTTTGGGGTTTGGGCTCATTTGGGCTAGGTTTAGGTTTAGGTCGAAATTGGGCCTTTTGATTTTGGGTTGAATTTGAGTGGGGTTTGGGTCTAAATTTTGAGCAAATCATGTTAGTGTTTTGTTCATGGGGATGTTAAGAAAGGTTTGGAAAAGATTTGGGGTTAATTGGAGTTGAATTGGGTGAGTTTGGGTTAGGTTTGGGTCATAGGTCCAAATTGGGTTTTAAGGCCAAAAGTGAAATTGGATCCCAATGCCAATCAAATTGGGCTTGGATTTGGTCTAGATTGGTGTTGGGATGTTGAATTGAAGTTTAGAATTGAATTGGACCAGAATTTGGGTCAATTGGGTAGGTTTGGTTTGACATTGGGTTTACTTTAGGTTAAAATGGGTCAAATTGGGGGTTTTGATAAAAGTGGGGTAAATTGACAAAATTGGCTCATGGTATAGTTGAGCAAAATGAAATTGGGAATATTTAGGATTTTCTGGAATTTTCTGGGAATTTTCTGAATTTTTGGATTTTTGGGTCAAAAGGGGTATTTTGGGTATTTGGAAGGTATTGGGGGGTATTTTTGGAATTTTTGATATTTTTGGATATGGATGATCAATTTGAGTGATGTGGAAATGTTTGGGATTGATTTTGGAGAATTTTGGGTAATTTGGAAATTTTTGAGAAATTTGGGCTATTCAGGGCTTTGGGTAGGTTGGCAGGTGTTGGGTCCCGGGGTCAAAAATTGAAAATTTGGAAAATTGAAGATTGGGTGGATGTAAGTGGAATGAAATCATTTTTGTTGAGCCATGAAGCCATATCAAGCCCACATGAGCCATGAAGAGACTCATTTGAGGCATTCACTATGTTGTTCCTAACCCTCTTAGCCGTGGCTTAGGGGTTAAGGACCATCCATGTGAATCACTTACATGAGTCGGGAAGTTAAGTTGGGTAAGGGTGTGTTTTTAGGAAGTGTGTGAAAGTGTAGTGCATAGGTGTAGTGTATGTGTAAGTCAGCCCTTCACTGCACTGAGCCACCCGAGGCGGTCCTAAGGCCAAAGAGTCCTATAGGAACTCATCCTTTAAACTTCCACATTCGATTTCAACCCTCTAGGTGATTAGGGGTCTATAGTCAAGTTTGTGGAGTTTGCGAGGAGTTTAGAAGTGGTTTGAATTTCTAAAAGGTGGGTCCCAATTCTAGTCCTCTAAGATAGTCAAAGGAAAAGCCTAAGGCTAGATCCTAAGTACTAAAGAGAAGAAGAGAAGACCTCATCAAAAATGAGGTCAACAATAATCTCAATAAGCTTTATGCTCAAGTTTCACTGGTAAATGACAAGCTTTCCCATAAATTAACTTGAATGGTGACATTCATATAATAGGTTTGTATGCAGTCCTATAAGCCCATAAAGCATAAGCAAGTTTAACTGAACAATCCATATTTGTTGGACTTATAGATTTTTCTAAAATTCTTTTGATTTCTCGATTGGAAACTTCAACCAAACCGCTGATAAGCAGTAGAAATTTGATAATTAATATGATATTTCTTCAATAATTTTTCTATTATCGTAATTTTGAAGTGACTTCCCCCATTAGTTATTATAACTCTCGACATTTCAAATCTGCAAAACATATTCATTTTTAAGAAGTTTGCAACACTTTGAGCATCGCATCGAGATAAAGCAACAACTTCTATCAATTTAAACCCGTAGTCTACTGTTAACTACATATATAAATTTTTGAAAGATGATTTAAATGGTCCCATGAAATCTAATCTCTAAACGTCAAATATTTTAACTTCCAAAGTATTCTTCTAGAAATATTTCCTATATGTTGACAATGAGCACGATTTTCAATATATGCATTAACATCTTTAAAGATAGTAGGCTGATAAAATCTAGATTACAAGATTTTGTATGTTTTTTTATCAACACCAAAAAATATCCCAAAATCAGAATTATGATATTTTTAGATAATTTCAAAAGTATGTTCTAAAGGCATACACCTTCAAATAATTAGATCCTTCCTTTGTTTATATAAAAATGGGTCGTACCAAAAATAAGTCTTAGCTTCAGATAAAATTTCCTCCTCAGTTGGTGTGTCAGACCATAAGGTAAAATGTTACTAACAATAAAGTTCACAATCTATGCATATCATGGTACACACCATTCATTAATATTGACCAAATTTTCATCTGGAAAATGTTCATTAATTTCTTCTTCAGAATAGAGTGATTTGACAGTCAAGTTTGGATAGATGATCAGTAATTTGATTATCAGTTCTTTTTCTATCAACTATTTTGAAATCAAATTCTTGCAAAATAAGAATCTACCTTATCAATCTTGGTTTTGCATCATTCTTTTTCATTAAATACTTAAAAGCAGAATGATATGTATACACCACACATTTGGTTCTAATTAAATATGATATGAATTTATCAAAGGTAAATACTATTGTTAATAACTATTTCTTAGTTACAGTATAATTAATTTGAGCTTCATTGGGAGTTTTACTACTTTGAAAATTTTAGCATATTTCTTTCCCAAAACAGCTCCAATAGCATAATCACTTGCATCACACATTAATTCAAATTGTTTTTTCCAATCCAATGAAACAATAACTGGTGCAGTGATTAATTTTTATTTTAAAAGCTCAAAAGTTTTTTTGCAATCCTTATGAAATTTAAAAATCATATCTTTTTTTAGCAAATGGTAAAGTGGCTTAGTAATTTTTGAGAATTCTTTAATATATCGCTTGTAGAATCCAGGATGTCCTAAAAAACTCCCAATTTCCCTCACATTGGTTGGGTGAGGTAAATTAGTGATCACTTAAATTTTAGCAGGATCTACTGTCATGCTTTTCTTTGAAATGTGATGTCCCAAAAAAATTCCTCATGCTACCATAAACTGACATTTCCTAATTAGGGACTAAATTTCTTTCCTCACAGGGTTTAAGAACTTGTGATAAATGTTCTAAACACAATTCAAATGAAGTTCCAAACACCAAAAAATCGTCCATAAAAACTTCAATTCCTTTTTCAATTAAATTGCAGAAAATAGCCTTTATACATGTTTGAAATGTAGTAGGGGCCTTACATAAACCAAAGGGCATTCTTCTAATAGTAAATGTATTATAAAGGCTGGTAAACATTTTTTTCTCTTGAGCTTTTGGAGCAATTTGTATTTGGTGATAACCAGTATATCCATCCAGTAAACAAAAGTATTTATGCCCAACTAGTTTATCCAGTATTTGATCCAGAAAGAGTAATGGAAAATGATCTTTCCTCGTGGAAAGATTTAATATTCTATAATCAATGCATATTCGCCATCCTGTAACTTGTCTTATTGAAATTAGTTCATTATGTTCATTAAAAGTTACAGTTACTCCTCCTTTCTTAGGAACACAGAGTATTGTACTAACCCATGCACTATCTGAAATAGGATAGATAATCCCAACATCTAACCACTTTATAATTTTTTTCTTAACAACTTCTTTCATAATGAGATTTAATCTCCTTTGAGGATCAGTGTTGTTTTCTTTCATCATAATTTTATGCATACAAATTGAAGGACTGATTCCATTAATATCAGCAATTGTCCATCCAAAGGATTTCTTATATTTTTTAAAAAATTTTAGTAAACACTCTTCCTCTTCTGAAGTTAAGTTCGAGGAAATTGTAACCAACAAAGTTGAGGAATCACCTAAAAAGGCATATTTTAAATGTTTTTGAAGTAACTTCAATTCAAGTTTAGGAGGTTTCTAAATTGATGGACGAAATGATTTGTTTTTTTCCTTCATGTCCAAAACTTCAAGACTTTCTTAAAAAATATTTGAATCTTCTTTAATAAAATCATTATGATGTTCTAATTCCTCTTCTTGCTCATAATCAAATTCATTCATTTCTGAATTATTTTCATAAGTTGTTTTGAAATGGCATTCACTAAGATATCTCATTACATCCATCCTAAAAAATTCATCCTCTTTATCTTTTGCAGGGTATTTCTTTGATTTGGAAATATTAAAAGTAATCATTTGATCATTAACACACATAGATAATTCTCCTTTTTGCACATCTATCATTACTCTTCCTGTAGCTAGGAAAGGTCTCCCCAAAATGATAGGTATCTCTTTATCTTCCTCCATATCTAGCACAATGAAATTAATAGGAAAGATAATAAATGGATCAACTTTCACCAAAACATCTTCTACAACTCCTTTAGAATGCGTTATAGAATGATCTGTTAATTGCAAAGTTATAGTTGTAGGAGATATTTCTCCTAATCCCAATCTTTTAAATCTAGATAATGGCTTAAGATTAATGTTTGCACCCAGATCACATAAAGCTTTCCCAAAAATTCTGTCTCCAATCACACATGGAATTGTGAAACTTCCAGAATCTTTAAGCTTCTTCAGAAAGTTTTTTTTAATTTTAGCACTGCACTCCTCACTATGTGCAACCATCTCATTATCTTCAAACTTCCTTTTTCTGTTAAGAATATCCTTCATAAACTTCACATAGCTTGGCATTTGTTCTAAAGTATCAACAAAATAAATATTAATTATAAGCTTTTTATTGATTATCAAAAATTTTGAAAATTGTTTATCCAGCATTTGTTGATGAAGTCTTTGAGGAAATGGAGGGGGTGGCGGCTTTTCTAAATCAAATTTAAGTAGAGAAATAGGTTTCTCAAAACCTTCTGGAGCGTCCTCTTTAGGCTCTTCAATTTCTTCATTCTCTACTTCAATCTCTTTTTTAACTCTATCTTCCAACTCTCTTCCACTTCTAAGTTGAACAGCCTTTACATGTTAATTATTCTGGTCTTTTAGATTTGCTTTTGTATTTCTAGGAAGTGTTCCTTGGGTTATATTACTTAATGAATTTTCAATTTGTCCCAACTAATTCTCAATATTTCTAATTGCAGTTCCTTGACTCTATAAATGATTTCCCATTTGTAACACCACTTCCTCTATAGAAAACTTCTTATCCTTAAATTATGGATTATTATTAAAACCTGGAGGATAAGTAGGTTTATAAATACTATTACCTTGGTTGTTCCAGTTCCCCAATGGGTTTCCTTGGTTATTCCCCCATTACTGATTAGTACCACCCAAATTGTTATTCCAGTTAGAGTTAGGATGGTTTTTCCAAACTAGGTTATACTAGTTTGAATATGGGTTATTTGACTTGTTATTTACAACATTTAAAGTCTCAATTGATGTTTGAGAATCTGTCATTTGGCCTAATGAATTCTCTTCAATCATTGGAATTGGTTGAGAAAAATTAATTCCAAATTGGTCTATCTTCCTTGAAATTATAGCAACATGATTTGCTAACATTACAAAAGCTTCAAATTCATGAATATTGGATACCTTCTTAGAATGTTCCCTTTCAGAAAGTCATTGAAAATTATTAGTAGCTATTTCTTCAATTAAAGCATAAGCTTTATGAAATGGATTCGACATTAATGAACCACCAGCAGCGGCATCGATAATAGATCTAAAAGATCAAGCTAATTCATTATAAAAGTTTGAATAATTAACCAATATGGCACAACATGGTGTGTACACTTTCTTATGAGTTCTTTAAATCATTCCCTAGCTTCATAAATAGATTCCCCTTCAAACTGACAAAACGATATAATATCATTTCTAAGCTTCGCAGTCTTTGATGATGGAAAATATTTAGCAAGGATTTTATGTGCTAAATCACCCCAATTTCTGATAGATCTAGGTGCTAATGAATTCAACCATATCTTATCCTTATCCCTAAGTAAGAACAAAAAGAGCCTAAGTATTATAGCAATATCAGAAACACCATCATATTTAAATGTAGTAAACAATTCTAGAAAATTGGCAAGATGACAAACTGATAATTATACACCATTTGGATAATAGTAGTTTTAAGTTCAGATGAATTAATAGCTACAGCAAAATCTTGAATACTACCATGAAGTTCATCCACTGTAGAGTTTGCATAATCTCTTAAAGGTCTAAATTCTTGATGAATTTTAGCGTTTGGATTATTTTGATTTGCCACTTCTTTAAATTTTTGAATTTCTTTCTGTATTTTTAATTTTTAAAATTTTTCTACTTCTAATTCAGAATCGTAGGGTATAAGTCCTTCAGAACCTGAACAACGCATAAAATATTACAACACAATATTGAAAATAAAACACAACACACATAAACATATAAAGTTTAAATAAGACATTTTAAAAATTTCTTTTAATTTTTCTTTCAATTTCAAATCCAAAGAAAATATTTGATCCCCAACAACGGCGCCAAAAACTTGATCTCTTTGTGATAATTATACTTGTGGTAATAAAATTTATACTTCTAATATTTGATATATTTTTAATAAAATTTTCTTCTTTACAATGGCACAAAAAACTTGAGTCCCATGTATATAAGAATTCAACAGTTATGTTTAAATTTAAGGATTGTACACAAATATGTGTATGTTTATCATATAATATAGGACTTTCTGATTAAGCCCCGAAATATCGATCCCACGGGGAAAAAACTTTGGATATTAAAAAGATAAAAAGGTTTTAGATCAAAAAATCTATTTAGAAAAAGACACTTAAACAGTTTTAGATAATAGAAAACTTGAAAATGTGATTCTTTTTGGTATTTTCTTAAATTATGAAATGAAGTAAGAATTAACTAACTATAACGGTATTTTTGTAAGATTAAATAAGTATAGATGAAAATAATTTTTTTTTCTTATCATGAATAAGTAATAAGTACAGGAGTTATGTCGTGGAAGTATTCAAAATGTGTTGTGCCAAATAGGGGCAATATTATTCTTTACCCTTACTAGAGATGCTATAAAGAACAGTGGCTAGTTTAAAGTTTGAATAATTTTGAAGACGAGTTAGGTGGGGAAGTTACTAGCTCTCACTCTAGAGTTCCATCCTTCCCCTTCAATAGGGGCTAACATCTCGCATCAAAACCTAAAAAAATAAACCGAATTGAGGGCTTTATTCTATCATGCTAATGTCCTCTAATTTTACACCCATCAAAGTATATTTTCCTATTTATTTGCACAAAATTATATGAATTACTTTCTCATCCATACAATCCCATGTGATTTCTACTAAATGTTGACTGAGACAATACCTACTAGGATCTTATATGTTCTCACAATAAATTGCAACATCTTAATTGGTCAAATCAAGAAGTAAATGAAGTGCAAGGATTAATTCAGCACAACTTCTTCTAACATTAAAAATCAATACTTGCACAACTTCCATCCAACACTTAATTACTTTTCATTTTAAGGGAAAAGATAAAGAAAACTACTTAGAATCCATGGAGAAAACACAACAACAAGTAATTTTAAAAGTAGAAATCATGTATAAAACATAAGAATTTTCAATTAAAACCTAATGAAGTACAAAGATAAAAACTTATCTCAAGTTCCTCTCCACCAATCTCTTGAACTTCCTTTGAATCTCTTACTTTCTCTTACAAGACTCCCTGTGACTATTCACCCAACCCAAGAGGGTTTAAATCTCTCTAAAACAATAGATTTTTACTTAGAAATCTCTACCCACCTTCCCTTTCACTAGGAATGAGATAAGTATGAAGAAAACCTAAGTAATAATCCTACAATATCTTACTAAACTACTCTCTAATTACTGTAAATACTCCTCTAAAATCTCTCTTACTACTCTCCTTCTTCTTCTTCTTCAAGTCTTTTCTTTTATAGTTTCTCAAAAGGTTCCTATGTGTTTCTAACAAATGTGTCCATATTCAATGAATCCACCCAAGAGATGCATCCATTCAAGTGAAATTTAAATTTTTTTGGTACCCTTCATCAGTTACCCACGTTTGTACCAAATGGTGACTCAAACACCACTTTGAAATTCACAAAAAAATTTCTTAAAATTGCAAAGTAACTACCCTATGCTTGAGCGTGGGGTCTCTGGCACTTAGGCGCGGCCTTCTCTGTCTGCTGACGCTTAGGAACCCCAGTTCAATTTAACACCTTCTTCATTTTTTATCAAAATTTGATCCTTTTTCACTCCATTTATCATATTTATTCCATTTAATTATACCTGAAACAAAAACACAAAATACATTCCATTAAAGTGTAATATCATAAAAAATAGGTATAAAAATGAGTACTAAAATATTATATATTATTGGTATATCAGTTGCACTCTTCTTTATAGCCATAGTGTGGGTGTGTTGCTTCCTTTACGTAGGTGTGCTCCTCTTTAAGGCTATAATGCAGGTGTGTTGCATCCTTAACATGGATGTACTGGTCTCACTTTCTTCTTTTTTGCTCTATTTGAACTCCTTTTTGCTTCCAAGTGCTTGAATCTTGTCACCTGCACAATATGACAAAATTACCTTTCTTAAGTGTTATAATAACTTAAATTATGGAATAACAAGAGTAAATCTAAGGTAATTTATCACAAATTTAGTCGCATCTATTAATATGATTTTTTGGATGATGCAACATATGGGTTGCTGACAAATGATCTCTGATCAAGTTGTATCGACTACCTCCATGACCAAATAGACTTAGTGTATAATAGCATTGGATTATGAATCCATAGAATCTTCACCTAGCAATCTCTACCTGCTTAGGAACTCCTTTCCTATTTATTGATATGCCCCAATTATGTTCATTCCACTCTTTTGCCACATCATCGTAGTCCTCTCATAAGGCCCATTTGGTAATTAGCCATTACACATCTGGCATATGGTGATTCACCCTCTTCTCTGTGGCCCGGTTTGGCTTTGAAGCCTTGAGATGATCTTATTTGAGATGACCATATTAATCTTTGATATTCTCATTCACTAAATATCAAAATAAAAGTATGATTATTTTAATCTAATGTATTCCTAGCTATCTCTGTAATTAACTAAATGTACATGTTACTTTGAGAGTTGCTCTCCTGACCATAAAATAAAAAAAATTTTGATTCTCTGGTTATATGTAGGTAATCTGTATAATATTTTCTTCATGCATACACTTTCAATGTGTTTTGACCTGGTTTTATTTTGGGCATATATGTGTGATCTATCACATGAAGATTATCTTATAGAAATTCTTCATATTCTTTTTTTTTCATTTTTTTATCTAGTTTCATTATATTTTCTCAGTTTCCAATTCCTCTTCTTCCTTAAATCATTTTGATGGTCCACGAGAAAAGTTTATTTGGAAAATAGAATTACAAAATAAAAATTAGACAGACATGCAAGTTTGAGTTTAAAAGAACCAAAAATATACATAGTGACTATATTAAGGAGAATACTCTCTCCTCACTTTAGGAGTCTTGCGTAAATATTATGATATAGTATTCATATTTGCATCACTTTTGTTACCACTTAAACATGGGATTCAATCTATATATCAATTTCTGAGGTTACTAATTTGGTGCTATTATATCCCTTTCTGACCCTCACCATTTCAGTTACTTGTTTTTCTTAAATAATTGGTGTTGTTGTATACTTTGATTATACCTTGAAACTTTTTCTTGCATTTCATTGAAATTTGTTTTAATTAATAACAAATAAATAGCCAGAGAATGATTATGATTGAATTTTCTGAGGTGACCAGTGTTTCATTTTTTCCCGGTATTTTTCATGCTGAAGAAGGGACCATTACCTTATTTCCTTCAAGCATCCCATTAAAATTATCCTTGATAATCTTACCCTCACTAAAGCATCTGCCATGTGCCCTCCTTTGAAGAAGAGGAGTCATGCATATGGAACTTCCTTCACTGTGGTAACTCCTATTGGTACTAGCCCTTTCTCAAAAAAGAGGCTAGTACTATATGTGATGCACTGCAACATCTTTCTATTTTCTCCAAACTATTTTGCGTTTCTTTCATGTCTTTTATGTTATATACCAAGAATAGGTTATTACAGGTTTAACAAAAGGTATCTTCACTTGTATCAGCTCAAAAGGTCGTTCAAATCCCTCTAGTTGAGAATCCTTGTTTTATAGTTTCTAACAGTGTGGACCATGTTCAAGTTAAGATTTCTAGAAGATCTTCTCTGCCAAGAGATTCTTTTTTCTATACATTCATGATGTCACTTTTATAAGGATTTCATGGTTGATGAATGGTAAAGTGGATGCTTTGGCTCATTTGGCTAAGGAATTGTCTAGCCACAATAGAGATCCCATGATAATTTTGATCCAAGATAGAAGGGTCCCATCACCAGCACTTATAGATATACTTGTAACATTAACTTTAATAATGCAAGGCTCTCACTACTTCTGCCAGCCAAGTTCATGATTGGCAAAAAAATTTCATTTTCTATTTATTTAAAGGCAGGCTCCCGAATGATCACTCTTTAGATACATAAATTTAATGGAGATCCTTTTTATTCACCATCATGAATGATATGTTGTATCATCATTCTCCATTATCTTGACAAAAAAGAGTCCAATAAGGTCATGAACAAGGAACATGAGGGTAATTATGGGGCATATCAATCTGACCCAAAATTAATGATTAAAATCAAAAGACATTATCATTAGCCTTCAATGACTCAAGAATATCTTGAGTACTCTAGAAAGTGTCACTAGTACCAAATTATTAGCTCGGTGCTACACCAACCCCTAAATATCTTACATTTGATAATGTCATCTTGGCTCTTTGAGGCTTGGATGTGTCAATATTTTACTATCTATTAATTCTCCCTCCTTCAAAGGACACGGATTTAACTTAGCAACTACTAACTATTTTCTTAAGTGGGCAGAAGCTATACCTTAAGAGAGCTGAAAGCCGAGTATGTCCTTCATTTTCTCAAGCACTATATAGCGTACAATTTTGAACTACCCTATTGTATTATTTTTTATAATGACATGGCTTTTATAAAGTACCAATATTAACCATTTTTCCCATTGTCATGACATTGATTGGCAAGTTTCCACCATTTAGTATATGAATATGTGTTTGATATGATGCACACTTGCCGCCCTTTTAGTGACTTACCCATCTTCATGAAAATGGCATTGCTAAGTTGTACTTATCAATATATGAGTAAAAAATATGTTCTTACATTATTACAAGCATTCCCTTCATTGTACGGATCCAAGCTACTATAGTTCATAAGAGCAAGGCTCACACTCCTCTCAACTGTGTATCATCTTAGCCATTGAGTAGTTTCAAACTATTGGAGTTTGTGATTTTATAATCAGAGTATTCTACATTAAATAATATTTTTGAGAAGCTGATTTTATTTTATAGTAGCTTGATAACTACTCAAATATGATTAATTATTTCTGATTTGGCTAATTCGAGCTTGGTCTAATTTATAAAAGCTAGAGATTTTGATTAATTTTTGAGTCAAGCTCATGACTTAGAATATGGAACACTCTATTTCATTGGGTCATTGTTTTCCTAGAAAAAAATTCTTTGACCACTGAAGGATTTGCACTCTTTTCTCAGTTGAATCTAAGTTTGGCTCTTATGTTGAGTGATGTGTACCAAAGCTTGCTTAATTTCCTTCATAATTTACATATTTTTACGAATGAAGTTTCACTTTAACGAAGGGTGTTTTCATGTTTTTTCTGCAGATACAACATGTAGGATAGCTAGAATGAAGTGGAGAAGAAATGGAGCAAAGTGGAGGTAACGTGGAGTAAATCTCAAGCACCCTGGCGCCAACCCTATAGCTCTTAGGTGCCAACCCTATGGCACCTAAGCACCAGAACCTAGCCAAACAGAAAGTGAGCATGGCGCCTAGGTGCCAAACCTGCTTGGGGTAGTTCCTCCAGGTTTCTCCACACGATACAGAGATTTATTTGGCGCATATAGGTTGTTCAATAGAGGAGATTTGGCAACTTTGGACAAGCTGAACTTCACAAAACATTAGGGAGAAGTTCTTGTGAAGCCTAGGGTAGGAAATTTTTTATAGTAGGCTAATTTCTTAAGGGTTGGTGAGGAATTTGCGTGTGATATTATGGGAAGAACTCAGCATTGCAGGAGGTATTTGGAGATCCTTTGTCAAGGTGATTTCATCACTTTTGCAGGGGAAAAGCAAATTATTGTTTTTTTATTTCATCTTGTACTGTTTGTAAACACAATTCTAATGGATTTGCTTTGTTTAAAAGGATGACTTCTATTGTTTCTTTTATACTTTGTGAGTAGTTCTTTCTTACATTTCTCTTGCGATGAATAAGTAGGTGTTGTAGGATTGTAGGATGCTTTTAGAACTATTTTACATTGTTAATGCCATGAATATTCTTCCATGCTTAATTTAATTTTCATTTTGGCTAAGTGATTAGTTAATACTTGTTGTGATCTGTAATGACTAGAGAAAGCTATGGAGAAACGATTTCGGTATTCACATTGAACTGGTGGGTGAAGGAAAGTAATCCATAAAGAAATGCAAATAGATAAGGAAATAATATTTGATGGGTTCAAATTGGTATTTAAGGAATTAAAACTAGTTTATCCATACTTCTTTATGCACTCAGAAGAGGGTAAAGAAGAGAATTATTCCTATTTGTCACTAGCCATAATTTCAATTAAAAGAATTTTATTCCTATACACTACTTATAACATTGCAAGGGAGGGTAGTTTTAAATCTTGATAATCACAAATTCAAGTAAGTAAAGTATGTTTACTTAGGATTTAACATTTACAATTGATCACAACTCTGTAGTTCTAGTTTTTAGATCTTCAACCTAATCTAAGTTCCAAGCTAAGAATTAGTTTTAGTATACCAGAACTTGTCCTAAAACGCTAACCTCTCGCTCCCTATAAGATCGATATTACGGACTCAAAAACCCAATATTACTGATACAACACGTATACTTGTGTGAAACCCTAGTGTGCAAGTGCACCTAAACTGGGATGGTATCAAATTTTTAGCACCGTTGCCGGGAATGCTACGGTGTAGTTATCTTAGGAGAATTCTAGTTTAATTAATTAGAACTAGACTTGGAAAATTGTGGTGTAGTCATATTGAGTAAATGTTTTTATTGTTTGAATAAGAAAAAAAAATTAAAATTTTTTTTTTATTTAGTGTGTTTTTTATGAAACTTATTATTTAATTCATTAGTCAGTGGATGCAAAGTGAAGGACCTTCGGGTCTTATTCAAAACTCGAGAGAATGATTATAAAAATTAGAAAATTAAAAAGATTTCAAGAACTTGTAGAAGAAATGATGAACATTCAAAAAAATAATTTAGATAATCAAATACCAATTAATGAACATCATAACACACATAGACCATTAAGGTATTATGCTAATCCAATGGAAGATAAAATTCACTAAAGTATTCAAAATCATGTCGTAGAAGTTAACACGTTTGAATTGAAGCCTACTATTATCCAAATGGTATAGAACATCCAATTTGGAAGAACCCCATCTGAGGATCTAAATTTACACTTAGCAAGTTTTTAGAACTTTACACTACATTTTGTTATAATAGCTGTCAAATGACACTGTTAGGCTTAGGCCTTTTCCCTTTTCCTTGAGGGATAAGGCTAAAATGTGGTTAAACTCATTAGCACCTGGATCAATTAACACTTTGGGTGACTTAGCCCAAAAATTCTTAGCTAAGTATCTGCCACAATCAAAAGCTGCTAAACATAGGAATATAATTACTTTATTTTGTAAGTTAGAAGGTGAGTCGATTTATGAAGCATGGGAATGATTTAAGAAATTTCTTAGAAAGTGCCCACATCATGTTCTGCCTGATTGGTTGATTATTCAGCCTTTAATAACGATTTAATAGGATCCCTTAGAGTTATTATTGATGGTGCCACTGAGGGTTCACTAATGTCTAAGCCATTTGATGAGGCTTATTCTCTAATTAGGGAAATGGCCACTAAAAATTTCTAATGGCCCTCTGATAGAGTAAACCCTAGGAAGGTAGCTAGTGTGCATGATACAGATGTGCTGTCAATTCTAGTTTCTCAGGTAGTAGCAATATCAAGGAAGCTAGATCAATTTAGAATGAACCAACATCAAGTACCTCCAGTAATTGAGGATAATTCATTTAGAAAAATGGTTGATGCTAGTACTTCACCATTTGAGACCTTAAATGCAATTAACAATAGACCTAACAACCCATATTCCAATTTCTATAACCCAGGTTGGAAGATCCATCCTAACTTTAATTAGAATAATAATTATGGTGGGGAAAACCTATAATGGGGAAATAACCAAGCAAGTCTTCAAGAAATTCGAATAACCAGGGTAGTATCAACAATAAACCTTCTTATCCTCTTGGATTTAACTCTAATCCATGATTTAAGGAGAAGAAGTTGTCTTGCGAGGAGGTTGTAGTGCAAATGGGGAATCAACTGCAAAGTCAAGGATAAGCTATTAAGAACATAAAAAACTGGTTGGAAAAAATTACTAACTTCCTTAAAAATCGATCCCAAGGGACTCTTCCTAGCAACGCTGATATTAAACCTAAGGAGAAAAATAGTGAGCATGTGAAAGCTGTCGAATTAAAGAGTAGAAGACAGTTGGAGGATTTAGTTTAGAAAGAGACTGAGGTTGAAAAGGAGACTGTGGAACCAGAAAAATCTTTAGAAAGTATTTCCAAAGATTTAGAAAAACCAGTCTCTCCAACTAAGGTTAATTAAGAAAATCCATCACCTCCATTTCCTCAAAGACTCAAACAACAGAAATTGGATCAGCAAATTTTAAAGTTTTTAGAAGTATTTAAGAATTTAACTATTAAAATTTATTTTGTTGAGGCTCTGGAGAAAATGCCCAGTTATGTACAGTTCATGAAAGATGTTCTTAATAAGAAGAGGTAGATTAGGGATTATGAGACAGTTTCACTTAGTAAAGAGTGCAGCACTATCATTCAGAAGAAGCTTCCTCAGAAACTTAAGGATCCTAGGAGCTTTACTATTTCTTGTGCAATAGGAGAAAGATTTCTTGAAAAAGTTTTATGAGATCTTAGAGCAAGCATAAACCTTATGCCATTGTTTATCTTTAGAAGGTTAGGATTAGGAGAAGTGTCTCCGACTACTGTAACCCTTTAGCTAGCTGATCATTCGATCATTTATCCAAATGGGGTTATAGAAGATGTTTTAGTCAAGTTGGATAAATTTATATTCCCTGTTGATTTCATTATGTTATATATGGAGGAAGATAAAGAAATTTCAATCATTTTATATAGTTCTTTCTAGCCACTAGATGAGCTATGATAGATGTGCAAATTGGTGAATTAACAATGAGAGTAAATGATGAAAAAGTTATATTTAATGTTTTGAAATCTATGAAATATCTTCCAAAGGAAATTAAGATGCGTGTTTTTAGATGTATTTAATTTATTATTTGAGTAGTAGCCATTTTCAAGGAAGTTATGAAGTTAAATCATTAGAGTCAGAATTGGATGAGGAGGAAGACAAAAATGGTCAGGATGAATTAGACCTATTCATTACTAAAGATTCAAAATTTGTTTAGGATAGGTTTGAGATTCTAGATGCAAAAGAAACTAGCAAACCTCTTATTTCTTCTGTTAAGAAACCCCCTAAACTTGAGATGAAAGTGCTTTCCACGCACTTTAAGTATTCTTACTTAGGTAAGCCATCTTCATGACCAGTTATCATATCCTCAAATTTGACTCATTTGCAAGAGGAGAAATTAATAGATATTCTGAGAAATTATAAGAAAGCTTTCAGAAGGACCATAGAAGATATAAAGAGGATTAGTCACTCTATTTATATGCGTAGGATTCTGATGAAAGACGATCATAAACCTCGAGCAAATCCTCAAAGGAAATTAAATCCAATTATGAATGAAGTTGTCAAAAAGGAAATATTAAAGTGGCTTGATGTAGGTATCATCTATCACATATCAGATAATGCATGGGTTGGCCTTATTCATTGTGTTCCTAAGAATGGAGGAGTGAAAATAACCGTAAATGAACAGAGTGAATAAATTCTAACTAGACCTATCACTAGGTGGCAAATTTATATAGATTATAGAAAATTAAATTCTGTCACTAGTAAAGATCACTTCCTTTACCTTTTTTAGATCGGATGTTGGATAGGCTAGCTAGCCATCCATATTTTTGCTTTCTTGAAGGATATTTTGGATACCATCAAATTCTGATTGCTCTGAGGATCAAGAAAATGCCACATTCATAAGTCCTTATGGGACTTTTGCTTTTCGATGAATGTCTTTTGGGTTATATAACGTACCTGCTACTTTTCAGAGGTGTATGATGTCTATTTTCTGTAAACTAATTAAGAAAGGAATTGAATTATTTATGGCTGAATTTTCAGTGTTTGGACCTTCATTTGAATCATGTTTACATCATTTGGTGAAGGCATTTAAACGTTGCGAAGAAATGAACTTTGTTCTCAATTGGGAGAAGTGTCAATTTATGGTCTCAGAAGAAATTGTACTAGGACATAAATTATCTGCAAAAGGCATGGAAGTAAACTCAACAAAGATTCAAATAATTGAAAAACTACCTCCTCCTACTACTGTGAGGGGAGTTAGAAGTTGTCTGGGACATTTTGGATTCTATCGGCGATACTTAAAGGATTTTTCCAAAATTGCCAAACATCTACGTTGTATCTTAGAAAAGAATGTCAAATTCAATTTCGAACATGAAATTTTAAATGCCTTCAATATTTTGAAAGTGAAATTAGTCACTGCTCCTATTATTATTTCACTTGATTGGGGGAAACTATCTGAGCTAATGTGTGATGCTAGTGACTAAGTTATTGGGACAGTTTTAGGTCAAAGACACGATAAAATCTTTAAGGATATATACTATGACAGTAATACCCTTAATGAAGCTCAAATTAATTATAATTCTAATGAGAAGTAGTTATTATTTGTAGTATATACTTTTGATAAATTTAGGCCATATTTGATTAGAACAAAATGTATTATTCACACTGACCATTTTGCTATTAGATATCTCATGTCAAAAAAAGTTATTAAACCAAGATTGATTAGATGGGACTTTTTGATCCAAGAATTTGATATTGAAGTAGTAGATATGAAATGTTCTGATAATCAAATAGAGAACCATTTTTGAAGACTAAATATGGGAGATTGATATACCGATGAAGGTGAAATTAATGAGAATTTCCCTGATGTGTAACTGTTTGCTATTACTGTGTGGCATATTCTGTGGTATGCCGACAGAGTAAATTTTATTGTTATTGATATTATGCCCCATGGAATGACATGCCATCAACTAAATAAATTTATACATGACACCATAAATTACTTCTAAGATGACCAATATCTTTATAGAGAATGTAAGGATCGGGTAATTAGAAAATGTGTACCCACCCTAGAAATTATTAAGAAATGTAATGATTCAGAATTTGGAGTTGACAGAACTGCTTATAAGATTTTGCAATCAAGATTTTATTAGCCTACACTATTAGAGTGTGAATTTATATATAAAAACTTGTGATAGATGTCAGTGAGTAGGCAATATTTCTAAGCGAGATGAAATGCCCCTAAATTTCACTTTAGAGAATGAGTTTTTGATGTGTAGGGTTTTTATTTTATGGGTCCGTTCGTACCCATTTTAGGGAAATAGTTATGGACTATGTCTTAAAATGGATTGAAGCAGTAGCTCTTCTTAATTTTGATGCTCAAAGTGTAGCTAAATTCTTAAAAAAGAATATCTTTAGTAGATTTGGCATGCCTAGAGAGATCATTAGTGATGGACGAAGACACATAGGAATGGAAAAATTGAAACATCAGTTACAAAGTGTGAAATTAAGCATAGGATATCCAAATCTTATCGTCCTCAAACGAGTGGTTTTGTAGAAGTATCCAATAAGGAAATCAAAAGGATTTTAGAAAAGACTGTCAATCCTAGTAGGAAGGATTGGTCTATGAGACTAGATGAAGCAATATGGACTTATAGGACTGCTTACAAAATTACTTGATATTAGGTCAAACTTAATTTATATCAAATTTTAGTATTTATGTCAAAATAAGTTCAATTTAAGTTGAACATAATGTTCAAATAAGTTCAATTTAAGTTGAACTTAATATTCAATTAAGTTTGGTTTAATTTAATTTTATTATTTGATTTAAGATTGATTCAGGTTCAATATGAATTGAACTTAAATATATTTTGAGTTAGATTCAATTTAGGATTGATTTAAGTTTAGTGTTGATTGAACTGAAATTTGATTTAAATTTGATTTAGATATAGGGTTGAATCTAAATATAAGTTTTGGATTAACTTGGACTCAAGTTAAGTTTTGGGGAAGTTAGGTTCAATTTGGATTGAATCTAATTTTTAGGTTGCCTTAGGTTTGAATTAGGTTGAACTTAAATTAGGTTTTGATTAAGTTAGGTTCAATATGGGATGAACCTAATGTTTAGGTTAACTTAGGTTTAAGTTAGGTTGAACTCAAGTTAGGTTTTGATTAAGTTAGGATCAATATGGGTTGAACCTAATGTTTAGGTTAACTTAGATTCAAGCTAGGTTGAACTCAAGTTAGATTTTAGTTAAATTAGGTTCAATATGGGTTGAACCTAATGTTTAGGTTAACTTGGGTTCAAATTAGGTTGAACCTAATGTTTAGGTTAACTTGGGTTCAAATTAGGTTGAACTTAAATTAGGTTTTAGTTAAATTAGGTTCAATATGGGTTGAACCTAATGTTTAGGTTAACTTGGGTTCAAGTTAGGTTGAACTCAAGTTAGGTTTTGGTTAAGTTAGGTTCAATATGGGTTGAACCTAATGTTTAGGTTAACTTGGGTTCAAGTTAGGTTGAACTCAAGTTATGTTTTAGTTAAATTAGGTTCAATATGGGCTGAACCTAATGTTTAGGTTAACTTGGGTTCAAGTTAGGTTAAACTCAAGTTAGGTTTTAGTTAAGTTAGGTTAAGGATAAATTTGGTTAGGGTTTGAAGTTGTTTAAGACTAATGTAAATAAAACATAAGAATTAATTAAGTCTAATTAGGTTAGACTTAATTAGAGTTTAAAGGTTACTTAAGCCTAATATAAGTAAAGCTTAAGGATTAATTAAGTCTAATTAGGTTAGACTTAATTAGGGTTTAAAGGTTACTTAAGCCTAATGTAACTAGAGCTTAAGGATTAATTAAGTCTAATTAGGTTAGACTTAATTAGGGTTTAAAGGTTATTTAAGCCTAATGTAAGTAGAGCTTAAGGATTAATTAAGTCTAATTAGGGTTTAAAGGTTACTTAAGACTAATGTAAGTAAGGTTTAAGTATATTAATTTTGTTTAATGAGGGTTAAACCTAATTAAGAATTGTATATTATTAAACTTAATGTTTTTAAAGTTTAATTATAATCAATTAAGTTTAAGGATGTTTTAATCCTAATTAATATTTGTTTATTAAACCTAATGTCTTTTAAGGTTTAATTATGATTAATTAAGTTTAAAGATGTTTTAAACCTAATTAATATTTGTTTTTTTAAACCTAATGTCTTTTAAGGTTTAATTACGATTGATTAAGTTTAAAGATTTTTTAAACCTAATTAATATTTGTTTATTAAACCTAATGTTTTTTAAGGTTTAATTATGATTAATTAAGTTTAAAGATGTTTTATACCTAATTAATATTTGTTTATTAAACCTAATGTCTTTAAAGTTTAATTATGATTAATTAAGTTTAAAGATGTTTTAAACCTAATTAATATTTGTTTATTAAACCTAATGTCATTTAAGGTTTAATTATGATTAATTAAGTTTAAAGATGTTTTAAACCTAATTAATATTTGTTTATTAAACCTAATAATATTTTAGACCTAATTTATTTTATCTTAAGTCCAATATGATTAAGGTCTAAATGTGTAACTAAATCTAAAATGGTTAGACCTAATTAAGTTTTAAAAGGTTCTTTATAGGGTTAATTAAATATAAGTTTATATTTATTTTAAAATGTCATTTTAAATTTTCAAATGGTTAAAATTTATATTTTAGGGTTTAATATCATTCCTTGAATCTATAACCAATTTCCAATTTAAACTTTGTCTATTTTCTTAATTTCTGATTTTCTAGAATTATTATTAAAATAATTGCTAAATCTTAAGAAAATTTGGAAATGTCATCTTAAAATATTTTTCTATCTCTAGAAAAATCAGAGATTATTCCTAAAGACTTAGAAATTAATCCCCTAAAATTTCATAATTTTCTGATATATAAATAATTTTTAATAATTAAAATACTCCAAGAGGTATTTAATTAATTAAAAATTAAATATAAATGAAAATTTAAAATTTTCAATTCCACATTGTAGAGCTCCCGGTCCTGAGTTCAGGGATATTTTTAATTTATTTTTGTGATTTTTATATAAAATGATATGTATTTTTTATTAAATTAAGGTTTTGCTGAATTAATTAAACCTAAAATTAAATATAAAAAGTCGGGGAGTGCCGCGTGTCCTCGGGGTCGTCGAAAACGGGCTAATCCTCTATGGGGATCCGGACAGCGGAGAAAGAGGGATATAATCTTAACCGTCCGTTTCCATCCAAAACACGAAAACGGACAGTTATGGTTCATCATCTTCATCTCGCTGATCCTGCAGACCGTTCATGATCTAGAATCAATTTCTCACTTGATTCTTGAAGAAACCAAGTGATTTTTTATTCTACACCTTCGTCTCGAGGAGACGAAGACATCCATATGGCTTTGTAGGGGTTTTGAAATGGTTTCTTTCACAAAGTGTGAAACCCAACCACCATTGATAGGGAAGAGCCATACCTTGGCCTCAATGTGTTAAATCTTGATTTGATTGCTTTGGATTGGTTGTCTTGGTCCCAGAAAGCTTCCAGAGACTTCAATTTGAGCTTAAATTAGGTCTAAATGTGATCTTGATTTTTTAGGAGCTCGGTTTAATGTGAGATGGTGAGCAAAAGGCTGGAGACTATGGGGAGGCTCAATTTCAGTTGGGCTCTTCTTCTTCTGACCCCTAAATGGATTTGGGAAGGTTAATTTCGAGTTTTGTGGAGTTTGATTTTAAAAACCTAATTTATCCTGGTTTGGGTTAATTTGGGCTCTCTCGGTTTGGCCAACTTGAGTGGATTGAGTGGGTTTTAGGATCTAATTTTGATGGGATTCTGTTGCTTAGGTCCTAAAGAGAAACTTTGATGTTAAAAGTTTCTAGATTTGAGCAGTATATGGGGATTTAGAATTTCCTCTTCCTCACTTAGTTATAAGCTCTCGGGTTAGGCCATTTGAGCTGGTTTCATGGAGTTTTGAGGCTAGCTAATGGCTGGATCTTGATTGGAATTCACTCCTAAGGTCCTAAGGAACAAGTTTGTTGTTGGGAGTTAGGGGAATTGGATAGAGCTTAGGCCACTATTACCCTCTTCTTCTCTCCTTGCTTAGGCTTATGTTAGGCTCTATTTATAGCAAGGGGGGCGGTTGGATGAATTTGAACTGAAGAAGGCTCATCGAAGGATGCTTCCAACCTTCTCATTAATGTTTTGAAGATAGATTTCAGCTAAGGAAATAATGAATTTGGGTTTTCCAAGCTTAGCCATCATTACCTTTAACCATGGTAAGGATTGAACCCCAACCTTGTCTTGTTCTCATTGATTCCCCTATGAGGTGGATATAGCAGATTATAATCAGTTAGATTAACCTTCATATGTTTATTTAATGGAATAAAGGAGAGGATGACACATATTCTCTTCATCCACCATGGTATGACAAATAAGGTGAGTGATTCACTTCATGCATAATCTCCTCATCATTTAATCTTGCCATGGTTAAGGTTTAATCCATGCTAATTTCCTTTTTCATTGGGTGCTTAAGATGGTGACCAAGATCATCTCTAAGGTCGCCGGCGGCCTCATTTCATGCAAATGGGTGAATTGAAGGAAAGATGACACATATCCTCCTCCCTTCATTATTTATGTCTTTTATTCATGATGGCTTCTTAACCTTGGCAGAATTTAACCTTATGTCTTGGTTTCTTTCCATTGGATTAAGGAAGAGGTGCTTGCCACCTATGGAGCCATGTCACACCTCATGTAGAGAGGGGATGACACATAAGCTTAACTCTTAACTAAACCATCATGATAACTCTTAACCTTGGTTAAAGGTATTGAGTTATGGGTTAAGTAATGTGTTAACCATGTCATGATGGTTTTAATGAGTTTTAGGCTGCCCATTGGTGATTTCCTATAATTTAGATTTAAGTTTTTTAAAAAAATCAATAAAGGGTTTATGACATTATATGTGATGTCATAAATTTAAATTCAATTTAGGATTATCTTTATATAACTCCATTTCTAATTAATTAAGTGATTAATTAGAAATATATGGAATTATAATATTAATCCTTAAATTAATTAAAATTATTTTTAGAAATTTTTACGTCATTGATTAAAATGCCATTTTATGTCTTCTCGATTTAATTTAATATTATTGGAAATTGTCTCATTAATCAATTTATTAATTAAAATTAATTGATTAATTTAATATCTTTTTTAAGTTAAAGATTTAGATTTGTCATGTCTTTAAATCTTTTTATTTTAATTAATTAGAAATTAATTAAAATATTAAAATGATTTGATTAATTTTATGTCTTTTTGTATTAAAGGTTTAATTTTGTCATATCTTTAAACCTTTATATTTTAATTAATTAGAAATTAATTAAAATATTAAATATTCATTTTATTAACCAAAATGATTTGATTAATTATTTTGTGTCCTTTTATTTTAAAGGTTTAATTTTGTCATGTCTTTAAACCTTTATATTTTAATTAATTTAGAAATTAATTAAAATATTAAATATTTGTTTTATTAATCAATTAATTAAAAATGATTTAATTAATTACTTGATTAATTTTATAATCTTTATCATTTTATTTTGTTCAAAATTAGGTATTTTGACCAAATTTGATAAATGTTGACTATGGTTGATCAGTATTGACCTAGGTTGACCTAGATTACTCTGAATTAACATATTCTTGTCCAAGTATGATTAATTTTGATTTCCTTATCCTTATCAAGGTTTTGGATAGTCATAAAGTTCAAAGATTTTAAACTTTGGGTTTAATTTGGTCATGTTGATTAATTTTAGGGTTTGGTCCTGATCAATGTGGTGACCTTGAGTTAATTTTGATTAATCTAATCAATACCAAATTAATTATATCAATGTTTGTCTTTTGTAGTCAAAGGAGCATGTGTTGGTTATTTTTGACCAAATTTAACATATTTAGGTTAAAATTGACTGAAGTTATATTATAAGTCATGTTTGATTATTTTAGCATCTTGGTTAATTTGATGATCAATGGTTGATCTTTGAGTCAAAAATTAATTAATTTGTCCAAAATTGTTTTCTGGGTCAAAAATTGGCCTATTGTGTCAATAATTAGTCATTGGGTTAATAATTGGTCATTGGGTCAATAATTGGTCATTGGGTCAATAATTGACCAGTTTGACCAAAGTTGACTTTTTGAGTCAAGGGTTGACCTATTGGGTTAATGGGGTTGGTCATTGGGTTAGGATTGACTATTTTGACCAAAGTTGATTATTTTGGGTTCAGGGTTGACTTATCATAAAAATGAGGTCAACAAAAGGGCCCCCAATATGTGTGGAATATTGTATAAGTATGCTGCACATATTGGCGTTGACCGAAATGGTCTGAATATTTATTTTCAAGAAATGTCTCATAATATTAATTAGGAAAGGAGTGGATGTCGTACCGCTCCTAAGGAATGTCAGATGTCTCATATATCAGTTTTTTTTTAAAAAAAACGTCATTTTCATGTCTGGAAAGGGACTTATATCCAATAATTGAGGAGAGAAAATAGATGTCATATTCCATTTCTCAAAATGTCAATGTTGATATTTTGTTAGAGGAATGCCATAATTTCCGTGTCAGGAAGGGACTTACATCCAGTAACCTGAAAGAGAAAATGGATGTCATATTCCATTTTTCAAAATTTCAATGCCGATATTTGGTTAAAGGAAGGCCATAATTTCCGTGTCAAGAAAGGACTTACATCCAGTAACCGGAAAGAGAAAATGGATATCATATTCCATTTCTCAAAATGTCAATGTTGATATTTAGTTAAAGGAATCCCATAATTTCCGTGTCAAGAAAGGACTTACATCCAGTAACCGAAAAGAGAAAATGGATGTCATATTCCATTTCTTAAAATGTCAATGTCGATATTTAGTTAAAGGAATGCCATAATTTCCGTGTCAGGAAAGGACTTACATCTAGTAACCGGAAAGAGACAATGGATGTCATATTCCATTTCTCAAAATGTCAATGTTGATATTTAGTTAAAGGAATGTCATAATTTTCGTGTCAGGAAAGGACTTTCATCCAGTAACCGTAGAGAGTGGCGAACTCACTAATATATTTGTTGGGAATATCTTCTGGGGATTTGTCCTATATAGGTCAAATGATGATTTTCATGCTAATTATCACGAGTCATTCATTTTGTCATTTTTATTTTAAAAAAAATTATTTTAACATTTTTTTTAGGACCTGCCGACACATCACAGACAATAGGGAATGTTTTTTCAACATTTTATTCTATTTCCATAGATAATGTACAAAAAGGTCACTAGTACATATCATTGCAAACAAAAGTTAACAATACATGTATGTACATATCATATAGCACGCATGCTACAAAATACCGATATATCACACATCAAAAGCTTCTACATCTTCGCATTCATCATAGCATAGCCTTGGATACTATCAAACCATTCATAAACGTCTTACACTCCAAAACATTGTTTTTCAAGCATGTCTTAGGTGTTTGGACATTCACAGGGTCATGGTAGTTCCAAAGGTTTCAACCCTTCAAGTTCTGGGATAGTTTGATATCCAATAGGTCGTTTGTCTAGTTTCATTCGTCGCAGAGTGATCGAAATGCGTGGCCTATTAATACTCGGTATATAGTGTTTCACAAAATCTGCACCATTTCCTTGGAATAAGAGAACTGATCCTCGAGTTAACATGATATGGCATGTCCCTTCAAATTCTCCAGATCCCAAAATCTGTATTTCTCTTCCAAATGTGATGGAACAACGATTCATTAAGGATACAGTACAAAATGGACTTTCGAAGTCGTGATTGTCAATATGGGGAGGGATACAATCTCCTTCATCATATATGTTGATAATGCAGCTATCAGGAATACAGTTTGTGGGTATGATTCCCCAAGTGACAAGACGTCTGATGAATTGAATTATTATAGTGGGTAATGGATCGACATGTTCATATCGTAAGATCCTGAGAAGATTCCCCTCTCTGTCTCTTGCATAATTATAACAGCACCCATATTGGATGGTCTGTCTGCCTTCGCCACGAATCCATTTATTGGGCTTAGAATATGTCTTTCTTCTAAGATTTCCAGCCCTACCCTGGTCCCGGGCTTCTATTATATGATCAATAATAGCGACTTGCTTGTCATCATCAAATATTCTGGTGAATAATTTAAGACCATCGAGAATATTTATTGTTCTTTTGTTCATATGTTTATATTGTTCAAAAGTCCTCCATTCAAAAGCATGAATCCGTCGTGCTTCTTCTCTTGAATGATCTTTTCTGTCAACTTTCTTACCCGACACCTTCAGGTCTTTGGCAAATATGATTTAAGACAAAGTGATAGGTACTTTTTCATCCCGGTTTCCCTTTGCAAGGTCTAGATTTGTCATTTCTGATGCAGAATGTATTTCCTCAAATGGAGTATTAATAGTCTGAGATTTTAACTGACTAATGTCCTCCATATTTTATCTTTCTTGCAATTATTTTTGATGTTTCAATCGTTTATTACGATTCCGTCTTTGTGATCGGGTGAGTCCTGTTGTCATATTTTTTATACCAGATGTAGAGGCTCCTTGTACTAAAGTAGTCATAAATTCTTGTTCATCCGAGCTGTCACTGATTTCAAAATCATACTCTTCGGGCTGTCGAAGTTTAAATTCTATCAAAGGTGTCTGCATCTTAATCTCATTATGATTAACTAGATAGAGTAATGATCTTTAATATATGATTCAACTTGTAATAGATCAAAGTTGAAATGGATCCTAGTCCCCTCGTCCATGTGTCGGCGGTCCAAGGCAAAAGTCATATTATTTTTTAATGAGAAAAATAATCTGTCTTCAGTCATTTTTTTCTGAAAACAACAGGATAATGTAACATTTTAGCCTTTCAAACATTTGTTCAATAAGTGAAAGAGATGTTACAAGACATAAAAGTCACGGTTCATATCACAAAGATGATTTTGAGAAAAGATTTTATTATCCTAGTATATAAATAAGTCATTATTTATTTTTTTATGCCGCGTAATATTTTTTTAGGAAACGGCCATTGATTGGAGGTAAGATTGTTTCTCCTTGAAAATCCACCAGTTGGTGAGATCCTCCGGAATATATCTTTTCAATTACATATGGGCCCTCCAATATTGGTTCAAATTTGCCACCTATCTTTCGATGAGCTAGTATAGGTCTTCGAAGAACTAAAACTAATTTGCCGATTTGAAAGGTTCCTGGGCGAACTATCTTATCATGGGCCCGTATCATTTTTACATGGTACAGTTCAAGATTTTGCTAAGCTTGTAGACGTTTGCCTCCTAAACTCTCAAGTTCTTTAAGTCGTAATCTGACATTCTCTTCTTCAGTTATTTTATTTGCTATCGCAACTCTGAGAGGATGGATTTGGACTTCGAGTGGTAAAATAGCTTCAGAACCATATACCAAAGCAAATGGTGTTGACCGTGTTGGCGTTCGATATGTAGTTCTATTAGCCCATAAAGCTTCTATTAATCATTCATGCCACTGTCTTGGGCTGTTGACTAATGTCTTTTTCAAAATTTGAACCAAGATTTTATTGAAGGCTTCAGCTAAACCATTGGGTTTAGGATAATAAATTGTGGAATACCTCCAGTCTATTCCATGTCTTTTGATAAAGTTGTTCATTTTTGTATTTTTAAAGGCCAATCCATTATCTGATATGACCCTTCGAGGGATTCCAAATCTATAAACAATATGTGTTTTAAAGAAATAAAGGACCTGTTCTGCCTTGACTTCTCTAAGCGGTATTGCTTCTCCCCATTTGGAGAAATAGTCAGTGGCTGCTAGAATAAATTGATGGCCCTTAGATGATGGAGGATCTATAGGGCCCACTATGTCGGTGCCCCAACATTCAAATGGCCAAGATGCAATAGTTGGGTGTAAGACATTGGGAGGCTGGTGTAAAACTACCCCATGTATCTGACATTGATGACATTTCTTTGCAAAATCAAGACAATCAGTCATCATTTTCGGCCAATAGTAACCCATTCTTTTTATTTTCATTTTCATTTTAGGTCCAGATTGATGTGCACCACATAAACCTGAATGGACCTTCTTAACAATCTCTTGAGCTTCAACTTGGCTTAAGCACCTTAACCACATTTGGTCAAAAGATCGTTTATAAAGGACATCATTTATTAGAGCATATGATAATGCTCTTTGTTTAATTTGAGTGGCAATAGAAGTGCTTTCAGGTAATCTTCTAGTTTGTAAATATTGAATAATTGGTAGTCGCCAATCATCCCTTTCGTCATTCATTGTCATTGCTATGTTCTCACCAATTTTATGCAGATTATCCATGTCAATTTGAGAAAGTACTTGTCGTCCTTTTATAGAAATGGGTATGCCGTCTTCCTCTGGACAAGCAAATTCTTTTGCAAGTTTTGTGAGAGCATCTGCTAAAGAATTATCTTATCTTGGGACTAAGAAAAATGTCACATCGGGAATTTGCTGAAGTAACTTCAGAGTGTAACGAGAATATTGTTAAAGTCGAGGTTTTAAAGTCTTATATTTGCCAGCAATTTGATTGATAATCAACTGAGAATCTCCATAGATATTAATGTTTTTAATTTCCATTAGTATTGTTAATTCTAGACCGGTTATGAGTGCTTCATACCCGGCTTCATTATTTGTACATGTTTTAGTCAGATGATAGGAAAAGGGCATCATCGTTTTGTCTGGAGTGATGAAAATCAATCCTACTCCAACTTTGCCTGGTATAATTGTCTGTTTGTGTTTATCTTTCCATGCAGATGATGCTCCATCAAAGTAAAGTTCCCATCGTTGTACATTGGAATCTTTTATTTCTGATATTTTTTCATCAGGTAAATCATCATTAAGAGGTGATCCAGTTGGAATTGGGTGTGCTGCTAAAAAGTTTGCCAAGATTTCTCCTTTAACAGCACGTAATGGTACAAATGTTATGTCGAATTGAAGTAAGATCATTGCCCATCTTACTAATCTCCCAGAAAGTGTCGGTCGTGTCATTAAATATTGGAGTGGGTTAACTCTTGAAATAAGGGTTACTTTATGAGAAAGCATATAATGCCTCAGTTTTGTAACTGCAAAAATCAAGGCTAAACAATGTTTCTCAATTGCCGGGTATTTTATTTATGTTGGAATCAGACAACGGCTTAAATAATATAACGCATTTTCTTTTCCCTCGTCATTTACTTATGCCAAAAAATGCTCCTAGGGAATTGTCCAATGCCGCGGTGTAAGAAATTAGAGGTCTTCCTACTACAGGGGCTGCTAAGATAATAGGGGTTGTCAGGTATTGTTTGATGTTTTCAAAGGAGTGTTGGCATTTTTCATTCCACACAAATTTGGTATCTTTTTTGGTTAGGGCAGTAAGAGGCCGACACCTTCCTGCCAGATTGGAAATAAAACGTCGTATATATGCTAACTTTCCTTGAAATGATCTCAATTGAGATAGATTTTTGGGAGGAGGCATATTTAGGATAGCTTCGATTTTGAGAGGATCAATTTCTATCCCACGATGTCGAACTACAAATCCTAAAAATTTTCCTGAAGTGACACTGAAAGTGCACTTTAAAGGATTCATTTTAAGATTGTATTGTCGTAGTCGTTCAAAGACAATTCTCAAATCGTATATATGATCATCTTTTTGCTTACTGTTGACAATCAGGTCGTCCACATAACATTCGACTTTATTGTGTATCGATTCATCGAAAATTTGTGTCATAGCTCTTTGATAGGTTGCACGGCATTTTTTAATCCAAATGGCATAACCTTATAACAATATATCCCTATGGGTGTCCGGAAGGTTGTATTTGCTTCATCTTCCGAGAACATTTTGATTTAATTATATCCTGATGATCCATTCATAAAGGAAAATATTGCATGTTTCGATGCTATATCAACCATTAATTCAGGAATTGGTAAAGGGAATTCATCTTTCGAACATGCTTTGTTTAGATCCCTGAAGTTTATGCAGACTCTTATTTGTCCATTTTTCTTTTTAACTGGTTCCACATTGGCTAACCATGTTGGATAATTTTCTTCTCGTATGAAGTTAACTTCTATTAATTTCTTAACTTCCGTAATAACTTGTTGATCTATTTAAACACGCATCCTTCTTGGAGCTTGTTTAATAGGGATTACAATTTGATTTATCCTAAGTTTATGGACTGTGACTTCTGGAGATAAACCAGGCATCTCATCATAAGTCCAAGCAAAGAAATCTTTATATTCTGTTAACAATTGAATTATGTCTTTTATTTCCTCATTATTAAGGAATGAACTAATGAAGGTTGGTTTCGGATTTTCATTAGTTCCTAAATTTATTTCTTTTAGTTCATCAATTGTTGATTTAATTTCTTCTTCCAATCCTAGGGTGTCGGCATATTTTTAGGTTGTGTGTTTTGAAAAGGGGTCGCCTACAGAAATTGTCGGCGAATTTTCATATTTTAAATTTAATTTAAATATATATATAGTTTAAAAGATAACATTTGATTTTGAAAGTAATTTTAGTTTGAAAATTTTAAGATATGAAATCAAACTGATCTCACATCCCGAATAGTTTATATAAACGAGCACCGCACCACAAGCCGTATATCTATCCCGAGAGAATAGACACTTGCTTGATGATGGGGCTCGATTAAATAAACTAGAATATTTGTGACATCCGTTTGGTTTGCGAACCAATTTTATAAGCCGACAAGTTCCCTCGCTTAATATAAAGGAATTAAGCAGGGTTTATATTACCTGGGTTCTTAAAGTTCCCTATAAGGGCAAGCCCCATAGTTAATTACATCCTAAGTGACGGGAATCACTTAAGAAAACTCTCGATAATGATCGGTGGTTTTGCTCTCGAGGATTTCAAAGTTTAAGGTTTTCAAACAATTGGATTTTGGAGTTTCGATAGGGAATAGATCAAATTTGGAACGGTTAATTTTGAGAATCCAAAGGAAGAGAAGTAGGAGAAGGCGAGGATCGAGAGGAATCTTGGCAACTTCCCAAACTATCCTATTGTTTGGCTCGAATTTAAGAAAATCCTAATATTATCCGATATTTCAATCTTGCCAATTTTAGTTAATTAGGACTTATATTCGTATGACATAATCATACAATCGGCTCTAGAAGATGTGAGGGTTTATGTCGTACCAGACGACTACCTCGGAGTCCTAAGACCAGTTAGGGCTTAATTTACATAACATGATCATGCAAATGCCTAAAGAATAGTTGAGGATTTATGTTGCACTAAGCAAACTACCTCGAAATCCTATGGCTTTGTTGTTTAAATTCTAGGAATGTTTAGCTGATGTAGATCCGAGTTTCGCTGATGACGATGGCCTTGCTGCCCACCATGCTCCGAGCTCTTTATTGTTGCAAAGGTTTGGTTTTAGAAGTCATAAATCAGGAGATGAGAGAAGTGTTTTGGTTTAGAGAAAATCTTAAAATCCAAGTATTTTTAATATTTTAATTAAAATAAATCTTAAAGTTGTTTAAACGAACCGATTAAGATCCCACGGTTCCGTCATCCCAGCACCGTTATTTTCATCGACTTCACTTAGTCCGGATGAATTTACTAAACTCAGTTGAATGAGTTCCACACTTTCATTTAGACCTTGGGAAATCACGTTAGCAACACGTGGGTTACATCATCCGAGGTATTCACGATCATTCAACGAGACATTTTAATTTAGTTGCAATTGTAGTTTTGTTGTTCTGTTTATGTTTAAGTTTTGAGTTGTTTTATATTTTGAAATGTTGTGGCGGTGAATTTTATCTTGTAATGATTTTTAATTTAATTTTGGTTTTAGTTCAGGGACTATCCTAAAGGTTTTGGTTTTCATGCAACAGTTGTTTATCATGCAAGAAAAGTAAAGTACAGTGCATGTAAGTAAATTACAATAAAGTAAATTGTAATAAAATAAAAGCGTACCTGGAGGGTCTTCCCGTCATCCCAAGCTGCACTTAAAACACATATTAAGGCATTTAAATATTCTAACAAGTACCTAGCTAAAGCTAAGGGAAAGATTTTTGGTTGTCTACCAAAGTCCTAATCCTATAGCTAGTCATCTCCTATGACGTCTAGGTTCTTGTGTTTTGGTTTAAGGACGATTTTCCTCATCAAAGAACAATTAAATTCAATTGTTCTTATAAACATCCTATCATATTGAGGAAGTGCTTAAGAAGAGTCTTAAACATCTTTTCAATACCTCTAGGATTGTTTTAAGTCCAAGAGAATTTAATTATACAAGTGAATTAATCATCCGGGAGTTTAAGTTTTGTTCTTTTGCTCAATGAACTAGGACATTTGAATATCCTATAAGTGAGATAACACTTCACTTGATACCTCATTTAAGAGTTATAATAACAAGAGCTTTAAAAGGGCAAATCAACTCATTAAGTATTTTAATGATTTAAACTTAATGATTTAATTTTAATTTTGACTTAATTATAGAAAATTAGTTTAAGTTTGGAATAGTGTTCAATTTATTTTAGATTTAATTCTTAATGATTTCATTTAGATTTGTTATTAAATGATTTTAATTTAATTTAATTCAATTTAATTTAATTTTGATTTAATTTAATTTAATTTAATTTAATTTTAATTTAATTTAATTTCAATTTAATTTTAATTTAATTTAATTTCAATTTAAATCTAATTTTAATTTAATTTTAATTTAATTTAATTTCAATTTAAATTTAATTTTAATTTAATTTTAATTTGATTTAATTTTAATTTAGTTTAATTTTAATTTAATTTAATTTAATTTAGTTTAATTTAACTTAATTTGATCTCAATTTATTTTTCTTTTAATTTAATTTAATTTCAATTTTAATTTAATTGAGATTATTCTTTTAATTTTTTTAATTAAGACTTAAGTATTATTGAAGTGATATATTTAGGTATTTTTAAATTAAAGAATAAATATCCTCTTAAATAATATCCCTACCTTAATAATTCTAATTTCTATTATTCTCCCAAAATTTCAATTAATTAATTAATTAAAGTTTTATTTTAATTATATTTGAAATGGTTAATAGGTTTCTACCCTTAATAATTTAAGTTTCAATCATCCAAAATCAGTTTAAAATCAATTATTTTACCCTCCCCTTTTTTGATTAATCCTAAAATTTTAATTAAGGGTTAAAGAATTTAATTACCATTTTTTGCCCTTCAAGCTTAATAATTCTATAACTCACTAAATTAAGCTCAAATGAACTTGAAATTTCTATGTAACCTCACTCACATGTCAATTAAGACATTAGAGGAGAAAATGTGATTTTTCTATATTTAATTTATTTATGTGATTATTTTTAATGGAAAATAGGGGGTTTTCAAAGAAAATTCAACAACATGACCAAGGAAATGCTTCTGTCCTTGAGAAAATTATGGGATGTTCCTAATGACCAGAGGACAATCTGGACCAATTTTGGTGATTTTTTAAATTATACTTTATTTATTAGAATTATTTTGAATTTTGGAGCATTAATTAATTTTAAAATAAAATTAAAGTTGAAAAATGGATTTTATATTTTTCTTAGATCTCTCTGACCTCAAGGAGTCCAGAGAAATAAATTTTATATTTTTCTGATTTTTTTTTTGATTTATTAGAATTATTTTAGTGAAAAGGTTGGAAAATACATTTTTTAATATTAAAAATTACATTAAGCCTTTAAAATTCAATATCTTACCCTAGGGACTTAAGAAAAATATTTGGTTTGTTTCTAAATGATTAGAATTCAAAATGTGACATTTTGGTCATTTTTAATATTTCTATGATTTTTATTATTTTTTAATTATTAAAAATATTAAAATAATGATAAAAATCAACTTTTTTAGAAAATTATAATTTTAATTTTCCTAAATTCCTCTGATATCAAAGAAGCTCCAAAACCATTTTTGTGAATTTTTTAAAAGTATTTTGTGAGTTATGAATTTTTAAAGTTTAATTTTACCCATTTTTGCTTAAGAGGCTTAATCGACCCATTTGGTGGGGTTAATCGAGTCCGATTGGTTTTAAATTTTTATGTGGTGTTCTCCTATCCCTAGAGGATAGTGGAGAATTGTTTTTAAGTTAATTTGATGTGTGGTTAACCCTAATTAATTAAAGTTCAATTTTGGGTATTTAGGCCAATTAGGGTTGCTCCAAGTGAATTAACTCAAAACTTATTTTTCCTAGGTTCCTCTGGTCACAAGAAACATCACCAAATTTTCCTAGAATTTATTTCTCAACATGCTAATTATTGTAATTAAAATACTCAAAACAGTAACATGAACTTGGAAAATCAATAACTTCTCATAGGGATGACCTCTGACCTTTGAAAATTCAGGGAATGTTCCCAAGTTCAGAGGCTTCAAAAGCCCTATGGTCTCATGCCATGATGAATTGCCTATGTAAATGGAGAATTAAAACAATGCAGAGAATAAATAAATCATTAAAAATAAAATACTTAATGAAATTACTTGATTTATTTTTCACATTATTCTCCTCTATTCACTGAGCAAGAGGGTATTTTTATTTTATTTTTAGGATTTTTCTACACAAAGTTATGAATTTTTTAAGTTCTGGTAATTAAATAAATAGAAAAATACCCTATTTTCCTACTTATCCACGCGGCGCTGACTCAACCTTGGTGCCTCCGAAGCTCCACGCGTCGCCTCTTGATTTGGCGCCGCCATCTGACTGGGATGCCACGTGGCTGTTGACCTCATTTTTGATGAGGTCTTCTCTTCTCTCTTTAGTGCTTAGGATCTAGCCTTAGGCTTTTCCTTTGACTATCTTAGAGGACTAGAATTGGGACCCATCCCTTAGAAATTTGAACCACTTCTTGCCTCCCTACAAACCCCACAAGCTTGATTGTAGACCCCTAATCACCTAGAAGGTTGAAATCAAATGTGAAGGTTTAGAGGATGAGTTCCCTATAGGACTCTTTGGCCTTAGGAACACCTTGGGTGGCTTGGTCTGGCGAGGGTTGACTTACACACTCACTACACTCACACTCTACACTCTCACACACACAATCCAAATCCTAAAACCACACCCATACCCAACTTGGCTCCTTGACTCATGTAGGTAATTCATATGGATGGACCTTAACCCCTAAGCCCCTGACTAAGAGGGTTAGGAACAACATAGTGAATGCCTCAAATGAGTCCTCTCATGGCTCATATAGGCTTAATATGGCTTCATGGCTCAATCAAAGTGATTCCATTCCACTCATATTTGACCAATCTTCATTATTCCAAAATTTCAATTTTTGACTCCGGGGACCCTACACCCATCAAACCTACTAAAAGCCCTTAAAATTGCCCAAATCCTCCAAAATTTCCAAATCACCCAAAATTCCAAACAATTAACCTTGAACACTTCCTCACCAATCAAATTGATCATCCATAGCCAGAAATACCAAAAATTCCAAAAATACCCCCCAATACCCTCCAAATACCCAAAATGCCCCTCTTAGCCAAAAAATCCAAAAATTCAGAAAATTCCCAGAAAATTCCAAAAAATCCCAAATATTCTCAATTTCATTTTGTCCAACTATACCATGGGCCAATTTTGTCAATTTACCCCACTTTTACCAAAACCCCCAATTTAGCCCATTCTTAACCCAAGTGAACCCAATGTCAAACCAAACCTACCCAATTGACCCCAATTTTGGTCCAATTCAATTCTAAACTCCAATTCAATATCCACAACATCAATCTAGACCAAATCCAAGTCCAATTTGATTGAAATTTGGGTTCAATTTCACTTTTGACCTTAAAGCCCAATTTGGACCCATGACCCAAACATAGCCCAAACCAAACCAATTTAACTTCAATTAACCCCAAACCTTTTCTAAACCTTCCCTAACATCCCCATAAACAAAACACTAACATAATTTGCCCAAATTTTGGACCCAAACCCCACTCAAATTCAACCCAAAACCAAAAAGCCCAATTTTGACCTAAACCCAAGCCTAACCCAAATAAGCCCAAATCCCAAAACCAAAACCCAACCAAAGTTAAAACCTCTTTGAAACACTCCCATAAACATTTCCCAACATTACTTTTTACATCAATTTCAACCCTAGCCCAACATTGGCCCAAGTTAGCCCAATTTGACCTACATTGGCCCATTTATCAAAGAAACCCAAATTCAACCCAATTCAAGCCCAAACCACCTCAAACTTGTCTCAAATCATTCATGACACATCCTTAAACTAAACCCAACACTTATTTGGCATGGCCCCTTTGCAAAATTTTCATCTAAAAGCCCACTTCTAAAGGACATTTAAAAGCCCATTCCTAAGCCTTCCTAAAAGCCCAAAGTCCATGACAAAGCCCACATGAAATTCCTCTCATCATCCATTTGATAAAACCATCTCCTAAGTTCTAAATCCATGATGGAATAATTCCAAATCAAGCCATATGCCAAATCCCATCAAATCACCCCTAAATTACCAAAATTTCTAAAACCCTTTTTCATGTAAATGACCAAGCTTTGTCCCAAGACACATGGAGCCATGAGCAAGCCATTTACAAGCCATATGAAGCCATGCAAGGATTGACATGTGACCAAGCCATTAATGGAAAAAGGAGGGCCCCCTTTCCTAATCCTTCATTAAGCCTTTTTAAACATAACCATGTTACACACTAAACCAAGTTTAGCCACCTCACCATGGATAGAGACTTCACCACTCCATGGCAGCTGACCCAACTGATTCACCCAGCCCAAACCAGGTCATATGGAGGTGAACCAAGCCCAAAATCATGGGTTGACCAATTTGAGCCCAAAATGAGCCCTTACCCCTTTCCATTTCAAGCCATCCTCTTTACACATGGCAAAGCTCAATTGCTTGCACAAACCTCCAGCCCTGACCCACCTGGACCTGAGGGTGACCCATGTCTGTCGGCCAGCCGCCTGGATCGCCGGAGAACACCATGGCCGAGACCTTGGGAGGAGCCAAACTTTTCAATTCTGCCTTGCTGAAGTGTCCTAGTCCAATTAAACACCATGGCTGTTCTTCTCTTGCATGGAGCAGCTGATCCCAAGCCTTAAACCCCCTGGGAGGCCCTCCACCCTCTCCTATTTAAACACCACCTCCTCTCGGCCAAGAGAGGTGCTGAACCAAAACTTACTGAAACCCTGCCAAAATCATCTCATATCACTCTCTACACATAGAGAACTTGATCCCCACTGAAATCCCCCTGCCATTTCCTCTCTGTGAGCTCAATTTCAGAGTTGAAATTCAAGCCCAAAACCAGGACACTTCACCACAGTGAGCCAATCTCCAAATCGGTCGGTCCTACACCTTCACCGGGCCAAGAGGAGAAGTTTCCCAACAAAAGCCCCCTCACCGGAGCCAGCCATTGCTCCCGGCCTCCAAGCTTTGTGATCGGGCGTGGTCGAAATCATACACAGACAATTCACCAAGCCGAGGACTTCATCCGGAGCTTGCTTTGACCCAATCGAACGTGACACAACTCTTAGATTGAAGCTTCACTTCTCTGAGCAAAGGTATGGACTCACTCTTCTTCCCGAGCTTACAGAGATTCTCCATTTAATTTGAATCAAATACAATGCATGTTTACCGTATGGATGTGTTCGTCTCTTCAAGACGAATCCATAGAGCATAAGAACACAAAAATCCGTTGAGAATCGAGTGAGAAATTAGGGTTAGAAGGTTGACGGTCACGGGTGCACACCAGTCGTAGACGATGACTGGGAGCCGTCGGATCGAGCGTGTATCGAGCGGACGGTCGGGATCGAGCCGGACAGCGCGATGGTACATGAACCGCGGGCCCCTGGAGCGCTGAGTCGGATGGCGGTGTCGAACTAGAAAGCGCCGCGTGGCTGTTCGGAGATGTTAAGGTTGACGCGGCACCAATTCGGATAAATAGAAAAATAGGGATTTTTCTTATTTATTTAATTACCAGAACTTAAAAAATCCATAACTTTGTGTAGAAAAATCCTAAAAATAAAATAAAAATACTCACTTGCTCAGTGAACATATGAGAATAATGTGGAAAAGAAATCAAGTAATTTCATTAAGTATTTTATTTTTAATGATTTATTTACTCTCTGCATTGTTTTAATTCTCCATGCATATAGGAAATTCACCATGGCATGACACCATAAGGCTTTTGAAGCCTCTAAACTTGAGAACATTCCCTGAATTTTCCAAGGTCAGCGGCCATCCCTATGAGAAGTTATTGATTTTTCAAGTTCATGTTACTGTTTTGAGTATTTTAATTCCAATAATTAGCATGTTGAGAAATAAATTCTTGGAAAATTTGGTGATGTTGCTTGTGACCAGAGGGACCTATAAAAAATAAGTTTTGAGTTAATTCACTTTGAATAACTCTAATTGGCCTAAATACCCAAAATTGAACTTTAATTAATTAGGGTTAACCACACATCAAATTAACTTAAAAACAAGTCTCCACTGTCCTTTAGGGATAGGAGAACACTACATAAAAATTTGAAACCAATTGGACTTGATTAACCCCACCAAATGGGTTGATTAAGCCTCTTAAGTAAAAATGGGTAAAATTAAACTTTAAAAATTTATAACTCACAAAATACTTTTTAAAAATTCACAAAAATGGTTTTATAGCCTCTCTGATATCAGAGAAACTTAGGAAAATTAAAATTGTTATTTTCTAAAATAGTTGATTTTTATCATTATTTAATATTTTTAATAATTAAAAAATAATAAAAATCATAAAAATATTAAAAATCACCAAAATGTCACATTTTGAATTCTAATCACTTAGGAACAAACCAAATATTTTTCTTAAGTCCCTAGGGTAAGATATTGAATTTTAAAGGCTTAGTGTAATTTTTAATATTAAAAATTGTATTTTCCAACCTTCCCACCAAAATAATTCTAATAAATCAAAGAAAAATAAAAAAAATATAAAATTTGTTTCTCTGAACTCCTTGAGGTCTGAGAGGTTTAAGAAAAATATAAAATCCATTTTTCAACTTTAATTTTATTTTAAAATTAATTAATGCTCCAAAACTCAAAATAATTCTAATAAATAAAATTAAATTCAAAAAATCACCAAATTTAGTTTAAATGGTCCTCTGGTCATTAGGAGTGTCCCATAATTTTCTTAAGGACAGAAAAATTCCCTTGGTCATCTTATTGAATTTTCCTTGGAAATCCCTATTTTCTACAAAAAATAATTATATAAATAATTTAAATACAGAAAAATCACATTTTCTCCTCTAATGTCTTAATTGACATGTGAGTGAAGCCACATAAAAATTTCAAATTCATTTAAACTCAATTTAGTGAGTTATGAAATTATTAAGCTTGGAGGGCAAAATGGTAATTAAAATTTTAACCCTTAATCAAAACTTTAGACTTAATAAAATGAGAGAGTAAAATATTTGATCCTAATCTGATTTGGATGATTGAAATTTAAATAATTAAAGGATAGAAACCCATCAATCATTTTTAAGATTAATTAGAGTAAACTTTAATCATTTAATTAATGAAATTTGGAAGATTAATAAAAATTGAAATTATTAAAATAGGGATATTATTTAGAAGACATTTGTTCTTTAATTTAAGAATCCCTAAATTAATCACCTCAATAATATTTAATTCCTAATTAAAATGATAATTCAAATTCAAGATTTAAAATACTAAAAGACTTAATCATTAAATTAAATTAAGATTAAAATATTTAGATTAAATCCTTCCACAATTTCAATTAAATTAATACTTTAACAATTAAATTAAATCATCTTTAAAACATAAAAAATAAAAAATTAAAATTAAATTAAAATTAAATTAAATTAAATTAAATTAAATTAAATAAATAATAATAATAATAATATCAAATTAAAATAAAATTTAAATTAAATTAAAATTAAAAATTAAATTAAATTAAAATTAATATTAAATTAAATTAAATTAAAATTAAAATTAAATTAAATTAAATTAAATTAAATTAAATTAAATTGAATTGAATTAAATATAACATCACCTAGGACATAAAGAATTCAAAAATAAATCTAAAACAACTTGAACACTATTCCAAACTTAAACCCATTAATTAAAATTAAATTAAATCACAAATTACTTAAACATCAATTTGCCCTCAAAAGCTCTTGTTGTCATAACTCCTAAATGGAGTATTAAGTGAAGTGTTACTTCACTTATAGGATATTCAAATGTCCTAGTTCACTGGGCAAAAGAACAAAACTTAACTAAACTCATGGATGATTAATTCACTTGTATAATTAAATTCTCTTGGACTTAAAACAATCCTAGAGGTATTGAAAAGATGTTTAAGACTCGTCTTAAGCACTTCCTCAATATGATAGGATATTTATAAGAACAATTGAACTTAATTGTTCTTTGATGAAGAAAATCGTCCTTAAACCAAAATACAAGAACCTAGACGTCATAGGAGATGACTAGCTATAGGATTAGGACTTTGATAGACAACCAAAACCTTTCCCTTAGCTTTACCTAGGTACTTGTTGAAATATTTAAATACCTTAACATGTGTTTTAAGTGCAGCTTGGGATGACGGGAAGACCCTCCAGGTACGCTTTTATTTTTATTGCAATTTACTTTATTGCGAAATGCACTTTACTTTTCTTGCATGATAAACAACTCGTTGCATGAAAACCAAAACCTTTAGGGTAGTTCCTAAAACTGAAACCAAAACTAAATTAAAAATCACTGCAAGATAAAATTCACCACCACAACATTTCAAAATATAAAACAACTCAAAATTTAATCACAAACAGAACTCAAAACTACAATTGCAACTAAATTAAAACGTCTCGTTGAATGATTGGGAATACCTCGGATGATGTAACCCACGTGTTGCTAACGGGATTTCCCACGGTCTAAATGAAGGTGTGGAACTCATTCAGTTGAGTTTAGCAAATTCATCTGGACTAAGTGAATTCAATGAAAATAACGGTGTTGGGATGACGGAACCGTGGGATCTTAATCGGTTCTGTTTAAATAACTTTAAGATTTGTTTTAATTAAAATATTAAAAACACCTGGATTTTAAGATTTTCTCTAAACCAAAATACTTCTCTCATCTCCTGATTTATGACTTCTAAAACTAAACCTCTGCAACAACAAGGAGCTCGGAGCATGGTGGGCAGCACGGCCATCGTCATCAGCAAAACCTGAGTCTACTTCAGCAAAACTTTCTTAGAATTAAATAACCAAGCCATAGGACTTCGAGGTAGTTTGCCTAGTGCAACATAAATACTCAACTCTTCGTTAGGCATTTACATGATCATATCATGTAAATTAAGCCCTAACCGGTCTTAGGACTCCGAGGTGATCGTTCGGTACGACATAAACCCTCACATCTTCGAGGCTGTTTGTATGATTGTGTCATATGAATATAAGTCCTGATTAATTAAAACAGGCAAGATGAAACATTAAATGAATCCACAAATTGAAGCCAAACAATAGGATAGTTTGAGAAGTTGTCAAGATTCTTCTTGTATCCTCAACTTCTCCAACTTTTCTTCCTTTGAACTCCTGAAATAAAATTGTTCCAAATTTTGAGTCATTCCCTTTTGAATTTCCAAAAATCTGATCCTTTGAAAACCTTAAACTTTGAAATTCTTGAGAGCAAAACCACTGATCATTATCGAGAGTTTTCTTAAATGATTCCCGTCATTTAAGATGTAATTAACTACGAGGGCTTGCCCTTATAGGGAACTTTAAGAACCTGGGTAATATAAACCCCGCTTAATTCATTTATATTAAGCGAGGGAACTTGTCGGCTTATAAAATTGGTTCGCGGACCAAACGGATGTCACAAATCTCCTAGTTTATTTAATCGAGCCCCATCATCGAGCAGTGTGTCTATTCTTCGGGATAGATACACGGTTTGTGGTGTGGTGCTCGTTTATATAAACTATTTGGGATGTGAGATCGGTTTGATTTCATATCTTAAAACTTTTAAACTTAAAATTACTTTCAAAATCAAATGTTATCTTTTAAACTATATATTTAAATTAAATTTAAAATATAAAAAATTCGCCGACAATTTCTGTTAGGCGACCCCTTTTCAAAATACATCACATAACCTAAAAATATGTCGACAACTTCTGGCGACTCCGCTGGGGACTAGTTCCTCTCTCCATTTTGATCAGATGGTTTTGCTTTCATAAATCGGTAGTGAGTCCATGCCCCTTGTGGACCAAATTACCATTCTTCCGTTGGAATACCCCGTTCATTTACGTCTTGAACGAGTATAGCCAACTCCTCTCGGATTTAGGAGCCACTCGTTTAGTCACCCCTAAATGGAGAGGTTCCGAGATCCTTTTACCTCTTTTCCGAGGTGGGGTGGACCCCCAATAGGTGTTTGTTTAGGAGCGGTCCTTCGAGTCGAGAAGTCCTGCATAAGACTTTATCTTCCTTTCCAATTCCGAATCGATTCCTTACCTTCTCTACGCCTTTGAACATTCTGTTCCTAATAAACAAACCCTCTAATGAATAACTCTTTTAACAAATAACTCCTTTTTATAAATACATGAACAAAAATGTGTTCGGACTCTTTTCGATTCCTTTCTTTTCGTCCTGATGAGAAGAAGCATAACTTGGGACCGACAATCGAATCTACCTTGCGGAAAATGTCCGCCCCAAAGCCGATTTTCTCCTTCACCAATGGATCTGGACTTCGCTGTTTACAAGGATGAGTCTGCCCGACAATGGGATCATCCGGTTTGGACAAGGATTCGAGAACACAAATGTCAAGATCACTGACGTTACCCTTTTCACACTTACAGACAAAGTATCTGAAACTGAAAGACCTTTGATCGAATTCAATCTCAAGTCAACTCAAGAGTTCCCTCCCCTGCAAAGGGTTCCAGCTGAGAGGAATACTACTGTCCATAGGAGGACTGTTATCTCTACCCCCACTGGTCTAGTCGTCTCTGCACCTACCCCGGCTTCCGCCAAACTGAAGGGGAAGGAAGTTCAAATTTGTAACGAGCATGTTACCGTAGAGGGTACAGATTTCCGTGCAAGACCTTCTGTTTTTGAAATTGGGTCCAGCTCAAGGGTTCCACCCTTAACACGGACTCAGAGAAGAAACAGAGGTAGGAAGATTGCCAGAAAGGCCAGAGCTGCTGAAGTCGCTTTCTTAGAAGAAATCCCTGAGTACACACCACTACCTGAGTACATACCATGGCTTGAGTATACACCGCTTTAGGAAGGAAGTAGATTCCATCCCCTTTCCGCCGCAGCTGACGAGGAAAATGTCCGCAAGATTGCTTCTACATTACCTCGACCCGCATACTATAGCGATAGCCGAAAGAAAAGGGCTAGGATTACACCATTTGCCCGACTACAGACTGTGATAGAGAAGTTAGCAAAGAAAGAGAAATGTCCTGTATCAGAGATTTTAAGAAGAATAGGGCGGGTGCCAGCCAAGTCCCATCTTGGGCCGTGAGTACAACCCGTTATCGCCACAGAAAAGCCGAATAAGAAGATGAAGGCTAGTCCACCTGTTGTTGTTTCAGGTTTACAGATCAGGGAGGATACCACCTTCCAGCATTCAGCCGACAGACCATCCGGTCCTAGGCCTTCTGCTGCTAGAAGGATGGTATGGCGCCTACTACTTGGACAATCGAGACCGAAACAACGACACGAAAAGAAAGTCTCGTCAGGAGACTCGAGTCCGAAGAAAGCGCCACTGCAATGAAGGGGACTCCCAAGAAGGAAATCCAACAGCCATCGCATGATAACTGCGAAACCGTACGAAAAAGACCATTGGAGGACGCTATGGAAAAGCTAAGAACCGACATTCAACGATTAGCAAGAGAAAGAGAAGAAAAGTTTGGAGATGAAGTTGACTCGTCGGAGTTCATGGATGACGAATATGTGGAGATCAACATGGTTGAAACACGAGCATCTTCAGCTTCGCAAGGTGCCTCGGCAGCTGCGGAGAGAGATGAACCGGAAGCATTAAGAGCACAAATCCGAGAAAAAGATGATACGATCTCTCAAATGGCAAAAAGGATGGAAGAGATGGCTGCAGCCCTAGCCACTCTTCAGAGTCAGGCTCAACCCCCAAGAGAAACACCTCCAGAAGTTATTCATATTACAGACGGAGGAAAAGAGATCACATCCGTTAACAGAGACGATCAGCCGAAGAAATATTCTACCCAGAATATGATTCCAGAGAAGGACATCAAGTGGAACAGCAGGTGCAAGAAGCCTTAGCACAGTCTAAGAGCAGAGCATCTATTCAGACGGGTAGACCTTACCCCGAAGAATTCGATGCGATATAATACCCAAAAGGCTTCGTACCACCTCCGTTCAAGACTTTTGATGGTACCGGAAACCCTCGACAGCATGTTGCACATTTTCGCGCTAGTTGTTGCAACGCCGGTGGAAGCGACGCCTTACTCTTTCGGCAATTCGTCAGCAGCCTGTCAGGGATCGCCTTCGATTGGTATGCAGAGTTACCGAACGGTTTGGTAAAGACATTTTCAGAATTGGAAAACCTCTTCGTGAAACGGTTTGCCGGAGCTCAGCACCATATCACCATCGGTGACTTAGTGGTGGAGAAACAGAAACCGAATGAAACTTTAGTGGACTACATACTTCGATGGAGAAATCTAAGCATGAAGTGTGAGCCACAGCTACAAGAGCAGCATGCAGTCGGTATCTTGCTTAAAAGCATTCACGGCCCGATAGCACTTCTCCTTAAGGGATTTACAATTAAGACTTTCAAGAAGTTGTTAAGCAAGGCCGGAAGCTTGCAAGAGGAAGCGAAGCAACTAAGTTTCGTCGACAAAACAGACAAACAGAAGCCTGTGAAGACATTTGAAAAGAAATCCGGGATCATCGCTGCAGTCGATAAGGGCAAGCGACCAATGCAAATACGGCGGAGCAGACAGCAGCCTGACCTATCAACAACCTCAGCAAAACTACCAACAACCTCAACCCGGTTATCAGCCAACTCAACAATATGAGCAACCGCCTCGCCCACAGCGCACGTTAAAGGAGCTTATAAATAGAGAGTATCCATTCAAGAATGAGGCAGTGCCAAAGATGTTTCGCAGTTTGATGAAGACTTCTGACTTTCGACTGCCAGAACCCAGGAAGCCAGAAGAAGTCGATAAGAAAGACCATCCCAACTACTGCCCTTACCACCGGATGCTTCGACATAAGATAGAGGATTGTATCACCTTCAAAAGTTGGCTTGATAGCAATCTCCGAAAAGGGAACATAACGATCCCAAAGGAATACATGAAAGAACCCCAGAAAGGAGGTTCTGTCAATGTTATTTCAACGGATCCCATTGTTCCGATAGACCCCTAAACGACCGATGATGGATGGAGTACCGCTTGGACGAAGTCATCGAAGAAGATTTTGGATCGCATCCAAACCGCTTCGGCGCATGCTTCAACTCAGAGTTTGAAACCTGTCAAGCCGGCGCTATCGCTTGCAATTGAAGATCCGCCCCAGGAAGAAAAGATCGTAGAAAAGAAGGAGATCGAAGAAGAAGAAAGGACCGAGGCTTCTAAGGCTAGACTAGGGGCTGCTTATCCTAGGATGGTTGTTTCCAATTCGGGGGAAAAATTCCTCGAACCTCTGACTCTGTATGATTATTTGCTCGCTCCGGCGGGATCTTATAATGATAAGAGTTATGGCGTTGGCTACGTTTTGACTGTTTCTAACGATTACGTAACTAACGACAACCAATCTAATCCGGATCCCGATTTCGATACCAATAATAATTCTCAAATCATACACGACCTCGACAATCACGATGACAAAGAAGACATTCACCAAGAAGGCTACGAAAGTTCAACAAGCAATGAATCTATTTGTGAATTCCAAGGAACTCCAATCACAATAGAGTTAGAGCTTTCAGATTCCGAAGCGACTCCAGAAGAACCTGTCATATCGATTCAAAAGGAGACACCTGTAAACTCAGTACCAGATTCAGAAGAAATCACAGAAGTCAACTTAAGGAGCGGAAAGGTTCTACCTCCGAGAATGGGTCCAAAAGACAAAGGAAAGCAGGTGGTTGTTCAGGAAGAATCAACCCCAACGAAGAATCGCCCATTCGGGAAGAAACCGAGACACATGGTAACAAAGTGGACTATAACGTGCTAGCCCATCTTAGGAAACTACCAGCCAAGCCGAGCATCTACGACGCTCTCATCTTATCAAAAGAGATGAGGAAGCTCGATCAAGGCCTTACTTGATCCAGAAATTTGCTTAGCTCAGATGGCCGGAGATTCCTTAGACGAGGTTTGCTCGTTAAAGGAACAGCGAGGTGTTTCCTTCACGGACAGTGATCTACTACTTAGGATAGCCGATCACAACCGACCATTCTACATTTCAGTTACAATCGGAAAGTTTACGCTCTCCAGAGTATTGGTGGATCCAGGAGCGTCAATCAACATAATGAATCTTCAGACGCTAGCATACTTGGAAATTGACGCTCGCGAGCTTGAAGCGGACAAGATGTTACTAAGAGGATTCAACCAGAAAGGAGAAAGAGCCATTGGATCAATAACACTATTGATGAAGACCGGTGACTTAGCAAAGACAACCGCAAAATTCCACATAATTGACTCTGAGACATCGTTCAACACTCTACTCGGGCCGACCAGTGGATCCATGAAAATCGGATGGTACCATTGTCTCCGCATCGGTGCATAAAATACTACAAAGGAGGAGAACAGTGCATTAAAGGTGATTTGCAACCTTTCTCCGTACATGAGATTGGAATCCATGAAGATGCAACTTATTACGCACCTCCGAAGAAAACAATCTTCTCCAGAAACACCGTGCCAAATGAAGCAAAAGAAATTTGAGACAATGAAGAACCTGAAGTTCTAGTCCAACAGTCACTCACCACTCCCTTACGGCGAGATGGTGAAGGTTTCTCCAGAACTCGCATCCGAGGTCGAGGCCAGGGACGAGGTCATGGAAGAGACACTGGGATAGTTGGACAGAAAAAGCTGATGATCAACGTTGATTGGGAAGACAGCTCTGAGGAAGAAGAAGAAATCAAGAAAGAAGTAGCTACAATAAACCAGAAGAAACCACAATTCAAGATTTCTCTCGAAGATGAGAAGAACGAAGAATACAAATCGATGTACGAGAAGATGAATCACTATGTACACACTATGACCCTGACCCCGATCCAATCTAATTAGATCGAGGGTATGGTGGTCAAAGAAGTACATAGCGACGGTGCAAAGCCAATCGGATTTTACCGTGGCACTTCTTCTTCCAATACCGAAAACAATGTACAATTTGAAGATGTCACTTCTTCCGAATTAATGGAATTACCTTTTGAGTGGTACTCTCCCCGTGTTCAAAATTTAGTTCGGCGTGGTGTCTTACCTCGACAATGGACAAAAGGCCGATCACAACACTTCGAAAAATTATGGAATAATGCCGGTCGGCCTCCCAATTCGAAACATGGTCTCGGATTCGGCACGATAGGTTCAGTTGACGATACGGAATTTTGTTTGGTTGTCACTTGCAAACCTAATGAAGACTGCTTGGAAACTACAGAAGAGCTTGAAGATCTGCAAATTGGAGACGCTCCACCAGAGTTCGAAGAAGAAATCAAATCTACAATAGATGAGTTAATGGAAGTTAACTTAGGTACTAGCGAAAAGCCTATACCAACCTTTGTTAGCTCCTTACTCAATAAAGAAGATTATGAGGAAATGATCAAGCTATTAATGGAATTCAAGGACTGTTTTGCTTGGAGTTACGACGAAATGCCGGGATTAGCTCCGAAGTCGCAGTTCACGTGCTAGGAGTGGATCCTACTTCCGTTCCATAGACAAGCTTCCAGAAGAATGCGTTTGGAAATTGAACAACAAGTAATAGCCGAAGTTAAGAAGCTAATCGACGCTAAATTTGTCCGTGAAGAACAATATCCTACTTGGCTAGCCAATGTGGTACCAGTCAGGAAGAAGAATGGTCAGATCAGAATCTGCGTGGATTTCAGAGACTTGAACAAAGCATGTCCGAAGGATGAATTTCCACTACAAATTCCAGAGTTAATGATCGATATCGCTTCAACACATGAAATATTCTCTTTCATGGATGGATCTTCAGGATACAACCAAATAAAGATGGCACCAGAAGACGAAAAGCTCACGGCATTCAGAACACCAATCGGAGTGTATTGCTACACAGTAATGCCATTCGGACTAAAGAACGCAGGAGTGACATACCAAAGAGCAATGACAAAGATTTTCGATGATTTCATTCACAACCAAGTTGAGTGCTACGTGGATGATGTGGTCATCAAAAGCAAACTGAAGGAAGATCACCTGTATGATTTGAGAATTGTCTTCGAGCGCTAAGGAAATACAACCTTAAGATGAATCCCTTAAAATGCGCCTTCGGCGTTACCTCAGGGAAATTCTTAGGATTTGTTGTCCGACATCGCGGGATTGAAATTGATCCGGAAAAGATTAAAGCTATCTTAGAAATGCCGCCTCCCAAAACCTTAAAACAGCTACGATCCTTTCAAGGGAAGCTGGCATATCTTCGACGCTTTATTTCGAACTTGTCAGGTAGGTGTCAGCCCTTCTCGGCATTAATTAAAAAGGACGCCAAATTCGTTTGGGAAGAGAAATGCCAACGGGCCTTCGAGGACATTAAAAAATACTTAATGACACCTCCTGTCTTAGCAGCCCCGGCCTCGGTGTAGACCGTTGATACTTTATACCACGGCTCTGAAGACTCCCTTGTAGCCCCGCTAGCCTAGTGTCAATGATGAGAGAAAAGAAAATGCTCTCTACTACTTAAGCCGTCGTTTGATTCGATGGAAGTAAAGTATCCTCCAATCGAGAAGCATTGTTCGGCCCCGATCTTCGCCGCACGAAACTCGAGCATTACATGCTCTCTCATAAGGTCAACCTTATCTCGAAAGTTAATTTGTTGCAGTATTTGATGACCCGTCCAACACTTTCTGGCAGACTTGCCAGGTGGTCGATGATACTGTTGCAATTCGACATAACTTTCGTTCCTCTTCGTGCCATAAAGGGACAAGTGCTAGCTGACTTTCTTGCAGCGCACCCTTTACCGGCAGATTCGCCTCTCGACGACGATTTACCAGACGAGCAGATAATGAGCCTAGAAGACACTGATGATCGACGTTGGGAACTATACTTCAACGGAGCATCCTCAGCACAGAAAGACAAAGAATTGCAAACGATAGTGCCCGGTAAGGCAGGAATCGGACTAATCTTTATAACACCGGAGCGGAGGATGTTAAGATACTCCTACCACTTAACGCAGCCGTGCACAAACAACGAGGCAGAATACGAAGCCCTCATAACAGGACTAGAACTGACCATTCAAATGGGAATAACGGATATCAATATCTACGGAGACTCTCAGTTGATCATTCAACAGGTCGCCGGACAATACAGAATTTTAAAGCCAGACTCGAGCAATACTTTCAATATGCCACAAAACTGTTGGAACAAATTCCGAATGTAACAATCTACAAGATCCCCAGAAGAGAAAATGCTCTCGTAGATGCGCTAGCCTGCTTACAAGATGAGTCAGTTGAAGTGTTAGTTCAGGGACGACAGGTCCTATCACAGCTCGACATGGATATGATACAGAAATCAGAAAAGACAGAGGAATCAGTTGCAGCAGTGACGGAAAACACAGAAGATTGGCGTCAACCGCTAATAGACTACCTGCAAACAGGAAAATTACCAGACGATAAGTCATTAGCACATCAAATCAAGAAAAGAGCTCTGTCTTACGCATTAATAAACGAAGACATTATACGGAAGGTCTTTTGATCAAATGTGGTTAAGATGCCCGAACGGGTCCGAGGCTCGTGAAATTGTCAAAGAAGTGCATTCGTGACTTTGTGGCGCTCATCGATCGGGTCCGAAAATGAAAATGAAAATTAAAAGACTAGGGTATATCGGCCCTCAATGATGACCGATTGCATGAAGATTGCCAAAAGTTGTCACCAGTGCCAAGTGCACGGAGTGGTTCTACACCAACCTCCAAACGTACTACATCCAACAATTACGTCGTGGCCATTTGAGTGTTGGGGCACAGATATAGTGGGTCCGATAGAACCACCTTCTTCAAGAGGACATCGCTTCATCCTTGCAGCTACAGACTACTTTTCTAAATGGGTAGAAGCAGTTCCATTCAGAGAAGTAAAGGCACACCACGTGCTACAGTTTTTCAAAAGTCAAGTCGTTTACCATTTCGGAGTACCGCGCAGAATCATTTCAGATAATGGGTCCTCATTCAGAAGTACAAAGATCAATAATTTTGTCAGAAGACATGGAATCGATTGGCGATACTCAACAATCTACTACCCAAGAGCAAACGGCTTGGCCGAGGCTTTTAATAAAACTCTCGTTCAAATTTTAAAGAAAACTTTGGACGACAACAAGAGAAATTGGCACGAGAAGTTGTTAGAAGCCTTATGGGCCTACAGGACGACTTTCAGGACTCCTACTCAGTCTACACCTTACACTTTAGTGTACGGGTCCGAGGCCGTTTTACCTTTGGAGGTCCAGCTTCCATCACTCAGGATTGTAATTGCAAATAAAATTACTACAGAAGAAAATGCCAGATTACGACTGGAAGAACTGAAAAAGTTGGAAGGAAAAAGACTTGCAGCGCAACAAAATTTGGAACTGTACCAAGCTAAGATGATCCAGGCCCATAATAAACTGGTCCGCCCGAGAACTTTCAAAGTTGGTGACTTAGTTCTTGTTCTCGTAAGACCTATTCTTGCACATCGCAAGATAGGAGGCAAATTTGAACCGACTTGGGAAGGGCCGTTTGTAGTTGAGTCAGTCTACTTAGGAGGCTCCTATCAACTTGTGAATTGCCAAGGAGAAAGACAAATGCTTCCAATCAATGGACAATATTTGAAGAAGTATTACGCAACCTGATGTTTCGAAGGGTGGCCTCTAGAATAGAGTCTTATCCCTAGAAACACGGGTGAAGCAATCACTTTGTGAATGGGTCCGAACCCAAAAACATAAAAATGGATAAAATAAAATATGTGCTAAAAATAAAATATGTGAAATCATAATAATAAAGTTTTACCCTTCCTTTCAAATCAAATCTTTTTCCTATTCTTTCTTTATCTTTTCCTATTTTCCTTAAAAATTAAAATTGGAATAAGTGAATAAGAATCTTCAGTGATAAATACTTTCTTAATGTTCTTGTTCTTAGTATGCCCTCGATCCTTTCCTTGTTTTCTTCGTAGGAAATGTCGAACGGGCGGTTGGTCCTAAACTTTAAAAATGGCGTGAGTCTCGCACTCGATGAAAAGAGGGTGAAGGATGGAGCAGATGATAGAAATTGATTCGACTTCCCACCGACCGACTTACGAGTATGAAGAAAATGACTGGGTCCCAGTGGACCGAGAGGAGCTTCATAGCCAGACAGTGATGAAGATGGGTAGCCCAAGCCACCAATCCAGCAACAAGAAAAGAAAGGCAAACACCAAAGAAAGCAAGAAAATCAAGTCAGTAGTTGTCACGGAAGAGGGCAGGCTCGTCAGCGCCGCGCCCGCAGAAATTCAAGAAGTGAGGAAAGCTATGCTTACAGCTACTCGAAGAAGGAATAAGAATCGTCGTATCCGCAAGATGTTGACTAAACTTGCAGCAGATCAACACGAGGAAACAGCCACCTTCGCAGACACACACATTTCAAAGATACCGGTTCGGCAGGAACCAGAAAGAAGAAAGTCAACGCCGAGAGAATCAGAGAAAATCGGAGAATTGCCAAGAAGGACAGAGATAGAATCAGTGCCTCGACACCGGGCAGAGATACCATATCTGAAGAACCTTGTTGCAGAAGCAACCCCGGAGGATGTCCCGACAGAGACAATCCCCGAGGAGCCAAGGTATGCAGGAGAACGTGACGGGATTGAGCCATACATCCCGCAATACGTTACTAGGCCTCGTCACTTGCAGATCATCCCGTAATATGAACTAGAAAGAATGCAAAATGTCGAGAAGAAGACTTTCGAATACTTTGAAAGGATTAGAGGCGGAAGAATCAACATTTTGGAAAGCCTCGAGTTACACACAGGTGTATTCTCGCAGTACGAGCAACGAGCAGATTATGGATTGCATTCTAGAACTTCGAAGATGGGTCGAGCAGGCCGTCCGAGAGAAAAGACTTATTCGGAACCCCGAAAATGGATGCCAGGGAAAGGAAGAGTCACAATACAATGCGGATGTTGCTATAACTTCGCAGAGGACGTAAAAGGAAATCCACCAGGGATACTCCATCACGGTGAGGTGGATCCAATGCCGAGAATAATTAAAAGAATGGTGAAAAGAATGATAACGTGGAGGGTATTGCCAGCAGATCGCATACCCAACAGCTTGCATCATCAACATTTATCGAGAGGGCGACCGCATACCTCCACACATAGACCACCATGACTTTGTCGACCTTTCGCACAGCTTCGTTCGTCAACCAATGCAATATCATGTTCGGATCTGACCTCTGGATAGCCGGCCCGGGTAAGTTCTGAGGGCCGGTGGAGATACCACTTCTGGTAGGTTTCGTCATGATATTACAAGGAAATGGAGCAGACGTCGCAAAGCATTGCATACCGGGAGTACCAGTGGAACGGATCTCCGTCACTTTTAGAAGGATGGATGATAGAAAGGCACCATACCACTTCCAGCCAGATCCAGAATTGGAGAATCTCCGGCCCTACGAGCTGTGAGTTACATGGGAAATAGCACACCTCCAATGCACATCCATGCGGCATTCCTGCCAAGGATGGCTTGGAAGGTGATGTTATCGACCGTGTATCTCATTATTCGGACATGGATTTGACAGTACACTTTTTGGATGAATCAACAAGAATCATACATAGTCCGTTTCGAGTCATGGATTTTATGAGAAATATTTCGCATCGAGTCGTATGATGTATCTTCAACAAGATTGGAATGAAAGTTACCATGTCACATTTTGCCTTCACCTCTTTTTGTGCAAATTGACTGGGAAACGCCATTAAAGTTAAATGAACTTTGAACAAAGAACAAAAAAGAAAAAAAATAAATAAGAACTCTCTTACATAAAAAATCCAAACATTAAAAAAAAAAGAATTTCAAATCCACATGAACACCAAATAAACAAAAAAAATGGGATAGTTAAAGAACAAACAAAACAAATCTAAAGCTCAAATTGAATTCCAGTTTACGTCCATCTTTTCAAATCCTCCAATCCTTCTTCAAATCGAGATATATTCCGAACCTCCTCTGAAACCCTCTCTCGGGATGATTTCAGAATTACGAGGAATCTTCAATTTGATTCGGATGGAATAGGTTCGTACCCTTCGCCAAGCAAGCAGACTTTGATTGATTCCCGTGGGATATGGAACGCTTTCATATCTCATTTCGATCTCAGCATAATCCAAATCTCAGCAAAATTCTGCATAGTTACAGCATAAATCAAATATCAACAAATTTTTTCACAACCACTGCATAAACCAAATCTCAGCATTCGGGATAGGCCTCCGCCCTACTCCCATCTCAGCAAATCTCATCAATCGGGATAGGCCTCCGCCCTACTCCCATCTCAGCATTCGGGATAGGCCTCCGCCCTACTCCCATCTCAAAGAAATCTCATCAATTGGGATAGGCCTCCGCCCTACTCCCATCTCACGCATCGGGATAGGCCTCCGCCCTACTCCCATCTCAGCACTCGGGATAGGCCTCCGCCCTACTCCCATCTCAGCACTCGGGATAGGCTTCGCCCTACTCCCATCTCAGCAATCGGGATAGGTCTCCACCCTACTCCCATCTCAGCAATCGGGATAGGCCTCCTCCGCCCTACTCCCATCTCAGCAATCGGGATAGGCCTCCGCCCTACTCCCATCTCAGCAATCGGGATAGGCCTCCGCCCTACTCCCATCTCAGCAATCAGGATAGGCTTCCGCCATACTACCATCTCAGCACTCGGGATAGGCACAGTCCTACTCCTTTCTCAGCAATCTCAAAATTTGATCCTCTCAGCAAGAAATTGAAATTAAAGCACTCTACATTTCGGATAGGCTTTGTCCTATTCTTCCTCAGCATTTGGAATAAGTTCAGTCCTACTTCCCTCTCAGCATACAAATTCATTCGGGTGGGCCTCCGCCCTACTCTTTTCTCCGCATAAAACCAAAATTTAAACTCAAATCAAAATTCAAACTCAAAATTAAAACTTGAGATAAAAAATAAAATGAACCTAAAATCCAATCTCTTGAAATCTTGTGATCTGAAATTCACTTCCCTTTTCCCCAGTGAGAGTTCTGGAATCCTCAGTCTTGGAGATTTACCTGATACTCCCTAGCGGAAATTCTTCTATTTCGTCCTAAGTTTATCACTTGGACATCTGTGTTGGTTTTGTTGATCTCTTCGGTCAACGCCAATACGCGCGGTGTGCTCGGTTAGCACACCACACCTATTGGGGGTCCATTTGTCGACCTCATTTTCGATGAGGTCTTCTCTTCTCTTTAGTGCTTAGGATCTAGCCTTAGGCTTTTCCTTTCGACTATCTTAGAGGACTAGAATCGGGACCCATCCCTTAGAAATTTGAACCACTTCTTGCCTCCCTACAAACCCCACAAGCTTGATCGTAGACCCCTAATCACTTAGAGGGTTGAAATCAAATGTGAAGGTTTAGAGGATGAGTTCCCTATGTGACTCTTCGGCCTTAGGACCACCCCGGGTGGCTTGGTCCGGCGAGGGTCGACTTACACACTCACTACACTCACACTCTACACTCTCACACACACAATCCAAATCCTAAAACCACACCCATACCCAACTTGGTCCTCGACTCATGTAGGTAATTCATATGGATGGACCTTAACCCCTAAGCCCTCGGCTAAGAGGGTTAGGAACAACATAGTGAATGCCTCAAATGAGTCCTATCATGGCTCATATAGGCTTAATATGGCTTCATGGCTCAATCAAAGTGATTCCATTCCACTCATATTTGACCAATCTTCATTATTCCAAAATTTCAATTTTTGACCCCGGGGACCCTACACCCTGGCTAAGCCTGACTGGGCTGGTGGTCTGGGTTTGAAAGACTTAAACCAATTATTTAGGACACCTATTGGGGGTCCACCCCACCTCAGAAATGAGGTAAAAGGATCTCGGAACCTCTCTGTTTAGGGGTGTCTAAACAGTGGTTCCTAAATCCGAGAGAATGTTGGCCATACTCGTTCAAGGTAGAAATGAACATAATATTCCAACGAAAAGAAGGGTAGTTTGATCCATTAGGGACATGGATACACTACCGATTTTTGAAAGCAGAACTATTTGATTAAAATGGAGAGAGGAACTATTCCCCAGCGGAGTCGCCAGAAATTGTCGGCGTATTTTTTTTTAGGTTATGTGTTTTGTTTTGGAAAGAGGTCGCCTACAGAAACTGTGCGGCTTATTTTAGGTTTAATTTAAATAAATAATTTGAAAAGTAATATTTGATTTTGAAAATAATTTTAAATTTGAAAATTTTAAGATATGAAATCAAACTGATCTCACATCCCGAATAGTTTATATAAACGAGCGCCGCACCACAAACCGTGTATCTATCCCGAAGAATAGACACACTACTTGATAATGGGGCTCGATTAAATAAACTAGAAAGGTTTGTGACATCCCATCAAACCTACTAAAAGCCCTTAAAATTGCCCAAATCCTCCAAAAATTCCAAATCACCCAAAATTCCCCACAATTAACCTTGAACACTTCCTCACCAATCAAATTGATCATCCATAGCCAAAAATACCAAAAATTCCAAAAATACCCCCCAATACCCTCCAAATACCCAAAATGCCCCTCTTAGCCAAAAAATCCAAAAATTCAGACAATTCCCAAAAAATTCCAGAAAATCTCAAATATTCCCAATTTCATTTTGTCCAACTACACTATTGGCCAATTTTGTCAATTTACCCCACTTTTACCAAAACCCCCAATTTAGCCCATTCTTAACCCAAGTGAACCCAATGTCTAACCAAACCTACAATTGACCCCAATTTTAGTCCAATTCAATTCTAAACTCCAATTAAATATCCACAACATCAATATAGACCAAATCCAAGTCCAATTTGATTGCTATTTGGGTTCAATTTCACTTTTGACCTTAAAGCCCAATTTGGACCCATGACCCAAACTTAGCCCAAACCAAACCAATTCAACTTCAATTAACCCCAAACCTTTTCTAAACCTTCCCTAACATCCACATAAACAAAAAACTAACATAATTTGCCCAAAATTTGGACCCAAACCCCACTCAAATTCAACCCAAAACCGAAAAGCCCAATTTTGACCTAAACCCAAGCCTAACCCAAATAAGCCCAAATCCCAAAACCAAAACCCAACCAAAGTTAAAACCTCTTTGAAACACTCCCATAAACATTTCCCAACATTAATTTTACATCAATTTCAACCCTAGCCCAACATTGGCCCAAGTTAGCCCAATTTGACCTATATTGGCCCATTTATCAAAGAAACCCAAATTCAACCTAATTCAAGCCCAAACCACCTCAAACTTGTCTCAAATCATTCATGACACATCCTTAAACTAAACCCAACACTTATTTGGCATGGCCCCTTTGCAAAATTTTCATCTAAAAGCCCACTTCTAAAGGACATTTAAAAGCCCAATCCTAAGCCTTCCTAAAAGCCCAAAGTCCATGACAAAGCCCACATGAAATTCCTCTCATCATCCATTTGATAAAACCATCTCCTAAGTTCTAAATCCATGATGGAATAATTCCAAATCAAGCCATATGACAAATTCCATCAAATCACCCCTAAATTACCAAAATTTCTAAAACACTTTTTCATGTAAATGACCAAGCTTTGTCCCAAGCCACATGGAGCCATGAGCAAGCAATTTACAAGCCATATGAAGCCATGCAAGGTTTGACATGTGACCAAGCCATTAATGGCAAAAGGAGGGCCCCATTTCCTAATCCTTCATTAAGCCTTTTTAACCATAACCATGTCAAACACTAAACCAAGTTTAGCCACCTCACCATGGATAGAGACTTCACCACTCCATGTGCAGCTGACCCAACCGATTCACCCGACCCAAAACCAGGTCATGGGGAGGTGAACCAAGCCCAAAATCATGGGTTGACCAATTTGAGCCCAAAATGAGCCCTTACCCCTTTCCATTTCAAGCTATCCTCTTTACACATGGCAAAGCTCAATTGCTTGCACAAACCTCCAGCCCTGACCCACCTGGACCTGAGAGTGACCCATGCCTGCCGGCCAGCTGCCTGGATCACCGGAAAACACCATGGTCGAGACCTTGGGAGGAGCCAAACTTTTCAATTCTGCCTTGCTGAAGTGTCCCAGTCCAATTGAACACCATGGCTGTTCTTCTCTTGCATGGAGCAGCTGATCCCAAGCCTTAAACCCCCCTGGGAGGCCCTCCACCCTCTCCTATTTAAACACCGCCTCCTCTCGGCCAAGAGAGGTGCTGAACCAAAACTTATTGAAACCCTGCCAAAATCATCCCAGATCACTCTCTACACATAGAGAACTTGATCCCCACCGAAATCCCCCTGCCATTTCCTCTCGCGAGCTCAATTTCGGAGTCGAAATTTAAGCCCAAAACCGGGACACTTCACCACAGTGAGCCAATATCCAAATTGACTGGTCCTACACCTTCACCGTACCAAGAGGAGAAGTTTCCTAGCAAAAGCCCCCTCACCAGGCCAGCCATTGCTCCCAGCTTCCAAACTTTGTGATCGGCTGTGGTCGAAATCATACCTAGATAATTCACCAGGCCAAGGGACTTCATCTTGAGCTTGCTTGGACCCAATCGAACGTGACACAACTCTCAGATCGAAGCTTCACTTCTCTGAGCAAAGGTATGGACTCACTCTTCTTCTCGAGCTTACAGAGATTCTCCATTTAATTTGAATCAATTTCAATGCATGTTTACCGTATGGATGTGTTCGTCTCTTCAAGACGAATCCATAGAGCATAAGAACACGAAAATCCATCGAGAATCGAGTGAGAAATTAGGGTTAGAAGGTTGACGGTCACGGGTGCACACCAGTCGTAGACGATGACTGGGAGCCGTCGGATCGAGCGTGTATCGAGCGGACGGTCGGGATCGAGCCGGACAGCGCGATGGTACATGAACCGCGGGCCCCTGGAGCACTGAGTCGGATGGCGGCGTCGAACCAGAAAGCGCCGCGTGGCTGTTCGGAGATGCTAAGGTTGACGCGGCGCCGATTCGGATAAATAGAAAAATAGGGATTTTTCTTATTTATTTAATTACCAGAACTTAGAAAATCCATAACTTTGTGTAGAAAAATCCTAAAAATAAAATAAAAATACCCTCTTGCTCAGTGAACAGAGGAGAATAATGTGGAAAGAAATCAAGTAATTTCATTAAGTATTTTATTTTTAATGATTTATTTACTCTGTGCATTGTTTTAATTCTCCATGCATATAGGAAATTCACCATGGCATGAAACCATAGTAGCTTTAAGCCTCCGAACTTGGGAACATTCCCTGAATTTTCCAAGGTCGAGGCCATCTTTATGAGAAGTTATTGATTTTTCAAGTTCATGTTACTGTTTTGAGTATTTTAATTCCAATAATTAGCATGTTGAGAAATAAATTCTAGGAAAATTTGGTGATGTTGCTTGTGACCAGATGGACCTATGAAAAATAAGTTTTGAGTTAGCCTAAATACCCAAAATTGAACTTTAATTAATTAGGGTTAACCACACATCAAATTAACTTAAAAATAATTCTCCACTGTCCTTTAGGGATAGGAGAACAACACATAAAAATTTGAAACCAATTGGAATTGATTAACCCCACCAAATGGGTTGATTAAGCCTCTTAAGTAAAAATGGTAAAATTAAACTTTAAAAATTTATAACTCACAAAATACTTTTCAAAAATTCACAAAAATGGTTTTGGAGCCTCTCTGATATCGGAGGAACTTAGGAAAATTAAAATTGTAATTTTCTAAAAAAGTTGATTTTTATCATTATTTTAATATTTTTAATAATTAAAAAATAATAAAAATCATAAAAATATTAAAAATCACCAAAATGTCACATTTTGAATTCTAACCACTTAGGAACAAACCAAATATTTTTCTTAAGTCCCTAGGGCAAGATATTGAATTTTAAAGGCTTAGTGTAATTTTTAATATTAAAAATTGTATTTTCAAACCTTCCCACCAAAATAATTCTAATAAATCAAAGAAAAATCAGAAAAATATAAAATTTGTTTCTCTGAACTCCTTGAGGTCAGAGAGGTTTAAGAAAAATATAAAATCCATTTTTCAACTTTAATTTATTTTAAAATTAATTAATGCTCCAAAACTCAAAATAATTCTAATAAATAAAATAAAATTCAAAAAATCACCAAATTTAGTCGAAATGGTCCTCTAGTCATTAGGAGTGCCTCATAATTTTCTTAAGGATAGAAAAATTCCCTTGGTCATCTTATTGAATTTTCCTTGGAAATCCCTATTTTCTACAAAAAATAATTATATAAATAAATTAAATATAGAAAAATCACATTTTCTCCTCTAATGTCTTAATTGACATGTGAGTGAAGCCACATAAAAATTTCAAATTCATTTAAGCTCAATTTAGTGAGTTATGGAATTATTAAGCTTGGAGGGCAAAATGGTAATTAAAATTTTTACCCTTAATTAAAACTTTAGGCTTAATAAAATGAGAGAGTAAAATATTTGATCCTAATCTGATTTGGATGATTGAAATTTAAATAATTAAAGGATAGAAACCCATCAATCATTTTTAAGATTAATTAGAGTAAACTTTAATCATTTAATTAATGAAATTTGGAAGATTAATAAAAATTGAAATTATTAAAATAGGGATATTATTTAGAAGACATTTGTTCTTTAATTTAAGAATCCCTAAATTAATCACCTCAATAATATTTAATTCCTAATTAAAATGATAATTCAAATTCAAGATTTAAAATACTAAAAGACTTAATCATTAAATTAAATTAAGATTAAAACATTTAAATTAAATCCTTCCACAATTTCAATTAAATTAATACTTTAACAATTAAATTAAATCATCTTTAAAACATAAAAAATAAAAAAATTAAATTAAATTAAATTAAATTAAATAAAAAATAATAATAATAATAATAATATCAAATTAAAATAAAATTTAAATTAAATTAAAATTAAAAATAAAATTAAATTAAAATTAATATTAAATTAAATTAAATTAAATTAAAATTAAATTAAATTAAATTAAATTAAATTAAATTGAATTGAATTAAATATAACATCACTAGGACATAAAGAATTCAAAAATAAATCTAAAACAACTTGAACACTATTCCAAACTTAAACCCATTAATTAAAATTAAATTAAATCACAAATTACTTAAACATCAATTTGCCCTCAAAAGCTCTTGTTGTCATAACTCCTAAATGGAGTATTAAGTGAAGTGTTACTTCACTTATAGGATATTCAAATGTCCTAGTTCACTGGGCAAAAGAACAAAACTTAACTAAACTCATGGATGATTAATTCACTTGTATAATTAAATTCTCTCGACTTAAAACAATCCTAGCAGGTATTGAAAAGATGTTTAAGACTCGTCTTAAGCACTTCCTCAATATGATAGGATATTTATAAGAACAATTGAACTTAATTGTTCTTTGATGAAGAAAATCATCCTTAAACCAAAATAGAAGAACCTAGACGTCATAGGAGATGACTAGCTATAGGATTAGGACTTTGATAGACAACCAAAACCTTTCCCTTAGCTTTACCTAGGTACTTGTTGAAATATTTAAATACCTTAACATGTGTTTTAAGTGCAGCTTGGGATGACGGGAAGACCCTCCAGGTACGCTTTTATTTTTATTGCAATTTACTTTATTGCAAATGCACTTTACTTTTCTTGCATGATAAACAATCGTTGCATGAAAACCAAAACCTTTAGGGTAGTCCCTAAAACCGAAACCAAAACTAAATTAAAAATCACTGCAAGATAAAATTCACCACCACAACATTTCAAAATATAAAACAACTCAAAATTTAATCACAAACGTAACACAAAACTACAATTGCAACTAAATTAAAACGTCTCGTTGAATGATCGGGAATACCTCGGATGATGTAACCCACGTGTTGCTAACTGGATTTCCCACGGTCTTAATGAAGGTGTGGAACTCATTAAGTTGAGTTTAGCAAATTCATCTGGACTAAGTGAATTCAATGAAAATAACGGTGCCGGGATGACGGAACCGTGGGATCTTAATCGGTTCTGTTTAAATAACTTTAAGATTTGTTTTAATTAAAATATTAAAAACACCTGGATTTTAAGATTTTCTCTAAACCAAAATACTTCTCTCATCTCCTGATTTATGACTTCTAAAACTAAACCTCTCGCAACAACAAGGAGCTCGGAGCATGGTGGGCAAAGCACGGCCATCGTCATCAAGAAAACCCGAGTCTACTTCAAGAAAACTTTCTTAGAATTAAATAACCAAGCCATAGGACTTCGAGGTAGTTTACCTAGTGCAACATAAATCCTCAACTCTTCATTAGGCATTTACGTTATCATATCATGTAAATTAAGCCCTAACCAGTCTTAGGACTCCGAGGTGATCGTTCGGTACGACATAAACCCTCACATCTTCGAGGCTATTTGTATGATTGTGTCATACGAATATAAGTCCTGATTAATTAAAACAGGCAAGATGAAACATTAAATGAATCCCCAAATTGAAGCCAAACAATAGGATAGTTTGAGAAGTTGTCAAGATTCTTCTTGTATCCTCAACTTCTCCTACTTTTCTTCCTTTGAACTCCCGAAATAAAATTGTTCCAAATTTCGAGTCATTCCTCGAATTTCCAAAAATCCGATCCTTTCAAAACCTTAAACTTTGAAATTCTCGAGAGCAAAACCACCGATGATTATCGAGAGTTTTCTTAAATGATTCCCGTCATTTAAGATGTAATTAACTATAGGGGCTCGCCCTTATAGGGAACTTTAAGAACCTGTGGAATATAAACCCCGCTTAATTCATTTATATTAAGCAGGGAACTTGCTCGACTTATAAAATTGGTTCGCGGACCAAACGGATGTCACAAATCTCCTAGTTTATTTAATCGAGCCCCATCATCGAGCAAAGTGTGTCTATTCTTCGGGATAGATACACTGGCTTGTGGTGCGGTGCTCGTTTATATAAACTATTCGGGATGTGAGATCGGTTTGATTTCATATCTTAAAACTTTTAAACTTAAAATTACTTTCAAAAACAAATGTTATCTTTTAAACTATTTATTTAAATTAAATTTAAAATATAAAAAATTTGCCGAGAATTTCTGTTAGGCGACCCCTTTTCAAAATACATCACATAACCTAAAAATATGCCGACAGCAGCCCGCGGTTCATGTCCCGTTGCGCTGTCCGGTTCGATCCCGACCGTCCGCTCAATACACGTGCGATCCAACGGCTCCCAGTCATCGTTTACGACTGGTGTGAACCCTTGACCGTCGACCTTCTAACCCTAATTTCTCACTCGATTCTCAACGGATTTTTGTGTTCTTATGCTCTATGGATTCATCTTGAAGAGACGAACACATCCATATGGTAAACATGCATTGAAATTGACTCAAACTAAATGGAGAATCTCTAGAAGCTCGGGAGAAGGAGAGAGCTCATACCTTCGCTCGTAGAAGTGAAGCTTCAATCCGAGGGCTATGTCACCTTCGATTGGGTCCAAGCAAGCTCCGGATGAATTCCCTTGGCTCCGGTGAATCGCCTAGGTACAAAAGTGACCACAGCCCGATCACAAAGCTTGGAGGCCGGAAGCAATGGCCTGGCTCCGGTGAGGGGGCTTTTGCTGGGAAACTTCTCCTCTTGGTCTGGTGAAGGTGTAGAGTCAATCAATTTGAGGATTGACTCATTGTGGTGAAGTGTCATGGTTTTGGGCTTAGATTTCAACTCTGAAATTGAGCTCACAGAGAGGAAATGGCAGGGGGATTTCAGTGGGGATCAAGTTCTCCGTGTGTGGGGAAGAGTCCGGAATGATTTTGGCGCAGTTTCCTTAAGGTTTGTTTCAGCACCTCTCTGGCCGAGAGGAGGGGGTGTTTAAATAGGAGAGGCTGGAGGGCCTCCTAGGGGGATTTAAGGGTTGGGATCAGCTGCTCTGGTGAGGAGAAGAATAGCTGCAATGGCCATTTAGAGTGAGGCAGCTTAGAAGGTGGAATTCCAAAATTTGGCTCCTCCCAAGGTCTCGGCCATGGTGTTTTCCGGCAATCCAGGCGGCTGGCTGGCAGGCATGGGTCACCCTCGTGTTCAAGGTGAGTCGTGGCTCGATGTCGGTGAATTCAATCGAAGCTTCGACATGTGTAAAGTGGTTTGATTCAAATGGAATGGGGAGGTGGCTCTTTTGCACTTGGTTTGGTCAACCCATGGAAATGGGCTTGGATCACCTCCCCATGGCTGATTTGGGCTGAGGGAGGATCATTTGCATCAGCTAGAAAGGGGTGGTGAAGTCCCCATCCAAAGTGATGTGGCTAATCTTGGTTCAGTGTGTAGCATGGAAGGGGTTAAAAAGCTTAATGAAGGTTTAAGAAAGAGAGCCCCCTTTTGCCATTAATGGGTTGGTCACATGTCAAACATCCCATGGCTTCATATGGCTTGTACATGGCTTGTCTTTGGCTCACATATGGCTTGGCAAGAGTTTGGTCAACTTTCATGGAAAAGGGCTTTAGGAATTTTTAGAAAATTTGGGGTTATTTGATGGGATTTGGCATAATACCATTTTGGTTTGATTTTCATGATGGGTTTAGCACTTAGGGAATGATATCAATTAAGTGAGGATGAGATGTGATTGTAATGTGGGCTTTAGGATGGGTTTGGGCTTATGAATTTGGTAGAAGTGGGCTTTTAGGAAGGTTTAAGGGAGTGGGCCTTTATGTTTAGCAATGGGCTTTTAGATGAAAAATTTTGCAAAGGGCCATGCCAAATAAATGTTGAGTTTAGTTTAAGGATGTGTCTTGAATGATTTGAAGCAAATTTGAGGTAGTTTGGAATTGAATTGGGTTGAATTTGGGTTCATTTGGTAAATGGGCCAATGTAGGTCAAATTGGGCTAATTTGGGCCAATGTTGGGCTAGGGTTGAAATTGATGTAAAATTAATGTTGAGAAATGTTTATGGGAGTGTTTCAAAGAGGTTTCAACTTTGGTTGGGTTTTGGTTTTGGGACTTGGGCTTATTTGGGTTAGGTTTGGGTTTAGGTCAAAATTGGGCTTTTGGTTTTGGGTTGAATTTGAGTGGGGTTTGGGTCCAAATTTTGGGCAAATTATGTTAGTTTTTTGTTTGTGGGGATGTTAGGGAAGGTTTAGAAAAGGTTTGGGGTCAATTGGAGTTGAATTGGTTTGGTTTGGGCTAAGTTTGGGTCATGAGTCCAAATTGGGCTTTAAGGTCAAAAGTGAAATTGGATTCAAATGTTAATCAAATTGGACATAGATTTGGTCTAGATTGATATTTTGGATATTAAATTGAAGTTTAGAATTGAATTGGACCAAAATTGGGGTCAATTGGGTTGATTTGGTTTGACATCGGGTTCACTTAAAGTTAAGAATGAGCTAAATCGGGGGGTTTTGGTAAAAGTGGGGTAAATTGACAAAATTGGCCCATGGTGTAGTTGGACAAAATGAAATTGGGAATATTTGGGATTTTCTGGAATTTTCTAGGAATTTTTTGAATTTTTGTATTTTTGGGTCAAGAGGGGCATTTTGGTAATTTGGAGGGTATTGGGGGATACTTTTGGAATTTTTGGTATTTTTGGCTATGGATGATCAATTTGATTGGTGAGGAAATGTTCAAGGTTAATTTTGGGGAATTTTGGGTGATTTGGAAATTTTGGAGGATTCTGGGCAATTTTAAGGCGCTTTTGGTAGGTTTGATAGGTGTAGGGTCCCCGGGGCCAAAAATTGAAATTTTGGAAGAATGAATATTGATCAAATGTGAGTGAAATGGAATCACTTTGGTTGAGCCATAAAGTCATATTAAGCCTATATGAGCCATGAGAGGACTCATTTGAGGCATTCACTATGTTGTTCCTAACCCTCTTAACCAGGGCTTAGGGGTTAAGGTCCATCCATATGAATTACCTACATGAGTCGAGGAGTCAAGTTGGGTATGGGTGTCGTTTCAGGATTTGGATTGTGTGTGAGAGTGTAGAGTATGAGTTTAGTGAGTGTGTAAGTCAACCCTCACCGGACCAAGCCACCCAGGGTGGTCCTAAGGCCAAAGAGTCCTATAGGGAACTCATCCTTTAAACCTTCACTTTTGATCTCAACCCTCTAAGTGATTAGGGGTCTACAATCAAGCTTGTGGGGTTTGCAGGGAGACAAGAGGTGGTTCAAATTTCTAAGGGATGGGTCCCAATTCTAGTCCTCTAAGATAGTCAAAGGAAAAGCCTAAGGCTGGATCCTAAACACTAAAGAGGGAAGAGAAGACCTCATCAAAAATGAGGTCAACATAGGGGAGCATCTTTGATTGGAAGATCAGATATTATTTCAAAATCATGTTCTTTAGATATCAGTTTGGAATCATGTTTTTTAGTGATGACCAAACAAAATTCCATATCATCTAATGGTTCTAGAGTACCAAATCCAACACCTTCTTTGGAATTGGGATTTCGTTTGTTATTATTCCACATTTGTTCGATAAAATGTGGTTGCTTTAAAGACCATTGTTTGAGCATTAAACTATTTTGAATAAATTTTTGTGCCCAAGGAGAATACAACTCAAAAGGAACTTTCATTAATTCTTGAAGATTTTCATCTTCTATTTTTACATCAGTTTCAGTATTAGAAGAAGTAGAGCCAAGTCTAACCTTAATTGGCTTTTTGTCATTTTAATATACTTCTTTGACTACTAAATTCTCAATCTTGGCAGTAGAGATTGGAGTTAGAGTCATAGAATGTATATAATGATTAATTTTATCATACATAGATTCAAATTGTTTCTCTTTGTCTTCTTTTTCTAGAGATATTTTGAATTGAGGTTCCTTTAAAACCACCGATGTCATTTCTCCTTTAAAACTAAGATGAATTTTGAATTTCAATGGTTTCTTCATTGTAACAATCGGATCTTCTTTCCCTCGTCCTCATCCTCAGCCTTGGCCTCGAGTATAAGTCTGACGGGAATTAGTTACTTTTGTCTTTGTTGAAGAAACATGATCTTTTTCGTTTCTTTTCTTTTCTTTGTCTTTTTCTTTCATATCCACCATTGTCTCTCTGGAGAATATTGTTTTCTTCATAGGAGCATAATATGCTGCATCTTCATGTATACCGATTTCATGGATTGAAAACGGTTGTAAATCTCCTACAATACGACATTCTTGTCCTTTTCGTAGATATTTTATGCATTGATGCAACGAAGAAGGAACCATTTTATGTTCATGAAGCCATGGTCTGCCAAGTAAGACATTAAAAGAGGTATCAGAATCAATGATATGAAATTTTGTCGTTGTTGTAAAGTCGGCTATCTTTAGGAGCAATGTTATTGATCTAATGGCCCGTTCTCCTTGTTGATTGTATCCTCGTAACATCATCGTATCTCTTGATAATTGAGATGCGTCAATATCCAAATACGCAAGAGTTCTTAAATTCATAATGTTAATTGAAGCACCTGGGTCAAAAAGAACTCTCAAAAATATCTTATCGTTTATGTTTACTGTGATATATAATGGACAATTATGTTCAGTTGTTCCGAGCAACAAGTCATTATCAAAGAAGGTAATTTTCATTGATTCTTCCAATGGACAAATTTTATTTTGAGTAATACTAGCAAGTTGAGCTAAGCAAATGTCTGGATCTAGAAGGGCTTTTATTAATGACTCTCTCATTTCTTTAGAAAGCATAAGAGCGTCATAGATGCTCAATTTTGCTGGTAACTTCCTCAAATGAGCTAGTATGTTATAGTCCACTTTGTTATGAAGATCATCCTTATCTCTTTCAGGGAGTTGAGGATGTATTGGAGGAATGATCTTCTCTGATGAAATGGTTTGTCTTTGTTCTTGTTTTTGGAATTAAATTTTTCCGCTGAAATCATATTGACTGAACCTTTTTCTGATTCTTTCAAATATTCTTTCGGGATTACTATATTTCCTTCTTTAAAGTTGTGCTCTAACCAGTCTTTGAAGACAAAACATTCTTCAATTTTATGTCCGAGCATTCTATGATAAGGACAATAATTGGGATTGTCCTTCAAGTCTACTTCTGCTGGCCTTTTAGCTTCTGGTAGCTTAAATTCTGATACTTTAAACAGGCTACAAAATATTTTGCTGAAGGCCTCAGTTTTAAATGGATATTCTTTATTCATTCTTTCAACCATCGTTTTCTTATCTGTCGGTACTGGAATTGGTTGTTGAAGTTGTAGTTGAGAAGAGGAGGATTGTGATGATGATTGGTTTTGTCGTTGTTGTTTCTTTTGTTTGGGTTGAATCTGCATCACTTGTTTACCTTTTTCTACAACATTTCCCAGCTTCTTTTCAAATGTCTTGACAGTTTTTGTCTTTTCAGTCTTTTCTGTTACGCTCATTTGCTTTGCTTCTTGAAGATTGGCAGCTTTACTGAGCAATTTTTCAAATGTCTTTATTGTAAATCCTTTAAGCATGAATGTTATAGGACCATGAATATTCTTAAGTAAGATTTCAACAGCATGTTATTCTTGAAGTTGTGGTTCACATTTCATGCTGAGATTTCTCCAGCGTAAAATATAATCCACTAAACTTTCTCCTCATTTTTGTTTTTCTACTACCAAGTCACCAACTGTAGTATGATGTTGTGCTCCAGCAAAGCTTTGAATAAAGAGGCTTTCAAGCTCTATAAAAGTTTTAACATATCCATTAGGAAGTTCTGCACACCAATCGAAGGCTAATCCTGTGAGACTGTTAACAAATTATCGAAATAAAAGGGCATCATTTCCCCCGGCATTACAGCAGCTTGCTCTGAAATGTACTAAATGTTGTCTGGGATTACCCGTTCCATCACACATCTTAAAGATAGGAGGAAAAAACCTTTAGGGTACTGGACATAATCAAATTCTTCTGGATATGGTCTACCCTTTGGAATTAAAGATCCAACCTTTACCTGAGCCATTGTTTCTTTTATCTTTTAAGTGCTTTCTTCGACATCTAATGGCTCTCCTTTGTCTTCTAGAATATGGATAGCCTCTGGTCTGATGATTTCAATGGCTGGAGAAGGATTTTTGGTGGATTTTGCAAAGTTGCTACCAACTCTTCCATTTATTGCTCAAGACGACTAATTTGTTTGTCTCGTTGTCGTATAATCGCTCTTAATTCATTTGTTGCCTCCTCTTTAATTGATTCCCGTGCTAAGGAAGTAGATCGTGTTTCTACCATATTAACACTAGCAAAATTTTCATTTGAACTATCAGAAGTATCTTTCTTTCCTTGCACCGAGAATTGTTTGATATCATTTTTTAATTTTTTCAATCTTTCTTTGAATGATTTTGCAGAATGTTCTTTACAAGTTCTGTCTTGTGAACTATCTGCAGGAGTGCTTGTAGCATCTGAATTTCTTTCAGACGATCTTCATTTCCGTACATTATTTCTTAATATGGGACGAGATCCTCTAGGTAGTGTATTATTGTATGAATAATCTGCATTTTGTAGCATATGGACCAAGTCTGTCATTTTAGTGGATGTATCTTCCACTTCGAACATTAGGTTGTCATATTTAGCTTTGTCTTTGTAATTGTAACATCTCTTACTCTTGGTCGGAATTTTACTGGCACTCGAGTATATTGGTCATCTGTTGGGCTTTGATAACCTATTTTTTCACAGATAGAGTTTTCTATTGCTAGAATTCTCCTTTTCATTTTTTTAGAGTCTGCACATCCTATTTTGTCCAATAATCGAGAAATTGAACATTTGTCTTTTCGTGCTTATCTCTTAAACACTGAATATATAGCATTAATTGAAGGAGAACTCTTAGGTTGAGAGAAATTATTGATGTATTCAACAGGAATTGTAATATACTGATTCTCTTCTAAAAAGGAAGGGTTTCTAAACATATTTTGTTAAAATTCAGGTGTTTCAAAATTATCATTTTCGCTCCATCTTTTCTTTCTTTTAAATGAAAGAGTTCTGTGAATATTTTTGGAACAAGACCCAACTTCGTATATATATGGTGGTGGAATATCATCCTCTTCGAAGACTTGTTTTCCTTTTCTGTCAATTTGTCTTTTCATTTCTTCAAGGGTATAAGGTTCATTGGGTGTATATTCAGGTAGGTCTTCTGTAAAATTCAGAAAGTCTTCATAAGGTTGTAAGTTAAATTCTTCAAAAGAGTTTATATCAGTTTGGTATGGATTATCTAATGCAAATTCTGTTTCATCAAATAATCCATAATCATTCTGATAGAAGGAAAGATCTTCCTCCATTGGTGTATTGAAGTCTTGGTAATAAGAAAAGATTGAATTGGGAGAATCCATTGCAACTTTTTTGAAATTTCAAGAAAAACAAATATTATTGACTTATTTATAAACTGGGAATTTGTCTTAAAAGTTTAAAAAATGTAGTTCCTACTTATCAAAGAACAAAATGTCAAATGAAAACAAGTCATAACAAAAGATGAGAAAAAAATACTCCCCAGCGGAGTCGCCAGTCTCTTGGTGGCGACGAATTGGATCGTCACCGCTAAGATTATGTTTATGTCAAGGAGTCGCCAAACTATGTTTAATATTGTCCTAATCTTATTCCTATGGAAGAAATTGAGAAATTTAGGACTAATAGGAAACAGTAGAAAAGGATGTTTACGATGATCCTTATAGAAGAAAATTCTAGAATACCATATTCTAGGATTTCTATATAAGGAAAATCATAAAATTTTAATAACCAGAGATTTCTATCATGGTTTCTTTTAAATCTCCTATAGAAGCAAGCTTCTATAGTTAATTACATCTTACACAATTTTTAATTGTCTAAGAAAACTTCTGATTAATGTTGATCACTTGTTTTCTAAAATTTTGTTTTTAAGCAAAGATTTACCCACTATCAATTCTGAATATCATTCTGTTGTTTTCGACTATCCTAAAAGTTTCAGATTTTGTCTTGATCTTTCATTTCATATTTTTTTTGTTTTGTTGTTTGTCATTTTTATTTTGTCAATGTTGTTATCCTAAAAATTTCAATGTCATTATGTTTTTTTTTTTGGTTTTGTGATTATCCTAATGGTTTTAGTTTTGTTTATTTTTCGTCATGATCCAATGTCGTCCTGCAAAATGAAGTTAGCACATCCTATAACATGCAAAGGAAATCTAAACGAAGTTAATGTCATCGTTTTAGTTATCCTGCAAAACAGAGTTAGCACATCTTATAACATGCAAAGGAAATCTAACATTTAAAAGAATATCAAGTTTATTTAAACATTAGATTTATTTGTAATTTAAATGTTAAGTTTAGATTAAGTGTCATTTGAATTAATATTAAATTTAATAAATTTGATTTGGTCAAATTTATTAATTTAGATCAATTTTAACTAAGTTTGATTTGTGTTAAACTTAATTTTATTAGTTTGATTTAAGTTGAATTTGATATTAGGTCAAACTTGATTTATATCAAATTTTAGTATTTAGTATTTATGTCAAAATAAGTTCGATTTAAGTTGAACTTAATGTTCAAATAAGTTCAATTTAAGTTGAACTTAATATTCAATTAAGTTTGGTTTAATTTAAAATTATTATTTGATTTAAGATTGATTCAGATTCAATATGAATTGAACTTAAATATATTTTGAGTTAGATTCGATTTAGGATTGATTTAAGTGTAGTGTTGATTAAACTGAAATTTGATTTAAATTTGATTTAGATTTAGGGTTGAATTTAAATATAAGTTTTGGATTAACTTGGACTCAAGTTATGTTTTGGTGAAGTTAGGTTCAATGTGGATTGAATCTAATGTTTAGGTTGACCTAGGTTCGAATTAGGTTGAACTTAAATTAGGTTTTGATTAAGTTAGGTTCAATAGATGAACCTAATGTTTAGGTTAACTTAGGTTTAAGTTAGGTTGAACTCAAGTTAGGTTTTGATTAAGTTAGGTTCAATATGGGTTGAACCTAATGTTTAGGTTAACTTGGATTCAAGTTAGGTTGAACTCATGTTAGATTTTGGTTAAATTAGGTTCAATATGGGTTGAACCTAATGTTTTGGATAACTTGGGTTCAAATTAGGTTGAACTTAAATTAGGTTTTAGTTAAATTAGGTTCAATATGGGTTGAACCTAATGTTTAGGTTAACTTTGGTTCAAGTTAGGTTGAACTCAAGTTAGGTTTTGGTTAAGTTAGGTTTAATATGGGTTGAACCTAATGTTAAGTTAACTTGGGTTCAAGTTAGGTTGAACTCAAGTTAGGTTTTAGTTAAATTAGGTTCAATATGGGTTGAACCTAATGTTTAGGTTAACTTGGGTTCCAAGTTAGGTTGAACTCAAGTTAGGTTTTGGTTAAGTTAGGTTAAGGATAAATTTTGTTAGGGTTTGAAGTTGTTTAAGCCTAATGTAAATGAAACTTAAGGATTAATTAAGTCTAATTAGGTTAGACTTAATTAGGGTTTAAAGGTTACTTAAGCCTAATATAAGTAAAGCTTAAGGATTAATTAAGTCTAATTAGGTTAGACTTAATTCGGGTTTAAAGGTTACTTAAGCCTAATATAAGTAGAGCTTAAGGATTAATTAAGTTAGACTTAATTAGGGTTTAAAGGTTACTTAAGCCTAATGTAACTAGAGCTTAAGGATTAATTAAGTCTAATTAGGTTAGACTTAATTAAGGTTTAAGGGTTATTTAAGCCTAATGTAAGTAGAGCTTAAGGATTAATTAAGTCAAATTAGGTTAGACTTAATTAGGGTTTAAAGGTTATTTAAGTCTAATGTAAGTAGAGCTTAAGGATTAATTAAGTCTAATTAGGTTTTAAAGGTTACTTAAGCCTAATGTAAGTAATGTTTAAGTATATTAATTTGGTATAATGAGGGTTAAACCTAATTAAGATTTGTTTATTATTAAACTTAATGTTTTTAAAGTTTAATTATAATTTATTAAGTTTAAGGATGTTTTAATCCTAATTAATATTTGTTTATTAAACCTAATGTCTTTTAAGGTTTAATTATGATTAATTAAGTTTAAAGATGTTTTAAACCTAATTAATATTTGTTTATTAAACCTATTGTCTTTTATGGCTTAATTATGATTAATTAAGTTTAAAGATGTTTTAAACCTATTTAATATTTATTTATTAAACCTAATGTCTTTTAAGGTTTAATTATGATTAATTAAGTTTAAAGATGTTTTAAACCTAATTAATATTTGTTTATTAAACCTAATGTCTTTTAAGGTTTAATTATGATTAATTAAGTTTAAAGATGTTTTAAACCTAATTAATATTTGTTTATTAAACCTAATAATATTTTAGACCTAATTTGTTTTATCTTAAGTCCAATATGATTAAGGTCTAAATGTGTAACTAAGTCTAAAATGATTAGACCTAATTAAGTTTTAAAAGGTTCTTTATAGGGTTAATTAAATATAAGTTTATATTTATTCATCCTTAAGGATTTTAAAATGTCATTTTAAATTTTCAAATGGTTAAAATTTATATTTTAGGGTTTAGTATCATTCCCAGAATTTATAACCAATTTCCAATTTAAACTTTGTATATTTTCTTAATTTCTGATTTTTTAGAATTATTATTAAAATAAATGCTAAATCTCAAGAAAATTTGGAAATGTCATCTTAAAAGATTTTTCTGTCTCTAGAAAAATCAGAGATTATTCCTAAAGACTTATAAAATAATTCCCTAAAATTTCATAATTTTCTGATTTATAAATAATTTTTAATAATTAAAATACTCCAAGGGGTATTTAATTAATTAAAAATTAAATATAAATGAAAATTTAAATTTTTTTAAGACCACATTGTAGAGCTCACTGTCCTGAGTTCAGGGATATTTTTAAATTATTTTTGTGATTTTTATATAAAAAGATATGTATTTTTGATTAATTTAAGGTTTAGCTGAATTAATTAAACCTAAAATTAAATATAAAAAGCCGGGGAGTGCCGCGTGTCCTCAGAGTCGTCGAAAACGCGGCTAATCCCCTGTGGGGATCCGGACAGTGGAGATAGCGGGATATAATCTTAACCGTCTGTTTTTAAAACACGGGAACAGACGGTTATGGTTCATTATCTTCATCCCGCTGATCCCGTAGATTGTTCATGATCCAGAATCAATTTTTTCGCTTGATTCTTGATGAAATTAAGTGATTTTTTATTCTACACCTTTGTCTTGAGGAGACGAAGACATCCATATGGCTTTGTAGGAGTTTTGAAACGATTTCTTTCACAAAGTGTGAAACCCGACCACCATTGATAGGGAAGAACCATACCTTGGCCTCAATGTGTTAAATTTTGATCTGATTTCTTTGGATTGGTCGTCTTGGTCCCAGAAAGCTTCCAGAGACTTCAATTTGAGCTTAAATTAGGTTTATATGTGATCGATTTTTGAGGAGCTCGGTTTAATGTGAGATGGTGAGTAGAAGGCTGGAGACTATGGGGAGGCTCAATTTCAGTTGGGTTCTTCTTCTGACCCCTAAATGGATTTGGGAAGGTTAATTTCGAGTTTTGTAGAGTTTGATTTCAAAAACCTATTTTGTCCTAGTTTGGGTTAATTTGGGCTCTCTCGGGTTGGCCAAATTGAGAGGATTGAGTGTGCTTTAGGATCTAATTTTGATGGGATTCAGTTGCTTAGGTCCTAAAGAGAAACTTTGATGTTGAAAGTTTCTAGATTTGAGCAGTATATGGGGATTTAGAATTTCCTCTTCCTCACCTAGTTATAAGCTCTCGAGTTAGCCCATTTGAGCTGGTTTCATGGAGTTTTGAGGCTAGCTAATGGCTAGATCTTGATTGGGATTCACTCCTAAGGTCCTAAGGAACAAGTTTATTGTTGGGAGTTAGGGGAATTGGATAGAGCTTAGGCCACTATTACCCTCTTCTTCTCTCCTTGGTTAGGCTTATGTTAGGCTCTATTTATAGCTATGGGGGGGTTGGTTTGGATGAATTTGAACTGAAGTAGGCTCATCTAAGGATGCTGCCAACATTTTCATTAATGTTTTGAAGATAGATTTCAGCTAAGGAAATGATGAATTTGGGTTTTCCAAGCTTAGCCATCATTACCTTTAACCATGGTAAGGATTGAACCCCAACCTTGTCTTGTTCTCATTGGTTCCCCTATGTGGTGGATATAGTTGATTATAATCAGTTAGATTAACCTTCATATGTTTATTTAATGGAATAAAGGAGAGGATGACACTTATTCTTTTCATCCACCATGGTATGACAAATAAGGTGAGTGACTCACTTCATGCATAATCTCCTCATCATTTAATCTTGCCATGGTTAAGGTTTAATCCATGCTAATTTCCTTTTTCATTGGGTGCTTAGGATGGTGACCAAGATCATCTCTAAGGTGGCAGGTCACCTCATTTCATGCAAATGGGTGAATTGAAGGAAAGATGACACATATTCTCCTCCCTTCATTATTTATGTCTTTTTTCATGATGGCATCTTAACCTTGGCAGAATTTAACCTTATGTCTTGGTTTCTTTCCATTGGATTAAGGAAGAGGTGCTTGCCACCTATGGAGCCATGTCACACCTCATGAAGAGAGGGGATGACACATAAGCTTAACTCTTAACTTAACCATCATGATAACTCTTAACCTTAGTTAAAGGTAATGAGTTATGGTTTAAGTAATGTGTTAACCATGTCATAATGGTTTTAATGAGTTTTAGGCTGCTCATTGGTGATTTCCTATAATTTAGATTTAAGTTTTTTTTAAAAATCAATAAAGGGTTTATGACATTATGTGTGATGTCATAAATTTAAATTCAATTTAGGATTATCTTTATATAACTTCATTTCTAATTAATTATGTGATTAATTAGAAATATATGGAAATAAAATATTAATCCTTAAATTAATTAAATTGATTTTTAGAAATTTTTATGTCATTTTATGTCTTCTTGATTTAATTTATAATTATTGGAAATTGTCTCATTAATCAATTTATTAATTAAAATTAATTGATTCATTTAATATCTTTTTTTAAGTTAAAGATTTAGATTTGTCATGTCTTTAAATCTTTTTATTTTAATTATTTAGAAATTAATTAAAATTTTAAAATGATTTGATTAATTTTTGATTAATTTTATGTCTTTTTGTATTAAAGGTTTAATTTTGTCTTATCTTTAAACCTTTATATTTTAATTAATTAGAAATTAATTAAAATATTAAATATTCATTTTATTAACCAAAATGATTTGATTAATTATTTTATGTCTTTTTAATTTAAAGGTTTAATTTTGTCATATCTTTAAACCTTTATATTTTAATTAATTTAGAAATTAATTAAAATATTAAATATTTGTTTTATTAATCAATTAATTAAAAATGATTTAATTAATTACTTGATTAATTTTATAATCTTAATCATTTTATTTTGTTCAAAATTAGGTATTTTGACCAAATTTGATAAATATTGACAATGGCTGATTAGTATTGACCTAGGTTGACCTAGATTACTCTGAATTAACCTATTCTTGTCCAAGTATGATTAATTTTGATTTCTTTATCCTTGTCAGGGTTTGGGATAGTCATAAAGTTTAAAGATTTTGAACTTTGGGTTTAATTTGGTCATGGTGATTAATTTTAGGGTTTGGGTCTGATCAATGTGGTGACCTCTGAGTTAATTTTCATTAATCTAATCAATATCAAATTAATTATATCAATGTTTGTCTTTTGTAGTCAAAGGAGCATGTGTTAGTTATTTTTGACCAAATTTAACCTATTTAGGTTAAAATTGACTAAAGTTATATTATATGTCATGTTTGATTATTTTAGCATCTTGGTTGATTTGATGATCAATGGTTGATCTTTGAGTCAAAATTTGATTAATTTGTCCAAAGTTGTTTTCTGGGTCAAAAATTGGCATTTTGTGTCAATAATTAGTCATTGGGTTAATAATTGGTCATTGGGTCAATAATTGGTCATTGGGTCAATAATTGACCAGTTTGACCAAAGTTGACTTTTTGAGTCAAGGGTTGACTTATTGGGTCAATGGGGTTGGTCATTGGGTCAAGATTGACTATTTTGACCAAAGTTGATTATTTTGGGTTAATGGTTGACTTATCATAAAAATGAGGTCAACAATAATAGTTCCAATATCAATCTTTTTCATCTTCTGAATACAGTAGTTCAGAATCGCTCTATCTCTTGTAACTTCGCTATGGTGATAAGATGGTAATAGGCTCGCAGAAATGAAATAATGCCAAACTTTTGAAGCAACATTCATTGTGGAGGCGGGGAAGTTAATCAACTTTTTTTGACTTACTTCCAATTCTCCTCGCCCGTCAGTTAGAAAAGCAATCACTTCTCTCATATTCTCCCCTCGAGTATCAAATTTTTCATATTCACAAACGATTGGTTCCCGAGTCGGATAGAAAGCATTGATACGTTGAGGAGTAAACTCAAGTATTTTTCTTTTAACTAGCACATACTCAGTCTCAGTCCAGGGTATATTCGAATAGAACTCTCTAACAACTCCCATAACAGCATTCGCAGTGAAATAACAAAATCGTTCCCAGTTCCGCTCTGCAATTAATTGTTCTACAGATCCTCCAGGACTATCAAAAGCTCGATCCTGGATACACTTCTTATTGTAGAGGTAAGAGTTATAGCGAATTTGGGCTTTGATGTTAACGAATTTCTCCTCATCAAAATCCAATTTCCTCTTCCCATTGCTCAACCTTGGAGCCATGTGAATTTCTAAAATTTGCAAGAAAATTCCAATAAATTCCAAATATACAAGGTAAAAAACTCCAAACACTATTCTAAACAAGTAAGAGCAAATTCCATCATGGAAATCTCAAAATCTCTTTAAAACTCCAAAAATTCCACCGTAAGCAATGTGAGAGATTTCCATGGTGAAAATCCAAAAATTTTAACTTAAAGTGAAGCTTTTACCAAGAGAAGTGTGAATCCGATGTTGAAAAGCCTTGAAATCTCCTTAAATCCGAGATCTAGCAAGCCCAAGATCTTTAAAATCGCGAAAATGGAGGAGGAAGATGAAGGAAATGGAAGAATTTGCGGGTCCCAGGGTAAAAATCGCGAAAATGAGGGTTTTTGGCCTTTTACTAGGTTCGGGCGCCGGCGGCACTCGATAGGGCACCGGCGGCACTCGATAGGGCGCCAGCGGCACTCTATTTAGAATAATTAGCCAAACTCTCTGGATTTGGGCGCCGGTGACACCCATTTTAGTGCCAGCGGCGCCAGTCCAAAATATTTTCTGGGTCTGAAAATTTTTTTGGTAATTTCGATCGTTTCAACATCCCCAATGATTTTTAACACTTCAATAGGCATTTACATCATCCCATAAGCAATAATTAACACAATTCTTCACACAAACAATACACAACAATCTTATATATATATATAATCCAAGTTACATCATAGACACCAAATATGTTCATTCAAACTAACTACTCTTAGATATTTAGTGCAGCAAGTACTCTACGATAGGCAAACACTAAGATCTAAGCACACAATGAAAGTAAGCACATCCAAATCCAAGTTCAAATTTCAAAGCAAATACTACACAAACCAAACATAACTAAGCAAAGCAAACTAAACACACATCAAGCATAAGTAGAATCCATTAATTACTCCACATCAGTTTCAGAACTATCCTCTCCTCTAATGTCTCCAATTGATTGTTGATGCACAAACAAACTATAGAATGGACGAATTGGAAATTCGTCAGATGATTCCTCAGCAATCACCGTGTTCTTCTTCATCAGATTGATCAAGCCCATCTCAATTTGACCATTGTGATTGAATTGCTCTTTCATTCTCCAATCTATATGATCGAATAAATCAGAAATGTTATTAATTGCATTCATAACGTTCGGTGCCTCTTTCTCCAACTGTTTGATCTTCTTCAATATCATTCTGGAAACTTCAGGAAAATAGGGTTGAATCGGTTGTGAAGTCTGTGTTGGTTGATCAGCAAGCAAATTCATGCCATCTTCATCTCCAACTGTCTGTAGTCATAGGGATTAGTTGGATCAATAGGCCTCCATGGAAGAAGAACCTTTTCCCAACTTTCATAAGGAACCTGTGACTGACTACATAACAGAAATATGGTGGACGGGTGTCCAATCCCATATTTAGATCCATGCAAAATTAATCCCAGAACTGATTTCACAATGATATTACCAATGTCAACCGGCCTCCCAGTTTGAATAAAGAAATTCAAAATGGCACTTTCTTTGGTTACTTTGCTAATCTTCAATGTCAGAAATAACTTTGCCGAAATAAAGTAATGACACTGCTTCGATACTGGATTGAGAGATGCAGATGGGAAACTAATGTATCCATTCTCTCTAACTTCCCATTCTTCATTTTCATCCATCAGATATCGATACACATCATTCATATTATCCCTCGTGGCATTGAAATTAGAATAATGGCAAATAGGTATGTTGTCGATCATAAAGAGATCGTTAATTCGTGCAGGAGTGAATTGCACAAATCTACCACGCATAAATACAAACCCTTGGTTGATCCCATGAAGATTTGCATAGAATTCTTTCATGACAGGAACAACAATGGCAGTGGTAGTATAGCAAAGCACTTCCCAACGTCTCTCCTTAATAATTTCTTCAATTCTAGTAGTAGGATTATCCATACCTCGATTTATGAAGCCCTTTCCTTGATAATCCTTCTTTTCATCATCACTTTGTTGAACAAACGCTGTGCTTCAAAACTTATGAACTTCCTTCAATTGAAAACACGAAATTGAGGGGTTTCAATGGGATAGGAATCCATAGGATACGAATTGGGATTGGTGGTTTTCATTTTTTTGGAGTTAAGAAGTAAAAAATGGAGTTTAGGGAGTTATAAGGACGAAGATCCCGCCAAAAACAGCCAAAACTCTCATTTTGAAACTTAAAAACCGTCAAATAGATTTTGAGCATCGACAGCGCTCGATAGGGCGCCGGCGGTGCTCAAATAGGCAAGTTCAGTGTGGCAAATGTGATAGGGCGCCGGTGGCGCCAGTGGTAAAAAATTCTCACCGAACTTCGTTCGGCCCAAAATATTCCAATATCTCGATTTGATCCATCATTTATCAATTTTTAAAGTATTTAGAAGTAATTAGGATTCAAAAATAACTATCTAAAAAGCACAACTACATTAAACAAGCAAACACACCACAAAGATACATATGGGTTGCCTCTCATAAAGCGCTTGGTTTAACGTTGTCAGCCCGACAAACGATTCAGTTAATCGAGATGACTCAGCATTAAAACCTCTTTGAAGTCAGGTTGAAACCCGTCAAAGTAAGGTTTTAATCGATGCCCATTAACCTTGAAAATCTTTCCAGTATCAGGATCTTTAATATCAACAGCTCCAAAAGAATGAACTTTTACAACTGTAAAAGGTCTTAACCATCTAGACTTGAGCTTTCCAGGAAATAACTTTAATCTTGTGTTGTATAATAAAACTTTTTGTTCAAATTCCAAATTTTTTTTCAATATCTTTTGATCATGCCGTAATTTCCTTTTCTCTTTATAGATCCTATCATTGTGATAAGGTTCATTTCTAATCTCTTCCAATTCATTCAATTGCATAAATCTTTTCTCACTAGCATTTTTCAAATTAAAATTTAACTCTTTTATCGCCTAACATGTTTTATGCTCCAATTCAACTGGTAAATGGCAAGTCTTACCAAACACTAGTCTATAAAGAGACATTCCAATAGAGGTTTTAAAAGCAGTCCTATAAGCTCATAAAGCAGTATCTAATCGAGTAGACCAATCTAATTTATGATTATCCATAGTTTTCTCCAAAATTCTTTTAATTTCACGATTAGACACTTCTACTAAACCACTAGTCTGGGGATGATAAGTAGTAGAGATTCTATGAATAATATTATATTTCTCAATTAATCTCTTAATTCGATTATTCCTGAAATGGGATTCACCATCAGTTATGATCACTCTCGGCATTCCATATCTTATAAATATATTTTTCTTTAAAAAATTTGAAACACTCCGAGCATCACATCTAGGTAAAGCAATAGCTTCAATCCATTTCGAAACATAATCAACGATAACCAATATATATAAATTTCCAAATTAAGGAGTAAATGGTCCCATAAAATCTAATCCTCATACATAAAAAATTTTAACTTCCAAATTATAATTTAGAGGCATTTCATTTCTTCTAGAGATATTACCTACTCTCTGACATCGATCACATGATTTAATATATCTATAAACATATCTAAAAAGATTTGGCCAATAAAATCCAGATTGTAAAATTTTAAAAGCAGTTTTATCAACACCAAAATGACCTCTAAATTGAGAATCTTGACATAGTTGAATAATCAAATTTGTTTCTTCTTGTGGCACACATTTCTTAATAATCAAATCCTTACACTGTTTATATAGATAGGGCTCATCCCAAAAATAGAATTTTGCATCATATTTAAACTTCTTTTGTTGTTGCCTTGTTAAATCAGGTTGTACAATATCACTTACAATATAATTCATAATATCAGCATACCAAGGCAAATTGCTTCCCATAATAGTATAGAGTTGCTCATCAAGGAAAATTTCAGTAATTTTTTTTTCAAATTCAGATAATTTATCATAGTCTATTCTTGACAGATGATCAGCTATTTGCTTATTAGCTCCCTTCCTATCAACTATCATAAAATCAAATTCTTGCAGAAGAAGTATCCATCTAATGAGTCTAGGTTTCACATCCTTCTTTTGCATTAAATATTTGATAGCCGAATGGTCTGTATGCACAATACTTTTAACTCTAATTAAATCAAGTCTAAATCCTCATTAAGAGTTTTACTAGCATAGTAAATGACTTTGAAAACTTTATCATACCTTTGCCCCAATGCTACTCCGATCGCTTAATCACTAGCATCACACATAAGTTCAAATGGTATCTCCCAATCTGGTGAAACAATTATAGGTGCAGTGATTAATTTTTCTTTTAATAATTCGAAAGCTCTCAAGCATTCATCATTAAAATCAAACTTTTTATCATTTTCTAACAGTCGGCACAAAGGTTTAGTAATTTTAGAGAAATCTTTAATATACGCCTGTAAAATCAGTGTGTCCTAAGAAACTCCTCACCTCTCTCACAGTAGTGGGTGGCGGCAATCTCTCAATCACTCTAATTTTAGCAGGGTCAACCTTCATACCATGTTTAAAAATTTTATACCCAAGCACAATTCCTCCTGCAACCATAAATTGACATTTCTCCCAATTTAGAACTAGATTTGTTTTCTCACAAAGCTCCAAAACTTTTACTAAGTTTTCCAGGAAAATTTCAAATGAAGTCCCGAATACAGAGAAATCATCCATAAAAACTTCTATTCCATTATCTATCATACTACTGAAGATAGACATCATACATCTCTGAAATGTTGCAGGTGCATTACACAGTCCAAAAGGCATTCTTCGAAAAGCAAAGGTTTCATAAGGGCTAGTAAATGTTGTCTTTTCTTGATCCTCAGGAGCAATAGGTATTTGATGGTAACCAGTATATCCATCCAGAAAATAGTAGTACTTGTGTCCAGCAAGTCTATCTAGCATTTGATCGAGAAAAGGAAGAGGAAAGTGATCTTTTCTGGTGGCGGCATTTAATTTCCTATAGTCAATACAAATTCGCCATCCATTAATTTGTCTTGTGAGTATAATTTCATTACATTCATTCACTTCAATAGTCACTCCTCCCTTTTTCGGTACACAATGTATTGGACTCACCCAAGCACTATCTGATATAGGATAAATAATTCTAGCATCCAGCCATTTTAAAATATCTTTCTTAACTACTTCTTTCATTATAAGATTCAATCTCCTTTGCGGATCAACTCTCAGTTTATGTTCTTCATCTAACAAAATTTTGTACATACAAATCGAAAGACTAACTTCATTAATATCTGCCTAAGTCCATCCAAAAGGTTTCTTGTATCTTTTTAAATTTTCCAAGAACTTCTGTTCTTAAGTTCTTGAAAATTGTTTAACTCCGAAGATACAATAACTGGCAAGGTAGATGATTCTCCTAAAAACATATACTTAAATGATTAGGGAGAATTTTCATCTAGAGTTCAGGAGGTTTTATTACAGATGGAATTAAGCTTTTATCTCCACCTTCCATAGTGTCTAAGACTTTGAATCTCTCCTGAACATACTCCAAATCTTCATTCTTCTTAATATCTGAATTTTCTTCATCTTCAATCTCTTCTTCAAACATATTTTCATATTCTTCTTCTTTTTCAAATATATTTTCAAAATGATCATTTCTCAAGTAATCACAGACCTCCATCTTAAAACATTCATTAACTTTTTCCATTGAGGGATACTTCATAGATTTTAAAAATATTAAATGTCACCTCTTGATCATTAACTCTCATAGTTAATTCTCCTTTTTGAACATCAATTACCACTCTTCCAGTAGCAAGGAATGGTCTTCCCAAAATGATTGGAATTTCTTTATCTTCCTCCATATCAAGTACAATAAAATCCACGGGAAAGATAAATTTATCCACTTTCACTAACACATCTTCCACCACTCCTTTAGGGTAAGTAATGGAACGATCGGCCAACTGAAGAGTCACAGATGTAGGAGAAATTTCTCCTATTCCCAACCTTTTAAAAGTTGATAAAGGCATAAGATTAATACTAGCTCCCAGATCACATAAAGGTTTTCCGAAAAAATTGTCACCTATAGCACATGAAATAGTGAAACTACCAGGATCTTTAACTTTTTTCGAAAGCTTCTTCTGAATAGTTGCACACATCTGTTCTAATGCTTCAACAAAAGGAATATTTATCGTTATTTTCTTAAGGATCTCCAAAAAATTTTCAAATCTGTTATCACTATTTTGTTTCTTCAATCTTTGAGAAATGGAGGTGGTGATTATTCAACAATTATCTTCATTGGCTCAAGAGGATAATCCAAGTCTGGATAAATCTTGTTTGAATCTTTTTTAATTTCCACCTTCTCTTTTTCTATTTCAAAATATTTTTGCACTCTAGTTTCCAATTCTTTTTCACTCCTTAATTGAATAGCCTTAAGTTGTTCCTTGTTTTGATCTTTTGGATTGATCTCAACATTACTTGGAAGTGTTCCAGAAGGTCTATTATTATGTGCAGTGAAAATATGTCCCAATTGATTTTCAATAATTTTCATAGCAACACCTTGAGCTTGTAATTGATTTCCCATATTCAGAATCATTTCTTCAGTAGACAACTTCTTATCCTTAAATTGTGGGTTACTATTAAATCCAGGAGGATAAGATGGTCTAAAATTAGTATTTCCTTGATTGTTTGAATTTTCAATTGGATTTATAGAATTGTTAGCCCAATGCGGGTTAACATTAGCATTACTATTATCCCAATTGAAGTTTAGGTGATTCTTCCAACCAGGATTATAATAATTCAAATAAGGATTGTTAGGTCTATTCATAGCATTTAAAGTCTCATAAGGTGTTTGAGATTTTGTTATCTGTCCAAATAAATTTTCCTCCAACACTTGAGATGGTTGAGAATAATTCATTCCATATTGATCTATTTTCTTTGAAAGGGTTGCAATTTGAGAAACTACCATAATCATCATATCTGAATCATGAACACTAGCTACTCTCTTAGGATTTACCCGTTCAGAGGGCCATTGAAAACTCTTAGTAGCCATTTCTTCAATTAATGAGTATGCTTCATCAAAAGGTTTTGACATTAATGATCTACCAGCAGCAGCATCTATAATAGATCTCAATGATCTCATTAATCCATTATAAAATGCTTGAATTATTAACCAATCTGGTAAAGCATGATGTGGGTACTTCCTAAGAAGATCTTTAAATCTCTCCCAAGCTTCATATATTGACTCTCTTTCAAACTGACAAAATGATGTAATATCATTTCTTAGTTTAGCAGTCTTTGATGGAGGGAAATATTTTGATAGAAACTTTTGAGATAATTCTGCTCAAGTTCTAATAGATCCAGGTGCTAACGAGTTTAACCACACCTTAGCTTTATCCCTTAATGAAAAAGGAAAAATTCTAAGTTTGACAGCGTCACTAGACACTCCATCATATTTAAAAGTAACACACAGTTCTAGAAAACTAGCGAGATGTAAATTTGGATCCTCATTAGGTGTTCCTCCAAATTGATTATTTTGTATCATTTGGATAATAGCAGATTTAAGTTCAAATGAATTAGCAACAACATCAGGATTTTGAATAGTTATGTGAATTTTATCTGTTGTTGGGTTAGCATAATCTCTTAAAGGTCTTGGCAAATTTCCAATATCATTTCTTTGATTATCTTGATTATTCCCTATTTTGTAAGGATTTTCAATTTATTTTTGTTATTTTCTAATTTTTCTGACAGTACGCTCTAACTCCGAATCGTAAGGCACTAAACCTATAGATCCGCTACTATGCATATACAAACAAAAATACTTTACAAAGGTAAACAAACACACAATTACACACTACAAAATAAAGGTTTTTTGTTACTATATTATTAATAAATACTGTTTATACTTTCTTACTTACTACTCTGTTACCTTCCTTACTTACTTTCTTAACTCTGTTATCTTCCTTACATACTTTCTTAACTCTGTTACCTTCCTTACTTACTTTCTTAACTTCGTTACCTTCCCCAGCAGCGATGCCAAAAACTTGATGCTGCGGACTTATATTTTGCAAGAATTTATGAACTCAAATTTATATATTTATAATAATTTTGTTAAGTCCAAGCATTCAACGCAAGTATACGTATCGTATCAAGTAATACAGGGCTCTAATGGAGTCCTGGTTATCGATCCCACAGGGAAGTTCGAAGTATAAGAAAGCGTTCACAATATAAATAATGTAGCACTAAAATCCGATATTTAATTTGCAATTAAAATTTAATACTTACTACTACTATGCAGGAAACAGTAACAATTAACTAAACTACAATTACTTCTAACAACTTTAAAAATAGAATTAACTACAGACACACTGAACTAATTATTTGAAAGGTTTTCGATATATGAGAAAAGTATCTTTCTTCTTGCAATGAGAATATGATATGTGGATTGATATGGAACAATTATCTATGTTATTGTGTCAAATAGGAGCAGATGATTCTTTATCCTTAAAAGAGTACCCCATTTTCTAAGCAAGAAAAGAAAATTGACATATTCTAAGTTTAGTCACTAAATCTAAGGCTAGGCTGGGAGGATACCGGCTCTCACTTCGGAGCTCCCACTCACCCTTCACCCGAAGGCTAACCTTTGATATTAGTTACTAATCTTAGAACCAATTTGGGGATTTCAGCCTGTCACCCTGAAATCTCCACATTGAAGTCCATCAATAAATAGGGAAAAAAAATATTTCCCTATTTATTTGCACTCAATTCCCATGAACTACGCAATTCATCCAAAGAAATTGAATGGATCTTTCATTATTGTTGTAGGACATTAAATCCTTTCAAACTTAATGTTCAACAACATATTTTAATATTTCAATTGTCAAATCGAAAAGTAAATTAAGTTCCAAATGAAAAATCATCACAATTTCTTCATTACATTAAAAGAACATCAAATCCACATCAATCCATCATCACATCTCTATGCAAGAAGAAAGACAAGGGAGACTACTCAGAATTCATGGAGAAGATGCAATAAAACATGGATTTTATATATAAAAGAAAAGTCATACAAATCACAAAAGAAAATACAACTTATCTATTTCTCTTCCCCAAAACAATTCCCTTGAAATTCCTTTGAATCTTTTTCTCTCTTCTTTACAACACTTGATTCTCTCTTTAGAATGGAAAGGAAGAAGCAATCTCTCACTTTACTCCTCCTTCACTCCTTAGAGAAGAATTCCTCTCAAATCTTCACTCTGCACTCACTTCTCCTAAACCCTAACACTTAACACTCACTAAAACTACACTAGAACCACTGAAGAAGCACTGAAATCCCCTCCATTTTCGTCCAAAAATAGTTACTTATAAGATAGGGATGAAATCCCAAGAGTTTCCATAGGAATTCCTTCAAAAAGTTGCCAAGACTTTTCAAATTTGAACTCCACCAACTTCGGGCGCCGATGGCGCTCTATTGTGCCAATAAATGCTGAAGTCTTTGGATTTGAGCGTCGGCGGCGCCATAGCACCTTTTCCACCATTTTGCTCATTTTTGCCCCTTTTTGCTTCAGATTCGTTCCTTTTTGCTTCTTTTCACTCCAATCATCTAAAATCATCATATCTGCAACAAATCATGAAAAATACCTTTCTTTAAAGTGCAATATCGCCAAAAATGGGTAAAATTATATAACAAAAACCGTATATATTTTTGGTGCATCAAGGAGCATATTAAGGCGTTCACAATTTTTATCGATAGTGAACTTCTGTTATCTTTAAGAACTCTTCCACTGGTACTAAATGCTAACTTTGAAGCAATTGTTGTAATTGGAATTGACAATATATCCCGAGCCATTTTAGACAAGCAAGGATACTTCAGAGTGTTCAATTTCCACCACTCAAGAATATCAAATGTTTCACTATCAGTCAAATAAAGACCCTCCTCAAGATAGACTTGTAAATCTGATTTTGTTGGTTGAATTGAACCAGATGAAACAACAAAATCAGTAAATGCAAGCATGCAATCAAAACTTTCTGAAGTAGCATAATCACTTGGCAACTTTGATGAACCATTATCACTCGTACCACTGGAACTAGCAACATCACTATTGTAAATTTCCCATAGAACATCTTCAACTTGTTGAATTTTAGTGCCTGATTCAACAGATTTGTACATATTGGAGAAACTAAACTGAATGAATTTTATTTTCAAGCGAAGGTCCAAAACAGCTACGACAGACATTAAAAGATTGCACTCACCCAAATATTTATCAAATTTACCTCTCATGGCAAGAGCCATGTTTCTGTTAAACTCATCAAAAGAGGTCGATTCATCTAGCAACAATTTCATTATATGCATTACAGCAGGTAGAAAAATATTTGAAGTTGGGTAGGAAGAACCTGAAATCATTTTTTTCACATTATTAAAAACAGAAAGAAATATTCTGATTTTATCATATTTCTGCCAATTTAAATCTGAAGGTAACCAGCTAAAATTGTTATCTCGATTTGCAAAGTGAGGGAACACACTCCAAAAAATAAGAGCAGATTCAATCATAAAGAATGTTGAATTCCATCTTGTTGGAACATCAATGCACAAACCCTTTATTGTTGATATCCCTAATTGCTTAGATATCTCAACAAACTTATATAACCTTACTGGTGACTTCTTTATATACTTGATAGCCTCTCTAATATTATAAATGATGTCTTGAATCTCTTTTAAGCCAACTCGAACCATAATATTTAAAATATGAGCACAACAACGAACATGAAAGAAATGCCCCTTAAAATGTAGTTTCCCTCTTGCCATAAAATTTGAATGGAGCAAGCTAGCAGCAACATCATTATTACTAGCATTGTCTAAAGTGATTGTAGATACTTTGTCATGTATCTTCCAATCTAACAAGCATTGACAAATGGCATCACAAATGAATGTACCGACATGAGGTGGATCTAGTTCAATGAAATTAATGATTCGTTTTTTAATCTTCCAAGATTGATCAATGTAGTGAACAGTTATGCACATATATCCGATAGTTTGATTGGAAGTCCAACAATCAGAGGTTAATGAAAACATGTGAATATCCCTAAATTGTTTTTTCAACTTCTCTTTCTCAAACTCATAAACTTTAAGGAAATCATTTTTTATTGTAGTCCTTGAAACTTTTTCATAATTTGGGTTCAATGATTTCAATAGAATGTTAAACCATGTATGTTCAACAATACTAAACGGATACTCATGCACTATAATCATTTTAGAAATTATCTCTCTAACTTTTCAATGATCATAGCTTTTTGTATCATGAAATACAGGGATTTCAACATCTGCAGCAACATCTAGTGGCATAAAATTTAGCATTTTTTGCTTTTTTTCAGAATCAATGGCTTGCTTACTTTTCGTTTTGATTTGTCTACATTCCCTAACATGACGTAGAAGTTGAGAAGTACTTTCTGTTTTAGATTTCTGAAATTTAGAATGACAACATGTGCATTGCCAAAAAGAAGTTGGGACCCCTTAATCAGAAATGTTGTATCCATAAAATACTCCCACACTGCTGACTTCCTCTTCCGACCCTTCTTAGTTAAGGTTTCTTCGCTGCTATTATCAATGACAACTTGAGGTACTTCTTCTGCCTCTATGTTTTGTAAAGTAAGATCGACATTTTCATTGCTAGTACGAGCTTCTGCTAGCATCTTATTACTGGATGATTCTGATTGTGAAAGATCTATTTCAGACATATTTACACACTAAATAAAATCAAAACAACGGAATTAGTATCACTTTAAATTAATTATGTTGAATAAGGTTAACACCCATTAAAGAGGCAAATAAGTATTGCAACATATGTAGAAAGAGAAAGACTGATATGGTAAAAGCACATCATTATAAGCACAACCAATACATCATCATCAACAATAATGAAGCATCTACTCTAAACTCTCCATTTATAGGATGCTGTCAAATTATGCACATCATATCTATGATGCAAATAGAGATGCTTAGAGTCTGCATCAATTATCTCCATTCTCATAACATTTGAGGGTCTGCATCAATTATGCCCCTTCAATTTAATATACATATGAATCATATCTATCATGCAAATAGAGAGATGTCCAAGGCAACCATCCATTGAGAACTACATTTGAGACAAACACTTAAATATCGATAGCCGAAATAGTCTAATAAAGCATTTTAGATAAGAAAAAATTTTTTATCATTGCACCATGTTATCTGTATGCATTGACTTCAAAGTCAACTATCATAATTGCAATACTCATGAATAGATTAATCCTTCTTTCATAAGCTTGCACTTGATCTTAAAGGACCACATATGCACATAAGAAAATCAACTAAAATAAACAATGTACCACAAAGCTTTTAACCTGTAATTAAGAAAAGAAAACCCTCCATATATTATGCTGGTCAAAGTAAACAAAAGCTCCATTCAATCATTTAGAAACAAACCAAATGGCTATAAATAAAAATATCAGTATCACCAAAAATTTCTCCTGAATTTTGATCATCACCAAATGATGAATCTTAAGATAAAATCCCAACAAGGCTGCTGCATAATAGACTTGTGTTTCAATCAAATTCAACATAAAAAACTGAGATATAACATCTTCAACATAACAATAAACTTTAGGAGTTGTGTATACAAATATCAGAGTTTATGAGAAGGGGTAAGAATTAAATTATATATATACAATAATTGAAACTTTTGGTTTTAAACGTGTCACTATATGCCTCTTATTTCATTACGTTCTCTCTATAAGTGATAGAGAGCTTCTTGAAGATAGAGATCATTTATAATAATTATGTATAACATATCACTCAAATCTCATGCACAACCACTAATGAACAGTGGCTGATTTACGTACATACCACTCAGCTTCTTATGTTTCACAACAAATATGCATGCCTTAAACCACCAAAGTGAAACTCATAAAGTTCAAAAAACTTTACAAAGATAGATGTGACTGTTTAGGTAGCATTATAGCATCAGGCAAGGTGAACACCCTATAGATATAATTAATACAGAAGGAAAAACTAAAATACCACTCTATAATCAACAAATAAAAATACAAGATTTACAAAGAATAAAAAACCCTGAAAAATACAAACATATATTTTTTGATGGTATCCAAATATTAATCAAAGCATATTTTAGAAAAGGAATAGATAGTCCAATTACAATCTGGATATATGATGATCGTATAATACATTCTAAAAAAGATGCCTTACTAGGAGTTATACAAGGAAATCTATGTTACCAAACTTTAATATTCAACTTACACCCAAATTACGCTATTAATATAAACGATAAACACCTTGATCGCTCTCTAACCTTAAGACATAAATTAGATAGAATAAAAATGAGAGAAGGCAGTGCGGTATATAGTATTATCTATCAAGCTGCTTATGCCTATAGCAACCAACACAATACTGTAGCATTCAAAACACACACAATTCCCCTTCATCTAGACCCTATTTTTTCCCACATAGGACAAACTGTTCAACCAGAAGAAATCAATCCATCAACTAATATACTCTTAAACTTTGATTAAGGATCAAGCAAAAGCCAGAGATTTCCAAAACTAACATATTTAGAACATAACAATTTACTGTCAATAACACCTAGAAAATCTTTGGATCATTATAAACCCACTATTCACAGACCAAGCCTCGATATAAAAGAATGTAACAACAACCAATTATTAGTTCTAGGATATTACATCACTCCAGACAATAAATGCAAAATACTCTTAGACACAGGATCGCACAAATCACATATAGATCAAAATTTAATTCCACAAAACTTAAAAATCTTTAAAGACAAACCATACATTTATCAAGATTACTTACAACAACAACATGTTTGTACTTACGAAACAAATATTCTTTTTGGATTTTGGGATATAAATAACTCTAGAATTGATTTTCAACATAAATTTTTAACAGACGATATAAATTCCAATCGAATTTTAGTAGGAATGGATTTTCTACAACATACAATAACATTCACATACGACTATGTTAATATAGAAAATTATATCCTACACAGAAATACGGTTCCATAGCTACATTAAAATAGACCTATATATCCCTACATATGAACTTATACCCGTACACGCTCTATGCGACATAGGAAGCAACATCACTGTCTGCAAAAAATTCCTAATTCCAACACATATACCACTCCATTCACAAAATTTACTCCTTCAAACATTCAATGGAATGAGAACCATTAACCAATATTGGCTAAATCAATTACTCCACCTCCAATCAACCCTAATAAAAATAGAAAAACCATGGTGCCTCATAGACGACGGTCCCGATATAATACTAGGAAATAACTTTTTAAAATCATTTTCATCCTTCACACAAACAGAAAACTCAATAATCCTAGTCACACATGATGGTTACTCAATTAATTGTCCAATAATACAAAACCCAATCTCTTATTTAAATCAACCAACATTTCGCAGCCGGCGTGGTGATTACCCAATAGACCAAAGTATGAGAAAGTCCTATCCCAATCTATTTAAAAATAAATTAAGCATGAATAACATCGATTCATCCTCCTCTAAACTTGAACAACTTAGATCATTTGTCAATTCCTTGTTCAAAACATTTTCAGAAAACCCATTAGAATTCTGGAAAAATGATGAACCATTTGCTACTATAGAACCTATTAACCCTGCTCTTATCATTAGAGTAAAACCAATGAAATACACTTTAGAAGACAAAAACGAATTTCAAACACAAATCAAAGAATTATTAAATCTTAAATTAATAGAATCTAGTAAGAGTCCACATAGCAGTCCAGTCTTCTTGGTTAAAAACCATGCCGAATAGGTTAGAGGAAAAGCAAGGTTAGTTATAAATTACAAAAAATTAAACGATAACACTAAATTTGACGGATATTATTTACCCAATAAAGAAGTATTAATTAATCTTATTAAAAATGCTAAATGGTTTTCCAAACTAGATTGTAAATCTGGATTCTGGCAAGTAAAAATGCACCCAGATAGCAAAGAATATACTGCATTCAGTACTCCACAAGGACATTATCAGTGGAATGTAATGCCATTTGGTTTAAAAAACACACCCCAAATATTCCAAAGAAGGATGGATAATATATTTAAAGATTTATCTCATTTCTGTCTTATTTACGTTGACGATATTCTAATATTTAGTGAAAATATCACCGAACATTTAAAATATCTATCCATACTCGCTCAAAAAGCACAAAAACATGGAATTGTACTGAGTAAAAAGAAAGCCGTATTTTTAGTAAACACTATAGAATTCCTAGGTCTTATTATTAATCAAGGATCTATTGAACTACAAGAACATATTCTAACAAAAATAAGTTATTTTAAGCAAATCAATAATCAGAAAGATTTACAGCGCTTTTTAGGATGTGTTAATTATGTAGAAGCAGTTGTGAAAAATTTAGCTGAACTAAGAGCACCATTATAGAAGAAATTAAAGAAAAATATAGCATGGAATTGGGACGATAAGGATACTAACACCTTAAATCAAATTAAAGAAGTTTGCAAAAATTTACCAAGACTACACTTACCAATACAAGGAAATTATCTAATTATAGAAACTGATAGTACCGAAATATTATGGGGAGCCATTCTTAAAGCAAGAAGAGACAAAATATAATTATTGTGTAGGTATGCATCAGGAAAATACACACAAACTGAACAAAATTATCATATCAATGAAAAAGAATTATTAGCCATTAAAAAGGCAATTAAAAAATTTGAAATATTTTTAAATGAAACATTCTTAATACGAACAGATAATAAAACAACCATTTCCTTTATAAAAGGAAAAATTGTAGACTCTCTACCTAATAAAAGACTCATTCGATGGCAAAGTTGGTTTTCTGCTTATAATTTTGATATAGAATATATAGAAGGAAGTAAAAATACTCTGGCTGACATTTTATCTCGTGAATTATGCAGGAAATAAGCATGAAAATAGAAAATATAGATGTATTAAGCGAGAATGAAGACAAGCTCAGTCTTGAATTAAATACTTATTTAGAGACTGTGGAATTATAAATATGGAAAATTGAATGTGAAATAGCTCTTGCCAGTAATGTTCTCGTCGAATTACGAAAGTTAAAAAATTATCTTTGCGGAGAAAATACCGAATAAGGAATTCCTTCTCTCTCAGAATTAAAAAAGATCAGAGATTTTGCAGATCTCTTAATTAGCCAAAATAAAGATTCATCTATTAGTAAGGCTGATGAAGCCCCAAAAATCGGGGATAAAATTATAGTGACTGATGAGTCCTCTTCCAGAGTTCCTCCCAGTTATTCCAAAATACTCCAAGAGAATTACAAGAAAGTTACTGATATAGCGAATGAATGACATCAATTATCACTATATGAAGAACAAATAAATCCTCAAATTTACTTCCATACTGCTGGAAGAACCCAAGTGGTATATATTTATGGTAATACTGATGTAAAATTGGTATCAAAATTATACAAATGTGAACTTATCTGTATGATTTATTTGGAAGATGACAGTCTTCTCAGAGAATTACCTAAACCCGTAATTGAGGCAACCGAAGCCTTCCACCAAATATTAAAACACTGGAATTTATATTTAAAGATATATCAGACTTATCCAGATGGAGGAACCATCTCACTTATTCAGATTGGGATTAGCAGTGAGCCTTTTACTCCCAAATATAAGCCAGCTGAAATTTTGCATTCTCGATCGACAACTGAAGATTTATATCAAATATGGATAGAAACAAAGAAAATTGATTCAACTAATATCTGGGTCTATCACTCCTCAGATAAATTATTCATCTACAGCCATAGCAAACAGCAGACAAAAAAGGTGCATGAAATTCTGTATCTAAAGTGGATTAACACACTCAGGAGAAATAATGTTGCAGTTAACAAAGAAACTAAAAAATCATTTTGTGAAAAAATGCAAAAGGACAAGTCGCATAAATGCCCCAATTGTCAAAAAAAAGAAACTATCGAAGAAATACGTATAAAACTACAGACAGGTAGAATTCAATTATAAAGCAAGAAATACTATGACAAGTATGGAGCACCTTCCAGCTCAAAATATGCACAGTATCTTCCACCGACAATAGTACAAGTATGAAATCCTTTCCAGCTCAAAAGATGCACAACAATACAATTATTGACAGATGAAGGTACAATTATGGAATCCTTTCCAGCTCGAAAGATGCACAACAGTACAATTATTGACAGATGAAGGTACAATTATGGAGCTCTTTCCAGCTCATATGATCCCGAATTAAAAAAGAGAACAACCGAACCTTGAGGCTATATATTTGAGATCTCTGTGTATCATTCTCTCAACTTCCATCTTCAAAATTCTCTCTCTCTAAGTGTAATGTGTGAAAGCCTCCGCTGCTAAATATCTTCTTCCTTGTGTCTATGTCTGTAAATTTATTTTAATATATGTTATGTTATGCTTCCGTTATCTTATGATACTGAATTTTTATTATCATTGCTCTTATTCTCTTAGCTACGCTTTATGGTATGAAACGAATTAAAGTTGTGTTATGCGTTTTTGAAGTGGTCATAGAGGGGAGTGGTAGGTTTGTTCGAACTCTTGTCATCCTTAGAAAGCCAAGAGGATGAATATGATATGAACCGAAGACGTACGGATCAAACCCTAAGAGAAGAACAGTAGTAATAATATCAGGTCAGTATTATAAAATAATAGGAAACATAGTTGACCCTTATTAAGATAATTTTATAGACTATAGATGCAAGAAGATTTTTACATATACAATGGAAAAAGATAATATAGGAACATCTAAAAATAGGATTAATAAGAGGATGCACAAAATGGTATCAGAGCCATGTCGGCTTGAAGAAAATTATATATGTCCAAAACATATAAGATGTCTTTGTACACCTACTTGGTCATATGAAGCATTTATTAGTTCATATAAACAACAAGTTAAAGATGAAATAGATTTAAAAAGAGAAATTTTACAAGATGAAGTTAAGGGTTGGATTGATAAAAAGGAGCTAGAAAGAACACTAATAATAAATGAACTTAGCAAACTTATTGAAAAGAAATTAGATGTTGAATAAATTCTTCTTAGAAACCGAATTTAATAGAATTTGCAAAGTTCTTCAAATAAATATAAGAAATAAACAATTAGAAGTATTCCAGAAAGAGCATGCTTTCCACATAAAATCTCCTTCAGGAAATAGTAACGAATGGATAGTAATAAGTTATATGATTTTAAAACAACAAATCGAGTTAGGAATTTACTCTGAAAATATACCTAATACTGAGATTCTTAATATATGGAATTGAATCAAGAACAATTAGAAAAAATTAAAATGTTTAAAAATTTAACTCAAAATCGATTTAAGGGTTTGATAAATATAGAAAGTACTTCTAATATTTTCGAATTATGATAAAAAATAATTCAGAATCAACAAATTCTAAATAATAATATAGTTGCAGCAACAATCTTAGCTGAATGTTGTAATTTAAAAAGGCAAGAAAATAATACTGAAATTCTTAATTGGACCAATCTAAATAAAATTAGCCCACAAGGAAATTTACAAGGGGCAATTAGAATCAATGAAGTTATCTCTATTAATTAGCCTTCTCCTTCCGAAAATGAAATACGAGATTTAATTAATGTTCTAACTAAACATCAGTTTATGATGGGATAAGTCAATTATCTTTCTATAGATACACCAAGTACATATAATAATCAACCTCTAAGTATACCCTCCAGTATACCATCTTTAGAGACGAATCAAGCGAGCAATAACCAGAACCCCAGTTCTTCCGTACGATATTTACCTCCTAGCATTAAACGTATACCTACCTATAGACCAGAAAAGAAAAATAATATACCAGAACCTATTAGCGGTCATGGAATCTATTTAAACTTAGATTGTACTAAGGACGTAACTGAGATAATAGATAGATGGATAATAGAAAATAGTCTAACAATTTATAATTATAATATAAAAGGAGAAGATGCTCATGCATTTATCGAAAATACATTAACGGGTATAGCGAGAAAGTGGTTTATTGAACTTGAAGTTCATAAAAAACGTATTATTAGAGAAATATGTCAAGCTCAAGAAACAATTAATACTCCAGGACGATGGCCAAACATTTATGGAAGTTTCCTAAAAAGTGAATTTTTGGGATATTTAGCTCATAATACAGAATATGAAAAAAGAAAGCTTCAAGCAGATGTAGCCAAACAAAAAATAACATCTTTAAATATCTGCAACATCTGCTACCTAAATGAATATAGTTGTGATTATCAAAAATTCTTTTATGATATATTAGATAAAGATAAACCATTATATTTAGATTCATATTTTTATAAATTACCTGAGCCTTATAATATGCTATGGTCAAGAATTTAAAAAGACATATTACTTTATCTGAAGAAGCCTATAATAAAATACGAAAGAGAAAATTATCTTTAAGAACTAAAGACTGTTTTGATATATGATTTTATTTATAAAGTATGCTAATTTTTTTTAAAAAAATTAATTAATTATAATTATAATTTTTAATTTTATAAATATTTATTATGTATTTATTTATTTACTTTCGAGTCAATTCGAGCCGAACACGAGCGAACAAACAGTTGTTCGTGTTTGGCTCGTTTAAATTTCGAGATTAAAAATTTGTTCGTGTTCGGCTCGTTCGTTAAGCCTAACAGTACGAATAACTGGCACGAGCCAAATTGAAAGCCCTAGTTATAAATAAAAATAATTTTCTTGCGTTAGGGATATAGATACATAAGAATTGTGTGGTATATATGAAAATTTCCCTAACTTTTATGGGACAATAACATACAGAGCACACTAAACCTTACAATTTACAAATTGAACATCATTTTTCATCCACATTTTAAATACTCACTCAAATGCTAAAATTCACGGTAAAACCTTTGTCAAATTGTGAATTGTTTGATCGTGGCATGGTAATTCAAAAAAGATTTAGCTCGTGCCAGTTTTGTTCAATTTAATGCATTTCCCGTCGCCCCGTCAACTGGATAGATTTCCCTGCCCTTAAGGCTGCATCGAGATTTAGCCCTCGCCGGCTCATCTCTCTCACTCTCTCTATCGATAACTCATAAATTCAGGCAAGCTATCTGCTACCTTCTGCCTATTTCTTTCCCGATTCGAGATCTGTGGGCCGAAAGGTATTCTATATTCATCTGAAGTGTTCGATCCAATTTTATACTTTCCAGAGGGTTGAGAATGAGGGATCTTGGTTGCCAGTTTTTTATGGATATTTTTATTATATTAGACACTGCTAATTGTTTTTTTGGGAAGAGTTGAGTTGGATTCCCTTTGATTTTTTTGTTCTTTTGGCTGTGTGATTTAATATGGTATGTTATAATGCTTTTAAATTGAAATCTGGCTATCCTTCCTGCATGTATGTTAATTCTGGCAATGTCGATCTGATCTTTTTTTCGTGGTGGTCTGATCTTTTTTGGAGATTGATCTGGTTTTAGCTTTTAGCTGCTTGATAACAAACTATTCTTTCTGCTGATATTTCCGTTTTACTTTTTCAGGTGCTGTTCTTGGTAATTCATTAGCGATAGAAATCAAGACAATCTACCTCCAGCTGTGCCATCAACAGTCGCTTCACATTTGTTCAAAATGGTAGCAACGAACTCTTCTCTTTGTTCGATTCTTTTTTCTTTATATTGTTTTATTTTCATTCAACAAGAAACTAGATCTGGCATATTTTGAAAAGCTGATCTTAATTTGACGTCCTTTTTTTTTTCTTGCACACATAATATTCTATCTTATCATCTAAGTAGTAGAAACTAATCTCGAAGTTATGTAATAAAAGCCGTTTTCTGCACTGATTGCTTCTTATGTTAACAGGTGGTTCTTGCAGCATCCATCCTAAGCAAATCTGGAAAGGGTTAGTTAACTGTGTAGTTGATCTCTGCCTGTACTCGCATTTTCTTTATTTAAATACTTCTTGATTATTCTTTGAAGTAAGTCATTTTGGTGGGCTGCATACCTAGGAGATAGCAACGAGCACGGTTACAACTACTATTTTAATGGAAACGTCTCTTTTTTTTCAATCTCATTCCTTTTTACATAATTGCATAGTGCAGATCAAAAGTTGTATGTTTTAATTCTTGTAAATCGAAACATGCTTGTGATTTACTTATTATGATGTTTACCTTTGTGAAACATAGTTATAGCATGCATACAAGCATCTTTGTGTGTAAGGGAAAGATATATATATATAGTGCAGATCAAAAGTTGTATGTTTTAATTCTTGTAAATCGAAACATGCTTGTGATTTACTTATTATGATGTTTGCCTTTGTGAAACATAGTTATAGCATGCATACAAGCATCTTTGTGTGTAAGGGAAAGATATATATATATATATATATATATATATAAGAGCATTTTTTTGACAACATCACCATTAGTCTTATCCCTTCTACTTGGGTTCTGCATTCGTTCTTGTTGGTTGTTGCATGATATTAGATCTCTATTTTAGAAAAGTCTTTTTGCACAATATTAGCCATGCTTGTTTAGATCTGTTATTTTTTCATCAATCCTTCCATGTTAATTATATGTGTTTTTGTTATTGGTGTATTTGTTAACTTCTACTGTATATGCATACTCACCTAAATTTGTTTTTCTTATTTTATTTTTTGAAATGTATTACTCTTACTATCTATTTATATAATCATTTCACAATAAATCATTCTTTGTTGTATCACATACTTAGTGCAACATTCTCTTTTTTCTAAACTCAACTTGATAAAAAATTACTTCATTATTGCTAACACTTAAAAAGTTAATTCCATATAGCATAGTTATTCTAGTTGTTGTTTTATAATATCTGTATTTAATATTCATGATATTCTCTTATCAGTATTACTGCTAAGGTACTTTTCTATAAATGCTAGTTAATTTATGCTTATTCATATTAATTGTCTTAGTACTGAATCATATAGCTTCTCAAGATTAAAAAAAAAAAAATCATAAGATACTTTCTCTGCCCTCTCTCCAATGCATAATCAAAGTAAAATTTTCTTAAACAACATCACTATACTTTTGACACTTTTTTAATGTACTCTAAATCAGGTTTCATGATACTTAGTCATGTATTCTAAAGATCAATGAAAATTATATAAATATCTTTTGTTCTTCTTTATAATTATTTCATAATTTTCAAATTGCATCCTAGTAGATCTCCTTCACAAAGATCTAAGTTGATTCTTCATATACTTGAATTATCTTAAGTTATATTTTTGTATCATATCTCATGAATATATTTTAGTGCTAATAAGTTTGATTCATTTGCAATTATCGCATTATTGAGAATCTCTTTCACATGGAAATATTGATACCAAATTGTTTCTCCCATCATTTAGTATCTTTTCATCCTTAAAGGTTCTACTGCAAGATTTGCTGACAAACTACTTAAATATCTTCCATATCCCTTAAAATCTTAGTAGGTAGTTCATTTGGACATAAAACGTTACTTCACTTTTTTTCATTGTTTGTAGCCTCTTTCGTTATTATTTTAATCATCAATTAAAAAAAATGTTCTTTTAGACTTTTATTTAATAATTTCTCTAAAGAGTATTTTTTTCTTTTCTTGTTTTGTAACTTAGATCTTATAATCTTTTCTTTTAATACATAACTGGATTGAAGTTTCTAATATCCTATTTCTTAGGCATCTATGTACTATTTTTAATATCATGCAAGAGATATTTCTTCTATTCTTGTATTACATTTTTTTTCAGCACTTGTATCAAGACAGTTTGTGGACATGTCACGAAGTAGAATTGAAGGATTACTTGCAGCATTCCCAAAGCTGGTGGGATCAGGAGGAAAGCAACATACATTTGTTGAAACTGAGAACGTTCGATATGTGTATCAGCCCATAGAAGCTCTATATCTGCTTCTAATTACTAACAAGCAGAGTAATATTGTTGAAGACCTTGGAGCTTTAACATTGCTGGCCAAACTTGTATCCTTTTGTAGCTTTTGAAAACTCTCAGGCCTAGGGATTTAACAGTTTTGTTGCATAAATTCATTAATTCAAATATTTTCAAAGAAGATATCCATAAATAAACTTTTGTTCAAGAAAATTATCACCTGTATCTATGCCAAATAATTATTAAAAGCTTTGTTTATATTCCTTAATCTAATTGAAGGTACCCGAATATTCAACTTCTTTAGATGAAGAGGGAGTTTGCAAGGCAGCTTTTGAGCTGATATTTGCATTTGATGAAACTATTTCTCTTGGTTACAAGGAAAATGTGACAGTTGCACAAGTAAAGCAGTATTGTGAGATGGAGAGTCATGAAGAGAGACTGCATAAGCTAGTAATGCAAAGTAAGATTAATGAAACTAAGGATGTCATGAAGCGAAAAGCCAGTGAGATTTATAAAAATAAGGTAACTTTTTCTAATCCAAGTTCGATTATTCTGCTGCTTATGAAGCCAGCCTATCCATTTATTTATGAGCTGAATCCCTTTGGTTTTTTTAAGCTTTCATTGGAACCCATATGAGATTAAATTGTATGGAATGGTATATGTTATGTGATGCTTTTATGACTTTAAATTTCAAAATTGAGCCTAATGCTCAGGTGCTGTTGTTTGACTTACTTAGTGTGATTTAGAAGGAAAAATTTGAAGAACTTGAGAAATATTGTCATTTGTTTGTCTACGTTTTAGTGGTATGGCCAGGTCTTATTTGTGCCCCAGATTAAAGATATTGATCAAAACTTGCTAAAAAGTTGGCACACCATTTTCAAGTGCCAGACATCTTGTTCTGATTTCATTTTCGGGCAGCTGCTACTGCTACTGCTTGTGCTGTAGGAGGCTTTAGTTTGTACTAAAAATTGGCTTTAGATATTATTACTGTTTTGTTTTTTCACCTGATTTTCTGCACATGTTTATTTGGAATACTTTTTAGAATTGATGGGTTTCTAAACTATCTGTTTGTGAGAAGCATATGTCAACTTTTTAAGGGTATGGTGGTGGAGTATTATATCATATTGTGGCTATTTTCTGTTTCTGTCCCAAGGGAACATCTTTTCGTTTGTATTTTAATATTTTGACTTCTTTGCTTCTACTTAAGAGATTCAAGCGTTGCCTTTTTTTTAACTTCACACTTTTTAGGCTATAAATATCTGGATTTCTACTATCTTGTTATCCGAGCAATGTTCTTTAATGCTTTTATTCTTTTTAAAAAAGATTACGCTCAACTTATTTTACAGCTTGATAAAAGCAGAGGTGATAAAGGAGGCTTTACATCCATATCCGGTCCCAAAAATTTCAGTGATTTGAGTATCTCTAGTAGTGGTACAGGTTTTGGAAGTGGAACTGGACTTGAAGTTAGCTCGGTAGATGTGGATTCTTTTTCTAGCAAGTCTAAAGGTCTGCATGTTTTTTTCACGTTTTTTAGGATTGGATTTGAATCGTTGGGTTGCTTACTGTTGTACTGTTGCTCTTCTGTTCACTTGAAATAGGAACTCAGGATTCATTGGTATTTAAGTTCTGGTCTTGTTCATCATTAAAATTTATGTTGATCTCCTTGTACATTATTATTATTATTTTTAATTAGTTATTTTTTTGTTGATAAAAACGCTCTTTTTAAACTCTATGTGCTTTTGGCAATGATCAAACTTAGATGTTTTATATTTGACATTCAGATGTCATTTGCAAATGAAGGCTTTGTGTTCAAATTGTTAGAGAAAACAAGCACTAGACTAACATAGTTTCTAATTTTTTAGTCTCAGGAAAATGAAAATGAGAGAGTATCCATGTGCTTTTGGCCATGATGAAACTTAGGCGTTTTATATTTGGCATTCAGTTGTCATTTGCAAATGAAGACTTTGTGTTCAAATTCTTAGAGAAAACAAGCACTAGACTAACATAGTTTCTAATTCCTTAGTCTCAGGAAAATGAAAAAGAGAGGGTATCCATTTGTTTATTGCATTTTTAGTTTCTTTGATATTATAATTGCTATTTTATTCTTTTTTAGATGGCCTTTGTTTAGAAAAAATTGAATTATCTCGTCAAATTTGATTCAAAACCAAGGGCCAAGCAACCAAAAATCAATTTTTTGATCCAAGTTTCCTAGATATTGGTTTGTGAGGGATAGATTAAAAGTTAAGTTGAGATTTTCCCTATGTTATTTTTGAAATTTACTGTTATTATTTCTCAATTAAATGTGAGTTATTGACTTTACGAAAATTTCAGTGTATGACGTACACTTGGGCTATTTATTCCTGTAGTGGAATTCAGTTGCTTGGGGGCCTTTTCTGAACCTAATGAGAGAAAATAAGAGAGGGAGGATGGAGGGGCCAAAGGTCAATGGGTGGATAGAGAGAGTGATGGTGAGGAGAATTTATGAAGAATACTATGTTTTATTTCTCTCTTATTCATGAAACCTATTTAAAATACAAGATGGGATTTAAATATCTAAATAGTAGAATGGAGATGGAATTTGCCTTTAAACTTGAAAGGCTAACAAATTCCTAGAGTCCAAGCAACCACCTTCTAAATGGATGGAAATACTAATTTGAATTCTTAAAACTTGTAATAAATAAGTATATATCTTATGTGGGTTGTTCGAACCTTATGAATCCAATTTGTGCTCAAACCTTTGGTCCGAGGACTAACCTTTACTACTGACATCCTTTTGTCAATGTATTAATAGGTTTATGACTAGGTAGTTTACCTGTCCGGATGTGGGGCAAAACTCTCTGACTTTTGCTTTTTAATGTTTTATAAAAATACAATCTAAAGATCTAATATCAGAAATTGATTCAGATGAATTCCGAAATCAAAGTCTATAGCCATTTTATTAATATTCTAAATTCAACAAAACATATTAATACAACATATAAAGTTATGCAACATAATAAAATGAAGCAGGAAAACTGATTATGCACTTGATTCCCATTCACCATTCCTCATGCTATTCATGCGAAAGAAGTTTCTTGTGGAACTGCTAGATCTTTTTCGGCAATTCAATCATTACCAATATTTATTTTATCTATTAAAATTGGATGAAATCATGAAATAGTTGTTTCTTCTAATACTCCTTTCCCTCAATCTATTATTTTATCTAACAAGAACCAGTCCGTTCAACTTTTTGTGGTCTAGCCTATTTCTCTTCTCAGTATAATTCTAATTTTTAAAGAATAAAACGCTAGAAAAAATTACAAAGTATTATAAATAAATTAATTAAATTTTATTTAAAGTTGGATATTGTAATTGATGCAGAACTTCAAAAACATAAATTATAATTTCTTGCCAATTTAAAAGTCCTCTAGCTTCTTTGAAATCCCGAGAAGCTATAACAGAAGTTAAGAACATGAGCAAACAAACTTAGCCAATTTAACTGTTCTACCCCCAAATTGCATCTACGACTGAACATGTGGTCTTTAAACTTGAATCCATGGCAGAATTATTTGCACAGAAAAATTCTTTCAATTATTAGGTTCTTCTGACTTTGCATATCAAGAATAGAAGAGGCTATAGTCAACTTGACTATTTAATCAGCCTAAAAGCTCTTTCCTTGACTCCAATTTGATATTGGTCGTTGGCTATAAGGATTGAATTTTATTGTTTTCTCATTTCAATTGCTTCTGGAGTCATCCATGGTGCTAGTAATGACATAGAAGCAGCTATATTTGCATATAAAACTACTTTTCCAGCACTAGGATAGGTTCAAAATTGGCTTATGTTGGTTGATTTTGATGTGAGGGATTGACCAACTATTTTATTGTGATCCAATCCTTCTATTATTATTATTATATTTTTTGTTTGTAGTTTATGTTATTCATTTGAATTAAGACTATCTATTTTGAAGTAGTGCTGGGTTCTCCTTTTGAATCTATTTTCTTGTACCCCCTTTTTTTAAACTTTGCCTTTCCGTTTTTTTTCTTTTAGGATAAAACTTCCAAGACTTGGTGTTGATTTAGTCATGGAGCCATCAATGTGTTCAGAAAGGTGTTTTTTGTTCACCTTGATTGCCCTTGTTTCCCTTTTCCCGTGCCTTTGTTTTTGTAATTTTGATTGCTCTTATGCTGATCTTTAGTCCTTGGATATTTTTTGGTTTTTATGGCCATCACGTTGGCACTGACTTCAACAAATAAGGCGATTGAGGATAGCCCTAGGTCTCAATGAAAGTTATGTAGTGGTGATGAATTTCATTAAGGTTGAGGTTTCATTTAGAACTGTTTCTAGAGAAGTAAATTAGTTGTGGAATATAATGAGATAATCTTATAAGAACTATCTGAATCTCTATGAGGCTGTATCATTAGGTCCATCTCTGTCGCTCTTATTCGATAAATAATTTCATGATGGTCTTGAACTAACTCTAGGTCATCATTTTTAAATCTTCAAACTCATTGATCCTACATTCCACTGAATAAGAGTGTGGTTGGATAGCGTCAGCTTTGTGAAAGCCATCTTATTGACTTGAATTTTATAACACTAGTTGGAACTCGACATGCTTGAAATTGAGATCATGCTTCTTTATATCAACTATCTTGTCAAAGGTTGGTAACTTTTGTTTTGTGTCATTCTTAAATCAACATTGAGTTTCCTCAGTGAAATTTAACAATTGAACTTCTTCTTGCTTGTCTTCATCATCTCTAGGAACTATTTGTCATCTGTGTTCGTGGTATTTGTACCATAGGCCAGTATATTATGGTGATTCATTGTGGTGTCTCTTTGTTGTGTGCCATGAATAGACAACATCCCTTTTGTTTTTTTTTCATCTTCTCTTAGGATCCGTTTGGGGCAGCTTATTTGGTGCAGCTGCATTTTGAAAACGCAGCCAACTCATTTGATAAATGCGTTTGGATAACTTATCTAAATACGCGATTTTTAATTTCTGAAGGAAGCGGAACACAGGATCCCAGTTGTGGTCCGCGTTCGATCAAATTGTATCCGTCTTTGCCCTCGCTCCATTCAATCGCCTCTGCCTGCCTCGCTCCATTCGATCGCGTCCTGCCTACCTGCGCCGAGCTCCTTCTTCCGCGCTTCATTCGATCGCATCTTCCTGCTGTAGCTCCGCCGAGCTCCCTCTATCAAAATCGCTAAAAGGACCAGGCCCAACTCATTTTATTTTGCGCGAAACACCCCCTTCTTCTTCCCCGATCGTTAACAAGGCTTGGAAAAGGCTCCCGAAGGTTTCCTCTTCTTGGCTTGTGCATGCTTTCTAGGGCTTGAAACAAGTAAAACTCGTCTTCTCCAGGTAAAACTTAACCCTAAGTTTGCGATTTTCTCTTTTTAGCCATGGATTCCTTCTGTATTGGTGAAGATTTCGGGATTTTTTGGAAAACTGTTAAGAAGAAGCAAAAATCTATGGAGAGATTTTAGTTAGCTTTATTTGATTTTAGTTTGATTGCAACTTTATTTGATTTTTTGCTTTATTTGCTTCAAAAATCTATGGAAAGATTTTTAGCTTTATTTTATTTAAATTCTGCATTTAGAGTCATATACAACCTACATTTAAGTTGATTTCTTCCTTTATTTGATTTTATCTAGATTTGTGTAATGATTCCTAAAATAAAAGTGCGTAATGATCATTTATCCGAAACATACTCGCAATCCATTGTTTTCCAAACACACAAACCAATGACAGTCGCACTTATCCTGGATAAAATTCTGGATAAGCTCAGAATCGTCCCAAACAGACCCTTAAGCTTTCAAGAGTTTGTTGTTAATGTGTTTAGTAGAGTTTGTATCAATTCTGTGACTTATCTGTGGTCGGGTTCTGTTTTTTCTCAGTAGTAGCTTTTGGTTTAATCTTAGCTATCTTTTTGCTCTTACAAAATGTGCTCTGATATTAAGAATAATGATCCATAAAGTCAAGGATCAAATTATCAATAAATAAATAAATAAATAAACAGTTGAGATTTAAAAGTTCCAACATTCTAATTTAAAAGGAGAACAAACTCCTTTTAAATTCAAAAAGCAAACAATGTTTGGAAACCTAGGCAACTACCTTATAAATGGAACGAAAGGCTATTTCAAACTCCTAAAACTTGGAATATATAAGAGAACATTGATTCAAATTTTAATCTATGCCATAATCATAATCCGAGCTCAACTTGCTAACCCCAAGGGCCGACCTTTACTCCGAAGGCTTGTTGGCTGCCAAGAATGATCTTCTGGTGTATAATTTCATTGTTCCACAAAGTTTATTTAGGCATGAATGCTTTAAATGCTTTGCTAAAACACATCTTTACAATTGTTGATTAATATTAATTGAATGAAAATATTGACCGTCTTGAAAATTGGGTTGAACTGTTGGTCTATTTATGTTTGGCATCCATTGAAAACAAATAATAGTTAGTGAATGTTTTTTGTTTTGCATTCATTTGACATTATAACACTGCCTTCGTCAGGTCTCAAGTCCCGGATGCAAAAAACGGAGGGGTGCGTTAGATAACTGACAATCAACGTAAAAATTTTATCCAAAACTATGACATGAATCTTTTAAATCAAGTCAATGTTAGTGGTGTCTCCTAGAAATGATGCGCTGTATAGTTTGAATATAGTGACAAGTGTGCAATGTTCGTTGCACCGACGCTCTATTGTAGTGCTAAATAAACAAGAATTCTCTCATTATGGATGGATGCGGGCAAAATAGTTAATCCATAAAAATAATATTAGGATAGGAATTTGGAATGTAAGTATTGTCACAAATAAATTAATGGAATTAGTAGATATTGTGATTCATAGGAAGATAAATATCTTATGCATTCAAAAAAATTATTGGTTGGAGAAAAAAATTAAAGTGATTGATAGTTTAGAATTTAAACTTTGATATTTGTGTAGGAGTCGTATTAGAAATGGTGGAGGAGTAACTAAAAATAAAAATTAGTAGATATAGAGATATAATTATAGTTCTAAAGATTGTTGTTGATACTAAAATTTTTAATATTATAAGTGATTATGCTCATCAAGTAGGTTTGGATATATTTTCAAAAGAAAAATTTTAGAATGATCTAAAAAATTAATATCAATGGACCTATTGAAAAAATATTTTTATTGGAGGAGATTTAATTATCATGTTGGCAAAATAGTAGAGGATTTTAAATGTATTTATGATGACTATTACTTTGGAGTGACTAATAAAGAGGATAAGAGTCATTAAATTTTGCTTATGCTTTATGGGTTCCAAGGGAAATACTTTGGAGTGTTCTAGGAAAGAAATGTATTGATATTGTTTATTTTCAAATCATTAAAGATATGTATACTAGAGTCATTACTTATGTTTGAACACGAGGAGGATTGACTAATTATTCTCCAATTTCAGTTGGATTATACTAGGGATCAACTTTAAGCCCATATCCTTTGCTTTAGTTATGGATATTCTTACTGGACATTTACAGAAGGATGTACCTTGGTGTATGTTTTTCACTAATAATTTCCTTCTTATAGATAAGTCAAGAGAGTTTAGGAAAATCTTGAATTATGGAGATCAACTTTAGCGTCTAAAGAATTTTTTTGAGCAGACCTAAAATTAAATAATTGGAATGTAATTTAAGTAATAATAGATCTAACGGCAGTTTTGTGCCAATGATTGAACTAGTTATTAAAAGGAGTGAGCATTTTAGATATCTTGTGTCTATTGTTTAGAGTGATGGCGATATTGGTGAGGATGTTCTTAGTAGACATCATGTTGGATGGTTGAGTGGAGGAATACTTTTGGTTGATTGTGTGATGGAAAATTACTACTTAGATTTAAAGAAAAATTTTGAAACCGGAGATGAGACTTGTAATACTTTTTGGAGTAGAATGCTAGCTTGTAAAAGAGAAGCATAAAATTAATTGTTGTTGAGATGAGAATGCTCGGGTGGATGAGTGGTTTTACACTCACAGACAAAATGCGAAATGGATATATCCGTGGAAGGGTTGGGGTAGCTACAGTGACATAAAAGATTAGAGAGAGTTGCCTTAGATGGTTTGTTCACATTAAACTCAATAATCTAATGAACTTGTTAGGAGAGTAGATGTTTTAGATTTGATTTGTGCTTAGAAAGGTAGAGGTCGATCTAAAAAGACTTGCGCATGGTTTATAAAAAATAACCTTCATTTATTAGAATTAAATGAAAATGTGACACTAAATAGGACACAGTGGAGAAAAAAGATTCATGTAGCAGACCCTATTAGTGGGATAAAGGCTTTTTGTTGTTTTTGTTTTCATTTGAGATTATTTCGTCAACTTATGATTTGTTCAAATAGCATGGATGTTTCAACTAATTTTTTTAAGTTAATTATGGAATATTCTCATAGAATTTAGGATAATTTGCCATAACAGACTCAATTCATTATCTATAATATACATTACTGGCCAGTTTGTTTTTCTTACGAGTTACCATTATGCAACCTTATTTTTTCCATAATCTTATCCTGTTAAGTCTATTAAAGCTTGAAGATGTAGTTTGAATCATTGCATGCCATTAAAAGAAATCAGAGGAGTGTTCTCCACTGGTGCCCACATACACTGCTGCTCCATGGTCAAGCTGCATTTTACAAGGATGCTCCGTTCCATCCAAGTTGTATCATTGTGTGGCTGTTCCGCTTCTGAATCGCAGCCTCAAGATGAATTCAACTCGTGGACCTCACCACAGCAGGGGTTATGCGTCTTTTTAGGGCTTTTGCTTCTATCTGGGCTATTCTCTTTAGAGGTTACATTAACCATGACTAACTGCTCATGGATGAGGGATCTGGCGGTTGCCAGGTGTTTCAGATCCTTTGGAGAAAAACAAAATTGTAGAATCTGAAGGAAAAAATCTAGCCACAGTGGAGTTTTTATGTTTCAATTCTCCTACATTGCAAACAAGAAAGGATGCAGTCAAGCAGTAAAGATTCCCTGGATTATTACTTACTTTTTATCATGATTTGTGCTTTCAAAGCCAATTTTATATCCTCTATTTCTTCCTCGAATGGATTGATGATATGTAAGATCTAATGCATGTTCAACTCAGCCAGTTCCCTTTGCATTTCAGTTGGATGGATAAGGCTTATTCTTGAGCCCTCCCTTGCAGCAGTAATCCAAATTGTACATGATTAAATAGTTGAAGAATCATCCATGCATGAATTGGTTAGTTCTATTATTTTGTTTGGGGGTCTTGTGGACTACGAAAGTTGTGTGAATGTTTTTTTTTTCATATTCTTTTGCCCTCACGACTTGCACCGCAACTCACCCATCATAATAATTTTAAGCTTACATTTTGTGACTGGAGCATTTTGGTCCTATTTCAATTGACGCACGGTAGAGTATTTCTTTGTAATATACTTTAAATTTGATAAGGTGGACTATGGCTCATTGGATAGTCCGGTTGCATTTGTATTGTTAGGTAGCTTGAAGGACAAATGATTTTTCTTTCTAGTAAAAACCTTCAGCTGTTTATAATTAATTGACAATGCAGATTTGTATAGCTATATTTCATTTTGTTGCTATAATATGTAGTCATTGAATTCCAACATAGAAGAGGTACTTATTCTGTATTGTTGATAGGCATAGAATCCATTTGAATTCTGAAAATTGAAATGGTTTTTCAGGTCGCTCTGCAGCAGCTACTGCTACTATCTCTAAAGGCCTTGGTATGCAACTTGGAAAGACCCAGCGTACAAGTCAACTCATGCAGTCCCTAAAAGCTGAAGGGGAAATGATTCTTGATGATGTGCCACCTACTGTTGGTCAAGCCAAACCCTCCCTTCCGCCAACAGATCCTATCACATTGACGATTGAAGAAAGACTTAATATTATAACGAAGAGAGACGGTGGTGTCAGCAATTTTGACATTCAAGGCACACTCTCCTTGCAGATTCTTAATCAGGATGATGGTCTTATCCAATTTCAGGTTACACTTCCTCATTTTTACATGTAAATTGCCGTGACTGTGTACCTATTTTCTTTTTTTTTTATTCAAGATATTAGAATTTTGACATGCATTGAATGTTAGCGTGTTCATGAAGGAGAGGTATCGGTTGAAGATTTGGTGATCGAAAAAGCCTTTTCAGCATGTTTTTTAGACTTTTGTAGATAGAATTCTTTTAAATTATTACATTTTTTTTGCTTGTTATCTGAATTATGTTATTGCTTATAAACTGGCTTCAATGTGATATTAAATTGTGAAGAACCCGCCTAATTTTAATATGTTAATCTTCATTTTTTTACTGGATAAACGTTAAATTGTTTGCTAAGTAGGAGTTTATTCATTGTTTCAACATGTAAGCTATTTGAATGTCGAATTTCATTTGTGTAATTATTTATAACTTGATGAAATTTGAATGAAAAGATTGAAATGATGGAATATTGACAATATCTGGTTGAACTGAACAAAGTTGTTACATTTGCTTAAGTGTTGATTGAGAAAGTACTGATAGTGGGGTTTGTCTTCTCTAGCTGGTTTAGTTATTCTCCAGGGAGATGCCTTTTTCTTTTTCTTTTCTTGTTTTTCCTTGTTTGAATTCTGTGGAAGCATGCCATTGAAATTCTTCTAATCGGTTATTCCCGCCTGTTAAATTACAGCTTAAAATATGATTTTGTTTTTAAGGTATAGATTTGATGATCTGCAAACTTATATGCAGATTGAGAACCAAGACATAGCAGGCCTTAGCTTTAAAACCCACCCTAACATCAACAAGGACCTATTCAACAACCATCATATTATTGGCTTGAAGGATCCAAATCGTCCTTTTCCCACTGGTCAAAATGATGTTGGCCTTATGAAGTGGAGAATCCAGGGCATGAAGGAGTCTTCATTACCATTGACCGGTGAACTTATTTGGAGAACTCAAAAATCTGAAAGCTTATCAATAAATTTAATTGACTTAATTACATTTATCATGCAGTCAATTGCTGGCCTTCGGTTTCCGGTAGAGAGACTTCTGTTAACATTGAGTACGAAGCTACCGAAATGTTTGACTTGCAAAATGTTGTGATCTCCATTCCTCTTCCTGCAGCTCGGGAGCCACCAAATGTCTTGCAGATAGATGGTGAATGGAGGTATTGCATATTTCTTTTTAGTATATTGTAATTCATTGCATAGTTGGTGATTAGGTGAACTAACATGATGTATGGAGAAAATATTAATCCATGATAATCAGTATGGAGAGAGTTGAATTGGTTGATGCTTTTGACTGCCAACAAAGATATTTTTTTCGTTGCTTCTCATGTTTCTTACCATCAGTTCTGTATGGTTGTCAATTACTCCACAATTTCTAGTTATTTTCTCTACCATTTGAATTTTTTTTTTTTTTTTTTTTTGTTGGCAGGCATGATGCTAGGGCATCTACATTGGAGTGGTCGATTCTTCTTATTGACAGCACTAATCGAAGGTATGATTTATCTAATCTGGTACCATAAAAATTTGCCTTTGCTTCCTCAATATCTTTTTTTCATCCTTAACAGTGGATCGATGGAGTTTGTTGTGCCTCCAGCTGACCCCTCTGCTTTCTTCCCTATCAACATCGGATTTACTGCGGCTAAGACATTTAGTGATGTAAAGGTTTGTTACCTTGAACCAATCCTCTGAGCTTCTAGTTTCCTGCTTGTCTTGATTACTTCAGCAGCTCAAAGATGAAGCTAAGTAGATCTTATAGAAAAGAGAGGGAAAAGATAGAAAAATAATGAATCTGGAGCCCTTCTACTGTCTTTTTGACATTTTCACCCATTTTTGAAAAAAAAAGATGGCGGCAATTAAAATCATTAAAAGCTGTTTGACTCTCTCAGTGGATAGTTTCTTGTAAATGACTTTTAACTTCCAAAGTCTCATAAAAATATTTGGGGCATTTACCTATACCACCCAATTCATGTATTTGCATATCTAGCACCAGAATTTTACATTTTACATTTTAGCCACCCAAATCTTTCATATCAGATAAAAGATGCCATTATTTTAACTACGAAAAAGTGAAATGCAACTTTCTGTATGCATATATAGGTGGTATGTATGCAAAAATTGTTGTTTAGGTATTAGACTTTTTCTCATTTTGGTGATATCAGATATTTAAATACATAGGAGCCGTATGTTTGCAAATCTTCTAAAATGATTATATGATTGTCATCTTTTACAAAAAGATAAGTGGTCATTTAATCTGATTTTTAGATGGTGCGATAATTCATTTCAGATTATTTCTTCTATTTCGTGGACGTTGTTATCTTGTCAGTCTAAGCTGACGCTGAAGCTTCGCCTATATTATTATGATGCATACACAATATTCTGACATGACATGGTAAATTTGTTGTAGGTTGTGAATGTGATGCCGCTAAGAGGCGGTGCTACACCTAAGTATGCTCAGAGGATACAACTACTCACCGACACTTACCAAGTCGTTTGATTCCTAAGTGCTGATAGCTTAGCATATGTGAAGAAAGATGCGTCTCTGTTCTATGTTCCCGCGCTTCTGCTCTGGTTTTCAATACCTGCTTCTACTTTGTCTCTTCCCCTGACTGCTATTTTATTCTTATTTGTATAGAACCTATAACTTTTCACATGCTAAAAGATTTTGTGAGCGTTGGTTTTCACATCATATTATTCATTATTGTTGGATAATTTGAATTCAATTAGGCATTATAGATATTTGATAAATACGTTTGCTAATTGTTTTTTATGTTCATGGATGTCTTTTTTTTTTTTTTTTTGGGCTTTCATTTGAGGATTGTTCGACTACAATTCTTATCAATGGGCGCCTGATTTTGAAGATCAGTTTTTTATGTTTATGGATGTTTTTTTTTTTTTTTTTTGGGCTTTCATTTGAGGATTGTTCGACTACAATTCTTATCAATAAGCGCCTGATTTTGAAGATCAGGTTGGCTAAACATGCAATGTTTCTAAGTAGCCTTTTATTGTTTGGCATTATATTGGACTGTTGATTCTTTTAAATCTAAAGCATTATGTTGGATGGCTTTGTCTGATTGTTTTAGTTTTTTAAATTAGTAATTTATATCGGAGTTAGCCCAAACTAATATAGAAATATAAATTTATTGTTGAAATGTAAAACAATTATAATTAAGACACTTGCAATAGGATGGGTTGTAGGTGACGTCAAAGAAGGTACGGTGCTACTGAAGGCAGTATGATTGCTATTTTTGGTGGCCTGCAATAAGTACGGTGGCTACTGGCGGCAGCGGAAGTGAGGATACAGAGGGAAGCGTCGAAGATAATCACTTCGGAAGATATCTTGGGCTGCAACTAGAAAAGAAAGTGGCTGGCCAGTAACCAAGAAGCCAAGCATTAGAATAGGAGAAAAGAGAAGCGCTTAATAGGAGCGCTTAATCCCGTTTGATAGATTGGGCCGCTGGCCTTCCCGCCGTACCGACACTACTGAACCCCACATGTTCAGCTCTCCTTGGGGTCTCGCATTTGATACCTCTTTATTTGCATGTAGTCCGCGTTTGAGAGCCCCGTGTCAGTCTCCTGAGTTTGGGGGCTTCGACCTCATTCGTCAAGGTTTATGTCTATTTATTGCCGTTGATGGTGCTGTCATATTACTCGGTGCTGAGACCGTTATGAGTGGGATTCAGGAGCTTCAGGAGCCCATTGGTGACATACACTGCCCCTCCTAAAGCCATTGAGGATCTTTTCGTACTTACGAGCAAACATCCATAATGGTCCAATCTTCGAAGAGTACTACTTGATTGAATTGCATGTCTCACCTCAGTGGCTGTATGCTCCCAAGGTCAACCATAGTTGGCTTAACTAGATCTGAAGCATGGCTAACATGAACTTCTCGTCAGGTGGTGGCTTTGGTGGAAAGGTATTGACCATAATATTCTCAAATGTCCTTTGTTGAGCCTGTCCCGTGTCCGAAGCTAGCGTCTCCGTCCTATCATTCTTTGTCCTATCATTCTTTGTCTTCAGCAAAACTTGTCCCATAGATGCTACTCTGATGACAAGGGCTCTTGTCATCTCGGGGTTTTATTAAGAAAGTAGGATGATGCACTTCCCATTCTTGATGAAATAATGTATTTCTAAATTTGTCATGTTGGGTCCTCCGGTCAAATTGCTTTTTATTGGCTTACATAAGAATGTAGTAAATTAAATAAAAATGTAACAAAACTATTCATCTAAATGTAAAAATAAATCTATTATAGAATGAAAGGAAGCTAATTCTGTGATGATACATATTATGGCTGAATGAAATACCTCAAGGGCATGCTACTTATTTAGATTTCTTAAGAAGATTATACCAAATGCATATTTTTGTAGATTGCTACTTGATAAGCATAAAAGTCTTATTTTTGATATGGTAGATATATCATCTTCTAAGGAAACATAACACAATAAAATATTGAATAGTAACTTTGTAGAGTATCAAAATAACTAAAGGCAATTGAACATTTAATCTAAACTTTTTGGAGTGTAGTTCATTAAAGTAGATGGGGCACTGGATTATAATAGTGGAGAACATATGTTCTTTACCAGTTTGTGAAAACTTCAACTTATTCGATAATTTCTCTTATGGATCTAGGGAGTATATTTTTTATATCATAAGATAATATTAAGATCGATGACAACAGATTCAAATGTTCAATGGTCAACTTATATAATATGTAATTATATATGGTATTTTTCATTTAAATCATTTGTTGGTATCTCAAAACTATTATTTGTATGTGTGATGGTCTTTTTGCCTTTTACATTATCTTTGCATTTGTAAATTATATAAACTTATAAAGTTATTAGAGTTTACGTACCATAATATTGATCATACGGAATGTTTATTTACTCAAGACAAGCAAGAAGGCATTAAGAGGATTTTATAACATGGAGTGGAAGGCCAAAACAAGGAAATGATTACTTAATTTGTGGAAGCTACCTTGATGACTAATTAAACCGCATTCTCTCTTGATAGAGGCATTCATTGATGATTACTAGACATTGTCTATATCCCAACATGACATATCACTTCACTTCCAACTTTTTAAGGATCGATCAACTTTATAACATAGATGATCTGCAAATACATGTAACCTACACCATTTTGAAGTTACCAGCCCTTTCCTGTAAGCAGTTTGAATTTTTCGGGTTATTTGAAGCACTTTTGACTACAATGAAGAATTAATTTATGTTTAATTTTCATTGTTTCATGGTTAAAATAACCTTCAATGAAATTGAATACATACCATCTTCCTCTTCTTAATTTTCATCCTAATTTCATCTCCAACCTTTTCCCTTCTTTTAAAATAAACCCTATTCAAGTGACCAAGCTATCTTATACACCCTACCCAAACCCTACTTTAGGTTCATCCATCTTTGTAAACCGTTGCGCCATTCTCCATCATTCTTCAAGACCTTTTTACCCATTTCCCCCTAATAAATTCTCCCAATCAACCCTCAACTCACTCCCCCAGGCTCTAAAAACCTTCTAAACTTAGAAGCCTTCTAATGTATGCAAGGGTTTGATATTTAATATCTAACACTCTCCTTTTAACCCTTCCACTCAATTTCCCATACATCTATAATATTAATATAAATGTTGCTTCTGCTTCTTGTCATATCAAGATACAAGCCTTTATTTCGTTTAATTTGTTTTAATACTTTCAATTAGTCATACAATAAAATTAAATTTTATTTAATAAATTAATTTTAATAAATGATTTATTTATCTATTAATAATTGATTAGCCAAATATCATACTGGATGGTTTAGATCCTCTGCAAATAATCTCAGTCACATGTTCCAAATTAAATTGTTGGAGTTGAATCTATATTTTTATTTTAAAATTATTAGAAGTAATGAATATTATTTTTGCTCTACAAAAAATTGAAATATAATATGAATTCTCAAAATTGAGAGTTATTTTGTTAATATATTATATTTAATTCACTAATTATTCCATTACTCTTGAATGCAATATTAAACGCATAAACTTGTGTTATTGTTTTATATCAAATAGGTAATGGTTCTTATTTCTTCCTAAATATAATTATTAAAATAATTAATATTATTTTTTTTCTTCAAGAGCTAAATTACAATACACTTGAAAGATTTCTCTGAGTTAATTGGTTAGTATATTATCATTAATTGATGAATTATGCCTTCTTTTCAACTTTAACTCATAAAATATTATTATTAAAATAATAAATATTATTTTTTTTCCAAAAATTGAAATAAAAGATAAAATCACAAAAATTTCTGAAAGAATTTACTTTTACATTAATTCTAAAGCATTGATTAAATTATCTAAATAATTTAAAATTTTTTTTATTTTTCTTATTTATATCATATATGCATTTAATTCTAAAGCTTTTAAAATCAAATGATGTAAATGACACAATAAATATAGGTTCCTCCTTTTATATTTTACCTAAGGATTAATTAAAATTTTAACATATTCTTCAAATTTTCTCATCTCTTATTTTAATAAGAATATTCTTAACAAGTTGCTTTATGTGCGATAATATTCGGTAACTCGTAGTTAGTATTCTAAATATTTATTTAGAGGTAATTTAAATCAAGTTTATTTTTTATTTTATTATTTTATGTTTTCTTTGCGAAGTTATTTCACTTTTAGTCCTTTCTTTTGTGAAATTAAAGCTTAAAATTTAAATATTTTTGATAAATTGATTTACTAAAAGATGGTCAGGCTAAATCAATTTATGTTGGTGGTGAATGTGGTGTGTTTATAAAGTCTTTTGTATGATCATTATATTTACCTAATTCTCTAATTTGTGAGAGCCAAATAAAAATAAAAAATATATATCAGCTTATGATTTTTTTTTCAATGATTAAATAAGATATAAAACTATGAGTTATTTTATTAGCAACACCACAAATTTTAAAGATTTTTTATTCAGATGACCAAATTTGGCTTTAAAAATAATATACTATCCCAAAATATGAAAATAATGTTCTATAATGGATTCAAATACAAAATAAAGATTTTAAAATTTATACGTTTATGTGATCTTTTCTAATGATCAATTAGATAAGATTTATATTAACTTGAGTTGCAAGTTTTTTATAAGGTCAAACCCTCATAGTTAATTATATTTTAGGAGATATGTATCTTCAAAAATTACTCAATTAAAATATTGTCTTAAGTCTTAATGAATTTTAACAATTAAGTTTTCAAAATTAACTTTTAAAAAGAAATTTAAAAAATTAAATTATAATAGTTCTTTTCAATGCCAAATGAGAAAAGATAGAGTATGCTTGGATACTGAGAAGCTAAGTAGCAATATTGTTCTATAATTAGGCTTTACAATTTTGTTTTGAGAGACTTATTTATTTATTTTTGGAGTTATTCAACTATTAAAATGCTATTACATATATTCTAACGACACAAGATTATAAAAAAGATATAAGAGATGAGGACTTATGATATAACAAGACGATCAATCTAAGATTCCAAAAATAATGTGAGATCAGCTATCAAAATAAGATGTTGAACATAGTTTAAGTGAATAAAATGAACTTATAATTCAATCTTATCTTGAACTTAAACAAGTTTGACTCTACTAGCCTAGAAAGAACTGTCATCTAAACTCATGTAAAAATCTCAAAATGATGAGGTCCGAGCAAATGAATTAAAAAAATAAGTTATGTTATTATTTATTTGAAGAAAAGAATGTGACTTATAACTTGACTATTAGATTCAAGCTGCATGGCATATGAATTGTGTGCAATGATTCTAGATAATGTAATATATTAATTTTTATATATACTTAATTAAATTTTAAGCTAGATAGATATGCGACTATGCATTTATGAATACATTGATTGTGAATAAGGTCAATCACATTTTAGACTGTGTTACTTGAGAATAACAATTATCCTTACTTGTCTAATGCCCCTTTATATATAGTAAAAAGTGCTTGAAGAAACGAGAGAAAGCAATATGTAAGTGCATAAGGCTCATTTATTACTATGGGTTTATATTTAATTTTATTGGTTATTTTTAAGATTTTAAGTCAATTATTTTGATTTTAAATTAATTTTTTTAAATCTTTAATTTAGGGCTCATAAAATCTAGGCCAAGCATTAACCACAAAAAAAAAACTTTACTATATTTAATGTGTATATAGTAAAGGTTTTTTTTGGCGGTTAATGCTTGGCCTAGATTTTATGAGCCCTAAACTAAAGATTTTAAAAAATTAATTTAAAATATATATTAATCATGCAATCATAAAAGTAAATGATACACCTAAAATATATAGTATTTTTATACACATTTTTATACCTTTTTTCATGATATTGCACTTTAATGGAAGATATTTTGTATATTTTTCTTGCAGGTATGATTAAATGAATGAATATGATGAAATGAGTGAAAAAGTATCAAAATTGGAGCAAAAATGAAGAAAATTAAAGAAGTGATATGTGATGGTTAAGCGCCGGAACCCGCGCTTACGCGCCAAGGCTCCGCGGCTATGCGCCAAGAGTTGGAGCTTACATGCCAGATGATCCGCGGCTAAGAGCCGGAGCTTCGCGCTTACGCGTGATAATTACAAAAGAGAAATTATTTAATTGTTGGCGTGATTTTGAAGAGGTTTTTGAGGCATCACTTAGTAAGAACATGGGTAACTTCCTATTGGCGCTAAATCCCATTCAAAATACTCTTGAATGGATATATCTTTTGGAAGATACGTTGAATCTGAACACAATTTGAAGAGATACGAAGACACATTTTGAAAAAAGTATTAAAAAAAGACTTGAAGATCAGTTAGTGTGTGTGTGGTTATAGGTGTTAGAGAGTCTAGTGAGAGATTAAATTAGAGTGTTTTAGTGTGGTTGTTGTAGAGTGTGTAATTAATGGAAGAGTCTTCTTTCATTAACTACAAATCTACTTCACCATTTCTACTTAAAAATCAGTTTGTATTAAAATTAGATTAGAGATTTGGAGTCCTCAGAGTTGAGCTCCAACCTCTAAGGAGCATTGTAAGGAAAAATAAAGTTTCAAAAGAACTTCAAGAGTATTGTGGAGAGGATTTACATATAAGTCTTTATCTTTGTTATTACATTTGGTTTTTAATTAAGATTGCTTGTGTTTTCACTATAATTTTTTTCTTTTAAACCAAGTTGTGATTGTATTTTCTCCATGAATTTTGAGTAGTTTTTTTTATCTTTTTCCTTAATATGAAGAAGTAATAAAGTTATGGAAGAATGTTGTGTGAAGTATAGGATTTCAATGCCCGAAGAAGTTGTGATGATTCAAAACCTTACACTTCATTTACTTCTTGATTTGGCCAATTAGAATGTTAAAATATGTTGTGAGAACATGTAAGAACCGGTATGGTATTTTCTTAATCAATAATTGGAAAGAATCACATGAGATTCTATGAATGAGAATATAATTCATATGGTTGAGTGCAAATAAATAGAGAGATATATTTTAATGGGTGTAGGATTAGAGAAATTTAGAGTGACAGGCTAAAGCCCCTAATTCGATTTATTGTTTTATGTTTTGATACGAGATGTTAGGCCTCAGGTGGAGGGAATCGAGGATACTCTAGAGTGAGAGCTAGTATCTTTCCTGCCTAACCCGTCTTCAAGATTTATAAAAAATAGATCAACCTATGTTATTTATAGCATCTCTAATAAGGGTAAAGAATAAAACTGCTACCATTTGACACAACACATTTTTAAATACTTCCACAACAATAATTTTCATGACTTGTTATTGATTTAAAAAAGGAAAAATATATTTTATTTGCATTTGCTTGCATCTTATAAAAGTTAGTTAAAGTTGTTGTTACTTTTATTTCAACTTATAAAAATTAACAAAAAAAAATCAAAATTTCTTTCCTAGAATATCCTCTTTAGTTTAAGTAAGATATTTCTTAAAAAGTAAAGTTAATTTTCTGTTTCGTTATTTAACACTTTCCCTGTGGGTTCGATATCTCGGGGCTTAATCAGAAAGTCCTATATTACTTGATAAAGATACGTATACTTGCGTAGAATCCCATATTATAATATCATTAAAGAAAAGCATCAATTCATATATAAATGTAAGCATAAATATCTCAAGATCAATTTTTTGGCGCTGTTGCCGGGGAAAGAAAAAAACTAAATTTTAAGATAAATTAATTTTTTACTTTTTAAAGTCTTATTTAAACTTGTTAGATTTATTTTAAGAAATTGTTATATCTGTTGTGTGATTTTTGTTTTATTGTGTTTTATAATAGTGTATGCGTAGTTATGTTCTGAAGGACTTGTGTATTACGTTTCTGATTTAGAATAAACTATAAGAAATATTAGAAAATTTTAAAATACATAATAAGATAGAAGTATTCAAGAAATGACAAATCAAAATAATCAAAATACCGAAATCCATCAAGAATTTAGACCTTTAAGAGATTATGCTAACCCTACAGTAGATGAATTTCATGGTAGTATTCAAATTTCTGCTGTAGCTGCTAATTCATTTGAACTTAAATCTGCTATTAATTAAATGATATCCAATAATCACTTTGGGGGTGCACCAATTGAGGATCCAAATTTACATCTTGCCAATTTTCTAGAATTATGTGCTACATTTAAATATAATGGTGTTTCGGATGAAGCTATTAGACTTAGACTTTTTCCTTTCACATTAAGGGATAAAGCTAACATGTGGTTAAATTTGTTAGCACCTAGATCTATTAGAACTTGGGGTGATTTAGCACAAAAATTTCTTGCTAAATATTTTCTACCATCAAAGACTGCAAAGCTTAGAAATGATATTACATCTTTTTGCCACTTTGAAGGGGAATCTATTTATGAAGATTGAGAACGTTTTAAAGATCTTCTAAGAAAGTGTTCACATCATTCGATACCAGATTGATTAATAATTCAAACATTTTATAATGGATTAGTTGGATCTCTTAGATCTATTATCGATGCTACTGGTGGTGGTTTATTGATGTCTAAACAGTTTACTGACGTTTATGCTTTAATTGAAGAAATGACTACAAATAATTTTCACTGGCATTCTGAAAGGGTAAATATTAAAAAGGTAGCCAATATTCATGAATTTGATGCTTTTGCAATATTAGCAAATCAAGTTGCTGTTTCAAGGAAGATAGACCAATTTGGAATGAATTTTTCTCAACTAATTTTAATGATTGAAGAAAATTCATTAGGATAAATGGTAGATTCTCAAACATCATTAGAAACTTTGAATGCCATAAACAAGCCTAATAACCCATATTCCAATTATTATAACCCAGGTTAGAAGAACCATCCAAACTTTAACTGGAATAACAATAATCAAGGTAGTAATATGTTGACCTCACTTTTGGTTGATGTCTAGTCTTCCTTTAGAATAGCCTAGGGTCTAGCCATAGGACTCTCCTGGTGACTTTCTTAGAAGACTAGTCATGGCACCGCTCCCCATAGAAATTCAAACTTATTTTACTTCACTTGGAGTTTTCATATGCTTAAGGCCTAACCTCCAGTTTTGGGAGGAAGAGACCAAGCATAAGAAAGCCCAGGGGAAGTCACCTATAGGTGGTCAGGCCACAGAATCTACTCTGGGAGGTCTGGAGCTTACACCACATTCACACTACACACTCACAACCCTAAATACATCACCTTTTGATCCCCTAACTCTTTGGAAACTCATGTAAGTGGTTTTCCCAAGCTTTTAGCCTCAGGCTAGGGTTTGGCTAGTACCAACACATAAAGAACCAAATGAGTGTGACCCTTGGTCCATGGCTTAATCTAAACAATTCCATACTACTCACCTTTAACCAATCCCAATTTGCCCAAACATTTCAAATTTCTAGCCCCTTTACCCCAAGAAACCCAAAATGCCCAAAATTCCCAAAATACCTGAAATGCCCCCAAAACCCTAAAATCCCCCAAATTTTCCAAAATCACCTAAATTACCCATAATTATCTAAAAATCATTCCAAAGTAACCCCTACCACTCAAATTGACCAAAATTACCCAAAATTACTAAATTTTCTCAAAATGACCAAAATACCCCTCTTAGCCCAAAATTCCAAAAATCCAAAAAATTCCCATAAATTCCCAAAACCACTCAAATATTCTTAATTTCATTTCTCTAAACTACCATATGACCCAATTTGGCCAATTTAGTCCAATTTAACTAAAGGCCCTAATTTGACCCATTTAACCTAAAAGTGCCCAAATTAAACCCAATATCTACCCATTTGACCCAATCTTACCCAATTTAATTCCAAAATTTAATTCAACATCTCCAATACTAATCTAAACCAAATCTAAGCCCAAATTGACACACATTTGACTTCAGTTTCACTTAAAACCCAAAATCCCCAATTTTGCCTAAGTGAACCAAATCCCCAAATTGACCCAATGTCAACCAATTCCTCCAAATTTCAATCCTAAACCCTTCATAACACTCCTATGGACCACATGCAACATTAAATTGCCCCCAATTTGGACCTTAGCCCTATTCAAATCCATTTGAACTAAAATCCCCAAATTTAGCCCAATTTGAACCCTTCTCCAAAATCTTTCAAATTGATTGACCCAAACTTCAAATTGGCACCAAATTTATGTTGAGAACTCTTCATCAAACTCCCCTAGAATATTTGGGATCTTCAATTGGGTCTATACCCCATCCTAGCCCAACTTAGACCCAAGTCTAGCCCAAGATGCCCAAATTGACCAAAATCCCAACATCCACCAAATTGAACCCCCAAATGAACTCAAAACTACTCTAAGCCTTCACGAAAAGTCTTCATTACAATCATCTACACAATGTTACTCAAGACACTTGGGCTCATTTCAAACTCAAACCCAAGTTAGCCCAACTTGAACCCAAATGGACCAAATTGAACCTATGGCTAAATGTGGCCAATTGTTGATGAGGCCAAATTGGCTCCACCACAACCAACCCTAGGACCCTAGGACTGACCCAAACCCACCTAAACCAGCCTATTGGAGCCATGGACCAAAGGTCCCTTAAATTAGGGGATTTCACTCCATATTTGAGCCCTAACCAAGATATTCCCACCATCATCAATTGCCATTGGGGGTTAAGCATCATTAATCCTCCCCTGGCTCACCTGAACCACCTGACCACCAGCCCTTGCCCTACCAGCCACCCTAGTGGCCGGAAAACACAAAAAACCGAGAGCCACCCAATGGCCAAAATCCCCACTTTGAATTCCCTGAGTTGGCTCACTGCCATTGGCCATTGGAGCTCTTCTTCTCTCTACCTAAGCGGCACTTTGCACCCAAAGCCAGGCCCTGAGCTCCACCAGGCAGCCATGGCTATAAAATCACCCCCTCATGGGTAAAATCCAAGTGCTGATAATTTCTTAAACAAACTCTGCCAATATCTCACCAGAGCCTCTCCAGATCTCCCTAAGACCATTCTAGCCATTTTCCCCCTCTGGTACCCATTTCCTGAGCTCAATTTCATAGCTTAAACTTAGCCGAAAACCAGGAAACTTTCCAATTCACCTCCACACAACACCAAATCTCGATTTTGAGCTTTGAAAATGAAAGAAGAGGATCCCCCATCAAAGCCCCATCACAGAAGGCCTCTGCAACAGACTTCCACAAAGCTCAAAATCGGGCCTGGTCACTTTCATACCTAGGAAATTAACCAAAGCAAGAGGCTTCATCCCTGAGCTCCTAGGACTCTAATGAAGGTGTAGAGCATCTCTGATCGAAGCTTCACTTCTCAGAGCCAAGGTATTGCCTCCTTCTTCTTCCCGAACTTCTCTGGATTCTCCATGTAATTAGGGTTAATTTAAACTGTGATTAGCCATATGGATATGTTAGTCATGCTTAGACGAGTCCATAGGATCAAACCTCATGTGATTTGGTTGAGTATCGTGCGAGAAATTAGGGTTTTAGTGTGGACGACTCTCGGGATGAACCAGTCGAAGACAACGAAGGAGCGTCGTCGGATCACACGTGTAATGCTTGGACGACTAGGATGTAGTCAGACGGAGATTGGGCACATAAAACGCGGCCGTGTGGACATCCAGTTAGATGGCAGCGTCGAATAGGAGCACGCCGTGTGGTCTTTCGGAGCTGCTGAGGATCCAGTCAACGCTGCGTGGTTAAGTAGGAAAATCCCTATTTTCTGAATTTATTAATTACCAAAACTTTAAAAATTCATACCTTGGCCTAGAAAAATAAAAAAAATAAAAGAAAATACTCTCTTTCTCAGCAAACAGAGGAGAACAATGTGGAAATGGTTTGAAATATTTTTGATGCATATTTTATTTTTAATGATTTAAATACTAATTTCAGTCTTTTAATCCTCCACTGACCCAGACATTTCACCATGGCTTGAGCTTTTGGGGGTCATGTTCTATCTATCGTGAGGGATCTTCCTTGATTTTTTCAAAGACAGGGGGAGATCTCTGTGAGGATATCTCTATTTTTCAATTTATTATGTCTGTTTTGGTATAAAAATTTTAATAATTAAAAAAATAATCAGAAAAGTACAAAGTAAATTTGGTAGGTCTCCTATGATCAGAGAACCCTAGGATAATTATTTCATGGGCTAAATCACTAAGATATGCACTGATCGCAAACTTGGCCTAAAACAGACTTTTAATTAATTAAGACAATATAAAAATTAAAAAAACCTAAAAATGACTCTCCACTGTGTTTCAGGGACAGAGGAACTCCCCTAAAAATCTTGAAGTCATTTGGAATTAATTTAATAAGTTAAACGATTTTCCTAAGTCCAATGGCATTTTTGGAACTTAAATGAATTTTAATAATTAAAATACCATTTTCCTAAGTTCAATGACATTTTTGGCAATTAAATGAATTTAAATTATTAAAATACCACTCAAAAAAATTATAAAATTAGTTTTGGGAGTTCTCTGTGATCAGAGGAATTTTTTAAAAATAAAATTGAAATTTTTTTAAAATTTTCATTTTTGAACATATTTTAATATTTAATAATTAAATTATATTAAAAGTCACAAAAATATTAAAAATCATTAAATTGTCACATTTTCTTTCCTAATCACTTAGGAACCATCCCCATAATTTTCTTAAGTCTCTAAGTTAAGATATTAATTTTTAAAGGCTCAAATGAATTTTTAAAAGGCTAAAAAATTAATTCTCTTAATTTTGCACTAAAATAATCCTGAAAGTTAAAATAAAAATTAAAAAAATATGAAATTTGTTTCTCTAGGTTCCCTGACCTCAGAGAGATTTTTTGAAAAATAAAAAAATTGAATTTTCAACTTTTTAAATATTTTATAATTAATTAAAAATACAAAAATTAAAATAATTCTAATAATTATAATAAACTTCAAAAAATCATGAAATTTGGTCCAAGTGGTCCTCTAGTCTAGGTTTACCTTGAGTAAAAATTTCAAAGTAAAATATTTTGTTTTGATCAAGTTATTGAATTTTCACTAAAAACCTCTATTTTTTACATTAAAATAAATATATAAATTAAATTAAAATTTTAAAAATCACATTTTCTCCTCTGATGTTTTAATTAGCTCATTAGTGAGGTTAAAAAAAGTTACAAAGTCATTTGAATTGAATTTAAGGAATTATAAAGTGATAAGGCCCCAACGGCAAAGTTGTAATTTTAAGGGTTTTAGCCTTTATTAATATTTAAGCCTAATCAAAGGGTAAAATGGGCAATTAATGATCCTAAATAACATGTTTAGATGTTTGAGTCATTAAAAGGATAAATGGTAGAAACCAACTTCAATTTTTTCATATCAAAATTAAATGTTTGGATTTTCCTAATTAGTTCTAATTTTGAAGATAATTAAACAAAATGATCCTTAGGGTTGGAATTAATCTTGGAGGTTAATAATCCACCAACTTACACCCCTATTTGGTATATTAAATGATAGCCCAATATTTTGATAAAAATTGATTAAACTCGTTTAGCTTTTCCAAAAAGAATTACAAATGTATCCATCAAAATTTTAAGGGCTTGGTAGTGAGCTAGACTTAATCAATCTTGCTAAAAGAAGTTTAGAAAAGCAAACATAGTTAAATTCTAGATACCTGAAAACACTACAAGTCCAGATATAAAATTAAATGGCCAATTTTCCCAAACAAATTAACTTTACCTAAAGGGGTTTTCACCCACATAATCTCTAAATGAAATAACAAATGATAATTACCCTGCCTTTTGGGTTTATTAAAAACACCAAGTTACTGAGCATAAGGGTATAAAATAAATAAATTATTTAATAAATTTGATAGGTTCAAAATGATCTCAAGGAAGCTCAAAAGAATTGTGAAACATCTAGTTATCTCCTAGAGGCTCTTCACAAGTCTTTTGGACACCTTGCAGGACTACTGCACCAATCATATTCATTAAATGAAAATATCTCTCAAATGAACAAATAGGACCCGCCGGGTTACGACTTAGGACTTGGTAGGCCTGTGACGAACATATTCATAAGGTTTTACTTCCCTGCAAATATAAAATGGTTTTATTACAGGAATACTAAAGTTTCGGGTGGAGGAATGAGAAGACTCACCAGGTACACTTTTATAAGTTTACAGTGCTTTCGTTTCCCATGTTTTCTTTACTGCACTTTACTTTTCTTGTAAATTTGCATGATAAGCAACAATGTCACCCTGCATGAAAACTGAAACCTTTAGGATAGCTACAAAACTGAGACCAAAACTAAATTAAAAATCACAACAAGATAAAATCCACCGCCACAATATTCAAAATATAAAACAACTCAAAATTTAATCACAAATAAAACAATAAAAACCACAATTATAACTAAATTAAAACGTCTCGTTCGATGATCGGTAATTCCTTGGTGGAGGTAACCCATGTGTTGCTAACAGGGTTTTCTCACGGTCTAAATGAAAGTATTTAACTCATTAAGTTGAGTTTAGTAAATTCATTTAGACTAAGTGAATCTGATGAAAATAGCAGTGCCAGGACGATGGAACCGTGGGATCTTAGCCGATGTTGCTATAATAAACTTTAATATTCCCCTAATAAAATATTAAGACACCTCATTTTAAATATTTCCAAAACATAACACTTATCTTCTCTCCTCAATTGACACTTCTTTAAACTAAACTTGCTACGACGAGGAGCTTGGAGCATGCATAGTGGGCAGCATGACCATCTTCAATAGAAAAACTTGTCTACACCACCAAAACCTTTCCCTAATTTAAACAACAAACCATAAGACTTCAAGGTAGCTTTCCTAGTGCAACATAAATCCTTACCTTTTATTCAGGCCTTTACACAGTTCTGCTGTGCAATATAAGCCCTAATTCACTTTAGGATTCTGAGGTTGTCGTCGGATACGACATAAATCCTCCCATCTTCCAGGTTGTTTGCATAATCAAATATTATGCAAATGTAATCCCTATAATTAATTGACAGGATTGAAATTTAAATAAATTCATTTCCAAGATTTAAAGTCAAACCATAAGATAGCTTGGGAAGACATTAAGATTTTCTTGAGTCTTTGTCTTTCCCCTAAGCTTTTCTCCTTTGGATTCTGATAAAATAAAATGTTCCAAAACTCGAGCCATTCACCTATTGAATTTTTGAATATCACATTTTCTTTGGAAATCTTACCTTTGGAAGTCATGAATATAAATGTTTCCTGATCTATATCAAGAGTTTTTTTTGGTGACTTCGGTTATCTAAGATGTAATTAACTATAGGGGCTTGCCCTTATAGGAAACTTAAAGACCCCAAATTAATATAAACCCTATCTAATTCCTTCATATTATGTAGGAGAAATTGTCGGTCAAAATTGTTCGCAGATCAAATAGATATCATAAATTCTTTAGTTTATTTGATCAAGCTTCGCCTCAAGCCATGTACTTATTCTTCGGGATAAATATATGTCTTGCGGTGAAATGCTTGATAATTTAAACTATCATTTGTATGAGATCAGTTTGATTTCATATTCTTTAAAATTAAAATATTAATTTCAAAATCCATATATATATATATATTAAATTAAATCAAATTTCTATTTTATAAAATTAAAATCCTTTTCCAAACAAAACACCTAAAAACATATTTTTCAAAAGAAGAAAGAAAAAGAATTTTAAAAGGCCAACAGTTTTCTAGCGACTCCACTAGAAAACTAGTTTCTCTCTTCATTAAGATCAGAAAATATTATATTCACATATCGGTAATGTGTTCATGTTCCTCATGAGCCAGATTACCATTTTTCTATTGACATACTTCTCCCATTTCTTTCTTGGGAAAGTGTGATCAACTCCTCTGGATTTCAGGATCGTCTGTTTAGTCACTCCTAAACAGAAGGGTTCAGGAGTCCCTAGGTTTTCCTTTTGATCTTGTGGGGTCAGACCCCCAATACGTGTGTCAGGGAGCAAATCTCGCTAGGGCAATCTGCACTGTGAAGGGGACCTCCGATGGGGTCCCGTACTTCACCTCTTTTCTGTGCCTTTCGAGTTCAATCCTGTCTCCGGCAGATTGACCCACTCTTCTTTAAACCATAAAACTCCTTTTAAACAACACGTGAAAATCTAAAAAAATGAAATAAAAAGATAAAAAATGAAATGAAATTTTCCCCAGTCCACATAACAACCTTTTTCGTAGTGTTTGCACTATGATGACAAAGTTTTTAGCCCTCACTAACCTTCATAATGCTTCACTTGACAGTTAAAGATGTCAGAACCTACGCAGACTTTCTCCTGCAACTTGCCCTTTTCCTGTGAGGCCCGTCTTGCAGCACCAATGATTTAATTCAGGACCGGCTTCAGTGAGTTTGAAGTTATACTTGGAAAAGCTCCGTTTGTGGTCTGAAAGTTACCACTCCCGAAATTCAAGAACCGTCTACTGAGTTCGATCTAAACTCCCATGAAGATTTACCTACTGCTAAGAAGGTGAAGAAAACCACTGCTCCCGTCAAGTCAGCCGTCTCCGTGCCAAGGAGAGTTGTCACCTCTACTGCCACCGACTTCGCCGTCACTGCACCTACTTTCCCATCTACCAAAGGGAAAGAGATTCTGCATGAAGATGATTCTGAGGATACCTTTCTTGCCCCACCACCAGTCTTCAAAGTTGGCTCAAGTTCTAAACCTCCCCTGCTAACAAAGTCTCAAAGAAGAAACTGCAACCGCAGGATTCACAAGGCTGCCAGAACACAGGTTACAGATCTGCCAGTAATTAATGAGATTCCTCAAAAGGAGGAACTCGGTTTACCAGACACCTCTCCTCTTCTTCTAGGTAGTAGGTTCCACTCGTTGGCTAGCACTGCTGGAGAAGAAAGCCTCCAAAGGATTGCCGCTACACTTCCAGCACCACATGGTCGTGATAAAGTGAGGGGAAGGTCCACACTTATCACCCGAGCTCACACCCATCTACGAAGATTTTCTAAAATAGAGGGTTGTTCTGTTGCCAAACTTCTCAAGAGGATGGGATGTGCAATATCCCATAAAATTAAGGATAAAATTCTAGAAATGGAAAGACCAGTTTAAGTTTCCGTCAAACATCGTTTGAGAAAGTGTGTTGATACAACTACTACCGATGATACTACTCTAAGCAAGTTAGTTAAGTCTAGGCTGGTCCGAGAGTACCAACTACCGATGATCATGAGAAAGCCCAAAAGAGAAAGAATAAGAGAGGAGTATTCTACTTTGTACATGGTCTGCACACTAGGGAGCACACTTCCCCTCGTCACCCCGATATCCCCGGCAAGACACCTCGTCTCAAAATGTCGACTTTTAAGAGGAAAGTGTGGTTACCGAGAGGTGTTGCACCAGTACATTCTGAAAGGTCTGCTGACCACAAGATGGATCATGAGTCCAATGTTCCCATTGCTACTGCCGCCATTGCTTCTGAATCAGTTGCAGAGAAGAGTGACAGCACAGGGAAACCTATAGATTTAAAGTTGACTAAGAAGAAAACATTTGATGATAGAGTTCAAAAGCTTCAGGCAGAAATTTTTGAGTTAACCAAACATCAAGGGTAGGATATTGATAATGGTGATTACTTCTTGTCAGATTACATGGATGAAGAATTCATGGAAATCAATATGGTTGAAACTCGGTCCACGTCATCTGTGCGCGATGCTCCTAGTGAGAAAACACCCCGGATGAGCTGTGGAGGATTATCTTGACAAGAGATGAACAGATTAGCCGTCTGGAAAAGAGAATGGAGGAGATGACCGCCGCCATGATCCCCATGGCTACCCTGCACGGGTAGTCACAACCACAACCAACAGCATCTCCAGAGGTCAACCAGCCTGAGATTATACACATCGTTGATGAAAGAAAGGAGGTCACTTCAGCCACTGAAGACGAACTGCCAAGAAGAGATCCGACTCTGAATCCGCCAGAAAAGGACATTAAACAGATGGTTGAACATTAAGTTCGAGAGGCCTTGGCTCAGTCCAAAGGAGGTGCATCAGTTTCAAAGGGTAGACCATACCTGGAGGAGTTCGATGTCGTTCCTTACCGTAAAGACTTCGTGCCCCCCAACTTTCAAGATGTTAAATGGGACATGGAATCCTCGTCAGCACATAGTACATTTCAGAGCTAGTTTTTGCAACACAGGAGGAAGTGAAACTTTGTTGTTTCGTCAGTTTGTCAGCAGCCTTTAAGGAATAGCTTTCGATTGGTATGCCGAGCTTCCCAATGGATCAATAAAGACTTTTGTAGAAATAGAAAACATGTTTGTGAAAAGATTCGTAGGTGCCCGACTTCATGTTACCATAGAAGATCTCGTGGTGGAGCGGCAGAAGCCCGATAAGACTTTGGTTGACTATATTTTGAGGTGGATAAACTTAAGCATAAAATGTGAGCCTCAGCTACAAGAACAACACGCGATCGAGATACTACTCAAGAGTATCCACGGTCAGGTAGCCTTCATGCTTAAGGGCCTCACCATCAAGTCCTTCAAGAAGCAACTCAGTAAAGCCAGCAGCCTACAAGAAGAGGTCAAGCATATGGAGCTTGCAGAAAATACAGAGAAGATAAAACCTGCTAAAGCATACGAGAAGAGATCTTGCGTAGTGACATCAGTCGATAAAGAAAAGCAGCCAATGAGGATTCAGCCTGAGCAGCAGCACAGTTAGTCGCCTCGCATACAGTCAACCTCAGTAGTATGGTCAGCCTCGAGCACAACAGAGCAGTCAGTCTGGTCAGTAGCAGAGGTCATACAGGACAGATGGACGATAGGGTCCAATAAAGTCAGAACAGCTACGCAGAAACTACTCCTTTAAAGACGACGCCGTAGCAAAGATGTTCATGAATTTAATGAAGAAGCCCGAGTTCAGATTGCTCGAGCTGAAGAAGCTCGAGGAGGTGAACAAGAAAGATTAGCCCAACTTCTGCCCCTACCACAGAATGCTCAGACATATTATAGAAAGCTGCTTCAGTTTTAAGGATTAACTCGAGAGAAATTACAAGGGAATATAACTATACTAAAAGAATACTTGAAAGAACCTGAAAGAGGTTCTATAAATGTGATTTTAGCCGAGCCGATCTCTCCGATTGATCCATATGCCGGCATAAGTGGATGGAGCACATGTAGGCATATTTTTAGGTTATGTGTTTTGAAAAAGGGGGTCACCTACAAAAGTTGTCGGTGAATTTTAAATTTTAAATTTAATTTCAATATATATATATATATATATATATATATATATATATATATATATATATATATATATATATTTATAATTTGAAAAGTAGCATTTGGTTTTTTAAAAATAATTTTAAGTTTGAAAAAACTTTTAAGATATGAAATCAAACTAATCTCACAACCCAAATAGTTTATATAAACGAGGACCACATCATAAACCATGTATCTATCCCGAGGAATAGACACACTGCTTAATGATGGGGCTCGATTAAATAAACTAGAAGATTTGTGACATCCGTTTGGTCTGCGAACCAATTTTATAAGTCGAAAAGTTCTACTTAATATAAAGGAATTAAGTAGGGTTTATATTACCTAGGTTCTTAAAGTTTCCTATAAGGGCAAGCCCCTATAGTTAATTACATCTTAAATGATGGGAATCATTTAAGAAAACTCTCGATAATGATTAGTGGTTTTGCTCTCAAGAATTTCAACGTTTAAGGTTTTCAAACAATTGGACTTTGGAGATTTCAATAGGGAATAGCTCAAATTTGGAACAGTTTATTCTTAAGAGTCCAAAGGAATAGAAGTAGGGGATGTCACGGACCCGAAGTGAACTTCGGTGAATTCCCAACCATCCTATGGTTTGACTTTAATTTGAGAATATTATTTAATGTTTCAATCCTGCCAATTTTAATTAATTAGGACTTATATTTGTATGACATAATCACACAAATAGCCTCGAAGATGTGAGGATTCATGTCATATCAAATGACTACCTCGGAGTCCTAAAACCGGTAAGGACTTAATTTGCATAATATGATTATGCAAATGCCTAACGAAAAGTTGAGGATTTATGTTGCACTAGGCAGACTAACTCGAAATCCTGTGGCTTGGCTTATTAATTCTAAGAAAGGTTTTGCTGCTGTAGATCCAAGTTTTGCTGATGAAGATGGCCGTGCTGCCCACTATGCTCCAAGCTCCTTGTTGCTGTAGAGGTTTAGTTTTAGAAGGTGAAAATAAGGAGATGAGAGAAGTTTTTTGGTTTAGAAGAGTCTTAAGGTTCAAATATCTTAATGTTTTAATTAAAACAAATCTTAAAGTTGATTAAACAGGACCAATTAAGATCCCACGGTTCTGTCATCCAGGCACCGCTATTTTCATCGGATTCATTTAGTCCAAATGAGTTTGCTAAACTCAATTGAATGAGTTCCACACTTTCATTTAGACCATGGGAAATCTCATTAGCAACACGTGGGTTACATCATCCGAGGGATTCCCGATCATCCAACGAGACGTTTTAATTTAGTTGTAGTTGTATTTTTGTTGTTCTGTTTGTGATTAAATTTTGAGTTGTTTTATATTTTGATTGTTGTGACAGTGAATTTTATCTTGTATTGATTTTTTAATTTAGTTTTGGGTTTCAGTTTTGTGGCTATCCAAAAGGTTTCAGTTTTCATACAGGGTGACATTCTTGTTTAACATGCAAATTTTAGAAGAAAGAAAGTACAGTGCAGGTAAATAAATTGCAATAAAATAAAGGCATACCTAGCGGGTCTTCTCGTCATTTCAAGCTGCACTTAAAACACACGTCAGGGCATTCAAATATTTTGAAGAAATACCTAGGTAAAGCTAAGGGAAGGTTCTGGTTGTCTACCAAGGTCCTAATCCTATTGCTAGTCAATTCCTATGATGTCTAGGTTCTTGTGTTTTGTTAAGGATGATTTTCTTCACCAAAGAACAATTAAGTTCAATTGTTCTTCTAAAAAATCCCATCATAGTGAGAAAGTGCTTAGGACGAGTCCTGAACATCCTTTCAATGCTTCTGAGATTATTTTGAGTCCAAATGAATTTCATTGTACAGGTGAATTGGTCATCCAAGAGTTTAGTTAAGTTTTGTTTCTTGCTCAGTGAACTTGGACATTTGATTATCCGATGAGTAAAGTGACATTTCACTTGATGCTCCATTTAAAGGTTATAACTGTGAGAGCCTCCAGGGGCAGATTAGTTCATTGAGGAATTTAACCATTAAAATTGAGTTGATGATTTAAAACAATCCAATTTAATAGTAAGGTTTCAGATTGATTCTTAAATGTTTTAAAATCACTTAGGTTGAAAGAGGTGCTTAAGTTATTTAATTCTGTTTAAATTTTCAATGATTTAAATTTGTTTTAATTTTAGATTGATTTTTAATTGGACTATTACATCTTAATTGTAAATTATTTTGAGGTTAAGTTTAATATTTCAAATTGGTTTTAGGTTAAGTTTTAAGTGATTTTAAATCGATTTTAATGTTTTAAGTTTATTATTTTTTTTCTTTATTTAATTATTAAATCATTTTGATGTTTTAAACTTGAGTTCAATTAAGGATTATTTTTTTTAATTATTAATTTCAATTATCCTTTTTTAGAATTAATTAAGAATTAAACATTATTGGATTAGTCCATTTTTTTAGGGATTTTAGATTAAATAATTGCAATCTTCCTAACTTATATCTCTATTTTAACAATCCAAATTTTAATTATTCTTCGAAAATTTAAATTATTTAATTAATTAAGGTTCACTTTAAATACTTTCAAGATGATTAATGAGTTTCTACCTCTTAATTCCCTAAGTTTCAATCATCCAAGAGAAAATTAAGATCAGATGTTTTACCCTCCCTTTGATTAGGCTTAAAGTATTAATTAAGGTTAAAATCCTTAATTACTTTTATGCCCTTTTAAGCATATTCATTTCATAACTCACTAAATTGAGCTCAAATGAACTTGGAAATTTTTATGTCACCTTACTCACATGTCAATTAAGACATTAGAGGAAAAAAAATGTGATTTTTCCATTTTTAATTTAATTTATATAATTATCTTAATGGAAAATAAGGGTTTTCAATGAAAATTCAACAACATGACCAAGGTAAGGTTTTCATCCTTAGGAAAATTATGGGATATTCCTACTGACCAGAAGACCACTTGGACCAATTTTAGTGATTTTTTGAATTATATTTTATTTATTATAATTATTTCAAGTTTTAGGGTATTAATTAATTATGAAATAAAATTAAAATTGAAAATTAAGTTTTATATTTTTCTTAAATCTCTCTAATCTCAAGGAGTTTAGAGAAATAAATTTTATAATTTTCTAGTTTTTGTTTAATTTATTAGAATTATTTTAGTGGGAGGTTAAGAAAATTCATTTTTTAAATATTAAAATTATCCTAGGCCTTTAAAAATTCATATTTTAACTTAGAGACTTTGGAAAAATATTTTTATGGTTCCCAAGTGATTAGGAGACCAAATGTGTCATTTTGGTGAATTTTTATATTTTTGTGATTTTTTATAATTTTTAATTATTAAAATATGTAAAAATAAGTTAAAAATGAAATTTTTAGAAAAATTCCAATTTTAATTTTCTTAGACTTCTCTGATCCCATAGAGGCCTCAAAACTAATTTGGTGAATTTTTGAAATGTATTTTGAGTTTTATGAATTTTAAAGTTTAAAAATGGTCATGTAACTTAAATAATTCATTTAGTGGATTAGATCAATTTTAATTGACTTCAAATTTTTATGTGAGATTCTCTATATCCTAAGTGACAGTGGAGAATTTATTTCAAGTGATTTTAATGTGTAGTTACTCCTAATTAATTAAAATTCAGTTTTAAGTGTTTAGGCTAATTAGGGTTATTTTTAAAGAGTTAGGTCAAACCATAATTTTCCTAGAGTCCTCTGGTCATAAGATACTTCCCATAATTTTTCTAGATTTTTATAATCAACATGCTAATTTTCACAATTAATTTTCAAGAACATGTTTGTGAACTTAGAAAATAGATAACTTCACATAGACTAAGCCTATGGTCTTAAAAAATTCAGGGAATGTTCCCAAGGTCAGAGGCTACAAAAGCCCTATGGTCTCATGCTATGGTGAATTATGTATGCAAGTGGAGAATTGAAACATTACAGAGAGTATTTAAATCATTAAAAATCATAGACTCAACAAATTAACTTAATTCTTTTTGCACATTATTCTCCTCTGTTCACTGAGTAAGGGGTTATTTTTCTTTTATTTTTATGATTTTTCTATGCAAAGTTATGCATTTTGAATGTTTGCTGAATTAATTAAATAGAAAAATCCCCTATTTTTCTACTTATCCAGCGCAACGCCGAGTCATCCTAGGCAGCTCCGAAGCCACACGCGTCGCTTTGCCATTTGATGCCGCCACCTAACTGGGATGCCACACGACCCGCTATTCCGCTCCGTCTCCTCGTCCGGCTTGATCTCCACCATCAGTCCAATACACGTTCGAATGGACGATATCCGTTCATCGTCCCCAGTCGTTCTAACCTGAGAACCGTCCATCTTCTGACCCTAAGATCACACTCGATACTCAACCAAATTACATGATCTTGGGCTCTATGAACTCGTCTCAACAAGACAAACACATCTATACGACTATGATGCTTTGAAATTAACTCAAACAAAATAGAGAATTGAAACAAGCTCTCGAGAAGGAGGAGTTCAATACCTTGGCTCTGAGAAGTGAGGCTTCAATCAGAGATGTTTGACACGTTCGTTGGAGTCCAGGGAAGCTAGGGATGAAGCCTGAAGCTATGGTGAAATGCCTAGATATGATTTCCACTAAACCCGATTTCAAGCTTTGGTCTCCAGCACAAATGGGTGGCCTGGTGAGGGGGATTCCATTGGGGAACTTCTTCTCTTGGTCTGGTGATGGTTGTCGGCATATTTTTAGGTTGTGTGATATTTTAAAAAGGGGCCGCCTAACAAAAGTTGTCGGCGAATTTTAAATTTAAATATAGATATAATTTAGAAAGTAATATTTGATTTTGAAAATAATTTTAAATTTGAAGATTTTAAGATATGAAATCAAACCGATCTCACATCTCAAATAGTTTATATAAACGAGCACCGCACCGCAAACCGTGTATCTATCCTTAAGGATAGACACATCGCTTGACGGTGGGGCTCGGTTAAATAAACTAGAAGATTTGTGACATCCGTTTGGTCCGCGAACCAATTTTATAAGCCGACAAATTCCTCGCTTAATATGAAAACATTAAACGGGGTTTATATTACTCGGGTTCTTTAAAATTCCCTATAAGGGCAAGCCCCTATAGTTAATTACATCTTAAGTGACGGGAATCACCTAAGAAAACTCTCGATAATAATCAATAATTTCGCTCTCAAGAATTTCAAAGTTTAAGTTTTCAAAGGATTGAATTTTGGGTTTCAATAGGGAATGGATCAAGTTTGGAACATTTTGTTTTGGAAATTCAAAGGAAGAAAAGTAGGAGAAATTACGGATCCGAAGCGGACTTCGGTAATTTCCCGACTATCCCGTTGTTCGGCTTGGATTTAGGAAAGTCCTAATGTTTATTTAATGTTTTAATCTTGCCAATTTTAGTTAATTAGGGCTTATATTTATATGATAGAATCATACAAATAACCTGGAAGATATGAGGGTTTATGTCGTATCGGACGACTACCTCGGAATCCCGAGATCGGTTAGGGTTTAATTTGCAATGCAAATGCCTAACGAAGAGTTGAGGATTTATGTTGCACTAGACAAACTACCTCGAAGTCCTATGGCTTTGTTGTTTAATTCTAGGAAAGTTTTGCTGAAGTAGATTCAAGTTTTGCTGACGAAGATGGCCGTGCTGCCCACCATGCTCCGAGCTCCTTGTTGTTGCAGAGGTTTAGTTTTAGAAGTCATAAATCAAGGGATGAGAAAAGTGTTTTGGTTTAGAGAAGTCTTAATTTCCAAGTGTTTTTTGTGTTTTAATTAAAACAAATCTTAAAGTTGATTATAACAACACCGGTTAAGATCCCACGGTTCCATCCTTCCGGCATCATTATTTTTATCGGATTCACTTAGTCCGGATGAATTCGCTAAACTCAATTGAATGAGTTCCACACTTTCATTTAGACCGTGGGAAATCCCGTTAGCAACACGTAGGTTACATCATCCGAGGTATTCCCGATCATCCAACAAGACGTTTTAATTTAGTTATAGTTGTAGTTTTGTGTTCGTTTGTGATTAAATTTTGAGTTGTCTTATATTTTGAAATGTTGTGGAGGTGAATTTTATCTTGTAGTGTCTTTTAATTTAGTTATGGGTTTCGGCTTTTGGTTTCTCGTCCTAAAGGTGTAGGTTTTCATGCAACTGTTGTTTATCATGCAAGAAAGATAAGTGCGATGCGATTAAATAAATTGCAATAAAATAAATTACAATAAAATAAAAGCGTACCTGGAGGGTCTTCCCGTCATCCCAAGCTGCACTTAAAACACAATTTAGAGCATTTAAGCATTCATAGCAATTTCCTAGGTAAAGCTAAGGGAAGGGTTATGGTTTTCTACCAAGTTCCTAATCCTATAGCTAGTCATTTCCTATGACGTCTAGGTTCTCGTGTTTTTAGTTTGAGGACGATTTTCTTCATCAAAGAATAACTAAGTTCAATTGTTCTTATAAATATCCTATCATATTGAGGAAGTGCTTAGGAAGGGTCCTAAACATCTTTTCAATATTTCTAGGATTGTTTTAAGTCCAAGAGAATTTAATTATATAAATGAATCGATCGTCCGAGGTTTTCAACTTTTGTTAACTTGCTCGGTGAACTAGGACATTCGAATATCCTATAAGTGAAGTAACATTTCATTTTATATTCGTTTAGGAGTTATGATAACTAAAGCTCCTAAGGGCAAAATGATATTTAATGATTTGTGATTCAAATTTAAGTTCAAATTAATGATTTAAGTTTGGAATAGTGTTCAAGTTATCTTAGATTTATTTTTGAGTTCTTTATGTCTTAGGTGATGTTATTTAATTCGACTTAATTCAATTTAATTTTAGTTTAATTTAATTTAATTCAATTTAATTCAATTTAGTTTGATTTGATTTAATTTTAATTTAATTTAATTTAATTTGATTTAATTTTTAATTTAATTTAATTTAATTTAATTTAATTTAATTTAATTTAATTTATTTTATTTAATTTAATCTATTTAATTTAATTTAATTTAATTTAATTTAATTTACTTAATTTAATTTAATTTTTAATTTAATTTAATTTAATTTTAATTGAAATTTTTGAAAGAGTTTAATGATTTAATTTTAGTTTAATGATTAAGTCTTTTAATATTTTAAATTTGAGTTATCATTTTAATTAAGAGTTGAATATTAATGAGATGATTAAATTTAGGGATTTTTAAATTAAAGAATAAATCTCTTCCTAATAATATCCCTATTTTAATAATTCCAATTTTATTATTCTTCCAAATTTAATCAATTATTTAATTAAAGTTTAATCATTTTAAATTGCTTAATGGGTTTCTACCCTTCAATTATTAAATTTCAATCATCCAAATCAGGTTAGGATCAAATATTTTACTTGTTAATTTTTTATTAAACCTAAAGTTTTAATTAAGGGTTAAAATTTTAATTACCATTTTGCCCTTTAAGCCTAATAATTTCATAACTCACTAAATTGGACCCAAATGAACTTGAAATTTTTATGTGACTTCACTCATATGTCAATAAAGACATGAGAGGAGAAAATGTGATTTTTCTGTATTTAATTTATTTATATAATTATTTTTAGTAGAAAGTAGAGATTTTCAAGGAAAATTTGATAACATGATCAAGGGAAAGTTTCTGTCCTTAAGAAAATTAGGGGACATTTCTAATGACCAGAGGACCACTTGGACCAAATTTTGTAATTTTTTGAATTATATTTTATTTATTAGAATTATTTTAAGTTCTGGAGTATTAATTAATTTAAAAATAAAATAAATGTTGAAAAATGAATTTTATAATTTTTAAAATTCTCTCTGATATCAAGGATTCCAGAGAACCAAATTTTACAATTTTCTGATTTTTCTTTGATTTATTATAATTATTTTGGTGAAAATGCTAGAAAATACATTTTTTAATTTTAAAATTACCCTAGAGCTTTAAAAATTAATATTTCACCAAATAGGCCTAAGAAAAATATGGGGTTTGTTCCTAAGTGATTAAAATTCAAAATGTGACATTTTGGTGAATTTTATTATTTTTGTGATTTTTATTATTTTTTAATTATTAAAAATATTAAAATAATATTAAAAATCAACTTTTTTAGAAAATTGAAATTTTAATTTTCTTAAATTCCCCTGATATCAGAGAGACTCCAAAACTAATTTGGTGAATTTTTGAAAGATTTTTTGAAAGTTATGAATTTTTAATGTTTAAAATGACTAAGTGGCTTAATCAACCCAATTAGTGGGGCTAACCAAGTCCAATTGACCTCAAATTTTATGGTGGGTTCCTCTGATCCTAAAGGTCAGTGGAGAATTGATTTCAAGTCAATTTGATGTATGGTTAGCTCTAATTAATTAGAGACCTATTTTGGGTGTTTAAGCCAATTAGGGTTATTTTAAGTGAATTAACTTAAGTCCTATTTTTCCTAGGGTTCTCTGGTCATAAGGAACATCACCAAATTTTCCTAGGATTTATTACACAACATGCTATTTATTGGAATTAAAATACTCTAAACAGTGACATGAATTTGAAAAATCAATCACTCTTCATAGGGATGGCCTCTGACTTTGGAAAATTCAGGGAATGTTCCCAAATTCAGAGGCTTCAAAAGCCCTATGGTCTCATGCTAGGGTGAATTGTATGAATGCATGGAGAATTAAAACAATGCAGGGAGTAAATAATTAATTAAAAATAAAATACTGGACAAAATTAATTAATTTCTTTTCCACATTATTCTCCTCTCGTTCACCGAGCAAGAGGGTATTTTTATTTTATTTTTATGATTTTCCTACACATAGTTATGAATTTTTGAAATTTAGGGAATTAAATAAATAGAAAATACCCCTAATTTTCTACTTATCCACGCGGCGCCAGCGAAACATCGGCAGCTCCGAAGTGCCGCGTGGCGCGCTCCCATTCGACGCCGCCATCCGCGTCAGCGCTCCCGGGACCCGCCGTATCGCTCCGTCCTCCGATCCGACGCGATCCCGGCCGTCCGTCCGCGCGTGTATTAAATGGACGGCATCCGTTCATCGTCCCCAAGTGTCCTCACCCGAGAGCCGTCCACACTAAATCCTTAATATCTCACTCGATACTCAATGGATTTTCATGTTCTTATGCTCTATGGATTCGTCTTGAAGAGACGAACACATCTATACGGTTATCATGCATTGAAATTAAGGCATTTGAAATGGAGAATCTCCGTAAGCTCGGGATGAAGAATTAGTTCATACCTTTGCTCGGAGAAGTGTGGCTTCGATCCGAGAGTTGTTGCACCTTCGATTGGATCCCGACAAGCTCCGGATGAAGTCTCCCGGTCGCAGTGAATTGTCTAGATGTGATTTCGACCAAGCCCGATCACAAAGCTTGGAGGTCGGAGCAACCGGGTGGCCCGGAGATGGGGCTTTTGTCGGTGGACACCTTCCCTCGGGTCCGGTGAAGGTGTAGATCCAATCAATTTGGGGATTGGCTCACCGTGGAGAAGTGTCCTGGTTTTGGGTGGAATTTCAACTCCGAAATTGAGCTCACGAGAGAAGAAATGGCAGGGGGATCTCACCGGGATCAAGTGCTCTAAGTATGGAGAATGATCTGGAGCAATTTTGGCAGAGTTTCAGTAAGGTCTGGTTCAGCACCTCTCTTGGCCGTGAGGGTGAGGGGTTTAAATAGGAGAGGCTGGAGGGCCTCCCAGGGGGAGTTGAGGGCTGGGATCAGCTGCTCTTGGCATGTGAAGAACAGCCATGGTGACCATTGGGCATGGGGCAGCTCAGCAAGGGAGAATTCCAAAGTTTGGCTCCTCCCAAGGTCTCGGCCATGGTGTTTTCCGGCGACCCAGGCGGCTGGCCGGCAGGCATGGGTCACCATCTTGTTCAGGTGGGTCAGGGTTAGAGGTTTGTGCAATCAATTGGCCATTGCCATGTGTAAAGTGGCTGAATTAAAATGGAATGGGGGAGGGGTCATTTTGGCTTCAATTTGGTCAACCCCTCCATTTGGGCTAGGTGCACCACCCAAGGCTTTGTTTTGGCTGAGGGAAAAGTGATTTGGCTCAGCATAATTAGTAGGGTCAAGTCACCATCCAAGCACAATTAGGCATAAGCATGGTTAAGGGGAATCATGGGAGTGGTTAATCACCTTTAGGAATTAAGGAAAGAGTCTCCTCCTTTTGCCCAAAATGGCATGGTGACATGTAAAGAGGCTCTCATGGCTTGCATATGGCTTGTGCATGGCTCCATGGCTCCATTTGGCTTGGGAAAAGGTTGGGTCAATTTCATAAAAATGGGTTTTAAGAATTTTGGATATTTTGGTGAAAATTTGCATGAAGCTTGATTTGGAATGGTTTAATTGATGATTTTGAAACTTAGGGGTGATTTTGATTAAATGGATGATGAAAGGAAGTGTCATGTGGGCTTTGGATGAATTTGGGCTTTTGAATTTGAAGGGAGTGGGCTTTTAGGAAAGTTTAAGGGAAATGGGCTTTTAGTGTTTGAAAATGAATTTATGGATAGAAATTTTGTAAAGAGGTTGGGCCAAATAATTGTTGAGTTTGGTTTAGGGATGTGTCATGAGTGGTTTGGGGTCAATTTGGTGTGATTTGGACTTGAATTGGTTTGAATTTGGGTTTAATTGGTAAGTGGGCCTATGTAGGTCAAATTGGGCTAACTTGGGCCAATGTTGGGCTAGAGTTGAAATTGATGTAAAATTAATGTTGGGAAATGTTTATGGGAGCGTTTCAAAGAGGTTTTGGCTTTGATGGGTTTTGATTTTGGGATTTGGGCTCATTTGGGCTAGGTTTGGGTTTAGGTCAAAAATGGGCCTTTTAATTTTGGGTTGAATTTGAGTGGGGTTTGGATCAAAATCTTGGGCAAATCATGTTAGTGTTTTGTTTATGGGGATGTCAAGGAAGGTTTAGAAAAGATTTGGGTTTAATTGGAGTTGAATTGGGTGAGTTTGGGTTAAGTTTGGGTCATGGGTCCAAATTGGGCTTTAAGGCCAAAAGTGAAATTGGATCCAAATTTCAATCAAATTGGGCTTGGATTTGGTCTAGATTGGTGTTGGGAATGTTGAATTGAAGTTTAGAATTGAATTGGACCAGAATTTAGGTCAATTGGGTAGGTTAGGTTTGACATTAGGTTCACTTTAGGTTAAAATGGGTCAAATTGGGGGTTTTGATAAAAGTGGGGTAAATTGACAAAATTGGCCCATGGTGTAGTTGAACAAAATGAAATTGGGAATATTTGGGATTTTCTGGGAATTTTCTGAATTTTTGGATTTTTTTGGCTAAGAGGGGTATTTTGGGTATTTGAAGGGTATTGGGAGGTATTTTTGGAATTTTTGGTATTTTTGGATATGGATGATCAGTTTGAGTGATGTGGAAATGTTTGGGAATGATTTTGGAGAATTTTGGGTGATTTGGAAATTTTTGAGAAATTTGGGCTATTCGTGGCTTTGGGTAGGTTAGCGTGCATAGGGTCCCGGGGTCAAAAATTGAAAATTTGGAAAATTGAAGATTGGGTGGATGTAAGTGGAATAAAACCATTTTGGTTGAGCCATGAAGCCATATCAAGCCCACATGAGCCATGAAGGGACTCATTTGAGGCATTCACCATGTTGTTCCTAACCCTCTTAGCCAAGGGCTTAGGGGTTAAGGACCATCCATGTGAATCACCTACATGAGTCAGGAGGTCAAGTCGGGTATGGGTGTGTTTTAGGAGGTGTATGGAAGTGTAGTGTATGAGTGTAGTGTGTGTGTAAGTCAGCCCCTTCACCAGACCAGGCCACCCGTAGGCGGCCTTAAGGCCAAAGAGTCCTATAAGAACTCATCCTTTAAACTTCCACATTTGATTTCAACCCTCCAGGTGATTAGGGGTCTACGGTCAAGTTTGTGGAGTTTGCAGGGAGTTAAGAAGTGGTTTGAATTTCTAAGTGGTGGATCCCAATTCTAGTCCTCTAAGATAGTCAAAGGAAAAGCCTAAGGCTAGATCCTAAGTACTAAAGAGAAGAAGAGAAGACCTCATCAAAAATGAGGTCAACAAATGGACCCTCAATAGGTGTGGTGAGTCGACGGAGCACACCGCGCGTATTGGCGTTGACCGAAAAGATCAACAAAACCAATCACAGATGTCCAAGTGACAAACTTAGGACGAAGTAGAAGAGTTTCCGCTGGGGAGTGTCAAGTATATCTCTGGAACCGGAGATTCTTGAACTCTCGCTGGGGAAAGGAAAAGGAGGTGAATCCCAAATCACATGATCTGGGAGAATTTCAATTTAGATTTTATTTCATTTCATGTTCAAGTCATGATGTGTGAGTTTAGATTTCAATTTGGAGTTTCAATTTAGATTGAAGTTTGTCAAGATTAATTTTGAAGGGATTTGATTTGAATTGAAAATTGGAATTTTGAGGTTTTAGATGCAACATCTTCAACCTCGAAAGAAAATTGAATTGACCAGATCGAATTATTGCAATGAGGGGAGATCTCAGGGCAATGCAGTATTGGATGTAAAATCCTTAACCTCAAGAGTTTGAACTTGATTTGATGTACTTCATTGCGATAGGGAAAAGATCCTAAAGCAATGCAGTCTCGGATGTAAAATCCTCGACCCAAAAGTTTGAATTTGATGTATTTCATTGCGATAGGGAAAGAATCCTAAAGCAATGCAGTCTTGGATATAAAATCCTCAACCCCAAAAGTTTGAATTTGATGTATTTCAGTGCAATAGGGAAAGAATCCTAAAGCAGTGCAGTCTTGGATGTAAAATCCTCGACCCAAAAGTTTGAATTTGATGTATTTCAGAGGCAATAGGAAAGAATCCTAAAGCAAGTGCAGTCTTGGATGTAAAATCCTTGACCCAAAAGTTTGAATTTGATGTATTTCAGTGCAATAGGGAAAGAATCCTAAAGCAGTGCAGTCTTGGATGTAAAATCCTCGACCCAAAAGTTTGAATTTGATGTATTTCAGTGCAATAGGGAAAGAATCCTAAAGCAGTGCAGTCTTGGATGTAAAATCCTCGACCCAAAAGTTTGAATTTGATGTATATCAGTGCAATAGGGAATGAATCCTAAAGCAGTGCAGTCTTGGATGTAAAATCCTCGACCCAAAAGTTTGAATTTGATGTATTTCAAGTGCAATAGGAAAGAATCCTAAAGAAGTGCAGTCTTGGATGTAAAATCCTCGACCCAAAAGTTTGAATTTGATGTATTTCAGTGCAATAGGGAAAGAATCCTAAAGCAGTGCGGTATCGGATGTAAAATCCTCAACCCAAGAGTTTGAATTTGATGTATTTCAGTGCAATAGGAACATAATCCTAAAGCAGTGCGGCATCGGATGTAAAATCCTCAACCCAAGAGTTTGAATTTGATGTATTTCAGTGCAATAGGAACATAATCCTAAAGCAGTGCGGCATCGGATGTAAAATCCTCAACCCAGAAGTTTGAATTTGATTGAGGTTTGATGTGAGATCTGGAAAGATCGAATTTGAGATTTGAAATTTGACTGAGATTTGATTTAAGATCTGGAAGATCGAATTTGAGATTTGATAGAGATTTGGAATCCGGAAAGATTGAATTTGAAATTTGGAAGGATGAGTTTGAATTCGATTGAAATTTGATTTAAGATTTGATTTGAAATTTGGAAGATCACATTTGAAATTTAATTGAGAATTTGATTTAACATTTATGTTGATTTTGTTTATCTTTTAATGATTCAAATTTTTATTTTATCGTTTATTTAATGTTCATGTGAATTTGGTGTTTGTCATTTTTCTTTTAGATTTTTTTTTTAATGAAAGTTTTCTTTTATTCTTTTTTTTTTTTTTCTGTTCTTTGTTCGAAGTTCATTTAACTTTAATGGTGTTTCCCAATCAATTTGCACAAAAGAGGTGAAGGCCAAAAATGTGACATGGTCACTTTCATTTCCAATCATGTCGAAGATACATCATACATCTTGATCTGGAATATATTTCATACAATCCATGTAAACTCAAAACGGACTGTGTATGATCTTTGTCGATCCATCCAAAAAGGTATCTGTCAAAAATCCATGTCTGAATAGTGGGGTACATGGTCAATAACATCACCTTCCAAGCCATCCTTGGCAAGGATGCCGTATGGATGTACATTGGAGGTGTGATATTTTCCATGTAACTCACAACTCGTAAGGTCGGAGGCTCTCTAGCTCCGGTCCGGCTGGAAATGGTAAGGTGTCTTCCCGTCGTCCATCCTTCGAAAGTAACCGAGATCCGCTTCACCGGTACTCCCGGTATGCAATGCTTAGCGATATCCGCTCCGTTGCCCTTCAGCATCATGACGGAACCTACCGGTAAAGGTATCTTTACCGGCCCTCGGAACTCACCTGGACTCTGCTATCCGGAGGTCGATCCGAACATGATGTTACACTCGCTCGAGAAAGAGACCGTGGCAAAGGTCCGACAAAGTCGTGGTGATCTATGTGTGGGGGTATGCGATCACCCCGTTTGTAGATGTTGATGATGCAACTATTGGGTATGCAATCCGTCGGCAGCACTCTCCATGTTATCAATCTCTTTACCATTCTCTTGATGACTAATGGCATCGGATCCACTTGTCCATGACGGAGTATTCCCGGTGGGTTTCCCTTCCCGTCCTCCGCAAAGTTGTAACAAGCATCCACATTGTATTGTGATTCTTCCTTTCCCCGGCATCCATCTCCGGGGTTCGAGTATGTATTTTCCCTTAGGCGGCCCGCTCGGCCCATTCTTTTCAAATCCCGGATGCAATCCACGATTCTGTCGTTGTTCATACTCCGAGAATACGTCCGTATGTAGCTCGAGGCCCTCCAGGTATATTGATTCTTCCGCCTCTAATACTCTCGAAGTATTCAAAGGTTTTCTTTTCAACATTCCGCATTCTCTCCGGCTCGTATTCCGGAATGATCCGCGGATGGCGAGGCCCAGTGACGTACCGTGGAATATACGGTTCAATCCCTTCACGTTCTCCCCGCATACCTTGGCTCCTCGTGGATGATGCTCGTCGGGACATCCCCCGGGGTTGCTTCTGCAACAAGGTCATGCATCATTGGTGGTTCTATCCGGTGGCGTGGTAGCCTTCTTTCTTCTGATTTTCTGAAGATTTCCCTGGTTCTTTCTGTCATCCTAGGAGCTGGCCTCCTTTCTTCAGGTTCCTGGTGAACCGGTGTCCTTGAAGTGTATGCACTGACATTAGCAACTGTCTCGTCGCGCTGGTCCGCAGCTAGTTTTGTTAACATCTTACGGATACGGCGATTCTTATTTCTTCGTTGCGTTGCTGTGAGAGTAGCTCTTCGAACTTCTTGAATCTCTCGTGGGCGCGGCGCCGACAAGCTCGCTTTCCGCTGTAGCGACTACAGACTTCATTTTCTTATCTTCTTCAATGTTTGTCTTTCTTTTCTTGTTGCTGGATTGGTGGCTTGGGCCACCCACTTTCATCATTGTATGTCCGGGCAGTTCTTCTCGGTCAACCGGGACCCAGTCACTTTCCTCGTATCGTAGGCTCGCCGGTGCGAAATCCGAGTCAATCTCGATTATCGCTCCATCTTTCACCCTCTTTTCATCAAGTGCAAGGCTTACGCCATTCTTAAAGTTCGAGACCAACCGCCCGTTCGACATTTCCCTGCGAAAAGACAAGGGAAAGGATCGAGGGCTGTACTAAGAACAAGAACATTAAGAAAATGTTTATTAAAGACATTTTTATTTTATTATATTTTTAAACTTAGCAGGAATGAAGTGGGATAAGATCAGGAAAGAGATTTTGATTTGGAAAAGAAAACAAGGAAAATTTTATTATCAGGATTTTATTTATTTTAGCACATTTTATTATTTTTGGGTTCGGACCTAGTCATAAGTAATCACTTCACCCGTGCTTCTAGGGATGGAAAGTTCATTCCTTCGAAACATCAGGTAGCGTAATACTTTTTCAAGTATCGTCCGTTGATCGGAAGCATATGTCGTTCTCCCTAGCAATTCACTAGCTGGTAGGAACCTCCTGAGTATACTGCTTCAACCACAAACGGTCCTTCCCAAGTGGGTTCAAATTTTCCCCTATCTTGCGGTGTGCAAGAATAGGTCTCTTGAGAACGAGAACTAAATCACCAACTTTGAAGGTTCTTGGGCGGACCAGTTTGTCATGGGCTTGAACCATCTTAGCTTGGTATAGTTCTAAATTCTGTTGCGCTGCAAGTCTTTTCCCTTCCGTGCTCTCTAATTCTTCGAGTCGTAATTTGGCGTTTTCTTCGTTGTGATTTTATTCGCAACTCGCAATTCCGAGTGAAGGAAGCCGAACCTCTAAAGGTAACACTCGCCTCGGACCCATACACCAGAGCGTAAGGTGTAGCTTGCGTAGGAGTTCTGAAGGTTGTCCGGTAGGCCCATAAAGCTTCTAACAACTTCTCGTGCCAATTTCTCTTATTATCGTCTAAAGTCTTCTTTAAAATTTGAACGAGAGTTTTATTAAAGGCCTCAGCTAGGCCGTTTGCTCTTGGGTAGTAAATTGTTGAATATCGCCAGTCGATTCCGTGTCTCCCGACAAAATTGTTGATCCGTGTGCTTCGAATGCCGACCCATTATCCGAGATGATCCCGCGCGGCACTCCGAAACGGTAAACAACTTGGTTCTTGAAAAATTGTAGTACGTGGTGTGCTTTCACTTCTCCGAGTGGAACCGCCTCCGCCCACTTGGAAAAGTAATCCGTAGCCGCAAGAATGAAGCGATGTCCTTTTGACGACGGTGGTTCTATTGGACCCACTATATCCGTGCCCCAACATTCAAATGGCCACGATGCAATTGTCGGATGTAGCACATTTGGAGGTTGGTGTAGAACCACTCCGTGCACTCGGCACCGATGACGGCTCTTGGCGATTTTCATACGATCGGTCATCATCGAGGGCCGATAGTACCCTAGTCTTTTAATTTTCATTTTCATCTTTGGACCCGACCGGTGAGCGCCACGCAGTCCCGAATGTACCTCTTTAACAATTTCACGGGCCTCGGACCCGCTTAGGCACCTTAGCCACATTTGATCAAAAGACCTTCCGTATAACGTATTGTTTACTAATGCGTAGGACGAGTTCTTTTCTTGATCCGATGGGCTAACGACCTATCATCCGGTAGCTTTCCTGTTTGCGGTAGTTCATCAATGGCCGTCGCCAATCTTCCGTGTTTTCTATCACCGTTGCAACTGATCCTTTTTCCTTTTCTGATTTGTGTATCGTGTCTATGTCAAGCTGTGATAGGACCTGGCGTCCGTGAACTAACACTTCTACTGATTCATCTTGCAAACGAGCAAATTCTTTTGCGAGACGGGCTAGCGCGTCCGCTAAAGCGTTTTCTTTCGGGAATTTTGTAGATTGTCACATTCGTAATTTGTTCCAACGAATTTGTATGGCATACTCGGAAGTATTGTTTGAGTCTTGGTTTTAAAATTCCGTATTGTCCGACGATCTCGCTGAATGATTAACCGTGAATCCCCGTAGATGTTGACGTCCGTTATCCCCATTTGAATGGTTAATTCCGGTCCCGTTATGAGGGCTTCGTATTCCGCTTCGTTGTTTGTACATGGTTCCGTCAAGTGGTAGGAGTATCTTAACATCCCCCGCTCCGGTGTTATAAAGATTAGCCCGATTCCCGCCTTACCGGGCACTATCACTTGCGATTCTTCGTCTTTGTGCGCCGAAGATGCTCCGTCGAAATATAATTCCCAACGTCGATCATCAAGGTCTTCTAGGTTCATTATTTGTTCATCTGGCAAGTCGTCATTGAGAGGCGATTCTGCCGGCAAAGGGTGTGCTGCGAGGAAGTCTGCTAAGACTTGTCCCTTTACGGCACGGAGAGGAACGAAAGTTATATCGAATTGCAATAATATCATCGACCATCCGGCAAGTCCGCTCGAAAGCATTGGACGAGTCATCAAGTATTGCAATGGATTAAACTTCGAGATTAGGTTGACCTTATGAGAAAGCATGTAATGCCTGAGCTTTTGAGCGGCGAAGATCAGGGCCAAACAATGCTTTTCAATTGCGGGATACCTTATTTCCGTCGGTAGTAAACGACGGCTTAAGTAGTAAAGAGCATTTTCTTTACCCTCATCATTGACCTGGGCTAACAGGGCTCCGAGAGAGTCGTCTAAAGCCGCGGTATAAAGTATTAGCGGTCTACCTGAGACTGGGGCTGCTAGGACAGGAGGTGTCATTAAATATTGTTTAATGTCCTCGAAGGCCCTCTGGCATTTCTCTTCCCAAATAAATTTGGCGTCCTTTTTAACTAGTGCCGAGAAAGGCTGACACCTACCCGACGAGTTCGAGATAAAGCGTCGAAGATATGCCAGCTTCCCTTGAAAAGATCGTAGTTGTTTTAAGGTTTTGGGAGGCGGCATTTCTAAGATAGCTTTAATCTTTTCCGGGTCGATTTCAATTCCACGATGTCGGACAACGAATCCTAAGAATTTCCCGAGGTGACGCCGAAGGCGCATTTTAAGGGATTCATCTTAAGGTTAAATTGTCTTAATCGTTCGAAAACAATTCTCAAATCATACAAGTGGTTGTCCTTTACTTTGCTTTTGATGACCACATCGTCCACGTAGCATTCGACTTGATTATGGATGAGATCATCAAAAATTCTTGTCATTGCTCTTTGGTAGGTTGCTCCTGCGTTCTTCAATCCGAATGGCATCACGGTGTAGCAAAATACTCCGATCGGCGTTCTGAATGCTGTAATACATGACTTGGGCCATTTTTGATCCAAAATGAACCCTTCCCCCATGCCATTTAAATCAACTTCTTTACACATGGCAGCAGCCAATTGAGCTCACAAACTCACAGGGTAAAGAAGTTGATTTAAATGGCATGGGGGAAGGGTTCATTTTGGATCAAAAATGGCCCAAGTCATGTATTAGGCTTGGTGCACCTCCCCAAGGCCTGATTTTGGGCTGAGGAAATTCAGCTGGGTCAGCTTGATTAGTGGGGTCAAGTCACAATCCAAGTACAATTAGGCTTAAGCAATATTTAGGAGAGTCATAAAAAGGCTTAATCACCCTTAAGGGAATCATTATAGGGCTCCCTCCTTTTTCCACTTTGGATATGGTGAGGTGGAAAGATCTCCCATGGCTATCATGTGGCTTGTCCATGGCTCCTTGGCTCACCTTTGGCTTGGAAAAAGTTGGCTCATTTGCATGAGAAAAGATTTTGGGATTTTTTTGATATCTTGATGAAAATTTGGAGGAAGCTTGATTTGGAATGATTTAATGATGAATTTGAAACTTAGGGAAGATTTTAATTGAATGCATTATGAAGAGGAATGTCATGTGGGCATTGGATTGAAAACATGGGCTTTTGGAATGCTTTAGAGCTTAGGTTTGGATTTTGGGCTTTTAATTTGGGATGAATTTAGGCTTAAGCTTGGGTTTGACCTCGACTAAAATTTGGACTAGATGAATGTCAAGTTTTGTTTAGGGAAATGTTATGAAGGTTTTAGAAAAGATTTGGGGTCAATTGGAGTTGAATTGAGTTGGTTTGGGGCAAGTTTGGGTCATAGGCCAAAATTGGGCTTTAAGCTTCAAATTGAAATTGAATTCAAATGTTAATCAAATTGGGCTTGGATTTGGTTTAGATTGGTATTGGGGATATTGGTTTAAAGTTTAGAATTGAATTGGATCAAAATTGAGGTCAAATGGGTTGATTTGGTTTGACATTGGGTCCATTTAGGTTAAAAATGAGTCAAATTGGGGATTTTGGTACAACTGAGCTAAATTGGCAAAATTGGCCTATGATGTAGTTGAAAAAATAAAAATGGGAATATTTGGGATTTTTTGGAATTGTTTTGCCAAAAGGGTATTTTAGGGTATTTGGAGGTTATTTAGAGGGTATTGGGGTATTTTGGTGGATTTAAGAGGTGGGAACTGTTTCAAAATATTTTTTAGGATTTTTAGGAATTTTTGGTAAAATTTAGTAAATTTTGGAGAGTTTTGGGGTTGTAGGGGCAATTTAGGTAATTTTGGGTAAGTTTAAGGGCCAAATGTCAAAACCAGGAATTTTGGCAAAAGTGAAATTTGATCATGGTAGAGGGGAATGAGCAAGCTTAAAGTGGGCCATGGACCAAGAAGTGTCCATTTTGAACATCTCATAGGTTGTTCCTAACCCTCTTAGCCAAGGGCTAGGGGTTTGGGCTTAGCCACATAAGTGCTCCAATGAACCAGGAGTCAAGATTGGGTGCGGGTGATTCGGGGTTTAGGATGGGTGTGAGAGTGTAGTGTGTACAAACCAGACCTCACCAAGACCAGGCTGCCCAGGGTTTTCCTAAGGCTTGTGCATCCTATAGGAACCTTGAACCTCCACATTTGACTTTTAACTTTCCAAGGAGGCTTGGAGGTTTATGATCATCTGTGGAGTTCAAGAAGAGTTAAGAGGTGTTTGAATTTCTAAGTGGTGGGTCCCATCTCTAGTCTTCTAGGATAGTTAAGGAGAAGTCCTATGGCTAGATCCTAAGCACTAAGAGGAAAGAAAAGACATCACCACAAATGAGGTCAACAACACAATCTGGAATGAGCTCAAGAAAGTCCTGGATCAGATCTAGTCTGCTCCAAAGAAAGCTGCTGTTCAGAGTCTGCCATCAGCCTAGCCCAAGATGAAGGCTTCACCAAGGAATCCACTGCGATAAGAATAGAGGAAGAAATGAATCGTGAATGAAATTAAGGATGATAACACGAAGAGTAGGATAAAGGCTGCCCCTGTTAGATTGGTTGTTTTGGATTCGGGGGTGAAACCCCTCAAACCCCCCGACTTTGTACCATTATCTTTATGCCCCTCCAGGGTCTCATAATGATAATATAAATGATGTTGGCTACGTTCTTACTGTCTCTAGTGATGACGTAACTAATCATAACCTCTCTAACCCTGATTTCGATTTCCAAAATGATCCTCAAATCATGATTATTCCAGACGAGAATGTTGACAAAAACAAAGAAGATATCGACAATACCGGCTAGGACAACACCAAAAGTGAGGAGCCAGTCTTCGAATGAAATGGAGCTCCACTTGCCATCAACGTGGACTTTTCAGATACAGAAGAGCCAGATACAGTATTAGAAGGATCTCTGGGTCCAGAAGAAGAAGAAATAACAGAAGTACATTTAAGAAGTGGCAAGGTGCTGTCACCAAGGACAACCCCAATGGATAAAGGAAAACAAGTGATTACTCAAGAAGAAGTGTCCCCAATAATGGAAGAAGTACAATTTCGAGATGAAATTGAGAATTCAAATAAAGTGGATTATAACGTGCTAGCTCATCTCAGGAAGTTGCCAGCCAAACTAAGAATTTACGATGCTCTAATCCTGTCAAAGGAGATGAGAGAAAATTTGATCAAGGCCCTACATGATCTAGATATTTGCTTAGCACAACTAGCTGGCACATCCTCAGATGGAGTTTGCACTTTAAAAGAATAGCCTGACATAACCTTCACTGAGGAAAATTTGCTACTCGGTACAGCCGATCACAACTGTTCGCTCTACATTTCCGTCATCATCAATAGATTTGTACTTTCCAGAGTGTTAGTGGATCTTGGAGCGTCGCTCAATATAATGAGTCTACGAACATTAGCCTACTTAGACATCGATTCTTGAGAGCTATCTATGGATAAAATGGTGCTAAGAGGATTCAACCAGAAAGGAGAAAGAGCCCTCGGATCTATAACACTACAAATGAAAGTTGGAAATCTAGTAACAACTGTAAAATTCCATGTCATCGATGCGGATACATCGTTCAATACCCTGCTTGGTCGGCCGTGGCTTCACGAGTACAATATGGTCCCGTCGTCACTACACCAATGCATCAAATACTACAAGGACGGACAAGAACATTGCATTAAGGGAGACTTACAGCCTTTCTCAATACATGAAGTAGGCATTCACGAAGATGCTGCCTATTACGCTCCCCCGAAGAGAACAATACTTTCAAGAGAATTTGTGACAAGTAAAGCAAAAGATTCAGAAGAACTATGAGAACGAGACCATACAGCTCCAGTTCAACGATCTCCCGCCACTCCTTCGCATCGACTTGGTGGAGGTTCTTTTAGCCCACGCATCCGAGTTTGAGGCCGGGGACGTGGTCAAGTAAGAACTCAGAAGATTGTTAAACGAACGAAGCCGCTGATTAGCATTGAAGTAGAAGGAAGTTCTGAAGAAGATAAAGAAACAATGATGATAAGTCAAAGGAAGCCTCAGTTTAAGATTTCTACGGATGACACAAAAAGAGACCAATATGAGTCAATGAATGATCAGATTAATCATTATGTGCAAACCATGACTCTAACTTCGATCCATCCTCAAAAGATCGAGAGTATGGAAGTCAAGGAAGTGCATAATGTTGGTTTTAAATCGATCAAGTTTTATAAAGCTTCTCCTTCTACTTCTGAACCTTGTGTAATTCTCGAAGAAAACAATTTTAATGAATTAATGGAATTACCTTTTAGTTACTTTTTTCCATGTGTACAAAATTTAATTCAACAAGGATATGTGCCAAAGCAAATGTCAAAAGATAAGTTACAATCAATTGAAAAATTATGGACTATGTAAGGAAATAAACTAAACTCAAAAGAAGGCCTTGGGTTCGGTACGGTCGGACCCGTCGATGACTCGAGATTTTGCATGGTTGTTACTTGTCAGCCAGTGGAAGATTGCTTGCACATCCAAGATGAATACGAATATCAACCAATAGAAGAAGCTCCTCCAGAATTTAAAGAAGAAATCAAGTCAACAGTTGACGAATTAAAAGAAATCAATCTCGGGACTGAGGAGCAGTGAACCACTCCGCACGCTTTGTGTAAATTTAATATTTCTTGTATTTGATATAGATGTGTATAAAGATATTCAATAACCGCAGAGTTAATCTTTCAACGCAAGTATACTTATTGCTCAAGTAATACAAAGCTCTAAGGGAGTCATGGATATCGATCCCATAGGGATAGTTTAGAGGCTACAAACTAGGATTATAGAGACCAATTTAGAATCACAACTTTGTAAATCAAATTTCCTATCTGTCACTAATATGCAATCATAAATAAGATGAAGTTTTAATAAACTAGTTCTACTAACAGTTAAATAATTCTACTAATAAAGTGAAGCTCAAATATATAAGCAAGAATTCTTCTCCTTGTTAAGAAATTTAAGTGAATGGATAATTAAAATTAGTTTAAAACTGTGTTGTGCCTAATAGGAGCATACCTATTCTTTACCCTTTGGTCCAGGCATAAAGAACATTGACTAATACTATGCTTGGTTACTGAATCTGCGACTAGGCTGGGAGGATACCGGCTCTCACTTCGGAGCTCCCCTGTTCCCCTCGCCTGAGGGCTAACATCTACACTTCAGCACCCAAACGATAGGACTGAATTGAAGATTTTAGCCTGTCACTCTAAAATATCCAATTCTATGCCTGATAAATATTATTTACCTTTTTACTTGCACTATACTTTCAAGGACTTTAACCTCTCTGAATCTCAGATGTAATCTTCACTTTAGTTGTTAAACTCAATGTATTTTAACTAATCAATTGGCTAGAATGAATGTAAATTAAGATTTAAGTGAAAAGATTATCACAAATTCTTTAAAATTTCTTGGCACACTAATTTAAATCACCATTTCATAAAAATATCAAAACAAGGAGAATGACAGAAAAAACACTCAGATTTCATGGAGAAGATACGACAAAACTTGGATTTCATATATAAAAGAAAAGTTCTACAAACTAAAATAAGTAAATACAACTTATCTTAAATTCTCCCCAAGCAAACTCCTTGAAGTTCCTCTGAATCTCTTCCTTTCTTTACAGCACGCAGAATTCTCCTTCGAAATAGCAAGGAGGAAGAAATCTCTCACTTCCCTTCCACTCTTACATTTTCTCGAAGAATACCTCACAAATATCACTAATTGAACTCACTATCTAAAACTTTAAGGAAAACAAGACACTAACTAATACTCTAGAAACCCTTTGGATTTACTAGACACAAACTCTTGACACTCTAGTGGACACCAATTTCGGCCCCAAATTGTTTCTTTAAAGTAGTTGAAGAGTTTCCAAGAGTTTCCCAAGCATCCCTTCAAAAATCGTCCACATTCAATGCACCTTGTGAGAGAACCGACTTTCTCGCCGTCGACGGCCTCGAGCTCGCCGTCGGCGGCCTTCTAGAATACTTAGCCTTGGACTCTCTTTCATAAGGCCCACTATCGGCGGCCTCGATCTTGCCGTCAGCGAGCTTCCTTGTAATATATTTTCTGAACTCTCGGAAAAATTTCGTCGTTGGCGCCCTAGATTAAATTTTTATATTTTTGGACACTTTTGCTCCAAATTTGCTCCTTTTTGCATTTTTTCGCTCCAATGTCCATAAATCATCATATCTGCAACAAATCATCAAAAATACCCTTTTTTAAAGTGTAGTATCATCAAAATCAATATAAAATAGGCATGAAAATCTTAACATATTTTTAGTGGGTCAAAATCTTCTAAACTTAACTATTAGTCATCAAGTAAATTAGTACTACATAAAAGTTATGATTCTTTGTGGTAAACTTTTAATTCAGAAACATTATAATTTTAATTTAAATAAATATAATAGTAAGATTTCTTAGAAAGATTTTCAAGTAATTAGATTTACTCTGTAGATTTAAGGCTATATATTCATCAAGTCTAAGAGTTCTAGTCATCTATTCATTTCAAGAATGACTATATGTTGCAATATTAATTCACTTAGAATATTCAGATGATAAGAAATTCATGAGGACACTACTAGCAAAGAAACTAGTCCATAAATATAAGTTCAGAAATGTATTTAGTTTTCCCTTTTGGTTAATCCAAGTGAAGCCAATTTTTGATAAGCATCTCCTCAAGCTTCTCCTCATTTACTTTTTCTTATCTTTTTATTTGGATTGCTTTTCAATCCTATATATATATATATATATATTTATTTTCTTTTCTTTTCAAGGATTGTTTTTCAGTGCTTTCTTTTTCTTTTTCTTTTTCAAGGGAGGATTGTATATCTGGATAGCCTGTTAATAATTTTGAACTTCACTCTTCTTTTCCTAAATTTGAAACTTATAGCATTCCTTCCCCTTATATGTAATTCATAGTCTTTACATCATTGAGTCCCAATCTTTTCTTTCTCAACTAAATTCCTAAGATTCTTAATATTTCATAATATAGTTTTCTTTACTTTAAATAGTTAACTATATTCTTATCCTCTTATACTAAATATCTTAACCTACAAAATTAATTTTCATTACAAAAAATATTTCTTTGAATCTTCTACAATATTTAAATAAAATCTAAATATAGTTAACTGAATTAAATTTTATCACAAAAATCATGTTATAAATTTTAAAAATATTTTAATTTGAGAACACATAATAGTTAATATTTTTATCCCCCCCCAAACTTAAAGTTTTCAATAATAGAAATAATATGGGTGGAAAGAAAAATTTTAAATATAAAAATCATACCTTTGCACTTTAGGCATTTTCTTTTCTCTAAAATTTTTGCAGGTTCTTCTAAAAAATTTAACTTCAACTGACCTGTAATATTAGGAACTTTTATACACATATAACAGTTTAGAGAATTTGCTAGGGTAATAAAATTTTGAAACAAGTATATAAAATAAAATATTCAATTGCAACAATTAACTACACAGGACAATACAAAATAACATTTGCATTTCAAAGTACAATAACAAATAATCTTGTATTTTATCTAAGAGTCCACAATTACAATTACAAATATGCATCACAATCCATCAAGAAATGAAATACAAACTACAAACAAAATAAATATCTTAGAAAATAAAACAGTTCACAAAATACAAATAACAGAATGAAAATACTACAACAAAACACACATACATCACATCACAATCAAATTTTAAAAATCAGATATCAAAATCCCATTCTATGTCTTCATCTCACTGGTCAACAGGTGGATTGGGCTGATAGTGAGTATACCGCGGGCATTCTGGAAAACTAACATCAGGCTCCCCTCTATAGTATCTAGCCTGAGCATCATAATAAGAAATCTCGAAATCAAAATGCTGCTGAAGATATTCACTATCATGATCATGTCTCCGCTCTAATCCTTCAATCCTTTGATCTATTCTCCCAAGTCTTTCATCAAACTTTTCAAAACTTTTCCACTGCCTGGTCATCTCATTCATCAAATCAAAAAGAGTAGGAGAGCTAGAGGCAGGAGGGTCATAACTAGTAGAGGGGATATCTCTACTGGTAGAAGGTGCTTTACTCCTACTCCCAGATCTCCATTCTTCATGGGATTCGTAAGTCTTCAAATTGGATTTACTAATGGGTTTCATTGGATATACCTATTCTTCATCGTCTCTAGCTTCCACTCCAGATAATTGGCAAAGTGCATAAATGAGGCCAGAATGTCCTAATCCTCAACTTGATTCACTCTTTGCTGTGGCCAAAATATTCTTACAAATAATACTCCCCACATTTATACTTCTATTGTTCTGAATACAAAAATTTAGAACAGCTCTATCTCTCGATACTTTACTAGGTGATAGGTAGGTAGTAGAGTAGAACAAATGAAATAATGCCATGCCTTAGCTGTGACATTCATCATGGATAGAGGAAAGTTAATCTATTCATGATGCTTAATTTTCCAAGTCCCTTTCCCATTAGCGAGAAAGTCAATAACATCGTCTAACGGACCTTCCATAGTTTCAAATGTTTCATACTCGCTAGAGTAGAAATTGTGAAGCTCGTGCCCGCATTAAAATCAACAGAAAATCCTCTTACTTTTACAGGCTCGTCCTCAAGTTGAGTCAGATTGGCATACAACTCTTTTACAACTTATACAGCAGCTTTGCTAGTAGAGTAACATAAGTTTTCCCACTTCCTTTCTCTAATAAATCGTTCCACCTCTCCTCCAGGATTATCAAAAACTCGATCTTGAATACACTTCTTTCCTTGGAAGATTGAAGTGTATCTTGATTGGGCTTTAGAATTTATAAATCGAGCCTCGTCAAATTCAAGTCGTTTCTTTTGATAGGGAGTCATTTTTCGATCTATCAAAATTACAAAAATCCAAACTAAACTCCTAAATAATAATACAATGGCTTCCAAAGGTGACTTAAAGTAATCTAAATCAAGTTCCATGAATTTCTTTCAAGTATTTTCTCCACATTTTCAATTTTTCTGAAATTCCTCAATGTGGAAAAGAAATTCATGGTGAAAATAAAAAATTTTTACATAGGAGGGAAGCTCTTACAGAGGAAAGATGAAATCCGGTGTTAGAATAAGTTGAAATCACTCCAAATCCAAGATCTCTGAAGCCCTAGGTCGAAATTTTTAGTAAATAAGGGAAGAAGATGATGAATAGTGGCGGGTGACTGGTCAAAATCGCGGTTAAAAGATAATTTTTGGGATCTCGCCGTTGGTGGGGTTGTTCTTGCTTTTTGATCAATTTTAATTTCAATAGTCTCGAGAAAAACTCGTCGTCGGCGGCCTCGAGCGCACCGTCAGCTAGATTCTTAAAATTTGATCATCTTTCTTATTTTTACGATTTTGATCAATTTTAAGCCTCGTCGTCATCCGTTCGATCATTTTAAACATATATTTTAAGTGATCAAGTGATGTATTAACACAAATAAACATACACACAATAAAACTTCACAATTATATATTAAATCCAAGTGAGTTAGGTATTTTCTCAACCTAAATTCCTCAATTCAGCGTCGCAATCCAAGCCACAACACTCTAAACACTGAAAACAAGCATTCCAAACATAATCTCAACTATACTGAGATTAAAAAGAAATCAATCGAAAGAAAACAAACAAACATAGTTCAAATCAAGTTCAACATAAAGAAACATATATAGTAAAGTAATTCCACTACTCTTCTGAATCAGTGTTGGTTTCTCCTCTGATATCACCCATCGCTTGAACATGGACGAACAAGTTATAGAATGGTCGGAATGAAAATTCTTCAGTTGAATCTTCTTCAATCCATCCCATTCTTCTCATTAAGTGTTTCAAACTTGCTTTGAAATGTCCAGTATGATTAAAATGCTCTTTCATTCTCCAATCAAGGTGATCAAAGAAATCAGAGATATTGTCAATTGAATTCATTAAATTTTGTACATGGTTCTCCAGATTCTTAATTCTATGTAAGATAATCAGTGTCTTGTCTGCTACAAGAGGTTAAATTGGAATAGAGTTTTGTGATGCTTGATCCATAATCACGTCCATATCATTCTCTTAATCATTGGCTGGGAACATTCTGGTTGGGTCTAAAGGTTTCCAAGGTAGAAGTACCTTTTCCCAAATCTAGTATGATACTTGAAACAGACTGAATATTGAGAAAATTGTTGAAGGATGTCGAAGCCCTTGAGATGATCCTTGAATGATTAGGCCAAAAACAGACTTCAGAATAATTGATTCAATATCAATTGGCCATCCCATTTGAATGCAGTAGTTCAATATAACACTTTCTTTAGTGACATTACCGATCTTCATTATCGGTAATAACTTTGCAGATATGAAAAAGTGCCAATGTTTAGAAACATGATTTAAAAGTGTAGCAGAAAAACTGACATACCTGTTTTCTCTAACTTCCCAGTCTTCAGTTTCGTCCGTCAAATATTGGTAGATTTCATCCATCTTATCTCTCGTCAGCACGAAATTGGAATAATGGCAGACAGGAACATTCTCTAACATGTACAATTCATTAATTCATCCAGAGTTAAAAGTTATCCACTTACCTCGGACATTGATGCTTCTTTGGTTGATTCCATGCAAATTAGAGTAAAACTCCTTCACCATAGAAACGACTACTGCGACAGTAGTGTAGCAAAATACTTCCCATCTTCGCCGCACGATCATTTCTTCAATTGCTATCGAAGGATTGTTTAATCCTCGATTCACAAAACCTCTTTCTTTAATTAGCCTCCTCTTTGACATCACCTTGTTGAAAAGTCATTGTGCCTCAGCACTGACAAACTTTCTCTAGTTGAACACTCGAAATCTAGGGTGATCTATTGAATTGGAAGCCATTAGAGAAGAATTCAAGGGAGTTTCCATTTGTTTTTGAGAAATGTAGAGTTTAGGAATTGTCCGTAGAAGTTTATAGGGGATAAATTCGCCTAAAACCGCCAAAAATCATCATTTCAAACTCGAAAACTGTCCACTCGCCGATCTCACTATCGGTGGCCTCAATGGCGCTGTCGGCGATCTTTGTGCATTAAAATGTCAGGGCCCATGGTAAAAACCCGTCGTAGGCATCCTAGGCAAAATTTTGCACAAAAACGTCGCAGTCAAATATATTCCAAATTTTCTCTGTGGATCCAAATTTCATGATGATCAAAGGGTAAATACAAGCAGCATAATTCAATACTACTACAAACTAATGATAAATTCAAACAAACACTTAAACAAATAAAGATAACTATGGGTTGCCTCCCATAAAGCGCTTGGTTTAACATCGTCAGCCCGACCTATTCAAGTGTTATTCAGGTTGATTGAGCATTAAAACCTCTTTAAAGTTTGGTCTTTTACCATTAAAATAAGGTTTTAATCTATGTCCATTTACTTTAAATCTATTCCCAGTCTTTGGATATTCTATTTCAACATCTCCATATGTATAAACTTAAGTCACAGTAAAGGGTCCTAACCAATGAGACTTCAATTTCCTAGGAAATAACTTCAGCCTTGTATTGTAAAGCAAAACTTCTTATCCTGGTTCAAAGTTCTTCTGGTTAATCTTCCGATTATGTCTTAACTTCAGCTTTTCCTTATAAATTCTGTCGTTATTATAAGATTCATTTCTTAATTCTTCTAATTCATTCAATTGTAACAATATCTTCTCACTAGTATTTTTCAAATTAAAATTGAATTCTTTAATCACCCAATATGCTTTATGCTCCAATTCTACTGGTAAGTGGCAAGTCTTTCTAAAAATGAGTTTGTAAGGAGTCATTCCAGTAGGAGTTTTATAAGCAGTCCTGTATGCCCATAATGCAGTATCCAGTCTCATAGACCACTCTACTCTACTAGGATTTACAAATTTGTTTTATCTCACGATTAGAAACTTCAGCTAATCCACTGGTTTGAGGATGATAAGCAGTAGAGAATCTATGAACAATATTAAACTTTTTTGCCAATCTTTGAATATATTTATTCCTAAAATGGGATCCTCTGTCAGTGATAATCACTCTCGGCATTCCGTATATTGTGAAAATGTTTTTTCATTAAGAATCTTGAAACACTTTTAGCATCACAACGAGGTAAAGTTTGTGCTTCAATCCACTTTGATACATAATCAACTGCAATCAAAATATATAAGTTTCCAAATGAAGGAATAAATGGTCCCATGAAATCTTATCCCCAAACATAAAAAATCTCAACTTTAAACATGAAATTCAGAGGCATTTCATTTTTTCTAGATATATTAACTACTCGTTGGCATCTATCACAAGTTTTGATATATCTATAAACATCTCTAAAAAGAGTAGGCCAATAAAATCCATCTTGTAAAATTTTGTGCGCAGTTTTGTTAATCCCAAAATGTCCTCCAAATTCAGAATCATAACATTTTTGAATAATTAGTTCAGTTTCTTCATAAGGCACACATCTCATAATAATAAGATCGTTACATTCCTTATATAAATATGGTTCATCCCAAAAATATGCTTTTGCATCCTGAATGAATTTTTTCTGTTGCTGCAGTGTTATCATAGGTGGCAAAATATTGCTTACTATATAGTTAACTATATCAGCATACCAAGATATTTTCCACTCATTTATATTATAAAGTTGTTCATCAGGGAAACTGTTTGTTATTTCATTGTCAGTGTCAGATGATTCATGATATTCCAATCTTGGCAAATGATCAGCAATTTGATTATCAGTTCCCTTTCTATCAATTACCACAAAGCTAAATTCTTGCATCAAAAGTATCCATCTAAGAAAAACCAGCATGTCCAAGAAAACTTCTTACCCCTCTCAATGTAGTTGGAGGTGATAATTTAGCTATAACTTGGATTTTTGCAAGGTCTACTTCCATACCATTTTCTGAAATTTTATGCCCTAATACAATTCCTCCTGCAACCATAAATTGACATTTCTCCCAATTTAGAACTAAATTAGTTCTTTTGCATAACAAAAAAACTTTTTCAAGATGATTTAAGCATGCATCAAGTGATGTTCCAAATACAGTACTTCTATTCCTTTATCAATTAACTTACTAAATATAGACAACATACATATGTTGCAAGCACATTACATAATCCGAAAGGCATTCTTTGAAAAGCAAAAGTTCCATACAAACTAGTAAAAGTTGTTTTCTCTTGATCCTTAGGAGCAATAAGAGTTTGATGGTAACCATTATATCCATCCAGAAAGCAGTAGTACTTGTGTCCAGCAAGTCTATCCAACATTTGGTTTAGAAAAGAAAGAGGAAAATGATCTTTTCGGGTGGTGCCATTTAATTTTCTATAATCAATACAAATACACCATCCAGTAACTTGTCTGATAGGTATTAATTCATTATTCTCATTTGCTTCAACAGTTACTCCTCCTTTCTTAGGAACACAATGAATTGGACTTACCCAAGTACTATCTGAAATAGGATATATAATTCCAGCATCTAACCATTTTAAAATCTCTTTTTAACTACTTCTTTCATAATAGTGTTCAGTCTCCTTTGTGGATCAATTCTTGGTTTATGTTCATCGTTTAATAAAATTCTGTACATGCAAATCGAAAGACTAATTCCATTTATATCAGCTAGAGTCCATCCAAAAGCATTTTTGTACTTTTTAATGTATCTATTAATTTTTACTCTTGAATTTCATTTAAGTCTGAGGTACAATTACTGGTAACGTTGAAAATTCTCCTAAAAATACATATTTTAAATGATTTGGAAGATTATTTAATTCAAGTTCAGGGGGTTTTACAATTGATGGAATTAATATTTCGTTCTCTGGTGCTGTTGAATCGAGTGTTTCAAATTGTTCCTGAATATAATCAGCTTCTTCGCTATCAATTTCATCATATTTATTGTTTTCCATATCTTCATTTTCTTCAAATTTTTATTTGAAATATTCTTTTCTTAAATAATCGCATATATCCATTCTAAAACATTCATCACCTTTTTCTATTGAAGGATATTTCATTCACTTTGAGATGTTAAAGGTTACTTCTTGATCATTAACTCTTATATTCAACTCTCCTTTTTGAACATCTGTCATGGCTCTTCCTGTAGCTAGGAATAGTCCTCCTAAAATGATTGGAGTTTCTTTGTCTTCTTCCATATCTAAAATAATAAAATCTATAGGAAAGATAAATTTATCAACCCTAACCAGAACATCTTCTACAACTCCTTTAGGATGTGTAATAGATCGATCAATTAACTGTAGAGTTACAGAAGTTGGTGCAATCTCTCATATTCCTAACCTTTTAAAAGTTGATAGAGGCATTAGATTTATGCTATCTCCCAAATCACATAATGCTCGACCATAAAAATTTTCACCAATAGCACACGGGATAGTAAAACTACCAGGATCTTTAAGTTTTTCAAGAAGCTTTTTCTAAATTATAGCACTACACTCTTCACTGAGTGCAACAGTCTCATGATCTAGTAACTTCCTCTTTTTGTTGAGCATATGTTTCATAAATTTAACATAATCAAGCATTTGTTCCAAAGCATCAAAAAAAGGAATATTTATTGACAATTTTTTTAAAATGTCGAAGAATTTAGCAAATCTTTTTCTCTTATCTTGTTGCTTTAGTCTGTGAGGAAATGGTGGTGGTGGTATTTCAACAGTAATTTTCATAGGTTTCAGAGGAATATCAGGATATAAACTTTCATTTTCTTCTTCAGTTTCCACTTTTTCCTTTTCAACTTCAGTTTCTTTTTGGACTCTTATTTCCAACTCTTTTCCACTTCTTAATTGAATAGCTGATAAACCTAAAATATATAGTATTTTTATGCACATTTTTATACCTATTTTTAATGATATATCACTTTAATGGAAGGTACTTTGTGTTTTTCTTGCAGGTATGATAAAAATGGATGGTCATGATAGAAGGAGCAAAATTGGATCAAATTTGGAGCAAAAAAATGATGAAAAATGAAAATTTGGGCATTGACGGCTAAGCGCCCCTGGGCCGGCACTGTAAAAATCTAAAGGAATTTGGCGCCAATTTCAAAGGGGATGGGATGCAACTCTTGGTGGTAACTTCCATAACTTCCTTTGGGCGGCAAGTTTGAATGAAGGGGTGCATTCTTTGGTGGATACATTGAATCTGAAGAGACACCAAGGCACCTTTTGGTTTAATTTTTAAAGAGAGTCTTAGGAATGACTAATTGCTCTTCCACTTGCATTTTGAAGAGAGTTTTTACAGTATTTTACTTTTATTTTGTGAGAGTTTTTATTAAGAGTAGGAGTAGAGAGTAGAAAGGAGAAAAGGGTCAGAGTGAAGTCTTCTTCTTCCCACTTCTTTTCTTTCTTTTAGTTTAGTTTCTATTAAAGTATGAAGTTTATTCTGAGTCATCGGAGTTTGGAGATCCGCTCTGAGGAGTAGTTTAATGAAGAGTTAAAGTTTCAGAGGAACTTCCTGAGTCTTGTGGAGAGAATTTTCAGATAAGTGTTTACTTTTGTTCTTACATTTAGTTTTTTAATTAATACTTGTTTTTATTTTTTGTTTTTCTTATGGTTTTTAATTTCAAATCAATATGTTTTTGTATTTTCTCAATGCATTCTGAGTAGTTTACTTAATCTTTTTCTTTCTTAAATGGAGAAGTAATTAGTTTATGGAGAATTGTTGTGGAAAGTATAAGTGTTTAAATTTGGAAGAAGTTGTGAAGATTGATTATGAAAACTTTGCTTACTTCTTAATTTGGCCTGTTAAGTTGTAGAATTTCTTAAGATTATGTAAGATCCAATGCGGTATTGTCTCATAAAAGTTAGTAAGAATCACATGCAATTATATGGGTGAGAATTGTAATCCATATAATTGAATGTAATATTAGAAGATATTTTTATGGAAGGGAGTAAAATTAGAGGATTTTAGAGTGACAGGCTAAAACTCCTTAATTTGGTTTGAAGTTTTGAGTTTTGTTATGAGAAGTTAACCCCCAGTTGGTGGGAATCGAGGGAACTCTTGAGTGAGAGACTGGTATCCCTGCCTAACCATGTTCAAAATGATAAAAATTTCAAATTAACCTATGTTCTTTATAGAACCAAGAAAGGGTAAAGAACACATTTGCTTCTATCTGTCACAACAAATTTAAATACTTCCACAACAATACTTTAATAATTATTACTACTTCATAAAAGGAAATAAAAATATATTCTAATTAATAGTGTTTTACATACGGTGTTATTAGTTATTATAATTTAAATTTCTTGCTTAACATTTTATTAAGAAAATTTCAAAAGACAAATCAACTTTCAAAACTTTTCAAAATTAAGACATACTTTCAAAAGCCATTAAAAAAAAGTAAAAAGATAATTTTCTAATTCCTTTAAAGATTTTCATATTTTTCATGTAGGTTCGATATCTCGGGGCTTAATCAGAAAGTCCTATATTACTTGATAAACGATACGTATACTTGTGTAGTATCCCATATTAAAAAATCATAATTTTCATATCTAAATCATTAACACATATATCTAACAGGGATCAAGTTTTTGGCGCCGTTATATTTATCCGGCGGGAGTTAAGTTTTTGGCGCCGTTGCCGGGGAAACTAATTAAATTGCATTTTAAAGAGAATTAAGAAATTTTAAATTTTTACTTTTCTTTGTTTTTGTTATAGTGTTGTGTTTTGTTTTGTTTTATTGTTTTATGCGTAGTTCAGGTTCTGAGGGACTTGTGCCTTACGATTCTGAAATAGAAAGAACAATCAGAAAAATGAAAAAAATTAAAAATACAGAAAAAGATGAAAATATTCAAGAAATGACAAATCATCAAAATCAAAATATAGGCATCCATCAAGAATTAAGACCTTTAAGAGATTATGTTAACCCTACAGTAGATGAACTTCATGGTAGTATTTAAAACCCTGTTGTAGCTGCTAATTCTTTTGAGCTTAAACCTGCTATTATCCAAATGGTGTCTAATAATCAGTTTGGGGGAGCAACAACTGAAGATCCTAATTTGCATCTTGCTAATTTTTTAGAGTTGTGTGCTACTTTTAAATATGATGGTGTTTCGGATGATGCTATTAGACTTAGAATTTTTCCTTTCTCACTAAGGGATAAAGCTAAAATATGGTTACATTCGTTACCACCTGGATCAATAAGAACTTGGGGTGAACTGTCACAAAAATTCCTTGCTAAATATTTTCCACCATCTAAGACTGCTAAGTTGAGAAATGATATAACATCTTTTTGTCAGTTTGAAGGGGAATCAATATATGAAGCATGAGAAAAATTTAAAGATCTTCTCAGGAAATGTCCACATCGTGCGATACCAGATTGGTTAATAATTCAAACTTTTTATAATGGATTAGTTAGATCTCTTAGATCAATCATCGATGCTGCTGCTGGTGGATCATTAATGTCTAAACGATTTTTTGATGCTTATGCTTTAATTGAAGAAATGACTACTAATAATTTTCAATGACCTTCTGAAAGGTTAAATTCTAAAAAGGTAGTCAGTGTTTATGAAAATGATGCTTTTACAATGTTAGAAAATCAAGTTGCTGCTGTATCAAGGAAAATAGACCAATTTGGGATGAATTTTTCTCAGCCAAATCTCATTATTGAAGAAAATTCATTCGGCCAAATGGTTGATTCTTATTCTTCACCAGAAACTGTGAATGTTATAATCAAACCTAACAACCCATATTCCAATTATTATAACCCAGGTTGGAAGAATCATCCAAATTTTAACTGGAATAACAATAATCAGGGTGGTGTTAATCAACAATGGGGGAACCACCAAGTAAACCCATTGGGGAATTGGAACAACCAAGGTAATAATAATAATAGATTAACTTATCCTTCTAATTATAACAATGCTTTACAATATAAGGAGAAGAAGTTGTCTATGGAAGAAGTAGTATCACATATGGGAAATCAATTACAAATTCAAGGAGCAACCATAAGAATTATAGAAAATCAATTGGGGCAAATTGCAAATGCCTTAAGTAATAGATCCCAAGGAATACTTCCAAGTAATACTGAAGTGAATCCAAGAGAAAAGAATAAAGAACAAGTAAAAGCAATTAAACTGAGAAGTGGAAAAGAATTGGAAGGTACAGTTCAAAAAGAAACTGAAGTAGAGAAAGAAGAGATTGAAAGACCTAAAGAGGACGCTCCAAAAGGTTTTGAAAACCTATTTCTCCACCTAAGGTTGATTTAGAAAAACCACCACCTCCATTTCCTCAGAGACTTCATCAACAAAAGTTGGATAAGCAATTTTCAAAATTCTTGGAGATATTAAAGAAGCTTACCATTAATATTCCATTTGCTGAAGCCCTATAACAAATGCAAAGCTATGTGAAATTTATGAAGAATATTCTTAATAAAAAGAGGCAGTTTGAAGAAAATGAGACTGTTGCACTTAGTGAGGAGTGCAGTGCGATAATTCAGAAAAAACTTCCTGAAAAACTTAAAGATCCTGGAAGTTTCACAATTCCATGTGCAATCAGAGAAAAATTCTGTGGAAATGCTTTATGTGATTTGGGTGCAAGCTTTAACCTTATGCCTCTATCAATATTGAAAAGACTGGTACTAGGAGAAATAACCCCAACTACTGTAACTCTGCAATTAGCAGATCGTTCGATCACATATCCTAAAGGAGTTATAGAAGATATTTTGGTAAAAGTGGATCAATTTATTTTTCCTGTGGATTTCATTGTGTTAGATATGGAGGAAGATAAAGAGATACTCATAAGTTTGGGGAGACCTTTTCTAGCTACAGGCAGAGCCATGATAGATGTGCAATAAGGGGAATTAAAGATGAGGGTTAATGATCAGACTGTTACATTTAATATTTCAAAATCGATGAAATATCCTGCTAGAGGTAAAGAAGATGAGTGTTATAGGATGGATGTTATTGATTATTTAAGTGAATGTCATTTCAAATCAGCTTATGAAGAGAAGGTTGAAAGAGAAGAATGGGAATATAAGCAAGAAGAGGAGTTACTTGATTCTGAAGATTTTCAAGAGGAAGATTTAAAGTATGTTCATGAAAGTTTTGAATTGTTGGATATGACTGAAAAAGGTAAATCTTATAGTCCATCAATTGAAAAACCTCCTGAATTGAGCTAAAAATGCTTCATAATCATTTGAAGTATGTTTTTCTAGGTGAAACCTCAACCTTGCCTGTTATAATTTCCTCTCAATTAAATGAAAAAGAAGAAGAGAGTTTGCTTGAAATTTTGAAGAAGCACAAGAAAGCCTTTGGATGGACAATTGCTGATATTAAAGGAATCGGTCCTTCAATTTGTATGCACAGAATTCTTATGGAAGATAATTAAGAAAGAAATTTTAAAATGGTTGGATGCTGGAATTATCTACCCTATTTCAGATAGTGCATGGGTTAGTCATATTCACTGTGTTCCTAAGGAAGGAGGAGTGACTGTGACTATTAATGAAAAGAATGAATTGATGCAAGCAAGACAAGTTACAGGGTGGCGAATATGCATTGATTATAGAAAATTAAACCTTGCCACAAGGAAAGATCATTTTACACTCCCTTTTCTAGATCAAATGTTGGATAGTAGTTCGGGCATAAATACTTTTGTTTTCTGGATGGATATACTGGTTACCACCAAATTTAAATTGCTCCTGAGGATCAAGAGAAAACTACGTTTACCAGTGCTTATGGTACGTTTGCTTTTTGAAGAATGCCCTTTGGTTTATGTAATACCCCTACTACATTTCAGAGATGTATGATGGCTATTTTTTGTGATTTGATTGAAAAAGGGATTGAAGTTTTTATGGATGACTTTTCAGTATTTGGAATTTCATTTGAATCATGTTTAGAATATCTATCTAAAGTTCTAAAATGCTGTGAAGAAACTAATTTGGTCCTTAATTGGAAAAAATGCGAATTTATGGTAGCAGGAGGAATTGTTTTGGGACATCGGATTTCAGAAAAAGGTTTGGAGGTAGATCCTGCAAAAATTCAAGTTATATCTAATTTACCTTGCCCAACAAATGTAAGGAGAATTAGATGTTTTTTAGGACATGCTGGATTCTACAAACGTTACATCAAAGACTTTTCAAAGATTACAAAACCTTTATGTCGTTTACTGGAAAAGGATGCAATTTTTAATTTTGATGATGACTGCCGTAAAGCCTTTGAAACATTAAAAGAAAAATTAATCACTACACCTGTAATAATTTCACCAAATTGGGAAAAACCTTTTGAATTAATGTGTAATGCTAGTGATTATGCTATTGGTGCTGTTTTAGGTCAGAAATATGATAAAAAATTCAAAGTAATTTATTTTGTCAGTAAAACTCTTAATGAAGCTCAAATTAATTATACCACTACTGAGAAAGAGTTATTAGCTATAGTATTTGCCTTTGATAAATTTTGATCATATTTTATTGGAACTAAATGTGTGGCGCATACTGATCATTCTGCTATTAAATACTTAATGAAGAAAAATGATGCAAAACTGAGACTGATAAGATGGATTCTTCTTTTGCAAGAATTTGATTTTGAGATAGTAGATAGGAAGGGTTCTGATAATCAAATTGCTGATCATTTGTTCAGGCTTGAAATTGAAAAATCTATGTGTGATGTTGAATAAATTAATGAACATTTTCCTGATGAAAATTTGTTCAGTATTAATGAGTGGCATATTCCGTGGTATGCAGACATAGTAAACTTTATTGTTAGTAATATTATACCCTATGGTTTGACATAACAAGAAAAGAAAAAATTTATGTATGATGCTAAGACTTATTTTTGGGATGACCCATTTTTATATAAACAAGGAAAGGATCTTATAATTCGAAGATGTGTACCTTTGGAAGAGACTTATGAAATTATTCAAAAATTTCATGATTCTAATTATGGGGGATATTTTGGAAGTGATAAAACTGCATATAGAATATTACAATCAGGATTTTATTGGCCTACAATTTTTAAGGATGTGAATGTTTATATTAAAAATTGTGATAGATGTCAGCGTGTAGGCAATATTTCTAGAAGAAATGAGATGCCCCTCAATTATATGTTGGAAGTTGAAATATTTGATGTTTGGGGACTATATTTTATGGGACCATTTACACCATCTTTCGGAAATGTTTATATTTTGATAGCAGTAGACTATGTTTTCAAATGGATTGAAGCTATTGCTTTACCTCGATGTGATTCTCAAAGTGTTGCAAAGTATTTAGAAAAGAATATATTTTGCAGATTTGGAATACCAAGAGTAATCATAACTGATGGGGGAAGTCATTTTAGAAATGCGATTATTGGGAAGTTAGCAAAGAAATATCATATTAATCATCGCATACTTATCATTCGCAGACAAGTGGGTTGGTTGAATTATCCAATCTTAAAATTAAAAGAATATTAGAAAAAACTGTTAATCCAAATAGAAAGGATCGGTCCATCAAACTGGATTATGCTTTGTGGGCTTATAGGATTGCTTACAGAACACCTATAGGAATGTCCCCATATAGGCTGATTTTTGGAAAAGCTTGTCATTTACCTTTTGAACTTGAGCATAAAGCATATTGGGCTATCAAAGAGTTCAATTATAATTTGAAAGATGCTGCTAAAAAGAGATTTTTGCAATTGAATGAGCTTGAAGAAATAAGGAATGAATCTTATGAAAATGCTAAGATTTATAAGAAAATATGAAGTTATGGCATGATCGGAAGATTCTTACTAAAAATCTTGTACCAGGACAAAAAGTTTTACTGTATAATGCTAGATTGAGAATATTTTCTGGAAAACTTAAGTCCAGGTGGATGGGTCCATTTATTGTGATAAAAGTTTATTCTTATGGAGATGTAGATATTCGAGATCCAAAGACTGGAAAAATATTTAAAGTTAACGGACATAGACTTAAACCATATTTTTCAGTCAATAAATCTAAATCTGATAATAATTTGATGTTGGGTCACTCAGAATGAGTTCTGGGTATGTCAGGCTGAAGACGTTAAAATAAGCGCTTCGTGGGAGGCAACCCATAAATATCAGTGTGCTTTGCTTTATGTTTGTTTTGTATGCTTTGTTTGGTTTGTTTTTATGTTTTTAGTGGTAGTAATTTGGAGTTTTTTAAACTATAGTAGAGTTTATTTGACCTTAATTGATGATTTAGAGAAATTAGAATGAAAATTTGGACACTTAGCAGACCTGTGCTAAATTGAGTACTGGCGGCTAGCGCCGACTGGTTAGCGCTTAGGTGCCGCAATTCTATTTTCATTTCTGAGTCTTAAGAAGAGAGTTTTGAGTGCATCATGTCTTACTGGGAGAATGAGATTAAGAAGAAGCAAGATTCTGACAAGAGTAAGTTCGTTAGTGACAGTGCTAAAGAGTTATTCAATGGATATCTCGCTGTTAGTATTCAAGGGATTGCTGAAATAATTACAAAATTTGAAGCCCGAGTGACTTCAATGGAAGCAAAAATCCATGAAAGTATCCTACATTTGGAGCACATGGGATGGCAACTCAAGATGCAATTCCATCATTCAAGGTACGTGAAAGAAGCGGATAAGGCAATGTTTCTGAAGAACAAATGGATTGAAGAAGATGATTTAAGGATGAACAATTACATACCGTTTTATCAGATTTATATTCCAGAAGGGTCAAAAGAGAATCATAATGGTTCGAGATATAATCCGCCTAATGGAGAATGGAATTAAGAGTGCTTTGTTCTTATTTGTTTAGTGTTCTTATGTGTTATGTTTAGTGTTCATGTGTGTTATGTTTGGTGTGTTTAGTGTTTATATTTAAGTATTAACTAAGCTTGATGATGTGATGGTTACATCACTAGAGATGTATACTTATCAGTTTGAGATTAAAGTCTCTTGTATTTAGAGAATTTCATCCTTTATGTGTGGATAGAAATTCTAGAATTGTATTAAGTGTTATGTTTGTTTTAATATAAGTTTGTGTTTGTGTGAAATTTATGTGGAATCAATGGATATTAAATTTTGATTTAGAATATTGGAAGATTTATGTGGGTAGAAATAATTATTCTGGAGTAATTAAGGGTGATTAACAAAGTGATTTAGTGCATATACCTTAATTGTGAAAATCTGGGTACTAGCGGCTAAGCGCCAGAGTGCCGATGCTTAAGCACCAGATTTTGAGGCTAAGCGCCGAAGGGTTATCGCTTAGGCCCCAGTTCACGAAAATTGGTTCCTAGCAGTTAAAAACCCGAAAATTTCCATTTTTAAACCACCCCATCGTCTTCAACCTTCGGTTTATCGCGAAAGAGGAGCCTAGGGCATCATATTGTGGATCATTTAAGAGCCGATCTCTACAAAAATTGTTAAATTTGGATTCCTTGAGGTAAGAGCACTACTCCTAAGTAAATTTTTTTTTGATTTTCACCATGTTTATTAAGTACTTTTTGGAAAATCTTAAAAATCACTATTCATGGTGAAAATTTAAGGAAAAACTTGAGAAATTGCTTGGATTTAGTGAAAATATCTTTTGGAAGATAATTTAGCAAGTTTAGTTTGATTTTGGAATTTATGGTGAATTTTTCGTGAATTTTTAGTGATGGCTCCAAAGTCAAAGCATGAAAGAGAAAAGGCCAGATTTGATTCTGACAAATTTGTTAGCACGAGGACTGAGGAACGATACGTTGACGCACTGCAGTCACATAAGTTGATTCCTGAGTGTGTATTTAGTAAGCTAGGAGAAGTAATTGAAGATATGATTGCTAGAAGGAACTGAGAGAATTCTTGTTGCTTCTCACGTTATTCTTGTTGTTTACGTAGTCGGATAATTTTATGCAAATTTGCTTGCTGCAGAAGAGAATCAAGTGATGGTTAGGAGGCATGAGGTTAACTTTTCTTCAGGGCAATCAACACTTTTTATGGACTACCTCCGACATGTTCTGTTTTTATTCTAACTATCATCCTACGGAAGGAGAATTAGATGAGATCATGGAATTTCTGACTGATGGAAGAGGATTATGGAAAATAAAAAATGATAGAAGAGTGAACTTTCCTACTTCCAAATTGAATGCCACTTCTAAGGCATGACATTATTTTATCTCATCTAAATTGTTACCTTCGAGTCATACTAGTGACGTAACGAGAGAAAGAGCTGTGTTGAACCATTTCATTCAGCAAGGGAAGCCTATTGACATTGAAGGTATAATTTATGATTATGTTTTGAACTGTACTAGATCAACCACTACTGCAGGTATGAGATTTCATTCCTTGATTCATTCATTATGTGAACGATCTGGAGTGAAGTTTGAAACCTGGGAAGAGGTACTTCAGCAATTGAGACCAATTACCAGTGTCAACGTTGGTGCTTACACTGTACATTCAGATTTTGGTTGGAGAGGAGGATTTGGTAGGGCTTCTACTGCTTCTGCTGCATCTACTTCTCGTGCTACTACTTCACGTGCTTCATCATCTACAGATTCACAGACTAGTTTGTTAAGAAAGATTTTGAAGAAAGTGAGTTTTACTCGTGAGCATGTTAGAGATATTGATGGCAAAGTGGATAATGTGGAAAGATATATTGTGAAACATGATGAGTATGAGGAGAGTTATCAGTAATATTTGGATAGGCGATTAGAGGTGATCGAGTCTTTGAGATGCCTCCTCATCCATTTTACATACCTTATGTGCCATCTAGGGATTGGAACGAGCAGGATGATGATGATGATGAGGATGATGAGTAGATTTGTGTTATTTGTTTTCGTTGTGGTGTTGTTGTTGATGTACTGATGTGTGTTTTGTTTAGTATTTAGTTTGATCATTGTGTTGTGATGTGAACCTTGATAGTATGCAGACTGTAGTTTGTATTATTTTTCTGTTATGCATATTTAGATGTATTGTTGTTGTTGTATTGATGTTTTATATGTTGCTTTGTAGTAGTGTGTGTAATAGTAAATGTTTTTATGTGTATGTTATGTCAGAGTTTTTAGTAGTGTGTACTTTAATTCAAAAACTGTTAGGAGATTATAAACCACTATTGGGAACTTCTACTTAGGAAACTACATGTTTAAAATTTTCAAATTCCATTATCATACGTTATACGTATCGAGTGTGTTATTTAAGTTGGTGTGCATTTGCTTTGAAAACCTCCACTACTGTAGAAGTCTTTTTGAAATTTTTACTTTTCTTTGTATAAAAATTGTTTTGAAAAACTAAATTTGATTTCATTTTACTCCTGTTATTTAAATTGTTATACTTGCATATTAGAATATTAAAAATTCCTGCAAGCATGATATGTCAGTTTTTATTTCTCACTCATGTTTCATTTTTTATGCTTAAATGTTTTATCTTAACTAAAAATTAAAGTTTCGGGGGGGATTTTAAAAACAAAGATTTTAAAAAACCTAATATTTTATTTAATTCTCAAGAATACTTAAAATAAATCTTATTTTTGATTGAGAACAATTATGTACATGAAGTTATATTAGGGAACAAAAATTTTGAATATAGAAATGAATAAAAGAATTTAGTTAAAATTTATAGTAATCATGAAAAACTTAAAGTTAAAATTTTCTTAATGAAGATGTGTTAAATAAAATTAAACTATCTTTAGTAAGAAGTTTTGTATTTTTGGATAAATAGAAGATTTGACTTTTATTCTTCAAAGCTTAAATTTCTTTTATTGAACAGTAATTTTCAAATACTATTATTATGATTTTTAAGTGAAAGATGTATATCTGACCTTTGTTTTAAATGGAAGGGTGGAATCAAAATCATTAAGGGCCTATCCAGATATAGTAACCCTTGCCTTATATATATATATAAAAGAAAAAAAGAAAAATAAAAGAAAAGTGAAAATAGTATATGAAAAGGGAGGAGAAGCTTGAGGATTTAAGGGCCTAATAAAAAATTGGTTTCATACCTAAAGTTTAAGATATAAGTTCAGAGAAAATCTAAAGCTTAATGTTATAATATAGTAAGTAAAATTATTTTCAAATAAAGATTTTTAAGTGAGAAAAATAAGTGTTTAAGTCCTATATTTTGAAGAATCTACAAATATTTCTAAATTAGATAGAAACTTATATTTGTCATTTTCCTTTACTTAAGAACTTTCTAAAATTTAAGTTGGTTTTAATTACTGAAATTTTTTCTAAATTGGACTATTCCATTTCTAGAACAAAATTTCATTATCTTTCTAAGAAACTCATTACATAATTTGCATGCTAAAATGTTCTATGAGATTAACTGTCAGTTGAGGACAAGTAACATTTTAAGTTTGGGGGATTTTTATACACCTAAAATATATAATATTTTTATGCACATTTTTATACCTATTTATAATGATATTGCACTTTAATGGAAGGTATTTTGTGTTTTTCTTGCAGGTATGATGAAAATGGATGGTCATGACGAAATGAGTATTGTATTGTGTCAAATAGGAGCATAAATGTTTCTTTACCCTCAAAAGAGTACCCCCTCTTCCAAACATGAAAAGAACATTAACATATTTTAAGTTCAGTCACTAAATCTAAGGCAAGGCTGGGAGGATACCGGCTGTCACTATAGAGCTCCCACTCACCCTTCACCTAAAGGCTAACCTTCGAGTTTAGTTACCAATCTTAGGACCAAATTGGGGATCTCAGCCTGTTACCCTGAAATCTCCAATTTGAAGCCCATCAAAACACATTTCCCTATTTATTTGCACTCAATTCCCATGAACTATGCAATTCATTCATGGACATTGGATGGATTCTTCATTATTGTTGTAGGACACTCAATCCTTTCAGAGTTAATGTACAACGACAAATTTTAACAATTCAATTGGCCAGATCGAAAAGTAAATTAAGTTTGAAATGAAAAACCATCACAATTTCTTCAATACTTTAAAAACACTTCAAATCCACATCATCACATCATCACATCTCTATGCAAGAAGAAAGACAAAGGAGACTACTCAGAATTCATAGAGAAGACATAATAAAATATAGATTTTATATATAAAAGAAAAGTCATACAAACCACAAAAGAAAAAACAACTTATCTTCTCTTCCTCAAGAAAATCCCTTGAAGTTCCTTTGAATCCTTTTGTCTCTTCTTTGCATCACTCAATTCCCTCTTTAGAATGGAAAGGAAGAAGCAATCTCTCACTTTAATCCTTCTCCTTCTCTCCTTAAAGAAGAATCCCTCTCAAATCTTCACTTCTACACTCTTCTCTTCCAAACCCTAACTCAAAACACACTAACACACACTTCTCTCCCTCTCCAAAACCTCTCACACACCACACATTTTCTTCCAAAAACAGTTACATGCATGTTAGAAATGAATTCCCAAGAGTTTCCTTAAGCATCCATTCAAAAAGTCGCCAAAACTCTTCAAATTTGAATTGCACCGACATTGGGCGCCGCCTCGTCAAATAATTTTGGAGCTCTTGGGAAAATGGTGCTGGCGGCCCCCATTTTTGCGCCGCCGGCGCCAGAAGCTATTTTCTCACATTTTGCTCCTTTTGGCTCCAAATTCATTCTTCTTTGATTCTTTTCGCTCCAATCACCTAAAATCATCACACCTGCAACAAATCAGGAAAAATACCTTTATTTAAAGTGCAATATCACAAAAAATGGGTAAAATTATATAGCAAAAACAGTATATATTTTTGGTGCATCAAAATCCCCTAAACTTATCTATTACTTGTCCTCAAGTAATCCTTTTACTACATAAATATATAACTCAAAACAACGTTCTTATCACCTGTAGGACTCTAAAATTTTTCATTCAAAAGAATATATTGGTAAAACTTTTAGAAAGAAATTCAGTAACTCAGGTCAACACTACAAGTATAAGAATATTCATCAATCAAGTCTAAGGGTTCTAGTCTTCTATTTATTTCAAGATAAACCATAATTTGTCACATTAAGAGTGCCTTGAAAGACTATATGAAAAATGTGTTCATGCAAACTTCATTAAAATGTAAGCCAATACTTTAAATATAAATTCAGAAATGAAATCAAGTTCTCCCTTTAGGGTTACTCAAGTGAAGCCAATTTTTTATTAGGCATCTTGATGGCGATGAAAATCCTTTTTGTCAACTTTTATCGCTATCAATTCCCGTTTCATGTCAATGTCAAGGAGTCGCCACTCTCTTTCTCTGTCTATAGCCCTAATTCTTATTCTACCTAGACTTATTGTCAGAAGTCTTTGAAGAAATTGAATAAGGATTATTCATGATAGAGATTCAGAGAAAAGAGATCAAATGATAATATCACAGAATAAATCTTCAGATTGTGTAATACTGAAGTTTTTCATATGAGAAAATCACTTGAAGACCTTGGGTAACCAGAGAGATCTTATAGGTGAAATACCTATCCTGAGTTCTTTAATCTCCTATAGGAGCAAGCTCCTATAGTTAATTACATTCTGAGAAAATAATATTGCATAGGAAAACTCCCGATTAAGGTTAACATTTATCCTTGAAAAAGTGTAAGTGTTGTCGTGGTAGTGAGTTTCTGAAGAATCGATACTACCAGAAAGTTTTGTTTATGTTGGTTGTATGTCGTTGCTTTGTGGTGTTCTATTTTGTTGTTGTAATGTCATTTTTCATTTTGTATGTCATGTTGGGATGTCGTAGTTTGTATGTCGTGTCATGTCATAATGTGATTTCGTAATGTCAAAAGATGTCATGATTAATATCTCGATTTGTCATGAGATATTTTATCTCCTATAAGAAGATGTCGTTATTATGTCATGAGATACCTTCTATGATGTCAAGAAGATATCATTATTTTTTTATTTTTGTTATTTTATTTATGATTTCATTTTGATTTAAATTTTGGTTTTGTAGTCATCTCAATTTTATTTTGTCATGTCATTTTGTCATGTATTTGTTTTGGTTTAGTGTCATGTCATCATTTTATTGTGGTATAGAAATGTCGTTGTATGTTTTTGTTAATGTTGATGTTATGTTGATGTCAATGTTAATGATTTTTTTCGTTTTATTTCAGATTTCGTGGCTAACCTAAAAGTCCAGTTGTCTTTGTTGTCATGTTATTTTTGTTTGGTTGTTTGTAGAAAGTTTAGGTTTTATGGCTATCCTAAAAGTCCTGGTTTTGTCATCAATGTTCCGTCGTCGACGTCCTGCAAAACAGAGTTAGCACACCCTATAACATGCAAAGAAAATCTAAACGAAACTTCATGTCCTCATCCTACAAGGAAAACAAAGTTAGAAACAATGTCATATCAAGATATTTAGATTACTTGGTCAAAGTGTCTGTTGATCCAGAGTTGTCGGATGTCCGAGTTTAGTTGAAATGTTGATTTAGGTTAATGTCAATTTATGTTTAAATTTTGATTTGTCTTGAATGTTGATTTGAGTTAGATTTTGGATTTTATGTCGATTTGGATTTGATTTTAGGTTTTTTGTCGAGTTAAGTTCAATGTGGGTCGAACTTTAAGAATTATGTCGTTTTATGTTGAGTTAAGTTCGATATGGGTCAAACTTATAGATTATATGAGTTTATGTCGTGTTAAGTTCGATTTTGGTCGAACTTAAGAGTTATGTTAGTTTATATTGTATTAAGTTTGATTTAGATCGAACTTAAAATTTATGTCAAGTTAAGTTCAATTTAGATCGAACTTAAAGTTTATGTCAATTTAAGTTAACTTGGATTCATGTCGAGTTGAATCTAAGGTTTCTGTCAAATTAGGTTCAGTTTTGATTAAACCTTAATTTGTTAAGGTTTAATAGGTTTGATTAAATCTAATGTGGTAAATTTAATTAAGGTTTAGGTTTGATTAAATCTTAGTTAGTTAAGGTTTAATAGATTAATTAAGTCTAAGGTGGTAGAAATAATTAAGGTTTAAGTTTGACATATATTCAAGTTGGGTTGAACCTAAGTATAGGTTAAGGTTAGGTTCATGTATGTTGATCCATGAAAAAATACCTATTTTTATGCCTTGATTTTTATCAATTTCTAAGGATATTATGCTTTAATGAAAGGTATTTTTGTGTTTTTGGATGTAGGTGATGTAAAAAGGTCCAAAAAAGAAAAAAGGGTGAAAAAGGAGCAAAAAGGAGCAAAAATGGAGCAAAATACAAGAATTATAAAAAATTATGGCTTGGCGCCTAGGAGCCAGAAGTTGGCGCCTACGCGCCAGACTCGATACAGAAACTGTCAAGTTTTTGACGACTTTTGGACGTTTATTTTGACGGAGTGAGTGGTTATTGGACATTCTAGAAGACTGGCAGTTGTTCCTTGATAATAGGACATGTAATACATTACATTTGGACGCGCCAAAACGGTTTAACCGTAAAGAGGTGCGAGCCAAAGTGAAGAGGTGCGAAGAACTGGACGCGGTGTCCGGCGCCTAGGCGCCAGATTCCGGCGCCTAGGTGCCAAACAGACCTTCTAGAAGATTCATTGAATTTGGACATGTTTTGAAAAGGTGCCTCAAGGCAACCCTTGAAGCCTATAAATAGGAGTCCGCTCCTTCAGAAAAAAGTGTGTGTGTGTGTGTGTGTGTGTCCCCATTGTAACCCCTATCTCTTAGCCACTTTAGGATCTCTCATCCTTAAGGAGAGAAATAGAGAGAGAAATTTAGGGCCAATTTTATTTAGTTTAGTGAGTTTATTTTCAAATTGTTGCATCTGGAGTTCATTACACTGTGGAGTCAGTAAGAATCAGAAGATCTGTAGAAGGAATATTTGAGATAAGTATTTTATTTTTGATTCAAAGTTTATTTATTATGTTTTGTTGTTTATATTCAATGTGTTTTGAGTAGTTAGTTTACTTTCTTCCTTCAATTATGAAAAGATAAATAAGATAATATAAAATTCGATGGAGAATTGAAAATCAAAATATTTTCAAAACATTGTGATGATATTAATACATGATCTTACTTTACTTTTTAAATTGGCCATTTAAATAAAACCTGTTGAAGAGTTTTGAGACTTAGAAGGAGAAGAACTCTTAACTTGTAGATGTCATATGAATTCTTGGGTAGTCGAAGGCCATGCACGGGCTATTCAAGGTGAAGTGCAAATAAATAGGAAGATAAGATTTAAAGGGCGTAGAATTGATAAGTTTTTAGAGTGACAGACTAAATTCTTATAATTTAATTTATAGATAAGGAAAGGGTCACTAGTAGGACCGACCATAGCCACCCTTGGACATCTAGTAGTGTGAGCTCAGATTAACCCATTCTACTAACAATACATCCGGACTCGATCCGTAGATTAGCCAATGTTCTTTGCGCCTGGATCAAAGGGTAAAGAATATGAATGCTTCTAATTGGCACAATACCATAAAATAGATTCTCCAACGAATATTAAATTATCTTAAAAATCTTGGATTAATTGAAAGGAAGAAATTTTTTGTTTTATATTGTTTTCACAAAATCATTTTCTTATTATTGTTTTGTTTATCTGCATCTAGTAAATTAAAAGTAATTTATAGTAGATTAAAATACAAAAATATTTTGAAATACAATATTTAAAATTTTATTACCCTTTTTCCCCGTGGGATCGATATTGGGGTCTTTGTTTCAAAGCCGTTTATTACTTGAAACGATACGTATACTTGCGTAGTACCCAAAAAGTATATAAAATATTTTTCTTTAAAATTATATTTTGCTATATAAACATATATTTAAAAAGTATTAATCACTAACGGCCTAGCATTCAGTAGCAATCAAGTTTTATTTAATGCTATTGCCGTAAATTAAAATTTGGTACACATCTATATAGCAAGTTATTTCGGGTCAAGTGTTTCGCGCCTTTGCCAGAAATTAAATTTTCTAGCAGTGGTAACAAATTATTGTATTTGGAAATACAAAAATCGGGTCAAGTTTTTGGCGCCGTTGCCGGGGAAAAGAGGTACAATTTATAAATTTTTAAATATTATATTTCCAAAAACATAAAAAAAATATAATAATATAAAAATAAAAATATAAAAATAAAATAAAATAATAAAAAAAAATTTTATTCCTTGCTTTATTTTTTTTATGCGTAGTTTTGGTTCTGAAGGATAAATACCTTTAGATTCTGAACTAGTAAGAACAATTTAAAAAATTAAAAAGGGAAAACAAATTAAAAAATTTCAAGAAATGGCTACTTTACAAAATCCAATTGAACTTAATGATCAAAATGTTTATAAACCATTAAGGGATTATGATAACCCTACAGTTGATGAACTTCATAGTAGTATTCAAATACCCACTGTAGATGCTAATTCTTTTGAACTTAAACCGTCTATTATTCAAATGGTGCAAAACAATCAATTTGGTGGAACACAAAATGAGGATCCAAATTTACACCTTGTTAGTTTTCTAGAAATTTGTGCTACCTTTAAATATAACAATGTTTCTGATGATGCTATTAGACTTAGACTCTTTCCTTTTTCCTTAAGAGATAAAACAAAGATGTGGTTAAACTCATTAGCAACTGGTTCTATTAAAACATGGGCTGAAATGGCACAAAAATTCCTTGCTAAATATTTTCCTCCTTCTAAAACTGCTAAATTAAGAAATGATATTACTTCGTTTAGTCAATTTGAAGGGGAGAAAATATATGAAACTTGGGAAATATTTAAAGAACTATTAAGAAAATGTCCTCATCATGCTTTACCTGATTGGTTAATTATTCAAACATTTTACAATGGATTAATTGGATCTTTAAAATCAATTATTGATGTCGTCATCTTGGAGGTTCTTTAATGTCTAAATCATTTGAAGAAGCTTACACTTTAATTGAAGAAATGATTAATAACAATTTTCAATGGCCTTCCGAAAGGATTAATCCTAAAAGATGGCAAGTATTCACGATAATGAAGCCTTTTCTATCCTAGCTTCACAAGTAGCAGCAATGTCTAAAAAATTAGATAATTTTGCAATTAATATTTCACATAATAACTCTGCTAATATTAAAGATTCTCAAACTATTGAAACTTTACAAGCTATTGCAAGTAAAAATAATCCTTATTCAAATTATTATAATCCTGGGTGGAAAAATCAACCTAATTTTAACTGGAATAATTCACAACAACATGGATTTTATATATAAAAGAAAAGTCATAAAAACCACAAAAGAAAATACAACTTATCTCTCTTTCTCTTCCCCAATGCAATCCCTTTGAAGTTCCTTTGAAACCTCTTCTCTCTTCTTTACAACACTTGATTCTCTCTTTAGAATGGAAAGGAAGAAGCAATCTCTCACTTTACTTCTTCTCCTTCACTCCTTAGAGAAGAATTCCTCTCAAATCCTCACTTCTACACACTACTCTACTAAACCCTAACACTTAATACTCACTAAAGCACTAAGAGAAAGTAATAGAATGCAAGAGAACCCCCTTTCTCTCGTCCAAAATCATTTATTTAATAGTTAGGGATGAAATTCCAAGAGTTTCCATAGGAATCCCTTCAAAATTTTTCCAAAGCTCTCAAATTTTGAATTCCATTGACTTTGGGCGCTGGCGGCGCCAGATAGGGCACCAGCGGTGCTCTATCGTGCCAAATAATTGCTGGAGTCTCTGAATTTGGGCGCCGACGGCGCCAGAACACTTTTTTCACCATTTTGCTCCTTTTTGCTTCGAATTTGTTCCTTTTTTGCATCTTTTCGTTCCAATCACCTAAAATCATCATACCTACAACAAATAATGAAAAATACCTTTCTTTAAAGTGCAATATCACTAAAAATTGGTAAAATTAGATAGCAAAAACCGTATATATTTTTTGTGCATCAAAATCTCCCAAACTTAAACTATTACTTGTCCTCAAGTAATCCTTTTACTACATAAATTATAACTCTAGGCAATGTACTTTTCAACTGTAAGACACTAAAATTTTCATTCAAAAGAATATATTGGTTAGATTTTCAGAAAAAGTTAAGTAACTCAGGTCAACTATACAGGTATAAGAATATTCAGTAATCAAGTATAAGAGTTCTAGTCTTCCATGTATTTCAAGATAAACCATAATTTGTTACAATAAGAGTATCTTAAAAGAATATGTCAAAAAGGAGTTCATGCAAACTTTACTAGAATGTATTATAGTACTTTAAATATGAATTCAGAAATGAAATCAAGTTTTCCCTTTAGGGTGATTCAAGTGAAGGCAATTTTTGATTAGGCATCTCCTCAAGCTTCTCCTCATAAAAAATTTTCTTTCTCTTTTTTTTCTTATCTCTTTTTATTTTTTTTTAGGGTTGTTTTTAAATCCTTATTTTCTTTTCTTTTCTTGAGGATTACTATATCTGGATAGCCTTTAATATTTTAAACTTCACTCTCCTCTTTCTAAAGTTCAAACTTGAAACACCACCTTACTTTATAGTTAAGCCCAAGCTTTATTATTTTTCATAAAGTCACAATCTCTTCTTAATACACAATACTTTAAGTCCCTTAACATTTCAAAAATATAGTTTTCTTTACTTTAAATAGTTAACTATAATCAAATCCTTTCATACCAAATATCTTACTTTTATAAAATCAACTTTTATTACCAAAAAGTTTCATCTTATCCTTCCATAATATTCAACTAAAATAAAAAGCTTTAGTTATCTTACAACGAGGTTCAACTGTCTGAAGTTATGCTAATAACTTTTGAAAATATAATAGTTGAGAACAAATAAAAGTTTAGTGTTTCTCTTCCCTCCCCCAAACTTAAGTTTTTCAACAAATTTAAAACAGTTCAGAGTAGAAGAAAACTAACCTTTTTGTGTTGGGATTCTGAAATCTTCAATAGCTATATGGTATTAATCAAAATTTACAGCTATCAGGCATGAAACAATTAGTAGCAGTGATATAACAATTTTTAAATATTTGCATGGGTAAAGAGAAATTAACATTAAACATCTAACAGAACACTACAACATGAAACAAACAATCACACTACTAACAGTACAACTAAAAGTTTTAAAATTTCAGTACAACATAACAATACAACATGAAAAGTAAATAACACTACTTCACACAGTACAACACAGGGTTACACATCACATGAAAAGTAAATATCCACTACATCACATCATTAAAACACAACACAACAAGATCAACAGAAATAAAAAACAAACAAACTATCTACTAGTCTCCATCACCAGGATCAGCAGCAGGGTCATCAGCAGGGTCATCAGCAGGGTCATCAGTAGGGTCATCAGTATGGTCAGGTCTATATGGTTTATAGCTGGGGCAGGTAGGAAAAATCACATCAGTCTCCCCCCTCATAAATCTGACCTGAGCATCATAATAAGCAATATCAAACTCCAATCTCCTCTGTAGATAATCTTCGTTCACATCACTCCTCGCCTCAAATACATCCATCCGATCATAGAGTCTATGCATACTAGTACTCTGAAGTCACAGCTACTCGATAATATCAGATAAGGTGGGCGGCTCAGAAGTAGATGGTACAACATAACTCGTAGTAGGAATATCACTACTCCTACGCTCAACTCTGGCTCCCACATTTTAATCATAAGTATGAATAATATTCTTTGTAATAGGTCTCAATGGTATAGCCACTTCCTCAGAACTATTGAACTCCACTCCAGACTGAACACACAAGGCATGGATTAATGCAGGATGTCCTAATCCTCTAGTCGTCTCGCCTTTCGCAATCATTTGAATATTCTTGTAAATAATAGATCCAATATCCATCTTTTTCATCTTCTATATACAGTAGTTCAGAATCACTCTATCTCTAGTTACTTTGCTGTGGTGATAAGATGGTTATAGCCTTGCAGAAATGAAATAATGTCAGACTTTTGAAGCAACATCCAAAGTGGAGGCGGGTAAATTTATCAATTGTTTTTTACTTACTTTCCATTCTCCTCATCCGTCAGTCAGAAAAGCAATAGCTTCTCTCATATTATCCCTTCCAGTGTCAAAGTTTTCGTACTTACATACGAATGGTTCCTGAGTCTGATAGAAAGCATTGATGCATTGAGGAGTAAACTCAACCATCTTTCCTCTAACAAGCACATACTCAGTCTCAGTCCAGGGTATGTTAGAATAGAATTCTCGAACAACTCCCATAACAACATCCGTAGTGAAATAACAAAATCTTTCCCGATTTCGCTCTGCAATTAATTGTTCTACAAATCTGCCAGGATTATCAAAAGCTCGATCCTGGATACACTTCTTGTTGTGAAGGATAAAGTTATAGCAAATTGGGATTTGATATTGATGAATCTCTCCTCATCAAAATCCAGTTTCCTCTTCCCCCTTAGAGCCATGTGAATTTCTAAAATTTGCCAAAAAAAATTCTAATAAATCCCAAATTCACAATGTATCAACTCCAAAATTTATTCTAAGCATGTAAGAGCAAATTTCATCATGGAAATCTTTAAAATCTCTCTAAAACTCCAAAAATTCCACCATAAGCAATCTGAGAGATTTCCATGGTGAAAATCCAAACATTTTAACTTAAAGTGAAGCTCTTACCAAAAGAAGTGCAAATCCAGTGTCGAATAGCCTTGAAAACTCCTTAAATCTGAGATCTAGCAAGCCCTAGATCTTTAAAATCGTGAAAATGGAGGAAGAAGACGAAGGAAATGGAAAAATTTGCGGGTCCCAAGGAAAAATCGCAAAATCGAGGGTTTAAGACCTATTTCTGGGTTTGGGCGCCGGCGATGCTCGATAGGGCACCAGCGGTGCTCTATTTTCGAGCACCGCCGGCGCTTTATTTAAAATAATTGCCAAACTCTCTAGATTTGGTCAATGGCAGCGCCAGTCAAAAATATTTTCTGGGTCTGAAATTTTTTTTCGTAATTTTGATCATTTCGACGTCCACAATGATGTTTAACACTTCAATAAGCATGTACATCATCCCATAAGCAATAATTAACACATTTTTCACACAAACAACACACAACAATTATATATATATATATATATATATATATATATATATATATATATATATATATATATATATATATATATATATATATATATATATATATATATATATATATATATATAATCCAAGTTACATCAAACACACCAAATAAGTTCATTCAAACCAACTATTCTTAGATATTTAGTGCAGCAAGTACTCTACGATAGGCAAGCACTAATATCTAAGCACACAATAAAAGCAAGCACATCCAAATCCAAGTTCTAAGCAAAGCAAATACTACACAAACCAAACATAACAAAGCAAGCAAACTAAACACACAACATACATAAGTAGAATCCATCAAATTACTCCATGTCAGTTTCAGAACTATCCTCTCCTCTAATGTCTCCAATTGATTACTGATGCACAAACAAGTTGTAGACTAGAGGAAATAGAAATTCGTCAGATGATTCTTTAGCAATCACCGCGTTCTTCTTCATCAGATTGATTAATCCCATCTCAATTCGACCAGTGTGATCGAACTGCTCTTTCATTCTCCAATCTATATGATTGAACAAATCAGAAATGTTATTGATCACATTCATAATGTTTCGTACTTCTTTATCCAATTGCTTGATCCTCTACAATATAATTTGGGAACCTTTAGGAAAGTAGGATTGAATCAGCTGTGAAGTCTGCGTCGGTTGATCAGGAAGTAGATTCATGTCATCTTCATCTCCAACTATCTGGTAGTCATAGAGATTGGTTGGATCAATAGGTCTCCATGGAAGAATAACATTTTCCCAACTTTCATATGGAACCTGTGATTGACTACATAACAGGAATATGGTGGACGGGTGTCCAAGCCCATATTTAGATTCAATTAGTTAAAGTATTGATTTCACAATAAGATTACCAATGTCAACCGGCCTTCCAAATTGAATGCAGAAATTCAAAATGGCGCTTTCCTTAGTCACCTTGCTTATCTTCAACGTTGGAAGCAATTTTGTCGAAATGAAGTAATGCCACTGCTTCGATACTGGATTGAGAGATGCAGATGGGAAACTAATATATCCATTCTCCCTGATTTCTCATTCCTCATTCTCATCCGTTAAATATCGATACACATCATTCATATTATCCTTCGTGGCATTGAAATTAGAGTAATGGCAAATAGGAACGTTTTCAATCATGAAGAGATTATTGATTCGTGCAGGAGTGAACTGCACAAATCTACCACATACAAATACAAACCCTTGGTTGATCCCGTGAAGATTTGCATAGAATTCTTTCACGATAGGAACAACAATGGCGGCGGTAGTGAAACAAAGGACTTCCCAACGTCTCTCCTTAATAGATTCTTCAGTTCTAGTTGTAGGATTATCCATACCTCAATTTATGAAGCCCCTTTCCTTGATAATCTGACTTTTCATCATCACATTGCTGAACAAACGCTGCGCTTCGAAACTTATGAACTTCCTTCTATTGCAAATGTGAGATCGAGAGGGTTCAATGCATAGGAATCCATAGGAATCGATTTGGTATTGGTGGTTTTCATTTTTCTGGAGTTAAGAAGTCAAAAATGGAGTTTGGGGAGTTATAAGAATGTAGATCTCGCCAAAAACCACCAAAACTCGTGTTTTGAAACTTAAAAACCGTCAAACAGAATTTGGGTGCTGGCGGTGCTCAAACAGACAAGTTCGGTAGGGCAAAAATGACAGGGCACCGGCGGCGCCCACTTTGGCGCCGGCGGTGCCGGTGGTAAAAAACTTTCACTGAATTTCTTTTGATCCAAAATATTCCAATATCTCGATTCGATCTATCATTTATCAACTTTTTAAGTATTTATGAGTAATTAGGATTCAGAAACAACTATCTAAAAAGCATAACTAAAACAAACAAGTAAACATACAACAAAGATACATATGGGTTGCCTCCCATAAAGTGCTTGGTTTAACGTCGTCAGCCCGACAAACCATTCAGTTAATTGAGATGACTTAGCATCAAAACCTCTTTGAAATCAGGTTGTAACCCATCAAAGTAAGGCTTTAATCAATGCTCACTAACCTTGAAAATCTTCCCAGTATTAGGATCTTTAATATCAACAGCTCCAAAAGAATGAACTTTTACGAATGTAAAAGGACCTAACCATTTAGACTTGAGCTTTCCAGGAAATAACTTTAATTTTGTGTTGTATAATAAAACCTTTTGTCCAAACTCCAAGTTCTTTTTCAATATCTTCCGATCATGCCATAATTTCATTTTCTCTTTGTAAATCCTATCATTGTGATAAGATGCATTTCTATTCTCTTCCAATTCATTTAATTGCATAAATCTTTTCTCTCCAATGTTTTTCAAATTAAAATTTAATTCTTTTATCGCCCAATATGCTTTATGCTCTAATTCAACTGGTAAATGGCAAGTCTTACCAAACACAAGTCTATAAGGAGACATTCCAATATGGGTTTTTAATGCAGTTCTATAAGCCCATAAAGCAGTATCTAATCGAGTAGACCAATCTAATTTATGATTATCCACAGTTTTCTCCAAAATTCTTTTAATTTCAAGATTAGATACTTCTGCTAAACCACTAGTCTGGGGATGATAAGCAGAAGAGATTCTATAAATAATATTATACTTCTCACTTAATCTCTTAATTTGATTATTCCTGAAATGGGATCCACCATCAGTTATGATCACTCTCGGCATTCCATATCTTGTAAGTATATTTTTCTCTAAAAATTTTGAAACACTCCGAACATCACATCTTGGTAAAGCAAAAACTTCAATCCATTTCGAGACATAATCAACAACAACCAATATATATAGATTTCCAAATGAAGGAGTAAATGGTCCCATGAAATCTAATCCCCATGTCAGCATATTTTAAGTTGTGTGTTTTGAAAAGGAGGTCGCTTACAAAAGTTGTCGGTGAATTTTAAATTTTAAATTTAATTTAAATATATATAATTTGGAAAGTAGCATTTGATTTTGTAAATAATTTTAAGTTTGAAAATTTTAAGATATGAAATCAAACCAATCTCACATCCCAAATAGTTTATATAAACGAGCACCACACCACAAACCGTGTATCTATCCCGAAGAATAGACACACTACTTGATGATGGGGTTCGATTAAATAAACTAGAAGATTTGTGACATCCGTTTGGTCTGCGAACCAATTTTATAAGCTGATAAGTTCCCCTGCTTAATATAAATGAATTAAGCAGGGTTTATATTACCTGGGTTTTTAAAGTTCCCTATAAGGGCAAGCCCTTATAGTTAATTACATCTTAAATAACGGGAATTATTTAAGAAAACTCTCGATAATGATCAGTGGTTCTACTTTCAAGAATTTCAAAGTTTAAGGTTTTCAAAGGATTAGATTTTGGAAATTTCATAGGGGATTAGTTCAAATTTGGAACAATTTATTTTAAGAGTCCAATGGAAGAGAGGTAGGAGAAGCTGAGGATCCAAGAAGAATCTTGGCAACTTCCCAAACTATCCTATTATTTGGCTTCAATTTGGGAGTTTATTTAATGTTATAATCCTGCCAATTTTAATTAATTAGGACTTATATTCGTACGACATGATAACACAAAGAGCCTCGAAGATGTGACGGTTTATGTCGTACCAAATGACTACCTCGGAATCCTAAAACTGGTTAGGGCTTAATTTACATAACATGATTATGTAAATACCTAACAAAGAGGTTAAGGGTTTATGTTGCACTAGGCAGATGACCTCGAAATCCTATGGCTTGTTATTTAATTCTAAGAAAGGTTTTGCGGAAGTAGACTCAGGTTTTACTGACGAAGATAGCTGTGCTGCCCGCCGTGCTCCAAGCTCCTTGTTGTTGCAGAGGTTTAATTGTAGAAGGTGAAAATCAGGAGATGAGAGAAGTGTTTTGGTTTAGAAAATTTTTAAAATCTGAATGTCTTTAATGTTTTATTAGGGGAATCTTAAAGTTGATTATAACAACACCAGTTAAGATCCCACGGTTCCATCATTCCGGCACCATTATTTTTATCGGATTCACTTAGTCCGGATGAATTTTCTAAACTCAGCTCGAATGAGTTCCACACTTTCATTTAGACCGTGGGAAATTCCGTTAGCAATACGTAGGTTACATCATCTGAGGTATTCCCGATCATCCAACAAGACATTTTAATTTAGTTATAGTTATAGTTTTGTGTTCTGTTTGTGATATTTTGAAATGTTGTGGCGGTGAATTTTATCTTGTTGTGATTTTTAATTTAGTTTTGGGTTTCAGTTTTGTGGCTATCCTAAAGGTTTCAGTTTTCATGCAACAATCTTGTTTAACATGCAAGAAAAGTAAAGCACAATACATGTAAGTAACTTGCAATAAAATAAAAGCGTACCTAGAGGGTCTTCCCGTCATTCCAAGCTACACTTAAAGCACATGTGAAGGCATTTATATATATTTGCAAGAAAACACCTAGGTAAAGCTAAGGGAAGGTTTTGGTTGTCTACCAAAGTCCTAATCCTATTGCTAGTCAATCCCTACGATGTCTAGGTTCTTTTGTATTTTGTTAAGGATGATTTTCTTCATCAAAGGACAATCAAGTTTAGTTGTTCTTCTAAAACATCTCATCATATTGAGAAAGTGCTTAGGACGAATCTTAAGCATCTTTTCAATATTTCTGAGATTATTTCGAGTCTAAATGAATTTTTATTGTAGAGATGATTCAATCATCCAGAAATTTTTAGTTAAGTTTTAACTCTTGCTCAGTGAATTTAGCACATTTGATTATCCTATAAGTAAAGTGACATTTCACTTGATACTTTACTTAAGAGTTATAATAATGAAAACCTTTAGGGGGCAAATCAGTTTGTTAAAGAATTTAATGATTTAAAATTGGAATTGGTGATTTAAAGTGATTTAATTTATTTATGAAATTCTAATAATTTAAGTTTAGGATAGTGTTCAAGTTATTTTATTCTTAAATGTTTTAAACCATTTGAATTGAAAGAGGAGTTTAAATTATTTAATTAAGACTTTAATGATTTAATTTTTAATTTAATTGCAATATTCTAGATTAACTTTTAATTGGTTTGATTTTCTTTATTAAGAATCATTTTTTTTGAAATTGATCTTGATTGTTTCAAGTCTGCTTTAAATTTTCTTTCAAGTGATTTTTGAAATTAATTTTAGTGTTTTAAATTTATTTCAATTTGATTATTAAATTACTTAATGTTTCAAGCTTAATTTAATTAAAGGTTACTTTCTTTTAATTATCATCTTAAGTTTAATTAAGAGTTAAATATTATTAAAGTAATTCATTGAGGAATTTTAAATTAAAGAATTGATATCTTCTTAAATCAAATCCCTAATCTTAATAATCCAAAATTTTAATCTATTCTTCCAAAATTTAAATTATTTAATTAATTAAAATTTACTTTAAATATTTTCAAGATGATTAATGGGTTTCTACCCCTTAATTCCCTAGGTTTCAATCATCTAATGAAAATTTTAAAATCAAATATTTTACCCTCGCCTTGATTAAACCTAAATATTAGTTAGGGTTAAAATTCTTTAATTACCTTTATGCCCCTTTTAAGCTTGTTCATTTCATAACTCATCAAATTAAGCTTAAATGAACTTAAAATTTTTATGTCACTTTACTCACATGTCAATTAAGACATTAGGGAGAAGATGTGATTTTTCTGAATTTAATTTAATTTATGTAATTATTTTAATGAAAAATAGGGATTTTTAATGGAAATTCAACAATATGACCAAGGTAAGGTTTCTATCCTTAGGAAAATTATGGGATATTTCTACTAACTAGAGGAACACTTGGACCAATTTTGGTGATTTTTTGAATTATATTTTATTTATTATAATTATTTTGAGTTTTGGAGTGTTAATTAATTATAAAATAAAATTAAAGTTGAAAAATGAATTTTATATTTTTCGTAAGTCCCTATAACCTCAAGGAGTTTAGAGAAGCAAATTTTGTATTTTTCTAATTTTTCTTTGATTTATTAGAATTAATTTGGTGAAAAGGTTGGAAAATCCATTTTTTAATATTAAAAATTGTCTTAAGCATTTAAAATTCAATATGTTAACCAAGAGACTTCAGAAAAATATTTAGTTTATTCCTAAGTGATTAGGAGTCAAAATATGTCATTTTTGTTATTTTTTATTATTTTTATGTTTTTTTATTATTTTTTAATTATTTAAAAAATTAAAATAAGGTTGAAAATGAAGATTTTTGAAAAATTCCAATATTAATTTTCTTAGATTTCTCTGATATCAGAGAGCCCACAAAACCATTTTGGTGAATTTTTAAAATGTATTTTTAGAGTTATGAATTTTTAAAGTTTAATTTTGGTCATGTAACTTAATTAATCCATTTAATGGGGTTAAACATTTCCAATGGATTCCAAATTTTTATGTGAGGTCCCTCTGATCCTAAAGATCAGTAGAGAATTATTTTCAAATTATTTTGATGTGTGGTTAACCCTAATTAATTAAAGTTCAGTTTTGAGTAATTAGGCCAATTATGGTTATTCTTAATGAATTAACTCAAAACATAATTATCCTAGGGTCCTCTAGTCCTCAGAAACCTCCCTAAATTTTCCTAGAATTTTCTAAGCAATATGCTAATTAATGGAATTAAAATACCAAAAATAATGACATAAACTTGAAAAATACATAACTTACAATAGAGATAACCTATGATCTTAAAAAATTCAGGGAATGTTCCCAAGATAAGAGGCATCAAAAGCCCTATGGTCTCATGCCATGGTGAATTGTCTATGCAAATGGAGAATTAAAATATTGAAATGAGTAAATAATTAATTAAAAATAAAATACTCATCAAATTAACTCAATTCTTTTTCCACATTATTCTCCTCTGTTCACTGAGTAAGAGGCTATTTTTATTTTATTTTATTGATTTTTCTACACAAAGATATGGATTTTCTAAGTTTCAGGCATTTAATTAAATCATAAACTCCATATTTTCCAACTTATTCGACTCAGCGCAACGGCAACCTTAGCGTCTCCAAAGCTCCACGCGGCGTGCTCCCATTCGCCGCCGCCATCTGACTTAGCGCCACGCGGCCTGCGGTTCAGATACCTTTACCTGGTCTGACGCAATCTGAGCTGTCCAGTTGATACACGCTCGATTCAACGGCGGCTGGTCGTCGTCTCCGACTGGTGTGCACCCGTGACCGTCCACACTCAAACCCTAATATCTCCCTCATTTCTCAATGGATTTTCGTGTTCTTATACTCTATGGATTCGTCTTGAAGAGACGAACACATCCATATGGTTTACATGCATTGAAATCAACTCAAACGAAATGGAGAATCACTGGAAGCTCTTGGGGAGGAGGAGTGTCCATACATTGGTTCATGAGGTGAGGCCTCAACTGAATGTGCTTGGCACGTTCGTTGGAGCTGGAAGAGCCTAGGGATGAAGCCTCTGGCCCTATTTAAAGGTCTAAGTATGAAAGTGACCAGACCCGATTTCAGACTTTGGAGGCTAGAGCAAATGGGTGGCCTGGAGAGGAGGCTTTCACTGGGGAACTCCTTCTCTTGGTCTAGTGCAGGTGTGGGTGAGTTTAATTTGATTTTAGTGGAGGTTTGAGAGATGTCCTGTTCTGGCCTGAGAATTAAGCTCCAAAATTGAGCTCAATCAATGGGATTTAGGGCAGGAGAACAGTCGGGATGGATTGCTCTTGGCTAGGGGAAGCTCTGTGAGGAGTTTGGAGGGATTCTATGAAGGTTCATTTCAGCCAACCTTTTGGCTGAGAGGGGGTGGCTTGTTTAAATAGGCATGGCCAGGGCCTCCTGGGGGTTTGATGGCTTGGATCAACTGCTCTGGTGAAGAGAAGAACAGTTGCAGTGGCCATTGGGCATGGGACAACTCAGCTAGTTTGAATTGAATTTTTGAATCCATTTAGACCTCTCGCCCATGGTGTTTTCCGGCGACCTGGTGGCTGGCCGGCCAGGGTCAGGTCACCATCCTGATCAGGAGGGTCAGGACTTGAAGTTTGTGGGTTCAATTGGCCAATGCCAAGTGTAAAGAGGTTTGATTTAAGTGGTAAGGGGGAAGGGTCATTTTGGGTTCGAATGGATCATGTCATGGCTTAGGGCTTGGTGCACCATCCAAAGCTCGATTTTGGGCCGAGGGAGGTCAGGTGAGTTAGCTTATGAAGAGTGGTGGAGTCCCCATCAAGATTATTTGGATTAGTTTTGGGTTAAGGGGAATCATGGGTAGGGCTAATGACTTTTAGAGAGTGCTTAAAGGATCTCCTCCTTTTGCCATTTGGGGAGTGATGACAAGTCTATGGCTCCTCATGGCTTACATATGGCTTATGCATGGCTCCATGGCTCCATTTGGCTTGGGGTCAATGTTGACCTCATTTTTGATGAGGTCTTTTGCTCCTCTCTTTAGTACTTAGGATCTAGCCTTAGGCTTTTCTTTTGACTAATCTTAGAGGACTAGAAATGGAACCCACCCTTTAGAAATTCAAACTACTTCTTAACTCCCTGCTAACCCCACAAGCTTGATTGTAGACCCCTAATCACCTAGAGGGTTGAAATCAAATGTGGAGGTTTAAAGGATGAGTTCCCTATAAGACCTTTTTGGCCTTAGGAATACCCTGGGTGGTCTGGTCGCAGTGAGGGTTGACTTGCACATACACTACACTCTCACACACATTCCAAGTCCTAAAACCACACTCTCACCCAACTTGACTTCCTGAATCATGTAGGTAATTCATATGGATGGTCCTTAACCCCTAAGCCCCTGGCTAAGAGGGTTAGGAACAATATAGTGAATGCCTCAAATGAGTCCTCTCATGGATTATATGGGCTTAATATGGCTTCATGGCTTCATGGCTTCATGGCTCAACCAAAATGATTCCATTTCACTCACATTTGATCAATCTTTTTTTTTTTCAAAATTTCAAATTTTGACCCCCGGGGCCCCGGACCCACCAAACCTACCAAATGTCTTTGAAATGACCCAAGATTTGCAAAATTGCCTAAATTACCCAAGGTCCCTTAAAATCAATCCTAAACACTTTCCACCATTCAAATTGACCATCTTTGGCCAAAAATACCAAAATTTCCAAAAATACCCCTAAACCCCCCAAAATTACCAAAATACCCTTTTACCCCAAAAATCCAAAAAATTCAGAAAATTCCTAAAAAATTACAGAAAATCCAAAATATTCCTAATTTCATTTTGTTCAACTAAACCATGGGACAATTTTTCAAATTTACCTCACTTTTACCAAAACCCCCAATTTGACCCATTATTAAACCAAGTGAACCCAATGTCAAACCAAACCACCCCAATTGGCCTCAATTTTGGTCCAATTCAATTCTAAACTTCAATTAAATATCCCCAATATCAATTTAGACCAAATCCAAGTCCAATTTGATTGAAATTTGAGCCCAATTTCAATTTGAAGCCTAAGGCCCAATTTTGGCCCATGACCTAAACCTAGCTCAAAACATCCCAATTCAACTCCAATTGGCCCCAAATCTTTTCTAAGGCCTTCCTAATACCCCCATAAACAAAAAGATAACTTGATTTGCCCAAAATTTGAACCTAAACTCCACCCAAACCTAACCCAAAACCAAAATCCCTTAGATTGACCTAAGCCCAAACCTAACCCAAATGGGCCCAAATCCCAAAATCAAAGCCCAACCAAAGTTGAAAACTCTTTGTGACACTCCCATAAACATTTCTCAACATTAATTTTACATCAAATCTAACTTTAGCCCAACCTTAAACCAAGTTAGCCCAAATTGACCCAATTTGGCCCCTTTACTAAAAGACCCACATTAAACCCAATTCAATTCAAAATCACTTCAAATTTATTCCAAGTCACTGATGACACATCCCTAAACTAAACCCAACATTTATTTGGCATTGTACTTCACAAAACTTTCATCCAAAAGCCCATTTTAAAATCTAAAAGCCCACTTCCATAAAGCCTTTAAAAGCCCATTTTCACCAAAATTCAAAAAGCCCAAAATCCATTCCAAAGCCCACATGAGATTTCCTCTCATCATCCCTTTGATTTAAATCATTCCCTATGTTTCAAACTCATCATCAAATTATCCTAAATTAAGCCTCATGCCAATTTCCCCTAAATTCATCAAAAATCCCAAAATCCATTTCCATGTAAATGAGCCAAGCCATCCCTAAACCAAATGGAGTCCTTGGAGCCATGCACAAGACACATGAAAGCCATGAGAGCTTTGACTTATCACCACTCCCTAAATGGAAAAAGATGGAAACCCTTTAATGATTCCCTTAGGAGTGATTAAACACTCCCATGTATCCCCTAATCTTGCTTAAGCCTAAATTGTACTTGGATTGTGACTTGACCCCACTAATCAAGCTGACCCAAGTGACTTTCTCTTCAGCCCAAACCAGCCTTGGGGAGGTGCACCTAGCCTAAACCATGAGTTGACCAAACCAAGCCCAAAATGAGCTTCCCCCTATGCCATTTAAATCAAACCCTTTACACATGTCAAACCCCAATTGATTGCACCAACTTCCAGCCCTGACCCCACTGAGTCAGATGGTGACCCATGCCTGGCCGGCCAGCCACCACAGCCACCGGAAAACACCAGGCTGAGAGCCTTATTTGGCTTCAAAAAAATTCAAACCCACTGGCTGAGCTGTCCCAACCCAAATGGACACCATGGCTATTCTTCTCCTCCCCTGAGCAGCTGATCCCAGCCTCCAATTGCCCCTGGGAAGCCCTCCAGCCACCTCTATTTAAACACCACCACCTCTCGGCCAAAGGAGGTGTTGAACAAAACCTTACCAAAACTCTGCCAAAATCACTCCAGATCCCTCTCCAGACATAGAGAACTTGATCCCCACTGAAATCTAGCCCTAAAATCCTCTCTGTGAGCTCAATTTTGGAGTTGAAAATCCACCAAAAAAATAGGACACTTCACCACAGTGAGCCAATATTCAAATTGATTGACCCTACAACTTCACCGGACCAAGAGGAGAAGTTCTCCAGCAAAAGCCCCCTCACCAGGCCAGCCATTGCTTCCAACCTCCAAGCTTTGTGATCGGCCTTGGTCACTTTCATACCTAGACAATCCCCCAGAGCCAGAGACTTCATCTGGAGCTTGCCTGGACTCAATCGAAGGTGACACAACCCTCAGATCGAAGCTTCACCTCTCTGAGCAAAGGTATGAACTCATTCTTCCTCCCGAGCTTCCAGCAACTCTTCATTTTGTTTGGGTTGATTTCATAGCTTATAAACCGTATGGATGTGTTTGTCTCTTCAAGAAGAATTGATAGAGTATAAGAACTCAAAAATCCATTGAGAATCGAGAGAGATATTAGGGTTTGAGTGTGGATGGTCACGGGTGCACACCAATCGTAGAGGATGACCAAGAGTCGTTGGATCGCGCGTGTATCGAGCAAACGGTTGAGATCAAGCCGAACAGCGGAATGGTACGTGAACCGTGGGCCCCTGGAGCGCTGAGTTAGATGGCGGCGGTGAATCATGGAGCGACGCATGGGCTTTCGATCCGCCATAGGATGACGCGGCGTCGAGTCGGAGAAGTAGAAAATTAGGGTATTTTTGAATTATTTAAATACCAGAACTTCAAAAATTCATATCTTTGCATAGAAAAATCATAAAAATAAAATAAAAATACCCTCTTGCTCAGTGAACAGAGGACAATAATGTGGAGAAGAAATCAAGTTAATTGGATGAGTATTTTATTTTTAATAATTTATTTACTATTTTCAATGTTTTGATTCTCCATTTGCATAGATAATTCACCATGGCATGAGACCATAGGGCTTTTGAAGCCTCTGATCTTGGGAACATTCCCTAAATTTTTCAAGGTCAGAGGCCATCTCTGTGAAAAGTTATTGATTCTTCACGTTCATGTCACTGTTTTAGGTATTTTAATTCCAATAATTAGCATGTTGTAAAATAAATTCTAGGAAAATTTGGTGATGCTTCTTAGGGCCAGGGGACCCTATGAAAAATATATTTTGAGTTAATTCATTCATAATAACCTTAATTGGCCTAAATCCCTAAAATTGAATTTGAATTAATTAGGGTTAATCACACATCAAATTGACTTAAAAAAACTTCTCCATTACTCTTTAGGGTTAGAGAAAACTAACATAAAATTTTGAAATCAATTGGACTTGATTAACCCCACCAAATGGATTGATTAAGCCTCATAAGCAAAATGGAATTTTAAAAATTCATAACTCCAAAAATACTTTTAAAAAATTCCCAAAAATGGTTTTGGAGCTTCTCCAATATTAGGGAAGTTCAGAAAAATTAAAATTAGAATTTTCTAAAAAAAGTTGATTTTTCACAGTATTTTAATATTTTAATAATTTAAAAATAATAAAAATCATAAAAATATTAAAAATCATAAAAATGTCACATTTTGACTCCTAATCATTTAAGAGCAAACCAAATATTTTTCCTAAGTCCCTAGGATGAGATATTGAATTTTAAAGGCTTAATGTAATTTTTAATATTAAAAAATGAATTTTCAACCTTTTTCACTAAAATAATTCTAATAAAAAAAAAAATAGAAAATTAGAAAATTTCTTTCTTTGGACTCCTTGAGTTCAAAGAAATTGAAGAAAAATATAAAATCTAATTTTCAAGTTTTATTTTATTTTAAAATTAATTAATACTCTATAAATCAAAATAATTATAATAAATAAAATATAATTCAAAAAATCACAAAATTTGGTCCAAGTGGTCCTTTGGTCATTAGGAACATCCCATAATTTTTTAAAGGACAGAAACCTTTCCTTGGTCATGTTGTTGAATTTTCTTTGAAAACCCTTATTTTCTACTAAAAATAATTATATAAATAAATTAAATTCTGAAATATCACATTTTCTCCTCTAATGTCTTAATTGACATGTGAGTGAGGTGACATAAAAATTTCAAATTTATTTGAGCTCAATTTAGTGAGTTATGAAATAAATAAGCTTAAAAGGGCATAAGCGTAATTAAAAATTTTAACCCCTAATTAAAACTTTAGGTTTAATCAAAATGGGGGGTAAAATATTTGATTTTAACTTTCTCTTGGATGATTGAAACTTAGGGAAATTAAGGGGTAGAAACCCATTAATCACTTTAAAAATATCAAAATGAAACTTTAATTAATTAAATAATTTAAATTTTGGAAAGAATATATTTAAAATTAAATTAAATAAGTCACTTTAACAATATTTAGTTCTTAATTAAAAATTAAAATAATAATCCAAATTAACAATTAAAACTAGAATTAAATTAAATTAAATTTAAAATATTGAAACTAAAATTAAAACTAAAATTAAATTAAATTAAATTAAAATTAAATTAAAATTAAAGTTAAACTAAAATTAAAATTAAATTAAAATTAAATAAAATAAAATTAAATTAAATTTAAATTAAATTAAAATTAAATTAAATTAAATTGAATTAAAATCACTTAACAACAAACCTAAGTGAAATCATTAAGAGTTAAATCAAAATATATCAATAATTTCAATACCTTTTCCTATCTAAGTAAATTTAAAACATGAACATCAATTTGAAATACTAAGATAATTGAAAATGTAAAGATTTAAATTAAATCTAGAATAATTTGAACACTATTCCAAACTTAAAATTATTAATTAAAACCTCATAATTAAATTAAAACACTTTAAATCATCAACTCAAACTTTAAATTAAGAATTATTAAAATTCTCGATAAACCAACTTGCCCTTAAAGGTTTTAATTATTATAAATCTTAAATAGAGTATTAAGTGAAATGTCACTTCATTCATCAGGTAATCAAATACCCAAGTTCACTGAGCAAGAGACAAATTTTAACTAAACTCCTGGATGATTAATTCATATGTGCAACTAAATTAACTTGGACTCAAAATAATCCCAGAAGTATTGAAAAGATGTTTAGGACTCGTCCTAAACACTTCCTCAATATGACGGGATTTTTTAGAAGAACAATTGAATATAATTGTTCTTTGATGAAGAAAATCATCCTTAAACCAAACCAACAACCTAGACGTCATAGGAGATGACTAGTTATAGGATTAGGATTCTGGTAGATAACACCCTTTCCCTTAGCTTTACCAAGGTATTTCTTGCAAAATATGTTTAAATGCTCTAATATGTGTTTTAAGTGCAGCTTGGGATGACAGGAAGACCCTCCAGGTACGCTTTTATTTTATTGCAATTTACTTTATTACAATTTACTTACATGCACTGTACTTTACTTTTCTTGCATGTTAAATAAGACTGTTGCATGAAAACCAAAAACTTTAAGATAGTCCCTGAACTGAAACCAAAACTAAATTAAAAGTCATTGCAAGATAAAATTCACCGCCACAACATTCCAAAATATAAAACAACTCAAAATTTAATCACAAACAGAACAACAAAACTACAATTGCAACTAAATTAAAACGTCTCGTTGAATGATCGGGAATACCTCGGATGATGTAACCCACTTGTTGCTAACGGGATTTCCCACGGTCTAAATAAAAGTGTGGAACTCATTCGGTTGAGTTTAGCAAATTCATCTGGACTAAGTGAATTCGATGAAAATAACGGTGCCGGGATGACGGAACCGTGGGATCTTAATCGGTTCTGTTTAAACAACTTTAAGATTTGTTTTAATTAAAATATTAAAAACTCTTGGATTTTAAGATTTTCTGTAAACCAAAACACTTCTCTCATCTCCCGATTTATGACTTCTAAAACTAAACCTCTACAACAACAAGGAGCTTGGAGCACAGTGGGCAGCACGACCATCGTCATCAGCTAAACTCGGATCTACTTCAGCAAAACCATTCTTAGAATTAAATAACCAAGCCATAGGATTTCAAGTTAGTTTGCCTAGTGTAGCATAAATCCTCAACTCTTCGTTAGGCATTTGCATGATCATGTTGCGTAAATTAAGCCCTAACTGGTCTTAGGACTCCGAGGTAGTCGTTTGGTACGACATAAACCCTCACCTCTTTGAGGCTATTTGTATGATCATATTATACAAATATAAGTCCTAATTAATTAAAATTGGCAGGATTGCAATATTAAATAAATTCCCAAATTGAAGCCAAATAATAGGATAGTTTGGGAAGTTGCCAAGATTCTTCTTGGATCCTCAGCTTCTCCTACTTTTCCTCCTTTGAACTCCTGAAATTAACTGTTCCAAAATTGATCCATTCCCTATTGAAATTCCAAAATTCAATCCTTTGAAAACCTTAAACTTTGAAATTCTTGAGAGCAAAACCACTAATCATTATCGAGAGTTTTCTTAAATGATTCCTGTCATTTAAGATGTAATTAACTATAGGGGCTTGCCCTTATAGGGAACTTTAAGAACCCAGGTAATATAAACCTTGCTTAATTCATTTATATTAAGCAGGGGAACTTGTCGGCTTATAAAATTGGTTCGCAGACCAAAAAGATGTCACAAATCTCCTAGTTTATTTAATCGAGCCCCATCATCAAGCAGTGTGTCTATTCTTCGGGATAGATATATGGTTTGTGATGCGGTGCTCGTTTATATAAACTATTTGGGATGTGAGATCGGTTTGATTTCATATCTTAAAATCTTCAAATTTAAAAATTATTTTCAAAATAAAATGCTACTTTCCAAATTATATATATATATTTAAACTAAATTTAAAATTTAAAATTCGCCGACAATTTCTGTTTGGCGACCCCTTTCAAAGTACAACACACAACCTAAAAATATATGCCGACAATTTCTGGCGACTCCGCTAGGGACTAGTTCCGCTCTCCATTTTTGAATAGATGGTTTTTCTTTCATAAATCAATAGTGAGTCCATATTCCTAGTGCACCAAAACTACCATTATTCCATTGGGATACCTCGTTCATTTCTGTCTTGAACGAGTATAGCCAACTCCTCTCGGATTTAGGAGCCACTGTTTAGACACCCCTAAACGGAGAGTTTCCAAGATCCTTTTACCTCTTTTCTGAGGTGGGGTGGACCCCCAATAGGTGTTACTTTAGGAGCGGTCCTTCGAGTCGGGAAGTCTTGCATAAGAATTTCTCTTCCTTTCCAATTCTAAATCGGGCCCTTTACCTTTTCTATAACCTTTTTCCTTCAATCATTTTGTTTCTAACGAAAGAACCTCCTAATAAACAATCTCTTTTAAAAATCACAAATACACTAAGATAAACGAAAATGTGTTCGGTCTCTTTCTTTTTTCTTCCTAAACTTTACGATGAAAAGAAGCATAATTTAGAACTGACATTCGGAATCTGCCCTGCAGAAAATGACTGCCCCAAAGTTAATCTTCTCCTTCACCACTGGTATGGACTTCGCCGTTTACAAGGATGAGCTGCCCGACAATGGAATCATCCATTTCGGACAAGGATTCGGCAACACGGATGTCAAGTTCGCCGATGTCACTCTCTTCACACTAATGGACAAAGTGTCGAAGCGAAGAGCCCGTGATTGAGTTCAACCTGAAATCGACTCAAGAATTCCCTCCCCTGCAAAGGGTTCCAGCTGAAAGAAGTACTACTATTCGTAGAAGGATTGTTGTCTCTACCCCCAACCGATCTAGTCATCTCGGCACCTACCCCGACTTCTGCCAAACTTAAGGGGAAGGAAATCCAAGTCTGTGATGAGCCTGTCACCGTGGAGGGTACAGATTTTGCTACAATACCATCTGTTTTTGAGATTGGGTCCAGTTCGAGAATTGCACCCCTAACTCGGACTCAAAGAAGAAATAGAAACAGAAAGATCGCCAAGATCGAGAAAGCCAGAGCTGCTGAAGTTGCTTTTCTAGAAGAAATTCTCGAGGAAAGAGAAGAACTACCTGAGTATATACCTCTGTTGGAAGGGAGCAGGTTTTACCCTCTCTCTGCCACATCAGAAGAAGAGGATATCCGTAGGATCGCCGCTGCATTACCCCGACCTGCGTACTACAGCAATTACAAGAGGAAAAGGGATAAGACTACGCCATTGGCTCGACTGCTAGCTATTATAGAAAGATTGACAAAGAAAGAAAGATGCCCTGTGTCAGAAATCTTAAGAAGGATAGGACGAGTGCCAGCTAAATCCCACCTCGGACCGCGAATAGAGCTCGTTGCTGCCATAGAGAAACCAAAGAAGAAGATAAAAGCCGGTTCACCCGTTGTTGTATCGGGTCTACAAATTAGGGAGGATACCACCTTCCGGCATATAGCCGACGGATCATCCGGTCCTAGGCTTTCGGCCGCAAGAAGGATGGTATGGCGACCTACTACTCGGCGAGCTAAGACCAAAACAATGTCCCGAGAAGAAAAGTCTCGTCGGGAGACTTGAATCGAAGAAAGTGCTACTTGCGATAAAGGGGACTCCGGAAAGGAAGTTCAACAACCGTCACGAGACAACTGCGAGACCGTGCGGAAAAGGCCACTTAGAGGATGCCATGGACAAATTAAGGACCGACATACGACGATTAGCAAAAGAAAGAGAAGAAAAACTAGAAGATGAAGTTGACTCATCAGAGTTCATGGATGAGGAGTATGCTGAGATCAACATGGTTGAAACGCGAGCATCATCCGCTTCACAAGGTGCTCCAGCAGCTGCAGAAAGAGGTGAACCGAAAGTGATGAGGGCACAGCTTCGGGAAAGAGATGACACAATTTCCCAGATGGCAAAGAGGATGGAAGAGATGGTTGCTGTCGCCTTAGCCACTCTCCAGAGTCAGGTACAACCTCAGAAAGAGACAACCCTAGAAATTATCCATATTGCAGATGGAGGAAAAGAGATCACATCCGTCAAAGGAGACGAACAACCAACGAAAGATCCCGCACAAAGAATGATTCCAGAAAAGGACATTAAGAGCATGGTAGAATATCAGGTGCGAGAGGCCCTAGCACAATCTAAGAGTGGAGCATCTATTCAAACGGGTAGACCTTACCCCGAAGAGTTTGATGCAGTCCAATACCCGAAAGGCTTCATACCACCTCTGTTTAAGACTTTTGATGGGACGGGAAACCCTCGACAGCATGTCGCACATTTTCGTGCTAGTTGTTGCAATGCCGATGGAAGTGATGCTCTACTCTTCTGCCAGTTTGTCAGCAGTTTATCAGGGATTGCCTTCGACTGGTATGTAGAATTGCTGAATGGTTCAGTAAAGACCTTTTCAGAACTAGAGAATCTCTTCGTTAAACGATTTGCTGGGGCTCAGCACCACATCATTATCGGTGATCTATTGGTGGTGCAACAGAAGCCGAACGAGATTTTAGTGGGTTACATACTTCGATGGAGAAACTTAAGCATGAAGTGTGAACCACAGCTTCAAGAACAACATGCAGTCGGCATCCTACTTAAAAGTATCCATGGCCCGATAGCACTTCTCCTTAAAGGATATACAATCAAGACTTTCGAGAAGTTGCTTAGCAAGGCTGGGAGCTTGCAAGAAGAGGCAAAGTAGTTAAGTTTCGTGAACAAGAACGATAAGCAGAAGCCCCTGAAAACATTTGAAAAGAAATCCGGAATCGTCGCGACGAGTAGATAAGGGCAAGCGACCGGTTCGGATATAGTCGGAGGCTGCCACGGTCTAGTTATCAACCACCGTAACGGACTTATCGACAACCTCAACGGAGGCTATCGGCAGACCTCATCCGAGCTATCAGTCGCCTTAGCATTATGAACAACAGCCTCGTTCATCGCGTACCTTAAGAGAACTTCTAAATAGAGAATATCCATTCAAAACCGAAGTAGTAGCGAAGATGTTCCGCAGCTTAATAAAGACACTGGATTTTCGATTGCCGGAGCCCAAGAAGCCGGAGGAAGTCAATAAGAAAGATCATCCGAACTATTGCCCTTACCACCAGATGCTCGGACACAAGATAGAGGATTGCATCACTTTCAAGAGTTGGCTTGATGACAATCTCCGGAGAGATAACATAACGATCCCAAAGGAATACATGAAGGAACCCCAGAAAGGAGGTTCCGTCAACGTTATTTCCACAGACCCCATTGTTCCGATAAACCCATAAACGACTGATGATGGATGGAGTACTGTCTGGACAAGATCATCAAAGAAAATTTTGGATCACATCCAGACCGCTTCGGTATGCGCTTCAACTCAGAGTTTGGAACCTGTCGAGCCGGCACTATCAATTGCGATTGAAGAACCACCCTGAAAGGAGGAGAAGATCGTGGAAGAAAAGAAGACCGAGGCTCCGAAGGATAGACTAGGGGCTGCTTATCTTAGGATGGTTGTTTCCGATTCGGGGGAGAAATCCCTCGAACTCCTGACTCTGTATGATTATCTGCTCGCTCCGGCGGGATCTTATAATGATAAGGGTTATGGCGTTGGCTACGTTTTGACTGTTTCTAACGATTACGTAACTAACGACAACCGACTTAATCCGGATCTCGATTCCAATACAAATAACGATTCTCAAATCATACATAACCTCGATGACCACGACAAAGAAGATGTTCACAAAGGAGGTTAGGAAACCTTAACAAGCAACGAGTCCATTTGTGAATTCTGAGGAGCTCCGATCACAATAGAATTAGAACCATCAGACACCGAAGCAACTTCAGAAGAGCCAGTTGTTCCGATTCAAGAGGAGTCACCGGTAAATTTAGAAGAGATAATAGAGGTCAATCTAAGAAGCGGAAAAGTTCTACCCCCGAGAATGGGTCCAAAGGATAACGGAAAGCAGGTGGTTGCTCAGGAAGAGCCAACCCCAGCAGAAGAACTGCCCATTCGGGAAGAAAATGAAGAACATGGTAATAAAGTGGACTACAATGTGCTAGCCCATCTTAGGAAGCTACCAGCCAAACTAAGCATATACGACGCTCTGATCCTGTCAAAGGAGATGAGAGAGGCTCTGATTAAGGCTTTACTTGATCCAGAGATTTGTTTAGCCCAAATGGCCGGTAATTCCCTCGACGAGGTTTTCTCGTTAAGAGAACAGCGAGGTGTTACCTTCACGGACAATGATCTATTATTGGGAACAGCTGATCACAACCGACCGTTATACATTTCAGTCACTATTAGAAAGTTTACGCTCTCCAGAGTGTTAGTTAATCCGGGAGCATCAATCAACATAATGAATCTTCGGACGCTAGCATATTTGGAAATTGATGCTCGCGAGCTTGAAGCAGACAAGATGCTATTAAGAGGCTTCAACCAAAAAGGAGAAAGAGCTCTTGGATCGATAACACTACTAATGAAGACCGGTGATTTAGCAAAGACAACTGCAAAATTCCACATAATTGATTCTGAGACATCGTTCAATGCTCTACTGGGTCGGCCATGGATCCATGAAAACCGGATAGTACCATCGTCTCTGCACCATGCATAAAGTATTACGAAGGAGGGGAACAGTGCATCAAAGGTGATTTGCAACCGTTCTCCGTGCACGAAATTGGAATTCATGAAGATGCGGCCTACTACGCGCCCCCGAAGAAAATAATATTTTCCAAAAATACCATACCAAATGAAGCAAAAGAAATTTGAGACGATGAAGAACCTGAAGTTCTAGTCCAACAGTTACTCACCACTCCCTTACGGCGAGATGGTGAAGATTTCTCCAGAACTCGCACCCGAGGTCGAGGCCGGGGACGAGGACGTGGAAGAAACGTTGGAACGAGTTGGATAGAAGAAACCGGTCATCGATGTTGATTGGGAGAACAGTTCTGAAGAAGAAGAAGAAGAAATTGAGAAAGAAGCAGTGACAATAAGTCAGAAGGAACCACAATTCAAGATTTCTCTCGAAGATGAAAAGAATGAACAATATAAATCAATGTACGAGAAGATTAACCATTATGTACATACTATGACCCTGACCCCGATCCATTCTAATAAGATCGAGGGTATGGTGGTCAAGGAAGTGCATGGTGGTGGTACTAAACCAATCAAGTTTTACCGTGATGCTTTTTCTTCCAATACTGAAAAAGATGTACAATTTGAAGATGTTACTTCATCTGAATTAATGGAACTACCTTTTGAGTGGTACTTTCCCTGTGTTCAAAATTTAATTCAACGTGGTGTCTTACCTCGACAATGGACAAAAGGCCGATCACAACACTTTGAAAAAGTATGGAATAATGCCGGTCGGCCTCCCAATTCAAAACATGGTCTCGGGTTCGGCACAGTAGGATCAGTTGATGATACGGGATTTTGCTTGGTTGTCACTTGCGAACCAAATAAAGAGTGCTTGGAAGCTTCAGAAGATCTTGAGGATCTACCAATCAACGACGCTCCACCATAATTCGAGGAAGAAATCAAATCTACTACAGACGAGTTAACGGAAGTTAACTTAGGTACTAGCGAAAAGCCTAGGCCTACCTTTGTAAGCTCCTTACTCAATAAAGAAGACTCCGAAGACAAAATCAAGCTATTAAGGGAATTCAAGGACAGTTTTGCTTGGAGTTACGACGAAATGCCAGGATTAGTTCCAGAAGTCGCAGTTCATACACTGCTGTTCTAGTCAGACAAGCCCCCAGAAGAATGCGTCTAGAAATTGAGCAACAAGTAATAGCCGAAGTTAAGAAGCTAATAGACGCTAAATTTATCCGTGAAGAACAATACCCAACTTGGTTAGCCAACGTGGTACCAGTCAGAAAAAAGAATGGACAGATCAGAATCTACGTGGATTTCAGAGATTTGAATAAAGCATGTCCAAAGGATGAATTTCCACTACCAATCCCAGAGCGATGATCGACATTTCTTCAACGCATGAAATCTTCTCCTTCATGGATGGATCATCAGGATACAACCAGATAAAGATGGCACCAGAAGACGAAAAACTCACGGCATTCAGAACGCCGATCGGAGTGTATTGCTACACAGTAATGCCATTCAGACTAAAGAATGCAGGAGCAACATACTAAAGAGCGATGACGAAGATTTTTGATGATCTCATTCACAACCAAGTTGAGTGCTACATGGATGATGTGGTCATCAAATGCAAACTGAAGGAAGATAACTCTGTATGATTTGAGAATTGTTTTCGAGCGACTAAGACAATACAACCTTAAGATGAATCCCTTAAAATGCACCTTCGGCGTCACCTCGGGGAAATTCTTAGGATTTGTTGTCCGACATCGCGGGATTGAAATCGATCCAGAAAAGATTAAAGCTATTTTAGAAATGCCTCCTCCCAAAACTTTGAAACAACTACGATCCTTTCAAGGGAAGTTGGCATATCTTCGACGCTTTATCTCGAACTTGTCGAGTAGGTGTCGACCCTTCTCGGCATTAGTTAAAAAGGACGCCAAATTCGTTTGGGATGAGAAATGCCAGCGGGCTTTCAAGGACGTTAAGCAATATTTAATGACACGTTCTGTCTTAGCAGCCCCAGTCTTAGGTAGACCGTTGATACTTTATATCGCGGCTTTAGACGACTCCTCAGAGCCTCGCTAGCCCGGAGTCGATGATGAGGGAAAAGAAAATGCTCTCTACTACTTAAGCCGTCGTCTAATTCCGATGGAAGTAAAGTATCCTCCTATTGAGAAGCACTGCTTGCCCTGATCTTCGCCGCACAAAAGCTCAGGCATTACATGCTTTCTCATAAGGTCAACCTTGTTTCTTACTATTCAGACATGGATTTTTTGAAAGACGCTTTTGAATGGATCAACAATAAGTTTACACAGTCCGTTTTGGATTTACATGGATTGTATGAGACATTAAGTTTCTGAGGAAAATGTCATCATGACTAGATCAAGTTGTATGATGTACTTTCAGCAAGTTGGAATGAAAACAACTACGTCATATTTTGCCTTCACCTCTTTTTGTGCAAATTGATTGGAAACGCCATTAGAGTTAAATGAAATTTGAACGAAGAACAGAAAATAAAAGAAAATAAATGAGAATTTTCCTAAAATTCTAAATATTAAAATGAACTTCAAATTCACATGAACATTAAATAAATAACAAAAATAAAAAAATGGGATCGTTAAAGGACAAAAAAAATGAATTTATATCTCAAATTGAATTCCGATCTGAATCCTCAGATTTGAACCTTTCAGTTCTTTCCTCAATTGAAATCTGTTTGAAACTCTTTTGAAATTTGAATATTTTTCTCGACTTATTGCTAAGTCAAGTCTTTTCAGCTTGGTACACTTACCAGCTCCTTTCAATTCTCTTTCTTCTGTGGCTTAGAGGATCGACTAGTTCTATTGACACGGAGCCACGAACTTTGTTCGATTTGGTTCTGATGGCATGAGACTGGGTCCCTCTTCATACAGATGAATCATCGAGATTGGTGCCCGTTTCCACTTCTCATTAAAAATTCCGAGATTGGTACCTAAATTCCAGTTCTCTTCCTTCGAGGTCGGTACCTAAATTCCGACTCTCATTCGAGATCGATACTTAAATTTTGATTCTCTTTCGAATTGATACCTAAATTTCAATTCTAGATTCCGAGATTGGTACCTAAATTCCAGTTCTCTTCCTTCGAGGTCGGTACCTAAATTCTGACTCTCATTCGAGATCGATGCTTAAATTTCGATTCTCTTTCGAATTGATACCTAAATTTCAATTCTAAATTTTCGAGACTGGTACCTAAATTCTAGTTCTCTTCCTTCGAGGTCGGTACCTAAATTCTGACTCTTATTCGAGATCGATACTTAAATTTCGATTCTCTTTCGAATTGATACCTAAATTTCCATTCTAAATTCCGAGACTGGTACCTAAATTCCAGTTCTCTTCCTTCGAGGTCGGTACCTAAATTCCGACTCTCATTCGAGATCGATACTTAAATTTCAATTCTCATTCGAATTGATACCTAAATTTCAATTCTAAATTCCGAGAGTCGATACCTAAATTCCGGTTCTCTTCCTTCGAGGTCAGTACCTAAATTCCGACTCTCATTCGAGATCAATACTTAAATTTCGATTCTCTTTCGAATTGATACCTAATTTTCAATTCTAATTTCCGAGACTGGTACCTAAATTCCAGTTCTCTTCCTTCGAGGTCGGTACCTAAATTCCGACTCTCATTCGAGATCGATAGTTAAATTTCGATTCTCTTTTGAATTGATGCCTAAATTTTAATTCTAAATTTCTGAGACTGGTACCTAAATTCCAGTTCTCTTCCTTCGAGGTCGGTACCTAAATTCCGACTCTCATTCGAGATCAATACTTAAATTTCGATTCTCTTTCAAAGTGATACCTAAATTTCAATTCTAAATTCCGAGACTGGTACCTAAATTCCAGTTCTCTTCCTTCGAGGTCGGTACCTAAATTCGGACTCTCATTCGAGATCGATACTTAAATTTCGATTCTCTTTCGAATTGATACCTAAATTTCAATTCTAAATTCCGAGACCGATACCTAAATTCTAGTTCTCTTCCTTCGAGGTCGGTACCTAAATTCCGACTCTCATTCGAGATCGATACTTAAATTTTGATTCTCTTTCAAATTGATACCTAAATTTCAATTCTAAATTTCTGAGACTGGTACCTAAATTCCAGTTCTCTTCCTTCAAGGTCGGTATCTAAATTCCGACTCTCATTCGAGATCGATACCTAAATTTCGACTCTCTTTCGAATTGATACCTAAATTTCAATTCTAAATTCCGAGACTGGTACCTAAATTCCAGTTCTCTTCCTTCACTATCGATACCTAAATTTCGATTCTCTTTCGAATTGATACCTAAATTTCAATTCTAAATTCCGAGACTGGTACCTAAATTCCAGTTCTCTTCCTTCGAGGTCTGTACCTAAATTCCGACTCTCATTCAAGATCGATACCTAAATTCTGATTCTCTTTCAAATTGATACCTAAATTTCAATTCTATATTCCGAGACCGGTACCTAAATTCCAATTCTCTTCCTTCGAGGTCGGTACCTAAATTCTGACTCTCATTCGAGATCGATTTCTAAATTTCGATTCTCTTTCAGGTTTGATACTTAAATTCCAAATCTCACTCTCTCGAGATCGATACTGAAATTCGATTCTCACCCATTTTTCGTCGATACTTAAACTCTGATTCTCACTCCGAAGCTGGTACCTAAATTCCAGTTCTCTTCGTAATCCCGAGGTTGAAACCCAGGTTTCAATTCTCATTTCAAATCCAAATTTCAAAGTTAAAATTTCCTTAAATTGATTTCAAATTAAACTTCAATCGAAATTGAGACTCAGAAGGAATCAAAATCCAAACTCACACATTGAAACTTGAAATTTAAAAGTGAACTGAAATCTAAATTGAATTCCTCAGATCTTGTGATTTGGAGCTCACCTCCCTTTCCATTCCCCAGCGAGAGTTCAGGAATCTCCGGTCTTGGAAATATACCTGATACTCCACAGTGGAAATTCTTCTACTTCGTCCTAAGTTTGTCACTTGGACATCTGTGTTGGTTTTGTTGATCTCTTCGGTCAACGCCGATACACGCGGTGTGCTTGGTTAGCACACCACACCTATTGGGGGTCCATTTGTTGACCTCATTTTTGATGAGGTCTTTTGCTCCTCTCTTTAGTACTTAGGATCTAGCCTTAGGCTTTTCCTTTGACTAATCTTAGAGGACTAGAAATGGAACCCACCCTTTTGAAATTCAAAATACTTCTTAACACCCTGCAAACCCCACAAGTTTGATTGTAGACCCCTAATCACCTAGAGTTTTGAAATCAAATGTGGAGGTTTAAAGGATGAGTTCCCTATAGGACCTTTTTGGCCTTAGGAATACCACAGGTGGCTCGGTGCAGTGAGGGTTGACTTGCACATACACTACACTCTCACACAAATTCCAAGTCCTAAAACCACACTCTCACCCAACTTGACTTCTCGACTCATGTAGGTAATTCATATGGATGGTCCTTAACCCCTAAGCCCCTGGCTAAGAGGGTTAGGAACAACATAGTTAATGCCTCAAATGAGTCCTCTCATGGCTTATATGGGCTTAATATGGCTTCATGGATCAACTAAAATGATTCCATTTCACTCACATTTGATCAATCTTCTTTTTTTTCAAAATTTCAATTTTTGACCCCCGGGGCCCCGGACCCACCAAACCTATCAAATGTCCTTGAAATGACCCAAAAAATGCAAAATTGCCTAAATTACCCAAGGTCCCTCAAAATCAATCCTAAACACTTCCCACCATTCAAATTGACTATCTTTGGCCAAAAATACCAAAATTTCCAAAAATACCCCTAAACCCCCAAAATTACCAAAATACCCTTTTACCCCAAAAATCCAAAAAATTCAGAAAATTCCTAAAAAATTCCAGAAAATCCCAAATATTCCCGATTTCATTTTGTTTAACTACACCATGGGCCAATTTTGCCAATTTACCCCACTTTAAACAAAACCCCCAATTTGACCCATTTTTAACCCAAGTGAACCCAATGTCAAACCAAACCACCCCAATTGACCTCAATTTTGGTCCAATTCAATTCTAAACTTCAATTCAATATCCCCAATATCAATTTAGACCAAATCAAAGTCCAATTTGATTGACATTTGAGCCCAATTTCAATTTGAAGCCTAAGGCCCAATTTTGGCCCATGACCTAAACCTAGCTCAAACCAACCCAATTCAACTCCAATTGGCCCCAAATCTTTTCTAAGGCCTTCCTAACACCCCCATAAACAAAATACTAACTTGATTTGCCCAAAATTTGAACCTAAACTCCACCCAAACCTAACCCAAAACCAAAATCCCTTAAATTAACCTAAGCCCAAACCTAACCCAAATGGGCCCAAATCCCAAAATCAAAGCCCAACCAAAGTTGAAAACTCTTTGTAACACTCCCATAAACATTTGTCAACATTAATTTTACATAAAATCCAACTTTAGCCCAACCTTAAACCAAGTTAGCCCAATTTGACCCACTTTGGCCCCTTTACTAAAAGACCCACATTAAACCCAATTCAATTCAAAATCACATCAAATTTGTTCCAAATCACTCATGACACATCCCTAAACTAAACCCAACATTTATTTGGCATGGTACTTCACAAAACTTTCATCCAAAAGCCCATTTTAAAATCTAAAATCCCACTTCCATAAAGCTTTTAAAAGCCAATTTTCACCAAAATTCAAAAAGCCCAAAATCCATTCCAAAGCCCACATGAGATTTCCTCTCATCATCCCTTTGATTTAAATCATTCCCTAAGTTTCAAACTCATCATCAAATTATCCTAAATTAATCCTCATGCCAATTTCCCCTAAATTCATCAAAAATCCCAAAATTCATTTCCATGTAAATGAGCCAAGCCATCCCTAAGCCAAATGGAGTCCTTGGAGCCATGCACAAGCCACATGAAAGCCATGAGAGCTTTGACTTATCACCACTCCCTAAGTGGAAAAAGATGGAAACCCTTTAATGATTCCCTTAGGAGTGATTAAAAAATCCCATGTATCCCCTAATCTTGCTTAAGCCTAAATTGTACTTGGATTGTGACTTGACCCCACTAATCAAGCTGACCAAAGTGACTTTCTCTTCAGCCCAAACCAGCTTTGGGGAGGTGCACCTAGCCTAAACCATGAGTTGACCAAACCAAGCCCAAAATGAGCTTCCTCCTATGCCATTTAAATCAAACCTTTTACACATGTCAAACCCCAATTGATTGCACCAACTTCCAGCCCTGACCCCACTGAGTCAGATGGTGACCCATGCCTGGCCGGCCAGCCACCACAGCCACAGGAAAACACCAGGCTGAGAGCCTTATTTGGCTTCAAAAAATTCAAACCCACTGGCTGAGCTGTCCCAACCCAAATGGACACCGTGGCTATTATTCTCCTCCCCTGAGAAGCTGATCCCAGCCTCCAATTGCCCCTGGGAAGCCCTCCAGCCACCTCTATTTAAACACCACCACCTCTCGGCCAAAGGAGGTGTTGAACAAAACCTTACCAAAACTCTGCCAAAATCAATCCAGGTCCCTATCCAGACATAGAGAACTTGATCCCCACTGAAATCCAACCCTAAAACCCTCTCTGTGAGCTCAATTTCTGAGTTGAAAATCTACCCCAAAAATAGGACACTTCACCACAGTGAGCCAATCTTCAAATTAATTGACCCAACACCTTCACCAGACCAAGAGGAGAAGTTCCCCAGCAAAAGCCCCCTCACCAGGCCAGCCATTGCTTCCAGCCTCCAAGCTTTGTGATCGGCCTTGGTTACTGTCATACCTAGACAATCCCCCAGAGCCAGAGACTTCATCTGGAGCTTGCCTGGATTCAGTTGAAGGTGTCACAACCCTCAGATCGAAGCTTCACTTTTCTGAGCAAAGGTATGAACTCATTCTTCCTCCCAAGCCTCCAGCAATTCTCGATTTTGTTTGGGTTGATTTCATAGCTTATAAACCATATGGATGTGTTCGTCTCTTCAAGACGAATCGATAGAGTATAAGAACTCAAAAATCCATTGAGAATCGAGAGAGATATTAGGGTTTGAGTGTGGATGGTCACGGGTGCACACCAGTCGTAGACGATGACCAGGAGCCGTTGGATCGCGCGTGTATCGAGCGGACGGTCGAGATCAAGCCGGACAGCTGAATGGTACGTGAACCGCGGGCCCCTGGAGCGCTGAGTCAGATGACAGCGGCGAATCATGGAGCGACGCGTGGGCTTTCGATCCGCCGTAGGATGACGCGGTGCTGAGTCGGATAAGTAGAAAATTAGGGTATTTTTGAATTATTTAAATACCAGAACTTCAAAAATTCATATCCTTGCATAGAAACATCAAAAAAATAAAATAAAAATACCCTCTTGCTCAGTGAACAGAGGAGAATAATGTGGAAAATAAATCAAGTTAATTGGATGAGTATTTTATTTTTAATAATTTATTTACTATTTTCAATGTTTCGATTCTCCATTTGCATAGATAATTCACCATAGCATGAGACCATAGGGCTTTTGAAGCCTCTGATCTTGGGAACATTCTCTGAATTTTTTAAGGTCAGAGGCCATCTTTGTAAAAAGTTATTGATTTTTCAAGTTCATGTCACTGTTTTAGGTATTTTAATTCCAATAATTAGCATGTTATAAAATAAATTCTAGGAAAATTTGGTGATGCTTCTTAGGACCAAGGGACCCTATGAAAAATATATTTTGAGTTAATTCAATCATAATAACCTTAATTGGCCTAAACCCCTAAAATTGAATTTGAATTAATTAGGGTTAACCACACATCAAATTGACTTAAAAACAATTCTCCATTACTCTTTAGAGTTAGAGGAACCTTACATAAAATTTTGAAATCAATTGGACTTGATTAATCCCACAAAATGGATTGATTAAGCCTCATAAGCAAAATGGAATTTTAAAAATTCATAACTCAAAAAATACTTTTTAAAAATTCACAAAAATATTTTTGGAGCTTCTCTAATATTAGGGTAGTTCAAGAAAATTAAAATTGGAATTTTCTAAAAAAGTTGATTTTTCACAATATCTTAATATTTTAATAATTAAAAAATAATAAAAATCATAAAAATATTAAAAGTCATAAAAATGTCAAATTTTGACTCCTAATCATTTAGGAGCAAACCAAATATTTTTCCTAAGTCCCTAGGATGAGATATTGAATTTTAAAGGCTTAATGTAATTTTTAATATTAAAAAAATGAATTTTCAACCTTTTTCACTAAAATAATTCTAATAAATCAAAGAAAACTCAGAAAATTATAAAATTTATTTTTCTAGACTCCATGAGGTTAGAGAAATTTAAGAAAAATATAAAATCTATTTTTAAACTTTAATTTTATTTTAAAATTAATTAATAATCTAAAACTCAAAATAATTATAATAAATAAAATATAATTCAAAAAATCACAAAATTTGGTCCAAGTGGTCCTCTGGTCTTTAGGAACATCCCATAATTTTCTTAAGGATAGAAACCTTTCTTTGGTCATGTTGTTGAATTTTCTTTGATAACCCTTATTTTCTACTAAAAATAATTATATAAATAAATTAAATTCAAAAAAATCACATTTTCTTCTCTAATGTCTTAATTGACATGTTAGTGAGGTGACATAAAAATTTCAAATTCCTTTGAGCTCAATTTAGTGAGTTATGAAATAAATAAGCTTAAAAGGGCATAAGGGTAATTAAAAATTTTAACCCCTAATTAAAACTTTAGGTTTAATCAAAATGGGGGGTAAAATATTTGATTTTAACTTTCTCTTGGATGATTGAAACTTAGTGAAATTAAGGTGTAGAAACCCATTAAACACTTTGAAAATATCAAAATGAAACTTTAATTAATTAAATAATTTAAATTTTGGAAAGAATATATTTAAAATTTGGATTATTAAAATAGGGATATTATTAAGAGGATATTTATTCTTTAATTTAAAAATCCCTAAATAAGTCACTTTAACAATATTTAGTTCTTAATTAAAAATTAAAATAATAATCCAAATTAACAATTAAAACTAGAATTAAATTAAATTAAATTTAAAATATTGAAAGTAAAATTAAAACTAAAATTAAATTAAATTAAATTAAAATTAAATTAAAATTAAAGTTAAACTAAAATTAAAACTAAATTAAAATTAAATAAAATTAAATTAAATTAAATTTAAATTAAATTAAAATTAAATTAAATTAAATTGAATTAAAATCACTTAACAACAAACTTAAGTGAAATCATTAAGAGTTAAATCAAAATATATCAATAATTTCAATACCTCTTCCTATCTAAGTAAATTTAAAACATGAACATCAATTTGAAATACTAAGATAATTGAAAATGTAAAGATTTAAATTAAATCTAAAATAATTTGAACACTATTCCAAACTTAAAATTATTAATTAAAACCTCATAATTAAATTAAAACACTTTAAATCATCAACTCAAACTTTAAATTAAGAATGATTAAAATTCTCGATAAACCAACTTGCCCTTAAAGGCTTTAATTATTATAACTCTTAAATAGAGTAAGTGAAATGTCACTTCATTCATCAGGTAATCAAATACCCAATTTCACTGAGCAAGACACAAAGTTTAACTAAACTCTTGGATGATTAATTCATATGTGCAACTAAATTTACTTGGACTCAAAATAATCCCAGAAGTATTCAAAAGATGTTTAGGACTCGTCCTAAACACTTCCTCAATATGACAGGATGGTTTAGAAGAACAATTAAATCTAATTGTTCTTTGATGAAGAAAATCATCCTTAAACCAAACCAACAACCTAAACGTCATAGGAGATGACTAGTTATAGGATTAAGATTCTGGGAGATAACCAAAACCCTTTCCCTTAGCTTTACCTAGGTATTTCTTGCAAAATATGTTTAAATGCTCTAATATGTGTTTTAAGTGCAGCTTGGGATGACGGGAAGACCCTCCAGGTACACTTTTATTTTATTGCAATTTACTTACGTGCACTGTACTTTACTTTTCTTGCATGTTAAATAAGACTGTTGCATGAAAACCAAAATCTTTAGGATAGTCCCTGAACTGAAACCAAAACTAAATTAAAAGTCATTGCAAGATAAAATTCACCGCCACAACATTCCAAAATATAAAACAACTCAAAATTTAATCACAAACAGAATAACAAAACTACAATTGCAACTAAATTAAAACATCTCGTTGAATGATCGGGAATACCTCGGATGATGTAACCCACGTGTTGCTAACGTGATTTCCCACGGTCTAAATGAAAGTGTGGAACTCATTCAGTTGAGTTTAGCAAATTCATTTGGACTAAGTGAATTCAATGAAAATGATGGTGTCAGGATGACGGAACCGTGGGATCTTAATCGGTTCTGTTTAAACAACTTTAAGATTTGTTTTATTTAAAATATTAAAAACACTTAGATTTTAAGATTTTCTCTAAACCAAAACACTTCTCTCATCTCCTGATTTATGACTTCTAAAACTAAACCTCTACAACAATAAGGAGCTTGGAGCACAGTGGGCAGCACGGCCATCGTCATCAGCTAAACTCGGATCTACTTCAGCAAAACCATTCTTAGAATTAAACAAACAAGCCATAGGATTTCAAGGTAGTTTGCCTAGTGCTACATAAATCCTCAACTCTTCGTTAGGCATTTGCATGATCATGTCACGTAAATTAAGCCATAACTGGTCTTAGGACTCCGAGGTAGTCGTTTGGTACGACATAAACCCTCACATCTTCAAGGCTATTTGTATGATCATATTATACAAATATAAGTCCTAATTAATTAAAATTGGCAGGATTGCAATATTAAATAAATTCCCAAATTGAAGCCAAAAATAGGATAGTTTGGGAAGTTGCCAAGATTCTTCTTGGATCCTCAGCTTCTCCTACTTTTCCTCCTTTGAACTCCTGAAATTAACTGTTCCAAATTTGATCCATTCCCTATTAAAATTCCAAAATTCAATCCTTTGAAAACCTTAAACTTTGAAATTCTTGAGAGTAAAACCAATAATCATTATCGAGAGTTTTCTTAAATGATTCCCGTCATTTAAGATGTAATTAACTATAGGGGCTTGCCCTTTTAGGGAACTTTAAGAACCCAGGTAATATAAACCTTGCTTAATTCATTTATATTAAGCAGGGGAACGTGTCGGCTTATAAAATTGGTTCGCAGACCAAACGGATGTCACAAATCTCCTAGTTTATTTAATCGAGCCCCATCATCAAGCGAGTGTGTCTATTCTTCGGGATAGATACACGGTTTGTAATGCGGTGCTCATTTATATAAACTATTTGGGATGTGAGATCGGTTTGATTTAATATCTTAAAATCTTCAAATTTTTTTCAAAATAAAATGCTACTTTCCAAATTATATATATATATTTAAACTAAATTTAAAATTTAAAATTCACCGACAGTTTCTGTTTGGCGACCCCTTTTCAAAGTACAACACAGCCCTAAAAATATATGCCGACAGTCAAGCTTAGTCAATTTCATGGAAATGAGTTTTAAGGATTTTAGGCATTTAGGGGTAATTTGGCACATGGCTTAGTTTAGAAAAGTTTAATGATGAATTTGAAACTTAGGGAGTGATTTAAATCAAAGGGATGATGAGGTGAAAGTGTCATGTAGGCTTTGGATTGACTTTGGGCCTTTTAAAATCATTTTTGGATGGGATTTTAAAATGGTTTAAGGAAGTGGGCTTTATGTTTCAAAATGGACTTTTGGATGAAAAATTTTGTGAAGGACCATGCCAAATAAATGTTGGGTTTAGTTTAGGGATGTGTCATGAGTGATTTGAAACAAATTTGAGGTGATTTGGAGTTGAATTGGGTTTGATTTGGGACTTTTTGGTAAAGGGGGCAAAGTGGGTCAAAATGGGCTAACTTGGGCTAAGGTTGGGCTAATGTTAGATTTGATGTAAAATTAATTTTTAGAAATGTTTATGGGAGTGTTAAAAAGAGTTTTCAACTTTGGTTGGGCTTTGATTTTGGGATTTGGGCCCATTTGGTTTCATGGTGGGTTTAGGCCAAAATTGGGGATTTTGGTTTTGGGTTAGGATTGGGTGGAGTTTGGGTTCAAATTTAGGGAAAATCTTGTTAGTGTTTTGTTTTTGGGGTTATTAGGAACGTTTAGGAAAAGATTTAGGGTTAATTGGAGTTGACTTGGGTTAGTTTGGGCTAAGTTTAGGTCATGGCCCAAAATTGTGCTTTAAGCTTCAAATTGGAATTGGATCCAAATGTTAATCAAATTAGGCTTGGATTTGGTCTAAATTGATATTGGGGATGTTGAGTTGAAGTTTAGAATTGGATTGGATCAACATTGAGGTCAATTAGGTTGATTTGGTTTGACATTGGGCTTACTTTGGTTAAAAATGGGCCAAATTGGGGTTTTGGTATAGGTGGACTAAACTGACAAAATTAGCATATGGTCTAGTTGAACAAAATGAAATTAGGAATATTTGGGATTTTTTGGAATTTTCTGAGAATTTTCTGAATGTTTCGAATTTTTGGGTTAAAAGGGTATTTTGGGTATTTGGAGGGTATTGGGGGTATTTTTGGAAATTTTGGTATATTTGGCTAAGGATGATCAATTTGAATGGTGGGAAATGTTTAGGATTGGTTTTGAAGAATTTTGGGTAATTTAGGTAATTTTTGCAAATTTTGGGTAGCTTCAGGGACATTTGGTAGGTTTGGTAGGTGTAGGGCCCCAGGGGTCAAAAATTGAAATTTTGAAGAAATGAAGATTGATCAAGTTTGAGTAGAATGGAATCACTTTGGTTGAGCCATGAAGCCATATCAAGCCCTTAAGAGCCATGAGAGGACTCATTTGAGGCATTCATTATGTTGTTTCTAACCCTCTTAGCCAAGGGCCTAGGAGTTAAGGTCCATCCATATGAATTACGTACATGAGTCAGGAAGTCAAGCTAGGTATGAATGGTTTTAGGATTTGGAATGTGTGTGAAAGTGTAATGTGTGTAGGTCAACCCTCACCAGACCCGGCCACCCAGGATAGTCCTAAGGCCAAAGAGTCCTATAAGGAACTCATCCTTTAAACCTCCACATTTGATCTTAACCCTCCAGTGACTTAGGGGTTTACAATCAAACTTATGGGGTTTACAGGGAGTTAAGAGGTGTTTGAACTTCTAAGTGGTGGGTTCCATTTCTAGTCCTCTAAGATAGTCGAAGGGAAAGCCTAAGGCTAGATCCTGAAATCTAAGGAGAGAGAAGAGAAAAGACCTCATAAAAAATGAGGTCAACAAATGGACCCTCAATAGGTGTGGTGTGCTAACCAAGCACACCGCTCGTATTGGCGTTGACCAAAGAGATCAACAAAACCAACACAGACGTCTAAGTGACACACTTAGAACAGAGTAGAAACAAATTTCCGTTGGGGAGTATCGAGTATATCTCCAAGACTGGAGATCCCTGAACTCTGGCTGGGGAAAAGAGAAGGAGGTGAATTCCAGATCATAAGTTCTGGTGAAATTTGATTTAGATTTCATTTCATTTTCTATTCCAAGTTTCTTTTTTATGTGTGAGTTTAGATTTCAATTTGTTTTGAGTTTCAATTTCGATTGAGGTTTAATTTAAAATCAATTCAAGGAAATCTGGATTTGAAATGAGAATTGGAACCTAGGTTGCAACCTCGGGATTGCGAAGAGAACTAGAATTTAGGTACCAGCCTCGGAGTGAGAATCGGAGTTTAAGTATCGATTTAAAAGGATGAGAATTAGAATTTAGGTACTTATCTCGAAATAAGATCTGGAATTTGGTACCAGCCTCAGAAGGAAGGAGTTGAAATTTGGTATCAATCTCGGGAAGAGAGTCGGAATTTGGTACCGACCTCGAAACGAGAGAACTGGAATTTGGTACCAGTCTCGCAGGTTTAAAGAGAACTGGAATCTGGTTCCAGTCTTGAAGGTTTAAAGAGAACTGGAATCTGGTTCCAGTCTCGAAGGTTTAAAGAGAACTGGGTCTCGAAGGTTTAAAGAGAACTGGAATCTGGTTCTAGTCTCGAAGGTTTAAAGAGAACTAGAATCTGGTTCCAGTCTCGAAGGTTTAAAGAGAAATATAATCTGGTTCCAGTATCTGGTTCCAGTCTCAAAGGTTTAAAGAAAACTGGAATCTGGTTCCAGTCTCGAAGGTTTAAAGGGTAGAAATTTGCTGTGGAGATTTGAGTTTAGCGGAAGATTTGGAATGAGACGTGAAAGTGTTTCACGTCCCACGAGGATTGATCAAAGTCTGATTATTTGGTGAAGGATATGAATCCATGCCATCAGAACCAAATCAAAAATTTTCGTGGTTCCGTGTCGATAGATTCGGTCGACCTTCTCAAAAGAGGGAAGGAAATATGGAGAGTCAAAAAGAGATTTGAGAATAGCCGAAGGCTGAGGGATTTCAGATTCAGGAATTTGTCTTAGTCGCTTGTTGTGATTTGATTTTAGCTTGATTTTCAATTTAGGGTTCACATTTATTTGGGGTTCGTTTTGACATTCAGATTTTTAAAAGACTTCTCATCTATTTTTATTTTCCCTTTGTTCTTTGTTTGAAGTTCATTTAACTTAATGGCGTTTCGCAGTCAATTTGCACAAAAAGAGGTGAAGGCAAAACATGCATGGTCGTTTACATTCCAATCTCGTCGAAAATACATCATACATCTTGCTCCAAAACATGATGATATTTTCCTTGAGAATTCAATATCTCATACAATCTATATATATCCAAAACGGATTGTGTAAGATTCTTCGAAGTTTCTTTCAAAAGCGATTCATCAAAATTGATGTCTGAATAGTGAGATACATGGACAATAACATCACCTTCCAAGTCATCCTTGGCAGGAATGCCGTATGGATGTGCATTGGAAGTGTGATATTTCCCATGTAAATCACAGCTCGTAGGGCCAAATACTCTCTAACTTTGGATCTGGCTGAAAGTGGAAAGGCATTTTTCTGTCATCCATTCTCCTGAAAGTGAAGGAGATTCGTTCCACAGGCACTCCTGGAATGCAATTTTTTGTGATGTCTGCTCCATTTCCTTTCAATACCAGGACGGAACCTACCGGTAGTGGTATCTCCACCGGCCCTCGGAACTCACTGGGGCCTACAATCCGGAGGTCAGATCCGAACATGATATTGCACTGGTTGACAAAAGACACTGTGCAGAAAGGTCCAACGAAATCATGATGGTCTATGTGTGGAGGTATATAGTCACCCTCCTTGTAGATGTTAATGATGCGATATGTTGGGTATGCAATGCGAGGCAATACCCTCCATGTTATCATCCTTTTTACCATTCTCTTGATGATATTCGGCATCATATCCACCTCACTACGACGGAGTATTCCTGATGGATTCCCTTTTCTGTCTACCTCGAAGTTGTAGCAACATACGCATTGGATTGTAATTCTTCCTTTTCCTGGCATCCATCTTCGGAGTCTGAATAGGTCTTTTCCCTTAGGCAACCAGCTCGCCCCATTTTCTGAAGCTCAAGTACGCAGTCTACAATTTGCTGTTGTTCACAGTCCGAAAACACATCTGTATGCAGCTCGAGGCCTTCCAAGATGTTGACCCACTTGCCTCGAATTCTTTCGAAGTATTCAAAAGTTTTCTTTTCAACATTCTGCATTCTTTCCAACTCATATTCCGGAATTATCTACAATCGGCGAGGTCTAGTAATGTACTGGGGAATGTATGGTTCAACCCCGGCACGCTCTCCTACATGTCTTGGCTCCTCGGGGATAGTCTCTGTCGGGACATCCTCCGGGGTTGCTTTCGCAACAAGACTCTTCAGAACTGGTGCATCTGCTTGGCATCGAGGCGCTGATTCTATTTCTGTTCTTCTTAGAATTTCCTTTATCTTTTCTGCTTTCCTTGGAGTTGATCTCCTCCTTTTCGATTCCTGATGAACCAATTTCTTCGGAGTATTTGTATTGACGGTAGCAACTGTCTCTTCATGTTGATCTGCTGCTAACTTGGTTAACATCTTGCGAATGCGGCGATTCTTATTCCTCCGCTGGGTGGCAGTGAGAGTAGCTCTCCTTACCCCTTGGACTTCTGCGGGCATGGCACTGACAAGCCTGCCCTCTGCTGTAGCAACAACGAACTTAACTTTCTTATCTTCTCATGTTGCATGAGCGGCGTTTGCTTTTCTCTTCTTGCTGGTGGACTGCTGACTTCGTCCACCCAATTTCATCACTATTTGTTTGTGGAACTCTTCCTGATCAATCGGGGTCCAATCATTTTCTCCATATTGTAGCCCAGCTGGTGTGAAGTCAGAGTCAATCTCGATCACGGCTCCATCCCTCACCCACTTTTCATCAAGTGCTAGACTCACGCCATTTCTAAAGTTCAAAACCAACCGCCCATTCGACATTTCCCTGTGAAAAAACAAGGAAAGGATCCGGGGCTGTACTAAGAACAAGAACAATAAGAAAAACATTTATTAATGAAAAATTCTTATTTATCTCTTTTAATTTTTAAAGAAAGTAGGAAGAGATGAGGGAAGGATCAAGAATGAATTGATTTAAAAGGAAAGATTGACATTTTATTATTATAATTTTCACACATTTTTTAACACATTTTTTGTTAATGATTTTCTTTTTTATCATCCATTTTTTTTTGTTTTGGGTTCGGACCCAGTCGCAAATGATTACACTACCCGTGCTTCTAGGAGTGAGACCTCATTTTTAAAGTTCATCCTTCGAAACATCACGTTGCGTAATACTTCTTCAAATATCATCCATTGATTGGAAGCATAGGTCGTTCTCCACGGCAATTCACCAGTTGGTAGGAACCTCCTGAGTAGACTGTCTCGACCATGAATGGCCCTTCCCATGTTGGTTCAAATTTACCTCCTATCTTGCGGTGTACAAGAATAGGTCTTCTGAGAACTAGAACCAAGTCACCGACTTTAAATGTCCTTGGACGGACTAGTTTATCATGGGCCTGGATCATCTTGGCTTGATGCAGTTCCAAATTCTGCTGTCTTGAAAGTCTTTTTCCTTCCAAGCTTTCCAATTCTTCTAATAGTAATTTGGCATTTTCTTCTGTAGTGATCTGGTTTGCAACTGCGATTCTGAGTGACGAAAGCTGTACTTCCAAGGGTAAGACGGCCTCGGACCCGTACACTAAAGCGTAAGGTGTAGACCTAGTAGGAGTTCTGAAAGTCGTCCTGTAGGCCCATAAGGCTTCTAAGAACTTTTCGTGCCAATTTCTTTTGTTGTCGTCCAAGGTTTTCTTTAGGATTTGGATGAGAGTTTTATTAAAAGCCTCGGCCAAGCCGTTTTCTCTTGGGAAATAGATCGTCGAATAACGCCAATCAATCCCGTGTCTTCTGACAAAATTGTTGATCTTCGTACTTCTGAACGCGGACCCATTATCCGAAATGATTCTGTGCGGTACCTCGAAATGGTAAACGACCTGATTCTTGAAAAACTGCAACACATGGTGGCTTTCACTTCTCTGAGTGGTATAGCTTCTACCCATTTGGAAAAGTAATATGTAGCTGCAAGGATAAAGCGATGTCCCCTTGAAGAAGGCAATTCTATCTGACCCACAATATCTATGCCCCAACATTCAAATGGCCACGATGCAATTGTCGAATGTAACACATTTGGAGGTTTATGTAGAACCATTCCATGTACTTGGCACTGGTGACAACTTTTGGCAACCTTCATGCAGTCGGTTATCATCGAGGGCCAGTAATACCCTAGTCTTTTAATCTTCATTTTTATCTTCGGACCCGATTGATGAGCGCTACAAAGTTCTGAGTGTACTTCTTTGACAATTTCACGAGCCTCGGACCCGCTCAGGCATCTTAGCCACATCTGATCAAAAGACCTTCTATATAACGTGTTGTTTATTAATGCGTAAGACAGAGTTCTTTTCTTGATTTGATGGGCTATTGACTTATCGTCCGGTAGGTTTCCTGTTTGCAAGTAGTCTATTAGTGGCTGCCGCCAATCTTCTGTATTTTCTGTTACTGCTGCAATTGTTTCTTCTTCTTTTCCTGACTTGTGTATCGTGTCCATGTCGAGCTGTGAGAGAATTTGACATCCCTGAACTGACACTTCAACTGATTCATCCTGCAAGCAGATAAATTCTTTTGCAAGGCGGGCTAATGCATCTGCAAGAGCGTTTTCACTCCTGGGAATCTTGTAGATCGTTACATTTGGAATCTGCTCCAACAATTTCATGGCATACTGAAAGTATTGTTCGAGTCTTGGCTTTAGAATTCTGTATTGTCTTGTGACCTGTTGAATTATTAACTGAGAATCCCCATAGATATTGATATCCGTTATCCCCATTTGAATGGTTAATTCCAATCCTGTTATGAGGGCTTCGTATTATGCCTCATTATTCATACACGATTCTGATAAGTGATAGGAATACCTTAACATCCCCGATCTGGTGTTATAAAGATTAGTCTGATTCCTGCCTTACCGGGCACTATCGTTTGCGATTATTTATCTTTCTATGCTGAAGATGCTCCATCGAAGTACACTTCCCAACGCTGATCATCGGGGTCTTTTAGGCTCATTATCTGCTCGTCTGGCAAGTCATCGTTGAGAGATGATTCTGCCGGTAAAGGGTGTGCTGCAAGGAAGTCTGCCAGGACTTGTCCCTTTACGGCATGAAGAGGAACGAAAGTTATATCGAATTGCAATAGTATCATTGACCACCTGGCAAGTCTGCCGGAAAGTTTCGGACGGGTCATCAAATATTGCAACGGATTAAACTTCGAAATAAGGTTGACCTTATGAGAAAGCATGTAGTGCCTGAGCTTCTGTGCGGTGAAGATCAGGGCCAAACAGTGCTTCTTAATAGGAGGATACTTTACTTTCGTCAGAATTAGACGACTGCTTAAGTAGTAGAGAGCATTTTATTTTCCCTCATCATTGACCTGGGCTAACAGGGCTCCGAGAGAGTCATCTAAAGCCGCAGTATAAAGTATCAATGGTCGTCCCGTGACTGGGGCTGCTAAGACAGGAGGTGTCATTAGGTATTGTTTGATGTCATCGAAGGCATGTTGACATTTGGAGTCCCAAGCAAACTTGGCATCCTTCTTAACTAAAGCAGAAAACGGCTGACACCTTCCTGACAAATTCGAGATAAAGCGTCGAAGATATGACAATTTCCCTTGAAAGGACTGTAATTGTTTCAAGGTTTTAGGAGGTGGCAATTCTAAGATAGCTTTAATCTTCTCCGGATCGATTTCAATTCCACGATGTCAGACGAAAAATCCTAAGAATTTTCCAGAGGTGACGCCGAAGGCGCATTTCAGGGGAGTCATCTTAAGGTTAAGGTTTCTTAATCGCTTGAAAACAATTCTCAAATCATACAAGTGATCTTCCTTTAATTTGCTCTTGATGACCACATCATCCATGTAACACTCGACTTGGTTGTGAATGAGATCGTCAAAAATCCTCGTCATTGCTCTTTGGTAGGTTGCTCCTACATTCTTCAATCCAAATGGCATCACTGTGTAGCAGTACACTCCAATTGGCGTTCTGAAGGCTGTGAGCTTTTCATTTTCCGGTGCCATCTTTATCTGGTTGTATCCCGAAGATCCATCCATGAAAGAAAAGATTTCATGTGCTGAAGAGATGTCGATCATCAATTCTGGAATTGGTAGTGGGAATTCATCCTTTGGACATGCTTTATTCAAATCTCTGAAATCCACGCAGATTCTGATCTGACCATTCTTCTTTCGGCGGTACCAAATTGGCCAACCAAGTCGGGTATTGTTCTTAAATGAATAATTTAGCGTCTATTAGCTTCTTAACTTCAACTATTACTTGTTGTTTGATCTGTAGACACATTCTTCTCAGAGCTTGTCTGACTGGAACGGCAGTGTGATCCACTCCTAGCTCCGTGAACTGCAACCTCCGGAGCTAATCCTGGCATTTCGTCGTAACTCCAAGCAAAACAGTCTTTGAACTCTATAAATAGCTTGATTATGTTTTCGGAGTCTTCTTTATTGAGTAAGGAGCTAACAAAGATCGGCCTAGGCTCTTCGCTAGTACCTAAGTTTACTTCCATTAACTCGTCTATTGTAGATTTAATTTCTTCTTCAAATTCTGGTGGAGCATCTCCGATTGGTAGATCTTCTAGATCTTCTGAAGTTTCCAAGCAGTCTTCATTAGGCTCGCAAGTGACAACCAAGCAAAATCCCGTATCGTCAACTGATCCAACCGTGCCTAATCCGAGACCATGTTTTGAATTGGGAGGCTGGCTGGCATTATTCCATAATTTTTCAAAATGTTGTTATTGACCTTTTGTCCATCATCGAGGAAAGACACCAAGTTGAATTTAATTTTGAACACAGGGAGAGTACCACTCAAAAGGCAGTTCCATTAGTTCAGATGAAGCAACATTGTCAAATTGTACATCATTTTCAGTTTTGGAAGAAGAAGCACCACGGTAAAACTTGATTGGTTTAGTACCACTACCATGCACTTCCTTGACCATCATACCCTCGACCTTATTAGGGTGGATCGGGGTTAGGGTCATAGTATGTACATAGTGGTTAATCTTCTCGTACATTGATTTATATTCTTCATTCTTTTCATCTTCCAGAGAGATCTTGAACTGGGGTTTCTTCTGACTTATCGCCGCTGCTTCTTTCTTGATTTCTTCTTCTTCAGAACTGTTCTCTCAATCAACGTCGATGATTGGTTTCTTCTGTCCAACTGTTCTAATGTCTCTTCCACGACCTTATCCACGGCCTCGACCTCAGGTGCGAGTTCTGGAGAAACCTTCACCATCTCGCCGTAAGGGAGTGGTGAGTAACTGTTGGAATAGAATTTCAGGTTCTTCATCGTCTTGCACTTCTTTTGCTTCATTTGGTACGAAATTTCTGGAGAAGATTGTTTTCCTCGGAGGTGCGTAATAGGTTGCATCTTCATGAATTCCAATCTCGTGTACGGAGAATGGTTGCAAGTCACCTTTGATACATTGTTCTCCTCCTTCGTAATACTTTATCCACTGGTGCAGAGACGATGGTACCATCCGGTTTTCATGGATCCATGGCCGACCCAGTAGAGCGTTGAACGATGTCTCAGAATCAATTATATGGAATTTTGCAGTTGTCTTTGCTAAATCACCAGTCTTCATCAGTATTGTTATCGATCCAAGAGCTCTTTCTCCTTTCTGATTGAACCCTCTTAATAACATCTTGAATGCTTCGAGATCACAAGCATTAATTTCCAAATATGCTAACGTTCGAAGGCTCATTATGTTGATAGATGCTCCTGGATCAACCAACACCCTAGAGAGCGTAAACTTTCCAATAGTGACTGAAATGTACAATGGTCGGTTGTGATCAGCTCTTCCCAGTAATAGATCATTGTCTGTGAAGGTAACACCTCGCTGTTCTTTTAACGAGCAAACCTCGTCGAAGGAATTATCGGCCATTTGAGCTAAACAAATCTCTGGATCAAGTAGAGCCTTGATCAGAGCTTCCCTCATCTCCTTTGACAGGATCAGAGCGTCGTATATGCTTAGTTTGGCTGGTAGCTTCCTAAGATGGGCTAGCACGTTATAGTCCACTTTATTACCATGTTCCTCGGTTTCTTCCCGAATGGGCAATTCCTCTGCTGGGGTTGGCTCCTCTTGAGCAACCACCTGCTTTCTTTTATCCTTTGGACCCATTCTCGGGGGTAGAACTTTTCAGCTTCTTAGGTTGACTTCAGTTACTTGTTCTGAGTCTGGTGCTGGATCTGCCGATGTTTCCCCTTGAATTGGAATGACTGGCTCTTTTGGAGTGGCTTCAGAATCTGATAACTCTAATTCTATCACGATTGGAGCTCCTCGAAATTCATAAATGAACTCGTTGCTTGTTGATCTTTCGTAGCCTCCTTTGTGAACATCTTCTTCGTCATGGTCATCGAGGTTTAGTATGATTTGAGAATTTTTATTTATATTAGAATCGAGATCTGGATTATGTTGGTTGTCGTTAGTTACGTATTCGTTAGAAACAGTCAAAACGTAGCCAGCACCAAAACTCTTATCATTATAAGATCCCGCTGGGGCGAGCAAATAATCATACAGAATTAGAGGTTCGAGGGATTTCTCCCCCGAATCATAAATAACCATCCTAGGATAAGCAGCCCCTAGTCTACCCTTTGGAGCCTCGATCTTCTTCTCTTCTACAATTTTCTCCTCCTTCTGATGCGGTTCTTCAATCGCAAGCGATAGTGCCGGCTCGACAGTTTTCAAACTTTGAGTTGAAGCGCGTACTGAAGCAGTCTGGATGTGGTCCAAAATTTTCTTTGAAGACTTTGTCTAGACGGTACTCCATCCATCATCAGTTCTATACGGGTTTATCGGAACAATAAGGTCCGTCGAGATAACATTGACGAAACCTCCTTTTTGGGGTTCCTTCATGTATTCCTTCTGAATCGTTATGTTCCCTTTCCGGAGATTGTCATCAAACCAACTCTTGAAAGTGATGCAATCCTCTATCTTGTGTCCGAGCATTCGATGGTAAGGGCAATAGTTCGGATGATCTTTCTTGTTAACTTCTTCCGGCCTCTTGGGCTCCGGTAGCTGAAAATCTGGTGTCTTCATTAAACTGCGGAACATCTTCGCTATTGCTTCAGTTTTGAATGGATATTCCTTATTTAGAAAATCTTTCAGGGTAGGCTGTGGACGAGGCGGTTGTGCATAATGCTGAGACGACTGATAGCTCGGTCGAGGCTGTTGATAACCCTGCTGAGGTTGCTGATAGATCTATTACGGTTGTTGGTATGTCCGTTACGGTGGTTGATAACTAGGCTGTGGCCGCTCTGGCTGTATCTGAACCGGTTGCTTGCCCTTATCTACTGCCGTGATGATTCCAGATTTCTTTTCAAATGCTTTTACGGGCTTCTGCTTATCGTTCTTATCCACGAAACTTAACTGCTTTGCCTCTTCTTGCAAGCTCCCGGCCTTCCTAAGCAACTTCTCGAAAGTCTTGATTGTAAATCCTTTAAGGAGAAGTGCTATCGAGCCATGGATACTCTTAAGCAAGATGCTGACTGCATGCTGTTCTTGAAGCTGTGGTTTACAATTCATGCTTAAGTTCCTCCATCGAAGTATGTAATCCACTAAAGTCTCGTTCGGTTTATAGTGCTCCATCACTAGATCACCGATGGTGATGTGGTGCCGAGCCCCGGCAAACCGCTTAACGAAGAGGTTTTCCAATTCTGCAAAGGTCTTAACTGAACCATTTGGCAATTCTACGTACCAGTTGAAGGCGATCCCTGACAAACTGCTGACGAACTTACAGAAGAGTAAAGCGTCACTCCCACCCGCATTGCAGCAACTAACACGAAAATGTGCGACATGCTGACGGGGGTTTCCCGTTCCATCAAAAGTCTTAAACAGAGGTGGTACGAAGCCTTTCAGGTATTGGACTGCATCGAACTCATCGGGGTAAGGACTACCCTTATGAATAGATGTTCGGCTCTTAGATTGTGCTAAGGCTTCTCACACCTGCTGTTCTACCATGTTTTTAATGTCCTTTTCAGGAATCATATTCTGTGTAGAATCCTTCTTTGGTGGCTCATCTCCGTTGACGGATGTGATCTCTTTTCCTTCATCTGCAATATGGATGATCTCTGGGGGTGTTTCATTCTGAGGTTGTACCTGACTTTGAAGAGTGGCTAAAGCAACAACCATCTCTTCCATCCTCTTTGCCATTTGGGAAATTGTGTCATCTCTTTCCCGATGTTGTGCCCTTATCACTTCTGGTTCATCTCTTTCTGCAGCTGCCGGAGCACCTTGCGAAGCTGATGATGCTCGTGTCTCAACCATATTGATCTCGGCATACTCGTCATCCATAAATTCTGATGAGTCCACATCATTGCCCCACTTTTTTCCTCTTTCTCTAGCCAACCGTCGGATGTCTGTCCTTAGCCTCCCTATAGCATCCTCGAGGGGTCTTTTCCAGACGGTCTCACGGTTGTTGTGTGATGGCTGTTGAACTTCCTTTTCGGGAGTTTCTTTTATTGCAGTAGCACTTTCTTCTGATTCAGGCTCTTTGACGTGGCTTTTCTTCTCAGGAAGTTGTGTTGGTCTTAGCTCCGTAATAACAGGTTGCCACACCATCCTTCTTGCAGCAGAAGGCCTAGGACCAGACGGTCTTTCGGCTATATGCTGGTAGGTGGTGTCCTCCCTAATATGATGGCCCAATACAACAATAGGTGAACTAGCATTCATTTTCTTCCTTGGTTTCTCTACGGCAGTGACAGGCTCTACTCGCGGTCCGAGGCGGAATCTAGCTGACACTCATCCTATTCTTCTTAGGATTTCAGATACGGGGCATCTTTCTTTCTCTGCCAATTTTTCTATCACAGCTTGTAGCCGAGCAAATGGCGTAGTCTTAACCCTTTTCTTTTGTAGTTATTATAGTATGCAGGTCGGGGTAATGTAACGGCAATCCTTCGGACGTCTTCTTCATCCGATGCAGCAGAGAGGGTTGAAACCTACTTCCTTCCAACAGAGGTGTATACTCAGGCAGTTCAGGGATTTCTTCCAGGAAAGCAACTTCAGCGGCCTTGGCCTTCTCAATCCTGGCTATCTTTCTGCTTCTATTTCTCCTTTGAGTCCGAGTTAGGGGTGCAACTCTTGAGCTCGGACCCAATCTCGAAAACGAGATGGTATTATAGCAAAATCCGTAACCTCCACGGTGACGGAGCTCATCACGGACTTGGACTTCCTTCCCCTTCGGTTTGGCGGAAGTCGGGGTAGGTGCGGAGATGACTAGACCGGTGGGGTAGAGACAACAGTCCTCCTACGAATAGCAGTACTTCTTTCAGCTGGAACCCTTTGCAGGGGAGGGAATTCTTGAGTCGACTTCAGCTTGAACTCAATTACGGGCTCCTTAGTTTCTGGCACTTTGTCCATTAGTGTGAAAAGAGTAACGTCAATGAACTTAATATCTGTATTGTCGAATCCTTGTACAAAATGGATGATCCCATTGTCAGGCAGCTCATCCTTATAGATGGCGAAGTCCATTCCATTGGTGAAGGAGAAAATTAACTTTGGGGCAGTCATTTTCTGCAGTGTAGATTCCGAATATCAGTCCCAAATTAGGCTTCCTTTCGTCACAAAACTCAGAACAGAAAAGAAAGAGTCCGAACAAATTCTCGTTTATCTTAATGTATTTGTGATTTTTAAGAGAATTCATTTATTAGAAGGTTGTTTATTAGAGGATTTGTTTGTTAGGAACAAAATGATTAAAGGAGGAAGGTTATAGAAAAGGTAAAGGACCCGATTCAGAATTGGAAAGGGAGAGAAAGTCTCGCAAAACTTCTCAACCCGAGGGACCGCTCCTAAGCTAACACCTATTGGGGTCCACCCCACCTCAGAAAAGAGGTAAAAGGATTTCGGAACCTCTCTGTTTAGGGGTGTCTAAACAGTGGCTCCTAAATCCGAGAGAAGCTGGCTATACCCGTTCAATATAGAAATGAACGTGGTATGCCAACGGAAAGAATGACAGTTTGCTCTACTAGGGACATGGATACACTACCGATTTATGAAAGCAAAACCATCTGATCAAAATGGAGAGAGGAACCTTCCCTAGTGGAGTCGCCAGAAGTTGTCGGCATATTTTTAGGTTGTGCGTTTTGAAAAGGAGGTCGCCTACAGAAGTTGTCGGCGAATTTTAAATTTTAATTTTAATTAAATATATATAATTTGGAAAGTAGCATTTGATTTGAAAATAATTTTAAGTTTGAAAATTTTAAGATATGAAATCAAACTGATCTCACATCCCAAATAGTTTATATAAACGAGCACCACACCACAAACCGTGTATCTATCCCGAAGAATAGATACATTGCTTGATGATGGGGCTCGATTAAATAAACTAGAAGATTTGTAACATCTGTTTGGTCTGCGAACCAATTTTATAAGCCGACGAGTTCCCCGGCTTAATATAAATGAATTAAGCAGGGTTTATATTACCTGGGTTTTTAAAGTTCCCTATAAGGGCAAGCCCCTATAGTTAATTACATCTTAAATGATGGGAATCATTTAAGAAAACTCTCGATAATGATCAGTGGTTCTACTTTCAAGAATTTCAAAGTTTAAGGTTTTAAAAGGATTGGATTTTGGAAATTTCATAGGGGATTAGTTCAAATTTGGAACAATTTATTTTAAGAGTCCAATGGAAGAGAGGTAGGAGAAGCTGAGGATCCAAGAAGAATCTTGGCAACTTCCCAAACTATCCTTTTATTTGGCTTCAATTTGGGACTTTATTTAATGTTATAATCTTGCCAATTTTAATTAATTAGGACTTATATTCGTACGACATGATCATACAAAGAGCCTCGAAGATGTGAGGGTTTATGTCATACCAAACCACTACCTCGGAATCCTAAAACAGGTTAGGGCTTAATTTACATAACATGATTATGTAAATCCCTAACAAATAGGTTGAGGGTTTATGTTGCACTAGGCAGACGACCTCGAAATCCTATGGCTTGTTATTTAATTCTAAGAAAGGTTTTGCTGAAGTAGACTCAGGTTTTGCTGACGAAGATAGCCGTGCTGCCCGCCGTGCTCCAAGCTCCTTGTTGTTACAGAGGTTTAGTTGTAGAAGGTAAAAATCAGGAGATGAGAGAAGTGTTTTAGTTTAGAAAAGTTTTAAAATCCAAATGTCTTTAATGTTTTATTAGGGGAATCTTAAAGTTGATTATAATAACACCGGTTAAGATGTCACGGTTCCATCATTCCGACACCGTTATTTTTATCGGATTCACTTAGTCCAAATGAATTTGCTAAACTCAACTGAATGAGTTCCACACTTTCATTTAGACCAATGGAAATCCCGTTAGCAACACGTAGGTTACATCATCCGAGGTATTCTCGATCATCCAACAAGACGTTTTAATTTAGTTATAGTTATAGTTTTGTTTTCTGTTTGTGATTAAATTTTGAGTTGTTTTATATTTTGAAATGTTGTGGCGGTGAATTTTATCTTGTTGTGATTTTTAATTTAGTTTCGGGTTTCAGTTTTGTGGCTATCCTAAAGGTTTCAGTTTTCATGCAACAATCTTGTTTAACATGCAAGAAAAGTAAAGCACAGTACATGTAAGTAACTTGCAATAAAATAAAAGCGTACCTGGAGGGTCTTCCCGCCATTCCAAGCTACACTTAAAGCACATGTTAAGGCATTTATATATATTTGCAAGAAAACACCTAGGTAAAGCTAAGGGAAGGTTTTGGTTGTCTACCAAAGTCCTAATCCTATTGCTAGTCAATCCCTACGATGTCTAGGTTCTTTTGTGTTTTGTTAAGGATGATTTTCTTCATCAAAGGGCAATCAAGTTCAGTTGTTCTTCTAAAACATCTCATCATATTGAGAAAGTGCTTAGGACGAATCTTAAACATCTTTTCAATATTTCTGAGATTATTTCGAGTCTAAATGAATTTTTATTATAGAGATGAATCAATCATCCATAAATTTTTAGTCAAGTTTTAACTCTTTCTCAGTGAGTTTAGTACATTTGATTATCCTATAAGTAAAGTGACATTTCACTTGATACTTTACTTAAGAGTTATAATAATGAAAACCTTTAGGGGGCAAATCAGTTTGTTAAAGAATTTAATGATTTAAAACTGGAATTGGTGATTTAAAGTGATTTAATTTAGTTATGAAATTCTAATAATTTAAGTTTGGAATAGTGTTCAATTTGTTTTTTTCTTAAATGTTTTAAACCATTTGAATTAAAAGAGGAGTTTAAATTATTTAATTTAGACTTTAATGATTTAATTTTTAATTTAATTGCAATATTCTTGATTAACTTTTAAGTGGTTTGATTTTATTTATTAAGAATCATTTTTTTTTTGAAATTGATCTTGATTGTTTAAAGTTTGCTTTAAATTTGTTTTCAAGTGATTTTTGAAATTAATTTTAGTGTCTTAAATTTATTTCAATTTGATTATTAAATTACTTAATGTTTCAAGCTTAATTTAATTAAAGGTTACTTTCTTTTAATTATCATCTTATGTTTAATTAAGAGTTAAATATTATTAAAGTAATTCATTTAGGAATTTTAAATTAAAGAATTGATATCTTCTTAAATCAAATCCCTAATCTTAATAATCCAAAATTTTAATATATTCTTCCAAAATTTAAATTATTTAATTAATTAAAATTTACTTTAAATATTTTCAAGATGATTAATGGGTTTCTACCCCTTAATTCCCTAGGTTTCAATCATCTAATGAAAGTTTTAAAATCAGATATTTTACCCTCCCCTTGATTAAACCTAAATATTAATTAGGGTTAATATTCTTTAATTATCTTTATGCCCCTTTTAAGCTTGTTCATTTCATAACTCATCAAATTAAGCTCAAATGAACTTAAAATTTTTATGTCACTTTACTCACATTCAATTAAGACATTAGAGGAGAAGATGTGATTTTTCTGAATTTAATTTAATTTATATAATTATTTTAATAAAAATAGGGATTTTTAATGGAAATTCAACAATATGACCAAGGTAAGGTTTCTGTCCTTAGGAAAATTATGGGATGTTCTTACTGACCAGAGGAACACTTGGCCCAATTTTGGTGATTTTTAATTATATTTTATTTATTATAATTATTTTGAGTTTTGGAGTGTTAATTAATTATAAAATAAAATTAAAGTTAAAAATGAAATTTATATTTTTCATAAGTCTCTCTGACCTCAAAAAGTTCGGAGAAGCAAATTTTATATTTTTCTGATTTTTCTTTGATTTATTAGAATTAATTTGGTGAAAAGGTTGGAAAATCCATTTTTTAATATTAAAAATTGTCTTAAGCATTTAAAATTCAATATCTTAACCAAGAGACTTGGGAAAAATATTTAGTTTGTTCCTAAGTGATTAGGAGTCAAAATATGACATTTTATTATTTTTATTATTTTTTTATTTTTATTTTTTAATTATTTAAAATAATAAAATAAGGTAGAAAATGAAGATTTTTGAAAAATTTTAATTTTAATTTTCTTAGACTCCTCTAATATCAGAGAGCCCACAAAACTAATTTGGTGAATTTTTAAAATATATTTTTAGAGTTATGAATTTTTAAAGTTTTATTTTGGTCATGTAACTTAATTAACCCATTTAGTAGGGTTAAAAATTTCCAATTGATTCCAAATTTTTATGTGAGGTCCCTTTGATCCTAAAGATCAGTGGAGAATTGTTTTCAAGTTCTTTTGATGTGTGGTTAACCCTAATTAATTAAAGTTTAATTTTGAGGAATTAGGCCAATTAGGGTTATTCTTAATGAATTAACCCAAATTATAATTATGCTAGGGTCTTCTGGGCCTAAGAAACATCCCCAAATTTTCTTAGACTTTTTTAAGCAATATGTTAATTAATGGAATTAAAATACCAAAAACAGGGACATAAACTTGAAAAATACATAACTTGCCATAGAGATAGCCTCTGACCTTGAAACATTCAGGGAATGTTCCCAAGATCAGAGGCTTTAAAAGCCCTATGGTCTCATGCCATGGTGAATTGTCTATGCAAATGGAGAATTAAAATGCTGAAACGAGTAAATAATTAATTAAAAATAAAATACTCATCAAATTAACTCAATTCTTTTTCCACATTATTCTCCTCTATTTACTGAGCAAGAGGGTATTTTTATTTTATTTTGTGATTTTTTTACACAAAGATATGGATTTTCTAAGTTTCAGGCATTTAATTAAATCATAAATTCCATATTTTCCTACTTATCCGACTCAGCGCCACGGCAACCTTAGCGTCTCCGAAGCTCCACGCGGCACGCTCCCATTCACTGCCGCCATCCGACTCAGCGCCATGCGGCCCGCAGTTCACGTACCGTTCCATGGTCCTACACAATCTGAGCCGTCCAGTTGATACACGCTCGATCCAATGGCGGCTGGTCGTCGTCTCCGACTGGTCTGCACCCATGACCGTCCACACTCAAACCCTAATATCTCCCTCATTTCTTAATGGATTTTCGTGTTCTTATACTCTATGGATTCGTCTTGAAGAGACAAACACATCCATACGGTTTACATGCATTAAAATCAACTCAAACGAAATGGAGAATCGCTGGAAGCTCTCGGGGAGGAGGAGTGTCCATACCTTGGTTCAGGAGGTGAGGCCTCAACTGAATGTGCTCGACACGTTCGTTGGAGCTGGAAGAGCCTAGGGATGAAGCCTCTGGCCCTGGTTAAAGGTCTAAGTATGAAAGTGACCAGGCCCGATTTCAGACTTTGGAGGCTAGAGAAATTGGGTGGCCTGGAGAGGGGACTTTCACTGGGGAACTCCTTCTCTTGGTCCTCTGCAGGTGTGGGTGAGCTTAATTTGATTTTGGTGGAGGTTTGAGAGATGTCCTATTCTGGCCTGAGAATTGAGCTCCAAAATTGAGCTAAATCAATGGGATTTAGGGCAGGAGAATAGTGGGGATGAATTGCTCTTGGCTAGGGGAAGCTCTGTGAGGAGTTTGGAGGGATTCTATGAAGGTTGATTTCAGCCAACCTTTTGGCCGAAAGGGGGTGGCTTGTTTAAATAGCCATGGCCAGGGCCTCCCAGGAGGGTTTGATGGCTTGGATCAGCTGCTCTGGTGAAGAGAAGAACAGTCTGCAGTGGCCATTGGGCATGGGACAACTCAGCTAGTTCAAATTGAATTTTTGAATCCATTTAGACCTCTCGTCCATGGTGTTTTCCGCGACACAGTGGCCGGCCGGCAAGGGTCAGGTCACCGTCCTGATCAGAAGGGTCAGGGCTTGAAGTTTGTGGGTTCAATTAGCCAATGCCAAGTGTAAAGAGGTTTGATTTAAGTGGTAAGGGGGAAGGGGCATTTTGGGTTCAAATGGATCATGTCATGGCTTAGGGCTTCATGCACCATCCAAAGCTCTGATTTTGGGCTGAGGGAGGTCAGGTGAGTCAGCTTATGAAGAGTGGTGGAGTCCCCATCAAGATTATTTGTATTAGTTTTGGGTTAAGGGGAATCATGGGTAGGCCTAATGACTTTTAGGGAGTGCTTAAAGGATCTCCTCCTTTTGTCATTTGGGGAGTGATGACAAGTCTATGGCTCCCCATGGCTTACATATGGCTTATGCATGGCTCCATGGCTCCATTTGGCTTGGGCCAAGCTTAGTCAATTTCATGGAAATGGGTTTTAAGGAATTTAGGCATTTAGGGGTAATTTGGCACATGGCTTAGTTTAGAAAAGTTTAATGATGAATTTGAAACTTAGGGAGTGATTTAAATCAAAGGGATGATGAGGTGAAAGTGTCATGTAGGCTTTGGATTGACTTTGGGCCTTTTCAAATCATTTTTGGATGGACTTTTAAAATGGTTTAAGGAAGTGGGCATTATGTTTCAAAATGGACTTTTGGATGAGAAATTTTGTGAAGGAACATGCCAAATAAATGTTGGGTTTAGTTTAGGGATGTGTCATGAGTGATTTGAAACAAATTTGAGGTGATTTGGAGTTGAATTGGGTTTGATTTGGGACTTTTTGGTAAGGGGGCAAAGTGGGTCAAATTGGGCTAACTTGGGCTAAGGTTGGGCTAATGTTAGATTTGATGTAAAATTAATTTTGAGAAATTTTTATGGGAGTGTTAAAAAGAGTTTTCAACTTTGGTTGGGCTTTGATTTTGGGATTTGGGCCCATTTGGGTTCATGGTGGGTTTAGGCCAAATTTGGGGATTTTGGTTTTGGGTTAGGATTGGGTGGAGTTTGGGTTCAAATTTGGGGAAAATCTTGTTAGTGTTTTGTTTGTGGGGATATTAGGAAGGTTTAGGAAAAGATTTAGGGTTAGTTGGAGTTGAGTTGGGTTAGTTTGGGCTAAGTTTATGTCGTGGGCCAAAATTGGGCTTTAAGCTTCAAATTGCAATTGGATCCAAATGTTAATCAAATTAGGCTTGGATTTGGTCTAAATTGATATTGGGGATATTGAATTGAAGTTTAGAATTGGATTGGATCAACATTGAGGTCAACTGGGTTGATTTGGTTTGACATTGGGCTTACTTTGTTTAAAAATGGGCCAAATTGGGGGTTTTGGTAAAAGTGGACTAAATTGACAAAATTGGCATATGGTGTAGTTGAACAAAATGAAATTGGGAATATTTGGGTTTTTTTTGTGCTGAATGCTATACATATTCAAATTCAAGTTTGGGGGTAGGAAGAAAAATATATTTTAAAGTTAGTATACTTTCTTTTTAGTTTAATATTATTATACGCATGTTTTAGGCTAGATTTACTTTCTTCTGCAATCATTCTTTCCTGATTATGCATGTGTTTAAATTTAATAGGATGTTGTAGTAGTTAGTAGATTTAACTTTTATTTTTCTTCCTCCTACATTTTATGGAATTAATTGCAAAATATTTTAAAATTCATGTTTGGGGGGGATGAAAAATGAATTTTGAAAAACTTAAATTTTATTTGTCCTAAAAAATGCTATAAATAAATTTGATTTTTAATTGAAAAATAATTATGTGCATGAAGTTATATTAGGGAAATAAAATTTTGAATATAGAAATAAGTAAGAGAATTTAGTTGAAATTTATAGTAGTGATGAAAAATTTAAAGTTAATTTTTCTTAGTGAAGAAATGATAAATATTGTGTAACCATCTTTAGTAAGAAATGTTGTATTTTTAGAAAAATAGAAGGATTAGACTTTTGTTTTCAATTTATAAATTTCTATTGTTGAAAAATAATTTTCAAAACTGTTATTATATTTCTAAGTAAAAGATATATATCTACCTTATGCTTTAGGAAAGGAAGGGTGGAATTCAAAATTATTAAAGGCCTATCCGGATATAGTAATCCTTGCCTAAAAAAAAAAGAAGAAGAAGAAGAAGAAGAAAGAAAATAAAAAGAAAAAGAAAAAGAAAAGAAAAGTATAGTATGTGAAAAAGGAAGGAGAAGCTTGAGGATTAAAGGGCCTAATCAAAAATTGGTTCCACACCTGAGCTTTTTAAAGTATAAGATTTGAGAAAATCTTAAGCTTAAAAATATAATATAGTTAGTATAATTATTTTTAATAAAGGTTTTTAAGTAAAGAAAATAAAATGCCTAACCCCTATATTTTGAAAAATTTACAAGTATTTCTGAATTAGATAGCAACACATATTTTCATACTCTCTCATGTAAGAGATTTCTAAACTTCAAATTGGTCTCATTTACTAATTTTTTTCTAAATTGGACTATTACATTTCTAGAAAAAAATTTTAGAAACTCCGATAAAACTCATACACATGATTTGCTTATTTGGTTTTTAATGATTACAGTGTTACTTGAGGACAAGTAATGTTTAAGTTTGGGGGATTTTGATCAATGAAAAAAAGTACCTATTTTTAGTGTTCATTTCATGCCCACTTTATGCATATTTTTAATGATATTACACTATAAATGAAGGTATTTTGCATAATTTTACATACTTTTGTTTTCAAGTATAGAAATATGATTTTAGAGAAAATGAAGCAAAAACTATGAAATTTTGAGCCAAAATGAGCAAGAAAAACAAATTCTAACTTAACACATATTGATATGTCTTTTTATGCTTAATATCTTTTATTTCTCACATGTTTTTTAATGAAATTATACTTTTGAGAAAGGTTGTTTTTATGTCTATCATGTAGGTGAAGTGTTAGGAATGCAACGCAACTGAAATGGGGCGAAACAGAGTTGAAACAGAGCCAAATGGAGCAAAATGGTGGAGCTGCGCACAAGGTGGCGCCTAGGCGCCAAACCCGGTGCCCAGGCGCCAGTGACAGCGAGAAAACGGCGCCTAGGCGCCAGAATCAAGGCCTAGGCACCAAAATCATCCAGAAACGGTTATTGGAGGGGATTTTGACGACTTTGGGAGTTATTTTGACGGTGTTAAGTAGTTTCTAGACCTTCAGAAGCCTGAAAGTTATTCCTAATATATAGGACATGTGATACAATGTATTTGGATGCTTGGAAATAGTTTTAATCGCGAAGAGGTGTGAGCCAAAGTGAATAGGTACGAAGAACTGGACGCGGTGTCCGGCGCCTAGGTGCCAGATTCCTGCGCCTAGGCGCCAGACACACCTTCTAGAAGATTCATTGAATGTGGACACATTTTGAAGAGGTGCCTTGAGGTAACCCTTGAAGCCAATAAATAGGAGGCCACTCCTTCAGAGAAAATCACACCCTATAGTCTCTTTCTTCCCGCTTAGTCATTTTAGTCATTTAGAGTTATGAAGATGTAGATTTTTACATCTTATGGAGAGATTGGTGAGGGATTTTGAGATATTTATGTAAGGGATGTACGAGCGTCCCATGGATCAGTGGGAAACTTTGGTGTAGAGATCTTCTTCTTTCTTTCAGAAGGAAAAAGCTAAGTATTGTGTTCTTCATTCTCTTGTAATTGTTGTAAACACTTTCTAGTGGATTTTCTTTGTTTTAAACTAAGTTTTCTGTCATGAATTATCCATGTTTTGTAAGTGATTTCCTTTACTCTTTCTTTTAATATGAAGTAGTGGCATGCGTAGGAAAATCATTTTTATGATAGAATTATCTATTAGATGCTTCTAGGTGATGAGATAGTTGCATAAATATAATAGAATACTAATGAAATAAGTTCCTTGTTGACACTTAATTTATTATATAGTTCTATCAATTCTTTTACTTGTTATGCCATTATTTTCATTTACTTTTATTTTGTAATGAAATAGATGCATGTTTAGGAATTAAGATTTGCTTAGATATTCACTTATTAAATTATGGTGATGATATTCATACTAGATCTTCATTTACTTTACAAATTGATCACTTGTATTGTTAAAACCTATTGAAAAATTCTGAGACCTAGAAGGAGATGAATTCTTAACTAGTAGATATCACATGAATCCTTGGGTAGTTGAAGGCCTTATGCCGGTTATTCAAGGTGAAGTGCAAATAAATAGGGAGTTATTATTTATTGGGCGCATAATTGATTAGTTTTTAGAGTGACAGACTAAATTCTAATAATTTGATCTATAGAAAGGGAACAGGTCACTGGTAGGGCCTACCATAGCCACCCTTGGACATCTAGTAGTGTGAGCCTAGATTAACCATTCTACTAATAAAACATCCTGAACCGATCTATAAATTAGCCAATGTTCTTTATGCCTGGACCAAAGGGTAAAGAATAGGAATGCTTCTATTTGGCACTACTACATTAAATCTAAGCATATCTTTCTTACACATTATCTATGCAATTGCAAGAGAAAGGTAATTTTTAATATCTCAAATTTCTCCAAACCAATTTATCCATAAGTTATTATTTTATTTAAGAACTTTATTTTGGATTAGTTATTAGAAAACCAATTTTAATCAACATTCCAAATTTTGGCCTTATAGAAATAGTCGGAATTAGCTTCGAAGGATTGCTTACCTCGCTTCTCTCGTGGGATCGATATCGGAGTTATAAAAGAAAACCCTATATTACTTGAAACGATACGTATACTTGCATAGTACTCTTAGTGTGTAAAATATTTTTCATTTCATACACTAGCCGTTATTTATAAATTGGGTCAAGTTTTTGGCCATCTTTTGGAAGCGAATATTACTGCGTTATTGCGGGTCGGGTCAAGTTTTTGGCGCCGTTGCCGGGGAAGCTTCGGTAAGAACTTTAGGTGAATTTTAGTTGAAGTAATTAGGTTTAGACTTGGAAAATTGTAGTGTCGTAAAAACTGTTTGTGTGAAAAATAAGGTGTTCGTGAAAATGTTTTGTTGTGTTGAATATATTTTATCTATTATTTGTTTAATTGTTAATGTACTTGTTTGTTGTGCTCTGTATGCGAAACAAAGGATCTGAAGGACTTGTGCCTTATGATCCCGAGTTAGAAAAATGGAAAAAATTAAAAAAAACAGAAGGGACTCGAAAAACTAGAAATGGAAATGGAAAACTTTCAAGATAATAACATGGAAAATCATCATACTTCATTGAGGGATTATGAAAATCCTACAACAGATGAAATTCACTCAAGTATACCAAACCCTGACGTAGAAGCTGACTCGTTTGAAATAAATCCTGAGATTATCTAACTTGTACAGAACAACCAGTATGGGGGAACTCCTTTGGAGGATCCCTATTTACACTTATCATGTTTTCTAGAACTTTGTGCTACATTTAGTTATAACGGCATGTCAGACGATCTTCGTTAGACTAAGGCTTTTTCCTTTCTCACTAAGGGATAAGGCTAAAATATGGTTATACTCATTAGCACCTGGTTCTATTAAAAATTTGGAAGAGTTTACTCAGAAATTCCTAGTTAAGTATTTTCCACCTTCAAGGACTACTAAACATAGAAACGATATTATCTCATTTTGTCAATATGAAGGAGAATCAATATATGAAGCCTGGGAAAGATTTAAGGAACTCCTAAGAAAGTGTCCACACCATGCTCTGCCTAATTGGTTAATCATTGAAACTTTTTACAATAGGTTAGTAGGATCCCTTAAGTTTATAATTGACGCTGCTGCTCGTGGATCGTTAATGTCAAACTCATTTGATGAAGCGTATGCGTTAATTGAAGAAATGGCTACAAATGAATTTGAATGGCCCTCTGCAAGGATGAATCCTAAAAATGTAGCTAGTGTTCATGATACAGATGTGATTACAATTCTTACATCTCAAGTTGCCGCAATATCAAGGAAGTTGGACCAATTTGGAATGAACCAACTTCAATTTACTTCTGTAAGTGAGGAAAGTTCATTAGGGAATATGATTGATTCTAACTTATCATATGAGACTTTAAATACCACAAACAACCTATATTCAAACTTTTACAACCCGTTTTGGGAGAACCATCGTAAATTTAACAAGAATCATAGTACTGATGGTGGAAACCAAAAATGGGTAAATAATCATGCAAATCCTAATGGAAGTTGGAATAATCAGGGGATCACAAACTATAGACCTTCATATCCACCGGACTCTAACAATGATCAACAATTTGAGGATAGGGAGATGTCTATGGAAGAAGTGGTATTGAAAGTGGGAAACCAGTTGCAAAGTCACAATACTGCGATTATAAACATAGAGAATTAATTGGGACAAATTGTTAATTCACAAAGCAATAGATCCCAAGGAACACTTCCTAGCAACATTGAGATCAACCCTAAAGAGAACACTAATGAACAAGTAGAAGCTGTCTATTTAAAAAGTGGAAGAGAGATAGAGGATGTGGTTAGAAAAGAGAAAGATGTTGTCAGAGAAACAAAGAAAACTAAAAGACCTGATGGATCTAGAAAAATTAATATCTCCAACTAAAATCAATTTAGAAAGACCACCACCTCCATTTCCTCAAAGACTTAAACAGTATGAGTTGGATAAGAAATTTTCAAAGTTTATGAAAGTACTTAAGAAGTTAACGATAAATATTCCTTTCACTGAAGCTTTGGAACAGATGCCAAGTTATGCAAAGTTTATGAAGGAGATAAACAATAAAAGGAAATTTGAGGATTATGAGACAGTTGCACTAAATGAGGAGTGCAGCGCTATACTTCAGAAAAATTTTCCTCGGAAACTTAACGATCCTTGTAGCTTTACAATTCCTTGTACAATTGGAAAAAGATTATGTGGAAAAGCTTTATGTGATTTAGGAGTGAGCATTAATGTGATGCCTCTATCTATATTTAGAAGGATAGGTTTAGACAATATTTCTCCCACTACTGTAACCCTTATGTTAGCTGATCGATCTATCATTTATCCAAAAGGAGTTATTGAAGACGTGCTTGTTAAAGTGGATAAGTTTATCTTTCATGTGGACTTTATTGTATTAGATATGGAGGAAGATAAAGAAATTCCAATTATTTTAGGGAGACCTTTCCTTGTTACTGGACAAGCTATGATAGATGTGCAAAAAGGAAAGTTGACTATGAATATTAATGATCGGAAGTAACTTTTGATGTATTAAAGACTATGAAACATCCAGTCGAGAAAATTGATGATTGTTTTTGGATGGATGAAATTGATTATCTAAATAAAAACCATTTCCAAGAAAGTTTTGAGAGTAAGATAACGAGATGAGGTCGGAATGGATTTTCATGATGATTCAAAAATGTTATTTAAAGAAGATCGTATGTATGTTCAAGAGAGGTGTGAAATGATGGACGTCACCGAAAATAGTAAACTTTTAATTCCATCTGTTGGAAATCTCATGAACTTAAGATGGATGTACCCATACAATTTTAAAGCCTACCTATTTAGGGAATTCATCTACACAACCAGTCTTTATAACTTTGGATTCGACTCAATCACAAGAAAAACCTGAATTGAATGATGAACATGATAAAATTATTGAACAAGGACTTGGAAGAGAATTTGAGGATATATTTAAAAAGAACTTTGAGTTGAGAAAAGATGGTAAGGATATTGGAAGACCATTGGAAGAAATTCTTCAGGAATTAGAAAAACCTATTTCCTCAACTATGATAGATCCTCCATCATTTAATAATTATAAAGGGGAAGAATTGGAAGATAATTTGAAACAGAAGAGTAATATAGAAGAATTTAATCCTGAATCTGAATTATCTAAAGAGAATCTGATCCAAAATTTGGGAGATATTGATATTATAAAGATCCATTTCTTATAAATTTCAAGGATGATATTAATATGCAAATTCATCAAATCAATAGAAGAATATTGGATCTAGAAAGAAATATGAGGAACAATTATATAAATCAAACTGAAAATGAAGAGCTAAATGAAAAATTAAAATTTGAAGATTTTATAGGAATCCCTCGATCTAGAAATGATTGGGCGATTGATCGAGGATTACTTAATTGGAATTTTGATCTAGAAGGAATCATATGTCGGGCCCGCGACGTTAAAACCAAGCGCTATATGGGAGGCAACCCATAGTTATCAGTGTACTTTGATTTAGTGTGCTTGAGAGTCATGATTGTTTATGTTTATGTTTATGTTTTGAGTTTGCTTTAGTGCGGATTAGATTTGTGAGGTTATGCCTTGGTCTTGACTAAATTTGTATATGACTTCTGGTGGTAGTAGGCTGACGAGTCTGTTATAACTCAGTTTTCAACTGGAATTGAGCATTACCTTAAAGCATGTAGAGTTTAGACTTGGACCTCTCCATGTCAACTCTACTACTTCCTTTAACTGACTTTTTGTTTTCACTGAGTAAGGTCGCGAACTTATTTAGTAAACAAAATATAGATGAACTGCACTACTTTTATTAATACACCCACGTTATTAGTGTAGTTTCTTCCGTTAGAAATTGAAAGTAAGGAGGGAAAATGTGAGTAGAAAGGAGATCAAATTAACCTCAATTGATATTTGTGTATGAATCTGCGTCTAGATATTTTAGTTTGTGTGTTTGTATTTGTGTTTGTGTTCCAACAATTTAGAGATTTGAAGAACACTTAAATATATTTTCCCATGCCGATGTTTGTCATGCTTATTTAACCTTTCTTTAATTTAATTTTATTATAGCATGTTAGTTTAGATTTACTTTCTGTTGCAAATTATTCTGTCCTGATGAATACATGTAGATGTTATTAATGGACTATTGTGGTGGAAAGAATTTACGAACTATTTTTCTTCCTGCTTATATTTTACATGTTTGAATGCTTATACATATTCAAATTCAAGTTTGGGGGTAGGAAGAAAAATATATTTTAAAGTTAGTATACTTTCTTTTTAGTTTAATATTATTGTACGCATGTTTTAGGCTAGATTTACTTTCTTCTACAATTACTCTATCCTGATTATGCATGTGTTTAAATTTGATAGAATGTTGTAGTAGTTAGTAGCTTTAACTTTTATTTTTCTTCCTCCTACATTTTATGGAATTAATTACAAAATATTTTAAAATTCAAGTTTGGGAGGAATGAAAAATGAATTTTGAAAAACTTAAATTTTAGTTGTCCTCAAAAATGCTATAAATAAATTTGATTTTTAATTGAAAAATAATTATGTGTATGAAGTTATATTAGGGAAATAAAATTTTAAATATAGAAAAAAGTAAAAGAATTTAGTTAAAATTTATAGTAGTGATGAAAAATTTAAAGTTAATTTTTCTTAGTGAAGAAATGATAAATATTGTGTAACCATCTTTAGTAAGAAATGTTGTATTTTTAGAAAAATAGAAGGATTAGACTTTTGTTTTCAATAATTAAATTTCTATTGTTGAAAAATAATTTTCAAAACTATTATTATATTTCTAAGTAAAAGATATATATCTACCTTATGCTTTAGGAAAGGAAGGGTGGAATTCAAAATTTTTAAAGGCCTATCCAGATATAGTAATCCTTGCCTAAAAAAAAAAAGAAGAAGAAGAAGAAGAAGAAAGAAAATAAAAAGAAAAAGAAAAAGAAAAGAAAAGTATAGTATGTGAAAAAGGAAGGAGATGCTTGAGGATTAAAGGGCCTAATAAAAAATTGGTTCCACACCTGAGCTTTTTAAAGTATAAGATTTGAGAAAATCTTAAGCTTAAAAATATAATATAGTTAGTATAATTATTTTTAATAAAGTTTTTTAAGTAAAGAAAATAAAATGCCTAACCCCAATATTTTGAAAAATTTACAAGTATTTACGAATTAGATAGCAACACATATTTTCATACTCTTTCATCTAAGAGATATCTAAACTTCAAATTGGTCTCATTTACTAAATTTTTTTATAAATTGGACTATTACATTTCTAGAACAAAATTTTAGAAACTCCTAAAGAAACTCATACACATGATTTGCTTATTTTGTTTTTAATGATTATAGTGTTATTTGAGGACAAGTAACATTTAAGTTTGGGGGATTTTGATCCATGAAAAAAAGTACCTAATTTTTTTGCTCATTTCATGCCCACTTTATGCATATTTTTAATGATATTACACTATAAATGAAGGTATTTTACATAATTTTACATACTTTTGTTTTCAAGTATAAAAATATGATTTTAGAGAAAATGAAGCAAAAACTATGCAATTTTGAGCCAAAATGAGCAAGAAAAACAAATTCTAACTTAGCACATATTGACATGTCTTTCTATGCTTAATATCTTTTATTTCTCACATGTTTTTGAATGAAATTATACTTTTGAGAAAGGTTGTTTTTATGTCTAGCTTGTAGGTGAAGATGTTAGGAACGCAACGCAACTGAAATGGGGCGAAACGGAGTTGAAACGGAGCTAAACAGAGCAAATGGTGGAGCTGCACACAGGGTGGCGTCCAGGCGCCAAACCCGGCGTCCAGGCGCCAGTGATGGCGAGAAAACGGCGCCTAGGAGCCAGAATCAAGGCCTAGGCACCAAAATCATCCAGAAACGGTTATTGGACGGGATTTTGGTGACTTTGGGAGTTATTTTGACGGTGTTAAGTAGTTTCTAGACCTTCTAGAAGCCTGGAAGTTATTCCTAATGTATAGGACATGTGATACAATGTATTTGGACGCTTGGAAAAGGTTTTAATCGCAAAGTGGTGCGAGCAAAGTGAAGAGGTGCGAAGAACTGGACGCGGTGTCCTGCGCCTAGGCGCCAGACACACCTTCTAGAAGATTCATTGAATGTGGACACATTTTGAAAAGGTGCCTTGAGACAACCCTTGAAGCCTATAAATAGGAGGCCACTCCTTTAGAGAAAATCGCACCCTATAGTCTCTTTCTTCACGCTTAGTCATTTTAGTCATTTAGAGTTATGAAGATGTAGATTTTTACATCTTATGGAGAGATTGGTGAGGGATTTTGAGATATTTATGTAAGGGATGTACGAGCGTCGCATGGATTAGTGGGAAACTTTGATGGAGAGATCTTCTTCTTTCTTTCAGAAGGAAAAAGCTAAGTATTGTGTTCTTCATTCTCTTGTAATTATTGTAAACTCTTTCTAGTGGATTTTCTTTGTTTTAAACCAAGTTTTCTGTCGTAAATTATCCATGTTTCGTAAGTGATTTCCTTTACTCTTTCTTTTAATATAAAGTAGTGGCATGCGTAGGACAATCATTTTTAAGATAGAATTATCTATTAGATGCTTCTAGGTGACAGATAGTTGCATAAATATAATAGAATACTAATGAAATAAGTTCCTTGTTGACACTTAATTTATTATATAGTTCTATCAATCCTTTTACTTCTTATGCCATTATTTTCATTTACTTTTATTTTGTAATGAAATAGATGCATGTTTAGGAATTAAGATTTTCTTAGATATTCTCTTATTAAATTATGGTGATGATATTCATACCGGATCTTCATTTACTTTACAAATTGATCACTTGTATTGTTAAAACCTGTTGAAGAATTCTGAGACCTAGAAGGAGATGAATTCTTAACTAGTAGATATCACATGAATCCTTGGGTAGTCGAAGGCCTTGTGCGGCTTATTCTATGTGAAGTGCAAATAAATAGGGAGATATTATTTATTGTGCACAAAATTGATTAGTTTTTAGTGTGACAGACTAAATTTTAATAATTTGATCTATAGAAAGGGAACGGGTCATTGGTAGGGCCGACCATAGCCACCCTTGGACATCTAGTAGTGTGAGCCTAGATTAACCCATTCTACTAATAAAACATCCTGAACCGATCTATAGATTAGCCAATGTTCTTTATGCCTGGACAAAGGGTAAAGAATAGGAATGCTTCTATTTGACACTACTACATTAAATCTAAGCATATCTTTCTTACACATTATCTATGTAATTGCAAGAGAAAGGTAATTTTTAATATCTCGAATTTTTCCAAACCAATTTATCCATAAGTTATCTTTTTATTTAAGAACTTTATTTAGGATTAGTTTTTAGAAAACCCATTTTAATCAACATTCCAAATTTAGGGCTTATATAAATAGACTGGAATTAGCTTAAAGGATTGCTTACCTCGCTTCTCTGTGGGATCGATGCGGGGTTATAAAAGAAAACCCTATATTACTTGAAACGATACGTATACTTGTGTAGTACCCCTAGTGTGTAAAATATTTTCTAAAAATTTACAACATTTTCATTTTATACACTAGCCGTTATTTATAAATTGGGTCAAGTTTTTGGCCATCTTTTGGAAGCGAATATTACTGCGTTGTTGCGTGTCGGGTCAACTTTTTGGCGCCGTTGCCGGGGAAGCTTCGATAAGAACTTTAGGAGAATTTTTGTTGATGTAATTAGGTTTAGACATGGAAAATTGTAGTGTCGTAAAAACTATTTGTGTGAAAAATAAGGTGTTCGTGAAAATGTTTTGTTGTGTTGAATATATTTTATCTATTATTTGTTTAATGATTAATGTACTGTTTGTTATGCTCTGTATGCAAAACAAAGGATCTGAAGCACTTGTGCCTTACGATCCCGAGATAGAAAAATGGAAAAAATTAAAAAAACAGAAGGGACTCGAAAAACTAGAAATGGAAATGGAAAACTTTCAAGATAATAACTTGGAAAATCATCATACTTCATTGAGGGATTATGAAAATCCTACGACAGATGAAATTCACTCAAGTATATAGAACCCTGTCGTAGAAGCTGACTCGTTTGAAATAAATCCTGAGATTATCCAACTTGTACAGAACAACCAGTTTGGGGGAACTCCTTTGGAGGATCCCAATTTACACTTATCATGTTTTCTAGAACTTTGTGCTACATTTAGTTATAACAGCATGTCAGACGATGCTGTTAGACTAAGGCTTTTTCCTTTCTCACTAAGGGATAAGGCTAAAATATGGTTATATTCATTAGCACCCAGTTTTATTAGAAATTTGGAAGAGTTAACTCAGAAATTCCTAGCTAAGTATTTTCCACCTTCAAGGACTACTAAACTTAGAAACGATATTATCTCATTTTGTCAATATGAAGGAGAATCAATATACGAAGCCTGGGAAAGATTTAAGGAACTCCTAAGAAAGTGTCCACACCATGCTCCGCCTAATTGGTTAATCATTGAAACTTTTTACAATGGGTTAGTAGGATCCCTTAAGTTTATAATTGACACTGCCGCTGGTGGATCGTTAATGTCAAAATCATTTGATGAAGCGTATGCGTTAATTGAAGAAATGGCTACAAATGAATTTGAATGGCCCTCTGCAAGGATAAATCATAAAAATGTAGCTATTGTTCATGATACAGATGTGATTACAATTCTTGCATCTCAAGTTGCCGCAATATCAAGGAAGTTGGACCAATTTGGAATGAACCAGCTTCAATTTACTTCTGTAAGTGAGGAAAGTTCGTTAGGGAATATGATTGATTCTAACTTATCATATGAGACTTTAAAAACCACAAACAACCCATATTCTAACTTTTACAACCCGTGTTGGGAGAACCATCCTAAATTTAACTGGAATCATACTACTGATGGTGGAATCCAAAAATGGGTAAATAATCATGCAAATCCTAATGGAAGTTGGAATAATTATGGGATCACAAACTATAACCTTCGTATCCACCGGACTCTAACAATGATCAACAATTTGAGGATAAGGAGATGTCTATGAAAGAAGTGGTATTGAAAGTGGGAAACCAGTTGCAAAGTCAAAATGCTGCGATTATAAACATAGAGAATCAATTGGGACAAATTGTTAATTCACAAAGCAATAGACCCCAAGGAACACTTCCTAGCTACATTGAGATCAACCTTAAAGAGAACACTAATGAACAAGTAGAAGCTGTCCATTTAAAAAGTAGAAGAGAGATAGAGGATGTAGTTAGAAAAGGGAAAGATGTTGTGAGAGAAAAAAAGAAAACTAAAAGACCTGAAAAACATGTTTTTAAGGATCTAGAAAAATTAATATCTCCAACTAAAATCAATTTAGAAAGACCACCACCTCCATTTCCTCAAAGACTTAAACAATATGAGTTGGATAAGAAATTTTCAAAGTTCATGAAAGTACTTAAGAAGTTAACGATAAATATTCCTTTCACTAAAGCTTTGGAACAGATGCCAAGTTATGCAAAGTTTATGAAGGAGATGAACAATAAAAGAAAATTTGGGGATTATGAGACAGTTGCACTAAATGAGGAGTGCAACACTATACTTCAGAAAAATTTTCCTAGGAAACTTAACGATCCTTGTAGCTTTACAATTCCTTGTGCAATTGGAAAAAGATTATGTGGAAAAGCTTTATGTGATTTAGGAGTGAGCATTAATGTTATGCCTCTAGCTATATTTAGAAGGATAGGTTTAGTTGATATTTCTCCCACTACTGTAACCCTTATGTTAGCTGATCGATCTATCATTTATCCAAAAAGTGTTATAGAAGACGTGCTTGTTAAAGTGGATAAGTTTATCTTTCCTGTGGACTTTATTGTATTAGATATGGAGGAAGACAAAGAAATTCCAATTATTTTAGGGAGACCTTTCCTTGTTACTGGACAAGCTATGATAGATGTGCAAAAAGGAAAGTTGACTATGAATATTAATGACCAGGAAGTAACTTTTGATGTATTAAAGACTATGAAACATCCAGCTGAGAAAATTAATGATTTTTTTTGGATGGATGAAATTTATTATCTAAATAAAAACCATTTACAAGAAAGTTTTGAGAGTAAGATAACAGATGAGGTCGGAATGGACTTTCATGATGATTCAAAAATGTTATTTAAAGAAGACTGTATGTATGTTCAAGAGAGGTGTGAAATGATGGACGTCGCCGAAAATAGTAAACTTTTAATTCCATCTGTTGAAAAATCTCATGAACTTAAGATGGATGTACCCCATACAATTTTAAAGCCTACCTATTTAGGGAATTCATCTACACAACCAGTCTTTATATCTTTGGATTCGACTCAATCACAAGAAAAACTTGAATTGAATGATGAACATGATAAAATTATTGAACTAGGACTTGGAAGAGAATTTGAGGATATATTTCAAAAGAACTTTGAGTTGAGAAAAGAGGGTAAGGATATTGGAAGACCATTGGAAGAAATTCCTAAGGAATTAGAAAAACCTATTTCCTTAACTATGATAGATCCTCCATCATTTAATAATTATAAAGGGGAAGAATTGGAAGATAATTTGAAACAGAAGAGTAATATAGAAGAATTTAATCCTGAATCTGAATTATCTAAAGAGAATCCGATCCAAAATTTGGGAGATATTGAAATATTTTATAAAGATCCATTTCTTATAAATTTCAAGGATGATATTAATATGCAAATTCATCAAATCAATAGAAGAATATTGGATCTAGAAAGAAATATGAGGAACAATTATATAAATCAAACTGAATATGAAGAGCTAAATGAAAAATTAAAATTTAAAGATTTTATAGGAATCCCTGGATCTTGAAATGATTGGGCGATTGATCGAGGATTACTTAATTGAAATTTTGATCCAGAAGGAATCATATGTCGGGCCCGCGACGATAAAACGAAGCGCTATATGGGAGGCAACCCATAGTTATCAGTGTACTTTGATTTAGTGTGCTTGAGAGTCATGATTGTTTATGTTTATGTTTTGAGTTTGCTTTAGTGCGGATTAGATTTGCGAGGTTATGCCTTGGTCTTGACTAAATTTGTATATGACTTCTGGTGGTAGTAGGCTGACGAGTCTGTTATAACTCAGTTCTCAACTGAAGCTGAGCATTACCTTAAAGCATGTAGAGTTTAGACTTGGACCACTCCATGTCGACCACATTACTTCCTTTAATCGACTTTTAGTTTTCATCGAGTAAGGTCGCGAACTTATTTAGTAAACAAAATATAGATGAACTACACTACTTTTATTAATACACCCACGTTATTAGTGTAGTTTCTTCCGTTAGAAATTGAAAGTTAGGAGGGAAAATGTGAGTAGAAAGGAGATCAAGTTAACCTCAATTGATATTTGTGTATGAATCTGCGAGTCTAGATATTTTAGTTTGTGTGTTTGTATTTGTGTTTGTGTTACAACAATTTAGAGATTTGAAGAACACTTAAATATATTTTCCCATGCCGATGTTTGTCATGCTTAATTAACCTTTCTTTAATTTAATTTTATTCTAGCATGTTAGTTTAGATTTACTTTCTATTGCAAATTATTCTGTCCTGATGAATTCATGTAGATGTTATTGATAGACAATTGTGGTAGATAAATTTCGAACTATTTTTCTTCCCGCTTATATTTTACAGTGCTGAGTGCTATACATATTCAAATTCAAGTTTGGGGGTAGGAAGAAAAATATATTTTAAAGTTAGTATACTTTCTTTTTAGTTTAATATTATTATACGCATGTTTTAGGCTAGATTTACTTTCTTCTGCAATCATTCTATCCTGATTATGCATGTGTTTAAATTTGATAGGATGTTGTAGTAGTTAGTAGATTTAACTTTTATTTTTCTTCCTCCTACATTTTATGGAATTAATTGCAAAATATTTTAAAATTCAAGTTTGGGGGGATGAAAAATGAATTTTGAAAAACTTAAATTTTATTTGTCCTCAAAAATGCTATAAATAAATTTGATTTTTAATTGAAAAATAATTATGTGTATGAAGTTATATTAGGGAAATAAAATTTTGAATATAGAAATAAGTAAGAGAATTTAGTTAAAATTTATAGTAGTGATGAAAAATTTAAAGTTAATTTTTCTTAGTGAAGAAATGATAAATATTATGTAACCATCTTTAGTAAGAAATGCTGTAATTTTAGAAAAATAGAAGGATTGGACTTTTGTTTTCAATATTTAAATTTCTATTGTTGAAAAATAATTTTCAAATCTGTTATTATATTTCTAAGTAAAAGATATATATCTACCTTATGCTTTAGGAAAGGAAGGGTGGAATTCAAAATTATTAAAGGCCTATCCAGATATAGTAATCCTTGCCTAAAAAAAAAATAAAAATAAAAAAAAAGAAGAAGAAGAAGAAAGAAAATGAAAAGAAAAAGAAAAATAAAAGAAAAGTATAGTATGTGAAAAAGGAAGGAGAAGCTTGAGGATTAAAGGGCCTAATCAAAAATTGGTTCCACACCTGAGCTTTTTAAAGTATAAGATTTGAGAAAATCTTAAGCTTAAAAATATAATATAGTTAGTATAATTATTTTTAATAAAGATTTTTAAGTAAAGAAAATAAAATGCCTAACCCCTATATTTTGAAAAATTTACAAGTATTTCTGAATTAGATAGCAACACATATTTTCATACTCTTTCATCTAAGAGATTTCTAAACTTCAAATTGGTCTTATTTACTGAATTTTTTCTAAATTGGACTATTACATTTCTAGAAAAAAATTTTAGAAACTCTGATAAAAACTCATACACATGATTTATTTATTTGGTTTTTAATGATTATAGTGTTACTTGAAGACAAGTAACGTTTAAGTTTGGGGGATTTTGATCAATGAAAAAAAGTACCTATTTTTAGTGTTCATTTCATGCCCACTTTATGCATATTTTTAATCATATTACACTATAAATGAAGTTATTTTGCATAATTTTACATACTTTTGTTTTCAAGTATAAAAATATGATTTTAGAGTAAATGAAGCAAAAACTATGCAATTTTGAGCCAAAATGAGCAAGAAAAATAAATTCTAACTTAGCACATATTTATATGTCTTTCTATGCTTAATATCTTTTATTTCTCACATATTTTTGAATGAAATTATACTTTTGATAAAGGTTGTTTTAATGTCTATCTTGTAGGTGAAGATGTTAGGAACGCAACGCAACTGAAATGGGGCGAAACAGAGTTGAAACGGAGCCAAACGGAGCAAAATAGTGGAGCTGCGCATAGAGTGGCGCCTAGGCGCCAAACCTGGCGCCCAGGCGCCAGTGATGGCGAGAAAATAGCGCCTAGGCGCCAGAATCAAGGCCTAGGCACCACAATCATCTAGAAACGGTTATTGGACGTGATTTTGACGACTTTGGGAGTTATTTTGACAGTGTTAAGTAGTTTCTAGACCTTCTAGAAGCCTGGAAGTTATTCCTAATGTATAGGACATGTGATACAATGTATTTGGACGGTTGAAAACGGTTTTAATCGAGAAGAGGTGCAAGCCAAAGTGAAGAGGTGCGAAGAACTGGACGCGGTGTCCGGCGCCTAGGCGCTAGACACACCTTCTAGAAGATTCATTGAATGCGGACACATTTTGAAGAAGTGCCTTGAGGCAACCCTTGAAGCCTATAAATAGGAGGCCACTCCTTCAGAGAAAATCGCACCCTATAGTCTCTTTCTTCCAGCTTAGTCATTTTAGTCATTTAGAGTTACGAAGATGTAGATTTTTACATCTTATGGAGAGATTGGTGAGGGATTTTGAGATATTTATGTAAGGGATGTACGAGTGTCGCATGGATCAGTGGGAAACTTTGGTGGAGAGATCTTCTTCTTTCTTTCAGAAGGAAAAAGCTAAGTATTGTGTTCTTCATTCTCTTGTAATTGTTGTAAACACTTTCTAGTGGATTTTCTTTATTTTAAACTAAGTTTTCTGTCGTGAATTATCCATGTTTCGTAAGTGATTTCTTTTACTCTTTCTTTTAATATAAAGTAGTGGAATGCGCAGGAAAATCATTTTTATGATAGAATTATTTATTAGATGCTTCTAGGTGACAGATAGTTGCATAAATATAATAGAATACTAATGCAATAAGTTCCTTGTTGACACTTAATTTATTATATAGTTCTATCAATCCTTTCACTTCTTATGCCATTATTTTCATTTACTTTTATTTTGTAATGAAATAGATGCATGTTTAGGAATTAAGATTTGTATAGATATTCTCTTATTAAATTATGGTGATGATATTCATACCGGATCTTCATTTACTTTACAAATTGATCACTTGTATTGTTAAAACTCGTTGAAGAATTCTGAGACCTAGAAGGAGATGAATTCTTAACTAGTAGATATCACATGAATCCTTGGGTAGTCGAAGGCCTTGTGCGGGTTATACAATGTGAAGTGCAAATAAATAGGGAGATATTATTTATTATGCAGAAAATTGATTAGTTTTTAGAGTGACAGACTAAATTCTAATAATTTGATCTATAGAAAGGGAACGGGTCATTGGTAGGGCCGACCATAGCCACCCTTGGACATCTAGTACTGTGAGCCTAGATTAACCCATTCTACTAATAAAACATCCTGAACTGATCAATATATTTGCCAATGTTCTTTATGCCTTGACCAAAGGGTAAAGAATAGGAATGCTTCTATTTGGCACTACTACATTAAATCTAAGCATATATTTCTTACACATTATCTATGTAATTGCCAGAGAAAGGTAATTTTTAATATCTCAAATTTCTCCAAACCAATTTATCCATAAGTTATCTTTTTATTTAAGAACTTTATTTAGGATTAGTTATTAGAAAACCCATTTTAATCAACATTCCAAATTTAGGGCTTATAGAAATGAGATCGGAATTAGCCTAAAGGATTGCTTACCTCGCTTCTCTGTGGGATCGATACTGGGGTTATAAAAGAAAACCCTATATTACTTGAAACGATACATATACTTGCGTAGTACCCCTAGTGTGTGAAATATTTTTTAAAAATTTACAACGTTTTCATTTTATACCCTAGCCGTTAATTATAATTTGGGTCATGTTTTTGGCCATCTTTTGGAAGCGAATATTACTGCGTTATTGCGGGTCGGGTCAAGTTTTTGGCGCCGTTGCTGGGGAAGCTTCGGTAAGAACTTTAGGAGAATTTTTGTTGAAGTAATTAGGTTTAGACTTGGAAAATTGTAGTGTCGTAAAAACTGTTTGTGTGAAAATTAAGTTGTTCGTGAAAATGTTTTGTTGTGTTGAATATATTTTATTTATTATTTGTTTAATTGTTAATGTACTGTTTGTTATGCTCTGTATGCAAAACAAAGGATCTGAAGGACTTGTGCCTTATGATCCCAAGTTATAAAAATGGAAAAAATTAAAAAAATAGAAGGGACTCGAAAAACTAGAAATGGAAATGGAAAACTTTCAAGATAATAACATGGAAAATCATCATACTTCATTGAGGGATTATGAAAATCCTATGACAGATGAAATTCACTCAAGTATACAAAACCCTATCGTAGAAGCTGACTCATTTGAAATAAATCCTGAGATTATCCAACTTGTACAGAACAACCAGTTTGGGGGAACTCCTTTGGAGGATCCTTATTTACACTTATCATGTTTTCTAGAACTTTGTGCTACATTTAGTTATAACAGCATGTCAGACGATGCTGTTAGACTAAGGCTTTTTCCTTTCGCACTAAGGGATAAGGCTAAAATATGGTTATACTCATTAGCACCTGGTTCTATTAAAAATTTGGAAGAGTTAACTCAGAAATTCCTAGCTAAGTATTTTCCACCTTCAAGGACTACTAAACTTAGAAACGATATTATCTCATTTTGTCAATATGAAGGAGAATCAATATACGAAGACTGGGAAAGATTTAAGGAACAACTAAGAAAGTGTCCACACCATGCTCTGCCTAATTGGTTAATCATTGAAACTTTTTACAATGGGTTAGTAGGATCCCTTAAGTTTATAATTGACGCTGCCGCTGGTGGATCGTTAATGTCAAAATCATTTGATGAAGCGTATGCGTTAATTGAAGAAATGGATACAAATGAATTTGAATGGCCCTCTGCAAGGATAAATCCTAAAAATGTAGCTAGTGTTTATGATACAGATGTGATTACAATTCTTGCATCTCAAGTTGCCGCAATATCAAGGAAGTTGGACCAATTTGGAATGAACTAGCTTCAATTTACTTATGTAAGTGAGGAAAGTTCATTAGGGAATATGATTGATTCTAACTTATCATATGAGACTTTAAATACCACAAACAACCCATATTCTAACTTTTATAACCCGTGTTGGGAGAACCATCCTAAATTTATCTGGATCATACTACTGATGGTGGAAACCAAAAATGGGTAAATAATCATGCAAATCCTAATGGAAGTTGGAATAATCAGGGGATCACAAACTATAGACCTTCATATCCACCGGACTCTAACAATGATCAACAATTTGAGGATAAGGAGATGTCTATGGAAGAAGTGGTATTGAAAGTGGGAAACCGATTGCAAAGTCAAAATGTTGCGATTATAAACATAGAGAATCAATTGGGACAAATTGTTAATTCACACAGCAATAGACCCCAAGGAACACTTCCTAGCAACATTGAGATCAACCCTAAAGAGAACACTAATGAACAAGTAGAAGCTGTCCATTTAAAAAGTGAAAGAGAGATAGAGGATGTGGTTAGAAAAGAGAAAGATGTTGTGAGAGAAACAAAGAAAACTAAAAGACCTGAAAAACATGTTTCTAAGGATCTAGAAAAATTAATATCTCCAACTAAAATCAATTTAGAAAGACCACCACCTCCATTTCCTCAAAGACTTAAACAATATGAGTTGGATAAGAAATTTTCAAAGTTCATGAAAGTACTTAAGAAGTTAACGATAAATATTCCTTTCACTGAAGCTTTGGAACAGATGCCAAGTTATGCAAAGTTTATGAAGGAGATAAACAATAAAAGGAAATTTGGGGATTATGAGACAGTTGCACTATATGAGGAGTGCAGCGCTATACTTCAGAAAAATTTTCCTCGGAAACTTAACGATCCTTGTAGCTTTACAATCCCTTGTGCAATTGGAAAAAGATTGTGTAAAAGCTTTATGTGATTTAGGAGTGAGCATTAATGTGATGCCTCTATCTATATTTAGAAGGATAGGTTTAGTCGATATTTCTCCCACTACTGTAACCCTTATGTTAGCTGATCGATCTATCATTTATCCAAAAGGAGTTATAGAAGACGTGCTTGTTAAAGTGGATAAGTTTATCTTTCATGTGGACTTTATTGTATTAGATATGGAGGAAGATAAAGAAATTCCAGTTATTTTAGGGAGACCTTTCCTTGTTACTGGACAAGCTATGATAGATGTGCAAAAAGGAAATTTGACTATGAATATTAATGACCAGGAAGTAACTTTTGATGTATTAAAGACTATGAAACATCCAGCTGAGAAAATTGATGATTGTTTTTGGATGGATGAAATTGATTATCTAAATAAAAACCATTTCCAAGAAAGTTTTGAGAGTAAGATAACAGATGAGGTCGGAATGGATTTTCATGATGATTCAAAAATGTTATTTAAAGAAGACTGTATGTATGTTCAAGAGAGGTGTGAAATGATGGACGTCACCGAAAATAGTAAACTTTTAATTCCATCTGTTGAAAAATCTCATGAACTTAAGATGTATGTACCCCATACAATTTTAAAGCCTACTTATTTAGGGAATTCATCTACACAACCAGTCTTTATAACTTTGGATTCGACTCAATCACAAAAAAAACCTGAATTGAATGATGAACATGATAAAATTATTGAACTAGGACTTGAAAGAGAATTTAAGGATATATTTCAAAAGAACTTTGAGTTGAGAAAAGAGGGTAAGGATATTGGAAGACCATTGGAAGAAATTCCTAAGGAATTAGAAAAACCTATTTCCTTAACTATGATAGATCCTCCATCATTTAATAATTATAAATGGGAAGAATTGGAAGATAATTTGAAACAGAAGAGTAATGTAGAAGAATTTAATCCTGAATCTGAATTATCTAAAGAGAATCCGATCCAAAATTTGGGAGATATTGAATTATCTTATAAAGATCCATTTCTTATAAATTTCAAGGATGATATTAATATGCAAATTCATCAAATCAATAGAAGAATATTGGATCTAGAAAGAAATATGAGGAACAATTATATAAATCAAAATGAATATGAAGAGCTAAATGAAAAATTAAAATTTGAAGATTTTATAGGAATCCCTGGATCTGGAAATGATTGGGCGATTGATCGAGGATTACTTAATTGGAATTTTGATCCAGAAGGAATCATATGTCGGGCCCGCGACGTTAAAACCAAGCGCTATATGGGAGGCAACCAATAGTTATCAGTGTACTTTGATTTAGTGTGCTTGAGAGTCATGATTGTTTATGTTTATGTTTTGAGTTTGCTTTAGTACGGATTAGATTTGTGAGGTTATGCCTTGGTCTTGACTAAATTTGTATATGACTTCTGGTGGTAGTAGGCTGACGAGTCTGTTATAACTCAGTTCTCAACTGGAGCTGAGCATTACCTTAAAGCATGTAGAGTTTAGACTTGGACCACTCCATGTCAACTCTGTTACTTCCTTTAACTGACTTTGTTTTCACTGAGTAAGGTCGCGAACTTATTTAGTAAACAAAATATAGATGAACTGCACTACTTTTATTAATACACCCACATTATTAGTGTAGTTTCTTTTGTTAGAAATTGAAAGTAAGGAGGGAAAATGTGAGTAGAAAGGAGATCAAATTAACCTCAATTGATATTTGTGTGTGAATCTGCAAGTCTAGATATTTTAGTTTGTGTGTTTGTATTTGTGTTTGTGTTACAACAATTTAGAGATTTGAAGAACACTTAAATATATTTTCCCATGCCGATGTTTGTCATGCTTATTTAACCTTTCTTTAATTTAATTTTATTCTAGCATGTTAGTTTAGATTTACTTTCTGTTGCAAATTATTATGTCCTAATGAATTCATGTAGATGTTATTGATAGACAATTGTGGTAGATAGAATTTCTGAACTATTTTTCTTCCTGCTTATATTTTCTGTGCTGAGTGCTATACATATTCAAATTCAAGTTTGGGGGTAGGAAGAAAAATATATTTTAAAGTTAGTATACTTTCTTTTTAGTTTAATATTATTCTACGCATGTTTTAGGCTAGATTTACTTTCTTCTGCAATCATTTTATCCTGATTATGCATGTGTTTAAATTTGATAGGATGTTGTAGTAGTTAGTAGATTTAATTTTTATTTTTCTTCCTCCTACATTTTATGGAATTAATTGCAAAATATTTTAAAATTCAAGTTTGGGGGGGATGAAAAATGAATTTTGAAAAACTTAAATTTTATTTGTCCTCAAAAATGCTATAAATAAATTTGATTTTTAATTGAAAAATAATTATGTGTATGAAGTTATATTAGGGAAATGAAATTTTGAATATAGAAATAAGTAAGAGAATTTAGTTAAAATTTATAGTAGTGATGAAAATTTTAAAGTTAATTTTTCTTAGTGAAGAAATGATAAATATTATGTAACCATCTTTAGTAAGAAATGTTGTATTTTTAGAAAAATAGAAGGATTAGACTTTTGTTTTCAATATTTAAATTTCTATTGTTGAAAAATAATTTTCAAAACTGTTATTATATTTCTAAGTAAAAGATATATATCTGCCTTATGCTTTAGGAAAGGAAGGGTGGAATTCAAAATTATTAAAGGCCTATCCAGATATAGTAATCCTTGCCTAAAAAAAAAATAAAAATAAAAAAAAAGAAGAAGAAGAAGAAAGAAAATAAAAAGAAAAAGAGAAAGAAAAGAAACGTATAGTATGTGAAAAAGGAAGGAGAAGCTTGAGGATTAAAGGGCCTAATCAAAAATTGGTTCCACACCTGAGCTTTTTAAAGTATAAGATTTGAGAAAATTTTAAGCTTAAAAATATAATATAGTTAGTATAATTATTTTTAATAAAGGTTTTTAAGTAAATAAAATAAAATGCCTAACCCCTATATTTTGAAAAATTTACAAGTATTTCTGAATTAGATAGCAACACATATTTTCATACTCTTTCATCTAAGAGATTTCTGAACTTCAAATTGGTCTCATTTACTAATTTTTTTCTAAATTGGACTATTACATTTCTAGAAAAAAATTTTAGAAACTCTGATAAAACTCATACACATGATTTGCTTATTTGGTTTTTAATGATTACAGTGTTACTTGAGGACAAGTAACGTTTAAGTTTGGGGGATTTTGATTAATGAAAAAAGGTACCTATTTTTAGTGTTCATTTCATGCCTACTTTATGCATATTTTTAATGATATTACACTATAAATGAAGGTATTTTACATAATTTTACATACTTTTGTTTTCAAGTATAAAAATATTATTTTAGAGAAAATGAAGCAAAAACTATGCAATTTTGAGCCAAAATGAGCAAGAAAAATAAATTCTAACTTAGCACATATTGATATTTGTTTCTATGCTTAATATCTTTTATTTCTCACATGTTTTTGAAAGAAATTATACTTTTGAGAAAGGTTGTTTTTATGTCTATCTTGTAGGTGAAGATGTTAGGAACGCAATGCAACTGAAATGGGGCAAAACGGAGTTGAAACGGAGACAAATGGAGCAAAATGGTGGAGCTGCGCACAGGGTGGCGCCTAGGCGCCAAACCCGGCGCCTAGGCGCCAGTGACGGCGAGAAAATGGCGCCTAGGTGCCAGAATCAAGGCTTAGGCGCTAGAATCATCTAGAAACGGTTATTGGACGGGATTTTGATGACTTTGGGAGTTATTTTGACGGTGTTAAGCAGTTTCTAGACCTTTTAGAAGCCTGAAAGTTATTCCTAATATATAGGACATGTGATACAATGTATTTGGACGCTTGGAAATAGTTTTAATCGCGAAGAGGTGCGAGACAAAGTGAAGAGGTGCGAAGAACTGGACGCGGTGTCCGGCGCCTAGGCGCCAGACACACCTTCTAGAAGATTCATTGAATGTGGACACATTTTGAAGAGGTGCCTTGAGGCAACCCTTGAAGCCTATAAATTGGAGGCCACTCCTTCAAAGAAAATTGCACCCTATAGTCTCTTTCTTCCTGCTTAGTCATTTTAGTCATTTAGAGTTATGAAAATGTAGATTTTTACATCTTATGGAGAGATTGGTGAGGGATTTTGAGATATTTATGTAAGGGATGTACGAGCGTCGCATGTATTAGTGAGAAACTTTGGTGGAGAGATCTTCTTTCTTTCAGAAGGAAAAAGCTAAGTATTGTGTTCTTCATTCTCTTGTAATTGTTGTAAACACTTTCTAGTGGATTTTCTTTGTTTTAAACCAAGTTTTCTGTCGTGAATTATCCATGTTTCGTAAGTGATTTCCTTTACTCTTTCTTTTAATATGAAGTAGTGGCATGCGTAGGAAAATCATTTTTATGATAGAATTATCCATTAGATGCTTCTAGGTGACAGATAGTTGCATAAATATAATAGAATACTAATGAAATAAGTTCCTTGTTGACACTTAATTTATTATATAGTTCTATCAATTCTTTTACTTCTTATGCCATTATTTTCATTTACTTTTATTTTGTAATGAAATAGATGCATGTTTAGGAATTAAGATTTTCTTAGTTATTCCCTTATTAAATTATGGTGATGATATTCATACCGGATCTTCATTTACTTTACAAATTGATCACTTGTATTGTTAAAACCTGTTGAAGAATTCTGAGACCTAGAAGGAGATGAATTCTTAACTAGTAGATATCACATGAATCCTTGGGTAGTCGAAGGCCTTGTGCGGGTTATACATGGTGAAGTGCAAATAAATAGAGAGATATTATTTATTGGGCGCATAATTGATTAGTTTTTAGAGTGACAGACTAAATTCTAATAATTTGATCTATAGAAAGGGAACAGGTCACTGGTAGGGCCGACCATAGCCACCCTTGGACATCTAGTAGTGTGAGCCTAGATTAACCTATTCTACTAATAAAACATCCTGAACCGAACTATAGATTAGCCAATGTTATTTATGCCTGGACCAAAGGGTAAAGAATAGGAATGCTTCCATTTGGCACTACTACATTAAATCTAAGCATATCTTTCTTACACATTATCTATGTAATTGCAAGAGAAAGGTAATTTTTAATATCTCGAATTTCTCCAAACCAATTTATCCATAAGTTATCTTTTTATTTAAGAACTTTATTTAGGATTAGTTATTAAAAAACCCATTTTAATCAACATTCCAAATTTAGGGCTTATAGAAATAGACTGGAATTAGCCTAAAGGATTGCTTACCTCGCTTCTCTGTGGGATCGATACTGGGGTTATAAAAGAAAACCCTATATTACTTGAAACGATACGTATACTTGCGTAGTACCCCTAGTGTATAAAATATTTTCTAAAAATTTACAACATTTTGATTTTATACACTAGCCGCTATTTATAAATTGGGTCAAGTTTTTGGCCATCTTTTGGAAGCGAATATTACTGCGTTATTGCGGGTCGGGTCACTCATCATCCCTTTGATTTAAATCATTCCTTAAGTTTCAAACTCATTATCAAATTATCCTAAATTAAGCCTCATGCCAATCTCCCCTAAAGTTATCAAGAATGCCAACATCCTTTCTCATGCAAATGAGCTAACTTTTCCCTAAGCCAAATGGAGCCATGAAGCCATGCATAAGCCACATACAAGCCATGGAAGCCACTTTCCACCTCATCAAGCCATTAATAGCAAGAGGAGGGGGTTCTTTCTTAACCCTTTATTAAACCTTTTTAACCTCATTTATGCTACACTCTAAACCAAGCTTAGCCACCTCACCATGGATGGAGACTTCACCACTCAAATTCAGCTGACCCAAATGATACCCTAAGCCCAAAACCAGGTCATGGGAGGGTGCACCCAACCCATTTGCATGAGTTGACCAAACCAAACATAAAATAGCCCTTTCCCCATACCATTTAAATCAAACCACTTTACACATGTCCAAAGCCAATTGAGTTCACCAAATCCCAGCCCTGACCCCACTAGTAAAGATGGTGACCTGACCCTGGCCGGCCAGCTACCACAGCCGCGGGAAAACCCCATGGCAGAGAGCTCCATGTGAGCCAAAAAATTCAAAACTCACCTGCCGAGCTGTCCCAACCCCAATGGCCACTGGAGCTCTTCTTCTCCTCCCCTGAGCAACTGATCCCAGCCTTCAAACCCCCCTGGGAAGCCCTCTAGCCATTCCTATTTAAACACTACCCCCTCTCGTCCAAAGAAGGTGTTGAACCAAAACCTTATCAAAACTCTTCCAAAATCATTCCAGATCCCTCTCCAGACATAGAGAACTTGATCCTCACTGAAATCCAGCCCTAAAACCCTCTCTGTGAGTCCAATTTTGGAGTTGAAATTCAAGCCCAAAATCAGGACACTGCACCACAGTTAGCCAATCTTCAAATTGATTGACTCTACACCTTCACCAGACCAAGAGGAGAAGTTCCCCAACAAAAGCCCTTCACCAGGCCAGCCATTGCTTCCAGCCTCCAAGCTTTGTGATCGGCCTTGGTCACTTTTGTACCTAGGCATTTCCCCATAGCAAGAGACTTCATCTGGAGCTTGCTTGGACTCAATCGAAGGTGATACAACCCTCAGATCAAAGCTTCACTTCTCTGAGCAAAGGTATGAACTCACTCTTCCTCCCGAGCTCCTGGAGATTCTCCATTTAGTTTGAGTTGATTTCAATGCACCTTAATCATATAAATGTGTTCGTCTCTTCAAGACGAATCGATAGAGTATAAGAACGCAAAAATCCATGGAGAATCGAGTGAGATCTTAAGGTTTTAGTGTGGACGGTCACGGGTGCACACCAGTCGGAGACGATAACCAGGAGCCGTTGGATCGCACCTGTATCGAGCGGACGGTCAAGATCAAGCCGGACAGCACAATGGTACATGAATGGTGGGCCCCCGTAGCGCTGACTCAAATGGCGGCGTCGAATCACGGAGCGACGCGTGGGCTTTCGATCCGGACGAGGATGATGCGGCACCGAGTCGGATAAGTAAAAAATTAGGATTTTTTAGATTTATTTAAATACCAGAACTTCAAAAATTCATATATTTGCATAGAAAAATCACAAAAATAAAATAAAAATACCCACTTGCTCAGTGAACAGAGGAGAATAATGTGGAAAAGAAATCAACTTAATTGGATGAGTATTTTATTTTTAATAATTTATTTACTATTTCTAATGTTTTGATTCTCCATTTGCATAGACAATTAACCAAGGCATGAGACCATAGGGCTTTTGAAGCCTCTGATCTTCGGAACATTCCCTGAATTTTTCAAGGTCAGAGGTCATCTCTGTGAAAAGTTTATGATTTTTCAAGTTCATGTCACTGTTTTAGGTATTCTAATTCCAATAATTAGCATGTTGTAAAATAAATTCTAGGAAAATTTGGTGGTGTTTCTTAGGACCAGGGGACCCTATGAAAAATATTTTGAGTTAATTCATTCATAATAACTTTAATTGGCCTAAACTCCCAAAACTGAATTTGAATTAATTAGGGTTAACCACACACCAATTTACTTGAAAACAATTCTCCATTGCTCTTTAGGGTTAGAGGAACCTTACATAAAATTTTGAAATCAATTGGACTTGATTAACCCCACCAAATGGATTGATTAAGCCTCATAAGCAAAATGGAACTTTAAAAATTCATAACTCCAAAAATACTTTTCAAAAATTCACAAAAATAGTTTTGGAGCTTCTCTACCAAGGGAGTTTAGGAAAATTAAAATTGGAATTTTCTAAAAAAGTTGATTTTTCACAATATTTTAATATTTTAATAATTAAAAAACAATAAAAATCACAAAAATATTAAAAATCATAAAAATGTCACATTTTGACTCCTAATCACTTAGGAACAAAACAAATATTTTTCCTAAGTCCTTAGGATAAGATATTGAATTTTAAAGGCTTAATGTAATTTTTAAAATTAAAAAATGAATATTCAACCTTTTTCACTAAAATAATTCTAATAAATCAAAGAAAAATTAGAAAATTATAAAATTTGTTTCTCTGGACTCCTTGAGGTCAGCGAAATTTATGAAAAATATAAAATTCTATTTTTAAATTTTTATTTTATTTTAAAATTAATTAATACTCTAAAACTCAAAATAATTATAATAAATAAAATATAACTCAAAAAATCACAAAAATTGGTCCAAGTGGTCCTCTGGTCATTCAAAATATCCCATAATTTTCATAAGGATAGAAACTTTACCTTGGTCATGTTGTTGAATTTTCTTTGAAAACCCCTATTTTCTACTAAAAATAATTAGATAAATAAATTAAATTTAGAAAAATCACATTTTCTCCTCTAATGTCTTAATTGACATGTGAGTGAGGTGACATAAAAATTTCAAATTCATTTGAGCTCAATTTAGTGAGTTATGAAATAAATAAGCCTAAAAGGGCATAAAGGTAATTAAAGAATTTTAACCCTTAATTAAAACTTTAGGTTTAATCAAAATGGAGGGTAAAATATTTGATTTTAAATTTCTCTTGGATGAGTGAAACTTAGGGAAATTAAGGGGTTTTAAACACTTTGAAATATCAAAATGAAACTCTAATTAATTAAATAATTTAAATTTTGGAAAGAATATATTTAAAATTTGGATTATTAAAATAGGGATATTATTAAGAGGATATTTATTCTTTAATTTAAAAATCCCTAAATAAGTCCTTCAATAATATTTAGTTCTTAATTAAAAATTAAAATAATAATCCAAACTAAATAAATTAAAAATTAAAAGAAGATAACCCTTAAATGAATTAATGCTTAAAATGTTAAATGGTCCAATAATTAAATTCAAATTTAAAATCTTGGAATTAAATAAAATTAATTTAAATTTAGTCAAGTCAAAGTTTAAATTAAATTAAATTAACACCTTAACAATTAAATTAAATTAAATTTAAAATATTGAAACTAAATATAAATTAAATTAAAATTAAATTAAAACTAAAATTAAATTAAATTAAAATTAAATTAAATTAAATTAAATTAAATTAAATTAAAATTGAATTGAATTAAATTGAATTAAAATTAAATTAAAATTAAATTAAAATTAAATTAAATTAAATTAAATGAAATTAAATTAAATTAAATTAAATCAAATTAAATTAAATTAAATTAAATTAAATTAAAACTTAACAACAAACCTAAATGAAATCATTAAGAGTTAAATCAAAACATATCAATAATTTCAACACCTCTTTCTATCTAAGTAAATTTAAAACATAAACATCAATCTTAAATACTAAGATAATTGAAAGTGTAAAGATTTAAATTAAATATAAAATAATTTGAATACTATTCCAAACTTAAAATTATTAATTAAAACCTCATAATTAAATTAAAACACTTTAAATCATTAACTCAAACTTTAAATTAAGAATGATTAAAATTCTCAACAACCCAACTTGCCCTTAAAGGCTTTAATTATTATAACTCTTAAATAGAGTATTAAGTGAGATGTCACTTCATTCATCAGGTAATCAAATACCCAGGTTCACTGAGCAAGAGACAAAGCTTAACTAAACTCCTGGATGATTAATTCACCTGTGCAACTAAATTTACTTGGACTCAAAATAATCCCAGAAGTATTGAAAAGATGTTTAGGACTCGTCCTAAGCACTTTCTCAATATAACGGGATATTTTAGAAGAACAATTGAATTTAATTGTTCTTTGATGAAGAAAATCATCCTTAAACCAAACCAACAACCTAGACGTCATAGGAAATGACTAGCAATAGGATTAGGATTCTGGTAGACAACCAAAACCCTTTCCCTTAGCTTTACCTAGGTATTTCTTGCAAATATATGTTTAAATGCTCTAACATATGTTTTAAGTGTAGTTTGGGATGACAGGAAAACCCTCCAGGTACGCTTTTATTTTATTGCAATTTACTTTATTGCAATTTACATACATGCATTGCGCTTTACTTTTCTTGCATGGTAAACGAGACTGTTGCATGAAAAACAAAACCTTTAGGATAGTCCCTGAACTGAAACCAAAACTAAATTAAAAGTCATTGCAAGATAAAATTCACCTCCACAATATTCCAAAATATAAAACAACTCAAAATTTAATCACAAACAGAGCAACAAAACTACAACTTTAACTAAATTAAAATGTCTTGTTAGATGATCGGGAATACCTCGGATGATGTAACCTACGTGTTGCTAACGGGATTTCCCACTGTCTAAATGAAAGTGTGGAACTCATTCAGTTGAGTTTAGCAAATTCATCTGGACTAAGTGAATCCAATAAAAATAACGATACCAGAATGATGGAACCGTGGGATCTTAACCGGTGTTGTTATAATCAACTTTAAGATTTGTTTTAATTAAAATATTAAAAACACTTGGATTTTAAGATTTTCTCTAAACCAAGACACTTTTCTCATCCCCTGATTTTCACCTTCTAAAACTAAACCTCTGCAACAACAAGGAGCTCGGAGCACGGTGGGCAGCACGGCCATCTTCGTCAACAAAACTTGTGTCTACATCAGCTAAACTATTCTTTAGTTTTAAATAATCAAGCCATAGGATTTCAAGGTAGTTTGCTTAGTGCAACATAAATCCTCAACTTTTCGTTAGGCATTTGCATAATCATATTGTGCGAATTAAGTCCTAACCGGTCTTAGGATTCCGAGGTAGTCGTTTGGTACGACATAAACCCTCACATCTTCGAGGCTATTTGTGTGATTATATCATATAAATATAAGTCCTAATTAATTACAATTGGCAGGATTGAAACATTAAATAATTTTTCCAAATTGAAGCCAAACAATAGGATAGTTTGGAAAGTTGCCAAGATTCTTCTTGGATCCTCAGCTTCTCCTACTTTTCTTCCTTTGGACTCTTAAAATAAACTGTTCTGAATTTGAGCTAATCCCTATTGAAATTTCAAAAATCTAATCCTTTGAAAACTTTAAACTTTGAAATTCTTGAGAGCAAAACCACTGATCATTATTGAGAGTTTTCTTAAATGATTCTTGTCATTTAAGATGTAATTATCTATAAGGGCTTGCCCTTATTGGGAACTTTAAGAACTCAGGTAATATAAACCCTATCTAATTTCTTTATATTAAGCAGGAGAACTTGTCGGCTTATAAAATTGGTTTGCAGACCAAACAGATGTCACAAATCTTCTAGTTTATTTAATCGAGCCTCATCATCAAGTAGTGTGTCTATTCTTCGAGATAGATATATAGTTTGTGATGCGGTGCTCGTTTATATAAACTATTTGAGATTTGAGATCGGTTTGATTTCATATCTTAAAATTTTCAAACTTAAAATTATTTTCAAAATCAAATGCTACTTTCTAAATTTTATATATATATATATATATTTAAATTAAATTTAAAATCTAAAATTTGCCGACAATTTTTGTAGGCGACCCCTTTTTAAAATACAACACTCAACCTATAAATATGCCGACAATTTCTGGCGACTCCGCTGGGGAATAGTTCCACTCTCCATTTTGATCAGATGGTTTTGCTTTCATAAATCGGTAGTGTATCCATGTCCCTAGTGGAGCAAACTACCATTCTTTCGTTGGAATATCCCATTCATTTCTGTCTTGAACGAGTATAGCCAACTCCCCTCGGATTTAGGAGCCACTGTTTAGACACCCCTAAATGGAGAGGTTCCGAGATCCTTTTACCTCTTTTTTGAGGTGGGGTGGACCCCCAATTGGTGTTAGTTTAGGAGCGGTCCTTCGAGTCAAGAAGTCTTGCATAAGATTTTCTCTTCCTTTCCAACTCTAAATCGGGCCCTTTACCTTTTCTATAACCTTTTTCCTTTAATCATTTTGTTTCTAACAAACGAACTCGCTAATAAACAACCTTCTAATAAACAATCTCTTTTAAAAATCACAAATACACTAAGATAAACGAAAATGTGTTCGGACTCTTTCTTTTTCATCCTAAACTTTACGACCAAAGGAAGCATAATTCGGGACTGACATTCGGAATCTGCCCTGCAGAAAATGACTGCCCCAAAGTTAATCTTCTCCTTCACCAATGGAATGGACTTCGCCGTTTACAAGGATGAGTCGCCCGATAATGGAATCATCCGTTTCGGACAAGGATTCGGCAACACGGATATCAAGTTCGCCGACGTCACTCTCTTCGCACTAATGGACAAAGTGTCGAAGCCGAGAAACCCGTAATTGAGTTCAACTTGAAGTCGGCTCGAGAATTCCCTCCCCGCAAAGGGTTCCAACTGAAAGAAGTACTACTATTCGTAGGAGGATCTGTTGTCTCGACCCCCACCGGTCTAGTCATCTCTGCACCTACCCCGACTTCTGCCAAACTGAAGGGGAAGGAAATCCAAGTCTGTGATGAGCCTGTCACCGTGGAGGGTATAGATTTTGCTACAATACCATCTGTTTTTGAGATTGGGTCCAGTTCAAGAGTTGCACCCCTAACTCGGACTCAAAGGAGAAATAGAAGCAGAAAGATCGCCAAGATCGAGAAAGCCAAAGCTGCTGAAGTTGCTTTTCTAGAAGAAATTCCTGAGGAAAGAGAAGAACTGCCTGAGTATATACCTCTGTTGGAAGGGAGCAGGTTTCACCCTCTCTCTACCGCATCAGATGAAGAGGATGTCCGTAGGATCGCCGCTGCATTACCCCAACCTGCGTACTACAACAATTACAAAAGGAAAAGGGATAAGACTACGCCATTTGCTCGACTGCTAGCTGTGATAGAAAGATTGGCAAAGAAAGATGTCCTGTGTCAGAAATCTTAAGAAGGATGGGACGGGTGCCAACTAAATCCCGCCTCGGACAGCGAATAGAGCATGTTGCTGCCACAGAGAAACCAAAGAAGAAGATAAAAACCAGTTCACCCGCTGTTGTATCGGGTCTGCAAATTAGGTAGGATACCACCTTCCAGCATATAGCCGACAGACCATCCGGTCCTAGGCTTCCGGCTGCAAGAAGGATGGTATGGCGACCTACTACTGGCGAGCTAAGACCAAAACAATGTCCTGAGAAGAAAAGTCTCGTCAGAAGACTTGAATCAGAAGAAAGTGCTACTGCAATAAAGGGGACTCCCAGAAAAGAAGTTCAACAACCGTCACGTGAAAACTGCGAGACCGTGCGAAAAAGGTCACTAGAGGATGCCATGGACAAGTTAAGGACCGACATCCGACGGTTAGCAAAAGAAAGAGAAGAAAAACTAGAAGATGAAATTGATTCATCAGAATTTATGAATGACGAGTATGTTGAAATCAACATGGTTGAGACGCGAGCATCATCAGCTTTGCAAGGTGCTCTGGCAACTACGGAAAGAGATGAACCGGAAGTGATGAGGGCACAGCTTCGGGAAAGAGATGACACAATTTCATAGATGGCAAAGAGGATGGAAGAGATGGCTGCTGCCTTAGCCACTCTCCAGAGTCAGGTACAACCTCAGAAAGAAACACCCCCAGAGATCATCCATATTGCAGATGGAGGAAAAGAGATCACATCCGTCAATGGAGACGAACAACCAAAGAAAGATCATGCAGAAAGCATAATTCCAGAAAAGGACATTAAAAACATGGTAGAACAGAAGGTGCGAGAAGCCCTAGCACAATTTAAGAGTGGAGCATCTATTCAGACGGGTAGACCTTACCCCGAAGAATTTGATGCAGTCCAATACCCGAAAGGCTTCGTACCACCTCTGTTTAAGACTTTTGATGGAACGGGAAACCCCGGACAACATGTTACACATTTTTGTGCTAGTTGTTGCAATGCCGGTGGGAGTGATGCTTTACTCTTCCGACAGTTCGTCAGCAGTTTATCAGGGATTGCTTTCGATTGGTACGCAGAATTTCCGAACGGTTCAGTAAAGACCTTTACAGAACTAGAGAATCTCTTCGTTAAGCGGTTTGCCAGGGCTCAGCACCACATCACTATCAGTGATCTAGTGGTGGAGCAACAGAAACCGAACGAGACTCTAGTGGATTACATACTTCGATGGAGAAATTTAAGCATGAAGTGTGAACCACAACTTCAAGAATAACATGCAGTCGACATCTTGCTCAAGAGTATCCATGGCCCGATAGCACTTCTCCTTAAAGGATTTACAATCAAGACTTTCGAGAAGTTGCATAGCAAGGCCGGGAGCTTGCAAGAAGAGGCAAAACAGTTAAGTTTCGTAGAAAAGACCGATAAGCAGAAAACTGTGAAGACATTTGAAAAGAAATCTGGAATCATCTCGACAGTAGATAAGGGCAAGCAGCCAATGCAGATACCGCCAGAACGACCACATCCCAGTTATCAACCATTGCAACGGACTTACCAACAACCACCACAGAACTATCAGCAACCTCAGCAGGGCTATCAGCAACCTCGTCCGAGCTATCAGTCACCTCAGCATTATGAACAACCGCCTCGTCCACAGCGTACCCTGAAAGATTTGCTGAATAGGGAATATCCATTCAAAAACTGAAGCAATAGCTAAGATGTTCCGTAGCTTGATGAAGACACCAAATTTTTCAGCTGCCAGAGCCCAAGAGGCCGGAAGAAGTCAACAAGAAAGATCATCCGAACTATTGCCCTTACCACCAAATGCTCGGACACAAGATAGAGGATTGCATCACTTTCGAAAGTTGGCTTGATGACAATCTACGGAATAGGAACATAACGATCCCGAAGTGATACATGAAGGAACCCCAGAAAGGAGGTTCCGTCAATGTTATTTCAACGGATCCCATTGTTCCGATAGACCCGTACACGACCGATGATGGATGGAGTACCGTCTGGACAAAGTCTTCAAAGAAAATTTTGGATGACATCCAGACCGCTTCGGTACGCGCTTCAACTCAGAGTTTGAAACTTGTTGAGCCGGCACTATCACTTGCGACTGAAGAACCGCCCCAGAAGGAAGAGAAGATAGCGGAAGAGAAGAAAATCAAGGCTCTGAAGGGTAGACTAGGGGCTGCTTATCCTAGGATGGTTGTTTCCGATTTGGGGGAGAAATCCCTCGAACTCCTGACTATGTATGATTATCTGCTCGCCCCGGCGGGATCTTATAATGATAAGGGTTATGGCGTTGGCTACGTTTTGATTGTTTCTAACGATTACGTAACTAGCGACAATCGGCTTAATCCAGATCTCGATTTCAATACAAATAACGATTCTCAAATCATACATAACCTCAATGACCATGAAGAAGAAGATGTTCACAAAGGAGGCTACAAAAGCTCGACAAGCAACGAGTCCATTTGTGAATTCCGAGGAGCTCCAATCACGATAGAATTAGAACCATCAGACACCGAAGCAACTTCAGAAGAGCCAGTTGTTCCGATTCAAGAGGAGACACCGGTAAATTTAGAAGAGATAACAGAGGTCAATCTAAGAAGCGGAAAAGTTCTACCCCCGAGAATGGGTCCAAAGGATAAAGGAAAGCAGGTGGTTGCTCAGGAAGAGTCAACCCCAGCATAGGAACTGCCCATTCGGGAGGAAACCGAGGAACATGGTAATAAAGTGGACTACAACATGCTAACCCATCTTAGGAAGGTACCAGCCAAACTAAGCATATACGACGCTCTGATCCTATCGAAGGAGATGAGGGAGGCTTTGATCAAGGCTTTACTTGATCCAGAGATTTGTTTAGCTCAAATGGCCGGTAATTCCTTCGACGAGGTTTGCTCGTTAAGAGAACAGCGAGGTGTTACCTTCACAGACAATGATCTACTACTCGGAACGGCTGATCATAACCGACCGTTATATATTTCAGTCACTATTGGAAAGTTTACGCTCTCCAGAGTGTTAGTTGATCTGGGAGCATCAATCAACATAATGAATCTTCGGACGCTAGCATATTTGGAAATTGAAGCTCACGAGCTTGAAGCAGACAAGATGTTATTAAGAGGCTTCAATCAAAAAGAAGAAAGAGCTCTTGGATCGATAACACTACTAATGAAGACCGGTGATTTAACAAAGACAACCGCAAAATTCCACATAATTGATTCTGAGACATCGTTCAACGCTCTACTAGGTCGGCCATGGATCCATGAAAATCGGATGGTACGATCGTCTCGCACCGAGTGCATAAAGTATTACGAAGGAGGGGAACAGTGCATCAAAGGTGATTTGCAACCGTTCTCCGTGCACGAAATTGGAATTCATGAAGATGCGGCCTACTACGCGCCTCCAAAGAAAACAATCTTTTCCAGAAATACCATACCAAATGAAGCAAAAGAAATTCGAGACTATGAAGAACCTGAAGTTCTAGTCCAACAGTTACTCACCACTCTCTAACGGTGAGATGGTGAAGATTTCTCCGTAACTCGCACCCGAGGTCGATGCTGGGGACGAGGACGTGGAAGAAACGTTGGAACAGTTGGACAGAAGAAATCGGCCATCGATGTTGATTGGGATAATAGTTTCGAAGAAGAAGAAGAAATTGAGAAAGAAGCAGTGACAATAAGTCAGAAGGAACCACAATTCAAGATTTCTCTCGAAGATGAAAAGAATGAAGAATATAAATCAATGTACGAGAAGATTAACCATTATGTACATACTATGACCCTGACCCCGATCCATTCTAATAAGATCGAGGGTATGGTGGTCAAGGAAGTGCATGATGGTGGTGCTAAGCCAATCAAGTTCTATCGTGGTGCTTCTTCTTTCAATACTGAAAGTGATGTACAATTTGAAGATGTTACTTCTTCCGAATTAATGGAACTACCTTTTGAGTGGTACTCTCCCTGTGTTCAAAATTTAATTCAACGTGGTGTCTTACCTCGACGATGGACAAAAGGCCGATCACAACACTTTGAAAAAGTATGGAATAATGCCTGTCGGCCTCCCAATTCAAAACATGGTCTCGGATTCGGTACAGTAGGATCAGTTGATGATACGGGATTTTGCTTGGTTGTCACTTGCGAACCTAATAAAGACTGGTTGGAAGCTTCAGAAGGCCTCGAAGATCTACCAATCGGAGACGCTCCACCAGAATTCTAAGAAGAAATCAAATCTACAATAGATGAGTTAATGGAAGTTAACTTAGGTACTAGCAAAGAGCCTAGGCCTACCTTTGTTAGCTCCTTACTCAATAAAGAAGACTCCGAAGACATAATCAAGCTATTAATGGAATTCAAGGACTGTTTTTCTTGGAGTTACGATGAAATGCCAGGATTAGCTCCAGAAGTCACAGTTCACAGGCTAGGAGTGGATCCTACTTCCATTCCAGTCAGACAGGCTCCCAGAAGAATGCGTCTAGAAGTTGAGCAACAAGTAATAGGCAAAGTTAAGAAGCTAATAGACGCTAAATTTGTCCGTGAAGAACAATATCCAACTTGGTTAGCCAAAGTGGTACCAGTCAGAAAGAAGAATGGTCAGTTCAGAATCTGCGTGGATTTCAGAGATTTGAATAAAGCATGTCCAAAGGATGAATTTCCACTACCAATTCCAGAACTGATGATCGACATCGCTTCGACGCATGAAATCTTCTCATTTATGGATGGATCGTCGGGATACAACCAGATAAAGATGACACCAGAAGATGAAAAGCTCACGGCATTCAGAACGCCGATCGGAGTGTATTGCTACACGAGTAATGCCATTTGGACTAAAGAACGCAGGAGCAGCATACCAAAGAGCGATGACGAAGATTTTTGATGATCTCATTCACAACTAAGTCGAGTGCTACATGGATGATGTGGTCATCAAAAGTAAACTGAAGGAAGATCACCTGTATGATTTGAGAAATATTTTCGAGTGACTAAGACAATTTAACCTTAAGATCAATCCTTTAAAATGCGCCTTCGGCGTCACCTCCGGGAAATTCTTAGGATTTGTTGTCCGACATCGCGAGATTGAAATCGATCCGGAGAAGATTAAAGCTATTTTAGAAATGCCTCCTCCCAAAACTTTGAAACAACTACAATCCTTTCAAGGGAAGTTGGCATATCTTCGACGCTTTATCTCGAACTTGTCAGGGAGGTGTCAGCCCTTCTCGGCATTGGTTAAAAAGGACGCCAAATTCGTTTGGGATGAGAAATGCCAGCGGGCTTTCAAGAACGTTAAGCAATATTTAATGACACCTCCTGTCTTAGCAGCCACAGTCTCAGGTAAACCGTTGATACTTTATACCGCGGCTTTAGACGATTCTCTCGGAGCCCTGCTAGCCCAGGTCAATGACGAGGGAAAATAAAACGCTCTCTACTACCTAAGCCACCGTCTAATCCCGACGAAAGTAAAGTATCCTCCGATTGAGAAGCTTTGTTTGGCCCTGATCTTCGCCGCTCAAAAGCTCAGGCATTACATGTTTTCTCATAAGGTCAACCTTATTTCGAGAGTTAATCCGTTGCAATACTTGGTGACCCGACTGATGCTTTCTGGCAGACTTGCTAGGTGGTCGATGATACTATTACAATTCGACATAACTTTCGTTCCTCTTTGCGCTGTAAAGGGACAAGTCCAAGCAGACTTCCTCGCAGCACACCCTTTGCCGGCGGATTCACCTCTCGATGATGATTTGCCTGACGAGCAGATTATGAGCCTAGAAGACCCTGATGATCGATGTTGGGAACTATACTTCGATGGTGTATCCTCAGCACAGAGGACAAATAATTGCAAACGATAGTGCCCGATAAGGCAGGAATCGGACTAATCTTCATAACACCGGAGCGGGGGATGTTAAGATACTCCTACCACTTAATGGAACCCTGTACAAACAATGAAGCAGAATACAATGCCCTCATAACATGACTAGAATTAACCATTCAGATGGGAGTAACGGACATCAACATCTACGGAGATTCTCAGTTGATCATTCAACAGGTCGCCGGACAGTACAAAATTTTAAAGCCAAGACTCGAGCAGTACTTTCAATACGCCATGAAATTGTTGGAATAAATTCTAAATGTAACAATCTACAAGATTCCCAGAAAAGAAAATGCTCTCGCTGATGCGTTAGTCCGCCTTGCAAAGGAATTTGCCTGCTTGCAGGATGAGTCAGTTGAAGTGTTAGTTCAAGGATGACAGCTCCTATCACAGCTCGACATGGATACAATACATAAATCAGAAAGAAAAGTAGAAGAAACAATTGTAGCAGTGACAGAAAATACAGAAGATTGGCGGCAGCCATTAATAGACTACTTGTAGACAGGAAACCTGCCTGAAGATAAGTCGTTAGCCCATCAAATTAAGGAAAGAACTCTGTCTTATGCATTAATAAACAATACATTATACAGAAGGTATTTTGATCAGATGTGGCTAAGATGCCTGAGCGGGTCCGAGGCTCGTAAAATCATTAAAGAACTACATTCAGGACTTTGTGGCGCTCATCAGTCGGGTCTGAAAATGAAAATGAAGATTAAAAGACTAGGGTACTACTGGCCCTCAATGATGACCGACTGTATGAAAGTTGCCAAAAGCTGTCACCAGTGCCAAGTGCACGGAGTGGTTCTACACCAACCTCCAAATGTGCTACATTTGACAATCGCATCGTGGGCATTTGAGTGTTGTGGCACAGATATAGTGGGTCTGATAGAACCGCCTTCTTCAAGAGGACATCGCTTCATTCTTGCAGCTACAGACTACTTTTCTAAATGGGCAGAAGCTATACCACTCAGAGAAGTGAAGGCACACCACGTGCTAACCAAGTCGTCTACCGTTTTGGGGTACCGCGCAGGATCATTTCAGATAATGGGTCTGCATTCAAAAGTTCAAAGATCAACAATTTTTTTAGAAGACACGGGATCGATTGGCGATACTCAACGATCTACTAACTAAGAGCAAACGGCTTGGCCGAGGCTTTTAATAAAACTCTCGTTCAAATTTTAAAGAAATCTTTGGACAACAACAAGAGAAATTGACACGAGAAGTTGTTAGAAGCTTTATGGGCATACAGGATGACTTTTAGGACTCCTACTCAGTCTACGCCTTACGCTTTAGTGTATGGGTCCGAGGCCGTCTTTCCCATAGAAGTTTAGCTTCCGTCACTCCAAATTGCAATTGCAGAAAAGATCACTACAGAAGCTAATACCAGACTACGACTGGAAGAATTGGAAAGCTTGGAAGGGAAAAGAATTTCCGCGCAGCAGAATTTGGAACTGTATCAAGCCAAAATGATCCAGGCCTATGATAAATTAGTCCGTCCCAGGACAATCAAAGTCGGTGACTTGGTTTTGGTTCTCAGAAGACCTATTCTTGCACATCGCAAGATAGGTGGTAAATTTGAACCAACATGGGAGGGGCCATTTGTGGTCGAGACAGTCTACTCTGGAGGTTCCTACCAACTGGTGAATTGCCGTGGAGAACGACCCATGCTTCCAATCGATGGATGGTATTTAAAGAAGTATTACGCAACTTGATGTTTCGAAGGGTGGCCTCTAAAGTAGAATCTTATCCCTAGAAACACGGGTGAAGTAATCACTTTGTGACTGGGTCCGAACGCAAAACAAAATAAAATGCATGATAAAAAAAAAATCTCATCAACGAAAATGTTAAAAAGAAAACATGGGAAATCGTAATAATAAAATGTCAATCTTTCCTCTTAAATCCATTCATTTCTGATATTTTCTCATCTCTTCCTACTTTCTTTAAATTTAAAAGAAGTGAATAAGAATTTTTAAGTGTTTTTCTTATTGTTCTTGTTCTTAGTACAGCCCCTGATCCTTTCCTTGTTTTTTTTCGCAGGGAAATGTCAAACGGGGGTTGGTTCTAAACTTTAGAAATGGCGTGAGTCTAGCACTTGATGAAAAGAGGGTGAGGGATGGAGCGAGTGATAGAGATTGACTCGGACTTCACACCGACGGACTTACAATACGAAGAAAATGATTGGATCCCGAGTTGATCGAGAAGAACTTCACGGCACGGACATCGATGAAAATGGGTGGCCCGAGCTACCAATCCAGCAGCAAGAAAAGAAAAGCAAACGCCGCTCATGCAACCGGAGAAGATAAGAAAGTTAAGTCTGTGGTTGCCACAACAGAGGGTAGGCTTGTCAGCGCCGCGCCCACAAAAATTCAAGGGGTAAGGAGAGCTACTCTCACTGCTACCCAGGAAAGAAATAAGAATCGTCGCATTCGCAAAATGTTGACCAAGTTAGCAGACGATCAACATAAACAGACAGTGGATTGCGTTAGTGCAAATGCTCCAGGAGGCCGGTTCGTCGGGAACCGAGAAGAAGAAAGTCAACTCCAAGAAAGTCAGAACAGATAAAAGAAGTACCAAGAAAAATAGAAATAGAGTCAGTACCTCGACGCCGAGCAGATGTACCGGATCCGAAGAGTCTCGTTGCGAAAGCAACCCCGGAGGATGTCCCTACAGAGACTATCCCCGAGGAGCCGAGACATGCAGAAGAACGTGCTGGGTTGAGCCATACATCCCGCAGTATGTTACTAGACACCGAGGACTTCAGATAAATCTGGAATACGAGCTGGAGAAAATGCAACTAGTTGAGAAGAAAACCTTTGAATACTTTGAAAGAATTGGAGACAAGAGGGTCAACATTTTAGACGGCCTCGAGCTGCATACAGATGTATTCTCAGATTACAAGCAACAACAAATTGTATACAGCATCCTCGAATTACAGAAAATGGACCGAGCTGGCCGCCTGAGAGAAAAGAACTATTCATAACCCCGAAGATGGATGCCAGAAAAAGGAAGAGTTACAATCCAATGCGGATGTTGCTACAATTTTGCCATAGACAGAAAAGGAAATCCACCAGGGATACTCCGTCGCAGTGAGGTGGATCTGATGCCAAGAATCATTAAGAGAATGGTGAAAAGGATGATAACATGGAGGGTATTGCTGCAGATTGCATACCCAACAAGTTGCATTATTAACATCTACAAGGAAGGCGACCGCATACCTCCACATTTAGAACATCATGACTTTGTTAGACCCTTCGCACGAGTGTCATTCGTCAACCGAGTGCAACATCATGTTCGGATCTAACCTCCGGATTGCGGGCCCCGGTGAGTTCCGAGGGCCGGTGGAGATACCACTACCGGTAGGTTCCGTCTTGGTGTTAAAAGGAAACGGAGCAGACATTGCGAAGCATTGCATTCCAGGAGTGCCTGTGGAGCGGATCTCAGTTACTTTTAGAAGAAAGGACGATAGAAAAATGCCTTACCACTTTCAGCCAGATCCGAAATTGGAGAGTCTCCGGCCCTACGAGTTGTGAGTTACATGGGAAATAGCACACCTCCAATACACATCCATGCGGCATTCCTGCCAAGGGTGGCTTGGAAGGTGATGTTATTGCCCATGTTTCTTACTATTCAGACATGGATTTTTGACAGACGCTTTTGGATGGATCAACAAGAATCTTACACAATCCATTTTGGATTTACATGGATTGTATGAGACATTAAATTTCCGAGGAAAATGTCATCATGATTAGATCAAGTTGTATGATGTATTTTCAGCAAGTTGGAATGAAAACGACTACGTCATATTTTGCCTTCACCTCTTTTTGTGCAAATTGACTGGGAAACACCATTAGAGTTAAATGAACTTTGAACGAAGAACAGAAAAGAAAAGGAAATAAATGAGAACTTTTCCTAAAAATCTGAATATTAAAATGAACTTCAAATTCACATGAATAATAAGTAAACAACAAAAAAAATAATAATATGGGATCGTTAAAGGACAAACAAAACGAATCTAAATCTCAAATTGAATTTCGATCTGAATCCTCTGATTCGAACCTTTCAGTTCTTCTCTCAATAGGAATCTGTTTGAAACTCTTTTGAAATTTGAATATTTTCCTCGACTTATTGCTAAGTCAAGTCTTTTCAGCATGGTACACTTACCAGCTCCTTTCAATTCTCTTTCTTCTATGTCTTAGAGGATCGACTAGTTCTATTGACACGGAGCCACAAACTTTGTTCGATTTGGTTCTGATGGCATGAGACTGGGTCCCTCTTCATACAGATAAATCTTCGATACTGGAGCCTAAATTCCAGTGCTCTTCGAGGCTAGAGCCTAACTTCTAGTCCTCTTTCAAACTCTCGAGACTGGTACCTAAATTCCAGTTCTCATTTCGAGGTCGGTACCTAAATTCCGACTCTCTTTCCGAGATCGATACCTAAATTTTGATTCTCTTTCGAGGTTGATACCAAATTTCAATCCTCTCTTTTGAGACTGGTACCAAATTCCAGTTCTCTTCCTTCAAGGTCGGTACCAAATTTCGACTCTCTTTCGAATTGATACCAAATTTCAATTCTAAATTTCCGAGACTGGTACCAAATTCCAGTTCTCTTCCTTCGAGGTCGGTACCAAATTCCGACTCTCTTTCGAATTGATACCAAATTTCAATTCTAAATTTTCGAGACTGGTACCAAATTCCAGTTCTCTTCCTTCGAGGTCGGTACCAAATTCTGACTCTCTTTCGAATTGATACCAAATTTCAATTCTAAATTCCCGAGTCTAGTACCAAATTCCAGTTCTCTTCTTTCGAGGTCGGTACCAAATTCTGACTCTCTTTCGAATTGATACCAAATTTCAATTCTAAATTTCCGAGAGCGGTACCAAATTCCAGCTTCTCTTCCTTCGAGGTCGGTACCAAATTCCGACTCTCTTTCGAATTGATACCAAATTTCAATTCTAAATTTCGAGACCGGTACCAAATTCGAGTTCTCTTCCTTTCGAGGTCGGTACCAAATTCGACTCTCTTTCGAATTGATACCGAATTTCAATTCTAAATTTCCAAGATCGGTACCAAATTCCAGTTCTCTTCCTTCGAGGTCGGTACCAAATTCGACTCTCTTTCGAATTGATACCAAATTTCAATTCTAAATTCCCGAGACTGGTACCAAATTCCAGTTCTCTTTCTTCGAGGTCGGTACCAAATTCCTACTCTCATTCGAATTGATACCTAAATTTCGATTCACAACTTTTGAGACTGGTACCTAAATTCCTGTTCTCTCCTTTCGAGGTCGGTACCAAATTCCGACTCTCTTTCCGAGATCGATACCTAAATTTCGATTCCCTTTCAGGATTGATACTTAAGTTTCAAATCTCACTCTCTCGAGATCAGTACCTAAATTCTGATTCTCATCCTTTTTCCGTCGATACTTAAACTCTATTTCTCACTCCGAGGCTGGTACCTAAATTCCAGTTCTCTTCGCAATCCCGAGGTTGAAACCCAGGTTTCAATTCTCATTTTAAATCCAAATATTCAAATTCAAAATTTCCTTAAATTGATTTTAAATTAAAACTTCAATCGAAATTGAAACTCAGAACAAATTGAAATCTAAACTCACACATTGAAACTTGAAATTTAAAAGTAAAATGAAATCTAAATCGAATTCCCCAGATCTTGTGATTTGGAGTTCACCTCCTTTTCCATTCCCCAGCGAGAGTTCAAGAATCTCCAGTCTTGGAAATATACCTGATACTCACCAGCAGAAATTCTTTTACTTCATCCTAAGTTTGTCACTTGGACATCTATGTTGGTTTGCTGATCTCTTCGGTCAATGCCAATACTCGCAGTGTGCTTGGTTAGCACACTATACCTATTGGGGGTTCATTTGTTGACCTCAATTTTGGTGAGGTCTTTTGCTTCTCTCTTTAGTACTTAGGATCTAGCCTTAGGCTTTTCCTTTGACTAATCTTAGAGGACTAGAAATGGAACCCACCATTTAGAAATTCAAACTACTTCTTAACTCCCTGCAAACCCCACAAGCTTGATTGTAGACCCCTAATCACCTAGAGGGTTGAAATCAAATGTGGAAGTTTAAAGGATGAGTTCCCTATAGGACTTTTTGGCCTTAGGAATACCCTGGATGGCCTGGCCTGGTGAGGTTTGACTTGCACATACACTACACGCTCACACACATTCCAAGTCCTAAAACAATTCATACCCAACTTGACTTCCTGACTCATGTAGGTAATTCATATGGATGGTCCTTAACCCCTAAGCCCCTGGCTAAGAGGGTTAGGAACAACATAGTGAATGCCTCAAATGAGTCCTCTCATGGCTCATATGGGCTTGATATGGCTTCATGGCTCAAGCAAAGTGATTCCATTTCACTCACACTTGATCAATTTTCCTTTTTTTCAAAATTTTAGTTTTGGACCCCCGGGGCCCCAGACCCACCAAACCTACCAAATACCCTTGAAATGGCCCAAAATTTGCAAAATTACTTAAATTACCCAAGATCCCTCAAAATTAATCCTAAACACTTCCCACCACTCAAATTGACCATCTTTTGCCAAAAATATCAAAATTTCCAAAAATACCCCTAAATCCCCCCAAAATTACCAAAATACCCTTTTACCCCAAAAATCCAAAAAAATTCTAAAAATTCCCAGAAAATTTGAAAAAATCCCAAATATTCTCAATTTCATTTTGTTCAACTACTCCATGGGCCAATTTTGCCAATTTACCCCACTTTTTCCAAAACCCCCAACTTGACCCTTTTTTAACCCAAGTGAACCCAATGTCAAACCAAACCACCCCAATTGACCTCAATTTTGGTCCAATTCAATTCTAAACTTCAATTCAATTTCCCCAATATCATTTTAGACCAAATACAAGTCCAATTTGATTGACATTTGGGCCCAATTTCAATTTGAAGCCTGAGGCCCAATTTTGGTCCATGACCTAAACCTAGCCCAAACCAACCCAACTCAACCCCAATTGGCCCCAAATCCTTTCTAAAACCTTCCTAACATCCCCACAAACAAAACACTAACTTGATTTGCCCAAAATTTGAACCTAAACTCCACCCAAACCTAACCCAAAACCAAAATCGCTTAAATTGACCTAAGCCCAAACCTAACCCAAATGGGCCCAAATCCCAAAATTAGAGCCCAACCAAAGTTGAAAACTCTTTGCAACACTCCCATAAACATTTTTCAACATTAATTTTACACCAAATTCAACCTTAGCCCAACCTTAGCCCAAGTTAACCCAATTTGGCCCACCTTGGCCCCTTTACCAAAAAAGCCCAAATTCAACCCAATTCTACTCCAAATCACACCAAATTGATTCCAAACCATTCATGACACATCCCTAAACTAAACCCAACATTTATTTGGCATGGTCTTTCACAAAATTCTTCATCCAAAAGTCTATTTTGAAATATGAAGGCCCACCCATTTAAGCCTTTTAAAAAGCCCATCCAAAATGATTTCAAAAAGCCCAAAAATCCATTCCAAAGCCCACATGAGATTTCCTCTCACCATCCCTTTGATTTAAATCATTCCCTAAGTTTCAAACTCATCTTCAAATTATCCTAAATTAAGCCTCATGCCAATCTCCCCTAAAGTTATCAAAAATGCCAACATCCTTTCTCATGCAAATGAGCTAACTTTTCCCTAAGCTAAATGGAGCCATGAAGCCATGCATAAGCCACATACAAGCCATGGAAGCAACTTTCCACCTCGCCAAGCCATTAATGGCAAGAGGAGGGGGTTCTTTCTTAACCCTTTATTAAACCTTTTTAATCTCATTTATGCTACACTCTAAACCAAGCTTAGCCACCTCACCATGGATGGAGACTTCACCACTCCAATTCAGCTGACCCAAATGATCCCATAAGCCCAAAACCAGGTCATGGGAGGGTGCACCCAACCCATTTGCATGAGTTGACCAAACTAAGCCTAAAATAGCCCTTTACCCATACCATTTAAATCAAAACACTTTACACATGTCCAAAGCCAATTGAGTTCACCAAATCCCAGCCCTGACCCCACGGTCAAGATGGTGACCTGACCCTGGCTGGCCAGCCACCACAGCCGCCAGAAAAACCCATGGCCGAGAGCTCCATGTGAGCCAAAAAATTCAAAACTCACCTGCTGAGCTGTCCCAACCCCAATGGCCACTGGAGCTCTTCTTCTCCTCCCCTGAGCAGCTGATCCCAGCCTTCAAACCCCCCTGGGAAGCCCTATAGCCATTCCTATTTAAACACTACCCCCTCTCGGCCAAAGATGGTGTTGAACCAAAACCTTACCAAAAATCTGCCAAAATCATTCCAGATCCCTCTCCAGACATAGAGAACTTGATCCCCACTGAAATCCAGCCCTAAAACCCTCTCTGTGAGTCCAATTTTGGAGTTGAAATTCAAGCCCAAAACCAGGACACTTCACTACAGTGAGCCAATCTTCAAATTGATTGACTCTACACTTCACCAGACCAAGAGGAGAAGTTCCCCAGCAAAAGCCCCCTCACCAAGCTAGCCATTGCTTCCAGCCTCCAAGCTTTGTGATCGGCCTTGGTCACTTTTGTACCTAGGCATTTCCTCAGAGCAAGAGACTTCATCTAGAGCTTGCTTGGACTCAATCGAAGGTAACACAACCCTCAGATCGAAGCTTCACTTCTCTGAGCAAAGGTATGAACTCACTCTTCCTCCCGAGCTCCTGGAGATTCTCCATTTAGTTTGAGTTGATTTCAATGAACCTTAACCATATAGATGTGTTCGTCTCTTCAAGACGAATCAATAGAGTATAAGAACGCAAAAATCCATGGAGAATCGAGTGAGATCTTAAGGTTTTAGTGTGGACGGTCACGGGTGCACACCAGTCGGAGACGATAACCATGAGCCGTTGGATCGAGCGTGTATCGAGCGAACGGTCGAGATCAAGCAGGACAGCGCAATGGTACGTGAATGGCGGGCCCCCGTAGCGCTGACTCAGATGGCGACGTCGAATCACGGAGCCACGTGTGGGCTTTCGATCCGGACGAGGATGACGCGGCGCCGAGTCGGATAAGTAGAAAATTAGGATTTTTTGGATTTATTTAAATACCAGAACTTTAAAAATTCATATCTTTGCATAGAAAAATCACAAAAATAAAATAAAAATGCCCTTTTGCTCAGTGAACAGAAGAGAATAATGTGGAAAAGAAATCAAGTTAATTGGATGAGTATTTTATTTTTAATAATTTATTTACTGTTTCCAATGTTTTGATTCTCCATTTGCATAGACAATTCACCAGGGCATGAGACCATAGGGCTTTTGAAGCCTCTGATCTTGGGAACATTCCTTAAATTTTCAAGGTCAGAGGCCATCTCTGTGAAAAGTTATTGATTTTTCAAGTTCATGTCACTGTTTTAGGTACTCTAATTCCAACAATTAGCATGTTGTAAAATAAATTCTAGGAAAATTTGGTGGTGTTTCTTAGGACTAGGGGACCCTATGAAAATATATTTTGAGTTAATTCATTCATAATAACTTTAATTGGACTAAACTCCCAAAATTGAATTTGAATTAATTACGGTTAACCACACACCAAATTGACTTGAAAACAATTCTCCATTGCTCTTTAGGGTCAGAGGAACCTTACATAAAATTTTAAAATCAATTAGACTTGATTAACCCCACCAAATGGATTGATTAAACGTCATAAACAAAATGGAACTTTAAAAATTTATAACTCCAAAAATACTTTTAAAAAATTCACAAAAATGGTTTTGGAGCTTCTCTGATATCAGGGGAGTTCAGGAAAATTAAAATTAGAATTTTCTAAAAAAGTTGATTTTTCACAATATTTTAATATTTTAATAATTAAAAAAAATAAAAATAAAAAAAAATATTAAAAATCATAAAAATGTCACACTTTGACTCCTAATCACTTAGGAACAAACCAAATATTTTTCCTAAGTCCCTAGGATAAGATATTGAATTTTAAAGGCTTAATGTAATTTTTAATATTAAAAAATGAATTTTCAACTTTTTCACTAAAATAATTCTAATAAATCAAAAAAAAATTAGAAAATTATAAAATTTATTTCTCTAGACTCCTTGAGGTCAGAGAAATTTAAGAAAAATATAAAATCTATTTTTCAATTTTTATTTTATTTTAAAATTAATGAATACTCTAAAACTCAAAATAATTATACTAAATAAAATATAATTCAAAAAATCACAAAAATTGGTCCAAGTGGTCCTCTGGTCATTAAAATCATTCCATAATTTTCTTAAGGATAGAAACTTTACCTTGGTCATGTTGTTGAATTTTCTTTGAAAACCCCTATTTTCTACTAAAAATAATTATATAAATAAATTAAAGTCATAAAAATAACATTTTCTCCTCTAATGTCTTAATTGACATGTGAGTGAGGTGACATAAAAATTTCAAATTCATTTGAGCTCAATTTAGTGTGTTATGAAATAAATAAGCCTAAAAGGGCATAAAGGTAATTAAAGAATTTTAACCCTTAATTAAAACTTTAGGTTTAATCCAAATGGAGGGTAAAATTTTTTATTTTAACTTTCTATTTGGTGATTGAAACTTAGGGAAATTAAGGGGTAGAAACCCATTAAACACTTTGAAAATATCAAAATGAAACTCTAATTAATTAAATAATTTAAATTTTGGAAAGAATATATTTAAAATTTGGATTATTAAAATAGGGATATTATTAAGAGGATATTAATTCTTTAATTTAAAAATCCCTAAATAAGTCACTTCAATAATATTTAGTTCTTAATTAAAAATTAAAATAATAATCCAAACTAAATAAATTAAAAATTAAAAGAAGATAACCCTTAAATGAATTAATGCTTAAAATGTTAAATGGTCTAATAAAAAAAATCAAATTCAAAATCTTGGAATTAAATTAAATTAAATTAAATTAAGTGAAGTCAAAGTTTAAATTAAATTAAATTAACACCTTAACAATTAAATTAAATTAAATTTAAAATATTGAAACTAAAATTAAACTAAATTAAAATTAAATTAAAACTAAAATTAAATTAAATTAAAATTAAATTAGAATTAAATTAAATTAAATTAAATTAAAATTAAATTAAATTAAATTGAATTAAAATTAAATTAAAATTAAATTAAAATAAATGAAATTAAATTAAATTAAATTAAATTAAATTAAATTAAATAAAATTAAATTAAATTAAAATCACTTAACAACAAACCTAAATGAAATCATTAAGAGTTAAATCAAAACAAATCAATAATTTCAACACCTTTTTCTATCTAAGTAAATTTAAAACATAAACATCAATCTGAAATACTAAGATAATTGAAAGTGTAAAGATTTAAATTAAATCTAAAATAATTCGAACACTATTCCAAACTTAAAATTATTAATTAAAACCTCAAGATTAAATTAAAACACTTTAAATCATTAACTCAAACTTTAAATTAAGAATGATTAAAATTCTCAACAACCCAACTTGCCCTTAAAGGCTTTAATTATTATAACTCTTAAATAAAGTATTAAGTGAGATGTCACTTCATTCATCAGGTAATCAAAAACCCATGTTCACTGAGCAAGAGACAAAGCTTAACTAAACTCCTGGATGATTAATTCACCTGTGCAACTAAATTTACTTGGACTCAAAATAATCCCCGAAGTATTGAAAAGATGTTTAGGACTCGTCCTAAGCACTTCCTCAATATGACGGGATGTTTTAGAAGAACAATTCAATTTAATTGTTCTTTGATGAAGAAAATCATCCTTAAACCAAACCAACAACCTAGACGTCATAGGAAATGACTAGCAATAGGATTAGGATTCGGGTAGACAACCAAAACTCTTTCCCTTAGCTTTACCTAGGTATTTCTTGCAAAAATATGTTTAAATACTCTAACATGTGTTTTAAGTGTAGTTTGGGATGACGGGAAGACCCTCCAGGTACGCTTTTATTTTATTGCAATTTACTTTATTACAATTTACTTACATGCATTGCGCTTTACTTTTCTTGCATGGTAAACGAGACTGTTGCATGAAAAACAAAACCTTTAGGATAGTCCCTGAACTGAAACCAAAACTATATTAAAAGTCATTGCAAGATAAAATTTACCGCCACAACATTCCAAAATGTAAAACAACTCAAAATTTAATCACAAACAGAGCAACAAAATTACAACTTTAACTAAATTAAAATGTCTTGTTGGATGATCGGGAATACCTCGGATGATGTAACCTACGTGTTGCTAATAGGATTTCCCACGGTCTAAATGAAAGTGTGGAACTCATTCAGTTGAGTTTAGCAAATTTATACTGGACTAAGTGAATCGGATAAAAATAACGATGCCGGAATGATGGAACCGTGGGATCTTAACCGGTGTTGTTATAATCAACTTTAAGATTTGTTTTAATTAAAATATTAAAAACACTTGGATTTTAAGATTTTTTCTAAACCAAGACACTTTTCTCATCCCTTGATTTTCACCTTCTAAAACTAAACCTCTGCAACAACAAGGAGCTCGGAGCACGGTGGGCTGCACGGCCATCTTCATCAGCAAAACTTGTGTCTACATCAGCTAAACTATTCTTTAGTTTTAAATAATCAAGCCATAGGATTTCGAGGTAGTTTGCTTAGTGCAAAATAAATCCTCAAATTTTCGTTAGGCATTTGCATAATCATATTGTGCGAATTAAGTCCTAACCTGTCTTAGGATTCCGAGGTAGTCGTTTGGTACGACATAAACCCTCACATTTTCGAGGCTATTTGTGTGATTATATCATATAAATTTAAGTCCTAATTAATTAAAATTGGCAGGATTGAAACATTAAATAATTTTCCCAAATTGAAGCCAAACAATAGGATAGTTTGGGAAGTTGCCAAGATTCTTCTTGGATCCTCAGCTTCTCCTACTTTTCTTCCTTTGGACTCTTAAAATAAACTGTTTCGAATTTGAGCTAATCCCTATTGAAATTTCAAAAATCCAATCCTTTGAAAACTTTAAACTTTGAAATTCTTGAGAGCAAAACCACTGATCATTATCGAGAGTTTTCTTAAATGATTCCCGTCATTTAAGATGTAATTAACTATAGGGGCTTGCCCTTATAGGGAACTTTAAGAACCCAGGTAATATAAACCACTGCTTAATTTCTTTATATTAAGCGGGGAACTTGTCGGCTTATAAAATTGGTTCGCAGACCAAACGGATGTCACAAATCTTCTAGTTTATTTAATCGAGCCCCAGCATCAACTAGTGTGTCTATTCTTCGAGATAGATATACAGTTTGTGATGCGGTGGTCGTTTATATAAACTATTCGAAATGTGAGATCGATTTGATTTCATATCTTAAAATTTTCAAACTTAAAATTATTTTCAAAATCAAATGCTACTTTCTAAATTATATATATATATATATATTTAAATTAAATTTAAAATCTAAAATTCGCCTACAATTTCTGCAGGCGACCCCTTTTTAAAATACAACACTCAACCTATAAATATGCCGAAATTGGGCTGATGTTAGATTTGATGTAAAATTAATGTTGAGAAATGTTTATGGGAGTGTTACAAAGAGTTTTCAACTTTGGTTGGGCTTTGATTTTGGGATTTGGGCCCATTTGGGTTCATGGTGGGTTTAGGCCAAAATTAGGGATTTTGGTTTTAGGTTAGGTTTGGGTGGAGTTTGGGTTCAAATTTGGGGCAAATCTTGTTAGTTTTTTGTTTGGGGGATATTAGGAAGGTTTAAGAAAAGATTTGGGGTTAATTGGAGTTGAGTTGGGTTAGTTTGGGCTAAGTTTAGGTCATGGGCCAAAATTGGGCTTAGATTTGGTCTAAATTGATATTGGGGATATTGAATTGAAGTTTAGAATTGGATTGGATCAACATTGAGGTCAATTGGGTTGATGTGGTTTGACATTGGGCATACTTTCGTTAAAAATGGGCCAAATTGGGGGATTTGGTAAAAGTGGGCTAAATGGACAAAATTGGCTTATGGTGTAGTTGAACAAAATGAAATTAGGAATATTTGGGATTTTTTGGAATTTTCTGAGAATTTTCTGAATTTTTTGGAATTTTTGGGTTAAAAGGGTATTTTTGGTATTTGGAGGGTATTGGGGGGTATTTTTGGAAATTTTGGTATATTTGGCTAAGGATGATCAATTTGAATGGTGGGAAATGTTTAGGATTAGTTTTGAGGAATTTTGGGTAATTTAGGTAATTTTTGCAAACTTTGGGTAGCTTGAAGGACATTTGGTAGGTTTGGTAGGTGTAGGGCCCCGGGGGTTAAAAATTGAAATTTTGAAAAAATGAAGATTGATCAAGTTTTAGTAGAATGGAATCACTTTGGTTGAGCCATGAAGCCATATCAAGCCCATAAGAGCGATGAGAGGACTCATTTGAGGCATTCACTATGCTGTTCCTGACCCTCTTAGCCAAGGTCCTAGGGGTTAAGGTCCATTCATATGAATTACCTACATGAGTCAGGATGTCACGCTAGGTATGAATGGTTTTAGGATTTGGAATGTGTGTGAAAGTGTAATGTTTGCAAGTAAACCCTCACCAGACCAGGCTACCCAGGGTAGTCCTAAGGCCAAAGAGTCCTATAAGGAACTAATCCTTTAAACCTCCACATTTGATCTTAACCCTCCAAGTGACTTAGGGGTTTACAATCAAACTTATGGGGTTTGCAGGGAGTTAAGAGGTGTTTGAACTTCTAAGTGGTGAGTTCCATTTCTAGTCCTTTAAGATAGTCAAAGGGAAAGCCTAAGGCTAGATCCTAAGTACTAAGGAGAGAGAAGAAAAAAGACCTCATCAAAAATGAGGTCAACACCCCATACATCAAAAATTTCCACTTCCAAATTATAATTTAGAGGCATTTCATTTCTTCTAGATATATTACCTACTCTCTGAGATCGATCACATGATTTAATATATCTATAAATATCTCTAAATAGAGTAGGCCAATAAAATCCAGATTGTAAAATCTTAAAAGCGAGTTTATCAACACCAAAATGACCTCCAAATTCAGAATCATGACATTGTTCAATAATCAAATTTGTTTCTTCTTGTGGCACACATTTTCTAATAATCAGATCCTTACACTATTTATATAGATAGGGCTCATCCCAAAAATAAAATTTTGCATCATATTTAAACTTCTTCTGTTGTTGTCTTATTAAGTCAGGTGGTACAATATCACTTACAACATAATTCACAATATCTGCGTACCAAGGCAAATTTCTTTCCATAATAGTATAAAGTTGCTCATCAGGGAAAGTTTCTATAACTTCTTTTTCAAATTCAGATAATTTATCATTTTCTATTCTGGACAAATGATCAGCTATTTGGTTATCAGTTCCCTTCCTATCAACTATCATAAAATCAAATTCTTGCAGAAGAAGTATCCATCTAATGAGTCTAGGTTTTGCATCCTTCTTTTGCATTAAATATTTGATAGCAGAATGGTCTGTATGCACAATACTTTTAGTTCCAATTAAATAAGGTCTAAATTTTTCAAAAGCAAATACTATAGCTAATAATTCTCTTTCTGTTGTGGTATAATTAATTTGAGCCTCATTAAGAGTTTTACTAGCATAGTAAATAACTTTGAAAACTTTATCATACCTTTGCCCCAATGCTATTCTAATTGTATAATCACTACATCACACATAAGTTCAAATGGTTTCTCCCAATCTGGTGAACAATTATAGGTGCAGTGATTAACTTTTCTTTTAATAATTTGAAAGCTCTTAAGCATTCATTATTAAAATCAAACTTTCTATCATTTTCTAAAAGTTGGCATAAAGGTTTAGTAATTTTAGAAAAATCTTTAATGTGTCGCCTGTAAAATCCATCGTGTCCTAAGAAACTCCTCACCTCTCTCATAGTAGTGAATGGCGGTAATCTCTCAGTCACTCTAATTTTAGCAGGACCGACCTCCATACCATGTTTAGAAATTTTATGCCCAAGCACAATTCCTCCTGCAACCATAAATTGACATTTCTCCCAATTCAGAACTAGATTTGTTTTCTCACAAAGCTCCAAAACTTTTGCTAAGTTTTCCAGAAAAATTTCAAATGAGGTCCCGAATACCGAGAAATCATCCATAAAAACTTATATTCCATTATCTATCATACTACTGAAGATAGACATCATACATCTTTGAAATGTTGCAGGTGCATTACACAGTCCAAAAGGCATTCTTCGAAAAGCAAAGGTTCCTTAAGGGCTAGTAAATGTTGTCTTTTCTTGATCCTCAAGAGCAATAGGTATTTGGTGGTAACCAGTATATCCATCCAGAAAATAGTAGTACTTGTGTCCAGCAAGTCTATCTAGCATTTGATAAACAAAAGGAAGAGGCAAGTGATCTTTTCTGGTGGCGGCATTTAATTTCCTATAGTCAATACAAATTCGCCATCCATTAATTTGTCTTGTGGTTATAATTTCATTACTTTCATTCACTTCAACAGTCACTCCTCCCTTTTGCGGTACACAATGTATTGGACTTACCCAAGCACCATCCGAAATAGGATAAATAATTCCAGCATCCATTCATTTTAAAATCTCTTTCTTAACTACTTCTTTCATTATAGGATTCAATCTCTTTTGTGGATCAACTCTGGGTTTATGTTCTTCATCTAATAAAATTTTGTGCATACAAATCGAAGGACTAACTCCTTTAATATATGCTAAAGTCCATCCAAAATCTTTCTTGTATCTTTTTAATGTTTCCAACATTTTCTGTTCTTGATATTCATTTAACTCCGAAGATACTATAACAGGCAAAGTAGATGATTCTCCTAAAAACATATACTTTAAATGATTAGGGAGAACTTTCATCTCAAGTTCAGGAAGTTTTATGATAGATGGAATTAAACTTCTATTTCCACCTTCCATAGTGTCTAATATTTCGAATCTTTCCTGAACATGCTCTAAATCTTCATTCTTCTCATTATCTGAATTTTCATCATCTTTAATTTCTTCTTTAAATATTTCTTTATATTCTTCTTCTTTTTCAAATATATTTTTGAAATGATCATTTCTCAGATAGTCATAGACCTCCATCCTAAAACATTCATTATCTTTTTCCATTGAAGGATACTTCATAGATTTTAAAATATTAAAAGTCACATCTTGATCATTAACTCTCATAGCTATTTCTCCTTTTTGAACATCAATTCTTGCTCTTCTAGTAGCAAGGAATGGTCTTCCCAAAATGATTGGAACTTCTTTATCTTCCTCCATATCAAGTACAATAAAATCCATAGGAAAGATAAATTTATCCACTTTCACTAACACATCTTCCACCACTCCTTTAGGGTAAGTAATGGAACAATCGGCCAACTAAAGAGTCACAGATGTAGGAGAAACTTCTCCTATTCCCAACCTTTTGAAAGTTGATAAAGGCATGAGATTAATACTCGCTCCCGAATCACATAAAGCCTTTCCGAAAAAATTTTCACATATAGCACACGGAATAGTGAAACTTCTAGGATCTTTAAGTTCTTCAAAAAGCTTCTTCTAAATTATTGCACTACACTCTCTGCTAAATGCAATAGTTTCATGATCTGTAAAATTTCTTTTCTTTCTCAAAATATCCTTCATAAACTTGGCATAGTCAGGCATCTGTTCTAATGATTCAACAAAAGGAATATTAATCGTTAATTTCTTAAGGATTTCCAAAAATTTTCTAAATCTGTAATCCCTGTTTTGTTTCTTTAATCTTTGAGGAAATGGAGGTGGTGGTTTTTCAACATTTATCTTTATTGGCTCAAGAGGATAATCCAAGTCTGGATAAATCATGTTTGAACCTTTTTCAGTTTCCACCTTCTCCTTTTCTATTTTAACTTCTTTTTGCACTCTAGTTTCCAATTCTTTTCCACTCTTTAATTGAATAGTTTTAAGTTGTTCTTTATTTTGATCTTTTGGATTGATCTCCACATTGCTTGGAAGTGTTCCAGAAGTTCTATTATTAAGTGCAGTGAAAATATGTCCTAATTAATTTTCAATAATTTTCATAGCAACTCCTCGAGCTTGTAATTGATTTCCTATATTCTGAATCATTTCTTCAGTAGACAACTTCTTATCCTTAAATTGTGGGTTACTATTGAATCTTAGGGGATAAGATGGTCTAAAATTAGTATTTCCTTGATTGTTTGAATTTCCAATTGGATTCATAGAATTATTAGCCCAGTGAAGGTTAACATTAGCATTGCTATTATTCCAATTGAAATTTGGGTGATTCTTCCAACCAGAATTATAATAATTCGAATAAGGATTGTTAGGTCTATTAATTGCATTTAAAGTCTCGTAAGGCTTTTGAAATTCAGTTATCTGTCCAAATGAATTTTCCTCCAACACTTGAGTTGGTTGAGAATAATTCATTATATATTGATCTATTTTTTAGAAAGGGCTGTAATTTGAGACACTACCATAGTCATTATATCTGAATCATGACCACTAGCTACTCTCTTAGAATTTACCCATTCAGAGGGCCATTGAAAATTATTAGTAGCCAATTCTTCAATTAATGCATATACTTCATCAAAAGGTTTTGACATTAAAGATCTACCAGTAGCAGCATCTATAATAGATCTCAATGATCCCATTAATCCATTATAAAATGTTTGAATTATTAACCAATCTAGTAAAGCATGATCTGGGCACTTCCTAAGAAGATCTTTAAATCTCTCCCAAGCTTCATATATTGACTCTCCTGCAACTGACAAAAAGACATAATATCTTTTCTTAGCTTAACAGTCGAAACTTTTGAGATAATTCTCCCCAAGTTCTAATAGATCCAGGTGCTAACGAGTTTAACCACACCTTCGCTTTATCCCTTAACGAGAAAGGAAAAAAGTCTAAGTCTGACAGCATCACTTGACACTCCATCATATTTAAAAGTAGCACACAGTTCTAAAAAACTAGTGAGATGTAAATTTGGATCCTCATTAGGTGTTCCAGCAAATTGATTATTTTGTACCATTTGGATAATAGCAGTTTTAAGTTCAAATGAATTAGTAGCAACATCAGAATTTTGAATAGTTATATGAATTTCATCTACAGTTGGGTTAGCATAATCTCTTAAAGGTCTTGGCAAACTTCCAATATCATTTCTCTGATTATCTTGAATATTAGCCATTTCGCAAGGATTTTCGATTTGTTTTTGTTGTTTTCTAATTTTTCTGACAGTACACTCTAACTCTGAATCATAAGGCACTAAACCTATAGATCCACTACTACACATATACAATAACACAAATATTTTTTTAACTTTACTTTGACTTCGCTACCTCCCCGGCAACAGCGCCAAAAACTTGATGCATGCGACTTATATTGGAAGAATTTATGAACTAAAATTTATATATTTTTAATGATTTTGATAATTCCAAGCATTCAACGCAAGTATACGTATCGTATCAAGTAATACAGGGCTATAATGGAGTCCTAGTTATCGATCCCACAGGAAGGTTTTAAGTTGAAGTAAAGTAAAAATTTCACAAGTTATAATAAAGAACCGAAATCCTATACTCTAATTACATTTAAAGTTCAACACTTACTTCTACTACTATTATGCAGAAAACAGTAACAACTAACTAAACTACAATTACTTCTAATAACTTGAAAACAGAATTATTTAATAAACACACTAAACTAAGTATTTGAAAGATTTTTGTTATATATGAGAAAAGTATTTTTCTTCTTGCAATGAGAATATGATGTGCGGATTGATATGGATCAGTTATCTAATTTATTGTGCCAAATAGGAGCATAGATGATTCTTTACCTTTAGAAGAGTACCCCCTCCTCTAAATAAGAAAAGAACATTGACATATTCTAAGTTTAGTCATTAACTCTAAGGCTAGGCTGGGAGGATGTCGGCTCTCACTTCGGAGCTTCCACTCACCCTTCACCCGAAGGCTAACCTTTGATATTAATTACTAATCTTAGAACCAATTTGGGGATTTCAGCCTGTCACCCTGAAATCTCCACATTGAAGTCCTTCAAAACACATTTCTCTATTTATTTGCACGCAATTCCCATGAACTACGCAATTCATCCATGGAAATTGAATGGATCTTTCATTATTGTTGTAGGACATTAAAGCCTTTCAAATTTAATGTTCAACAACTTATTTTAACATTTTAATTGGCCAAATCAAAAGTAAATTAAGTTCTAAATGAAAAACCATCACAATCTCTTCAATACATTAAAGGCACATCAAATCTACATCAAACCATCATCACATCTCTAAGAAAGAAGAAAGACACGAAGACTACTCAGAATTCATGGAGAAGATATAATAAAACATGGATTTTATATATAAAAGAAAAGTCATACAAACCACAAAAGAAAATACAACTTATCTCTCTTTCTCTTCCCCAATGCAATCCCTTTAAAGTTCCTTTGAAGCCTCTTCTCTCTTCTTTACAAAATTTGATTCTCTCTTTAGAATGGAAAGGAAGAAGCAATCTCTCACTTTACTTCTTCTTCTTTACTCCTTAGAGAAGATATCCTCTCAAATCCTCACTTCTACATACTACTCTACTAAACCCTAACACTTAACACTCACTAAAACACTAATTTTTTCCAAAACTCTCAAATTTTGAATTTCACCGACTTTGGGCACAGGCGGCGCCAGATAGGACACCAACGATGCTCTATCATGTTGAATAATTGCTGGAGTCTCTGGATTTAGGCGCCGGCAGCGCCATAACACTTTTTTCACCATTTTTCTCCTTTTTGCTCCGAATTCGTTCCTTTTTGCATCTTTTCGTTCCAATCACCTAAAATCATCATTCCTACAACAAATCATGAAAAATACCATTCTTTAAAGTGCAATATCACCAAAAATGGATAAAATTAGATAGCAAAAACCATATATATTTTTGGTGCATCACCTATCATACGCTGAAGATAGACATCATACATCTCTGAAACATTGCAGGTGCATTACACAGTCCAAAAGACATTCTTCAAAAAGCAAAGATTCCGTAAGGGCTAGTAATTATTGTCTTTTCTTGATCCTCAGGAGCAATAGGTATTTGATGATAACTAGTATATCCATCTAGAAAGCATTAGTACTTGTGTCCAGCAAATCTATCCAGCATTTCATCTAGAAAGGGAAGAGGAAAGTGATCTTTTCTGGTGGTGAAATTTAATTTCCTATAGTCAATACAAATTCACCATCCATTAATTTGTCTTATGGGTATAATTTCATTCCATTCATTCACTTCAACAGTCACTCCTCCCTTTTTCGGTACACAATGTATTGCACTCACCCAAGTACTATCCGAAATAGGATAAATAATTCTAGCATCCAACCATTTTAAAATCTCCTTCTTAACTACTTCTTTCTTTATTGGATTCAATCTCCTCTATGGATCAACTCTCGGTTTATGTTCTTCATCTAATAAAATCCCGTGCATACAAATCGAAGGACTGATTCCTTTAATATCCGCTAAAGTCCATCCAAAAGCCTCTTTGTATCTTTTTAAAATTTCCAATAATTTTGTTCTTGATATTCATTTAACTGCGAAGATACAATAATTGGTAGGGTAGATGATTCTCCTAAAAACATATACTTCAAATGATTAGGAAGAATTTTCATCTCAAGTTCAGAAGGTTTTATTATAGATGGAATTAAGTTTTTATCTCCACCTTCCATAGTGTCTAATACTTCAAACTTCTCCTGAACTTACTCCAAATCTTCATTCTTCTTACTATCTGAATTTTCTTCACTTTCAATTCCATCTTCAAACATATTTTCATATTCTGCTTCTTTTTCAAATATATTTTCAAAATGATCCTTTCTCAAATATTCACAGACCTCCATCCTAAAACATTCATCATCTTTTTCCATTGAGGGATACTTCATAGCTTTCAAAATATTAAAGGCCACCTCTTTATCATTAACTCTCATAGTTAATTATCCATTTGAACATCAATTACGGCTCTCAAAGTAGCAAGGAATGGTCTTCCAAAAGTGATTGAAATTTTTTTATCTTCCTCCATATCAAGCACAATAAAATCTATAGGAAAGATAAATTTATCCACTTTCACTAACATATCTTCCACCTCTCCTCTAGGGTAAGTAATGGAATAATCGGCCAACTGAAGAGTCACAGATGTAGGAGAAGTTTCTCCTATTCCCAACCATTTAAAATTTGATAAAGGCATAAGATTAATACTAGCTCTCAGATCACATAAGGCTCTTCTAAAAAATTTTTCACCTGTAGCACACGGTATAGTGAAACTACCAGGATCTTTAAGTTTTTCCGGAAACTTCTTCTGAATAATTGCACTACACTCTCCGCTAAGTGTAACAGTTTCATGATATGTGAACTTTCTTTTCTTTTTGAGAATATCCTTCATAAACTTGACATAGTCAGGCATCTGTTCTAATGCTTCAACAAAAGAATATTTATCGTTAACTTTTTAAGGATCTCCAAAAATTTTCCAAATCTGTTATCCCTATTTTGTTGCTTCAATCTTTGAGGAAATGGAGGCGGTGGTTTTTCAACAGTAATCTTCATTGGTTTAAGAGGATATTCCATGTCTGGATAAATCTTGTTTGAACCTTTTTCAATACCCACTTCTCTTTTTTTATTTCAACTTTTTTTTTGTACTCTTGTCTCCAATTCCTTTCCACTCCTTAATTGAATAGCCTTAAGTTGTTTCTTGTTTTGATATTTTGGATTGATATCAACATTACTTGGAAGCGTTCCAAAAGGTCTATTATTAAGTGCAGTGAAAATATGCCCCAATTAATTTTTAATATTTTTTATCGCAACACCTTAAGCTTGTAGTTGATTTTCCATATTCGGAATCATTTCTTCAGTAGACAACTTCTTATCCTTAAATTGCTAGTTACTATTGAATCTAGGAGGATAATAAGGTCGAAAATTGGTATTTCCTTGATTGTTCAAATTTCTAACTGGATTTATAGAAACGTTCCCCCATTGTGGGTTAACATTAACATTGCTATTATTCCAGTTGAAATTTGGGTGATTCTTCCAACCAGAATTATAATAATTCGATGTCAGCATATTTTTAGATTTTTAAATTTAATTTAAGTATATATATAATTTGGAAAATAGCATTTGATTTTTTAAAATAATTTTAAGTTTGAAAATTTTATGATATGAAATCAAACTGATCTCACATCCCAAATAGTTTATATAAACGAGCACCGCACCACAAACCGTGTATCTATCCCGAGGAATAGTTACATCGCTTGACGATGGGGCTCGATTAAATAAACTAAAAGATTTGTAACATCCGTTTGGTACGTGAACCAATTTTATAAGCCGACAGGTTCCCACGCTTAATATAAAGGAATTAAGCGGGGTTTATATTACCTAGGTTCTTAAAGTTCCCTATAAGGGCAAACCCCTATAGTTAATTACATCCTAAATGACGGGAATCATTTAAGAAAACTCTCGATAATGATCAGTGGTTTTGCTCTCAAGAATTTCAAAGTTTAAGGTTTTCAAAGGATTGAATTTTGGAATTTCAATAGGGAATGGATCGAGTTTCGAACAGTTTATTTTAAGAGTCCAATAGAAGAGAAGTAGGAGAAGCTGAGGATACAAGAAGAATCTTGGCAACTTCCCAAACTATCCTATTGTTTGGCTTCAATTTGGGAGTTCATTTAATGTTTCATCTTGCCTGTTTTAATTAACTAGGACTTATATTTGTATGACACAATCATACAAACAGCCTTGAAGATGTGAGGGCTTATGTCGTACCAAACGACTACCTCGGAGTCCTAAGACCGGTTAGGGCTTAATTTGCATAAGACAATTATGCAAATGCCTAACAAAAAGTTGAGGATTTATGTTACACTAGGCAAACTACCTCGAAATCCTATGGCTAGTTGTTTATTTATAAGAAAAGAGAGTTGCTGTTGAAGATCCGCTGTTTGCTCTCTTGAACATGTCCTTCCGCATCCTTGATCGTGTTACGCTTCGGTGTATTGCCTCGAGCTCCTTGTTGTTGCAGAGGTTTAGTTTTAGAAATCATAAATAATGAGATGAGAGAAGTGTTTTGGTTTAGAAAAGTCTTAGAATCCAAATATTTTTGTGTTTTAATTAAAACAAATCTTAAAGATGATTACAACAACACCGGTTAAGATCCCTCGATTCCATCCTTCCGACATCGTTATTTTTATCGGATTCACTTAGTCCAGATGAATTTGCTAAACTCAACTGAATGAGTTCCACACTTTCATTTAGACCGTGGGAAATCCCGTTAGCAACACGTAGGTTACATCATCCGAGGTATTCCCGATCATCCAACAAGACGTTTTAATTTAGTTAAAATTGTAATTTTTATTGTTATGTTTGTCATTAAATTTTGAGTTGTCTTATATTTTGAAATGTTGTGGCGGTAAATTTTATCTTGTATGACTTTTAATTTAGTTTTGGGTTTCAGTTTTGTGGCTATTATAAAGGTTTCAGTTTTCATGTAACAATCTTATTTATCATGCAAAAAAAGCAAAGCGCAGTGCAGGTAAATAATTTGCACTAAAGTAAATTGCAATAAAGTAAAAGCATACCTGGAGGGTCTTCTCGTCATTCCCAGCTGAGACTTTAGTATTGCGTTGCATATAGGTGTTTATAATTTTGCAGAAATTAAAGCATGAAAGAAAACATGAAGAAGTAGGACTAACAAGCAGTAGCTCCTCAATCTTATGATGTCTATGTTAAGATCCTGGTTGTCTACCAAGTCCTATGATGTCTATGCGAATTTTTATGTTGTGTTTCAATAAACTTTGTTTAATTTAATTGAGGATGGTTTCATTAAGCAGACATATTAAGTTTAATAGACCTCAGAGGTATCCAAACAGTCAAAGAAGGATGCAGGTCCATGCTTCCCTCTCATATCCTGATGAAAAGTCTCGGGCTCATTTAGACTTATTATGTTGCTTAACAATTCACCCTACCTATACCCTTATGCTTAATGAACACAGTTATTCGGGGTAGGTTGGTGCAAATGGGTTTAGATGTGATTTGAGTTTGTATTTGGTGGTAATTGGTAGTTTAATTTGGACTTATGGGAGTGCTATGAAGAGTTTGTGGTTTTTTGTTTTTTTTAATTGAGTTTGATTTTAGTTTGGGGATTGGAGGATTTGAATTTGGTTTGGTTTGTATTTGGTTTGGGTTTGAACTAGGTTTGGTTTTGGTTTATGTTTTGGTTTGGGTTTGGTTTGATTTTGGTTTGATTTTGGTTTTGGTTTATGTTTTGGTTTGGGTTTGGTTTGATTTTGGTTTGATTTGCGTTTGGAATGTGGATTGGGAAGTTTGTGTGGACATCGGGTAAATTTTGGATTACTCCATGCATTCACTAAGCATAAGGGTATTCTTGTTATGTTTTCTACACCAAGTTGTGATTTCCTTGGGGACTTTATAAAGGGTAAAATAGGTCATGCCTCAGGGGGCCTATCCTAGGTTTGATTGTTATCGTGTTGGTATCGTATTACGATCAGAACTGTTGTTGTGTGTGGTGATTATTGTTTGTGTTGGGATTGTAGTTATGATTAGATGTGATTGTTATTTATATGTTATTATCGTATTATATTGTTATTGTTTATGTTGTTATGTGTTATCATTGTTGTATGTTGTATGTTATTGTTTTATTTTGTTTATGTGTTATATTATTATTGTATGTTATTTTATTCTTATATTAATGTTATTTTATATGATGTTATGTTATTATTATTTTTATTATGTGTTTTTTAAACATATTATCTTTTATTTGTAATTAAAATTATTATTCATCTTTATTATTTATTTAATTTATTATCTGTAATTAATTCATTATGATTTGTTTACTTTATCAACATTTATTTATTTTTTTTGTTTTATTTAACTTATTGGTTGTTATTTATTTGTTTTATTTAATTAATTGTTATTTATTTAATTTATTTATTTTATTTTACTTTAACTTAATATTTACTTATTTAAATTATTATCTTTAATTTTATTTTAATTTATTTTGTTATTTAATTTAATTTTAATTTAATTTAATTAAGTATTATTTACAATTATTATTAATTTAATTTAATTTATTTATTTAATTTAATGTAAAGTATTATTGTTTAATTTAATAAAATTTAATTTAATTTGTTTTATTTAATTTAATTTAATTTTAATTACTATTTATTTACATTATTATTTAATTGAAATTAATTTATTTAATTTATTTAGTTTAATTTAATTTATTATTTATTTACATTATCAATTTAAAATATTTAATTTGTTTATTTAATTTATTTAATTTAATTTGTATTTATTTTATTATTTAATTTAATTTAATTTAAGATGATTTGATTAATTTAATTAATTTAATTTAATTTAATTTATTATTATTTACAATTATTATTTAACTTTAATTTAATATTCGGTTTTCATTAATTTATTTAATTTAATTTAATTTATTTAATTAATTTAATTTAATTTTAAATTATTTATTTATTTACATTATCATTTAATTTAATATAATTTTGATTTATTTTATTTAAGTAACTTATTTAATTTAAACTATTTTTTATTTAATTGTTTTTGGTTTACTTAATTAATTATTATTTAATGTAATTTATTTAATTTCATTATTATTTAATTTAATTTATTCAGTTTAATTACTATTTAATTTTTTAAATTCAATTCATTATTCATTTATATTATTTAAATTATTTTCAATTTATATATATATGTATTATTTATTTTTATTATCCCTTATAAGTTATTTTATTTTAATTAATTATATGTACATTTTTATTACTTAAATATTATTGATTTATTATTATTAATTTATGTTATTAATTTACATTAAATATTATTATCATTTTTATTATTATTTATTTATTTATAAGACTTTTCATTTTCTCTCTCTTAAATTATTCTTTTCTTTATTTAAAGTTATTATCATTTGTATTAAGTTATTATTTCTTAAAATTATTATTTACATGTGTATATATTTAAAAAAACACTTTTATTTACTTCCTTTATTTTCATTATTTATCTTACTTATTAATTACATATATATATTTATATATTATTATTCATTTATTTATATTTTAATAGTTATATTATTTTAAAGTTAGTGTAGTTATTCTTATTTAAAATTTAGTATGGTTATATTTTATTTTACATTTAGTATAGTTATATTTTAAGTTTTAATGTTTTTAGGTATTTAAAATTTTACTATAGTTATTTTATTGAAATTTACTAAGGTTATTTAAATTCACAATTATTTTATCACTTATGTTTCTTTTTACATTTGTTATTTATTATTTATTTACTTTATTATAAACATTATTCATTTAGTGTATATAATATATTTAACATTAGTTTATATATTATTTAGTATATATAGTTTATTTACATTTATTTATATTATTAATTTACATATGTATAATTTACATAGTGTATGTTATATATTATTTTAGATTTTTATTTCATTTTCTTCTTTTTATTATTATTATTATTATTATTTTTTATTTCCTCTTTATTTTTATTTTCTTTTTTCTTACATTTATTTCCTTTATGTTTTATTAAAAATTTTAAAATTCATTTTTTTAAGGTAATAAAAACTAGGTGAAAAGATTAGGTGGTATTTTTGTAAATAGTGAAACTAATGAGCCTAAATAATTACATATCTTTGCATAAAAAAGAAATCCTAAGCCTATGCATGAATAAAATGAAGATTTGTAAAAGAAATAATCTACACATGATTTCTTTTTTTAAATAGCTTGCATGAAATGAAAATCCCTAAGGCTAAGCATGGAAGAGTTTAACACATAATTTTTTGTAAACCTATGTAGAGGAATAGGAGCTTTAAAGAAAATACATGTATATGTGAGGTCTTAGGCTAAGCATGATAGGGGTGAAACATTTCTTTGAAGCTTAAATGTTCATAAGATAAAAGAGAGGGGGAAGAAGCTTACCTTGATTTTGGGGAGTTGATGGAAGGAACTTGAAGAAAGGGATGCCTTGTTGAAGCTCACGGCTAGGAAGGGGTTTGGATGGATATGGCTTTTCTTGGAAGAAGGAGAGGAGGAGGAGGAGAGGCTCACGGCTAGGAGGTGATTTTTGGGGGGTGGAATGGCTAAGTGTAAAGGTGTGTGTAAGTGAGTGTGTACAGGTGTGTGAAGTGGGATTATGGGGGGGGAGTTTATGGAGAGAGGCTCACGGCTAAGAGTGAATGGGGGGAGTGAGGATGAGGTGAGGTGGAGGTGAGGAGGAGGTGAGGAGGAGGTGTGGTGAAGGTGAGGAGAGTAGGGTGAGGTGGCGGGTAGGGTGAGGGAGAGGTGAGGGAGAAGTGAGGGAGAGTGAGGGAGAGGCATGGAAGTAAGGTGAAGGGAAGAAAAAAATATTTTTTTTGTTTTTTTTTTCTTTTTTTTTCCGTGAGATATGAGAGGGGGAGAATGTGGGTGTGTGTGTGAGTGAATTTTAATTTGGTGAATTTTTTATTTTGGGTCCATTTTAAGAACACTGGGCTAACTTGAGTTTAGATTGGGCTAGAGCTCGAATGAAGCCCAAGTACCTTGATCAATATTGTCCACATGATTGTAATGAAGATCTTTCATGAAGACAGAAAGTGGTTTTGAGCTCATTTGAAGGTTCAATTTTGGCTTGGATTGGATTTTTGATTATTTTGGACCATGTTGGGTTCGGGTAAAGTTATCTTGAGTTTTAGTGGGAATGGGGTTCAGAGGTCTTCAACAATAATGTAGATATGGTTATCTAGAAGAGTTTTCATGAAGACATAAAATGGTTTTGACAAGGTTTAGAGGGTCAATTTGGTGGATTTAAAACATGTGTTCAGCTTGGGTCAAAATTGTGGTTTCTTTGGTCCAAAATGGATTTGGGTAAAACCTGAGCTCAAATTATGGGCAATTGATGATCCAATTCAGTTTAAGGAGGTGTTATAAAGAGTTTGGCATTGAAATTTGGGAGGAATTGATTGACATTGGGTCACTTTAGGAGTTTTGGGTTATTTAGGCAAAATTGGGGATTTTGATTTCAAGTGGAATTAGATTCAAATGTGGGTCACATTGGACTTGAATTTGGTCTAAGTTGATATTGGGGATGTTGAATTTTGGTTTAGAATTGAATTTTATGAAAATTGGGATCAATTGGGTCAAGATTGGGTTTGGTTTAGGCACCTTTAGGTTAAATGGGCCAAGTTGGGATTTTGGATTGAAAGTGTATTAATTTGGCAAAGTTGACCCATAGTGTAGTTGAACAAAATGAAATTAGGGATTTTTAGGATTTTCTGGAATTTTTTTGAGAATTTTTTGGAATGTTTGTATTTTTGGGCAAAAAGGGTATTTTGGGTATTTTGAGGGTATTAAGGGGTATTTTTGGAAATTTTGGAATTTTTGGTCAAGAATGGTCAATTTGAGTGGTAAGGAATATCTTGGAATGATTTTTGGGGGATTTTGGTGAATTTGGGTAATTTTGGAAATTTTGGGTATTTTGGGTAGTTCAGGGTTATTTAGGGGGCAAAAGGGCCAAAAATTGAAATTTTGGAAATTTGAAGGTGGCTTCAAGGTGAGCATGATGTAATGACCAAGGGTCACTTACATTTGGTCCTCTATATGTTGGTCCCTACTACTTAGTCATAGACTTAGGGCTGGGCTATCCACATGAGTTTCCAAAGAGTTCAGGGTTGAAATTAGAATGTGCAGTGTGTGTATGTTGTGAATGTGAAGTGTATGAGTGGTGATCTCCAGACCTCCCTCAGGGAAAATCCTAAGGTCTGACCACCTATAGGTGACTTCCCCTAGGATTCCTTATGCTTGCCTTTTTCCTACCAAAAGGTGGAGGTTAGGCCTTAAGCATATGAAAACCCCCTAGTGAAGCAAGAAGAGTTTTAATTTTGTATGGGGAGGGTTCCATGACTAGTCCTCTAAGAAAGTCACCAGGAGAGTCCTATGGCTAGACCCTAGGCTATTCTAAAGAGAGACTAGACCTCAACCAAAAGTGAGGTCAACATTCGAATAAGGATTGTTAGGTCTGTTAATAGCATTCAAGGTCTCATAAGGTGTTTGAGATTATGTTATCTGTCCAAATGAATTTTCCTCTAACACTTGGGGTGGTTAATAATTATTCATTCCATACTGATCTATTTTCTTAAAAAGGGATGCAATTTGAGAAACTATCATATTCATTGATGCAACTTATTTATATGCAAGAATTTATGACCCAGATTTATATATTTATAATGATTTTGTAAAGTTACAATTTCAAACACAAGTATACGTATCATATCAAGTAATACAGGGCTCTAATGGAGTCCCGTTTATCGATCCCAAAGGGAAGCGAGGTAAAAAGGTCCTTAGTCAAATTCTAGTCTACTACTATCAGACTTTAGTTTGGAAGGTCGATATAAGTGGTTTTTCTAACAACTACTCCTAAATGCAGATGATTATATGTAAGGATAATAACTACTCCTAAATGCAAATATTACTTCTAAAGATAACCCTTTTTAGGGAAATTAGTTTGGTGAATTTTGAGATAATGAAATATACTATTCTTATGTAATGAATTGGATAAAGTTTAGGAATGTGATGCATTATATACTGTATGTGCTAAATAGGAGCAATCCTATTCTTTACCCTCAAAAGAATACCCCCTCTTTCCAGCATGTAAAGAGCATTGACATAACCTAAGTTCAGTCACTAAATCTAAGGCTAGGCTAGGAGGATACCAACTGTCACTATGGAGCTCCCACTCACCCTTCATCTGAAGGCTAACCTTCGAGTTTAGTTACTAATCTTAGGACCAAATTGGGGATCTCAGCCTGTCACCCTGAAACCTCCAATTCGACGCCCATCAAAACCATATTTTTCTATTTATATGAACTCAATCCCCATGAACTACACAATTCATTCACGGACATTGAATGTGGTTCCACTTTGTTGAGAATTACACCTCCCCTTTCGGGTCATTGCAATTACAACGAATATTAACACTACAACAGGCCTTTATTGTAATGTAAACGAAGTGCAAGTAAAAACCATCACATTTATAATTAAAACATCTTTTAGCAAGCATCTCAATATCATAATCATGAATCCTACTCATTGCAAAAGAAAAGTAGAATGAAAATAATGATATAATCTTCTTATGCCACTATTTCCAAAGAAGAAGAAAGAGTAAGAGAAAGACATCGCAAAGCACCAAGAAAACACAACAAAAAACTTCATTTTAAAGAAAATCAACAAAATAAGTGTTTACAAAACTATAAGATGATGAAGAACACAATACATAGCTTTTTTTTCTTGAAAGAAAGATGAAAATCTCCCACATAAAGTCTCCCGTCGATCCATGCAATGCTAGAACATTCCCTTACATATTCTCTCAAAATCCCCTCTCCAATCTCTCCAAAAAGGTAGAAATCTACATTTCTACTCCTATTGTAAGATCTCTAATCATTCTCCACATTTTTCTAACTTCTCCTCCTCTCTTTTTGGCTTCAAATTCAGTTTAAAATAGTGTAGGGACGAATTTTCCAAGAGGTACATAAAGAAACCTTCCAAAAAGCATCCAGATTCAATGTATTTGGCCAATAACCGCTCCTGGCGCCGCCGGTGCCGTACTTGGGCGTTGCTGGCTCCCAAAAATCATGGTCTCGGGTTCCTGGTGTTGCCGGTGCCAGATAGGGCGCTGCCGACACCTTATTCTGCACAGATCCACCATTTTGCTTCGTTTGGCTCCGTTTTAGCTCTGATTCGCCCCGTTTCAGTTGCGTTGCATTCCTAACAGATAGCCCTACAAAATAAGCATAAAAAACCATTTCTTTAAAGTCTAATCTCATTCAAAAATATGTAATAAGTGTAAATGAGATTAAGCATAGAAAGACTTATCGAAAGGTGTTAAGCCAAAATTTGCTTATTGCTCGTTTTTGCTCCAAATTGCACTGTTTTTTCTTCTTTTTCTCCAATCACCATTTCTTGTATCTAAAACCAAAAAATATACAAAATACCTTCCTTTAAAGTGTAATATCATAAAAAATGAGTAAAATTATATAGCAAAAAGTGTATATATTTTAGGCGTATCAGTCATCATATCTGAATCATGAATACTAGATATTCTCTAGGATTTACCCGTTCAGAGAGCCATTGAAAATTATTAGTATTCATTTCTTCTATTAATGCGTATGCTACATTAAAAAGTTTTGACATTAACGATCCACTAACAACAGCATCTATAATCGATCTCAATGATCCCACTAATCCATTGTAAAATATTTGAATTATTAATCTGTCAGCTAAAGCATGATGTGGGCACTTCCTAAGAAGATCTTTAAATCTTTCCCAAGCTTCATATATTGATTCCCTTTCAAACTGACCAAAAGATGTGATATCATTTCTTAGCTTAGCAGTTTTTGATGGAGGGAAATATTTTGATAGAAACTTTTGAGAAAGTTCTCCCTAAGTTCTAATAGATCCAGGTGCTAACGAATTTAACCAGGCCTTAAATTTATCCCTTAATGAAAAAGGAAAAAGTCTAAGTCTGACAGCATCACTCGACACTCCGTCATATTTAAAAGTAGCACACAGTTCTAAAAAACTAGCAAGATATAAATTTAGATTCTCATTAGGTGTTCCTCCAAATTAGTTATTTTTTACCATTTGGATAATAGCAAGTTTAAGCTCAAATGAATTAGCAACAACATCAGGATTTTGAATAGTCACAAGAATTTCATCTACTGTTGGGTTAGCATAATCTTTTAAAGGTCTTGGAAAATTTCCAATATCATTTCTTTGATTATCTTGGTTATTCATCATTTCGCAAGGATTCTCAGTTTATTTTCGTTGTTTTCTAATTTTTCTAACAGTACGCTCTAACTCCGAATCGTAAGGTACTAAACCTATAGATCCACTACTACACATATAAAATCACACAAATATCTAGAAAGTAAACAAACACACAATTACACACTACAAAATAAAGGTTTTTAGCTACTATATTATCAATAGATACTGTTTATACCTTCCCCAGAAACGGTGCCTAAAACTTGACAGCGGCAGACTTTATATTATGCAAGAACTTATGAACCCAAGTATATATATTTATAATGATTTTGTAAAGTCCAAACTTCAACCCAAGTATACGTATAATATCAAGTAATACAGGACTCTAATGGAGTCCTGGTTATCGATCTCACAGGGAAGGCACGTTCCTTACAATAAATAGTGCAATACTAAAATCCAATACTTAAATCGTAATTAAAGTTTAAGTTTACTTCTACTAACAAGACACAGGAAACAGTAACAGTTAAGCAAACCACAATTACTTCTAATAATTTTAAACAAAATTAACAAACACACACACTAAGCTTTGTATTTGAAAGGTTTTGATATATATATGAAAAGTGTCTTTCCTCTTGCAATGAGTATATGATGTGTGAATGATATAGAATGATTATTTATTGTATTGTGCCAAATAGGATCATAAATGTTTCTTTACCCTCAAAAGAGTACCCCCTCTTCCAAACATGAAAAGAACATTGACATATCCTAAGTTCAGTCACTTAATCTAAGGCTAGGCTGGGACGATACCAGCTGTCACTACGGAGCTCCCACTCACCCTTCACTTAAAGGCTAACCTTCGAGTTTAGTTACCACTCTTAGGACCAAATTAGGGATCTCAGCCTGTCACCCTGAAACCTCCAATTTGAAGCCCATCAAAACACATTTCCCTATTTATTTGCACTCAATTCCCATGAACTACGCAATTCATTCATGGACATTGAATGGATTCTTCATTATTGTTGTAGGACACTCAATCCTTTTGGAGTTAATGTACAACAATAGATTTTAACAATTCAATTGGCCAGATTGGAAAGTAAATTAAGTTTTATATGAAAAACCATCACAATTTCTTGAATACTTTAAAAGAACTTCAAATCCGCATCATCACATCATCACATCATCACATCTCTATGCAAGAAGAAAGACAAAGGAGACTACTTAGAATTCATAGAGAAGACACAATAAAACATGGATTTTATATATAAAAGAAAAGTCATACAAACCGCAAAAGCAAATACAACTTATCTTTTTCTCTTCCCCAAGAAAATCCCTTGAATTTCCTTTGAAACATTTTCTCTCTTCTTTGCAACACTCAATTCCCTCTTTAGAATGGAAAGGAAGAAGCAATCTCTCACTTTTCTCCTTCTCCTTGACTCCTTTGAGAAGAATCGCTCTCAAATCTTCACTTCTACAGTCTTCTCATCCAAACCCTAACTCTAAACACACTCTCACACACTTCTCTCCCTCTCCAAAACCTCTCACACACCACATATTTTCATCCAAAAATAGTTACATATATGTTAGAAACGAATTCCCAATAGTTTCCTTAAGCATCCCGTCAAAAAATCGCCAAAACTCTTCAAATTTGAATTGCACTGACATTAGGCGCCAGCGGCGCTCTATCGTCAAATAATTTTGGAGCTCTCGGGAAAATGGCGCTGCCGGTGCTAGAAGCTATTTTCTCCCATTTTGCTTCTTTTTGCTCCGAATTTGTTCCTTTTTTCTTCTTTTCGCTCCAATCACCTAAAATCATCATACCTGCAACAAATCATGGAAAATACCTTTCTTTAAAGTGCAATATCACCAAAAATGGGTAAAATTATATAGCAAAAATAATATATATTTTTGGTGCATTAGACACCTTGCAGGACCACTGCACCAATCATATTCATTAAATAAAAATATCTTTCAAATGAACAAATAGGACTCGCCAGGTTATGACCTTGGACTTGGTAGGCCTATGATGAACATATCCATAAGGTTTTACTTCCCTGCAAATATAAAATGTTTACTACAAGAATACTAAATTTTCAGGTGGAGGAACTAGAAGACTCGCCATGTACACTTTTATAAGTTTACAACGTTTTCTTTTCCCGTGTTTTCTTTATCGCACTTTACTTTTCTTGTAAATTTGCATGATAAGCAACAATGTCACCCTACATGAAAACTGAAACCTTTAGGATAGCCACAAAACTGAGACCAAAACAAAATTAAAAATCACAGCAAGATAGAATCCACTGCCACAATATTCAAAATATAATACAACTCAAAATTTAATCACAAACAAATCAAAGAAAAACCACAATTATAACTAAATTAAAATGTCTCTTTGGATGATCAGGAATTCCTTGGAGGAGGTAACCCACGTGTTGCTAACAGGGTTTTCTTACAGTCTAAGTGAAATTATGGAACTCATTAAGTTTATTTAGTAAATTCAGTTGGACTAAGTGAATATAATGAAAATAGAAGTGCCGGGATAATGAAACCGTGGGATCTTGACCTGTGTTGTTATAATCAACTTTAATATTCCCTTAATAAAATATTAAGGCACCGCATTTTAAATATTTCCACAACATAACACTTCTGTTCTCTCCTCAATTGACACTTCTTTAAACTAAACCTGTTACAACGAGGATCTTGGAGCATGCATAGTGGGCTGAACGACCATCTTCAACAGCAAAACTTGTCTACACAACCAAAACCTTTCCTTAGTTTAAACAACAAACCATAGGACTTTGAGGTAGCTTGCCTAGTGCAGCATAAATCCTCGCCTTTTCTTTAGGCCTTTGCACAGCTCTGTTGTGCAATATAAACCCTAATTTGCTTTAGGATTCTGAGGTTATCGTCAGATACGACATAAATCCTCCCATCTTTCGGGTTGTTTGCATAATCAGATATTATGAAAATGTAATCCCTATAATTAATTGGCAGTATTGAAATTTAAATAAATTCATTTCCAAGATTTAAAGCCAAACCACAGGATAGCTTGGGAAGACATCAAGATTTTCATGAATCTTTGTCTTTCCCTAGCCTTCTCTCTTTTGGATTCTGATAAAATAAAATGTTCCAAAACTCGGGCCATTAACCTTTTGAATTTCTGACTATCACATTTTCTTTGGAAACCTTACCTTTGGAAGTCATGAACATAAATGTTTCCTGATCTATATCAAAAGTTTTTTTAGGTGACTTTGGTTATCTAAGATGTAATTAACTATATGGGCTTGTCCTTATAGGAAACTTAAAGACCCCAGATTAATATAAACCCTGTCTATATCCTTCATATTGTGTAGGGAAAATTTTTGGTTAAAATGATTCGCAGATTAAACAGATTTCATAAATTATTTAGTTTATTTGATCAAGCCTCGCCTCAAGCCATGTACTTATTCTTCGGGATAAATACATGTCTTGCGGTGAAATGCTTGATTATTTAAACTATTATGTTTAATTTCATATTCTTCAAAATAAAAATATTTATTTCAAAATCCATATATATATATATATATATATATATATATATTAAATTAAATTAAATTTCTATTTTATAAAATTAAAACCCTTTTCAAAACAAAACATCCAAAAAACATATTTTTCAAAAGAAGAAAGAAGAAGAATTTTAAACGGCCGACATAATAATCAACAACGGGGAACAATCAAGTAAACCCATTGGGGAATTGGAACAACCAAGGGAATAGTAATTATAGACCTACTTATCCTCCAGGTTTTAACAGTGCTTCACAATTTAAGGAGAAGAAGTTTTCTATAGAACAAGTGGTGTTACAAATGGGAAATTAATTATAAAGTTAAGGATCTACAATTAGAAATATTGAGAATCAATTGTGACAAATAGCCAATTCATTAAGTAATAGACCCCAAGGAGCACTCCCTAGCAATACAGAGATAAATCCAAGAGACAATAATAAAGAGAAAGTAAAAGCTGTTCAAATAAGAAGTGGAAGAGAGTTGGAAGGTAAAGTTCAAAAATAGATTGCAGTAGAGAAAGAAGAGATTGAAGAACTGAATGAGGACGCTCAGAAAGGTTTGAAAATACCTATTTCTCCACTAAAGATTGATTTAGAAAAGCCAACACCACCATTTCCTCAGATACTTTGACAACAAAAATTGGAAAAACAATTTTCAAAGTTCTTGGAAAATTTTAAGAAACTTACCATAAATATTTCATTTGCTGAAGCCTTAAAACAAATGCCAAGCTATGTGAAGTTTATGAAGGATATTCTAAACAGAAAAATAAAGTTTGAAGATAACGAGTTTGTTGCACTTAGTGAAGAATGCAGTGCAATAATTCAGAAGAAGCCTTCTGAAAAGCTTAAAGATCCTAGTAGCTTCACAATTCCATGTGCAACTGGAGACAAATTTTATGAGAAGGCTTTATGTGATTTAGATGCAAGCATTAACCTTACGCCATTATCTATATTTAAAATATTGGGATTAGGAGAAATAACCCCAACCATTGTAACTCTGCAGTTAGCAGATCGTTCGATAACCTATCCTAAAGGAGTTATAGAAGGTTGTTTAGTAAAAGTGGATCAACTTATCTTTCATGTTGATTTCATTTTGTTAGATATGGAGGAAGATAAAAAGATACCTATTATTTTGGGAAGACCTTTCCTAGCTACAGGAAGATCAATGATAGATGTGCAGAAAGGGGAATTCTATGCGTGTTAATGATCAAGCTGTTACAATTAATATGTCAAAATCAATGAAATATCCTATAAAAGGTGAAGATGATGAATGTTTCAGGATGACTGTAATGAGATATCAGAGTGAATGTCATTTCAAAGAAACATATGCAGAAAAATCTGAAATTTAAAAGTTGAAACACGAGCAAGAAGAGTAAACACAATATTCTTATGACTTTAATGAAAAAGATTTAAATTATATTCAAGAAAGTTTTGAAGTTTTGGAAATGACAAAGAAAGATGAATCTTTTTGTCCTTCAATTGAAAAACCTCTTGGATTTGAATTGAAGTTACTTCCTGAACATTTAAAATATGCCTTTTTAGGTGATTCCTCAACTTTGCCTGTTAGAATTTCCTCAAAATTAACTACTGCAGAAGAAGAGAGAAAACTTTAAAGAAATATAAGAATGCCTTTGGATGGACTATAGTTGGTATTAAAGGAATCAGTCCTTCAATTTGTATGCACAGAATCCTTATGGAAGAAAACTGCAAACCTAGGGCTGATCCTCAAAGGAGACTAAATCCTATTATGAAAGAAGTTATTAAGAAAAAATTTTAAAGTGGTTAGATTCTGAAATTATCTATCCTATTTCAGATAGTGCATGAGTTAGTCCTATTCACTGTGTTCCAAAGAAAGGAAAAGTAACTGCAACTGTTCATGAAAAGAATGAATTAATACCAACAAGACAAGTTACAGGATGACAAATATGTATTGATTATAGAAAATTAAATCTTGCCACCAGGAAAGATCATTTTTCCACTTCCCTTTCTTGATCAAATGTTGGATAGACTAGCTGGGCATAAATATTTTTGTTTTTTGGATGGATATGCCGGTTATCACCAAATACAAATTGCTCCTGTGGATCAAAAGAAAACAACGTTTAGCAGTCCTTATGGTACATTTGCTTTTAAAAGAATGCCCTTTGGTTTATGTAATGTCTCCTGCTACATTTTAAAGATGTGTGATGACAATTTTTTGTGATTTAATTGAAAAAGGAATTGAAGTGTTTATGGATGATTTTTCAGTATTAGGAATTTTAGTTGAATCATGTATAGAACATTTATCTAAAGTTATCAAACATAGTGAAGAAAAAATTTAGTACTTAATTGGGAAAAATGCCAATTTATGGTAGTAGAAGGAATTGTTTTGGGACATCATATTTCAGAAAAAGGTATGGAAGTAGACTCTATAAAAATTCAAGTGATCACTAATTTACATTGCCCAACAAATGTATGGGAGATTAGGAGTTTTTTGGGACATGTTGGATTCTACAGGCAATATATTAAAGAATTTTCAAAAATTGCTAAGCCTCTATTCCATTTATTGAAAAAAGATGCAATTTTTAATTTTAATGAAGAATGCCTAAAATCTTTTGAGTTACTAAAAGAAAATTTAATCAATGCAACTGTTATTGTTTCACCATATTAGGAAAAACCTTTTGAATTAATGTGTGATGCAAGTGATTATGCTATTAGAGTTGTTTTAGTAGAAAAATATTATAAAATTTTTAAAGTGATTTACTATGCTAGTAAAACTCTTAATGAGCTCAAATTAATTATACCACAACTGAGAAAGAGTTATTAGTTATAGTATTTTCTTTTGATAAATTTAGATCATATTTAATTGGAACTAATTATGTGGTGCATATTGACCATTTTGTAATGAAATATTTAATGAAAAAGAAGGATGCAAAACCAAGAATGATAAGATGACTTCTTTTTTATACAAAAATTTAACTTTGAGATAGCAGATAGGAAGGGTGCTGATAATTAAATTGTTGATCATATGTCTAGGCTTGAAAATGAAAAATCTCTCTTTTCTAATGAAGAAATTAATGAGCATTTTCCTGATGAAAAATTGTTCACTATCAATGAGTGGCGTGTTCCATGGTATGCAGACATTGTAAACTTTATTGTTAGTGACATTTTACCCTATGGATTGACATACCAACAGAGGAAGAAATTTTTATGTAAAGCTAAGACTTATTTTAGGATGACCCATTTTTTATATAAACAATGAAAGGATCTAATTATTCAAAGATGTGTACCATTAGAAGAAACTTATGAAATTATTCAAAAATGTCATGATTCTAATTTTGGAGGACATTTTGGTATTGATAAAACTGCATATAAAATTCTACAATCTGGATTTTATTGGCCTACAACTTTTAAGGATGTTAATGCTCATATTAAAAATTGTGACCGATGTCAGCGTCTAGGAAATATTTCTAGAAGAAATGAAATGCCCCTCAATTATATGTTGGAAGTTGAAATATTTGACGTTTTGGGATTAGATTTCATGGGATCATTTATACCATCTTTTAGAAATTTATAATTATTGTTAGCAATAAACTATGTATCTAAATGGATAGAAGCTGTTGCTTTACCTCAATGTGATGCTCGAAGTGTTGAAAAATTTTTAAGAAAGAGCATATTTTGCAGGTTTGGAATACCCAGAATAATCATAACTGATGAGGGAAGTCATTTTAAAGATGCAATTATGGAGAAATTAGTAAAGAAATATCATATTATCCATAAAATTACTACTGCGTATCATACCCAGACAAGTGGTTTGGTTGAATTATATTTGTGGGAGGCAACCCATAGTTATCGATCTGCTTTGCTTTAAGTTTATTTTTTGTGATTTATTTGGTTTTAAGTAAGAATTATATGGTAGTATTTTACTTATGTTATACTAGTGGAGATTAATGAAACCTTAATTGATAATTTGGATGAGTTAAAATTAGTTTTCGAACGTTTAACAAACCTGTGCTAAAGTGGGCACTGGCAGCTAAGCGCTAGCCATTGGTGCTTAGGCGCCGGAGTTATGAAAAACATGAAAAATGTGTTTCTAGAAGACATTATCATTAGGAAGTTGCATGGCACATTAATGGAAGTTTTTTGAATGTGGGAGGACAGTTATAGGCCATCAAATCTCAATAGATAGGGATCATATTAATGGGAATTCATCCCATTCCAAATTTCTATCGTAAGAGTTTTACCGAAGAATTTAAATTAGAGAAATTTCTTCTTGGGAGAGTGAAATTAAGAAGAAGGATGATGCAAATAAGAAGAAGTTTATTTCTCAGAGTGCGCAAGAGTTATATAACGGATTCCTAGCCGTTAGTATTTAAGGAATTTCAAAAAAGATTGCGAAGATCGAGGCTGATGTTGCATCAATCGAAGCAAAAGTAAATGAAGCTAATGCACATCTAGCACATATTGGATGGCAATTAAAGATGCAATTTAGTCAAACGAGTCATGTTGAAGGAGCGGATAAAGTGATGTTTTTAAAGAACAAGTTGATAGAAGAATATTTAGTAATAGTTTTCAACCATCGCCCGTTCTATCAAATCTATATACCAAATAGTTTAGATGGAACTAATGGAGGTACTGGATATATTCCACCTAATGGAGATTGGAATTAAGTTCTATATTTGTGTTATGTTTTAAATAAATCGTGATAAGTTTTAGTGTTTAATGTTTTATGTATGTTGTCTGTTATAAATGTGTTTGTATTTTTAGTTTGTGTTTAGTGTTTTGTTTAAGTTTTTAAAATATGAGTATAAAAGATGAAATCTTATCCAAGGATTTTGGATTAAAGACTTATAATTCGTATTTTTAAGTTGTATTTTTTTTATTAAGTAAATGTTTGTGTTTTGTGTAAAACTTGTGCTTGAATCATTTTTAATTTTCTAGAAGCGTAATTCTGAAGATAAGATGATTATAAGGGGATGATATACTTATTAAAACAATTTAAGGGTTGATTAAGTGAGTGAAAATGTGTATTGAACGAAAAAATTGAAAACTATGAGTTCACGGCTAAGCGCCAAAACCCAATGCTTACACACTAGAGCTCCGCGGCTAAGCGCTATACTTTCACGCTTAGGCGCCGGTTCACGAAATTTAATTTTCAGGTTTTAAAAACCCAAAAAATCACAAAATTTTCACCTCGCCACCTTTAACCTTCGGCGTTTGCGACATAGGAGGCTACGATATCAACAAGCTTTGCAATTTTTGAGTTGTTTCAAGTGAAAATAGTTAGATTTGATCTTCTTGAGGTAAGAACACTACTCTTAAGTAGAAATTTTTGATTTTCACCATATAGTTTAAGTACATTTTGGAGAAATCCAAAAATCACTATTCGTGGTGAAAATTTGAGATAAAGCTTTGTAAATTACTTGGATTTAGTGATTTAAGCCTTTAGGAGTTAAGTTTAGTAATTTTAAATTGAATGTGGGATTTATAGTGATTTTTATGAAAATTTTAGATATGGCACCAAAGAGGAGCAAAGCGAAAGCCACTTTCGATTCTGACAAGTTTGTTAGTTCTAAAGCTCAAGATCATTATGTGCAAGCCTTATAGTCACGTAAACTGATCCAAGGGCTAGGATTTGATAAACTAGGCAGAGTTATTGAATATAGGATTGTAAGTCACCTTTGGGATAGATTCTGTTGTTTCACTTTCGTAGTTGTTATTTATGTTGTTCGAGAATTCTATGCAAATCTCCCGGAATCAGAGAAGAACTTTGTCTTGGTACGATGACAACTGGTGTATTTTACTCTCGAGGTAATAAACGCATTTTATCTACTGTCGCTGGGTACATTTTGTTTCTATTCCAATTACAATCCTACTGAGGAAGAACTGGATGAGATTTTTTATTCTTTAACTGATGGGAGGGGATTACGTTAATGAGAGAATAATAAATTTCCCCGCTTCAAAATTAAATGCCACCTCCAAAGCCTTGCATTATTTTAAATCATCCAAGTTGCTTTCTACAAATCATCTGAGTGTAGAGACTAGAGAAAGAGCAACTTTAAATTACTTTATTCAGTAGAGGAAGGCGATAGATATTGGGAAGATCATTTATGATTGTATTTGGATGTATACCAGGATTTGCTTCTCTTATATTTTCATTGTGTGAGCCAGCTAATTTTAGATCTGAGAATTGGGAAGAGGTTCTTCATCCTCTTAAGCCTATTACCAACACAAATATTAAGACCTATGCTGAGCATTCAATGTTTGGCTGGAGAGGAGGATTTTCTAGGGCATCTACTACATCTACTCCTACTTCATCTACCTCTCTTTCTTCTACATCACAGGCTTCTTCAGGTCAGTTATCTGATTTGTAGACTAAACTTTTGAATAAGATAAAAGATACCGTAAATTACACAGTGGATCAACTTCACGATATAGAGGGGAAAGTAGATCATACGGGAGACTATCTTCAACAACATAGAAAGTATGAGATGTACTTCCATAGTTACATGGATAGGTTGATCAGAGTTGATTTTAGTGCTGTGTTACCCACTCATCCACAATTCACCCCATATGCGTCTACCCATACCTGGAACAAAGGAGATGATGAGGAGTGTCAGCATATTTTTAGATTGTTTTGTATTTTGAAAAGGGGCCGCCTACAGAAGTTGTCGGTGAGATTTTTAGATTTTTAAATTTAATTTAAATATATACATAATTTGGAAAGTAGCTTTTGATTTTGAAAATAATTTTAAGTTTGAAAATTTTTAAGATGTGGAATCAAACCGATCTCACATCCCAAATAGTTTATGTAAACGAGCACCACATAACAAACCGTGTATCTATCCCAAAGAATAGACACACTGCTTGATGATAGGGCTCGATTAAATAAACTATAAGATTTATGATATCTGTTTGGTATGCGAACCAATTTTATAAGCGGACAAGTTCCCCTGCTTAATATAAAGAAATTAAGCAGGGCTTATATTATCTGGGTTCTTAAAGTTCCCTATAATGGCAAGCCCCTATAGTTAATTACATCTTAAATGAAGGGAATCACTTAAGAAAACTCACGATAATGATCAGTGGTTTTGCTCTCAAGAATTTCAAAGTTTAAGGTTTCAATGGACTTGTATTTTTTGTAAATTTTGATAGGGAATGGATCAAATTCGGAACAGTTTATTTTAGGAATCTAAAGGAGGAAAGAAAGGAGAAGTTGAGGATCCAAGAGGAATCTTGGCAACTTCCCAAACTATCCTATTGTTTGGCTTCAATTTAAGAGTTTATTTAATGTTGTAATCCTGCTAATTTTAGTTATTTTAGGACTTATGCTTGTATGATATAATCACACAAATAGCCTCAAAGATATGAGGGTTTATGTCGTACCAAACGACTAACTCAGAGTCCTAAGACCGGTTAGGGCTTAATTTGTACGATATGATTATATAAATGCCTAACGAAAAGTTGAGGATTTATGTTGTACTAGGGAAACTACCTCGAAATCCTATGGCTTCATTATTTAATTCTAGGAAAGGTTTAGCTGAAGTACACTCAAGTTTTGCTGACGATGGCCGTGCTGCCCACTATGCTCCAAGCTCCTTGTTGTTGCAGAGGTTTAGTTTTAGAAAGTGAAAATCAGGAGATGAGAGAAGTTTTCTGGTTTAGAAAGTTTGAAAATTGACATGGCTTAATATTTTAATTAAAACAAATCTTAAAGTTGATTAAGCAGAACCGATTAAGATCCCACGGTTTCGTCATCCCGGCACCGCTATTTTCATCGGATTCACTTAGTCCAAATGAAATTGCTAAACTCAACTGAATGAGTTCCACACTTTCATTTAGACCGTGGGAAATCTCGTTAGCAACATGTGGGTTACATCATCTGAGAAATTCCCGATCATTCAATACGACATTTTAATTTAGTTGTAGTTGTAGTTTTGTTGTTCTGTTTGTGATTAATTTTTGAGTTGTTTTATATTTTGAATGTTGTTGCGATGGATTTTATCTTGTTGTGACTTTTGATTTAGCTTTACTTTTCAATTTTGTGGCTATCCTAAAGGTTTCAATTTTCATGCAGGGTGACATTCTTGTTAAACATGCAAGAAAAGTAAAGTGCAATACAAGTAAGTAAATTGCAATAAAGTAAAAGCGTACCTGGAGGGTCTTCTCGTCATTCCGAGCTGCACTTAAAACACATGTCAGAGCATTTTATATATTTGCAAGATAATACCTAGGTAGAACTAAGGGAAGGTTCTGGTTGTCTACCAAAATCCTAATCCTATTGCTAGTCAGTTCCTATGACGTCTAGGTTCTTGTATTTTGTTAAGGATGATTTTCTTTACCAAAGAATAATTAAATTCAATTGTTCTTCTAAAACATCCCATCATTTTGAGAAAGTGCTTACGACGAGTCCTAAACATCTTTTTAGTACTTCTGGGATTATTTCGAGTCCAAATGGATTTCATTGCACAGGTGAATTAATCATCCAAAATTTAGTTAAATTTTGCTTCTTTTTTAGTGAACTTGGACATTTGATCATCCGATGAATAAAGTGACTTGTCACTTAATGCTCCATTTAAGAGTTATGATAATGAAAGCCTTTAGGGGCAAATTAGTTTGTTAAAGATTTTAATAATTCTTAATTTAAAATTGGAATTGATGATTTAAAGTGATTTGGTTTTATTATAAAATTTTAATTAATAATTTTAAGTTTGGAATAGTGTTCAAGTTGTTTTAATTCAATTAAATCTTTATATTCTGAATGATCTTAATATTTCAGATTAATATTAATGTTTTAAATTTGCTTAGGTTGAAAGAGGTGTTTAAATTATTTATTTTTATTAAATTTGATTACTTGATTTGGATTAATTATAATACTTTAGGTTGATTTTAATTAGTTTGATTTTTATATTTTAATTATGAATTGTTTTAAGGTTACTTAAGGTTTCAAATTTATTTTAAGTTTGTTCTTAAGTGATTTCAAATTAATTTTAAATGTTTAAAATTTATTTTAATTTGATTGTTAAATCATTTAATGTTTTAAGCTTTAACTTAATTAAGGGTTTGTCGGCATGTTTTTATGTTAAGTGTTTTGAAAAGGGGGTCGCCTACAGAAATTGTAGGCGAATTTTAGATTTTAAATTTAATTTAAATATATATATATATATATATATATATATATATATATATATATATATATATATATATATTAGAAAGTAGCATTTGATTTTGAAAATAATTTTAAATTTGAAAAAATTTAAGATAATGAAATTAAATAGATCTCAAATCCCAAATAGTTTATATAAACGAGCACCACATCACAAACAGTATATCTATCTTGAAGGACAAACACACTGCTTGACGATGGGGCCCGATTAAATAAACTAGAAGATTTGTGACATCCGTATGGTCTGCGAACCAATTTTATAAGCCGACAAATTCCCCTGCTTAATTTAAATGAATTAAGCAGGGTTTATATTACCTGGGTTCTTAAAGTTCCCTATAGGGGCAAGCCCCTATAGTTAATTACATCATAAATGTCCGAAGACACTTAAGAAAACTCTCGATAATGATCAGTGGTTTTGCTCTCAAGAATTTCAAAGTTTAAGGTTTTGAAATAAATTGGATTTTGAAAATTTCAATAGGGAGTGGATCAAATTTGGAACAGTTTATTTTAGGAATCCAATGGAGGAGAAGTAGGGGATGTCACGGACTCGAAGTGAACTTCGATGACTTCCCAACTATCCTATTGTTTAGCTTCAATTTGAGAATTTATTTAATGTTTCAAACCTGCCAATTTTGGTTACTTAGGACTTATATTTATATGACATGATCATATAAATAGCCTTGAAGATGTGAGGGTTTATGTCATACCAATTGACTACCTCAGAGTCCTAAAACCGATTAGGGTTTAATTTGCATAACATGATTATGCAAATGCCTAACGAAAAGCTGAGGATTTATGTCGCACTAGGCAGACTACCTTGAAATCCTATGGCTTGGTTATTTAATTCAAAGAAAGGTTTTGCTGAAGTAGACACAAGTTTTGCTGACGACAATGGACGTGCTGCCCACTATGCTCCAAGCTCCTTGTTGTTGCAGAGGTATAGTTTTAGAAAGTGAAAATCAGGAGATGAGAGAAGTGTTCTGGTTTAGAAGAGTTTTAACCTTTAGGTATTTTTAATGTTTTATTAGGGGAATCTTAAAGTTGATTATAACAACACCGGTTAAGATTCCACGGTTCCATCATTCAGGCACCATTATTTTTATCTGATTCACTTAGTCCAAATGAATTTGCTAAACTCAACTGAATGAGTTCCACACTTTCATTTAGACCATGAGAAATCACGTTAGCAACATGTATGTTACATCATCCAAGGTATTCCCGATCATCCAACAAGACGTTTTAATTTAGTTATAGTTGTGGTTTTGTTGTTCTGTTTGTGATTAAATTTTGAGTTGTCTTATATTTTGAAATGTTGTGGCGGTGAATTTTATCGTGTTGTGCCTTTTAATTTATTTTTGGGTTTCAGTTTTGTGGCTACCCTAAAGGTTTTAGTTTTCATGCAGGGTGACATTCTTGCTTAACATGCAAGAAATTAAAGTGCAGTACAGGTAAGTAAATGAATTGCAATAAAATAAAAGCGTACCTAGAGGGTCTTCCTGTCATTCCAAGCTACACTTAAAACACATGTTAGAGCATTTACATATTTGCAAGAAACACCTAGGTAAAACTAAGGGAAGGTTTTGGTTGTCTACCAAAATCCTAATCCAATAGCTAGTCAATTCCTATGACGTCTAAGTTCTTGTGTTTTGTTAAAGATGATTTTCTTCATCAAAGAACAATTAATTTCGATTGTTCTTCTAAGACATCTCATTATATTGAGGAAGTGCTTAGGACGAGTCTTAAACATCTTTTCAATACTTTTGAGATTATTTTGAGTCCAAATGAATTTTATTGTACTGGTGAATTAATCATCCAAAGTTTAGTTGAGTTTTGTCTCTTGCTCAGTGAACATGGACATTTGATTATTCGATGAGTAAAGTGACATTTCACTTGATGCTTTACTTAAGAGTTATAATAATGAAAGAATTTAGGGGGCAAATCAGTTTGTTAAAGAATTTTAACAATTTAAAATTTGAATTGATGATTTAGGATGAGTTAATTTAGTTTCAAAATTTCGAGTTGATTTTCTCTTAAGTGTTTTAAACTGTTTGAATTTAAAGATATGTTTAGATTATTCAATTTAATTAAACTTTTAATGATTTAAATTTAATTTGACTTAATTGTAACACTTTAGGTCAATTTTAACTGGTTTGATTTTTTATATTTTTAATTATGAATTGTCTTAAGGTTGATTTTCTTTATTGTTTCAAATTTGTTTTAGATTTGTTTTTAAAGTGATTTCAAATTAATTTTAATGTTTTAAACTTATTTCGATTTGATTATCAAATTACTTAATGTTTTAAGCATTTAATTTAAGTAAGGTTTATTTTCCTTTAAATTATTTAATTATTAATTTCAATTAACATTTTTTAGTTTGATTAAGAGTTGAATATTATTAAAATGATTCATTTAGGTGTTTTAAATTAAAGAATTGATCTCTTCTTAAATCATATCCCTAATCTTAATAATCCAAATTTTAACTTATTCTTCCAAAATTCAAATTGTTTGATTAATTAAAATTTACTTTAAATATTTTCAGGATAATTAATGGGTTTCTACCCTTTAATTCCCTAGGTTTCAATCATCTAATAAAAATTTTAAAATAAGATATTTTACCCTCCCCTTGATTAAACCTAAATATTAATTAGGGTTAAAATTCTTTAATTACCTTTATGTCCTTTTAAGCATGCTCATTTCATAACTCATCAAATTAAGTTCAAATAAAGTTAAAATTTTTATGTCACTTCACTCACATGTCAATTAAGACATTAGAGGAGAAAATGTGATTTTTTTCTGAATTTAATTTAATTTATATATTTATTTTTATGAAAAATATGGGTTTTCAATAAAAATTCAACAACATGACCAAGATAAGGTTTCTGTCCTTAGGAAATTTATTGGATGTTCCTACTGACCAGAGGATCATTTGGACCAATTTTGGTGAATTTTTGAACTATATTTTATTTATTATAATTATTTTAAATTTTTGAGGGTTAATTAATTATAAAATAAAATTAAAGTTGAAAATTATGTTTTATATTTTTCTTAAGTCTCTCTGACCTCAAGGAACTCAGACAAAAAAATTTATATTTTTATGATTTTTATTTCATTTATTAGAATTAATTTAGTGAAAATGTTGAAAAATCCATTTTTTAATATTAAAAAATTGTTTTAAGCCTTTAAAATTCAATTTCTTAACCTAGAGACTTAGGAAAAATATTTGGTTTGTTCCTATGTGATTAGGAGGCAAAATATGACATTTTTATGATTTTTGATATATTTGTGATTTTTATTATTTTTTAATTATTAAAATATTAAAAATATGGTGAAAAATGAAAATTTTTGAAAAAATTCAAATTTTAATTTTCTTATACTCCTCTGATACCAGAGAAGTCCCAAAACCAATTTAGTGAATTTTTGAAATATATTTTGGGTTTTATGAATTTTTCAAATTTAATAATGATCATGACACTTAAATAATTCATTTAGTAGGGCTAATCATTTTCAATTGATTTCAAATTTTTATGTGAGACTCTTCTAACTCTAAAGATTAGTGGAGAATTGCTTTCAAATGATTTTGATGTATGGTTAGCCCTATTTAATTAAAATTCAGTCTTAAATGTTTAGGCCAATTAGGGTTATTCTTACTGAGTTAACTCAAAATATATTTTTCATAGGGTCCTTTGGTCATAAGATACCTTCCCTAATTTTCTTAGAATTCTTTAAGCAACATGCTAATTATTGAAATTAAAATGCCAAAATAGACACTTAAACTTGAAAAATCAATAACTTGCCATAGAGATGACCTCTGACCTTGGAAAATTTAGGGAATATTCATAAGAAGAGAGCTACAAAAGCCCTATGGTCTAATGCTATGGTGAATTGTATAAATGCATGGAGAATTGAAATACTGAAATCAGTAAATAATTAATTAAAAATAAAATACTCATCAAAATAACTTAATTCTTTTTTCACATTGTTCTCCTCTATTCACTGAGCAAGAAGGTATTTTTATTTTATTTTTGTGATTTTTCTATGCAAAGATATGCATTTTTGAAGTTTCAGGTATTTAAATAAATAGAAAAAAAAATCCTATTTATCTACTTAACCCAGTCAGCGCCGCGTCAACCTCGGCAGCTCCGAAAATCCACGCGGCGCGCTCCTATTCGACGCCACCAACTGAGTCAGTAGCCACGCATCTCACGGTTCTGTTTCGTCTGTTCGTCCGACGCAATCTGGACCGTCCATCCGATACACGCGCGATCCGACGGTTCCTGGTCATCGTCTCTGACTGGTGTGTCCCGAGAGCCGTCCACACTAAAACCCTAAGATCTCCCTCATCTCTCCACCAAATCTCATGTTCTTATGCTCTATGAACTCGTCTTGAAGAGACGAACACATCTATATGGCTAACATGCATTGAAATTAACTTAAATGAAATGGAGTATCGCTGGAAGCTCGGGTTAAGGAGAAGTCCCCATACCTTGGTTCAGGAGGTGAAGCCTTGACTGAATGTGCTCGGCATGTTCGTTGGAGCTGGAGGAGGCTAGGGATGAAGCCTCTGGCCTTGGTGAATTGTTTAGACTAGACTTCCACCAAGCTCGATTTCAAAGCTTGGCCGATAGAAGAAATGGCTGGCCTGGAGAGGGGGCTTTTGCTGGGGAGCTTCTTCTCTTGGTCTGGTGAAGGTGTAGGGTCAATCAATTTGAGGATTGGCTCACTGTGGTGAAGTGTCCTATTTTTTGGGTGGATTTTGAGCTGAGAAATTGAGCTCGGCTAGAGGGAATTAGGGCTGGATTTCAGTGGGGATCAAGTGCTTTATGTATGGAGGGGAGTGTGGAGCAATTTTAGCAGAGTTTTGGTAAGGTTTGGTTCAGCACCTCCTTTGGCAGAGAGCTGGTGGGGTTTAAATAGACATGGCTGGAGGGCCTCCCAGGGGGAGTTAAGGCTTGGGATCAGCTGCTCAGGGCAAGGGAAGAACAACTGCAGTGACCATTGGCCATGGGACAGCTCAGCTAATTCAATTTGAATTTTTGAATCAAATGGGTGCTCTCGGCCTGGTGTTTGTCGGCGGCTCAGGTGGTGGTCCGGCCAGGGTTAGGTCACCATCTGACTCGGTGGGGTCAGGGGTTGAGTTTGGAGCAAGCAATGGGTATTGGCCATGTGTAAAGAGTTTTATTTAAATAGCATGGGGAAGCTCATTTTGGGCTCATTTTGGTCAACTCATGCATTTGGGTTTGGTGCACCCACCAAGGCCTGATTTTGGGCTGAAAGAAATCAGTTGGGTCAGCCAAGAGAAGGTGGTGAGGTCCCTATCCAAGGTTATGTGGCTAATCTTAGTTTAGAGTGTAGAATGGATGAGGTTAAAAATGCTTAATGAAGGTTTAAGAAAGAGCCCCCTCTTCTTGCCATTAATGGCTTGGTGAGGTGTCAAAGCTCTCATGGCTTCATATGGCTTGTGAATGGCTTCATTTGGCTTTCTCATGACTTGGGAAAAGGTTGGTCTATTTTCATAGAAATGGGTTTTGGCATTTTTGATGAATTTAGAAGAAATTGGCATGAGGCTTGATTTAGATTTATTTGATGATTGATTTAGAACTTAGGGATGATATCAATTAAAGGTATGATGAGAAGAATTTGTCATGTGGGCTTTAGAGCCAATTTTGAGCTTTTTGAAATCATTTTGGATGGGCTTTTAAAATGGTTTAAGGAAGTGGGCTTTTAGGTTTTGAAATAAATTGATGGATGAAAATTGGTGAGGGGTTGTGTCAAATAAATGTTGGGTTTAGTTTAGGGATGTGTCATGAGAAATTTGGAACAAGTTTGGGGTGTTTTTGAGTTGAATTGGGTTTAATTTGGGTCTTTTTGGTAATGGGGTCAAAATGGGCCAAATTGGGCTAACTTGGGTTAAGGTTGGGCCAACGTTGGGTTTGATGTAAAATTAATGTTGGAGAATGTTTATGGGGGTGTGACAAAGAGTTTTCAACTTTGGTTGGGCTTTGATTTTAGGATTTGGGCTCATTTGGGTTCATGATGGATTTAGGCCAAATTGGGGATTTTTGGTTTGGGTTAGATTTGGGTGGATTCTGGTTTCAAATTTGGAGCAAATCAAGTTAGTGTTTTGTTTGTGGGGATGTTAGGAAGGTTTAGGAAAAGATTTGGGGTTAATTGGAGTTAAGTTGGGTTGGTTTGGGCCAAGTTTAAGTCATGGGCCAAAATTGGGCTTTAAGCTTCAAATTAAGATTGGATCCACATGTTGATGAAATTGGGTTTGGATTTGGTGTAAATTGGTATTGGGGATATTAAATTGAAGTTTAGGATTGAATTGGATCAAAATTGAGGTCAATTGCAGTGGTTTGGTTGGACATTGGGTCCACTTAGGTTAAAAAAAGGTCAAATTGGGGGTTTTGGTAAAAGTGGGCTAAATTGACAAAATTGTTGGAAGGGCAATAAAAGACTCAAAAGTACATAAAAAGAAAAAAAGTCTTAATGGAGATAAAAAATTTACAAGATGATGGTGGTGTAGGTAGTTATGTGAATATTTTGTTGGACTTCCTCTCCAGAACAAGGAGGAGGAGTAAAACCAACAATTATTAATATGTTGTGTTGGAATGTTAAGGGATTGGCTTCTCCTAGATCCATTAACAGATTACTACAGCTGAATAAAATGAATAAATTTTGGTGCATTACTGTACTTGAACCCATGGTTACCAAAACTCACAATTTCAAGCTCACTTCAACCACAATATAAAATTCTGGTTATTATGTAGAAAGGAAGTCACCTGACTGGTCTTGGTAAACAATCCACAGTACCTAGATATCTCCTTTAGCTTGGCTGGTCACCATGGCCATGCTACCTTCATTTATGTTGGCTGCTCTTCTACTGCTAGATAGGAATTATGGCAAGACATACACTTGATTAGCCAGTCTCTAACTACAAAATGTCTTGTGGGTGGATACTTTATCTGTTTGGCTGCCTTGGGAAAATTTTGGGAATAGAAGCCCTGACATCCAAACAATGCATCTGTTTAATGATAACATGTTGCAAGCTGGCCTCCATGACCTGGGGTTTTCTGGTCCTAAGTTCACTTGAAGAAGGGGGAAATTATGGGAAATATTAGATAGAATGTTGGTTAATGGTCAGACCACAAACTTCATATCATCTCCATAAGAGGCTCTCAAGACAAACCCAAAGCTACTTTTAGATACTTGAATGTTTGGGCTGCATCGGAATTTCTTAGGTCAAGTGGAATCCATTTGGCATAGTAATCATATTGACAACCCTTGGATTAATCTTTGGATCCTACAGAAAAGGCTGGGGGCACACTTGAAAAATTGGAATTGGATTGTATTTGGTAATCTGGATACAAAGGTAAAAAATACTGAAGCTAAGGTTATTGAGTTGGAACAACAAATCCATATAGGGAACATTGTGGAAGCTAAGTTATTTACTACCAATGAGGAGCTCTTAAATGTAATTCATCTTTAGGAACAAATGGTGCTTCAAAAAACAAGTGAGACCAAATTCTGAGAGGGGGACAAAAATTTAAAATATTATCATGCTTGTATAACCTATAGGAGGAAATGTAATGCAATTCACCAAATTAATGATTCATTCGGCCATTGGGTGAGATCTTCTGATGAAATTTCAGCTAGAGCAGTTAGCCATTTTCAAGCCACATTGACACAACCTCCTTCTATCAGAAAACCTGTCACTGATATTTTGTTCCTCTCCAGCAAGGAATGTATAAAAAAATCTTAATCTTATTAACATACCATCTGAACAGGAAATTAAGGCTGCTCTTGATTCAATTGATAGCAACAAAGTGGTTGGTCCTGATGGTTTTTCTGCAGATTTCTATAAGAAAGCTTGGCATATTATTAAACCTGAACTAATTGGGGTGGATCAAGACTTTTTCAGGGGGGAATCCCTTAACTATTTCAGCTCATCCTCAATTATGCTCATTCCAAAAGATATCAATTGTACTACCTGGGAATAATTCAGACCCATTAGTTTGACAAATGTGGTGTCCAATATTATTAGCAAGGTCATGGTTTCCATTCTACAACCCCATCTGAACCTAATTCTTAATCCTAATCAAATAGCTTTTGTCCAAGGGAGAAGCATTGTGGATATTGTACTACATTCTCAAGAACTTATTCTGCATCTGAACAGAAAAATGTAGAGGTGGTAATGCCATTTTTTAACTTGATATCCAAAAGGCATATAACACCATTCACTGGGTTTTCATTGAGGATGTGTTGAAAGCTAGGATATTCTCCTCAAAGTTCATTCTTCTTATTTAGAGATGGCTTACTCAAAACTCCAACTCTATACTTATTAATGGGAACTCTTATGGTCATTTCCATTCTACTAAGGGCATTAAACAAGGTGACCCTCTTTCTCCTACCATTTTCATTGTTGGTTTTGATTACTTATCAAGATGTTAAATGAATTCTCTATTGCCCCACACACATGATATAAACACAAATTCAGTATTTCCATCAGTCACTTAGCTTATGCAGATGGTATGATTCTTTTTCTCAAAGCTACTAAGCCTGCAGTTAAACATATGACTAAATGTTTACAAGATTTTATGGATTTCTCTGGGATGCACTAAATCTACAGAAATGCCTCATTATTCTTTATAAATTGGTCAAGACACCAATTGTACATTGGATTATCGACCATACAAGTTTCAGTGTCTACACGGCTCCCCTTAAGTATTTGGGTGTCCATTTACTTAAAGGAAGGATCAAGCAAATTCAGTTTAATGAGGAGATTACTAAAATCAACAAGCAACTCAGTTGTTGGACCGCATCTTTCCTTTCTAATGGGGGTCGGATTGCTCTCTTTAAAACTGTGCTAGCTTCTTTCCCTTCTTATTTCTTACAATTGGCCATAATGAAGAAAAGTACTCAAGTTCTGCCTGAAAGAATTTTTAACAGGTTCCTTTGGTCGGATGACAGGAAACAAATGCACTGGACTAGCTGGAATACAATCTGTAAACCAAGGGAAAAGGTGGGCTTGGGCTTCAAAAGCTTCTTCCAATTAAAACAAGTAAATTTCTGTAAACTGTGGCTACACTTTACACCTCAATCATCTCTTTGGGGAAAATTCTTTTATGGTAAATATTGCAAAGAGAAGCACCCTACCTTTGCTGCTGAGAAGCTTGAGGATTCCAGAATCTGGTCAAATCTGATAAAGGTGAAAGAAAGAGCTGAAGATCATTTTATATGGGAAATGGGAGAAGGGAACATCAATATGTGGTTAGATTACTGGCTAGGAATTGGGTAACTGCTTGATCTATGTCCCTTCCTAAATCTTTTGAACATTAAGGTTATGGACTGTTGGCATGGGATCAGTGGAATGGGCAACTACTTAACAACATGTTTGACAACCAACAGGCACATCACATTACAAAGTTTTCTTTTGAAAGAACAAGAAAGGAAAAACTCCTTATAAAGAAAGCTTATAAAGAAAGCTTACTCTCAAACCTCCTCATCCTTCATCTAATACCAATTTCATTATGCCCTGAAAATAAATTGAGGTTCTCTTATATGAGGAAAATATTCGTCCCCATCCATGAATTTCTTCTATTGGAGACATTATCACAACCTCATCCCCACTGATGACATTTTAAAGCTTTAAGGTTTGACGGGGCCATCCTGCTGTGGGTTTTGCAAACAAGATAAAGAATCTGTTCAACACCTCCACTTTACTTGTCTATTTATGCAGGATGTATGGAGTCATGTTTTGGCTCATACTAAGATACAAGCCATAATTTCATTATCTGTTGGCAGGACTGGCACACACTCAAACTTGACAACATTCCTTATTTTATTGCCTAGTTTGTTTGGATAGCTAGTAACCAACATAAGTTTGAAAGGAAAATCCTAGATACGCAAATGCTAGCCGCAAATTGTCTGTCCAATTTTAAGAAGATGATTCACCTCAAGAAATTCCTATATTTCTTGATCTCTGATGACCTCAGTAGATCCCCCAAATTTACAAAGCAATTGTTCTGTTGGCTTAAACCTAGTAGTGATTGGATCAAAGTCAATACATATGGTAGTTTCCATTATAAGGACGCTAACATTGGTGTTGTGTTTAGAGATTGGCAAGGCAAGTGCCTCCTTCATCTCCAGTCTCTAGTCTTTGACTTAGATGATCTATAATTTGAAGCCATTGCAGTTTTTGAGCCCTTTTCATCTCTCAAAGAGCTCATATTCTGAAATTGATAATTGAAACTGATTCCCAGTTGCAGGTCAACATTCTTAATTGCAATGTTCCCTGCTCTTGGCATCTCTTGAATTGGGTCCAACGTATTAATCATCTTGCTAACCAACGCATGTTTTCCCACCAATTTATCTTCATGGAAGGCAAAAAACCTTCCAATTGGCTAGCTAGATCAATCCTCTTTACTCATTCTTCTGTACTTTCTAAATCTATGTCTCCTACTCTTTTGTTTATGTTAGATTGAGACAACTTAGGCTTACCGCATTTGAGACTGAAGTAATTTCATTCCTTTTGAATGAATTTCCTCCACATTTCGAGGTCTTTCACCTCAAGACGGTGCTATATATATATATATATATATATATATATATATATATATATATATATATATATATATATATATATATATAAAGAGCACTCATGGCTCCCTATGCGTTTAATAAAAAGATTGTTACAAAAGGGGAGGGAAGGTGGATCCCCAAGTCTAAAAGAAAACAAAAAAAATACAAAACTCACCCCTAGGGGTTCCACCTTCCACTGTACAACCCACGAAAAAAATTAACTCCAAAATTACAAGTATAACCACAACCTTCTCAAGACCATATACAGGCTTTCCCAAAAAAACAAAATACCCCCAATCAGAACCAATAATAGAAAAAATAAAGGAAAATATCAAAATCTCTAAGAAGGAAATTTAGAGCTCCTTCCATCAACCATCAACCAGCAAATCCGCGTAGTATAGGAGGGAATTTAGGGAGAGTTGCCCTGATCAACAACCAGCAGCAGCTAGAGGCCAATGATACAGTAGAAAACCAATATCCAGGCAACAGTCCACAAAAAATGGCAAGGAGGCAGCACCAACAAAGAGAGTCAATAGAAGTCTTGTAACTAGAGTTCTCAAAATACCAGCAGCAATACATCACAACAAGCAGTAGATGTTCAAAGACAAAAGGAAGAAAAGGGAGTAGTAAATAGGCATTAGAATTCCTGCAAAGAGAACAGAAGTAAAAAAATCCAATAATCCAATAAAAAGACCAGACACCCATAGAAATAAACCCAACCCCGGGTTTAACCTTGAATAAAAGGAGCGTTCAGCAGCTCAACATTAAGTAAAAGGTTTAGATGGCTTGGTGCATGCAAACCAACCAAAGACAGAGACAAGGAGCAAGTCATCTTGGCCAACCAATCCGCAGGAACATTACTCTCTCTAAAAGTAACCTTCACCTACACATGTATATTATGTGTATAAACAAAAGACTGAAAGTTATTTAGCAGACCAATAGTATTCCAAGGGGGGGGGGAGTTTGTGTAGTGAGAACTTGATAAGAGAGAAGAGAGTCAGACTCAATTATCAGATTATTGAAGTCAAAGTGATAAGCCACCTGCATAGTCAAGACAAAAGCCGACACCACAACAATCAAGGGACTTAAAGCATAAACAGGAGAAGCAAAAAAACACAGCAAGTGGCCAGCTATGTCCTTAAATACACCCATAGTACCAGCATGTTGGAAAGACCAACTCCCATCAACATTCACTTAATCCAATCCTTCTGAGGGGGGAACAGCTGATCAAGATAGGTCGTCTAAAGGACAAAGCAGTACCCGACCCCTAAATGAGACCTACACATCTTGGCAAAATAAGATATCACATAAGATGCAGTTAGATGAGAGAAGGCAGAGGAGTTATATTTGCAGCTATTTCTAGCTGTCCAGATAAACCAGAGTACAATCACAGGGAGCCTAGACAGATTAGTGTTATAGTTAGGATAAGCCTCCAAGGCTTTAAGATAAGGTTTGACCCCAAGAGAGGTAGGCCAGAAAACCCCATAGAATATCCTAATTAACCTCCAAACTTCTTTAGAGAAAGCACATTGGAAAAATATTTGATACATCTATTCTTAGACCCTTAAACTTTAAGATATCATTTAAGGGGAGAAGTGAATGAAAAATATGCCATAAGAAGAAGGAGATAGAAGGAGAGTTATATTTATGCCAAATGAGAGAATCTCATTCCCATTTAAGAAATGTGTGAAGACTATTATAAAGTGGTTTAGTGATAAAATTGGTAGAGTAAAATTTCCAATGGAGAGTTGTCTCTCGTAAGGGTGTGACAGTAGCTTTGCCACTCGAGGAGCATAGTCACTAAACGAGCTCCCTCAATTTCCACACATCCCATTGGCCCCCAACCTAGCAATAAGCCACTACTAGATCCTGCAGTCCCTCCCTAGAGTGAAAGTCATGAGAAGAGAGAAAGCCCCATTGATCAGGCCATAGAGAGATTTTTTCTCCCCCACATCCCAGAACATAAAATCTCGGGCAACCTCCCAAGCTTTAACTAAGGACTTCCAAATTTTAGAGTCCCCCACTCTCCAAAGTACAAGAGAGGGGTCTGAAGTGAAACAATACATTTGATGCATAAATCGAGCCCATAAGAACTCCTCTCTTCAAAATTTGAACCATAACTTGCACATGTTGATTTGTGCAATATGGTCAAGCGTCCTGAAACAAAGGCCCTGATACACCTAAAATATATAGTATTTTTATGCACATTTTTAAACCTATTTTTAATGATATTGCACTTTAATGGAAGGTATTTTGTGTTTTTCTTGCACGTATGATGAAAATAGATGGTCATGATGAAAGGAGCAAAATTGGATCAAATTTGGAGCAACAAAATGAAAAATAAAAAATTTGGCACTGGCGGCTAAGCGCCGCTGGGCCGACGCTTAGCCGCCACAGTTAAAAATCGAGATTCAAATGGATTTGGCGCCAATTTCAAAGGGGATGGGATGCAACTCTTGGTGGTAACGTCCATAACTTTCTTTGGGCGACAAGTTTGAATGAAGGGGTGCGTTCCTTGGTAGATACATCGAATCTGGACACATTTTGAAGAGATACCAAGGCACCTTTTGGTTTATTGTTTAAAGAGAGTCTTAGGAAAGATTTAGGGGAGGCAATTTGAAAAGACTCTTCCACTGCATTTTGAAGAGTACTTCAATTGTTCTTCCACTACATTTTAAAAGTTTTTATTTAGAGTAGGAGTAGAGAGTAGAAAGGAGAAAAGTGTCAGAGTGAAGTATTCTTCTTCCCACTTCTTTTCTTTCTTTTAGTTTAGTTTTTATTGAAGTCTGAAGTCTGTATTCTGAGTTAACGGAGTTGGGAGACTTGCTCTGAGAAGTAGTTTAGCGAAGAGTCAAAGTTTCAGAGGAACTTCCTTAGTCTTGTGGAGAGGATTTTCAGATAAGTATTTACTTTTATTTAGTTTTTAATACTTTTTTTCGTTTATTATTTTTCTTATCGTTGTTTTTAGTTTCAAATCAACATGTTTTTATATTTTCTCAATGCATTCTGAGTAGTTTACTTTATCTTTTTCTTTCTTAAATGGAGAAGTAATTAATTTAAAGAGAATTGTTGTGGAAAGTATAAGTGTTTAAAAGTTGGAAGAAGTTGTGAAGATTGATTCTAAAAACTTTGTTTACTTCTTAATTTGGCCTATTAAGTTGTAAAATTTCTTGAGATTATGTAAGATCCAATGCGGTATTGTCTCATAAAAGTTAGTAAGAATCACATGAAATTATATGGGTGAGAACTCGTAGTCCATATAATTGACTGTAATATTTGAAGATATTTTTATAAAAGGGAGTAAAATTAGAGGATTTTAGAGTGACAAGCTAAAACCCCCTAATTTGGTTTGAAGTTTTGAGTTTTGTTATGAGAAGTTAGCCCTCAAGTGGCGGGAATCGAGGGAACTCTAGAGTGAGAGACTGGTATCTTCCCGGCCTAACCATGTTCAAAATAATATAAATTTCAAATTAACATATGTTCTTTATAGAACCAAGTAAGGGTAAAGAACACATTTGCTTCTATCTGTCACAACAAAAATTTGAATACTTCCGCAATAATACTTTAAGAATTATTACTACTTCATGAAAGGAAAGAAAAAGATATTCTAGTTAATAGTATTTTACATCCAGTGTTATTAGTTATTGTAATTTTAATTTCTTGTTTAGCATTTTATTAAGAAAATTTCAAAAGACATATCAACCTTCAAAACTTTTCAAAATCAAGACATACTTTTTCAAAAACAATCAAAGAAAGTAAAAAAGATAAGTTCTCTGATTCCTTTAAAAATTTTCATATTTTCCCTGTGGGTTCGATATCTCGGGGCTTAATCAGAAAGTCCAATATTACTTGATAAACGATTTATATACTTACGTAGTATCCCATATTATAAAATCATAATTTTCATATTTAAATCACATATATTTGGTGTGGAGTCAAGTTTTTGGCAGACATACATATACCTACCGGACGGGACCAAGTTTTTGGCGCCGTTGCCAATTTTCATATCATATTTGTAAGCACATACATTTATCAAGGATCAAATTATTGGCGCCGTTGCCGGGGATCAAGTTTTTAGCGTCGTTACATTTACAGGACAGTATCAATTTTTTGGCGTAGTTGCATTTATCGGGGACCAAGTTTTTAGCACCGCTGCCAATTTTCATATCATATTTATAAGCACATATATTTATCGGGGATCAGGCCCCCAGCAGAAGTAGGTTTGAAAAGTTTATGCCATTTATTCCAAATCTTCCTATTAATATTACTAGGAGAAAACTATTGAAAAGTTTCACCTTTGACTTTTGAGAGCTCTTCTTTAATTTTAAAACTTGTAAGGCATACATAGGAAAGTTTTGTAAAACACTCCACAGTAACGTGAGTTTGCTACCATTTGAAAGGAAAGTGTTCCTATAATCTACAATTCCACTTTTGATTTTTGCCACAACCTCATCCAGCTGGAATTATTTCCTCTTGCCCCTCAAAAGGTTAATGCCAAGATACTTGCAGAGACACATAAGCAAAACCTAAATGATCCACACCCAATTTCTAACATGATTAACAACATCTTTACGAAAGTATATGTGAGATTTATAATTATTAAATATTACGCCAGAAACTTACTAAAAAGTATGAAGAGCCTCCCTTAGCTTATTGGTGGTGAGCCTAAAAGCATTAGAGAAAATGATAGAATCATCAGCATAAGGCAAGTGGCTAACAAGCACTTTAGACTTCTGATTAAACTGCATGTAAGGGTGAGAATCTTATAGAGAGTTAATTAACCGAGAAAAATAATCAAAAACAATTATGAAGAACCTAGGAGATAAAAGAACCCCCTGCCTGATGGCCCTTTAGGCAGATAAAAGCCCAAATGAGGTACCATTCGCAAAAACACTATAGTGGTTGTTGTGAAGCCACCTCTGAATCAGTTTACAAAACTGGGCATAAAAACCTCTAGATTTCAGCACATCAATAATAAAATCCCAATGTAAAGTGTCATAAGCTTTTCTAAGATTAAGCTTAAATACCATATTCCCAACTCTGCATTTCCTATCAAAATCCTCCACTAGCTCTTGAGCCAGTAGAATATTATCAAAAATTTGCCTACCTTTAATGGAACTAGACTGTTGAGGAGATATAATTTGAGGTAGATGTATTTGCAACCTAGCCACCAAATATTTGCTAATCACTTTAGACATAATAGAAGTCAAAGAGATGGGTCTAAAGTTATCCCAAAAAACTTTTTTAGTTGAATAAGAACAATCAGAGCAGTGGTGAAAAATTGACCAGGGTCATCCCCCTTAAAGAAACTCTAAATAACCTGAATAACCTCCTTTTTAACAATCTGCCAGTAGTGAACATAGAGCAAGGAAGTAAAGCCATCAGGACCAAGGATTTATTGTGGGTAATATCTTTAAGGGCCCTTAGGATCTCTTCCTCAGTAGGAATATCAGTGACTAGAGCCCCTGGATATAATTCCTCTCTGGAGCAAAAAGGGAAGCATCAATAGGCTGAACTTCCATATAAGATTTAAAGAGATTAGAAAAATAATGAACAGCACTGTTACCTATATCAACCTCATCAGTTAACAATTTCCTAAGGTGATCCTTAGTCTTGATAATGGAATTAATGTTCCATCTATGCTTAATAGTGGCATAAAAATAGCTAGTATTTCTATCACTGTTCCTAAATATGCTATCATTAGCTTTTTGTTGGAGAAAGCTCTCTTCTTCATTAATATCCTGAAGTAGAGAGGCCTGGACTTGAGTAACTTCCTCCAATAACATGGGATTCATATCAAGCTGAGCCTCCAAAGAGTCCACCAGCTTTTCAGCCTCACAAACTTTTCCATGATCATTTCCATACACCTTCATATTCCATTTCATAAGAGCCCCAAACACCTTCTTATGCAATTGCCACAAATGATACCAAGCATTCTCGGCCACCTGTCCTTGCCAGGCCTACTTGATTAACTGCTAAAAGGAAGGGTGGGAGGTCCAAATGTTAAAAAACTTGAATCTGTAGAGATTTGTCATTATAGTAAAATCAAGAGTGATATGAATCAGGTTAGATCACAGGCAGCATAACAGAGATGTTGCACTTTAGATATATGATAATAATTCAGAAACTGGTGATTGGCAAAATAATGATCCAACCATTGAGCCATAAATCCCCTCTTTCGAGTAAACCTGTGGCCAGCTATGATCTTATTAATAACACCATTAAATTGAATTTGTTTGGTTCTACCTTTGATCAAATTGACACCTAAGAAATGAATAGGGGAGAGGCCTGTTTGAAACCATTAAATTCTGCAATCCATTTGTAAGATGGCTCTTAATAGGAGCTCCAGCAAAAAAATGGCATTTCTAAAGGTTGAACTCCATTCCAGAGATCTGCTGAAAGTGCTTCGGAATCTGCATTACAGCCCTGATAGCTGCCTTAGAAGCATTAGTAAAGATGATTATATTATCATCATAGGATAAATGACATACCCCAATGTTAGATCTATGTTGATAGTGCTAGTAAGGAGAAGTTGTTAACTGATGATTCAGCAATCTGGATAAATAGTCGAAGGACAAGAAAAAAATTGTAGGTAATAAATGGTCTCCTTGTTTAATACGTTGGGTTGCAGTAAAAAATCCCTGGCTTTGGCCATTAACCATAACAAAATGAGCATTACACTGGATCCACCTCTGAATTAAGCTGATAAAATTCTAGGAGAAACCTTTGGCTGTAAGAGTATCAAGAATAAATTCCCAACAAATGGAGTCATAAGCCTTTTTTATATCCAATTTGAGAATAATATTGCCACCTCTGCACTTTCTATCCACATCTAGCAAAAGTTCTTGAGCAAGCAGAATGTTGTTAGAAATGCTCCTCCGTTTGACAAATGCAGTTTGGTTGTCTTGGATGAGCTGCTGTAATAGTGGTTGAATTCTTAAAACAATAATCTTACTAATCACTTTAGAAAAAGTGTTAGAGAGACATATGGGTCTGAAATCACTCCAAGTTTTCTTAGAAGTGTTTTTGGGGATAAGAATAATAGTGGAAGCACTAAAATATTTAGGTGGATCAATACCCATGAAAAAGCTTTACACACCAGAAAAGACATCAACTTTAATGACACTCCAGCTAGCTTTATAAAAGGTGGAACTATACCCATCAGGCCCAGCAGTAGTGTTCCCTTCGATGGAGTCCATGGCTGCCTTAATTTCAGCTTCTAAAGGAACCTGGAAAAGGACTTGGCCTTGTAAAATTTTTGTGCAATTAGAAAATAGAGAAACATCCACATGTGGTCTAATATGCTGTTTACTAGTAAATAAGTCTTGAAAATGCAAGACAACATCATTAGCAATATCAACAATTGTGTTAAGCCTTTGTCTTGTAGAATTAACAATCGATATAATCATATTATATTTTCTCCTGTATTTAATGTATGCCTGGAAGAACGTGGAGTTCCTGTCCCCATCTATAAATTTGGAGATTGCTGCCTTCTACTGTAGAAAACAATCATAATAATGAATACATGAAAGCAGCTTTTCATGGGCGAGTAAACAATCTCGCTTTGAGTTATCTCCTTCCTGAAACCCTCTTCAATGATGGATATCTCCTCTTCAGCAGCTCTGATATTGTCATGAATGTTACCAAACATCTCACAATTCCACTACCTAAGGTAAGTTGCAGTTGTTTTCTGAATTTGCCATAGATTTTTCCAAGGATTCATATTGGGATTAGAGATCCAAACTTTTTTCACTGTTGTAAGAAAGTCTGGATGGGTAGTCCACATGTCTAGAAGCTGAAGGGAGTACTACCTACACAAGATGAGTTGTTAATGGAAATAAGAAGAGGTCTATGGTCGACCACCCATGCTCGAGCCGAGAAATGACAGTATAAGGGAAGGTTTGGAGCCAAAATGAGTTTCCCAACATTCTATCCAACCTTTCCCAAACTATACCCCTCCTCTAAGTGAAAGAGGGGCCTTGAAATCCCAAATCATAAAGCTCAGCATCAAGGATGAACTGGTTAAATTTATTCATAGCTGAATCCAAGGGAGGGTTTCCTCCCCTTTTTTTAGTAGTGGAAGTCAAACAGTTAAAATCTCCACCCAGCATCCACTGTGTGTTCATGGTAGTACTGATATTCAACAGATTAGACCACAACTGATGTTGTAGAGAATGGTTGCAGCAGACAAACCCCTGATGACCTCCCAGAGAGAATTAGATGTGGAGGTATTGTGCATGATTCTGAATTAAAGTCAATTAAAGTTCTCATCTAGCAAAGAAACTAATTTTATTATTGAGGTTTTCCATATGAGTAAATTTAGGAAACTTCCTAGTGATATTTTGTAGGTTTTTTTTTTTTTTTTTGATTAGAGGTTCCAACAAGGCAAAGCCCCATAGCTAGTGAGTTTTAATAAGATACTTTAATCTACTGATGGAGGATGGGTGAGCCACCCCAGATATTCCAACAAAGGAAATTGATTATTGGGTGTGGGTTCTCCCTTTTCCCTTAGTATTGGGGTGAGGGTTGACTGTATTTCGTGGACAACATGAAAATTGGGTTTCTAATAGCTTCTGCAGTTCAGGTTTGTTTCTTCTTCTTTTGGTGCTTTTTTGGGTGAGCCGCTCATCATTCAAGGTTTTAGTCAGGGAATGAAGAATTGGCTCAATAACCAAAGTTGTTAAAGCCTCACCATCTTCCATAGTCCTAGCTCCAAGTGGTGAACACTCAGAATTAATATTTTCAACTGGAATTGAAATTTATGGAAAGCTAGGTATATCCTCAGGCTCCTCATGCTCCTTAGGAAAATCCTGAGACCTTCCAGTCTCCTTCCTTGAATCCTCAATAGTCAGAGTAACTCTTGCAGAACTAATATTCTTTTCAGATGCAGTGCCAACAGATTCTTCCTTACCCACTGCAAGGTCAGAAGTGACCATAGGCTCCCTTAGACCCCTTCCAGAATTAAGGCTATGAGGCTTCTTCTTTGGTGGAGGATGAAGCCTGTAACAATTATCTTTAATATGGCCAAACATTTTACAATGTTGACAATAACGAGGCCTACTCTCCACAACAACCTCTTGCCAAAATTCTTCATCACCTTCCTCATTAGTAATTCAAAGCTTATCCACCACTGGAAGGGTGATGTCCCTTTCTACTTGGACCCCGGCCTCACAGCATCCGGCCATGTCATAGGTGGGAGAATCAACCTTTAGTGGGGTGCCAAGAGCTTGACTAATATTAAAAAGTGAATTAGGATGATACAGGGATATAGGAAGAACAAGAAATTTGAACCACATAAAAACAATAGGAGGTTCCTTTGCTGGATCAAAGTCTGGAGTCCATTTAATGATTTTCATTAAGGTGCCAGCAATCAGCAGTGATTGTCAATATATCAATAAAAGTCAAACAAGTACAGTTACAAAAACCTATGGTATGGAAGACATAACTTGTTTCCATGTAACAGAAATGCTAAGGGGGGAGGAGGGATGATATCAATTACAATAGGCTCATTATAATTCCCTTGGGAGGCTAGCCAATGAGCAGGGAGCATTCCCTTCCTCAGGAGTTTGCAAAAACAAATTCTGAGAGGATAGTTTAGTGGGAGCCCAATGACTTAGCCATCTACCGATATGCCAAGGAGGAGCTTTAGTGTTCGTAAAACTCGATACAACTGAGGAGTCGATTCCATTAAGAGAGGACCAAGCCTGCACCTGTGAGCAATGAACAATGCCCAATATATTGCAATCATTTCAGTCTCCAAAACATCCAAATCAACAGTACGGGAGGATTAAAAGAGCAAACACTTCCCTTGAAAGTTTCTAAATAATCCACCAAAGCCAACAGTATTTTTACTAAAACTGTCATCTGTGTTAACTTTCACCCAAGAAGTTGGAGGAGGGGTCTACAGGATAAATTGGGACTAACACTTTACTGATTGGAGGTGTTTGGTCTCTAATTGGTACAAATGTCAAAAAATTGGTGATGTTGAATAATCTTGTGGATATAAGAAAGGCAATTAATAAAAAAATAGTGTGTCAAAGGGGCTTATCCTCATACTTAGATTAATTCCTGGTCATCCAAATGAACCAGGCAAGCAGGTAAGGAATCACAAAGAGATTTACATTAAGCCAATCCACCCAGCAATCAGAGAAGGATAACTAGCTTAAATGAACAGTATCTAGATTCAGCATGTTCAGGAGGCTACCCCAAACTCTCTGGGAAAATCACAAGCAAAGAACAAATGATCCAAGGATTCCTCGACGTCATGACAGAGATAACAACAAGATGGTCCCCTCGAAGCTTTGAGTTCAGGATATCATCAGTAGGAAGAAGTAGAATCTCTAATAGAAAAAAATACAAAGAGGGGGTCAATAACTTCCTCCATATGGAAAGGCCCCATTTTAAGTGGTTCCAGTGAAAGAATTTTCGATAGATAAAAGCAGAGTTTTTTAGAATGCTTTTTCCTGTTGATTAGTTTATATTTTGTCCAGGACATAAGGGAGTTTGTTGTACCTGATGGATCTGATCAGTGGTCAGAATTGTGTTTAGCAATCTATTATTCCATTATTTATCTGACCAAAACTCCTTAACTTGAGTGTTGTAATTAGGATGGGGTTGAGTGCATGAAAGCTTTTCCCCATTCCACATCCACTGGTCTAACCGGAAATTGATCTGGCCATCTCCCAACTCCCATATAATTAGATCTTCTACTTGATTTCTGATTAACAAAAGCATGGTCCAGAGCCTAGAGTCACCCATCTTAGTAGTGACAAGAGAGGGGTGAAAATTTTAAAAAATACTTCCCCTTCATGAAAATGGCTAAAAGTGAATCTTGTGCTCTAAATTTGATTCGCATTTTACAAAGGTTAATAAAACCAAAGTGCGTAAAGCCTTTGAACTCCAATCCACCTGCAAAGAGAGGTTTACAAAGCTTTTAACCTGGAAGCCAATGGAATTATTTTTGTTTCCCAGCCCACAAGAATCTGTTAAAAATCCTACCCAGCAAGATCTAAGTGCTCTTCTTCAACATATCTAGAGCATAAGAGGGAATAGCTAGTAGGATACTTCTCAGAACTGTAATTCTGCCCCCATTAGATAGGAAGGAATTTATCTAGCATTGGAGTTGATCTTATCAATGACCTCATTGAATTGTGACTGTTTGGTTCTACCTTTAAGTAACTGAACGCCAAGATAATTAATGGGAAGAGCAGCTTGTGTGAAACCAGTTGTTGACCTCACTTTTGTGAGGGTCATTCACCAAATAAATTAAGAATAGAAGTCAATCCATGACCTCCTTATTAAATCATTGTTCACCACATTCACCATTAAGACATCTTAAGTATCAAATTAATTATATATAATTGACTTGATTAATTAACAAAACCAAATTAACCCAATATTACCAGCCCTATTCAAATCTAGGTATGGTTATCAAAATCAATAACCCTTTGATTAACTTAACCATGACAAGGTTAAATAAATCATTTAGATCAACCCTGCACCAAAAATTGATCAATCATGATCAATTTTAATCAACAATAATCAAAATGATCAACCTTTGATATAAACAAGACAAAGATGGTCAATTTATGACTTATACACCACTATATTGATCTGTTGACCCCATTTTTTGTGAGGACTTTTCTTTTCTCTTAATGCTTAGGATCTAGCCATAGGACTTCTCCTTGACTATTCTAATGGACTAGAATTAGGACCCACCCTTTAGCAATTCAGCTACTTCTTAGCTCCTCCTGGGTCCCTACTTGGATGGTTCTAAGTCGCCTTGGAAGGTTAAAACCACCATATGGGCAACCAATAGTGAGTTCCTATAGGATTGTTTGAACTTAGGGTGACCTTGGGTGACTTGAGCTTCTCTTGCACACACACACACACCTCTAATCCACTTAACCTAAACCTTGAACCCTTGTCTTCTACCCTTTATGAAACTCACATGGTTGAACCCAAGCCACTAGTCTTTGATTAAGATGGCTAGGGTCAGTATGTGAAGGGTCATAAAGTGGTTACCATTTGGCTAGACTTGGTCCCAAAGTGGTTGGACTTGGCTAAGTCCATTGCTCATGCTTCTAAACCCAAATTCCATCCCAAATAAATTTTATTCAATTTTGACCCCAATAAAATGATCCCATTCTTCCCTATTTAAAAACCCATTCATTTTGCCAAAATATCTGGTTTTGACATAGGGTCCCCTAAACTCATCCAAAATTACCTAAATTTCCCCCACAACCACCAAATCATCCAAAAATTCCCAAACATTACCCAAAATTCCTAAAATTCCTAAAAATCATTTTAAAACAATTACCACCTCTTAAATCAACCAAAATACCTCAATACCCTCCAAATACCCTTTTTGGCCCAAAATTTCAAAAATTCCAAAAATTCCCAAAAAAATTCCAAAAAATCTCAAATATTCCCAATTGCATGTTGTTCAACTACATCATAGCCAAATTTTTCCAATTTAACCCAATTTTATCAAAATCCCCAATTTGACCCATTTTTAACCCAAATGGACCCAATGTCAAACCAAATCATTCCAATTGACCACAATTTTGCCCAAATCCAATTCTAAACATTAATTCAACATCTACAGTACTATTTTAAACTAAATCCAATCTCAATTTGATTCACATTTGAATTCAATTTCAACTTGAAACCTAAAACCCCAATTTTGGCCTATGACCTAAACTTCCCCAAACCAACCCAATTTAACTCAATTTTCCCCAATTTCAATCCCGAACTCTTCCTAATACATCCCTACACCAAGAAAAACATCAATTGGCCCTCAATTTAAACTCAAACCCTACTCAAAATCCCTTTGAAATCAAAATCCCCAAAATTTGCCCCAAAGTTGTCACCTACCCCTAATTCTCCAAATTGAATCCCCTAAACCCAAAATCTCCACCCAATTCCCATCCTAAACCTTTCATAACAATCATTTGTAACATTTTGATCCATCAATGGGCCTTGAACCAAACTCTAGCCAAACCTAAATCCAACCTAACCCATGGTGACCAAAATTAACCAAAACTCCAAAATCCTCCAAATTGAAACTCCAAATGAACTCCACTCCACTTCATGTCTTCATGAAAAATCTTCCTTACAATCATTTACACAATGTTGATCTTTCAATTTGATCTAATTTAAACCCAAACTCAAGTTAGCCCAATTAAAACCAAAGTAAACCTAATTTAACACATGAGCCAAATTAAACCTAACCAATCCAAACTTGATCAAGCCAACCCCTTGGCTGCCAACCCTAGACCTCCTAGGGTGGGTTTGACCTGACCCAACTGAAGCTCCATGAGCCATGGACCAATGGTCCCTCACTTTGGACCAATGGACCAAGCCACATGGCTAAAGCCATGTCACATCTTTAAGCTCTCCTTAAGCAAGCTCCCTGCCCCAATTAATGCAGCTGAGCCTCTCCTCCACTCCTCCTCAGCCTACCCAGCCGCTGGACTGTCCTGGCCAGCCATCCCAGCAGCCGGAAGAGGCACGCCAAAGCGGCCACTTGTTCTTGAAACCCAAAATTTGGGCTTGGCAGTGGGCAATCCCCTCTCCAGCCACTTGGCCTGCTCAGCCCTGACCCTAAGCGGCCCAGGGCACTCATTGCCTGACCCTCTCCCCTCTCTGTCCATGGCTATAAAATCCCCTCCTTTCGACCATGATTGAGGTGCTGAATTTTTCCTCACAGAACTCCTCCAAACTGCTCCCAGAACTCCTCCTAGCCAAGACAAGTTCATCCCCACTGTCCTCATGCCTTGAATCCCCCTAGCTAAGCTCAATTTCTCAGTCCAAATTCAGGCCAAAAATAGAACATCCCTAGAACCTCCACCAAAATCAAATTAAACTCACCCACACCTTCCCAGCACCAAGAGAAGGAGTTCCCCAGTGAAAGCCCCCTCATTAGGCCATCCAATTGCTCCAAAAGTGAAAACACCAAATTGGGTTTTAGTATTTTCATACCTGGGCATTTTACCAGTGCTCGAGGCTTCATCCGTAGGCTTTTGGAACTCCAACGAATGTACCGAGCATCTCTGATTGAGGCCTCACCTCTCAGAGCAAAGGTATTGAACATTCCTTCCTCCCGAGCTTCCAGCGATTCTCCATTTTATTTGGCTTGATTTCAATACATGTTAGCTGTATGGATAGCTTCGGTTAGGCTAGACGAGTGTGTAGAAAGAAACCACACTTGAATTGGTTGAGTATAGCTCGAGATTTTAAGGTTTTAGGGTGGACGGCTCTCAGGTTGAACCAGATGGGGACGATGACCAGCCACCATTGGATCGAGCGTGTATCAGATGGACGGCGGAGATCAAGCCGGACAGAACCGCGGAATGAAAAGAGCGCGCTGACTCAGATGGCAGCATCAAATGAGAGCGCGCCGCGTGGAGTTTTGGATCTGCCTAGGATTAGGTGGCGCCGCATAGAATAAGTAGAAAAATAGGCTTTTTCTGAATTATTTAAATGCCAGAACCTTTAAAAATGAATAACTTTGCATATAAAAATTCTAAAAAAAACGAAAAATACCCTCTTGCTCAGTGAACGGAGTAGATTAATGTGGAAAAAGAATTAAGTTATTTTGTTAAGTATTTGAATTTTAATTAAATTAATACTGTTCTGAGTATTTTATTTCTCCACTCACACACACAATTCATCATGGCATGAGACTATAGGGCTTTTGTAGCGTCTGATCTTGGGGACATTCCCTGAATTTTTCAATGCCAGAGGCTATCTCTGTGGTAAGTTATCAATTTTCCAGGTTTATGTGACTGTTTTAGTATTTTAATTCCAATAATTAGCATGTTGATTAATAAAATCTTGGAAAATTAGGGGAAGCATCTCTAGACCAGAGGACCCTAGAAAAATTATGGTTTGACTAAATTCATCCAAACAGAAACTAATTTGGTCAAAACCCTAAAATTAAGATTAAATTAATTTAAAATAACCTCTCATTAAAATAACACAAAATCAATTCTCCACTGATCTTTAGGGTCATAAGAGTCTCACATAAATATTTAAAATCAATTGAAAATGATTTAACCCACTAAATGAATTATTCAAATCACATGGCCACTTTTAAACTTTAAAAATTCATAAAAGTCAAAATATAATTCAAAAATTCACCAAATTAGTTTTGAGGCCTCTCTAGGATCAGAGAAGTCTAAGAAAATTAAAATTAAATTTTTTCTAAAAATTTCATTTTAACCTATTTTTTAATATTTTAATAGTTAAAAAACTAAAAAAAAAATCACAAAAATAATAAAATTCACAAAAATGTCATATTTGGTCTCCTAATCACTTAGGAACTAACCAAATTTTTTTCTAAGTCCCTAGGTAAAGATATTGAATTTTAAAAGCTTAATGCATTTTTGTAATATTAAAAATGGATTTTTCAACCTTTCTCACTAAAATAATTCTAAAAATTCAAATAAAAACCAAAAAAATATAAAATTTATTTCTCTGAGTTCCTTAAGGTCTGAGAGATTTAAGAAAAATATAAAACTTAATTTTTAACTTTAATTTTATTTTATAATTAATTAATACTCCAAAACTTGAAATAATTATAATAAATAAAACAAGATTCAAAAAATCACCAAAATTGGTCCAGATGGTCCTCTGGTCAGTAGGAACATCCCATAATTTTCCTAAGGACAGAAGCTTTACCTTGGTCATGTTGTTGAATTTCATTGAAAACCCTTTTTTTCACTAAACATATTATATAAATTAAATTAAAAATAGAAAAATCACATTTTCTCCTCTAATGTCTTAATTGGCATGTGAATGAAGTGATATAAACATTTTAAGTTCATTTGAGCTCAATTTAGTGAGTTATGAAGTGATTAAGCTTAAGAGGGCATAAAGGTAATTAAAGGATTTTAACCCTAAATAATACTTTAGGCTTAATCAGGGGGAGGGATGAACATTTGATCCTAAATTTTCTCTTGGATGATTGAAACTTAGGGAATTAAGAGGTAGAAACCCATTTAACCACCTACAACATCAAAAATGAAATCTTGATTAACTAAACCATTTAAATTTTGGAAGAATAATTAAAAAATTTTGGATGATTAAGATTAGGGATATTATTTAAGAAGATATCAATTCTTTAATTTAAAGTCCCTAAATGGATTAATAATATTCAACTCTCGATTAATCCTATAAAATGATGATTGAAATTAATGATTAAAAGAGAATAATCCTTAATTAAATTAAAGTTTAAAACCTTGAATGATTTAATTATCAAGCTAAAATAAACCTATAAAAATTAAAGCTAATTTGAAACCACTCTAAACTTAACCTTAAACAAACTTGAGGTGTTAAAAATAATCTCAGGAAATTTAAAATATGATAATCAAATTAAATTAAAAATTAATCTAAAATGTTATAATTAAGTAAAACAAATTCAATTCATTGAAATTTTTTTCAAATAATTCAAATAACTTATTTAACCTAAGTAACCTAAAACTTTTAGAAATCAATTTGAAATTTTGTAACTAAACTAAATTGTCTTGAAACAATGATTCGACTTTATTGGTTTAATCATTTAACAAACTAATTTGCCCCTGAAGGCTTCCATCTTCATAACCTTTAAATAAAGTATCAAATGAAATGTCACTTCGCTCATCGGATAATCAAATGTCCATGTTCACTGAGCAAGAAACAAAATTCAACTAAATCCTTGGATGATCAATTCACTTGTACAATGAAATTCATTTGGAGTCGAAAAAATCCTAGAAGTATTGAAAAGATGTTCAAGACTCATCCTGAGCACTTTCTCGATATGATGGGATGTTTTAGAAGAACAATTGAACTTAATTGTTCTTTGGTGAAGAAAATCATCCATAAAACACAAGAACCTAGACGTCATAGGAATTAACTAGCAATAGGATTAGGATTTTGGTAGACAACCAGAACCTTCCCTTAGCTTTACCTAGGTATTTCTTGCAAGTATTAAAATGCCCTGACATGTGTTTTGAGTGCAGCTGGGAATGACGAGAAGACCCGCCAGGTAAGCTTTTATTTTATTGTAATTTATTTACCTGCACTGTACTTTATTTCTTTCAAAACTTGCATGATAAACAACAACGTCACCCTGCATGAAAACTGAAAACTTTAGGATATCAACAAAACTGAAACCCAGAACTAAATTAAAAATCAACACAAGATAAAATTCACCGCCACAACATTCAAAGGATAAAACAACTCAAAATTTAATCACAAACAGAACAACAAAACTATAACTACAACTAAATTAAAACGTCTCGTTGGATGATCGGGAATCTCTCGGATGATGTAACCCACCTATTGCAAACGAGATTTTCCACAGTCTAAATGAAAGTGTGGAACTCATTTAGTTGAGTTTAGAAAATTCATTTGGACTAAGTGAATCCGATGAAAATAGCGGTGACGGGATGATGGAACCGTAAGATCTTAATCGGTTCTGCTTAATCAACTTTAAGATTTGTTTTAATACTAAGCCATCTCAATTTTCAAATTTTCTAAAGCAAAACACTTCTTTCATCTCTTGATTGCCACTTTCTAAAACTGAACCTCTGCAACAACAAGGAGCTTGGAGCACAGTGGGCAGCACGGCCATCTTCATCAGCAAAACTTGTGTCTACTTCAGCAAAACCCTTCTTTAGAATTAAATAACCTAGCTGTAGGATTTCGAGGTAGTTTACCTAGTGCAACATAAATCCTCAACTTTTCGTTAGGCATTTGCATAATCATATTATGCAAATTAAGCCCTAACCGGTCTTAGGACTCTGAGGTAGTCGTTTGGTACGACATAAAACCTCGCACCTTCGAGGCCATTTGTAAGATTGTGTCATACAAATATAAGTCCTAATTAACTAAAATTGGTATGATTGAAACATTAAATAATTCTCTCAAATTGAAGCCAAATCATAGGACAGTTTGGGAAGTTACCAAGATTCCTCTTGGATCCTCAACTTCTCCTACCTTTCTTCCTGCGAACTCTCAAAATAACTGTTCCAAATTTAATCCATTCCCTATTGAAATTTCCAAAATCCAATTATCTGAAAACCTTAAACTTTGAAATTCTTGAGAGGAAAACCACTGTTAATTATCGAGAGTTTTCTTGAGTGTCTTCGGATATTTAGGATGTAATTAACTATAGGGGCTTGCCCTTATAGGGAACTTTAAGAACCCAGGTAATATAAACTCTGCTTAATTCATTTATATTAAGTAGGGAAACTTGTCGGCTTATAAAATTGGTTCGCAGACCAAACGGATGTCACGAATCTTCTATTTTATTTAATCGAGCCCCATCATCAAGCACTGTGTCTCTTCTTCGGAATAGATACACGGTTTGTGGTGTGGTGCTCATTTATATAAACTTTTTGGGATGTGAGATCAGTTTAATTTCATAACTTGAAATTTTAAAACTTAAAATTATTTTCAAAATCAAATGCTACTTTCCAAATTATATATATATTTAAATTAAATTTAAAATGTAAAATTCGCCTACAATTTTTGTTTAGCGGCCCCTTTTTAAAATACAACACATCCTAAAAATATGCCAACAACTTCTGGCGACTCCGCTGGGGACTATTTTCCCTCTCCATTTTGATCAGATGGTTTTGCTCTCATAAATTGGTAGTGAATCCATGCCCCTAGTGGATCAAACATTCTTCCGTTGACGTATCTTGTTCATTTCTGTCTTGAACAGGTATGATCAACTCTTCTTGGATTTTGGAGCCACTGTTTAGACACCTCTAAACAGAGAGGTTCTAAAATCCTCCTTTCACCTCCTGAGGTGAGGTGAGACCCCCAAGAGGTGTGGTTTAAGACCAATCTACCGAATCGAGATTCCTACGGGGTTCTACCTTCCTAAATTCAGGATAAGGGTCTCGCGGCTTCATAATCTTAATCGAATCTTTATCAACTTTCTATTTCCTGAATTCCTCTATTAACTACGAATGAAATAAAAACATAAAATCTGAAAAGCTTTACAAAATAAACAAACAAAATCAAAAATGAAATTAACTTTGTTAGGACTTTGCCTTGAGTTTTTTTGTTTCGTCCAAAAGATCGTTGCGACGATAAGGGAAGTATAGGGAAGCTCTGACGTTCCGAACCTTTTCTGCATAAGATGTCTGCACCAAACCTGATCTTTTCATTCTCTATCAGAACTGACTTGACAATTAACCGGGATGGACTTCCTGACAACGTAGTCATCCATTTTGGTCAAGGGTTCGACCAGACGGACATTAAGTTCGGGGATGTCATTGTCGCCTTACTGAGGTCCAGGACACCTGAATCTGTGGAACCCATGGTGGAGTTCAGCTTGAAGTCGACTCGAGAGTTTCCTCCCCTAAAGAGGGTCTCAATTGGAGGGAACACAATTGCACGTAAGATGTTGGTTGTCAAAACTGAAAAGACTACCTCCCGAACTGTTATCGCTACCCACGCTGGTCTAGTCATCACTACACCTACCCCTGCTAAATGGAAGGGCAAGGAAATCAAGACCAGTGATGAGCCTATTACCGTAGAGGGTACGACTTTTGTTGCGATACCGCCCTTCTTCGAGATAGGGTCCAGCTCAAGGATGGCACCCTTAACTAAGTCTCAGGGAAGGAATAAGAACAGAAGAGCGGCTAAAACCAAAGCCGCTGAGATTGCCATTCCTGAGGAGATTCCAGAAGAAGAAGAATGTCGGCATATTTTTAGGTTATGTGTTTTATTTTGAAAAGGGGGGTCGCCTACAGAAATTGTCGGCGAATTTTTTATATTTTAAATTTAATTTAAATATATATATAGTTTAAAAGATAACATTTGATTTTGAAAGTAATTTTAAGTTTAAAAGTTTTAAGATATGAAATCAAACCGATCTCACGTCCCAAATAGTTTATATAAACGAGCGCCACACCACAAACCGTGTATCTATCCCGAAGAATAGACACACTGCTTGATGATGGGGCTCGATTAGATAAACTAGGAGATTTGTGACATCCGTTTGGTCTGCGAACCAATTTTATAAGCCGACAAGTTCCCCTGCTTAATATAAATGAATTAAGCAGGGTTTATATTACCCGGGTTCTTAAAGTTCCCTATAAGGGCAAGCCCCTATAGTTAATTACATCTTAAGTGACGGGAATCACCTAAGAAAACTCTCGATAATAATCAATAGTTCGCTCTCGGGAATTTCAAAGTTTAAGTTTTCAATGGATTGAATTTTGGAATTTCAATAGGGAATGGATCAAATTTGGAACATTTTGTTTTGGGAATTCAGAGGAAGAAGGGTAGGAGAAATCACAGATTCGAAGCGAACTTCGGTAATTTCCCGACTATCCTATTATTTGGCTTGAATTTAGGAAAGTCCTAATATTTATTTAATGTTTTGATCTTGCCAATTTTAATTAATTAGGACTTATGTTTGTATGGTAAAATCATACAAATAACCTCGGAGATGTGAGGGTTTATGTCATATCGGACGACTACCTCGGAGTCCTAAGACCGATTAGGGCTTAATTTACATGACATAATCATGCAGATGCCTAACGAAGAGTTGAGGATTTATGTTGCACTAGGCAAGCTACCTCGAAGTCCTATGGCTTGGTTATTTAGTTCTAAGGAAAGTTTTGCTTGAAGTAGATTCGAGTTTTGCTGATGATGATGGCCGTGCTTGCCCACCATGCTCCGAGCTCCTTGTTGTTGCAGAGGTTTAGTTTTAGAAGTCATAAATCGAGGAGATGAGAGAAGTGTTTGGTTTTAGAGAAAGTCTTAATTTCCATGTGTCTTTAATATTTTAGTTAAAACAAATCTTAAAGTTGATTATAACAACACCGGTTAAGATCCCACGGTTCCATCCTTCCGGCATCGTTATTTTTATCGAATTCACTTAGTCCAGATGAATTTGCTAAACTCAACCGAATGAGTTCCACACTTTCATTTAGACCGTGGGAAATCCCGTTAGCAACACGTAGGTTACATCATCCGAGGTATTCCCGATCATCCAACAAGACGTTTTAATTTAGTTGTAGTTGTAGTTTTGTTGTTCGTTTGTGATTAAATTTTGAGTTGTTTTATATTTTGAATGTTGTGGCGGCGAATTTTATCTTGTAGTGTCTTTTAATGTAGTTATGGGTTTCAGCTTTGGTTTCGTCCTAAAGGTGTAGGTTTTCATGCAATCGTTGTTTATCATGCAAAAAAAAAGTAAAGTGCAACACGAGTAAATGAATTGCGGTAAGATAAATTGCAATAAAATAAAAGCGTACTCGGAGGGTCTTCCCGTCATCCCAAGCTGCACTTAAAATACAATTTAGAGCATTTAAGCATTTATAGCAATTTCCTAGGTAAAGCTAAGGGAAGGGTTATGGTTTTCTACCAAAATCCTAATCCTATAGCTAGTCATTTCCTATGACGTCTAGGTTCTTGTATTTTAGTTTGAGGATGATTTTCTTCATCAAAGAACAACTAAGTTCAATTGTTCTTATACATATCCTATCATATTGAGGAAGTGCTTAAGACGAATCTTAAACATCTTTTCAATATTTCTAGGATTGTTTTAAGTCCAAATGAATTTAATTACACAAATGAATTAATCGTCCGAGAGTTTAAGTTTTGTTGTCTCGCTTCAATGAACTTAGGACATTTGAATATCCTTATGAGTGAAATGACATTTCATTTGATACTCCATTTAGGAGTTATAATAGTAAAAGCTCTTAAGGGCAAAATGATATTTAATGATTTGTGATTCAAATTTGAGTTCAAATTGATGATTTAAGTTTGGAATAGTGTTCAAGTTATTTTAGATTTATTTTTGAGTTCTTCATGTCTTAGATGATGTTATTTTTAATTCAATTTAATTTAACTTTAATTTACTTTAATTTGGTTTAGTTTCAATTTTAATTTAATTTGATATATTTAATTTAATTTAATTTTAATTTTAACTTGGTTTTATTTTAATTTAATTTAATTTAATATGTTTTAATTTAATTTAATTTAATTTAATTTAATTTAATTTAATATGATTTAATTTAATTTAATTTAATTTAATTTCATTTAATTCAATTTAATTTGATTTAATTTGATTTAATTTAATATCTTTTAATTTAATTTAATTTAATTTAATTTAATTTAATTTAAATTTTAATTTAATTTTATTTTTAATTTTAATTTAATATTTTATTTTTTTATGTTTTAAAGATGATTTAATTTTAATTGTTAAAGTATTAATTTAATTGAAATTTTAAAAGGATTTTAATTTAAATAATTTAACTTTAATTTAATTTAATTATTAAGTTTTTTTTAGAATTTTAAATCTTAAATTTGGATTATCATTTTAATTAGGACTTAAATATTATTGAGATGATTAATTTAGGGATTCTTAAATTAAAGAACAAATCTCTTCCTAATAATATCCCTATTTTATTAATTCCAATTTTTCATTCTTCCAAATTTAATTAATTACTTAATTAAGGTTTATTCTAATTATTTTTTAAATTGCTTAGTAGGTTTTTACCCTTTAATTATTTAAATTTCAATCATCCAAATCAGATTAAGATCAAATATTTTACCTTTTCATTTTATTAAGCCTAAAGTTTTAATTAAGGGTTAAAATTTTAATTACCATTTTGCCCTTCAAGCTTAATAATTTCATAACTCATTAAATTGAGCTTAAATGAACTTGAAATTTTTATGTGACTTCACTCATATATCAATGAAGACATTAGAGGAGAAAATGTGATTTTTCTGTATTTAATTTATTTATATAATTATTTTTGGTGGAAAATAAGGATTTCCAAGGAAAATTTAATAATATGACCAAGGGAAAGTTTCTGTCCTTAAAAAAATTATGGGACATTCCTAATGACCAGAGGACCACTTGAACCAATTTTTGTGATTTTTTGAATTATATTTTATTTATTAAAATTATTTTAAGTTCTAGAGTATTAATTAATTTAAAAATAGAATATAAGTTGAAAAATGAATTTTATATTTTTTAAAATTCTCTCTGATATCAAGGATTCCAGAGAACTAAATTTTACAATTTTCTGATTTTTCCTTAATTTATTGGAATTATTTTAGTGGAAATGCTAGAAAATGTATTTTTTAATTTTAAAAATTACCCCAAGGCTTTAAAATTTAATATCTCAACCTAGAGACATAAGAAAAATATGGGGTTTGTTCCTAAGTGGTTAGAATTCAAAATGTGACATTTTGGTGAATTTTATTATTTTTGTAATTTTTATTATTTTTTAATTATTAAAATATTAAAATAATGATAAAAAATCAACTTTTTAGAAAATTGCAATTTTAATTTTCATGAATTTCCCTAATATCAGAGAGGCTTCAAAACCAATTTGGTGAATTTTTGAAAAGTATTTTGAAAGTTATGAAATTTTAAAGTTTAATTTTGGCTAAGTGGCTTAATCAACCCATTTGATGGGGCTAACGTAGTCCAATTGACTTGAAATTTTTATGGTGGATTCCTCTGATCCTAAAGGTCAGTAGAGAATTGATTTCAAGTCAATTTGATCTATGGTTAACTCTAATTAATTAAAGTTCAATTTTAGGTATTTAGGCCAATTAGGGTTAATCTGAGTGAATTAACTCAAGTCCTATTTTTCCTAGGGTTCACTGGTCATAAGGAACATCACCAAATTTTCCTAGAATTTATTTCACAACATGCTAATTTTTGGAATTAAAATACTCAAAACAAGCAACATGCATTTGAAAAATCAATAACTTTTCACAGAGATGGCCTCCGACCTTGGAAAATTCAGGGAATGTTCCCAAGTTCAGAGGCTTCAAAAGCCCTATGGTCGCATGCCATGGTGAATTGTATGAATGCATGGAGAATTAAAACAATGCGAGGAGTAAATAATTAATTAAAAATAAAGTACTGGACAAAATTAATTAATTTCTTTTCCACATTATTCTCCTCCGTTCACCGAGTAAGAGGGTATTTTTATTTTATTTTTGTGATTTTTCTACACAAAGATATGCATTTTGAAGTTCGGGTATTTAATAAATAAGAAAAATCCCTATTTTCCTACTTATCCACGCGGCGCCGCGTCAACCTCGGCAGCCTCCGAATCGACACGCGTCGCTCCCCGATTCGGCGCCGCCATCCGACTCGGCCGTCCGGGCCCCGCGGCTCACGTACCATCCGCCGGTCCGACGCAATCCAAGCCGTCCATCCGATACACGCGCGATCCGACGGTTCTCGGTCATCGTCTACGACCGGTGCGATCCCGTGACCGTCCACACTCTAACCCTAAGAACTCACTCGATTCTCAACGGATTTTCGTGTTCTTATGCTCTATGGATTCGTCTCGAAGAGACGAACACATCCATACGGTGAACATGCTATGAAATCAAGCCAATCAAAATGGAGAATCGACCGTAGCTCGGGCGAAGAGGGAGTTCATACCTTTGCTCGGAGAAGTGAAGCTTCGATCCGAGGGTTGTGTCACGTTCGATCGGGTCCAAGCAAGCTCCGGATGAAGTCCTTCGGCTTGGTGAATTGTCTAGGTATGATTTCCACCAGAGCCGATCACAACCTTTGGAGTCTGGAACAACTGGGTGGCCTGGAGAGGGGGCTTTCACTGGAAAACTTCTTCTCTTGGCCTGGTGAAGGTGTAGGTGAGTTTAATTTGATTTTGGTGAAGGATTCAGGAATGTCCTATTTCGGCTCGAGAATCGAGCTCCAAAATCGAGCTCAATCAATGGGGATTAGAGCAGGAGAACAGTGGGGATCAATTGCTCTAAGTCTGGAGGGGAGTGAGGAGTGATTTTGGCAGAGTTTTGGTATGGTCTGGTTCAACACCTCCTTTGGCCGAGAGGGTGAGGGGTTTAAATAGGAGAGGTTGGAGGGCCTCCCAGGGGGGTTTAAGGCTGGGGATCAGCTGCTCTGGTGAGGAGAAGAAGAGCTATGCTGTCCATTTGGGTTGAGACAAGTCAGCAAGGGAGAATTGAATTTTTTGCTCCTCCCAAGGTTTCGGCCATGGTGTTTTCCGGCGGCCCGGTGGCCGGCCGGCCGTGGTCGTCACCCTCAAGCTCGTGGGAGGTCGTGGGTCGAGTTAGTGAATTCAATTGAAGCCTTACATGTGTAAAGTGGTTGGATCAAAATGGCATGGGGAGGTGGCTCCTTTTGCACTTGGTTTGGTCAACCCATTGAAAATGGGCTTGGTTCACCTCCCCATGGTTGATTCTGGGCCGAGGGAGGATCAGTGAATCAGCTAGAAAAGGGTGGAGAGGTCACCATCCATGAACATTTTGATTAATCATAGATTAAGGTGAAGCATTAAAAGGGTTAAAAACTTTTTAAGGGGGCTTAAGAGAGGCTCCTCCTTTTGCCATTAATGGCTTGATCACATGTCAAACCTTCCATGGCTTCATGTGGCTTGTTCATGGCTTGCATTTGGCTCCATTTGGCTTGGGAAAAGTTTAGTCAATTTCATGGAAATAGAATTTAGGAATTTTGGTATTTTTAGGGGTGATTTGGCATGAGGCTTGATTTGGAATTATTTGATGATGTGATTAGAACTTAGGGAATGGCTTTGATTAAGTGGATGGCAAATGGAAATGTCATGTGGGCTTTAGGGTGGATTTTGGGCTCTTTGAAATGGTTTTAGATGGGCTTTTAAAATGGTTTAAGGAGTGGGCCTTTTAAGTTTAAAAATGAATTTATGAATGGAAATTTTGTAAAGAGGTTGGGCCAAACAATTGTTGAATTTGGTTTAGAGATGTGTCATGAGTGGTTTGGAGTCAATTTGGTGTGATTTGGACTTGAATGGGTTTGAATTTGGGTTTATTTGGTAAGTGGACCAATGTAGGTCAAATTGGGCTAACTTGGGCCAATGTTGGGCTAGAGTTGAAATTGATGTAAAATAAATGTTGGGAAATGTTTATGGGAGTGTTTCAAAGAGGTTTTGGCTTTGGTTGGGTTTTGATTTTGGGGTTTGGGTCTATTTGGGTTAGGTTTGGGTTTAGGCCAAAATTGGGCTTTTTGATTTTGGATTGAATTTGAGTGGGGTTTGGGTCAAAATCTTGGGCAAATCATGTTAGTGTTTTGTTTATGGGGATGTTAAGGAAGATTTAGAAAAGATTTGGGGTTAATTGGAGTTGAATTGGGTGAGTTTGGGCTAAGTTTGGGTCATGGGTCCAAATCGGGCTTTAAGGCCAAAAGTGAAATTGGATCCCAATGCCAATCAAATTGGGCTTGGATTTGGTCTAGATTGGTGTTGGGGATGTTGAATTGAAGTTTAGAATTGAATTGGACCAGAATTTGGGTCAATTGGGTAGGTTTAGTTTGACATTGGGTTTACTTTGGGTTAAAATGGGTCAAATTGGGGGTTTTGATAAAAGTGGGGTAAATTGACAAAATTAGCCCATGGTGTAGTTGGATAAAATGAAATTGGGAATATTTGAGATTTTCTGGAATTTTCTGGGAATTTTCTGAATTTTTGGATTTTTTGGCTAAGAGGGGTATTTTGGGTATTTGGAGGGTATTGGGAGGTATTTTTGGAATTTTGGTATTTTTGGGTATGGATGATCAATTTGATTGGTGAGGCAATGTTTAGGAATGATTTTGGAGAATTTTGGGTAGTTTAGGTGATTTTGCAAATTTTGGAGGGTTTCAAGGGTTTTGGGTAGGCTAGGCGGGTGTAGGGTCCCGGGGGTCAAAAATTGAAAATTTGGAAAATTGAAGATTGGGTGAATGTAAGTGGAATGAAATCATTTTTGTTGAGCCATGAAGCCATATCAAGCCCACATGAGCCATGAAGGGACTCATTTGAGGCACCCACTATGTTGTTCCTAACCCTCTTAGCCAAGGGCTTAGGGGTTAAGGACCATCCATGTGAATCACCTTCATGAGTCAGGAGGTCAAATTGGGTATGGGTGTGTTTTTAGGAGGTGTGTGAAAGTGTAGTGTATAGGTGTAGTGTGTGTGTGTAAGTCAGCCCTTCACCAGACCAGGCCACCCAGGGCAGTCCTAAGGCCAAAGAATCCTATAGGAACTCATCTTTTAAACTTCCACATTTGATCTCAACCCTCTAGGTGATTAGGGGTCTACAATCAAGTTTGTGGAGTTTGCAGGGAGTTAAGAAGTGGTTTGAATTTCTAAGTGGTGGGTCCCAATTCTAATCCTCTAGGATAGTCAAAGGAAAAGCCTAAGGCTAGATCCTAAGTACTAAAGAGAAGAAGAGAAAACCTCATAAAAAATGAGGTCAACAAAGAACTACCAGAACTTTCACCTCTGTTGGATGGAAATAGATTTTACCCACTTTCTGCCGCTCCTGAGGAAGAAAGTTCTCAGAGGATCGCTGTCGCTTTACCTTTACCGGCATATTACAATGAGCATAAAGGGAGAAGAATAAGAAATACGCCACTCACTCGATTACGGATGATAATCGAGAAGCTGGCAAGGAAAGATAATTGCTCTGTGCCTGAGATCCTGAGAAGGATGGGGAGAATACCTACCAAGGCACGTCTCGGACCAAGGGTACTTCCCTCTACCGTTCAAAGGGAACCTCCACCGAAGAAAAGGAAACTGAACAACAATAAGTTACCAGCCGTGGTATCTGGCTTGCATCTTAGTAGGTACACCACCTTTCAACCTACCGCTGATGAGCCATCTAGCTCTAGGCACCCAATCTCAATAAGGATGGTGTGGCAACCTAAAGTCGCGGAGCCAATACTGACAGAGCAGCCAGAAATGAGAAGTTTTGATGCCGAGTCCAGAGCTAAGAGGAGTATTGCATCTCAGAGACAACTCCAAAGAATAATGTTCACCAAAGGCAGTCTACCAGCTACAGGACCGTTAGAGGAAAGTCACTTGAGGTCACTCTGGAAAGGTTGAGATCAGATATTCGAACATTAGCCAAAGAACGTAAAGAAAGATCAGAAAATGAAGAAGACTTGTCAGGATACATGGACGAGGATATCGATGAGATCAATGTGGTCGAGACCTAAGCTTCGTCAGCCCTACTAGGAGCTCCAGCTACTACAGAAGGAGAATACCCAGAGGTAGTGAGGCTCCATCTTCGAGAAAAGGATGATATAATTCGCCGGATGGAAAAGAAAATGGAGTAAATGGCGGCTACCCTAGCCACGCTTCAGAGTCAGACTCAGCCCCCAAAGGAAACACCCCCGGAGGTCATTCACATTGCCGACGGAGGAAAGGAAGTCACATTCGTCAATGGAGACAAGCAGCCGAAGAAGGATTTCACTCAAAGTATAATACCGAAAAAGGACATTAAGAATATGGTAGAACAGTAGGTGCGAGAAGCCTTAGCCCAATCCAAAGGCGGGGCATTGATTCTGAAGGGTAGACCATACCATGAAGAATTTGATGTCGTGAAATACCCTAAAGGCTTTGTACCACCTCTGTTTAAGACTTTTGATGGAACAGGAAACCCTCGACAGCATGCTGCACACTTCCACGCAAGTTACTGCAACGCGGGGGGTAGTGACGCTTTGTTGTTCCGCCAGTTTATCAGCAGCCTTTCAGGAGTTGCCTTTGACTGGTATGCGGAGCTGCCCAACGGCTCTGTCAAAACATTCGCAGAATTGGAAAACCTATTCGTGAAACAGTTCGGTGGAGCTCAGTACCACATCACCATCGGTGATCTTGTGATCGAGCAACAGAAACCAAACGAAACATTGGTAGACTACATCCTGCGATAAAGGAATTTAAGTATGAAATGTGAGCCGCAGCTTCAGGAACAACATGCCATTGAAATTCTACTGAAAAGTATTCATGGTCCGATAGCATTTCTCCTTAAAGGATATACAATTAAGACATTCGAGAAATTGCTCAACAAGGTCGCGAGTCTACAGGAGGAAGCAAAACAACTCAGCTTCACCGATAAGAACGATAAGCAGAATCCTGTCAGATCCTTCAAGAAGAAGTCTGGGACGGTTACAGCGGTAGATAAGGGCAAGCAACTGATGTAAATATGAATGGAATGACCTCAGCAGAACTATCAACAACCTCCGCTGAGTTATCAACCGCCTCAGTAAAACTATCAGCAGTCGCAGCAGTATGGCTAGCAATCACAGCAATACAACCAACAGCCGGTTCAACAAAAGCGCAGCCTGACAAAACTTCTGAAAAAGGAGTACCCTTTCAAGAATGAAACTGTTGGCAAGATGTTTGGCAGTCTGATCAAGAAAGACGGATTCCAGTTGCCAGAGCCTGAGAAACCAGAGGATGTCGACAAAAAGGACCACGCATTATACTGTCTTTATCACCGAATGATCAGACACAAGTTCGAAGACTGCTTCACTTTTAAGAACTGGCTCGAGAAAAACCTTCGACACGAGAACATGACGATCCCGAAAGAATACATGAAGGAACCCCATAAAAGAGGTTCCATCAATGTTATTTCGGCTGATCCTATCATTCTGATAGACCCGTACACAACCAATGATGGATGGAGTACTGTTTGGACAAAGTCTTCGAAGAAAATTTTTGATCACATCCAAATCGCTTCGGTGCGTGCTTCAATTCAAAGTTCAAAACCTGCTGAGTGGGCACTGTCAATTGCAATCAAGGAACCACCCCAGAAGGAGGACAAGATCACAGAAGAAGAGAAGACCGAGGCTCCCAAGAGTAGAGTAGGGGCTGCTTTTCCTAGGATGGTTATTTCTGATTTAAGGGAGAAATCCCTCGAACCTCTGACTCAGTATGATTATTTGTTTGCCCTAGTGGTATCTTATAATGACAAGAGTTACGGTGTTGGTTACGTTTTGACTGTTTCTAACGATTACGTAACTGACGACAACCAACCTAATCCGAATATCGATTTCAAAATGAATAACGATTCTCAAATCATACAAAACCTCGATGGTAATGATAAAGAAGAAGATACCAGCGAAAGCGATTTCGATGGTCTGGAAGTTGAACCCGTCTGTGAATTCCAAGGATCTCCTATCATGATTGAGCTAGAGTTCTCAGATACCGAAGTGACTCCAGAAGAATCTGCTGCTCCGATTCAGAAAGAGGAAGCACCAGCTAATCCAGAATCAAACTCAGAGGAAGAGATAACAAAGGTCAACTTAAGAAGCGGAAAAGTCCTACCCCTGAGAGTGGGTTTGAAAGATAAAGGAAAGCAGGTGGTTGTTCAAGATAAACCAACCCCAGCAGAAGAATTACCTGTTCTGGAAGGGGTTGAAAGACAAGACAATAAAGTGGATTATAATGTGCTAGCGCATCATTGGAAGTTGCCCGCCAAACTTAGCAGCTACGATGCTTTATTCCTTTCAAAGAAGATGAGAGAAACTCTGATCAAGGCCTTACTTGATCTATAGATTTGCTTAGCTCAAATGGCTGGTAACTCCTTAGATGAGGTTTCCTCGTTAAGAGAATAGTTTGGTGTTACTTTCACAGACAGTGACTTGCTACTCGGGACACCCGATCACAATCGACCCTTGTACATTTCAGTCGCCATCGGAAAGTTCATGCTCTCTAGGGTGTTAGTTGATACGGGAGCATCAATCAACATAATGAACCTTCAGACATTAGCTTACCTGGAAATTGATGCCCACAAGCTTCAAACAGACAAAATTTTTACTAAGAGGCTTCAACCAGAAAGGAGAAAGAGCACTTGGATCAATAACACTGTCAATGAGGATCGGTGAATTAGCAAGGAAAACCGCCAAATTCTACACAATTGACTCTGAAACTTCATCAACGATCTACTGGGCCGACCGTGGATCCATGAAAACTGGATGGTATCGTCGTCTCTACACCAGTGTATAAAATATTATGAAGGAGGATAAGAATAGTTCATCAAAGGTGACTTGCAACCGTTTTCCATGCACAAAATTGCAATACATGAAGATGCTGCCTAATACGCACCTCCGAAGAAGACACTTTTCTCCAGAAATGCCACACCGAATGAAGTAAAAGAAACTCAAGACAACGAAGAACCTGAAATTCTAGTTTAATAATTACTCATCGCTCCCTTACGTCGAGATGGTGAAGGTTTCTCCAGAGCTCGCATCCGAGGTCAAGGTCGGGGACGAGGTCGAGGTAGAAATGGTAGAATAGTTGAACAAAAGAATCCTGTTATTAAAGTTGATTGGGAAGACAACTCCGAAGAAGAAGAAAAATAAATCAAAAAACAAGCAGCAACAATAAATCAGAAGAATTCTTAATTCAAGATCTCACTAGAAGAAGAAAAGAACGAAGAATACAAAGCAACTTATGAGGAGATAAACCACAATGTACATACTATGACCCTAACACTGATCTTTCCTAGTAAAGTCAAGGGTATGGTGGTCAAGGAAGTACATGGTGGATGTGCTAAGCCAATCAAATTTTACTGAGGTGCTTCTTCTTCCAAAACTGAAAATGATGTAAAATTTAAAGATGTTGCTTCATCTGACTTAATGGAATTACCTTTTGAGTGGTATTCTCCCTGTGTTCAAAATTTAATTCAACATGGTATTTTACCTAAGCAGTGGTCAAAAGATCAATCACACCGCTTTGAAAAGTTATGGAATAATGCCAAAGGGCCTCCCAACTCAAAACATGGTCTTGGATTCGGCACGGTGGGGCCAGCTGACGACGATTCAGAATTTTTCTTGGTTGTCACTTGCGAGCCTAATGATGACAGCCTAGAAGCTTCAGATGATCTCGAGGACTTGCCAATCAGAGACGCTCCGTCAGAATTTGAAGAAGAAATAAAATCTACAATAGACGAGTTGATGGAAGTTAACTTAGGTACTAGTAAAGAGCCTAGGTCGACCTGTGTTAGCTCCTTACTCAACAAAGAAGACTCCGAAAACATGATCAAGCTATTAATGGAATTCAAGGACTGTTTTGCTTGGAGTTACGATGAAATGCCGGGAATAGCTCCAGAAGTTGCAGTTCACAGATTAGGAGTGGATCACACTACGTTCCAGTCAGACAAGCTCCGAGAAGAATGCGTCTAGAAATTGAACAGCAGGTTATAGCTGAAGTTAAGAAAAAAATCGACGCTAAATTTTTCCGTGAAGAACAATACCTGACTTGGTTAGCCAACGTGGTACCAGTCAGAAAAAAGAATGGTCAGATCAGAATCTGCATAGACTTCAGAGATTTGAACAAAGCATGCCCAAAGGACGAGTTCCTGCTATCAATTTCAGAATTAATGATCGACATTGCTTCGACACACGAAGTCTTCTCTTTCATGAATGGATCGTCTGGATACAGCCAGATAAAGATGGCACCAGAAGACGAAAAGCTCACCGCATTCAGAACACCAATCGGAGTATACGGCTACACAGTAATGCCTTTTGGATTAAAGAATGCAGGAGAAACCTACCAAAGAGCAATAACAAGGTTTTTTGATGATCTCATTCACAACCAAGTTGAGTGCTACGTGGATGATGTGGTCATCAAAAGCAAACTGAAGGAAGATCTTCTGTATGATTTTAGAATTATTTTCGAGCTATTAAGACAATTTAACCTTAAGATGAATCCCCTAAAATGCGCCTTCGGCGTCACCTCTGGGAAATTCTTAGGATTTGTTGTCTGACGACCCGATATAAATATATGCGTACTAAAATCTTCTTCTTTGGCAACGACGCCAAAAACTTGACCCGAAGTCCTCTGAAGATCAACGTACTAATTAATACTTTCAAAAATATATATTATATATAATAATAGCGGCTACTGTATATAAATATAATTTTATGGTAAATATTTTACACACTAGGGGTACTACACAAGTATACGTATCGTATCAAGGAATATAGGGCTTTGAAACAAAGACCCTAGTATCATTCCCACGAGGAGAGAGAGTTATAGATCTTTAAATATTTTATTTTAAAGTATTTCTTTTATAGTCAAAAATAAAATATCTTTAATTTACTAGATGCAATAATAAAGCAGAAATAAAATGATTGATGTAAATAGCAATAAGAAAGCAACTTTCTCCCTTTCAATTAATCCAAGATTTTTTAAGATAATAATAATATTCGTGGAGAATATAAATTTATGGTATTGTGCCAAATAGAAGCATTCTTATTCTTTATCTTCGCTCGATAGTATAAAGAACATTGGCTAGCTTATAGATCAGGTCCGGATGTATTGTTAGTAGAATGGATTAATCTAGGCTCACACTACTAGATGTCCAAGGGTGGCTATGGTCGGCCCTACTAGTGACCCTTTCCTTTTCTATAAACCTCCTATTTATAGTTTTCAAGGGTGGCCTCAAGCCACCTCTTTAAAATGTGTCCAAATTCAATGAATCTTCTAGAAGGTGTGTCTGGCGCCTAGGCGCCGGAATCTGGCGCCTAGGCGCCGGAATCTGGCGCCTAGGCGCCGGAATCTGTCGCCTAGGCTCCGGAATCTGGCGCCTAGGCGCCGAAATCTGGCACCTAGGCGCCGGACACCGCGTCCAGTTCTTCGCACCTCTTCACTTTGGATCACACCTCTTCGTGATTAAAACTGTTTTGAAGCGTCCAAATACATTGTATCACATGTCCTATAAACCAGGAACAACTGCCAATCTTCTAGAAGGTCCGATAACTGCTCACACCATCAAAATAACCGCCCAAAAGTCATCAAAAACTTAACAGTTTTCTATATCGAAGTGGCTCTTAGGCGCTGGACTCTGGCGCCTAGGCGCCAGGCCAATAATTTCGACAATTTTGCATTTTGGCTCTATTTTTGCTCCTTTTTGCTCCTTTTTGCTCCTTTTTCATATTTTTCTCCTTCTTGAACATTTTTGCATCACCTACATCCAAAAACACAAAATACATTTAATTAAAGCATAATATCCTTAAAATTTAATAAAAATCAAGGCATAAAAGTAGGTATTATTTTCTTGGATCAAAATCCCCCAAACTTAAACATTACTTGTCCTCAAGTAACCCTTTTTACTATATAAAATGTATAACATTTGGAATAAGAGGTAAATATTTAAGATTCCTTATGATTTTTGATTTTATAAAGGCTTTAGTAAATCATTAACCAAATTTCACTAACAAAGTTTAATTTTAAGAATTTAAAGAATATTCTAACTACCAAATCATAAGACTTTAAAAATTTTTCATTCACTTCCAAAATAATTGTAGTTTATTATATTAAGATCACATAAATTATTCACAAGAAAAAGATCTTCATGAAATTCTTTTCTAATAAAAATACATGCTTAAAAATTAAGTAATATAAGTAATCAGTTTTCTTTTTATAAGTTAATTCAAGTGAAGCCAATTTTTTATTAGGTATTTCCTCAAGCTTCTCCTCTCTTTTTCTCTTTTCTATCTTTTCTTTTCTTTTTTTTTAAGAGAGAGGATTATTGTATCTGGATAGCCTGTTAATGGTTTTGAACTTCACTATCCTTAACTTATATTTTCAAACTAATACATTTTCACTTAATTATTATAATATAAATAGATTTCAAAAAGAATTTCAATCTATTCTTTTTCAAGTTATAATTTTTGATTTTTAATACTTCTGAAATTCAATTATCTCTACTATGAAGTTATTAAAATTTTTGGTTAAGTCCACTAAATTATTTATAATTTCAAAAATTTAAGTGATCTTAAACAGATTCTTCATTCCTCATGTTTTGTTAAAATTTTTATTTTAAGAAAATATTAGTTCTTTAAGGACAAATAAAATTTAAATTTGAATGTATTTTCCCTTTCCCCCGAACTTAAGTTTTGGTCTATGATGAAAAATTTTTTAAAGTATGAGAGAAAGAAAAATATAATTTTAAAAAGGAATTTTTATAAGTATGTAAAAAAATTCTAGAAAGAAAAATTTACTTCTACACATGCTTTTATGAATAATACTGAAATAATGAAGCAGGTATAAAAGTAAGCAGGTTCATTAGTAATTAAATTAAATGACTATACTACTTATAATAACAAAAATAGAACAACAATAATAACTACTAAACAGTAGGCTAAAACAGAAATAAACATAAATTCCTAGAAAATTCAATCTTAAACACAATACATTAAAAATACTCCAGCAACAGTCTCAACACCAAACAATCCACACAAAGTAAATAAACAAATCTAAACTAGCAAACAACAAACAACAATCAATACTAGCAAACAAACTAAATTAACAACAGACTTAGCACATCTCAGAGGTAAATCAGGCTACTAATCACTGTCTGTAGCCTCATCATCTTCATCATCACCAAAAGAAAACTCAACATCCTTAGGATCAACATATGGTGAGAATCTAGGAAAGGTAGGAAACTCAACATCATGCTCTCCCTTCAGGAATCTAACGAGAGCTTCATCAAACTCAGCATTGTAACTACTCTTCCTCTGGGTATATTTAGATAAATGATCAATTTTCTTATCAATAGAATCAACTCTGCAGTGAGTTTGAAATAACTCATACTGCTTCTCTATAAACTGATCATGCATCAATTCCCAAAAACTAGATGGTAGCTCGGCAGTAGAAGTAGAAGGTCGAGAAGTAGAAGGTCTACCTGAAGTGGGTGCAGAAGTAGAAGGAGTGGTCGATATCTTCCCTCGAAGACGATCATATATGCTAACACTCTCCTGCCCAATTGGTTTGGAAGTTTTCAGCTTCTTCTCAGAAATATCAACAGTAACTCCATTGCTAACACATAAAGAATAGATTAAAGATGGGAATCCCGATCCCACGTAAGTCTGGATCTAAGCAGGTAGACTCTGACGTAATCATAAATGATACTGCCAACATCTATCAGCTTCCTCTCCTGAATGCAATAGTTTAAGATAGCACGATCTCTAGTGACTTCGCTCAGGTGGTGGGAAGGTAGAAGTCTAGCAAAAATAAAGTAATGCCATGCCTTGGAAACACCATTTAACTTAGAAGATTTGAAATTTACCCGTTTTTTATTCTGGATCTTCCAGGCTCCAGTGCCGTCAGTTAAATAAGCAATGATCATCTCAAGATCTCCCTCAGATGGAGATAATCTAGAATAGTGGCACTCAATGGTAGGTGGCAGTCCATAAAACACATTGATCTTCTCCGGAGTAAATCCAACTCCAACACCTCTAACGAAGACTTCGTAGTCTTTCGCATCTAAAAAGTTAGTATAAAATTAGCGAACGACTGGAATAACAGCAACAGCAGTGAAATAACAGAATCGTTGCCAGTTGTACGCAACGATTGTGTTCTTGATCATTTCACCCAGATTGTAAAAGCTTTGCTCCGACATAAAATTTCTCGACGTCGCAAATTCGTGATATCGAAAATGTGCTGCCGCAGTCGCGAACTTGCTACTGTCAAAATTTTCCCGTCCCTTCCCTCACTTAGATTTCGGTGTCATCTAAACGTGAAAGAAAACAAGATGAAATTTAGGAATCAAATATTTAAACTCTTTTTAAGTTTAAGAAACTTAAAATAAGTTTAAAAAATCCAAATATAATACCTAAAAATCAAAAATTTTCTCAAAATTTCTGTTTTTAGCAAAACATCTATGGTGAAAATCGAAAATAAATGGATTAGAGTGTAGATCTGACCTCGAGACGAAGAAATCAAGTGATTTCACGCCCAAATACTTGATGTTCTCTAAAAATTTTATTTTCCACCAAAATTCATAAATTCAACTTCCAATTACTCATATTAGAGTAGGGCTTCAGTTTCTAACTTCCAAAACATTTTTCAAAAATTTTAAAAATTAAATATTAAGTCCACCAAACAAACACAAGGTTTAAATCAAACTCCTCTAATTTCCATTTATAATCTTCAATATTGGCTCAATACACTTCATATAAGTATAATATAACGATTCAAGTCCTAACACGCAATCAAACAACACAATTCAAAAACAAATACAACACACATTGAACATGAAAGCAAATACACAAACAAACACAATCGATTCACTAAATCAATACAATGACTCACTAGATAAATCACGATCTCACCAAATCACTATCTAATTTCCATTATCTTGGTAAGAAAAACTATTTAGTCCACTTGGGAAGAACACTAATGCTCTCGGAAAATCCGTAGTCGTCTTCTCGTCAATCCATTTGTTCTTCACATACATTTCAACTTGAGCATCTTGATAAGCCGCTAGATGATCAAATTGGAGTTTCGCTTGCCATTCCAGATGTTCAATCTGATGATACATCTCATGAAGGCGATCTCCAATACTCTTGAAATCCACTTCAAATTTATCAAGAAAACTAGAAATTTTCTCCAAACTTACAGCGATGAAACTATTGAAGTAGGGTTGAGGATCTTTTGGACCTTTGTCTCTAGCCTCTTCTCTAAGATTTCTCCTCTCCATTTCTTCAAAAATCCTCTCTAATCTCTCAAGAATGAAGTGTAAGGGTCGAAATATTGATTGCTTAGGGATTGGGGACGAAGATGTGTAAATTTAAAGATGAAAATTGTGTGAAAAACTGAAAATATTCGGTTTTTACACGACCCAGTAACTGTGGCGCTTAGGCGCCAAATCTGGAGCCTAGGCGCCAGAACCAAGTTCGACTCCGTTTTGCCTAACATCAAATTTTAAAGTTTCGTTCTCCAAAAATAGGTAAATTATAATGGTAAGATCAGAACAAACTCAATAACACAATTATAGATAATCTCAATGAAGGTTAACTTGATCTCCTTTTTACTCACATATGAAATGGAGTGATCCAAAGTCTAAACTTTATATACTTTAAGATAATTTTTAATTTTCTAAAGTAATATAAAATTAAACAAGACTGAGGCATAACTTTACATTAAAAATGTAAAAACACACAAAACAATGAATAACTATGGGCTGCCTCCCATAAAGCGCTTGGTTTAACGTCGTGAGCCCAACCTAATTAAGTTTTTAATCAGGTAGACTCAACTCATAAGCCTCTTTATAAATCTTTTTAATATCTCCCAAATAAGGCTTCAGTTTTAATCCATTAAATTTAAAAAATTTTCTCGTTTTGGGATCTTTAATATCCACAGCTCCATAATGGTATACTTTTTCAATTATATACGGTCCTCTCCATTTTGATCTTAATTTTCCAGGAAAAAGTCTTAAACAAGTATTAAATAATAATACTTCTTGTCCAGGCTCAAATATTTTTCCCGAAATCTTTTTATCATGTAATATTTTCATTTTCTCTTTATAAATCCTTGCATTTTCATATGATTCATTTCTTATTTAATCCATCTCATTTAATTGCAATAATTGTGTTTCTCCTGCAGTATTCAAATCAAAATTAAACTCCTTTATCGCCCAATAAGCTTTATGTTCAAGTTCAACAGGTAAGTGAAAATGTTTACCATAAACTAACCGTAAGGTGACATTCCGATTGGTGTCTTATAAGCTGTTCTATAAGCCCATAATGCAGAATCAAGTCTATCAACCCAATCAATTCTTTTAGGATTAACAGTCTTCTCTAAAATTCTTTTAATATCTCTGTTCGATACTTCAGCCATTCCACTTGTTTGTGGGTGATATGCAGTTGCAATTCTGTGTTTGATTCCAAATTTTTCCAATGATGATTGAATTCTTATATTTCTAAAATGACTTCCACCATCTGTGATAATTACCTTAGGCATTCCAAATCTTAAAAAAATCATCTTCTTTAAAAATTTTGAAACACTTTTGGAGTCACAGTTAGGTAAAGCTACAGCTTCAATCCACTTTGAAACGTAATCAACTGCTAATAAAATATAAATCTTTCCAGATGATAGTACAAATGGTCTCATAAATTCTAAACCCCATATATCGAAAATTTCAACTTCCAATATATAGTTTAAAGGCATTTCATCTTTCTTGGATATATTTCCCATCCTTTGACATCGATCACGTGTTATAACATAATGTCTCACATCTCTGAATAAGGTAGGCCAATAAAAACCTAAATTTAAAATTTTAAATGCACTTTTATCTACTCCAAAGTGTCCTCCAAAATCGGAATCATAACATTTTTGAACAATAACAAAAGTTTCTTCATAAGGTACGCATCTTCGAATTATAGAATCTCTTCCTAATTTAAATAAACGAGGGTCTTCCCAAATATAATATTTAGCATCATTTTTAAATTTCTTAATAAATTTTTCATCCAATCCATAAGGTAGAATATTGCTAACTAAATAGTTAACTATATTCGCATACCAAGGTGTTTGGCATCCTTGAATAACATATAAATGTTCATCAGGAAATTTCTCATTTATGTTTTCTTCAGTAATAACATCATTCTTAATTCTAGACAAATGATCAGCAATTTGGTTGTCAGTTCCTTTTCTATCCACTATTTGAAAATCAATTTCTTGTAGAAGTAAAACCCATCATATTAGTCTAGGTTTAGTATCCTTTTTGACATTAGATATTTAATAGCAGAATGATCAGTATGAACTATGCATTTAGTACCAAGAACATAAGGTCTAAATTTATCAAAGGCATATACTATAGCTAGAAGCTCTTTCTCAGTAGTAGTGTAATTTCTTTGTGTTTCAGTGAGAGTTTTACTAGCATAATATATAACTTTGAAAATTTTCTCATATTTTTGTCCCAATACAGCTCCAATTGCAAAATCACTTGCATCGCACATTAATTCAAAAGATTTATTTCAATTAGGTGCAACAATGATAGGTGCAGTTATTAATTTTTCTTTTAAAATATTAAAAGCATTAATACAGTCTTTGTTAAAATCAAATTTAGCATCTTTTTCCAATAAATGACAAAGAGGTTTAGTAATTTTAGAAAAATCCTTTATATATCTTCTATAATATCCAGCATGACCTAGAAAACTTCTTACATCAGTAACAGTAGTAGGTGGTTGTAATTCAGCAATAATTTTCACTTTTGCTTGATCTACTTCCAACCCTTTTTGTGAAATCTTGTGACCAAGTACAATGCCTTCTGTGACCATGAATTGACATTTTTCCCAGTTAAGAACTAAGTTTGTTTCTTCACATCTTTTCATAATTTTGGAAATATTTTCCAAACAAGATTCAAAAGAAGTTCCAAAAACTGAAAAGTCGTCCATGGATATTTCAATTCCTTTGTCAATCAAATCACAAAATATTGACATCATACATCTTTGAAAATTTACAGGTGCATTACATAAACCAAAAGGCATTCTTCTAAAGGCAAATGTTCCATAAGGACTTGTAAATGTTATTTTCTCTTGGTCCTCAGGAGCGACGAGTAATTGATGATAACCAGAATATCCATCCAGAAAATAGAAATATGAGTGTCCAGCTAATTTATCAAGCATTTGATCTAAGAAAGGTAAAGGAAAATGATCCTTTCTAGTGGCGTCATTTAATTTCCTATAATCAATGCAAATTTGCCATCCAGTAACTTGTCTTGTAGGAATTAGTTCATTTTTATCATTGACAATGACAGTTACTCCTCCTTTCTTTGGAACATAATGAATAGGACTTACCCATTGGCTATCTGAAACAGGATAAATAATACCAGCATCTAACCATTTAACAATTTCTTTTTAACAACCTCTTTTATGATAGGATTTAATCTTCTTTGCGGTTCAATACTAGGATTAAAATTTTCTTCCATTAAAATTCTATGCATACTAATGGAAGGGCTTATTCCTCTTATGTCAGCAATTGTCCAACCAAATGCTTTCTTATAATTCTTTAACACTCCTATCAATTTTTCTTCTTGATCTTTACTTAGCTCAGAAGAAATAATAACAGGTAAAGTTAATGAATTTCCCAGAAATGCATACTTTAAATGTGAAGGTAACATTTTTAATTCCAGTTCATGGGCTTTTTTAATTGAGGGTAAAAGTATATCATTTTGAGTTATGTCCAAAGTTTCCCAATTATCTTTAATATAATGAGTTTCTTCTTCTTTTAGTTCTTCATCTTCATCGGTTAATAATTCAAATTTTTCTTCAGAAATTACTTTACATTTTCTTGATAATGTTTCTCAATTAAATAATCAATTATATCCATTCGATAACATTTTTCTTTGTCAGGGTACTTTATTGATTTAAGGACATTAAATTTAATCTCTTGATCATTAACTCTCATGGTTAATTCTCCTTTTTGCACATCAATCATAGCTCGTCCGGTCACTAGAAAAGGTATCCCTAAAATAATAAGTATTTCTTTATCTTCTTCCATATCAAGTACAATGAAATCTACAGGAAGATAAATTTATCTACTTTAACAAGAACATCCTCTATAACTCCTTTAGGGTAAGTGATATATCTATCAGCTAACTGAAGAGTTACAGTGGTGGGAGTAATCTCTCCAAAATTCAACCTTCGAAAAATAAAAAATGGAATGAGATTAATACTTGCTCCTAAATCACATAAAGCTTTTCCACAAAACTTTTCTCCAATAGCACAAGGTATAGTAAAACTTCCAGGATCTTTAAGTTTTTGAGGTAATTTCTTTTGAATTATTGTACTACATTCTTCACTTAATGCAACAGTTTCAAAAGCTTCAAATCTTCGTTTCTTACTTAAAATATCCTTCATAAATTTTGCATAAGTTGGCATCTGTTCCAAAGCTTCAGCAAAAGGTATGTTTATAGTAAGTTTCTTAAAAATTTCAAAGAACTTAAAAAATTGATGATCAAGCTTCTGCTGTTTAAGTCTTTGAGGAAAAGGTGGTGGTGGTTTTTCAACTTCCATATTAATAGAAATATCAGTTTGATCTTTATTAGGAGGAGTTTCTTTAGATTTTTCAATCTCTTCAACCTCAATCTCTTTTTCAATTTCATTATGCATTCTTTCTTTTAATTTCTTTCTACTTCTAAGTTGTACAGCTTTAACATGTTCATGTTCTTTTCCAGTTTCTTTTGAATTGATTTCAACATTACTAGGAAGTGCTCCTGCGGGTCTATAATTAATTAAATTAGCGATTTGTCCCATTTGATTCTCAATATTACGAATAGCAGTGTTTTGATTTTGTAATTGATTACTTAGTTGTAAAATTAATTCTTATATTGATAACTTTTTCTGTTGATTGTTAAATCCATGTGGTTTATAGTTTGAATTAACTTGATTATTTCAATTTACAGTGGGATGAGATTGATTATTACCCCATTGTTGTGAATTATTCCGGTTAAAATTAGGATGATTTTTCCATCCAGGATTATAATAATTTTAATAAGGATTATTTTTACTAGCAATAGCTTGTAAAGTTTCAATAGTTTGAGAATTTTCAATATTAGCATAGTTATTATGTGATATATTAATAGCAAAACTATCTAATTTCTTAGACATTGCTGCTACTTGTGAAGCTAAAATAGAAATGGCTTCATTATCATGAATACTTGCCATTCTTTTAGGATTAATCCTTTCAGAAGGCCATTGAAAATTATTGTTAGCCATTTCTTCAATTAAAGTGTAAGCTTCTTCAAATGATTTAGACATTAAAGAACCTCCAGCAGCAGCATCAATAATTGATTTTAAAGATCCAATTAATCCATTATAAAATGTTTGAATAATTAACCAATCAGGTAAAGCATGATGAGGACATTTTCTAAATAGTTTATTAAATCTTTCCCAAGTTTCATAAATTATATCCCCGTCAAATTGACTAAATGAAGTAATATCATTTCTTAATTTAGCAGTTTTAGAAGGAGGAAAATATTTAGCAAGGAATTTTTGTCATTTCGACCATGTTTTAATAGAATCTGTTGCTAATGAGTTCAGTCACATCTTTGCTTTATCTCTTAAAGAAAAAGGAAAGAGTCTAAGCCTAATAGCATCATCACAAACATTGTTATATTTAAAAGTAGCACAAAGTTCTAAAAACTAGCAAGGTGTAAATTTGGATCCTCATTTGGTGTTTCACTAAATTGATTGTTTTGAACCACTTGAATAGTAGATGGTTTAAGCTCAAAAGAATTAGCATCTACAGTGGGTATTTGAATACTACTATGAAGTTCATCAACTGTAGGGTTAGCATAATCCCTTAATGGTTTATAAACATTTTGATCATTAATTTTAATTGGATTTTGTAAATTGTTATGTAAATTAGTCATTTCTTGAAATTTTTGAATTTGTTTTCCTTTTTTAATTCTTCTAACAGTTCTTTCTAATTCAGAATCTAAAGGTAATAATCCTTCAGGTCCAGAACTACGCATAAAAAGTAAATTAGCAAGAATTAAAATAAATATTATTATTATTTTTATTATATATATGTTTTTTGATTTTTTTTTACAATAAAAAAATGAATAAAATAAAATAAAAATACTTAAAATCTAAAAATTTGCCTCTGCTCTCCCCGGCAACGGCGCAAAAAACTTGACCCGATATAAATATGTGCGTACTAAAATCTTCTTCCCCGGCAACGGTGCCAAAAACTTGACCCGAAGTCCTCTGAAGATCAACGTACTAATTAATGCTTTCAAAAATATATGTTATAAGTAATAATAGCGGCTAGTGTATATAAATATAATTTTATGGAAAATATTTTACACACTAGGGGTACTACGCAAGTATACGTATAGTATCAAGTAATATAGGGCTTTGAAACAAAGACCCTAGTATCGTTCCCACGAGGAGAGAATTATAGATCTTTAAATATTTTATTTTAAAGTATTTCTTTTATAGTCAAAAATAAAATATCTTTAATTTACTAGATGCAATAATAAAGCAGAAATAAAATGATTGATGTAAATAGCAATAAGAAAGCAACTTTCTCCCTTTCAATTAATCCAAGATTTTCTAAGATAATAATAATATTCGTGGAGAATATAAATTTATGGTATTGTGCCAAATAGAAGCATTCTTATTCTTTATCTTCGCTCGATAGTATAAAGAACATTGGCTAGCCTATAGATCAGGTCCGGATGTATTGTTAGTAGAATGGATTAATCTAGGCTCACACTACTAGATGTCCAAGGGTGGCTATGGTCGGCCCTACTAGTGACCCTTTCCTTTTCTATAAACCAAATCATAAGAATTTAGTCTGTCACTCTAAAAACTTATCAATTCTACGCCCAATATATAATATCTTCCTATTTATTTGCACTTCACCTTGAATAACCCGCACAAGGCCTTCGACTACCAAAGGATTCATGTGATATCTACAAGTTAAGAATTCATCTCCTTCTAGGTCTCAAAACTCCTTAACAGGTTTTAACAATTTAAATTGTCAATTTAAATAGTAAATTAAGAACCGGTGATAATATCATCACAATGTTTTGAAAATATATGATTTTTAATTCTCCGACGAATTTTGTATTATCTTATTTATCTTTTCATAATTGAAAGGAGAAAGTAAAGTAACTACTCATAACACATTGAAATTAAATAACAAAACATAATAAATAAACTTTGAATCAAAATAAAAATACTTATCTTAGATGTTTCTCCTACTGAACTTCTGATTCCTACTGACTCCACAGCGTAATGAACTCCAGATGCACCAACTCTTTCAAACTCTAAATACAAACTCTAAAATAAACTCACTAATTTATGAAGGAAAGTAAAAAGGTGGCCCTAATATTATCTCTCTAATTCTCTCTCTAGGTTGGGCATTTTTCTCTGAAGGAGTACCCTACTATTTATAGTTTTCAAGGGTTGCCTCAAGGCACCTCTTCAAAATGTGTCCAAATTTAATGAATCTTCTAGAAGGTGTGTTTGGCGCCTAGGCGCCGGACACCGCGTCCAGTTCTTCGCACCTCTTCACTTTAGATCGCACCTCTTCGCGATTAAAACCATTTTGAAGCGTCCAAATAAATTGTATCACGTGTCCTATAAACCAAAAACAACTGCCAGTCTTCTAGAAGGTCCAATAACTGCTCACACCATCAAAATAACAGCCAAAAAGTCGTCAAAAACTTAACAGTTTTCTATATCATGCTGGCGCTTAGGCGCTAGGCCAGTAATTTCGGCAATTTTGCATTTTGGCTCTATTTTTGCTCTTTTTTGCTCCTTTTTGTTCCTTTTTCATATTTTTCTCCTTCTTGAACATTTTTGCATCACCTACATCCAAAAAAACAAAAATACCTTTCATTAAAGCATAATATCCTTAAAATTTAATAAAAATCAAGACATAAAAATAGGTATTTTTTCTTGGATCATCTGACGTCGCGGAATTGAAATCGATCCGGAGAAGATTAAAGCTATCTTAAAAATGCAGCCTCCCAAAACCTTAAAACAACTACGATCCTTTTAAGGGAAGTTGACATATCTTCGATGCTTTATTTCGAATTTGTCAAGAAGGTGTCAGCCTTTTTTTGCTTTGGTTAAGAAGGATACCAAGTTTACTTGGTACTCTAAATGTCAACATGCCTTCGATGACATCAAACGATATCTAATGACACCTCCTGTCTTAGCAGCCTCGGTCTCGGGTAGACCATTGATACTTTATACTGCGGCTTTAGATGACTCCCTCGGAGCCCTGCTAGCCCAGGTCAATGACGAGGGTAAGGAAAACACTCTCTACTACTTAAGTTGTCGTCTAATTCTGACAGAAGTAAAGTATCCTCCTATTGAAAAGAATTATTTGGCCCTGGTATTTGCAGCCCAAAAGCTCAGGCACTACATGCTTTCTCATAAAGTCAACCTTATTTCGAGAGTTAATCCATTGCAATATTTGATGACCCGACCAACGCTTTCCAGCAGACTTGCAATTCGATATAACTTTTGTTCCTCGTTGCTCTGTAAAGGGACAAGTCCTAGCAGACTTCCTCGCAACGTACCCTTTACCGGCAGAATTGCCTCTCAATGACGACTTGCCAGACGAGCAGATAATGAGCTTAGAAGACCCCGATGATCAACGTTGGGAATTGTACTTTGACGGAGCATCATCAGCACAACGAGACGAAGAATTACAAACGATAGTGCCCGGTAAGACAGGAACCGGACTAATATTTATAACACCAGAGCGGGGAATGTTAAGGTACTCCTACCATTTAACAGAACCGTGTACGAACAACGAAGCAGAATATGAAGCCCTTATAACAGGACTGGAATTCACCTTTCAGATGGGTATAACAGATATCAAAATCTACGGTGATTCGCAGTTGATGATACAACAAGTCATAGGACAGTACAAGTTTCTGAAACCAAGGCTCGAGCAGTATTTTCAGTATACAATGAAGTTAATAGAATGGATTCCGAATGTGACAATATAAAAGATTCCTAGAAAAGAGAATACCCTTGCATACTCTTTGGCCCGACTTGTAAAAGAGTTCGCATGTCTACAGGAACGATCGGTTAGCGATAACGGTGCGAGGACGACGGAGTCCTACTGCAGATTGACATAGACACCTTGCGCAGACTGGGAAATGAAGAAACAGTTACAGCGGTAGCAGAAACTACAGAAGATTGGCGGCAACCATTAATAGACTACTTGCAAACAGGAAACCTACCGGACGATAAGTCAATAGCCCATCAAATTAAGAAAAGAACTCTGTCATATGCATTAATAAACCCTACATTATACAAAAGGTCTTTCGACCAGATGTGGTTAAGGTACCTGAGTGGGTTCGAGGCTCGTGAAATTGTTAAAGAAGTGCACTCAGGACTTTGCGGCACTCACCAGTCAGGTCCGAAGATGAAAATGAAAATTAAGAGACTAGGGTACTACTAGCCCTCAATGATGACCGACTGCATGAAATTTGCTAAAAGTTGTCACCAATTCCAAGTGCACGAAGTGGTTCTACATCAACCTCCAAGTGTGCTACATCCGACAATCACGTCGTGGCCGTTTGAATGTTGGGGCACAGATATTGTGGGTCCGATAGAACCACCTTCTTCAAGAGGACATCGTTTCATCCTTTCAGTGACATTACTTTTTGAAATGGGCAGAAGCAGTACCGCTCATGGAAGTGAAAGCACATCACGTGTTACAATTCTTCAAGAATCAGGTCGTCTACCGTTTCGGGTTACGCGCAGAATTATCTCAGATAACGGGACTGCTTTCAAAAGCACAAAGATCAACAATTTTGTCAGAAGACACAGGATAGATTGGCACTATTCGACGATCTACTACCTAAGAGCAAATGGCTTGGCCGAGGCCTTTAATAAAACTCTCATTCAAATCTTAAAGAAAACTTTGGATGACAACAAGAGAAATTGGCATGAGAAGTTATTAGAAGCCTTATGGGCCTACAGGAAAAATTTCAGAATGCCTACTCAGTCTACACCTTATGCTCTAGTGTACAGGTTCGAAGCCGTCTTACCCTTGGAGGTTCAGCTTCCGTCACTCAGAATTACAGTCGCAAATAAGATCACTACAGAAGATAACGCCATATTAACACTGGAATACTCGGAAAGCTTGGAAGGAAAAATACTTTCAGCGGAGCAGAATCTCGAACTGTATCAAGCTAAGATGATTCTGGCCCACGACAAGCTGGTCCGCCCAAGAACTTTCAGATTTGGTGAATCAGTTCTCGTTCTCAGAAGACCTATTCTTGCACACCGCAAGATAGGAGGTAAGTTTGAACCAACTTGGGAGGGACTGTTTGTAGTAGAGAAAGTTTACTCAGGAGGCTCTTACCAACTCATCGATTGCCGTAGAGAACGACCAATGCTTCCCATCAACGGATGATATCTAAAGAAGTATTACGCGATGTGATGTTTCGAGGAGTGGACCTTTCACTCATAGAATTACCGGCGTGATAATTGTGTGCAACTGGGTCCGAAGCCAAAATAATAATAATAATAATAATAATAATAATAATAAATTATAAAACCCAAAATACAAAAGAAATTTTATAATATAAAATAAAAATCAAAGCTTGTTCTAATTTCAAAAATCCAAATAAAATCTTTCCCTCTCCTAATAAACTTACAAAATAAAATAAATTACAATTAATTTAAAATTCTTATTATTCTCGTTCTTCTTTGGTTTGGCCCCTGATCCCTTCCTTGTTTTTGCAGGAAGACGTCGAGCGATAGGCTGGTCCTTTCTGTTAAAGATGGCGTAAGTCTTGCACTTAATAAAGAAGAGCTGAAAGCTAGTGCTGTCATCGAGGTTGACTCAAATTTTGTGCAGCTGAAGCTAGAATATGAAGAGACTGCTTGGACTAATGTAGACCTCAAGGAGTCCCATGGAAAGACAGTAATGAAACTTAGCGAGAAAGTTCAGCGTACTGCAAACCAGAAAAGGAAGATCAGCGCGATCGACGACCACAAAATGAAATCAGTGATAACTGCAGCAGGAGGGAAGCTTGTCAGTGCCGTCCTTACCGAAATCCAGGGGGAGAGAAAAGCCACTTTGACCCCAACTCAAAGGAGAAACAATAACCGCCGTATCCACAAAATGATGAAGAAATCGATGGAAGAACAGAACAAGGAAGAAATTCTGACGACCACAGCAGTTGTCCCAAGGAGGCAAGTCTTCAGGAGCACCATAGCAGAGGTTGTTCCAGAGGAGGTTACTACAGAGCCTGCACCTGAGACAGTGATGATTCCAGGAGAGCGTGCTGGTGTGGAGCCGTACATCCCACAGTACGTCACTAGACCCCGACAGTTCCAGATAATTTCAGAGCACGAGTTGGAGATGATCCAGAGGGTGCGGAAACAAAATTTTGAATACTTTCAGAGAATCCGAGGCAGGTATGTCAACATCCTGGAAGAACTGGAGTTGCATACGGATGTCTTCTCTCACTACGAGCAGAGTGAGATTGTGGACTATGTCTTCGAGGTGAAGAAGCAGGGTCGTGCAGGACGACTATGAAGCAAGACCTACTCCGAGCTGAAGAAATGGAAACGAGGCAAGGGAGGATTACAATCCAATTCAGATGCTGTTACAACTTTCCTGATGACAAGAAGGGAAATCCGCCAGGGATACTCCGCTACAATGAAGTGGATCCAATGCCAATTTTGATTAAGAAAATGATAAAGAGGATGGTGGCTTGGCGAGTCTTACCGCTGACTGCATACCAAACAGCTGCATAATCAACATTTATGCAGAAGGAGACTACATTCCACCTCACGTGGACCATCACGATTTTGTGAGACCCTTTTTCATCGTTTCCTTCATTAACCAATGCAACATCGTGTTCGGGACAGAACACCGGATAGTCAGCCCGGAGAATTCCAAGGGCCAGTAGAGATACCCATACCGGTAGGCTCTATCCTCATACTACATGGAAGTGGTGCAGATGTGACAAAGCACTGCATACCAGGAGTTCCTCACGAGTGGATCTCCATCACTTTTATAAGGATGGATGAGAGCAAGATTCTTGTCTACTTCTGACTAGATCCAGAATTAAAGAATTTGTAGCCCGATGAGATGTAAGCTACATAATAGTAGCACACCTCTAAATCACACTTGCGTAGGATTCTCCTCCGAAAAGTGGCTTAGAAGGTGATGTTATCACCTATGCAGTTTACTTTTCAAACATGAATGAATCATACAGACAGTTTTGTCAGACGACAAGAAGATACCAATACAGTCTGTGTTCAGATGTACATGGATTTTGTAAAAGTCTGTTTTCAGAAAGATGTCATCAGAAATTTTTTGATGGAATCACCTGATGTACTTTCGACATTTTTAATGGAAACAACTATGTCGTGTTTTGCCTTTAGTTTTGTGCAATTGACTACAAGCGCCACTAAATCTGAGTTTGACTCGATTTAAAGAAAAGTTGAACGAAGAACGATTTGAATGAAATATATCAAAAATGAAATTTATTGAAATTCGATAAAATAAATAACAACAAAAATAAGAATTCAAATTTAAAATCCAAATAAAACACAAATCCAAAGCTTAAAGTAAATCAACTCAAAATCTCAAATCGCAAACAAAAGAAAAGAATGAAAATCTAAATCAAAATGAAATTCCAATCAAAACAAAATCAAATCACTAAAAAATAAAAACAATGAAAGTGAAACTCTGAATTTGAAATCCCCAGCCTCAGGATGTTCTTAAAACCTTTTTGACTCTCCGTGATTTCTTCCCTCTTTTGAGAAGGTCGACTGGGTCTACTGACACAGAACCATGAAATTTTCGATTTAGTTCTGATGTCATGGATTCATATCCTTGGCCAAATAATCAAACTTTGATCAACTCTCTCGGGATGTGAAACACTTTCATTTCTCATTCCAATCTTCTACTACACTAAATTTTCCACAGAATCTTCAAAAAACTAAATCAATTACCAACTTTTGTGATTGGTACCTAAATTCCAGTTCCCATCCTTCTGAGGCTGGTACCCAAATTTCAATTCTCATTTTGAGATTGATACTCAAATTTTGATTCTCTTCTCTGAATTTCCACCAACTTCACATCCTTCCGAGAAACTTTTCTACATTCTAATCCTCTGACGTAGGTATAAGACCGACAAGGCATCCTATACTCGGTGACCGCTAATCTCGCACCCTTTCCGAGAACCTTTTCCACACTCCCGAAATCTAGGGGTCAGTACTCAAATTCTGATTCCCATCCTGAGGGTTAACGTGATGTCCTGAATGGTATTCATTTCCTTGACTAGATCTAGGTCGGACGTAATGTCCTGAACGGTAGCCCGAGCTGGTATAGTCTTTTCTTAAGATCGGTACCTAAACTCCGACTCTCTTTCTGAGATTGATACTTAAATTTCAATTCTCTTCCTAAGATCAGTACCTAAATTCTGATTCTCATCCCTTTCAATACTGGTACCTAAATTCCAGTTCTCTCCTTTTTGAGGTCAGTACCTAAATTCTGACTCTCATCTTTTTGAGGTCGATACCTAAATTTTGACTCTCTTTCCAAGACTGGTACCTAATTCCAGTTCTCTCCCTTTGAGGTTAGTACCTAAATTCTGACTCTCATCTTTTTGAGGTCGATACCAAAATTTCAACTCCCTTTCCGAGACTAGTACCTAAATTCCAGTTCTCTCCCTCTGAGGTCAGTACCTAAATTCTGACTCTCATCTTTTTGAGGTCGATACCTAAATTTCGACTCTCTTTCCGAGGCTGGTACCTAAATTCCAGTTCTCACCTTCTGAGTTCAGTACCTAAATTCTGACTCTCATCTTTCTGAGATCGATACCTAAATTTCGATTCTTATTCCAAGGATGGTACCTAAATTCCAGTTCTCTCCTTTCTGAGATCAGTACCTAAATTCTGATTCTCATCCTCTTTGATCGGTACCTAAATTCTGATCCTTACTTCAAGGCTGGAATTTAAACTCCAGTCCTCACCCCCTTTCCGATTTAAACTCTACTTTTGTAAATTCCAAATTCCCTTTTTATTCTAATCTCAAATCAATTTCAATCAAAAATTCAAAATCCAAAATCAAATTTCAACCAACTTCTAGATTAATCATAAACCAAACTTTAATCAAACTCCCAAATCAATTTAAACCAATCAAAAATTCAAAACTCAAACTCAAAATCAAAATTTGAAACCTCAATCTAAATTGAGCTTGAATTTGATCAATTGAAGCTTACCCCTTCCTCTCTAGCGAGAGTTCTTGAATCTTCAATTTCGGAGATTTACCTTACACTCCCCAGCGGGAACCTTCTCTTTCTCCATTTTGTCCCAAGTTTGCGGACTTGGACTGTCTGTGTTGGTTCGTTGATGTCTTTGGTTAACGCTAATACGCGCGGTGTGCTTGATCAGCACACCACACCTATTGGGGATCCATTTGTTGACCTCATTTTTTGTGAGGTCTTTTCTTTTCACTTAGTGCTTTGGATCTAGCCATAGGACTTCTCCTTGACTATCTTAGAGGACAAGAATTGGGACCCACCCATTAGCAATTCAACTACTTCTTGGCTCCTCTTGGGTCCCCACTTGGATGGTTGCAAACCTCTAAGTCACCTTGGAAGGTTAAAACCACCATATAGGCAACCAATAGTGAGTTCCTATAGGATTGTTTGAACTTAGGGTGACCTTGGGTGACTTGAGCTTCTCTTGCACACACACACCCCTAAACCACTTAACCTAAACCTTGAACCCTTGTCTTCTACCCTTTATGAAACTCACATGGTTGAACCCAAGCCACTAGTCTTTGATTAAGATGGCTAGGGTCTATATGTGAAGGTTCATAAAGTGGTTACCATTTGGCTAAACTTGGTCCAAAAGTGGTTGGACTTGGCTAAGTCCATGGCTCATGATTCTAAACCGTAATTCCATCCCAAATCAATTATATTCAATTTTCAACCCACTAAAATGATCCCATTCCTCCCTATTTAAAACCTCATTCATTTTGGCAAAATTTCTGATTTTGACATTGGGTCCCCTAAACTCATCCAAAATTACTTAAATTGCCCCCACAACCACCAAATCATCCAAAAATTCCCAAAAATTACCCAAAATTCCTAAATTTCATAAAAATCATTTTGAAACAATTCCCACCTCTTAAATCGACCAAAATACCCAATACCCTCCAAATAACCTCCAAATACACTAAATACCCTTTTTGGCCCAAAATTCCAAAAATTCCAAAAGTTCCCAAAAAAATCACAAAAATCCCAAATATTCCCAATTTCATTTTGTTCAACTACACCATAGCCCAATTTTGTTAATTTAACCCAATTTTATCAAAATCGCCAGTTTCACCCATTTTTAACCCAAATGGACCCAATGTCAAAGCAAATCAATCCAATTGACCTCAATTTTTCCTAAATCCAATTATAAACTTTAATTCAACATCCACAATACCAATTTAAACCAAATTCAATCTCAATTTGATTCAAATTTAAATTCAATTTCAACTTGAAACCTAAAACCCCAATTTTGTACTATGACCCAAACTTACCCCAAACAAACCCAATTCAACTCAATTTTCTCCAATTTCAATCACAAACACTTTCTAATACATCCCTACACCAAGTAAAACATCAATTGGGCCTCAATTTAAACTCAACCGCTACTCAAATCCCTTTTAAATCAAAATCCCCTTTAAATCAAAATCCCCAAATTTGCCCCAAAGTTGTCACCTACCCCTAATTCTCTAAATTAAAATCCCCTAAACCTAAAATCTCCACCCAATTCCCATCCTAAACCTTTCATAACAATCATTTGTAACATTGTGAACCATCAATGGGCCTTGAACCAAACTCTAGCCAAACCCAAATCCAACCTAACCTATGGTGACCAAAATTAACCAAAACTCCAAAATCTTCCAAATTGAAACTCCAAATGAACTCCAATTCATTTACACAAAGTTGATAAATCAATTTGATCCGATTAAAACCCAAACTCAAGTTAGCCCAATTCAAACCCAAGTAAACCCAATTGAACACATGAGCCAAATTAAACCTAACCAATCCAAATTTGATCAAGCCAACCCATTGGCTGCCAACCCTAGACCTCCTAGGGTGGGTTCGAGCTGACCCAACCCAAGCTTCATGAGTCATGAACCAATGGTCCATCACTTTGGACCAATGGACCAAGCCACATGGCTAAAGCCATGTCACATCTTTAAGCTCTTCTTAAGCAAGCTCCCTGCCCCAATTAATGCAGCTGAGCCTCTCCTCCACTCCTCCTCAGCCTGCCAAGCATCCTGACCGTCCTAGCCAGCCATCCTAGCTGCCGGAACAGGCACGCCTGAGCGTCCCCTTATCCTTGAAACCCAAAATTTGGGCTTGGCAGTGGGCAATTCCCTCTCCAGCCACCTGGCCTGCTCAGCCCTCACCCTAAACGGCCCAGGGTACTCATTGCCTGACTCTGAGCTCCCCTCTCCGGCCATGGCTATAAAATCCCCTCCTTTCGGCAATGATTGAGGTGCTGAATTTTTCCTCACAGAACTCCTCCAAACTGCTCCCAGAACTCCTCCTAGCCAAGAGAAGTTCATCCCCACTGTCCTCCTGCCTTGAATCCCCCTAGCTGAGCTCAATTTCTCAGTCGAAATTCAGGCCAGAAACAAGAAATCCCCAGAACCTCAACCAAAATCAAATTAAACTCAGCCACACCTTCCCAGCACCAAGAGAAGGAGTTCCTCGGTGAAAGCCCCCTCACTAGGCCAGCCAATTGCTCCAGACGTAAAAACACCAAATTAAGTTTCAGCATTTTCATACCTGGGCATTTCACCAGCGCTCAAGGCTTCATCCATAGGCTTCTGGAACTCCAACGAACGTGCCGAGCATCTCTGATTGAGGCCTCACCTCTCAGAGCAAAGGTATTGAACTTTCCTTCCTCCAGAGCTTCCAGCAATTCTCCATTTTATTTGGCTTGATTTCAATGCATGTTAGTCGTATGGATAGCTTCATCTAGGCTAGACGAGCGTGTAGAAACAAACCGCACTTGATTTAATTGAGTATTGCTTGAGATTTTAAGGTTTTAGGGTGGACAGCTCTTGGGTTGAACCAGATGGGGACGATGACCAGCCACCATTGGATCGAGCGTGTATCGGATGGACAGCAGAGATCAAGCCGGACGGAACCGCGGAACGAAAAGAGTACGCTGACTCAGATGGTGGTCTCGAATGGGAGCGTGCCGCTTGGAGTTTCGGATCTGCCTAGGATTAGGTGGCGCCGCGTTGGATAAGTAGAAAAATAGGCTTTTTCTGAATTATTTAAATGCCAGAACATTTAAAAATGCATATCTTTGCATAGAAAAATCCTAAAAATAAACTAAAAATACCCTCTTGCTCAGTGAACAAAGGAGATTAATGTGGAAAAAAGAATTAAGTTATTTTGTTAAGTATTTAATTTTTAATTAATTTAATACTGTTCTGAGTATTTTAATTCTCCACTCACACACACAATTCATCATGGCATGAGACCATAGGGCTTTTGTAGCCTCTGATCTTGGGGACATTCCCTGAATTTTCCAAGGCCAGAGGCTATCTCTGTGGCAAGTTATCTATTTTCCAAGTTTATGTGACTGTTTTGGTATTTTAATTCCAATAATTAGCATGTTGATTTATAAAATCTCGGAAAATTAGGAGAAGCATCTCTAGATCAGTGAACCCTAGGAAAATTATGGTTTGACTTAATTCATCCAAACAGAACCTAATTTGGTCAAAACCCCAAAATTAAGATTAAATTAATTTGATACAAACACTCATTAAAATAACACAAACTCAATTCTCCACTGATCTTTAGGGTTAGAAGAGTCCCACATAAAAATTTAAAATCAATTGAAAATGATTTAACCCACTAAATGAATTATTCAAATCACATGGCCACTTTTAAACTTTAAAAATTCATAAAACTCAAAAATATATATAAAAAATTCACCAAATTAGTTTTGAGGCCTCTCTGTGATCAGAGAATTCTAAGAAAATTAAAATTAGATTTTTTTCTAAAAATTTCATTTTTAACCTATTTTTAAATATTTTAATAATTCAAAAGTTAAAAAAAATCACAAAAATTATAAAATTCATTAAAATGTCATATTTAGTCTCCTAATCACTTAGGAACCAACCAAAATTTTTCTTAAGTCCTTCGGTAAAGATATTAAATTTTAAAAGCTTAATGGATTTTTTTATTATTAAAAATGGATTTTTCAACCTTTCTCAATAAAATAATTCTAAAAATTCAAATAAAAATCAGAAAAATATAAAATTTTTTTTTTGAGTTCCTTGAGGTCAGAGAGATTTAAGAAAAATTTAAAACTTAATTTTAACTTTAAGTTTATTTTATAATTAATTAATACTCCAAAACTTGAAATAATTATAATAAATAAAATAAGACTAAAAAAATCACCATAATTGGTCCAGTGGTCCTCTGGTCAGTAAGAGCATCTCATAAGTTCCCTAAGGATAGAAACTTTATCTTGGTCATGTTGTTGAATTTTCATTGAAAATCCTTATTTTTCACTAAATTCATTATTTAAACTAAATTAAAAATAGAAAAATCACATGTTCTCCTCTAATGTCTTAATTGACATGTGAGTGAAGTGAAATAAAAATTTCAAGTTCATTTAAGCTTAATTTAGTGAGTTATGAAGTGATTAAGCTTAAGAGGTCATAAAGGTAATTAAGGGATTTTAACCCTAAATAATACTTTAGGCTTAATCAAGGGGAGGGATGAACATTTGATCCTAAATTTTCTCTTGGATGATTGAAACTCTGGGAATTAAGAGGTAGAAACCCATTTAACCTCCGACAACATCAAAAATGAAATCTTAATTAATTAAACCATTTAAATTTTGGAAGAATAATTAAAAAATTTTGGATGATTAAGATTAGGGATATGACTTAAGAAGATATCAATTCTTTAATTTGAAGTCCCTAATTTGATTAATAATATTCAACTCTTGATTAATCCTAAAAAATGATGATTGAAATTAATGATTAAAAGAGAATAATTCTTAATTAAATTAAAGTTTAAAACATTAAATGATTTAATTATCAAGCTAAAATAAACCGAAAAAATTTACAGCTAGTTTGAAACCACTCAAAACTTAACCTAAAAGAAACTTGAGGTGTTAAAAATAATCTCAGGAAATTTACAACATGATAATCAAATTAAATTAAAAATCAATCTAAAATGTTATAATTAAGTTAAAAAAATTCAAATCAATGAAATTTTTTCAAATAATTCAAATAACTTCTTTAACCTAAGTAACCTAAAATTTTTAGAAATCAATTTAAAATTTTGTAACTAAACTAAATTGTCTTGAAACAATGATTCGACTTTAACAGTTAAATCCTTTAACAAACTAATTTGCCCCTGAAGGCTTCCATCTTCATAACCTTTAAATAAAGTATCAAATGAAATGTCACTTCGATCATTGGATAATCAAATGTCCAAGTTCACTGAGCAAGAAACAAAATTCAACTAAATCCTTGGATGATCAATTCACCTGTACAATGAAATTCAATTGGACTCGAAATAATCCCAGAAGTATTAAAAAGTTGTTCAAGCTCGTCCGGAGCACTTTCTCGATATGATGGGATGTTTTAGAAGACTAATTGAACTTAATTGTTCTTTGGTGAAGAAAATCATCCATAAAACACAAGAACCTAGACGTCATAGGAATTGACTAGCAATAGGATTAGAATTTTGGTAGACAACCAGAACCTTCCCTTAGCTTTACCTAGTTATTTCTTGAAAGTATTTAAATGCCTTGACATGTGCTTTAAGTGCAGCCGGGAATGTCGATAAGACCGCCATGTATGCTTTTATTTTATTGCAATTTATTTACCTACGCTGTACTTTCTTTCTTGCAAAACTTACATGATAAACAACAATGTCACCCTGCATGAAAACTGAAACCTTTAGGATAGCCACAAAACTGAAACCCAGAACTAAATTAAATATCAACACAAGATAAAATTCACCGCCATAACATTCGAAGGATAAAACAACTCAAAATTTAATCACAAACAGAACAACAAAACTATAACTACAACTAAATTAAAACGTCTCGTTGGATGATTAGGAATCCCTCGGATGATGTAACCCACGTGTTGCTAACGAGATTTCCTATGGTCTAAATGAAAGTGTGGAACTCATTCAGTTGAGTTTAGCAAATTCATTTGAATTAAGTGAATCCGATGAAAATAGCGGTGCCAGGATGACGGAACCGTAAGATCTTAATCGATTCTTCTTAATCAACTTTAAGATTTGTTTTAATACTAAGCCATCTCAATTTTCAACTTTTCTAAACCAAAACACTTTTCTCATCTCTTGATTACCACTTTATAAAACCAAACCTCTGCAACAACAAGGAGCTTGGAGCACAGTGGGCAGCACGGCCATCTTCGTCAGCAAAACTTGTGTCTACTTCAGCAAAACCCTTCCTTAGAATTAAATAACCAAGCCATAGGATTTCGAGGTAGTTTGCCTAGTGCAACATAAATTCTCAACTTTTCGTTAGGTGTTTGCATAATCATATTATGCAAATTAAGCCCTAACCGGTCTTAGGACTTCGAGGTAGTCGTTTGGTACGACATAAACCCTCATCATGATACAAACAACACTCCACCCAGCCCATCTATAATGAAACTTAACTATGGCTTAATTTCATCATGCCTTCATCATAAAAATTAATGAAGTGTCATTCCCTCCTCCATCCTTAAGAGATGAAATGGTTGAGTCATCATTCACCTCACAAGCCACCTAATGGTGAGGAATATGATTTAGATCATCCCTACATCATGGGATGACCTCATATATGTCAAACTTTAAAAATAAAAGGAGAAGGGAATTAAGTGTCACCTTCTCTTCAACTTAAGCCTTGAGTCACTCACTCCATTGAAATGAGGTGGCTAGGCAACCCTTGAGACATCTTATGCATCTAAAAAACTCACCAATAGGAGACAAACATTACATGAACTACACTTCTCACCATGGTTAAAGGTAATCATAACTAACCCATGCATGGAATGAGTAAGAGGGCAAGGTATCAATATTCCTTTGAATCCATTAAATAAATTTAGGAATTACCTACAGGAGGCAATTTCAGCAAAATTAGACATACATTATCCACCCCAAAATGAATAAATGAGAGGAATTTAAAATTTAAACTTAAGTGTAACCATGAGTGACCCTACATGAGTTAACCATTTTAAAATTCTAAAATCCACTCAATTTAAGGCCACCATCTTATCCCAATCATTTATGGCATAGTTAAGAGCTTCCTCAAATGATCCTAAGCCATTTAAAAATTCAGCCAAACCATCCCCATGGCTATAAATAGAACCTAGCTCAAGCACATGAAAATGGGAGGAGAGACATTGGATAACCCCATACACCACTCAAATCCAAATATCCCCAACTTGAAAACTCTTCATTAGGACCTTAGCAACTCCTCTAGATAAATTCTAGCCAGCCTAACCTTAGCCAAACCTAACCATAGCCATGATTTGGGTCCGAACCCGAGCCTAAGGAGAGGAGAGGAAGAAAATTTAAGATCCATACAGGCTTCTTAAAACCTCTAACCATGAACACCAAAAATGTTATCTAGAATCTAAGCAATTGATCTCCATTAAGACCTGACCATTTGACCCACTGGTTGAGTCCAATTTTGGTTAATCCAAGCCACCCCAAAACGAGGAAAAAGTCAAATTGTAAAGCCAAACTCCACAAAACCCAAAATTTAACCTTTCTAAAACCATTTAGGGGTCAAAAAGAAGAAGAGCCCAACTTAAATTAAGCTTCCTCATAGTTTCTAACTATGTCTTGACCATTTCTCTTCAATCTGAGCCATCATATTCAAAATCTTATATAAGCCATATTTGGAGTCAAATTGAAGTTCCTGGAAGTTGTTTTGGACCTAGATGACCAATACAAAGCAATCAATTCAAAGCTTGAACTATTCTGGCCAAGGTATTTTTTCCCCATTAATGTCGTTTGGGTTTCAACCTTTATGAAGAAATGTTCTTCAAAACTATAAAAAATCCATATGGATTTGATCTCATGCCTCAGAAGATCCTATAGAAACAATTTTCACTCAAATCCATTGAGATTTGAGTGAGATTTTAACGCTAGAAGCTGGAGGGTGCTCGGGCCTGCCTGAAGATAGGAGAGGGCCAGAGACCGCCCGTTTTGCTATTCAAAAATCGGACGGTCCTGATTTAATACAGCACACTCCGTTGTTTGGATCCCCATAAGGGATCGAGCACGTCTTTGACTCGTACAATGACACACATCCTCACCTGAGTTTTTAAAGTTAAAACTGAATTTATAAAATTTAGTTTAACCTTAAAAACTTCAAAATTCAATATCTTTTTAAATAAAAATGTTAAAAATTAAATAAAAATACCTTTGGAATCCTCTTGAAGAGAAAAAAATTATAAGATAAAAATTATAATTTTATTCTCAATATTTAATTTTTAAATAATTAAATACTCCCTGGAGTATTTTAATTGTTAAAAATTGAATATAAATTAGAAAAATCTGAACTTTTCATAAGAGTATTTCCTTGCCCTTAAGAATATTTACAGATTTTTCCTAGGCTGGAAAAACTCTTTAAGACATCTTTTTCTAATTTTCAAGACATGATATAATTATTTTTAATAATAATTAATTAAAGAAAATTAAGGAAAACAAAATTGTAAAATAAACAAGGAATTTTAGGTGACACATAATAACCATGAAATGACATACCTTAAGCCATTAAACAATTTTAAATAATATTTTAATAGGAATAAGAATTAATTAAATCATAAATTAATTCATTTAAATCCTAAAAATCATCCTGTTATTTAAACTTAGTTCATCCCATATTGAATTAAGTTCAAATGAATCTATTTCTCACTTAGACTCAAATCCAATCCTAATTAGACCTAAAAACATCAACTCAAACTAAATTAAGCCTTAATTAAGTTTGAAATAACAAAATTAAACTTAATTAATAAGCTTTAAATCTTTGGCTCATCCCATAATGAGCCAAGTTAAACTGAGTCTATCTCATAGTGGACTCAAGACAAGTCTTAACTGAGTCTAAAGATATAAAACTAGAATTAAATAAACCTTAATTAAGTTTAAAGGTAAATTAAACTTAATTCCTCAACATCAATTATTGAATTTACTATAAAATCAAAATCAAATAAAGTTTAAACGACATATTAAAACTAACAAACCCTAGTTAGGTATGATACAATAGTTAGAACTAACTAAACCCAATTAAACCTTAATTAGGTCTAACACCAAATTAGACCTAATTATTTCAATTAAACGTTAATTACATTAGGTTTAATTAATCCTAAACCTTAATTATATCTAACCTCTAATTAGACCTAATTAATTCAATTAAACCTTACTTACATTAGGTTTAATTAATCCTAAATCTTAATTAGGTCTAACCCCTAATTAGACCTAATTAATTCAATTAAACCTTACTTATATTAGGTTTAATTAATCCTAAATCTTAATTAGGTCTAACCCCTAATTAGACCTAATAAAATCATTAAGCCTTAACTACATTAGGCTTAATCAACTTTAAACAAACTTAAACTAAACTTAAATTAAATTTAAAATCAAACTAAAGTTAAACATAAGCTAAAGTTAATTTAAATTTAAGTTAAACTTAAATCAAACTTAAATTAAATTTCAAATAAATTTAAGTTAAACTTAAATCAAACTTAAGTTAAACTTAAACTAAACTTAAACTAAATTTAAGTTAAATTTAAATCAGACGTAAGCTAAACTTAAATTAAAGTTAAACTTAAACCAAACTTAAGTTAAACTTAAATCAAACTTAAGTTAAACTTAAGCTAAACATAAAATAAATTTAAGTTAAACTTAAACCAAACTTAAGTTGAACTTAAATCAAATTTAAGCTAAATTTAAACCAAATTTAAGTTAAACTTAAAACAAACTTAAGTTAAATTTAAATCAAACTTAAACTAAATTTAAATCAAACTTAAACCAAACTCAAGTCAAACTAAACTTAAGTTAAAGTTAAATTAACTTTAATTAAATTTAAACCAAACTTAAGTTAAGCTCATACCAAACTTGAATCAAACTTAAGATAAACTTATATCAAACAAAAATCAAACCTAAGTCAAACTCAAGTAAAACTTAAGGTCAAACTAAATATGACATGAATTTAAGATAAACCCAAACCTAACTTAAATTCAATTCACATTGAATTTAAGTCAAACAAATCTTAACTTAAAATAAACGCTATATTTAAATCAACTTGACATGAATCTAAGTCAATAATAATTTAAGTCAAAAACTTTAGGTTCAATATATATTGAACTTAACTAAACCCAAATCTTAAGTTTAATTTAAGTTGAACTCAAGTCAAACTCAATTTAAATTCAATCTATATATAAGTCAAATTTAAAATAAACTTTAAATTCAACTTAAAATTTAAGTTCAATCCACATCGAACTTAACACAACATATCTAAACATAAAACCTAAGTTCGACCAAAATTAAACTCAACTCAACACAATCTTAAAATCAATTCAAATTGAAATTTAAAACAGTATAAACCAACATAAAATAACATAATTTAATATAATTTGACATAAATCAACCTGACTTGACACAAATTAACAAATTAAACTTAAATCGACATAAAATTAACAAATTGAATTCAAGATTGACAAATCAAACATAAAAATTAAAAATTTTAAATAAATTCTTAAAGTCTAATTAGATTCGTCTCAAAAACAAAGGCTCAAATGACATCGAGTCTAAAAATCTTATTTAGATTCAAGTGATAATTGAATCTTAAAATATAAATTTTGAACCTTTACGCTCAAATGACATCGAGTCTAAAAGAAATCTTTTCACAATTTAAAAATCAAAACCAAACAAATTCAACTCCAAATATCTAAAATTTCACTAAACTTATTAAGTTCAGGTGACAACTGAATTTAAAAGTCTAGTTTTTAAATTCATTGAATCTAAATCAAACCCAAATTGATATAAATTGAAATAAAAAATCAAATCGACCTTTCAACCAATATTGAATATTCAACCAAAACATATTACCAAGTAATTTAAATATTATTTCTGACAATATCATATTTGCAGGATGAAGACAAGTTTTGTTTAGATTTTCTTTGCATGTTATAGGATGTGCTAACTCTGTTATGCAGGACGACTGACTACATAAAAACAATAGAAATGACAAAATTGAAACTTTTAGGTTAGCCACAAACCTAAACCTTCAACAAACAACAAAAATTACATGACAATAAAGACAACAAAACTGGAACTATTAGGATAGCCGACAACAAAGACAATAAAATTGGAACTATTAGGATAGCCACCAAACCTAAAGAAGAAGAATTAAAAAGAAATAATAATAAAATAACACTAAAACAATTACAAAATAAAAAAAACACCGAGATTAACTTTAACATGATAAAATAAAAATCATAAACAAGATAACAAAAAAATAATATTTATAGAAGATACCTCATAACATAAATGACTAAAATTATATCTCATGACAATATGGGATAAACATTAGGAATAAAACATTTGTATGTTTATTTTCCTAAAAAGTATTTAGAAAAATGAGTTTTAACATTAATCAAGAGTTTTCTTAGGCAAAACTAGAATTTTCTATGATGTAAATAACTATAGAAGCTTCTTCTATAGGAGAAGTAAACAAGAACCCAGAATAGATTAAATACCTAAAAATCTCTGGTTACCAGACTCGTGATTTTCCTAATAGGATAAGAACATTCTAGAGTTCTCCCTATAAAGATATCACACTACCTTTCCTTTGATTGTCTATTTTATTCCCTTCCTCTTTTTTTTCAAAAGGTGATTAAAGATTGGGGTAGTATAAATAGACTGGCGACTCCTTGACATTGACATGATATGGGAATTGACGGCGATGACATGAGACAATTTGTCGCCATCACTAGTGCACTCAGAAATCCAATGCTTAAGATGAGGATTGACATTGGTGCTAGCAAAGAACTGACATTTCTGTAGATTTAGCTCCATACCAGAAGCAAGTTAAAGATGTTTGAGTACCTGATTGACAACTTTAATAGTAGGTTTGGAGGATTTTGATAATATGATGAGTTTATCAGCATAGGGCAAATGATTGATAACAAGGTTAGATTTGTGGTCATAAGCTGAAGAGTTATTCATTTGGGAGTTGGGGGAGGGCCAGGTTAATTTCTGGCTTGATCATTGGCTTTGGAATGGTGAAAGGCTGAGTACACAACCTGTCTTCAATGAATTTCATCAATGGCAAGTCAAGGACCTATGGCAAGACAATCAATGGAACATCAACCTATTGAGCACCCTCTTAACTAGAGACCAGCTCCAAACTGTTCAGAAAATAACATTTTTCCGACTCAGAAAGACAGAATTGTCACCAAACAAGGCCCTTCTCATAAATAATCTTCCTAAATATATAATTTTTTTTTCAATGGACTCCAGTTGACTGAAGTAAAGAACTTTGGGGGAAATTCTTAATCCCTTATGTGTAATTCTTTTGCTGGAGATATTGGCAACAACTATTACCCACAGATGATATCTTGAAACTCAAAAGTCTAAGAGGCCCTTCCTACTGCCACCTATGCTTAGTTGAGGAAGCATCAATGGAACACCTTTTCTTTACTTGCTCCTACTCCAAGGCATTATGGACCCACCTGATTGACAAGCTGCACCTTGATAAACTTAATCTGAGTTAGAATTCTATCTATGACTGCTGGGCATATTGGAGTAAAATTAATCTTCTGGCCATCCCATGCCTGGTTGCTTGGTTTATTTAAATGAGCAAGGACAAAGCTAAATTTGAAGAAAAGCCAACTGTCACAGCTCATGTGGCCACTCATTGCCTTTCGTACATTCACAAACTCATACAACATAAAGGGTATTCTAACCTATGCAGACTTTAGAGGCCGGTTATACTTAACAAACATTCATTTATTCCCTCCCTATTCATGTGGTCACCCCCCTAGAGCTTGGATGAAGTTTAAAACTGATGGAAGTTATGGCATGGAAGCAGCTGGTATTGGTGGTGTGTTTAGGGATTATAAGGGGTTCTGTTTGCTCAACTTTTCTTCCTCTATAGTGGAATTAGATCATTTGGAAATTGAATTAATTGCAGTCTTTTGGGCTCTCTATATTGCTCATACTTGCAAGATCAGTCACCTCTTAGTTGAATCTAACTCTCTCCTATGCATCAAGATCCTACAGCATCTGGAACAACCCCCTTGGCATATTAGAAGATGGACGCACAGGTTGATACAGTTCACTCAAGCCACTACTATAAAGTTCCTACATACTCTCAGAACCTGTAATGCTCCAACACATGGGTTAGCTTCATTAGGTAGCCATACTGAGGACACTGTTGTTACTACTGTATCTTCACCTCAGCTGACATTTTTGTTACATGGGGATAAGTTGTTCATCCCTAATTTTCCTAACATGTAATTGTAACTATTTGATCTATTAATATATTTCGTGCTTATTGTGGTAGGCTTTTGGTTATATATATATATATATATATATATATATATATATATATATATATATATATATATATATATATATATATATATATATATATATATATATATATATATTTGGGGAAAGGAGCTACAAAGGCTCCCTACATGTTGATTTAAAGGAGTGAAGTTACAAAATGTCCCCTATGGGAACAAACATGACTCAATACAATTTCACACCAATAGGGAAAAGTAACTAACCTAAATGTAAAATAAACCTATCCCAAAAAATGTGCCCAATAAACACTTAACCCAATGACACTCCCCAAGGAGTAATGGGCTGATTGTAGGAGATTACCAACATCCAACCAACTAGAGAACTCGCAACCGGGAGAAAAAACTCGAAGGCCAAAATACCAACCATGCTCGAATTATTTCCTCCCTGCCTAAGTTGGGGGAGGCTCGGCTTGTCCCCAAGCAATGAGCAAGTTTAACTCATAAGTTGGGGTAGTGGATACCCTCACCTGCCGAGAGGAAGCACCCTTACTTGCCGACCAGTGGGCAACTTTGTTTCCTTCCCTAAAAATTGCGAGAAGGTAGTCCGAGGGGATGAGAGCCGTTGAATCCGGTGGATCCAGTAGTTGTGCCTCCAAGAGGAACCACACTCCGCATGTAAGTTATGAACAAGAGCAAGTGGAATCAACTTCAATCCGGAGGTTAGACCAAGTGAACAGATTGTGCTAGCCAGCAGGGCATAAAGGACCGCAATGTAATCAGCCTTCCATCGCATCCAAAGCTAGTACAGGAGCATAGAAATAAAGAAGACAGTGACCATAGTGATTTCTGAAAATGCCCCCAACACTAGCTCTCCCATTTAAGAAACTGCCATCAGTGTTAATTTTAATAGTTGGTCTAATGGGGAAGCCAATTAACCAATAGGACCTTGGGGGCAGGAGTAGAGGAAGTTTGTAAATCAATGTTTAACAGTGTCGGTGAAGCCTTCAGTGACGTATGATTTTGTGTAGATAAGCTTTGCAGCTTTTGGCCACTTTGGTAGAAGAGGCAAGCAATACCATTAAATTTGGCATTGTTCCCGGCCATCCACGGAAACCGGATGACAATGAGATGGATAATTTGAATATGCTCGGCTATTCCCCTCTAACCGCAGATCATCGAATTCTTCCCAGTGACAATTCTTAATCTGCCTGCTATCAGATAACTGATGCCAAACTGAACTGGAGAAAGAGCAGCTGAAATACAAGTGGGGGATGGATTCCTCCTGGGAATTGCATAAAACACACTTGGAAGGGCCTCTAAGCCCTTTGAGCTTCGAATGTCATCGGTGGGAATTAATCCGTGGAGAGTTCTCCAACAAAGGAAGGCCATAGATGGGGACGAAATTGATTCCAAACAGCCTAGATGCCAAGGCACAGGAGTCCACCGGTATAGGGTGTTATAGAAGACTTTAGAGATGCTTTGATGTTGGTAATTGGGCATGCGGATAGAGTCGGAGCAGCTTCTAGTAATTTTGATAAGAGAGATCGAGAAGCCGAATAGTCTTGGAGAATGGCTTTGAGGTGGGGAAGAGACCAGCTGTGCCCCTCCCGGAGGTCGAAACTTTAGAAGAATGATCAAGATGTGGGCTTCTAAGCAACCAGCCATTCTTTGGGACACCAATTATCAAGCCGAAGTTGATTTCTCCCCTTCCCAAATTCCGGATATATAAGTCCTCAGCTGTCTTTCTAACATTAAGAAGTTTGACCCAGGTTCTAGAATCCCCCAATTTTCTTTCCACCTGGGAGGGGTGAGAAAATCTGCAGTATTTCCCCATCATGAACTTAGCCCATAAAGAGGTTTGGGCCCTGAAATGTACCCAGAGTTTACAGAAGTTGACTTGTTGGATGTGTGGGAGACCTTTCAGTCCCAGGCCACCTGCAACAGTTGGTTTAGCAACAGTTTGCCAAGAGGTCCAGTGTGGTTGCTTATTCTGGCCAGACCAAAGAAACCTGTTAAAAGCCCTCTCCATCTGTAGTTGGGTGCTTTTCTTCATAGTGACCATTTGGAGTAAGTATGAAGGGAAAGTGGTCAGGATGCTCTTGAGAAGGGTGATCCTACCACCATTAGATAAAAAGGAGATGGTCCAAATTGCTAAGTTGTGAGTTAATCTTGGCTATGATATCATCAAATTGTATTTGTTTGGTTCTCGCCTATGGTGAGGAAAGCTCCAAGGTATTTCGGAGGAGGAGAAACACATTTGAAGCCGGTGTAGTTCAAGATCCAAAGGCTTGACTCGGGCTAGTTGTCAAGTTTGAGAAAATCAGCTGACACTTATCGCATTGAACACCATACCCGATTGTTGTTGAAAGGAATCCAAACATGTTTTAACCTTCTTAACAGACTGCTATGTGAGCACCGGAAAACAAGCATGATATCATCAGCATAAATCAAGTGGGTAATGGAGATGTTGGATCCGTGATGGAACCTTGCATAAGGTTTGTTCAAGCAACTCATGGTCAACCATCTTGGAGAAATAGTCCACCGCAAGGATGAAGATAGTGGGAGATAAGGGGTCACCTTGTCGTAAACCTCTAGTGGCTTTGAACTTGCCTCTAGCAGTAATCCATTAATTAAGATGGAATGTTCATTGGAGTGGAGCCACCTTGAGATAAAGTTACGTAAGTGGTGATTAAATCCTCTAAGCAATCAATACTTCAATGATAAAATCCCAATTTATAGTATCATATGCTTTTTGTATGTCAAGTTTATAAATCAGGTTGCCTCCCCTATGGACTTTGTTTAAATCCAAAAGGAGTTCTTGTGCAAGCACAGTAACATTATCGCTAATTAATCTGCCTTCGATAAAGTGCGTATTGATTCAGCCGATAATGTTATCCAAATGAGGTTGGAGTCTTCCCACCATGACTTTGCTGATTACTTTGCTAATCACGAAGTGAGGCTAATGGGTCTAAAGTGTTCCCATCTTTGCAAGGTAGAGCTTTTGGAATCGCACCATGCTAGAAGCACGTAAATAGCTAGGCAGGGATTGTCCTCGGAAGAAGCTTTGACGACAGAAGAACAACATCCTCCCCCACCGTATTCCACTCCTTCTTGTAGAAGTCGCAGATGTAACCATCCGGGCCTGCAGCTTTAGATGGGTCAATTGAATTTAGAGCCATCCAGATCTCCCGAGCCGAGGGTATGGCGAAGTGAGGTGTAGATTACCGGTGTATTGGTACTTCTCATGGAACATAGAATCATCAATAGGTTTCCGCACAAGGGGTTGTGATTGAGGAGCTTTTCAAAGTATGAGACAGCATCCAGCCCAATCTCATTATCATCAATGAGCATTCTCCCATCCGAGGACAAAATGGAGTGAATGGTGTTGCATTTTCTTCTATATTTGATACGAGCCCGATAAAATCGAGTATTTCCGTCCCCATGAAGGAAATGGTTAAATGCAACTTTTCGTTCGAGATACCGATCCAACTTCTCGAAGCAAGTAAGGAGATTCAACAGGCAGAGTAGAACATATCTTCGTGTTCAAGTCCAAACTTCAACAACGAACCTTCCACTTTAGACAATTTCCTCTCAGCTTCATTAACAGCAGCAGCAAAATCCCCAATAGAAGTCCAGCTCCATTTTCTAAGGGCTTTGCTTAAATTTTTCTGCAGTATACTTAGCTTAGTTAATGGATCAGGCTGGTCCTCACAAATCCAGTGATCCTTTACCACATTATGAAAACCCTCATAAGTGGACCAAACATTTAAATATCTGAAGGGAGGGGGAGTATTGGAGCAGCTAGGAGAGCTAATGGAGATGAGGAGGGGCCTGTGATCGGATCCGTAGAAGTTTAGATGAGTAACATATGTTTGAAGCCAACTTGTAAGCCAATCATTATTCACCAGGACCCCGTCAAGTCTCTCCTGCATTTTACCCCTCTTCCAAGTGAACTCGCATCCTCTAAAGCCAATGTCAAAGAGGTTGCAAGCAATGATATTATCATTGAACATAGTCATATCAGAAGCTTGGGAGGTCCGCTCCTTTCTTCTCACAGTAGACCCAATGTCGTTGAAATCACCTCCAACTAACCAAGGTGAATGCAACCGTAAACTCGATCTCATGAAGCCGGTCCCATAACAATTTTTTGTCACTCTATCATGCTACCACCATAGACAAAGGTCATGCAGTACCATGTCTCCCATTAATCTGAAAAGAAGAGTGAATAAATTGTCCGTTGTCAATGAGAACAATCCAGAAACCTCTTTTCTGCGTAAAACCCAAATTTTATTGTTGCAATTAAGCATAATGAGAGAATCCATGTAATTTGCCGATAATCTTCCGTGGACACTTGTGAACTAGTGGTTCCAAAATAGAAATGCACCAAAATTTATATTTTTTGTTAAGATACAAAAGCCTTTTGAAAGTTAGGGGATTAAGCAATACCCCTAATGTTCCAAATTAGGAAACTAATCATAGACTAGGTAAAGGGGTGAGGGAAGACCGAGATCTAGATCTAGATCTACCCCCGGTTAAAGAATTGCCAGCCAGCTCCCCTACGTAAAGAGGAGTACCCAGCCTTCGAACTTCGGAAAGAGCCTTTTTTTCTCGTTTCTTGGAGATCCGTGCGAGCCATTTGCCTTCCAAATCGATTGCATCCGATTAACTTCAACTCGAGTGGGGACCCGTGGGTCGGCTTAGTCGCTCGCTTGATGGAGTGGGTGTGATCATTCCGACTTCCAATTCCTCCTTTCTACACCAGCCGGTGGGACCGGCGAGTAGGTAGGAAGCCGCCGCTCCGGTGTGACCAAACATCCCGGAAATCGGCTATTCGGCCTAAAGAGCCTCCTTCCATCGCCTCCTACTGCAGCTCCAATGGGTTCTTTGGTGGAAATACAGGAGGCTAATCCTTCTTTGACAGAGGCTAGATAGGCCATTTTATCTTCTGATCAACTATTTCATAATTTGAAGACTGCCCCTTCTTCAGTGGAATTAAGGCAGCATCCTGATCCCACACCTCCTTCAAAACTTTCCTCCCCAACTCCCACCCTTATCACCACACTCACAGAACCCTTAACTTTTCACCACCATCTTTTCCCTCCCCCAATTGACAAGTTGCAGCCTGCCCTAGACTCAATGGAGGAGGAATGGGTTATTCACACAGCTAGAAAGAAGAAGAAAAACTTGACTGAAACTCAAAAGCTGGTTGAATCTTCTTCCTCCAAAGGCAGGGAGATTCCCCCCCAAACTAGAGGAAGAAATAGATTCAAATCTCAACATTCCACCTCCCCCTCCTAATGATAAATCTGCTTTGTTGGAAAATTAGGGGGGTGGCTAATTCTCCATCTCTAAAAAGACTCCTATTTCTCAATAAAAAACACTCTCCTTGGTGTATTGCCATTTTGGAACCTTTGGTTCATCAAAACCCTACCAAAATCCTAAAAAAATTTCCTGGTTTTTCTTACTATACTAACTCCAACAACAAAATTTAGGTCTTGTGTAGAAAGTAAGTTAAGTGGTGTACTCTTATTGATCACCCCCAATTTGTGCACTTTTCCCTCAATTTTGCAGGCCACACTATTTTTGCAACTTTTATTTATGCTGGTTGTAGAAAACAAGACAGAATTCTTCTCTGGGACCAAATTCATATGATCAGCCAATCTATGACTCTTCCTTGGGTAGTGGGAGGAGTTTCAACTGTATCACAAACCCTGTAGAAAAGAAGGGAGGCAGAACACATTTACTCAGTATTATGAATAAATTCAATGACAACATCCATAACTCTGGACTTTATGATTTGGGCTATAAAGGGCCCCATTTCACTTGGAAAAGAAACAAAACTTGGGTGAGACTGGATAGATTTTTGGTAAATGAACATTGGTATTCTCAGTTCCTACACACTTCAGCCTCTCATCTTTCCTTAAGTTGCTCTGACCACAGACCCCTCTTACTGTCCATCTCTGCACCCCCTTTCAACCCCTCCATTCCATCTTTCATATATCAAAATTTATGGTCCTCTCACCCCAACTTTGTTCATTTTATCAATTCTCAGTGGCAGGAAATTAATCATGTTTATCCTTGGAGTAAACTTGGACTGCTGCACCTGAAAAATTAGTAAGGTTCTCAAAAACTGGGGATGGAAAGAGTTTGGTAACATTTTCACTGCTGTGACTGAGGCTGAAAGGGAGGCCCATCATTTATAGATCCTTTGTCAGTCTGAGGAAGCTCTTGAAACTCAACTTTTAGCTGCTCAAGCCAATCTGCTCAACACTATTGAAATCCAGGACATCTATCTAAAACAGAAAGCTTCATTTAAGGGTTTTACAGAAGGGGACAAAAATACAAAATTTTTTCCATAATTACATCAATTATAGGTGGAAGTGTAACACCAATCATGGTATCAAAAATGAGAATGGAATCTGGCTCCATACCAATCAGGAAATCGTGTAAGTGGAACTATTTATTTTCAAAACCTTGTTAAGCAGCCTCTGATGGAAAGAACCCCTATTAACACCCCCTTGTTCCAAGAACACTTTCAATATACTAGTAACCTCTCCCTCACTCATCCCCCCACTGACCAGGAGATTTGGCAAGCTTTAAATTCTATAGATAGTTCTAAAACTGCTGGGCCAGATGGTTTTTCAGCAGATTTTTATAAGAAGGCATGGAATGCCATTAAAGATGATGTCACTAAGGCTATCACCAGTTTCTTCAATGGTAAAGATTTCCCCCTTTACTTTAGCTCATCCAACATTGTTTTGATCCAAAAAAGCAATAATCCTTCCAGTTGGAATCAATTTAGACCCATCAGCTTAACTTCAGTCATAAGTAAAATTATCAGCAAGGTATTAACTACCAGGCTTCAACCTCATCTCTGCAAACTGGTCAGTCTGAACCAATCAACCTTTGTTAAGGGAAGGTCAATTGCTGACAATGTCCTTCTGGCTCAAGAATTTTTACTGGACTTAAACAAAAAGTGTAGGGGAGGCAATCTAATTTATAAATTGGAAACAAAGAAGGCTTATGACACAATAAGTTGGGATTTCATTCTTCAGGTTTTGGCTGTCAGAAGTTTCACAAACAATTTTTGTACCCTGATCCATAGATGGCTCAACAACAATTCTCATTCCATTCTAATCAATGGGCCCAGCTGTCGGCGTATTTTTTTAGGTTTAATTTACATAAATAATTTGAAAAGTAATATTTGATTTTAAAAAAAAAAAATTTAAATTTGAAAATTTTAAGATATGAAATCAAACCGATCTCACATCCCGAATAGTTTATATAAACGAGCGCCGCACCACAAACCGTGTATCTATCCCGAAGAATAGACACACTACTTGATAATGGGGCTCGATTAGATAAACTAGAAAGGTTTCGTGACATCCGTTTGGTCCGCGAACCAATTTTATAAGCCGACAAGTTCCCCGCTTAATATAAATGAATTAAGCAGAGGTTTATATTACTCGGGTTCTTAAAGTTCCCTATAAGGGCAAGCCCCTATAGTTAATTACATCTTAAGTGACGGGAATCACCTAAGAAAACTCTCGATAATAATCAGTAGTTCTGCTCTCAAGAATTTCAAAGTTTAGGTTTTCAAGGGATCGAATTTTAGAATTTCAATAAGGGAATGGATCAAGTTTGGAACATTTTGTTTTGGGAATTCAAAGGAAGAAAGGTAGGAGAAATCACGCATTCGAAGTGAACTTCGGTAATTTCCCGACTATCCTATTGTTTGGCTTCGGATTTAGGAAAACCCTAATGTTTATTTAGTATTTTGATCTTGCCAATTTTAATTAGTTAGAACTTATATCCGTATGATAAAATCATACAAATAGCCTTCGAAGATGTGAGGGTTTATGTCGTATCTGACGACTACCTCGGAGTCCTAAGACCGATTAGGGCTTAATTTACATGACATAATCATGCAAATGCCTAACGAAGAGTCGAGGATTTATGTTGCACTAGGAAAGCTACCTCGAAGTCCTATGGCTTGGTTATTTAGTTCTAAGGAAAGTTTTGTCGAAGTAGATCTCGTGTTTTACTGATGACAATGGCCGTGCCGCCCACCATGCTCCGAGCTCCTTGTTGTTGCAGAGGTTTAGTTGTAGAAGGTGATAAATCAAGAGATGAGGGAAGTGTTTGGTTTTAGAGAAAGTCTTAATTTCCATGTGTCTTTAATGTTTTAATTAAAACAAGTTTTAAAGTCGATTAAACGAACCGATTAAGATCCCACGGCTCCATCATCCCGCACCGTTATCTTCATCGAATTCACTTAGTCCGGATGAATTTGCTAAACTCAACTAAATGAGTTCCGCACTTTCATTTAGACCGCGGGAAATCCCAGTTAGCAACACGCGGGTTACATCATCCGAGGTATTCCCGATCATTCAACGAGACGTTTTAATTTAGTTGTAGTTGTAGTTTTGTTGTTCGTTTCGTGATTAAATTTTGAGTTGTTTTATATTTTGAATGTTGTGGCGGTGAATTTTATCTTGTAGTGTCTTTTAATTTAGTTATGGGTTTCAGCTTTTGGTTTCTGTCCTAAAGGTGTAAGTTTTCATGCAACAGCTTGTTTATCATGCAAGAAAAGTAAGTGCGATGCGATTAAATAAGTTGCAATAAAGTAATTTGCAATAAAATAAAAGCGTACCCGGAGGGTCTTCCCGTCATTCCAAGCCGCACTTAAAACACGCTTAGAATATTTAAGCATTTAAAGTAAGTTCCTAGTAAAGCTAAGGGAAGGGTTATGGTTTTCTACCAAGTTCCTAATCCTATAGCTAGTCATTTCCTACGACGTCTAGGTTCTTGTATTTTAGTTTGAGGACGATTTTCTTCATCAAAGAACAACAAAGTTCAATTGTTCTTATAGATATCATATCATATTGAGGAAGTGCTTAAGACGAATCTTAAACATCTTTTCAATATTTCTAGGATTGTTTTAAGTCCAAATGAATTTAATTACACAAATGAATTAATCGTCCGAGAGTTTAAGTTTTGTTGTCTTGCTCAGTGAACTAGGACATTTGAATATCCTATGAGTGAAGTAACACTTCATTTAACACTCTTTTTAAGAGTTATGACATCACGAGCTTTCGAGGGCAAATGGATGTTCAAGTGAGTTGTGATCTAATTTTAGTTAATGGATTTAGGTTTGGAATAGTTGTTCAAGTTGTTTTAGATTTATTTTGAATTCTTCACGTCTTAGGTGATGTCTTTTAATTCAATTAAATTTAACTTTGATTTAATTTAATTTAATTTAGTTTAGTTTTAATTTTAATTTAATTCTGATTTAATCTAATTTAGTTTAACTTGATGTGAATTAATTTAATTTAATTTAACTTGATTTAATTTAATTTGTTTTAATTTAATTTAATTTAATTTGTTTTAATTTAATTTAATTTAATTTATTTTAATTTAATTTAATTTAATTTAATGTTTTATATTTTTTTTAAATTTAATTTAATTTAATTTAATTTAATTTAACTTATTTATTTAACTTAACTTAATTTAATTTAATTATTTAATTTAATTTAATTTTTTTATTCAATTTAGTTTAATTTAGTTTTATTATTATATATATTTTTTTTATTTAATTTAATTCAATTTAATTTTTTTTAATTTAATTTTATTTTTAATTTTAATTTTAATTGAAACTTTAAAAAGAGTTTAATAATTTACCTTTAATTCAATTTAAATGATTAAATCTTTTAACATTTTAAGACTTAAATTTGAATTACCTTTTTAATTAAGAATTAAATATTATTGAGATGATTAATTTAGGGATCCTTAGATTAAAGAATAAATCTCTTCCTAATAATATCCCTATTTTAATAATTCCAATTTTATTATTCTTCCAAATTTAATCAATTATTTAATTAAAGTTTATTTCAATTATTTTAAATTGTTTAGTAGGTTTCTACCCTTTAATTATTTAAGTTTCAATTATCCAAATCAGATTAAAATCAAATATTTTACTCTTTCATTTTATTAAGCCTAAAGTTTTAATTAAAGGTTAAAATTTTAATTACCATTTTGCCCTTCAAGCTTAATAATTCCATAACTCATTAAATTGAGCTCAAATGAATTTGAAATTTTTATGTGACTTCACTCATATGTCAATGAGGACATTAGAGGAGAAAATGTGATTTTTCTGTATTTAATTTATTTATGTAATTATTTTTGGTGGAAAATAAGGATTTCCAAGGAAAATTTAATAATATGACCAAGGGAAAGTTTCTGTCCTTAAGAAAATTATGGGACATTCCTAATGACCAGAGGACCACTTGGACCAATTTTGGTGATTTTTTGAATTATATTCTTTTTATTATAATTATTTTGAGTTTTGTAGTATTAATTAATTTAAAAATAAAATACAGGTTGAAAAATGAATTTAATATTTTTCAAAAATCTCTCTGATATCAAGGAAATCAAAGAATCAATTTTTACAATTTTCTGATTTTTCTTTGATTTATTAGAATTATTTTGGTGGAAATGCTAGAAAATACATTTTTTTTTTAATTTTAAAATTACCCTAGGGCTTTAAAATTTAATAACTCATCATAGAGACCTAGGAAAAATATGGGATTTGTTCCTAAGTGATTAGAATTCAAAATGTGACATTTTGGTGAATTTTATTATTTTTGTGATTTTTATTATTTTTTTAATTATTAAAATATTAAAATAATACAAAAATCAACTTTTTTAGAAAATTGAAATTTTAATTTTCTTAAATTCCCCTAATATCAGAGAGGCTCCAAAACCAATTTGGTGAATTTTTGAAAGGTATTTTGAAAGTTATGAATTTTTAAAGTTTAAAATGACTAAATGGCTTAATCAACCCATTTAGTAAGGCTAACCAAGTCCAATTGACTTCAAACTTTTGTGGTGGTTTCCTCTGATCCTAAAGGTCAGTGGAGAATTGATTTCAAGTCAATTTGATGTATAGTTAGCTCTAATTAATTAGGGGTCTATTTTGGGTGTTTAAGCCAATTAGGGTTGTTTTAAGTGAATTAACTCAAGTCCTATTTTTCCTAGGGTTCTCTGGTCTTAAGGAACATCACCAAATTTTCCTAGAATTTATTTCACAACATGCTAATTTTTGGAATTAAAATACTCAAAACAACCACATGCATTTGAAAAATCAATAACTTTTCACAGAGATGGCCTCTGACCTTGGAAAATTCAGGGAATGTTCCCAAGTTCAGAGGCTTCAAAAGCCCTATGGTCTCATGCCATGGTGAATTGTATGAATGCATGGAGAATTAAAACAATGCAGGGAGTAAATAATTAATTAAAAATAAAGTACTGGGCAAAATTAATTAATTTCTTTTCCACATTATTCTCCTCTGTTCACTGAGCAAGAGGGTATTTTTATTTTATTTTTGTGATTTTTCTACACAAAGATATGGATTTTTGAAGTTCTGGTATTTAAATAAATCAAAAAAAATCTCTAATTTTCTACTTATCCACGCGGCGCCGTGTCAACCTCGGCAGCTCCGAAGGGGTACGTGTCGCGCTGTGATTGGGCGCCGCCATCTTAGTCAGCCGTCCTGGGACCCGCGGTTCACGTATCATTCCCTGGTCCGGCGCAATCTGAACCGTCCGCTCGATACACGCGCGATCCAACGCTCCTGCTCATCGTCTACGACTGGTGTGCACTCGTGACCGTCAACTTTCTAACCCTAATTTCTCACTCGATTCTCAACGGATTTTTGTGTTCTTATGCTCTATGGATTTGTCTTGAAGAGACGAATACATCCATACGGTAAACATGCATCGAAATTTATTCAAATGAAATGGAGAATCTCCGTAAGCTCGGGAAGAAGAATGAGTTCATACCTTTGCTCGGAGAAGTGAAGCTTCGATCTAAGAGTTGTGTCACCTTCGATCGGGTCCAAGTAAGCTCCGCATGAAGTCCCTCGGCCCGGTGAATTGTCTAGCTATGAAAGTGACCACGACCGATCACAAAGCTTGGAGGCCGGAGCAACCGGGTGGCCCGGAGATGGGGCTTTCGGTGGGAAACTTCTCCTCTTGGTCCAGTGAAGGTGTAGGACCAATCAATTTGGGATTGGCTCACCGTGAAGAAGTGTCCCGGTTTTCGGGATAAAGTTCGAGCTCAAAATCGAGCTCAGCTCGGAGGGAATCGGGGCCGGAATTCAGTGGGGATCAAGTGCTCTATGTGTGGAGAGTGATCCGGAATGATTTTGGCAGCAGTTTCCTTAAGGTTAGGTTCAAGCACCTCCTTTGGCCGAGAGGGTGAGGGGTTTAAATAGGCATGGCTCGGAGGCTCTCCCGTGGGGAGTCGAGGGATGGGATCAGCCGCTTCGGCATGTGAAGAACAGCCCATGGTGGCCATTTGGAGTGAGGCGGCTCGAGCAAGGTAGAATTCCAAAGCTCGGCCTCTCCCAAGGTTTCGGGCATGGTGTTTTCCGGCGACCGGGTGGCCGGCCGGCCGGCATGGGTCACCCTCAAGGTCAGTGGTCGTGGTCGGAGCTTGGTGCAAGCAATCGGCAATTGCCATGTGTAAAGGTGTTGGATTAGAATGGAATGGGGATAAGGTCACTTTGGCTTGGTTTGGGTCAACCCACCATTTTGGGCTTGGTGCACCCTTCCAAGCTCTGATTTTGAGCTGAGGGAATCAGTTGGGTCAGCCAAGAGAGGATGGTGCGGTCTCTATCCAAATAGTTTAAGTTAATTTTGGGTTATAGTGTTGCATTAAAGAGGTTAAAATGGCTTAAGTAAGACTTAGGAAAGGACTCCCTCCACTTGCCATTAATGGCTTCGGTGACAAGTCAAACCCCCATGGCTTCATGTGGCTTGTCTATGGCTTCGTATTTGGCTTGGAAAAAGGTTGTCTTATTTCATGAAAAAGGGTTTTAGAAATATTTGGCATTTAGGGGGTAATTTGACATGTGGCTTGATTTGGAATGGTTTAATTGATGATTTTGAAACTTAGGGGTGATTTTGATCAAATGGATAATGAGGGGAAGTGTCATGTGGGCTTTAGGATGATTTGGGCTTTTGAATTTTCAAGGAAATGGGCTTTTAGGAGGGTTTAAGGGAAGTGGGCTTTTAAGTTTAAGAATGTGTTCATGGATGAGAATTTTTGTAAAAGGTTGGGCCAAATAATTGTTGGTTTTGGTTTAGGGATGTTTCATGAGTAATTTGAAATAGATTTAAGGTGGTTTGGGCTCAATTGGGTTGAATTTGGGTTTATTTGGTAAATGGGCCAATGTAGGTCAAATTGGGCTAACTTGGGCCAATGTTGGGCTATGGTTGAAATTGATGTAAAATAAATGTTGGGAAATGTTTATGGGAGTGTTTCAAAGAGGTTTTGGCTTTGGTTGGGTTTTGATTTTGGGGTTTGGGTCTATTCGGGTTAGGTTTGGGTTTAGGCCAAAATTGGGCTTTTTGATTTTGGGTTGAATTTGAGTGGGGTTTGGGTCAAAATCTTGGGCAAATCATGTTAGTTTTTTGTTTATGGGGATGTTAAGGAAGGTTTAGAAAAGATTTGGGGTTAATTGGAGTTGAATTGGGTGAGTTTGGGCTAAGTTTGGGTCATGGGTCCAAATCGGGCTTTAAGGCCAAAAGTGAAATTGGATCCCAATGCCAATCAAATTGGGCTTGGATTTGGTCTAGATTGGTGTTGGGGATGTTGAATTGAAGTTTAGAATTGAATTGGACCAGAATTTGGGTCAATTGGGTAGGTTTAGTTTGACATTGGGTTTACTTTGGGTTAAAATGGGTCAAATTGGGGGTTTTGATAAAAGTGGGGTAAATTGACAAAATTGGCCCATGGTGTAGTTGGACAAAATGAAATTGGGAATATTTGGGATTTTTTGGAATTTTCTGGGAATTTTCTGAATTTTTGGATTTTTCGGCTAAGAGGGGTATTTTGGGTATTTGGAGGGTATTGGGAGGTATTTTTGGAATTTTGGTATTTTTGGGTATGGATGATCAATTTGATTGGTGAGGACATGTTTAGGAATGATTTTGGAGAATTTTGGGTAGTTTAGGTGATTTTGCAAATTTTGGAGGGTTTCAAGGGTATTGGGTAGGGTAAAGTGTGTAGGGTTCCGGGGTCAAAAATCGAAAATTTGGAAAATTGAAGATTGGGTGAATGTAAGTGAAATGAAATCATTTTGGTTGAGCCATGAAGCCATATCAAGTCCACATGAGCCATGAAGGGACTCATTTGAGGCATCCACTATGTTGTTCCTAACCCTCTGAGCCAAGGGCTTAGGGGTTAAGGACCATCCATGTGAACCACCTCGCATGAGTCGGAGGTCAAATTGGGTATGGGTGTGTTTTTAGGAGGTGTGTGAAAGTGTAGTGTATAGGTGTAGTGTGTGTGTAAGTCAGCCCCTTCACCGCACCGAAGCCACCTGTGGCGGTCCTAAGGCCAAAGAGTCCTATAGGAACTCATCTTTTAAACTTCCACATTTGATCTCAACCCTCTAGGTGATTAGGGGTCTACAATCAAGTATTTGGAGTTAGCAGGGAGTTAAGAAGTGGTTTGAATTTCTAAGTGGTGGGTCACAATTCTAATCCTCTAGGATAGTCAAAGGAAAAGCCTAAGGCTAGATCCTAAGTACTAAAGAGAAGAAGAGAATACCTCATCAAAAATGAGGTCAACACCAGCTGGGGCCCTTTTGTGGCCACTAGAGGTCACAAGCAAGGGGATCCTCTCTCCCCTACCCTCTTTATTTTGGTCATGGATTATTTCTCTTTGATGTTGAACAACCTACCATGCTCCAACAATACCAGCAGTTATCATCATAAATCTAACATCCTTCTTACTCACTTAATCTATGCAGATGATGTCATGGTTTTTTTCCAATGCTTCAAAAAATGTTGTCAAACTCATCCATAACTGCCTCCAAAAGTTCCAAGATCATTCTGGATTATCTTTCAATACTTCCAAATGTCATGTTCTCTTCCCCCAGCAGCTCAGTGAGGAGCTGAAGAATTGGATACTGAACTATATTGGTTTCTCTACTACTCATCTGCCTTTGAAGTACCTGGGTGTGCAATTAACTGTAGGGAGAGAAAAGCAAAACCATTATGATGAAATTCTGAACAAGATCAGTAGCTATCTCTCCAACTAGACCCATCTATACCTGTCATCAGGTGGAAGGCTAACCTTACTTAAAAGCATTCTCACCACCCTACCCTCCTATGTGATGCAAATGACCACCATGAAGAAGAGTACCTAGGCATAATTTGAAAGAGTTTTTAATCATTTTCTCTGGTCAGGTCAAAGAAAGAAAATACATTGAGCTTCCTGGACTAAATTGGCTAAACTTGTGTGGGCAGGTGGCTTGGGATTCAAAGGGATTAACCAATTTATCCAAGTGAATATCTACAAACTTTGGATCAAGTTCAGAACCCAGGAATCACTTTGGGCTAAATTTCTTGATGGCAAATGCTGTAAATACTCTCATCCCTCCCTGGTAACCAGCAAACTGGGGAATTCTAAGCTTTGGAGAGCCATGTTAAAAAACAGACAGCAGGTTGAGAAGCTTTATATTTGGAACCTTGGCAATGGGGAGCTCAACTTCTGGTTAGACCATTGGTGTCCCCAAGACTGGTTACAACCTTGTACCACTCACATCAACCTGAATCTCCAGGTAGCTAATTGCTGGGCTGGAGACAATTGGTCATTACCATTACTTCACACTATCCTGTAGGAACCTTCAGCAAGGAGAATTACTTCTATTAATTTTAATAGAACCACCCCGACTCAATTGTTTTAAAGGCTCTAAAACATCAAAACCTCTCTAAAGCTATCTACGCTCATATCTTCCAATAGGAATCTGTCCCCTGGGGAGATTCAATTTGGCACAAGCATCTTTCCCCATCAATGAACTTTTTCTGCTGGAGATTCTTCATGAAATTCCTACCCACTGATGATATACTGAAAATGAAAGGATTCAGAGGCCCATCCTACTGCAATCTCTGTCATAAGGAAGAAGAATCTATCACACACCTATTTTTTGCTTGCACCTTCTCCCAACAGGTCTGGATCAACTTGGTAGAGAAGCTGACTATCAACACTCTACAACTCCACTGGAATGATCTGAGCACTTGTTGGACTTATTGGCATAAGCTGGGAGCTGGGGCCCTTCCTATGCTTACTGCTTGGTTCATTTGGATGGCTAGAAACAAAGCCATCTTTAAGGGTCAGTCCCCTATAGATAAGGAAGTGACCGGAAACTGCCTGTCTTACATTCATAAACTGATCCAAGTTAAGAAGCTCCCCAAAATATGTTCCTCCACCCCACTACAAACTATTAAGCCCCCCAAAATTATTCAAGTTTTCTGGTATCCCCCTAGCCAAAATTTCATCAAAGTGAATACTAATGGTAGCTTTTTTAAGGGCACTGCTGGCATGGGGGGACTGTTCAAAAATTTTAAAGGGGACTGCCTGATGTTCTTCCACACTCCTCTTATAGCTGTGGACTCTTTGGAAGCTAAATTAATTGCAGTCTTTTGGGCCATTAATCTGGCTCTGAAATTCCAGTGGAACAAGCTAAGAGTGGAAGGAGATTCTCTGGAAATGGTACAAATGCTCCAATTTAACTGTTCTTCCAATTGGCACCATTTACAGTGGATACAAAAGATTAAGCTCATGAGTAATCAATTGGAGGTGAAGTTTCAATTTATATTTAGGGTCCGTTTGGGGCAGCTTATTTAAAGCGGTGGCGTTTTGAAAACACACCTGACCTGTTTGGGTAAACTGCGTTTTGGCAGCTTATGCGTTTTCAAAACTCAAGAAACATATTTTTTACACTGTACCTATCTATGTGCGGTGACAGCTTTCTGGCTGCGGTCTAGCTTTTTCAAAAAATAAAATTTTGTAATAGCCACCGCTCCTAATTTATCAGTAGATTATTAATAAACTGCAACTGCCCCAAATAGACCCTTAGAGAAGGGAACAAACCTGTGTTGACCTCATTTTTTGTGAGGTCTGATCTCTCTCCTTAGTACTTAGGATCTAGCCATAGGGCTTCTCCTTGACTATCTTAAAGGACTAGAAATGGGACCCACCACTTAGAAATCAAAACACTTCTTGACTCCCTTCAAACCCTACATGTTTGATTGTAAACCCCCAGGCCACTTGGAGGGTTAAGACCAATATGTGGAGGTTTAAAGGATGAGTTCCTATAGGACTCTTTGGCCTTAGGAGTACCCTGGGTGGCCTGATCTGGTGAGGGTAAGCTTGCACACACCACACTCCCACACACACATTCCAAACCCTAAAACTACCTTTAACCAATTTGACTCCCTGACTCATGTAGGTAGCTCAGATGGATGGACCTTGACCCCTAGGCCCCTGGCTAAGAGGGTTAGGAACAACATATTGAGTGCCTAAAATGAGTCCTCTCATGGCTTTTGTGAGCTTAACATGGCTTCATGGCTCAACAAAAATGATTTCATTTCACTCACACTTGATCAATCTTCACTTTTCCAAAATTTCAATTTTTGACCCCGGGGGCCCCTAAACCCACCAAACCTACCAAATGCCCTTGAAATTGCCTAAAATTTGTAAAAATGCCTAAATTACCCAAAATTTTTCAAAACCAATCTTAAACATTTCCCCCCACTCAAATTGATCATCCATGACCAAATATACCAAAATTTCCAAAAATACCTCCCAATACCCTCCAAATACCCAAAATACCCTTTTAACCCAAAAATTCCAAAAATTCCAAAAATTCTTAGAAAATTCCAGAAAATCCCAAATATTTCCAATTTCATTTTGCTCCAATACACCATAAGCCAATTTTGTCAATTTAACCCACTTTTATCAAAACCCCCAATTTGACCTATTTTTAACCTAAGTGGACCCAATGTCCCACCAAACCACTCCAATTGATCTCAATTTTGACCAATTCAATTCTAAACATCAATTCAATATCCCCAATACCAATTTAGACCAAATCCAAGCCCAATTTGATGAACATTTGGATCTAATTTCAATTTGAAGCTTAAAGCCCAATTTTGGCCCATGACCTAAACCTAGCCCAAACCAACCCAACTCAACCCCAATTGGCCCCAAATAGTTTTTAAAACCTTCCTAACATCCCCACAAACAAAACACTAATTTTATTTGCCCCAAATTTGAAACCAAACTCCACCCAAACTTAACCCAAAACCAAAATCCCCTAAATTGGCCTAAACCCAAACCCAACCCAAATAGGCCCAAATCCCTAAATCAAAGCCCAACCAAAGTTGAAAACTCTTTGTCACACCCCCATAAACATTTTTCAATATCAATTTTACATCAAACCCAACATTAACCCAACTTTAGCCTAAGTTAGCCCAATTTGGCCCATTTTGACCCCATTACTAAAAAGGCCCAAATTGAACCCATTTCAACTCCAAATGACACCAAACCTTTTTCAAATTACTCATGATACATCCATAAACTAAACCCAACATTTATTTGACATGGTCCTTCACAATACTTTCATCCAAAAGCCCATTTTTTAAAATCTGAAAGCCCACTTTCCTAAAGACTTTAAAAGCCCATTTTCATCAAGTGTAAAAGGCCCAAAACTTATTCTAAAGCCCATGTGAAATTCCCATCATCATCCTTTTAATTGAAACATCCCTAAGTCCTAAATCAATAATCAAATAATTCCAAATCAAGGCTCATGCCAATTTCCCCTAAATCCATCAAAAATCCCAAAATCCATTTTCATGAAATTGAGCCAAGCCATGGGCAAGCCATAGGCTAGCCATGAAGCCATCCTTAAGCCCCATGCAGGCCATGTGAGTGGTGTTCATGTGACCATACCATATTGGGCAAAAGGAGGGAGTCTTTTAATGATTCCCTTAAGAGTGATTAAACCTCTTCATGCTTCCCCTAAACCATGCTTAAAAGTAAATATGCTTAGATGGTGACTTCTCCCCACTAAGCTAGCTGACTTACCTGACCCCCCACAGCACCCAAAGCCCCTTGGTGGGTGCACCAAACCCAAATCCATGACTTGGACACATTTGAACCCAAAATAGCTCTCTCCCCATACCACTTAAAACAATTACTTTACACTTGGCTAACCCCCATTGTTTACACAAAACTCAACCCCTGACTTCACTGAGCCAGATGGTGACTCATGCCTGGCCGGACCACCCCCCCTGGGTTGCCGGAAAACACCATGGTCGAGAGGTTTATTTGGATTCAAAAATTCAAATTCACCTGGCTGAGCTGTCCCAACTCAATTAAACTCCATGGCTGTTCTTCCCTTGCATAGAGCAGCTGATCCCAAGCCCTAACCCCCCTGGGAGGCCCTCCAGTCAACTCTATTTAAACTCCACCCCCTCTCGGCCAAACAAGGTGATGGACCAGAGCTTAACAAAACTCTGCCAAAATTGCTCCAGAACCTTCTCCTAACCCAGAGCAATAGATTCCCAGTGTCCCTTTGCCTTAATCCCCATTAACAGAGCTCAATTTCTCAGTCAAAAATCCACCCAAAAACCAGGACAACTCGAAACCTCCACCAAAATCAAATTAAACTCACCCACACCTGCACAAGACCTAGAGAAGAAGTTCCCCAGTGAAAGCCCCCTCACCAGGCCAGCCATCCTCTCTATCGGCCAAGCTTTGAAATCGGCCTTGGTCACTTTCATACCTAAGCAACTTACCAGAGCTAGAGACTTCATCTGGAGCTTCCTGGGGTGCAATCGAAGGTGCCACAACTCTCTGATTGAAGCTTCACTTCTCAGAGCCAAGGTATGGACCCCTTCTTCCTCCCGAGCTTCCAGTGATTCTCTATTTTGCTTGGCTTAATTTCATAGCATATAAACCGTATGGATGTGTTTGTCTCCTCAAGACGAATCCATAGAGCATAAGAACACGAAAATCCATTGAGAAATGAGAGAGAACTTAGGGTTTGAGTGTGGACGGCTCTCGGGACACACCAGTCGGAGACGATGATCGGTCGCCGTTGGATCGAGCGTGTATCGAATGGACGGTGCATATCGCGTCGGACGAGTGAAAGGGACATAAACGGCGGGCCCCCGGAGCACTGAGTCGGATGGCGGCATCAAATAGGGAGGCGACGAGAGGGCTTTCGGAGCTGCGGAGGATGAGTCGGCGCCACGTGGATAAGTAGATAAATAGGCTATTTTCTATTTATTTAAATACCCAGTAATTGAAAAAATCCATAACTTTGCATAGAAAAATCATAAAAATAAACTAAAAATATCTTCTTGCTCAGTGAACAGAGGAGAATAATGTGGAAAAAGAATTATGTTAATTTGATGGTATTTTATTTTTAATTAATTATTTACTATTTTCAGTATTTTAATTCTCCATGCATGCACACAATTCACCATGGCATGAGACCATAGGGCTTTTGTAGCCTCTGTTCTTGGGGATATTCCCTGAATTTTCCAAGGCCAGAGGCCATCTCTATGGTAAGTTATTGATTTTCCAAATTTTTGTGCCTGTTTTGATATTTTAATTCCAGTAATTAGCATGTTACTTAGAAAATTCCGGGAAAATTTGGGGAAGTATCTTAGGACCAGAGGACCCTAGGAAAATTATGGTTTGAGTTAATTCATTAAGAATAATCCTAATTGGCCTAAACACTCAAAACTGAATTTTAATAAATTTGGGTTAACCAACATCAAAATCACTTGAAAACAATTCTCCACTGATCTTTAGGGTCAGAGGATTCTCACATAAAAATTTGAAACCAATTAGAGGTGATTAGCCCCACTAAATGGACTAATTAAGTTATATGACCAAAATTAAACTTTAAAAATTCATAACTCTAAAAATAGATTTCAAAAATTCACCAAAATGGTTTTGGGGCTTCTCTGATATTAGGGGAATCTAAAAAAATTAAAATTTGAATTTTCTAAAAATCTTCTTTTTTCATGATATTTTAATATTTTAATAATTAAAAATAATAATAATAATCACAAAAATATTAAAAATCATTAAAATGTCATATTTTACCTCTTAATCACTTAGGAACAAACTAAATATTTTTCTCAAGGCTCTAGATAAGATATTGAATTTTAAAGGCTTAAAACATTTTTTTAGTATTAAAAAATGAATTTCCCTACATTTTCACTAAATTAATTCTAATAAATCAAAGAAAAATCAGAAAAATATAAAATTTGTTTTTCTAAACTCCTTGAGGTCAGAGATTTATGAAAAATATAAAACTCAATTTCAACTTTAATTTTATTTTATAATTAATTAACACTCCAAAACTTAAAATAATTATAATAAATAAAATATAATTTGAAAAATCACCAAAATTGGTCCAAATGATCCTCTGGTTAATAGGAACATCCCATAATTTTTCTAAGGATAGAAACCTTACCTTGGTCATGTTGTTGAATTTCTATAAAAAATCCCTATTTTTCATTTAGATAATTATATAAATTAAATTAAATTCAGAAAAATCACATTTTCTCCACTAGTGTCTGAATTGACATGTGAGTGAAGTGACATAAAAATTTCAAGCTCATTTGAGCTCAATTTGATGAGTTATGAAATAATTAGGCTTAAAAGGGCATAATAGTAATTAAGAATTTTAACCCCTAATTAAAACTTTAGGTTTAATCAAAATGGAGGGTAAAATATTTGATCTTAATTTTCTCTTAGATGATTGAAATTTTGGGAAATTAAAGGGTAGGAACCCATTGATCATTTCTAATAATCAAAGAGAAAAATGAAACCTTAATTAATTAAATAATTTAAATTTTGGAAGATTAATTGAAATTTGAATTATTAAAATAGGGAGTATAACTTAGGGAGACTATAACCTTCTAATTTAAGATCCTTAAATAAATCACTTTAATAATATTCAACTCTTAAACAAATTCAAAAATGATAATTGAAATTAATAATTAAATAATTAAAAGCAAAATAAACCTTAATTAAATTAAAAGCTTAAAACATTAAGTGATTTGATAATCAAATTGAAATAAATTTAAAACATTAAGATTAATTTGAAATCACTTGAAAGCAAATCTAAAACAAACTTGAAACATCAAAATCAACCTTAAAAATAATTCATAATTAAAAATCAAACCAATTAAAAAATTAACCTAAAATATTTCAATTAAATTAAAATTAAATTATTAAAATCTAAATTGAATAATCTAAACACCTCTTTCAACCTAAATTAATCTAATACATTGAGATCATTCAAAATGGATAGAATTAATTAAATTAAAACAACTTGAACACTATTCCAAACTTAAAATTATTAAAATTTCATAACTAAATTAAACCACTTTAAATCATCAATCCCAATTTTAAATCATTAAAATCTTTAATAAACTGATTTGCCCCTAAAAGCTTTTGTTATCATAACTCTTAAACGGAGCATCACGTGAAATGTCACTTTACTCATAGGATAATCAAACATCCTAATTCTCTGAGCAAGAGGCAAAATTTAATTGAATTCTTGGATGATTAATTCACCAGTACAATAAAATTCATTTGGACTCAAAATAATCTCAGAAGTATTGAAAAGATGTTTAGGACTTGTCCTAAACACTTCCTCAATATGATGGGATGTTTTAGAAGAACAATCAAACTTAATTATTGTTTGATGAAGAAAATCATCCTTAAAGAAACAAAAGGGCCTAGAAATCATAGGAATTGACTAGCTATAGGATTAGGATATTGGTAGACAACCAGAACCTTTCCTTAGCTTTACCTAGGTACTTGCTGCAAACATATAAATGCCTTGACATATGCTTTAAGTGTAGTTCAGAATGACGGGAAGACCCTCCAGGTACGCTTTTATTTTATTGCAAGTTTTTTACATGTACTGCGCTTCACTTTTCTTGCATGTTAAACAAGATTGTTGCATGAAAACTGAAACCTTTTAGGATAGCCACAAAACTGAAACCCAAAACTAAAATTAAAAGTCACAACAAGATAAATTCCACCACCACAATATTTCAAAATATAAAATAACTCAAAATTTAATCACAAACAGAACAACAAAACTACAATTGCAATTAAATTAAAACGTCTTGTTGGATGATCGGGAATACCTCGGATGATGTAACCTACGTGTTGCTAACGGGATTTCCCACGGTCTAAATGAAAGTGTGGTTCAGTCGAGTTTAGCAAATTCATCTGGACTAAGTGAATCTGATAAAAATAACGGTGTCGCAATGATGGAACCATGGGATCTTAACCGGTGTTGTTATAATCAACTTTAAGATTCCCCTAATAAAAAATTAAAGACATTTGGATTTTAAAACTTTTCTAAACCAAAACACTTCTCTCGTCTCCTGATTTTCACTTTCTAAAACTAAACATTTGCAACAATGACAAGGAGCTTGGAGCACGGTGGGCAGCACGACCATCTTCTTCAGCAAAACGCGGGTCTACTTCAGCAAAACCATTCTTAGAATTAAATAACCAAGCCATAGGATTTCGAGGTAGTTTGTCTAGTGCAACATAAATCCTCAACTTTTTCGTTAGGCACTTACATAATCATTTTATGCAAATTAAGTCCTAACCGGTCTTAGGATTTCGAGGTAGTTGTTTGGTACATCTTCGAGGCAACTTGTGTGATTATATCACACAAATATAAGTCCTAATTAACTAAAATTGGCAGAATTACAACATTAAGTAAATTCTCGAATTGAAGCCAAACAATAGGGTAGTTTGGGAAGTTGCCAAGATTCTTTTTGGATCCTTAGCTTCTCCTACTTCTCTTCCTCTGGACTCTTAAAATAAACTGTTCCAAATTCGAGCAAATCCCTTTTGAAATTTCCAAAATCCAATCCTTTGAAAACCTTAAACTTTGAAATTCTTGAGAGCAAAACCACTGATCATTATCGAGAGTTTTCTTAAATGATTCCCGTCATTTAAGATGTAATTAACTATAGGGGCTTGCCCTTATAGGGAACTTTAAGAACCCGAGTAATATAAACCCCGCTTAATTTCTTTATATTAAGCAGGGGAACTTGTCGGCTTATAAAATTGGTTCGCAGACCAAACGGATGTCACAAATCTTCTAGTTTATTTAATCAAACCCCATCATCAAGCAGTGTGTCTATTCTTCGGGATAGATACACGGCTTGTGGTGTGGTGCTCGGTTATATAAACTATTTGGGATGTGAGATCGGTTTGATTTCATATCTTAAAATTTTCAAACTTAAAATTATTTTCAAAAAATCAAATGCTTCTTTCTAAATTTATATCTATATCTAAATTAAATTTAAAATCTAAAATTCGCCGACAATTTCTGTTAGGCGACCCCTTTTCAAAATACAACACACAAACCTAAAAATAAGCCGTACAACCTGCCAATTGGCTTGCAAGAAAAGGAGCCCTCTCATCCAATGTGGAGCTGTCAACCTCTCCCCCTGAATAGCTAAAGATTTTATTGGCTGGTGATCTCCTTGCTGCCCCTCACCTTATACTACAGTCCAAATGATCTGTTGGGGTTTTGTCTATGCTATTTGAGTTAGATAGTCAGTCCAGTATACTTATATATATACTTTAGTAGATATATAATTATACTTTTTGGTAGCATTAGCTTTTCTCTTTTATTTTTGGGTGGAGTTGTAATTGGAAGAGTACCCTCTGGATTTTGCAGGGGTCCTCTTTCCTTTGCTTTTTGTACTCCTTGCTGTTTTAACATGTAGGGAGCTTTTTTTGCTCCTTTTTTAAATAAATAAATATATATATATATATATATATAGCGAAAAACAAAATTCATTCAAGTTGAAAAGTTAAGTACATCTTAGAAAGGGGAGTTTTATAGAGTCCCCCAAAAGTAAAAGCCTTAAAGGCTCAGAAGGAGTAACAAAAAAAACTAAATTGCTAGTTGAGGCAGTAGTTTTTGCCAACCAGTTAGCAGGTTGGTTACCTTCTCTATAAGTATGAGGCCATTTGATTTGGAGAAAACCAGAAGTAGAAGGAATGGTTCTGAATAGGTAAACCAATTTCCAACGAGGGGGAGAGGTTCCTTGCATAATATTGATAACCTGCTGAGAATCAGATTCAACACAAACATAATGAAAATTGAATGTAGCTACTTCTCTTTTAGTTGAGTTAAGTAATGCAGAATTTTTATTGATGTAGCTACAGCAATTCACCACAATAGAATATATCAAGCAATTTTTACCTTTATATTTAGCCTGGTTTCTAGCCATCCAGATAAACCAGCTGATAATTAAGGGAATAAAGAATCCATTCTGCTCCCTCCAATCATCCCAGCAAGCTTCGAATGATTGCCAATAGTGTCTGTGTTGTGAGAGCTTCAGTTTTTTTAGAACATCAGTCAACACCTGTTTAGTCAAAGAGAAATGAAGGAACAGATGAGAGTAAGTTTCCTCATGTGAATGGCAAAGCCTGCATCTACAAGCAGTCCTTAAGCCTTTTAAATTCAGTATATCATCCAGAGGAAAAAATTTATGAAATAATCTCCAACAAAAGAAGGACATTGAGGGAGACAAATTCTTGTGCCAAATCTTGTCACCCTAGTTAGTGTCAAGACAATGAGTAAAGGATTTATGTATAAAACTGTTTGGAGATTGATTAGTGAATGCTTTAGCAAAAGTTTATCAGGTCTAGTGGCATCAATGGGGATGGTTATCATGTTTTGCACTGTATCCTCATCAAGCAACCCTCTCAAAGAATTCACATCCACTGACCCTGAACCCAGAAATCTAAGACAGTGAGATGAGGCTTATCATCATTAAGAAAAGAAATGGGACCATCAGGCAACCAGTTATCCAATTAGAAGTGAATATTACCAGCCCCAACCTCCCAGCAGAAGAACTGATTAGCAGACTCTCTAACCTTCAGCAAATTTTTCCAGTGTTTAGAGTCACCCATTTTAGAGTGAACAACATTAGGATGTAACTTCTTACAGTATTTCTCTTTTAAATATTTAGCCCACTTAGTATCTTGTTGTCTAAATTTTATCCACTGTTTGCAATGATATAGATGACTCATCTGCTGAAAGCTTTTGAAGCCCAAACCTCTAGCTTTATTAGGTTTACACACTTTATTCCACATTGTCCAATGAGGTTGTTTGTACTGACCATCCTAAAGAAATTTATTAAAGATGGTTTCTAGCATTTTTTGAGTACACCTTTTCATGCTCACCATTTGCATTGTATAGAGAGGGAAGGTAGATAAGATACTCTTCAGCAAAGTCAATCTTCCTCCATTAGAAAGGAAACTATTTGTCTAGCAGTTTATGGAGGAAGATATCTTGTTTACCACTTCATCATATTGGGATTGTGTTTTCCTTACTTTAATCAGCTGTACTCCCAGGTACTTGCAAGGCATCTCAGCTACTGTAAAACCAGTTAAATCTTTCAGCCAACTCTGATGCTTGTAATGTTTCCCTGTCAAGAACTGACATTTCTTCTTATTTAGCTCCAGTCCAGCCTCTTGGGAGAGATGGTCCAAAATTTACAAAGTTTTCCTTATAACCTATTTGCTGCCATTTGTAAAAGAATTGCATCATCTGCATAAGCCAGATGGCTTATAATCTGAGAGGAGCTGTGCTTATAACTAAGATAAGGATATTTGCTATGGGCAGCATTAAGAACTCTGAAGAAATAATCAAATGCCAAAATAAAGATTTTGGAAGAAAAGGGGTCTCCTTGCTTTAAGCCCCTACCAGGAGTAAATAAGCCATTTCTGACACCATTCACTAAAATACTATAAAAGGCACTTGAATGCCACCTCTGCATTAAATTGAAAAAGGAAGAGTAGAAGCCTTTTGCTCTTAGAACCTACTCAATAAAATGCCAACTGATATAATCATAAGCTTTCTTGAGATCCAATTTGAAGATGATGTTTTTCCCTCTACAACATTTATCAATCTCAAGCAACAATTCTTGAGCCAGCAAGCAATTATCTGTAATATTTCTACCCTGCACAAAAGCAGATTGGTTAGGACTAATAAGGTGATGGAGATGTGGTTGAAGCCTTCCAACAATAATCTTGCTAATTATTTTAGTGAAAGTGCTAGTGAGACTTATTGTTCTGAAATATGTCCAACTGGATTTTAGAGTGTCTTTAGGTATTAGAACAATGCTGGTGGCAGCAAAATACTTTGGGAGATCATAACCAGAGAAAAAGGATTGAACAGCATTTATGAGATCAGTGCCCTCAATTTCCCAAGCTGTCATATAAAAGGATGAAGTGAAGCCATCTGGTCCTGCTGTCTTATTTCCATCAACACTTTTCAGGGCTTGTAGAATTTCAGCTTCATCAGGCAAAATAGTTAAATTGAGCTGCTGTACATATGCATAATCATCATTAAACACTTCAGATTGAAAAGATGAAGGGGAAGAGGGGTGAGCTGCTAATTGTGATTGAAAATATTTCATTGCATTTTGGGAAATTAATTGAGGATCAGTAACCCAGCTACCATCAGGTTCTTTAATTCTGAGTATTGCATTAATCTGCCTTCTGTATTTAATCACTGCATGGAAGAATTTAGTGTTCCAATCACCAAATAAATGTCTATTGATAGCGGCCTTTTGTTTCAAAAATAGTTCTACCCTTTCCAAAGCTTGTAATAGATGATTTTGTGCATTAATTAACTCTTGAGTATGAGCCCATCCCTGATCCTGAATGGATTCTAGCAATTGAACTTTCTCATCAGCATCTTTAACCTGTTGAAACACATTACCAAAACTGTGTTTATTCCACAACCTTAATTGAAAAGCCACAGATTTCTGTAATCTCCATAATTTGACCATAGGATTGATGATAGGAGAAGATGGAGCAGTCCAAGCTGTCTTTACCACCTCTAAGAAGCTGGAATGCTCAGCCCACACATTTAAGAATCTGAAAGGGGAAAAACCAACACTGGTAAAGAAAGAGATTTAAACAAAAAGGGGGGAGTGATCTGATGTAGTTTTGTGAAGATGATGGACCAGTGTAATAGGAAAGGTATTCAGTTAAGAGTCATTAGCCATAACTCTGTCAATTCTCTCCAAGAGTAAACCCCTTTTCCAAGTGAAAGGTGAACCAATAAAGCCCATATCAAATAAACCTTCTCTTGTAATATTATGTGAAAATTGAAGCATTGATTGTAGATCAGGAGTCCTACCACCCAACTTTTCACTAGGATCCCTAATACAATTGAAGTCTCCACCAACAACCCAATTGGTATGAGTATTAGCACTGATATTAATCAAATCGGTCCATAAGGAAATTCTATCAGTATTGGTACAGTTAGCATAGACAAATGTAGAAAAACCAGTAAACTACTCCAAACCAAGTTGGAGATGCAAAATTTAATAATTATCAATAACAATATTACAACTCAGTTCCTTCCAGCTGAATACCCAGATTTTGTTATTACAATTAGTGTGAAACTGAGAACCAGGAAACGTTTTAGTGATTTTGGAGATATTTTTATGCACCATAGGTTCCAACAAAGCAAAAAGCCACAGCTTATGAGTCCTGTTAAGATGTAGGAGTCTATTAAGGGTGTCAGGACTAGCCACACCCCTAACATTCCAACAAAGTTAATCATGATGAATAGCCCTACCAGCCCTAGTTAACCTAGCGGGAGGGGCTGAGGAGCTTTCCATTCCAATTATATTTGACTGGGATAAATTTTGTAATTCTAATGTATCTTTTTTTCTTCTCCTAATTTTTTGTTGAGACCAAACCTCTTTCATTTTATTTGTTAGCCCTATTAAGACAAGATGAGTAGTATCTTCATTAAAAGTATCACCAGCTAACAAGGTGAGTTATAAAAGTATCACCAGCTTCAGAGCTAAAAGGTACAAATTCTCCCACAGGAGAATCACTGACATATAATTGAGGTTGTTGGATCTGTTCTTCTTCACCAGGGAGATCCCTGATTTCAATTACCTGGTCAGGAAATGACCCAGTAGCATGGTTCCCAGCAGCAGCTCTGGGTTGTATAGAATTTTGTACCTTTCCTGTCTGTAAAAGAGAAAGGGTGGGGGGGGATTTTATGCAAAAAAAATAGATTGGCTACATCTACTATTCCTAGCCAGCCAATTAGCTGGTATGTTGCCCTCTCTAGCTATAAAAGAGAAATCAGTAGTAATATGCAAAGCAAGCCTCCTAATCTTGAGGGTCCAATGAAGGATATGCCATGGAGGAGAGTCCCAAATATTTAGAAGTTTGATCAATACTTTAGAATCAGATTCAATCATGAGGAACTTGATTTTACATTGAACAGCAGTCTTGAGGGCCTAAAAAACAGCAATGGCCTCAGCTTCAAGGGCATTCCTAGCTTCCACTTGGGATTGAAAAAAAGTATGCATATACCCAAATGGTCCCTAAAGACACCACTAATCCCAGAGAAGCTGATGGAAAATCTAACATCAGTATTAGCTTTTATCCAAGGACTAACAGGTCTAACCCAAGTCACCAAGGAAACAGGAGGAGGAAAAGCTGACTACTTTGATAATTTTAGGATGTCAGGAAACCTCCTCAGTTTGATAATTCTCTTAATGAAGCTTATAAAATGGTTAGACACCAAAAAGATGGGTAGAGAAGTTTGTTCATACTTACACTTGTTTCTTACCATCCATATAAACCAAGCCACAATCTCCACGACAGTGAAAAGATTTGAAGAGTGCCATTGAGACCAGCCGCTAGAAAAGGATGCCCAGGTGAGATTAATAGTTGAGAAGGACACCTGACCAAGGAGAGAGGCCCGGACTTGCTAGGAAAAAGTACATCTGAAAAATAGATGCTCCAAGGATTCCTCTTCTCTACAGCACAACATACACCAAGATGGACCCCTTAATCCCTTCAGTTTAAGGATGCCATCAGTTGGCATGACTTTATGGTACAATCTCCATAGGAAAAATTACATTGAAGGAGTAAGAAATTTAATCCAGCAGATAGCTCCCCATTGAGTAAAATTCCACTTGAAAGGGAATGACAGATAAATGTAGAAGTTGATTATGACTTAACCTTTTCTGGTGAATTATATCCTTATCAAGGAAGCTGATGGATATCCTTAGTATTTCAACAATCAGTTCAGGATGAATAGTAACAGGAAGCATTAATTCATTCCAATTAAAGTCACTCCAAAAATCAACCACCACCAAAACAATATTGATCTCATTCAAACCATCCCTGATAAGCTTGCCATTGCTTAACTAACTGTCCAGCCAAAAATTAATATGCTCTTCATCTAACTACCAAAAGAAAAGCTCTTCAACAGAGGCTCTAACTTTTAGTAAATTAACCCAGAACTTAGAATCTCCCAATTTTCTACTAATCAAGGAAAGATGGGAGCTCTTACAATATTTCCCCATAAAAAATTTAGCCCATAGGGACCCTTGTTGTCTGAATCTGATCCAAAGTTTGCAAAGATTCACCTTACAGATGTGGTTAAGTCCCTTAAAGCCCAAACCTCCAGCTTTAATCGGTTTACAAACCTTCTGGCAACATTTCCAATGGACATGTTTCCTCTGCCCAGACCAAAGAAACCTATTAAATGCCTTCTCCAGTACCAGCTGTCTGCTTTTCTTCATAGCAGTCATTTGCATCAGATATGAAAGGAAAGAAGTCAGGATCCTTTTGAGCAAAGTAATTCTTCCTCCATTTGACAAGAAGGAAGATGTCCAACAGGTATGTTGGGATTGTATTTCTGTCAATATACCATCAAAATGTGATTGTTTAGTTCCCCCTTTAATTAGCTGAACCCCCAAGTAGTTGATAGGTAGAGAAGAAATCTTGAAATGGGTAAAACTGCTCTCCCACTGCAGGATATGAGTTTTCACATTCTTACTAAACAGCAAAAGGCATTTATTATGAATAAAGAATAGTTCAGAGATCTTTTGGAATTCCTACAAACACATAAATAGAGTTTTGACAACAACCTTTGAAGCTCTAGAAAAGATAATGATATCATCTGCATAAGCCAGATGAGATACATTGATATTAGATCTATGGCTATATTGCAAGCTGTCTGAATTCCCAAACTTCTTATTTATTGTTCTAGATAGGTAGTCAAAAGCAAGGATAAAAACTATGGGAGACAAAGGTTCTTATTCTTTCAAGCCCCTAGTAACTTTGAAAAAGCCATGAAGTTTACCATTAATAAGGATGGAGTTCATATTATTATTCAGCCACCACATAATAAGAGTAATGAAATCATCAGGGAAACCCGTAGCCCTCAACACCTCTTCAATGAAATCCCATCTTGTAGAATCATAGGCTTTCTTTAAATCTAACTTGTAAATGAGGTTACCACTTCTACAGGGTCTATCCAGATGAAGTAGCAATTCTTGAGCTAATAACACATTATTAGCAATCAATCTTCATTACACAAATGCAGATTGGTTTTCACTAATATGATTTGAGAGATAAGGCTGTAATCTATACATTACAATCTTTCTAATAGCCTTACTGATAACATCAGTGAGACTAATGGGCCTGAAAGCATCTCAGCTCCTAGTGGACTGATCTTTTGGAATAAGCACCATGGTAGCAGAACTAAAATACCGGGGGGGTTGGTGCCCTTGAAGAAGGATTGGATAGCTCTGATGACCTCTCCTTTAATTATGTGCCATGTTCTTTTATAGAATTCAGAAGAAATACCATCAGGGCCAGCAGCCCTATTAATATATATACATTTAATAGCTTGCCAAATCTACTCTTCAGAAGGAATTGAGGCCAATTGGGAAGAGTTGCCAGGATGGAGATCTGCACTGAACAAACCAACATTGATGGGTCTTTTATCAGTGTTGGGTAGAGTGAGGAGACTCTGAAAATACATCACAGCATCGGTAGCAATCTCATCAGAGTTCTATAATTTGACCACAACAGCATTCTTGATTTTAAAAATGGCATTACATTTTCTCCTGAGTTTGATACAGGCATGGTAGTATCTAGAATTTCTGTCCCCATCTACAAATCTTGACACATCTTCTTTCTGCATAAGAAAACTTTCCAGATTAAAATGACTGTCAAAAGCACCTCATTAGCATTATGTAACACATTCTTTGTATCAACCCCTCCTCTAAGTCTTTCTCTAAGTGCTTAACAGTTAATTCTGCCCTTTCCACAGTTTTAAAAACATCTCCAAATGTGGTCCAATTCCAATTCTTTAAGTTGTGAGACAGCCTTTTTTGAAGACCCCAAAGTATAGCCCAGTCATTACCAATGAAATTTTGTTGCCAGGAATCAACAACCACCTAGAGAAAGTCAGGATGAGAAGTCCAGACATTATTAAATATGAATGGGGCTTTACCATTTATACACTAATTATGAATGGAGATAAATAAGGGTCTGTGATCAGACCAAGAAATAGGAAGGGGGAATATAATGGTATTAATAAAATTATGGTGCCACATATCATTTGACAAAAATTTATCCAACCTTTCCCATATCCTGCCTCTCCTACAAGTAAATTTGGGTCCCAGAAATCCCAGATCATGAAGCCTAGCATCCTAGATGGAATCAGCAAATTTTGTCATCTTATTGATATCCCCACTTCTACCCCCTAACTTTTTAGTAAGCGAAGCAATGTAGTTGAAGTCTCCTCCAACAACCCAACTAGAAGACATAAATTAACTAATTAGGTAGCGTTGAGTCCACAAAAAATTCTGAAAAGCATCAGACCGACCAGCATATATAATTGTAGTAAAACAGTCAAAATCACCAATGGTCACCCTAAAATTTACAAATAGAGGATGATCTATCTAAATAGTCCAAGTAACCTCGTTTCTAATAAGTAGCTAAATTTTCTGATTAGTATTGACAAATACCTGAAAGCCATGAAACTTCTATGTAATAGAATGAGAGTTTTTGGAAACCATAGGTTCCAAAAATGCTACACGCCATAGCCTGTTCACCCTTATAAATTTTTGGAGTCTGTGAATGGAATTGGGGTGAGCAATCCCCCTCACATTCCAACAAAGTAAATTAATCATGATGACTAGATTTACTCTTTCCTCTAGTCCTATAAATGGAGTCTAGTATCAGATAAAATGAGTTGCCACTTGATAACACAAGGGTATCATCTTGTAGCCTTTTAAGATCAATTGATCCTTTCTTCTTCCTCTTTCCCTAATTGATATTCCTGTCAAGGCTAAGAACTTCCCTTCCAAAGCCTGGTCAAGATCATCAGAATGAACATTTAGATCTTCTTTTTTAGCAAAAATAGGAGAAGAAACAGGATTTTTACTTTTCCTGGATCTTTTAACTTGCCATTCACTAGTTAGTTCCTTCTACAATTTAGTTATGTCTTCACCGTCAATAGAAATGCCCTTCAAGGGGGATTTTGCCAGAGGAACGTCAGCAACCACTTCTTGATTTACAATCATAGGTAGTGCAGCCACAGAGAGGCTAATAGACATTTTTGTCTGGAGCCAATACAGTTTCAACCACTTGGGGGTTTGGCCCAAAATGGGGGGTAGTAGTGTTCGTCTCTAACCTTAAAATGTGCTTCAACAACATCACCATTAGTAGGTTTCCAACAGAAGTATTAGCGGGCCCTTAGGATTAGGCGCCCTCTTTGAGGGGTGAAGCCTAAAACACCTTTCCTTGGTATGACCAAACATTTTACAGTGAGAACAGTAATAAAGTTTCTGCTCCATAATCACTTCTTGCCATGCACCATCCAAGTCAGATCCATCCCCAATATATGTATATGTATGTATATACATACATATATATGTATATGCAACCACTTCTTGATTTACAATCATAGGTAGTGCAGCCACAGAGAGGCTAATAGACATTTTTGTCTGGAGCCAATACAGTTTCAACCACTTGGGGGTTTGGCCCAAAATGGGGGGTAGTAGTGCTGTCTCTAACCTTAAAATGTGCTTCAACAACATCACCATTAGTAGGTTTCCCAGCAGAAGTATTAGCGGGCCCTTAGGATTAGGCGCCCTCTTTGAGGGGGTGAAGCCTAAAACACCTTTCCTTGGTATGACCAAACATTTTACAGTGAGAACAGTAATAAAGTTTCTGCTCCATAATCACTTCTTGCCATGCACCATCCAAGTCAGATCCATCCCCAATATATGTATATGTATGTATATACATACATATATATGTATATATATATATATATATATATATATATATATATATATATATATATATATATATATATATATATATATATATGTATGTGTTACTTGCAGTCGAGGATGTGAGTCCGGATTATTCGATGTAGAAGGGGCTCGCTCTCGGCATGGAAGCAGGAGGAGGAGGATAAAGAAATTACAGCAAGATGATTTATCCAACACTTTTGTTAAGGAGCTCGCAACTGCCACCACATCTAGGACCACAAGTGCTGTACAGAGAATGGATGATACTATGGAAGTGATCCCTGATAACTCTGATGCAGGTGCCATTTTCATAACCCCCTCAAGTCCTATAGCTGGGGAATCTGCCCAAATCATCCTTGAGAATCTAGCAACCACTGCTGATGGTGTTTGGTCTCAACAGAAAAGTAGAAGAAGGAGAAAAGATATTATGGAGCTGCAAAATCTCTCTAAGTCTAATATTATTGGTATGGATCAGTCTAATGCAACACCCCCTAGAATCACTAGGGCTGGTAAAGCATTACATCATGATTAATCTGATTTGTTGGAATGTTAGGGGTGTAGCAAGTCCTGGCACCCTTAATAGATTATTATACTTTAACAGGACCTTTAAACCTTGGATTATAGCATTACTTGAACCTATGGTACATATCAACATCTCTAAATTTACTAAAAGATTTCCAGGATTCCATTTTCACTCCAATCGCAACAATAAAATCCGGGTTTTTACCGGAAAGGAGCTTAACCGCAATGTTCAACTTGATAATTATCAATTTCTACATTTACGGCTTGGATTGGATTCTTTCCAGAGCGGTGCTTACTATCATTTATGCGGGGTGTACTCCAATGGATAGAGATTCTCTTTGGAAAGAGCTATGGCTGATCAGTACTAATAACCCTTCAAATTGGATTGTCAGTGGGGACTTTAACTGCATAAGAGATCCTAGTGAGAAAAAGGGGGGAAGAACTCCTGACCTTAATACCATGTTACAATTCTCCCAGAATATCACTAATGCGGGATTATTTGATCTAGGCTACATTGGTTCCCCCTTCACATGGAAGAGAGGTAATCTGTTTGAGAGAATTGATAGAGTTTTAGCTAATGATCAATGGCTCAACACCTTTCCCATAACTCAAGTGCAGCATTTACACGAAGCAACATCCGATCACTCCCCATTATTGATACGGATATCTTTCGGTCCTCACAAAGGGCACTCTCGGTTTAGATTTCTCAATGTTTGGTGCACTCATAATAGTTTTTAGCCGAAGTCCATAGAGCCCGGAATGTTTTGGATCACACTAGTTGCAACCCTCTTGTGAGATTGTGGAGATTACAAAAGAATGTAGCTTTTAAACTAAGATTGTGGAATAAGAATCAGTTTGGTAATGTTTTTCGGCAAGTTAAAGAAGCAGAAGCCAAAGTTCATTTGTTAGAAGTCGCTAATGATTTGGGAGGGGTTCGAGCACAAGAGCTTGAAATTGCCCGAAGATCTGTTTTTTCAAGCCACTGGAAAGGGAAGAGGCTTTTCTACAACAAAAAGCTGCTGTGAATAAATACCTCTATGGGGACGGGAACTCTAAGTATTTTCATGCGGTTATTAAACACGGAAGAAAAATAAATACTATACTTAAAATCAAAGATGAGGCTGGCAATTGGGTTACCGATCAATCTTCTATTTCACAAAGTGTCGTATCACATTTTCGAATTTGTTTGTCTGAACGTACTCTATATCCTCTACTTCATTTGTTGTCGAGATGTTTTCCGATCATCATGATTATGTGAATCACTCGAATTTAACTTCCCTCCCCGATAAACGGGAGATAATGCAGGCATTGCACAAGCATTGATGGTAATAAAACAATTGGTCCAGATGGTTTCACTTCAACATTTTATACTAAAGCCCGGGATATTGTGGGTGCCGATCTTATTCGAGCAGTCCATTCTTTCTTTACGGGGTCGGATCTTCCTAAATATTTTGTTGCGACCAGCATTGCTCTTATTCCCAAAGGCACTCAAAAACTCGGTGGACTCGATTTCGGACCTATCGACCTTACTACTACTTTTTCTAAAATAATTAGCAAAATTCTTGTGGGGAGATTACAACCCCATCTTAATCAATTGATCGGCTCTAACCAATCTGCTTTTGTGCGGGGAAGAACTATTACCGATAATTGTCTTTTGGCTCGAGAATTGTTACTTGATATTGATAAGAAATGTAGGGGACATAATTTACTTCTCAAATTGGATCTTAAAAAGGCATATGATACTATCAGTTGGAAATTTATTGATCCGGTACTTAAAGCTAGAGGTTTCCATCCTCGCTTTTTGTGCTTTAATTCAAAGATGGTCGTCCAATGCCTATTACGATGTACTCGGTTAATGGCCGTAGTCGTGGATTCTTTAAAGGCTGGGAGGGGCTCGAAACAAGGAGACCCACTTTCTCCAACCATCTTCATTTTGGCTTTTGATTACTTCTCTAGAACTCGAATTCTCGCTCAAACACTTTATCCTTATCTTCGGTTTAAGCATGGTTCTTCACAGATTATAAGTCACTTGGCATATGCCGATGATGTCATCATCTTCACCAATGGTAGTAAGCTTCGTCGTAAAGAAGATTTTGCAGCCGATCGATCACCTAGCCTTGGTTGCAGGTCTGGAATTAAACCAAAGGAAGTGTCAATTTTTGGCTGGAAAAGGGTTCAAATATCAACATTGGTTGAAAGAGCACACAGGATTTTCTATCGCTGATCTCCCCTTGAAATATCTAGGAGTGCGGTTAAATAAAGGAAGGAGGAAGCAATCTCGGTATGATGAAGTTGTTAGGAAGATTACATCAACATTAAACTGCCTGGACTAATACCTTTCCGTCTAATGGTGGAAGATTAACATTGCTTAAGAGTATACTCTCAACCTTTCCCCTTTATCGATTACAAATAGTTAGAATGAAAAAGAGCACTCGAGAAAATGATAGAAACAATGTTTAATAAATTTCTCCGGGAAGGCCAAAACAAACAATATCATTGGGCTATATGGAACAAGGTTTGCAAACCAAACAAGGTCAGGGGCCTAGGGCTGAGAAATTTCCAACGGATGAGCCATTTGTTCTATTGTAAGCGGTGGATTAAATTCGAAGGAAAGATACCATGTGGGCAAAATTCTTGTTTGACAAATATTGTTGGAAAGCTCACCCAAATTCCGTAGTACCAAGACAAGGGGATTCTAAGCACTTGGAGAAGTTTCTCTGAAAGTAAGGGATCCGGCCAATCGGTATTTCTGTCTGGGAAGTGGGCAAGGGGAGGTGAATTTCTATTATGACAACTGGATAGGAGATGGAAATTTAAATTTTATTGCTGATTTCAATCACCAACTAACGATTGCAGATTTCCGGATGGAGGATCAATGGAATGTCAACAAGTCGAATGAAATTTTGGATGAAGAGAGCATACGACGGATCATTCAAATCCCTATTAATCCAACTATACCCGATAGAATCATACCGAAGCAGTCTAATAAATTTTCTTTCAATCAAATGATTCATAGCTCTTTTCAACTTTGGCCTGATACTACTTGGGGGGAGAAAATCTGGACCAGGCTTTTATCCCCCTCTATGTCTTACTTCTAGCTGGAGAATGTTTCATCATTACCTTCCACTAGATGATATTTTAAAACTCAAAGGTCTAAGACTTGCTTCTAGATGTTGGTCGTGTCGAAGCTCGGGAAGAATCACTTTCCCACCTCTTTCTCCATTGTACTTGTCACTAAACGAGTATGGATTACTTGTTTTACAACAATTCCACCTTAACCACCTCAATTACAATTGGCTCAATTGGGAAGCTTGTTGGGAGGACTGGAAAAATGAAGAAAACTTCCATTTACCTTTAGTTATCTGCTGGTTTGTTTGGATGCATAGGAATCATGTGAAGTATGACAACAGAACTTGTAGTATAAATCTTATGGTGGCCAACTGCTGCAGTTTTCTGAGTAAGAAGCCACTATTGGAACCCACAATTAAAAGAAAACCTACATTGTTGAAGTGGTCCCTTCCACCTCCACCATGGATAAAAATCAATATAGATGGGAGTTTCACTAACTCTCTGCTTGGAATTAGGGCGGTTGCGAAATTTTGAAGGTAAATTACTTGTGGTACTTTCAAGTTCCTATCATCTCACTCGTCGGCTCTCCATTCCGAACTACAAGCCGCTTATTGGGCCCCGATTACTACTAAAGCCTTGAACTACCAATTTGTCCGGATTGAATCGATTCTCAGCAATTGGTTAACATAATACAAGGATTATCTCCTCCTCCTTGGAATTTGGTTTACCCTTACGGAACATTGCTCTCTACATTGGGCTCCCTCAACCTCAAGTGGTCTCATATCTTTAGAGAAGGTAACCAACCCGCAAACCGGTTGGCCAAACATGCCACCGCAACTCAAAGGATTATTTTCTGTCGTTAAACCCGATGATCCTTTAAAGCTTTTACTTTTTGGGGATTTGACTGATATTCCCTTTATTAGATGTTTGTAAACATTGTTACCTTTTGATGAATGAATTTTCTTTTTCCCTAAAATATATATATATATATATATATATATATATATATATATATATATATATATATATATATATATATATATATATATATATATATATTTTTATGTATGATATGTATATATATATATCTATGTGTGTGTGTGTGTGTGTGTGTGTGTGTGTGTGTGTGTGTAATATAAATATATAATGGCGGTGGTGGAGGAAAGTGCTCTGCTAGGGTTTTGATGGATTCCATGGCGGCGCAAGGTAGTTTGAGGTGGTGGTCATTGGTGGTTATTAGACTGAGAAGGCTGGTGGTGTTGTTTGGAGGGTGTAGTATTTCTTACTTGCTCTTTTCCTGTTTCCCGGGTTTTCAATTTCTAAACTTTTACTGTTCCACTTGGGGGGAGTCTGTTGTGTAAGAGTTGAGTATGCGGGTATGTTGCATTTATGGCAACCTCTATTGAGATTAATACTAATATTGCATGGACTAAAGCCACCTTTGCTGGGGTAGTTGGTAAGGGTCAGGAAGCATTAAAAGACCTTAAACTCCTTTTCTTTCCCCAAGAGCTACATGATGTTGCAGCTGGCAGGGGGACTTGTCCCGTGATCAAGCCTCTTGGACTAAAAGATGGCTTACTTGGAGTTAATTTCACTGATCATAAACTGGAAGCTCTTAATGATGAGCTGAAGTTAACTCTAATTGGCGAGTTTGCTCTGGGCCATCCTAAAATGGATTTGAAAAGAAATTACTTTGAATCACTCCACTTCTCTGGAACTTTGATGATGGGCCTTTTGGATGGGAGGCATATGTTATTGAACTTCACAGAAGAAGAGGACTATGCAAGACTCATTGCCAAACAATCCATCAATATTGCTGGAAGTGAGATGAAAATCCAAAAATGGACCCCATATTGGATCCTAGCAAGGACCCTCCTGTGGTTCCTATTGAGTTCAAATTTCCTGATCTTCCCTATAAATTTTTTAACAAGAATCTCTTATTTCAAATCAGTAGAGACATAGGCACACCTCTGTAGATGGATGCTCCTACCTTAAATAAGGCTAGACCAGCTGCTTCCAGATTTCTCCTTGAGAAAGATATTACATTACTTGAAATCAAAAGAGTTTGGGTTGGTTCAGCTCAGGATGGTGCTTGGCAAGAAGTGATGATGGAACAAGGACCCTATTACTGTCATCATTACAAAATGTTTAGGCATACTCAGGATAGATGTTATATATACTATACCCCTGATCCATGAAAAAAATACATGTTTTTATGCCTTGATTTTTATCAAATTTTTAAGGATATTATACTTTAATGAAAGGTATTTTTGTGTTTTTTGATGTAGGTGATGCAAAAATGTTTAAAAAGGAAAAAGGATGAAAAAGGAGCAAAAAGGAGTAAAAATGGAGCCAAAATGAAAAATTGCCAAAATAATGAGCCTGGCGCCTAGGTGCCAAAATCCGGTGCCTAAGCGCCAGCTCGATACCAAATCTGTGACGGTTTTTGTAACTACTTTGGGCAGTTATTTTGACGGTTAGAGCGGTTATTGGACCATCTAGAAGATTGGCAGTTATTCCTAGATTACAGGACATGTGATACATTGTATCTAGAAGCTTGGAAACGGTTTGAATCGCGAAGAGGTGCGATCCAAAGTGAAGAGGTGCGAAGAACTAGACGCGGAGTACGGTGCCTAGGTGCCAGATGCCGGTGCCTAGGCGCCAGACACACTTTCTAGAAGATTCATTGAACTTGGACACATTTTGAAGAGATGCTTTAGGCAACCCTTAAAGCCTATAAATAGGAGGCCATTTCTACAGAGAAAAATGCCCAATAAGAAGCCCACCCTAGTATGCTCCAATCAGAGAGAGAATTAGAGAGAAAATTTTAAGTGCCACAATTGTAGTTCACTTACTTTCATAAATTAGTGAGTTTATTTTATTTAGAGTTTGTATTAAGAGTTTGAAAGAGTTAGTGCTTTTGAAGTCTATTTTGCTTTGGAGTCAGAAGGAATCAGAGGTTTAATTGGAGAAACACTTGAGATAAGTATTTGTAATTTGATTCAAATTTTTGTTTATATGTTTTGTTATTTAAATTCAATGTGTTCTGAGTAGTTACTTTACTTTCTCCTTTCAATTATGAAAAGATAAATAAGATAATATTAAATTCGTTGGAGAATTAAAAACTAAATATGTTTAAATATTGTGATGATATTAATACCGGATCTTAATTTACTATTTAAATTGGCCAATTAAATTGTTAAAATCTATTGAAGAATTTTGAGACCTAGAAGGAGATGAATTCTTAACTAGTAGATATCACATGAATCCTTGGGTAATCGAAGGCCTTGTGTAGATTATTCAAGGTGAAGTGCAAATAAATAAGAAAATATTATTCAATGGGCGTAGAATTGATAAGTTTTTAGAGTGACAGACTAAATTCTTGTAATTTAGTTTATAGAGAAGGGACGGGTCACTAGTAGGGCCGACCATAGCCACCCTTGGACATCTAGTAGTGTGAGCCTAGATTAACCCATTCAACTAACAATACATTCAGACCTGATCTATAGATTAGCTAATATTCTTTATACTATCGAACGAAGGTAAAGAATAGGAATGATTCTATTTGGTACAATACCATAAATTTATATTCTCCACGAATATTATATTATCTAAAAAGTCTTGGATTAATTGAAAGGAAGAAAGTTGTTTGCTTATTATTATTTACATCACTCGTTATTTTATTATTGCTTTAATTCTGCATTTAGTAAATTAAATATAAAATTTATAACTTTAAAAGAAATATATAAAAATAGAATTAAAATATTTAAAAATCTATAAACCTCCTCGTGGGATCGATACTGGGGTCTTTATTTAAAGCCATATATTACTTGAAACGATACGTATACTTGCGTAGTACCTCTAGTGTGTAAAATATTTTTCATAAAATTATATTTATATACACTAGCTGCTATTATTATTTGGGTCAAATTATTGGCTATAACATATTTTTGAAAGCATAAATTACTGTGTTGTCAGCGGATCGAGGTCAAGTTTTTGGCGCCGTTGCCGGGGAGGGCAAATTTTTAGATTTTAAATATTTATTTTATTTTTATTTTATTTATTTCTTTTATTGTCAAAATACAAAAATATAAAATACAAAAACATTAATAAAAACAAAAATAAAAAAAAACAAAAATGACAAAAAAAAAGTAAGTAGAGATTTTATTTCTTGCTATTTTATTTTACTTTTTATTTACTTTTTATACGTAGTTCTGGTTCTGAAAGATTATTACCTTTAGACTCTGAATTAGAAAGAACTATTATAAGAATTAAAAAAGGAAAACAAATTCAAAAATATCAAGAGATGGCTAATTTACATAACAATTTACAGAATCCAATTGAAATTAATGAGCAAAATGTTTACAAACCATTAAGGAATTATGCTAACCCTACAGTTGATGAACTTCATAATAGTATTCAAATACCTGCTATAGATGCTAATTCTTTTGAGCTTAAACCGTCTATTATTCAAATGGTTCAAAATAATCAATTTGGGGGAACACCAAATGAGGATCCAAATTTACACCTTGCTAGTTTTTAGAACTTTGTGCTACCTTTAAATATAACAATGTTTCTGATGATACTATTAGACTTAGACTCTTTCCTTTCTCTTTAAGAGATAAAGTAAAGATGTGGTTAAACTCATTAGCAACAATTTCTATTAAAACATGGGCTGAAACGGCACAAAAATTCCTTGCTAAATATTTTCCTCCTTCTAAATTTGTTAAATTAAGAAATGACATTACTTCATTTAGTCAATTTGATGGGGAGACAATTTATGAAACTTGGGAAAGATTTAAAGAACTATTAAGAAAGTATCCTCATCATGCTTTACCTGATTGGTTAATTATTCAAACATTTTATAACGGACTTATTGGATCCCTGAAATCAATTATTGATGCTGCTGCTGGAAGTTCTTTAATGGCTAAATCATTTGAAGAAGCTTATACTTTAATTGAAGAAATGGCTAACAATAATTTTTAATGGCCTTCTGAAAGGATTAATCCTAAAAGAATGGCAAGTATTCATGATAACGAAGCATTTTCTATCTTAGCTTCACAAGTAACTGCAATAACTAAGAAATTAGATAATTTTGCTATCAATGTATCACATAACAACTCTGCTAATATGGAAGATTCTCAAACTATTGAAACTTTACAAGCTATTGCTAGTAAAAATAACCCTTATTCAAATTATTATAATCTTGGATGGAAAAATCACCCTAATTTTAACTGGAATAATTCACAACAAAAATGGGGTAATAATCAATCTCATCCAACTGGAAATTGGAACAATCAAGTAAATTCAAACTATAAAACTCCTGGATTTAATAATCAACAGAAAAATTTATCTATAAAAGAATTAATTATACAACTAAGTAATCAATTACAAAATCAAAACACTGCTATTCGTAATATTAAAAATAAAATGGGACAAATCACTAATTTAATTAATTATAGACCTCCACGTACACTTCCTAGTAATGTTGAAATCAATCTAAAAGAAACTGGAAAAGAACATGAACAAGCTAAGGCTGTACAAGTTAGAAGTGGAAAGGAATTAAAAGAAAGAATTCAGAATGAAACTGAAAATGAGATTGAGGTTCAAGAGATTGAAAAACCTAAAGAAACTCCTTCTCCTAGTAAAGATCAGACTGTTATTCCTATTAATGTAGAAGTTGAAAAGCCACCACCACCTTTTCCTCAAAGATTAAAACAAGTGAAGCTTGATCATCAATTTTCTAAGTTCTTTGAAATTTTTAAGAAACTTACTATTAACATACCTTTTGCTGAAGCTTTGGAACAGATGCCAACTTATGAAAAATTTATGAAGGATATTTTAAGTAAGAAACAAAAATTTGAAGCTTTTAAGACTGTTGCATTAAGTGAAGAATGTAGTGCAATAATTCAAAAAAATTACCTCAGAAACTAAAAGATCCTAGAAGTTTCACTATACCTTGTGCTATTGGAGAATAATTTTGTGGAAAAGCTTTATGTGATTTAGGATTAAGTATTAATCTCATGCCATTTTCTATTTTTCGAAGGTTGAATTTAGGAGAGATTACTCCCACCACTGTAACCCTTCGATTAGGCGATAGATCTATCACTTACCCTAAAGGAGTTATAGAGGATGTTCTTGTTAAAGTGGATAAATTTATTTTCTGTATGGATTTCATTGTACTTGATATGGAAGAAGATAAAGAAATACCAATTATTTTAGGGAAACCTTTTCTAGCTACCGGACGGGCTATGATTGATGTGCAAAAAGGAGAATTAACTATGAGAGTTAATGATCAAGAGATTAAATTCAATGTCCTTAAATCAATGAAGTACCCTGATAAAGAAAAATGCTATCGAATGGATATTATTGATTATATAATTGAAAAACATTATCAAGAAAATGTAAAGTCATTTCTGAAGAAAAAATTAAATTATTAACTGATGAAAATGTAGAACTAAAAGATAAAGAATTATTTAAAGAAACTCATTATATTAAAGATAACTGGGAAATTTTGGACATAACTCAAAATGATATACTTTTACCCTCGATTAAAAAAGCCCCTGAACTGGAATTAAAAATGTTACTTGCACATTTAAAGTATGCTTTTCTTGGAAATTCATTAACTTTACCTTTTATTATTTCTTTTAAACTAAGCTTAGATCAAGAAGAAAAATTAATAGGAGTGTTAAAGAATTATAAGAAAGCTTTTGGTTGGACTATTGCTGATATAAGAGGAATAAGCCCTTCCATCTGTATGCATAGGATTTTAATGGAAGAAGATTTTAAACCTATTATTGAACCTCGAAGAAGATTAAATCCTATCATGAAAGAGGTTGTTAAAAAAGAAATTTTAAAATGGTTAGATGCTGGAATTATTTACCCTATTTCGGATAGTCAATGGGTGAGTCCTATTCATATTGTTCCGAAGAAAGGAGGAGTAACTGTCATTGTCAATGATAAAAATGAACTAATTCCTACAAGACAAGTTACTGGATAGCGAATTTGCATTGATTATTGGAAATTAAATAACGCCACTAGAAAAGATCATTTTCCTTTACCTTTCTTGGATCAAATGCTTGATAAATTAGCTGAACACTCATATTTCTATTTTCTGAATGGATATTATGGTTATCATCAAATACCTGTCGCTCCTGAGGACCAAGAGAAAACAACATTTATAAGTCCTTATGGAACATTTCCGTTTAGAAGAATGCCTTTTGTTTTATGTAATGCACCTGCAACTTTTCAAAGATGTATGATGTCAATATTTTGTGATTTGATTGACAAAGAAATTGAAATATTTATAGATGATTTTTCAGTTTTTGGAACTTCTTTTGAATCTTGTTTGGAAAATATTTCCAAAGTTCTGAAAAGATGTGAAGAAACAAACTTAGTTCTTAATTGGGAAAAAAGTCAATTTATGGTCACAGAAGGCATTGTACTTGGTCACAAATTTCACAAAAAGGGATGGAAGCTGATCAAGAAAAAGTGAAAATTATTGCTGAACTGCAACCACCTACTACTGTTACTGATGTGAGAAGTTTTCTGGGACATGCTGGATTTTATAGAAGATATATAAAGGATTTTTCTAAAATTGCTAAACCTCTTAGTCATTTATTGGAAAAAGAAGCTAAATTATGAATTTAATGAAGATTGTGTTAATGCTTTCAATATTTTAAAAGAAAAATTAATAACTGCACCTATAATTATTGCACCTAATTGGAATAAATCTTTTGAATTAATGTGCTATGCAAGTGATTTTACAATTGGAGCTGTATTGGGACAAAAATATGAGAAAATTTTCAAATTTATATATTATGCTAGTAAAACTCTTACTAAAGCTCAAAGAAGTTACACTACTACTGAAAAAGAGCTTTTAGCTATTGCCTATGCCTTTGATAAATTTAGACCTTATCTTCTTGGTACCAAATGCATAGTTCATATTGATCATTCCGCTATTAAATATTTAATGTCAAAAAAGGATGCTAAACCTAGACTGGTAAGATGGGTTTTACTTCTGCAAGAATTTAATTTTCAAATAGTGGATAGAAAAAGAACTGACAACCAAATCGCTGATCATTTATCTAGAATTAAGAATGATATTATTATTGAAGAAAATATAAAAGAGAAGTTTCCTGATGAACAGTTATATGTTATTCAAGGATGCCAAACACCTTGGTATGTGGATATAGTTAACTATTTAGTTAGCAGTATTCTACCTTATGGATTGAATAACAAATATATTAAGAAATTTAAAAATGATGCTAAATCTTATATTTGGGAAGATCCTCATTTATTTAAATTGGGAAGAGATTCTGTAATTCAAAGATGTGTACCTTATGAAGAAACTTTTGCTATTATTCAAAAATGTCATGATTCCGAATTTGGAGGACACTTTGGAGTAGATAAAACTGCATTTAAAATTTTAAATTCAGGATTTTATTGGCCTACCTTGTTCAAGGATGTGAGACATTATGTTAAAACATGTGATCGATGTCAAAGGATGGGAAATATATCTAGGATAGATGAAATGCCTTTAAACTATATATTGGAAGTTCAAATTTTTGATATATGGGGTTTAGACTTTATGGGACCATTTGTACCATCATCTAGAAAGATTTATATTTTATTAGTAGTTGATTATGTTTCAAAGTGGATTGAAGATGTAGCTTTACCTAACTGTAATTCCAAAAGTGTTTCGAAATTTTTAAAGAAAATGATTTTTTCAAAATTTGGCATGCCTAAGATAATTATCACAGATGGTGGAAGTCATTTCAGAAATATAAGAATTCAATCATTACTGGAAAATTTTGGAATCAAACACAAAATTGCAACAGCTTATCACCTACGAACAAGTGGAATGGTTGAACTATTAAACAGAGAAGTTAAAAGAATTTTAGAGAAGAATGTTAATCCTAAAAGAACTAATTGGGTTGATAGACTTGATTCTGCATTATGGGCTTATAGAACAGCTTATAAGACACCAATCGAAATGTCACCTTACCGGTTAGTTTATGGTAAACATTGTCACTTACCTGTTGAACTAGAACATAAAGCTTATTGGGCGATAAAGGAGTTTAATTTTGATTTGAATACTATAGGAGAAAAACAATTATTACAATTAAATGAGATGGATGAAATAAGAAATGAGTCATATGAAAATGCAAAGATTTATAAAGAGAAAATGAAGATATTACATGATAAAAAGATTTCAGGAAAAATATTCGAGCCTAGACAAGAAGTATTATTATTTAATACTCGTTTAAGACTTTTTCCTGGAAAATTAAGATCTAAATGGATGGGACCATATATAATTAAGAAGTATGCCATTATGAAGCTGTGGATATTAAAGACCCCAAAATGGGAAAAATATTTAAAGTTAACGGATTAAGACTGAAGCCTTATTTAGGAGAAATAAAAATGATCTATAAAGAAGCTTATGAGTTGAGTCTACCTGATTAAAGACATAATTAGGTTGGGCTGACGATGTTAAACCAAGCGCTTTGTGGGAGGCAACCCATAGTTATTTTTGTGTGTTTTTACATTTTTAATGTAAGGTTATGCCTCGGTCTTGACTAATTTTATATAACTGTAGAAAATTGGATGCTAACAAGTCTTAATTGACTTAAGCAAAAGATGATCTTGAAGTACATAAAGTTTGGACTTTGGATCACTCCATTTCGTATGTGAGTAAAAAGGAGATCAAGTTAACCTTCATTATGATTGTTTATTATTTGAGATAATTTTTATTATTAAGTCTATATGGATCTTATCATTCACCTATTTTGGAGATCGAAACTTTGAAATTTGATGTTAGGGGAAACGGAGTTAAACATGGTTCCGGCGCCTAGGCGCCAAAATCCGGCGCCTAAGCGCCAAAGTAAATTGTGTGTCGATGGGTCCGGCGTCTAGGCGCCAGATTTGGCGCCTAAGCACCACAGTTACTGGGTCTTGTAAAAACCGAAAATTTTCAGTTTTTCACACGATTTTCTCGTATAAACTACCCCATCTTCATTCCCAAACCTAAGCAACCATACTTATGACCTTTACACTTCATTCTTGAGGAGATAAGAGAAGATTTTGAAGAAATGAAGAGAAGAAATCATGAAGAAGAGGCTAGAGATAAATGTTCTAAGGTTCCTCAACCTTTCTTTAATGGTTTTATTGCTGTAAGTTTGGAGAAATTTTCAAGTCGCCTAGATAAGTTTGAAGCGGAATTCAAAAGTATTGGAGATTGCCTCCATGAGATGTATCATCAAATTGAACATCTGGAATGGCAGGCAAAACTTCAATTCGATCATCTAGCGGCCTATCATGATGCTCAAGTGGAGATGTATGTGTAGAACAAATGGATCGACGAGAAAACGGCTACGAATTTTCCAAGGGCGTTAGTGTTCTTCCCAAGTTGGCCGAGTAATCTTTATTGCGATGAGAATGGAAATTTCTAATTTGAAGATTAGATAGTAAATGTGGTTAGATCAAGACTTTATCTAGTGTGTCATTGCATCGATTTAGTAAATCAAATGTATTGTTTGTGTGTTTGTTTTATTGTTCAATGTGCGTTGTATTTGCTTTGAAATTGTGTTGTTTTATTGTTTGATTAGGACTTGAATCTTATTATTATACTTATCTGTATTGTATTGAGCCAAATTGAAGATTATGAATGGAATTAGAAGAGTTTGACTTAAACTTGTGCTTAATTGATGGATTTAATTTTTATATTTTAAAATTTTTATAAAATATTTTAGAAGTTGGAAACTGAAGCAATACTCTCATATGAGTAATTAGAAGTTGAATTTGTGAGTTTTTGTGGAAAATAAAATTTTTAAAGTCATCTTTTTGGTTGGTGAGTCTGGTGCCTAGGCGCCAGAATTCGGCGCCTAAGCGCCGGATCAGCCTGCAACCCGAAAATCAGGATTTAAACCCCCAAAAGCCATGGCCGATGCCTAAGCTTCATCTCCTTCCTCTTTTTCATGAAAATGCACCTCTTAGATCCATCTTAGGTCAAAACGTCACATTTTTTAGCTCAAAATCACTTGATTTCTTCATCTTAAGGTCAGATCTACCTTCTAATCCATTTATTTTTTATTTCTACCATGGATTTTCCTATTTCTGCTAAAAACTGAAATCTTGAAGAAAAATTTTGATTTTTAGAAATTCTCCATGGATTTTCTTAACTCATTTTAAGTTTCTCAATCTTAAAAGAGTTTAGATATTTGATTCCTTGATTTATTTTTGTTTTCTTTCACGTTTAGATGGCACCTAAATCTAAGCGTGGAAAAGCACGAGAAAATTTCAACAGCAGCAAGTTCGCTACTGCGGCAGCGCACTTTCGTTATCACGAATTTGCGTCATCAAGGAAATTTATCTCGGAGTGCAGTTTTTACAATCCTGGAGAGATGATCGTGAACACGATCGTTGCACATAACTGGCAGCAATTCTGTTATTTCACTGCCATTGCTATTATTCCTGTTGTACGAGAGTTTTATGCCAACTTTATGGATGAGTAAGACTACGAAGTCTTCGTTAGAGGTGTCAGAGTGGGATTCACTCTGAAACGGATCAATATTTTTTACGGCCTACCACCTACCGTCAAGTGCTACTATTCTGGTCTATCTCCATCTGAAGGAGATCTGGAGATGATTATTGCATATCTGACCGACGGCACTGGAGCTTGGAAGATCCGGAACGACAAACTGGTAAACTTTAAATCTTCTAAGTTGAATGGTATTTCAAAGGCCTGGCACTATTTTATTTCTGCTAGACTACTTCCTTCCAACCACCTGAGTGAAGTTACCAGAGATAGAGCTATCTTGAACTACTGCATTCAGGAGAGGAAGCCGATAGATGTTGGCAGCATTATCTATGATTCTGTGGAATCGATTGCACGATCCAAGCACTTACGTGGGATTAGGATTCCCATCCTTGATATATTCTTTATGCATGAGCAATGGAGTTATTCATCGATATTTCGGAGGAGAAGCCGAAGACTACAAAGCCTATTGGGCCGGAGAGTGTTAGTATTTATGATCGTCTTCGCGGGAAGAGATCTACTCGCTCCTTCTACTTCGTACCTACTCCGTGTAGAGCTTCTACTTCTAGACCTTCTACTTCTCCGCTCGAGCCACCATCTAGTTTCGGGAATCCATGCATGATCAATTTCTGGAGCAACAGAATGAGTTATTTCTAACTCACTGCAGAGTAGATACTATAGACAAGAAGTTTGATTATCTATCTGAATATACCCAAAGGTAGAGTGATTATGATGTTGAGTATTCGGAGTCTTTAGTTAGATTCTTGAAGGGTGAGCATGATGTTCAGTTCCCTACCTGTCCTAGATTTTCACTGTATGTTGATCCAAAGGATGTGGAATTTTCTTTTGGTGATGACGATGACGAGGCTACAGATAGTGATTAGTAGCTTGATTTACCTCTTGAGATGAGTTGATTCTGTTTTTAGTTTATTTCTTGTTTGTTAGTACTGATTAGTTTGTTGATAGTTCGTGTCGATTTGTTTAAGTAACTTTGTGTGGATTTTTTTGATGTTGAGACTGTTTTTAGAGTATCTAGTGTGATATGTGTTTAAGACTGAAATATGGATGAATTTTTTTTCATTTTCTATGATAAATGTTTATTTCTGTTTCAGCCTACTGTTTAGTATTCTTGAATAACTAGTGATCTTGTTTTGTTTCTGTTATTGTGATTAGTATAGTCGTTTAATTTAGCTAATGATATAAAAATTCAGCCTGCTTACATTTATATATGCTTCATTATTTCAGTAATATTCATAAAAAGCATGTGTTGAAGTAAATTTTTCTTTGTAGACTGTTTTTACATGCTTATAAAAATTCCTTTTTAAAATTATGCCTTTTTTTCTCTCATAATTTAAAATTTTTCATGATGTATCAAATCTTAAGTTTGGGGGAAGGAAAAATACATGCAAATTTAAATTTTATTTGTCCTTAAGTACTAATATTTTCTTTAATAAAAAAAAATATTAACATAACATAAGGAATGAAAAATCTATTTAAGATTACTTAAATTTTTGAAATTATAAATAATTTATTAGACTAAACAAAAATTTTAAAAACTTTGATTGATTTTAAGAATAGAATTAGTCAACTTAAAGAAGAGTAAGATTAAGATTTTTTTTTCTATTCATGGTAGAGATAATTGATTTTTAGAAGTATTAAGAAATCAAGAATTATAACTTGAAAAAGAAAAGATTGAAAGTCTTTTTGAAATCTATCAAGTGAAAATGTATAAGTTTGAAAATATAAGTTAAGGATAGTGAAGTTCAAAACCATTAACAGGCTATCCAGATACAGTAACCCTCACTGTGAAAAAAAAAAGAAAGAAGAGAGGAGAAGCTTGAGGAGATGCCTAATCAAAAATTGGCTTCACTTGAATTATCTTATAAGAAGAAAACTAATTACATATTTTACTTAATTTTTATACAAGCATCTTTATTAGAAAAGAATTTCATGAAGATCTTTTTCTTGTAAATAATTTATGTGATCTTTATATAATAAACTATAATTATTTTTGAAATGAATGAAAAGTTTTTGAAGTCTTAAATTTTGGTAGTTAAATATTCTTTAAATTCTTAAAATTAAACTTAGTTAGTGAAATTTGGTTAATGATTTACTAAAGCCTTTATAAAATCAAAAATAACAAGGAATCTTAAATATTTACGTTTTATTCCAAATGTTATACATTTTATATAGTAGAAAGGGTTATTTGAAGACAAGTAACGTTTAAGTTTGGGGAATTTTGATCCACGAAAAAAATACATGTTTTTATGCCTTGATTTTTATCAAATTTTTAAGGATATTATGCTTTAATGAAAGGTATTTTTGTGTTTTTTGGATGTAGGTGATGTAAAAATGTTCAAAAAGGAAAAAGGATGAAAAAGGAGCAAAAATGGAGCCAAAATGTAAAATTGCTAAAATAATGGGCCTGGCGCCTAGGCGCCAGAATCCGGCGCCTAAGCGCCAGCTCGATACCAAATCTGTGATGGTTTTTGTAACTACTTTGGGCGGTTATTTTGACGGTTAGAGCGGTTATTGGACCATCTAGAAGATTGGCAGTTATTCCTGGATAATAGGACATGTGATACATTGTATCTAGACACTTGGAAACGGCTTGAATCACGAAGTGGTGCGATCCAAAGTGAAGAGGTGCGAAGAACTGGATGCGGAGTCCGGCGCATAGGCGCCAGATGCCAGCGCCTAGGCGCCAGGCACACTTTCTAGACGATTCATTGAACTTGGACACATTTTGAAGAGATGCTTTAGGCAACACTTGAAGCCTATAAATAGGAGGCCATTTCTACAGAGAAAAATGCCCAATAAGAAGTCGACCCTTGTCTGCTCCAATCAGAGAGAGAATAGAGAGATAATTTTAAGGGCCACAATTGTAGTTTACTTACTTTCATAAATTAGTGAGTTTATTTTATTTAGAGTTTTTATTAAGAGTTTGAAAGAGTTGGTGCTTTTGAAGTCTATTTTGCTTTGGAGTCAGAAGGAATCAGAGGTTTAGTTTGAGAAACACTTGAGATAAGTATTTGTAATTTGATTCAAAGTTTTGTTTATATGTTTCGTTATTTAAATTCAATGTGTTCTGAGTAGTTACTTTACTTTCTCCTTTCAACTATGAAAAGATAAATAAGATAATATTAAATTCCTTGGAGAATTAAAAACTAAATATGTTTAAATATTGTGATGATATTAATACTGGATCTTAATTTACTATTTAAATTGGCCATTTAAATTGTTAAAATCTGTTGAAGAATTTTGAGTCCTAGAAGGAGATGAATTCTTAACTAGTAGATATCACATGAATCATTGGGTGGTCGAAGGCCTTGTGCGGATTATTCAAGGTGAAGTGCAAATAAATAGAAAAATATTATTCAATGGGCATAGAATTGATAAGTTTTTAGAGTGACAGACTAAATTTTTGTAATTTGGTTTATAGCGAGGGAACGGGTCACTAGTAGGGCCGACCATAGCCACCCTTGGACATCTAGTAGTGTGAGCCTAGATTAACCCATTCTACTAACAATACATCCAGACCTGATCTATAGATTAAACAATGTTCTTTATACTATCGAGCGAAGGTAAAGAATAGGAATGCTTCTATTTGGCACAATACCATAAATTTATATTCTCCACGAATATTATATTATCTAAAAAGTCTTGGATTAATTGAAAGGAAGAAAGTTGTTCGCTTATTATTATTTACATCACTCATTATTTTATTATTGCTTTAATTCTGCATTTAGTAAATTAAAATTAAATTTATAACTTTAAAAGAAGTACATAAAAATAAAATTAAAATATTTTAAAATCTATAAACCTCCTCGTGGGATCGATACTGGGGTCTTTATTTAAAGCCCTATATTACTTGAAATGATACATATACTTGCGTAGTACCTCTAGTGTGTAAAATATTTTCCATAAAATTATATTTATATACACTAGCCGCTATTATTATTTGGGTCAAAGTATTGGCTATAACATATTTTTGAAAGCATAAATTACTGCGTTGTCCGCGGATCGAGGTCAACCCCCATCCAAAAATGCTCTAAAGAATGTTAGAAAACCTGCTGTTCCAGTTATTCTCACATAGGTAAATGGGGTGACTGCTGGGGTCCTCTTAGAGACTTTGACTAGCCACGTTCCTACCCCTTAACAAGAGGCATATCCATCAAATACTTGTATTCCAACAACTGAAGTATCTGAGGAGAATGGCATTATTACTGATAATAAAACCACAATGAAGGACAAGATATAGTCTAATGTTAATGTAGTTTCTCCAGGTAAGGAGTTATCTGCAATCAAATTCCCTTATTCTACATTCCCTGTTGTTCCCTCAGTGGGGCAGGGGGATGATTTTGTTGCCCCATTTTCTGATGTCATTGTTGTGATGCATAATACTATGAATGATGACTAACAAATCCATACAGCTAAGAAGAAGAAGAAAAGTAGAATTGATGTCTAGAAACTCTCAATTACCTCTACCATTATTGCTTCTTCTAGTGGTTCTTCCCCCATTACCAGAGAAAGAACTAGGTCTAGATCTCAATCCTCCCCATCCCCACACCCACCCCCTCCTCACGATTAATATTTTATGATAAAATGTTAGGGGACTGGCACATCCTAGGTCCCTCAACAGGTTGTTAGCTTTAAATAGGATGCATAAATTCTGGTGCATTGCAATTCTTGAACCAAAGGTTACTAAAAATACAAATATTCTTATCAGGAAATTCCCTGGTTTCCAATTTTACTCTAATTGTAATAGTAAAATTTGGTTACTTTATAGAAATGTCTAGGCAACCCATTCTTACTCTATTTGGAATGTCTTGACGGATTATCCACAGTTTGTTCATGTGGTTAATCAATCTGTTCATGCCACTTTTTTTATCTAGAATGCACTTCTGAAGCCATGAGAAATCTTTGGTAAAATCTCAGATATATTAGCTCCACTATGAATACTAAGTGGTTGGTGGGAGGTGATTTCAATTGCGTAGCTGCTCCTTGGGAGAACGCTGGTGACAGAAATTCAGACCCCCAAAAAATGAACTAGTTCAGTGATAATATTCAGGCAGCCCAACTTCATGATTTGGGTTTCACTGGTCCCAAATTTACTTGGAGGAGAGGGAGTATATGGGAAAGAATAGATAGAATTCTATTAAATGATCTATGGATACAGGAATTTTTAAATTCTACTGTTTACCATTTATCTATGATCAACTCTGATCATAGACCCCTCCTCCTTACCCTTTCAGATTCCAACTAATGGCCCATTTCCATTCAGATATTTAAATGTCTGGGCAACCCATTCTTACTTTTTGACTCAGGTGGAATATATTTGGCATAGTTATCATTATCATAAACTTTGGACCAAGCTTTAGATTTTTCAAAAAAGCTAAGTAAATATCTAAAACAATGAAACTGGACAGCGTTTGGAGATCTCTACTCCAAAGTGAAGGAAGCTGAACAAAAAGTCACTCAATTGGAGCAACTTTGCATTATGGATGATACAGTGGAATCAGATTTGTTTGCTACCAATGAGAAATTACTCACTGCCCTGGAGAATCAGGGGAAACTTTTAATCCAAAAAGCTGTTGCCACCAAGTTTTGTGAGGGTGATAGAAATTCAAAGTACTATCATGCCTGCATTAATTATAAAAGGAAGTGTAATACAAATCATAAAATTCAAGATTCTAAGGGGCAGTGTCCTAGAACTTTTGAATCTATTGCCACTAGTGCTGTGGAACAACACCAGAAGTTACTATCCCAACCCCCCTGAGTTAGAAAAGAATTTAAGGAAGAACTGTTCCAAGCTGAGAAGATTTGCGCCATTAGAATTGAGCTTACTAATATAACTTAGGAAAAGGAATTCAAAGATGCTCTTAACTCCATTGATAGCAACAGGATGGCAGGCCTTGATGGCTATACTGCAAACTTCAATTATGAAAACTTGGCATATAATTGGCAAGGATGTGATTAAGGCCATCCAAAATTTCTTCAAAGAAGATGATCCCCCTAAATATTTCACTTCCTCTACAATTAGTCTCATCACAAAGGAAAATAATAGCTCCAATTGATCTTATTTTAGATCCATCAGTCTCATCAATTAGATCCCTAAAATTGTCAACAAGATCTTAGTTCAAAGGATCCAGCCTCATTTAAATCACATCATCAGCCACAACTAGTCTGCATTCATTCATGGGAGAGGAATTGTAGATAATGTGATGTTGGCTCAGAAACTCCTACTTGACTTGGACAGAAAATGTAGGGGAGGAAATGCTTTTATTAAATTGGATATTCAGAAAGCCTATGATACAATACACTGAGGTTTCATTGAGGATGTGTTGATGGTGAGGGGATTCTCTAATTCCTTTATTCAGTTGATTATGAGATGGCTGAAAAATAATGGACAATCTCTGCTCATCAATGGGAAAAGTTGTGGTTATTTCCCAACTTCCAAAGGCATCAAACAAGGTGACCCCAACAATCTTTATTCTGGTGTTTGATTATTTGACCAGATTACTAAACCAGATAATGAAAACCTCCCCACACTCCCTATATAGTCACAGATCCACTCTTGCTATTAATCACCTGGCTTATGCAAATGATATAATCATCTTTACCAAAGCCACCAAACCAGCATTCAAACTAATCTATACTTTCTTATTTTATTTTCAAGCTTGTTCAGGTCTCCAACTCAACAAACATAAATGTTAAATGAGATTAACTAAAAGTATAAAGGCTCCAATTAAACAATGGCTTGGAGATTTTACTGGTTTCATCTATAACAGTTCAAATCATAAATATTTGGGGGTCACACTGATCAAAGGCAGCTAAAAGAAAACTCAAATTGATAATGTTGTTGCCAAAATTCATCAACAAATTAAGTGTTGGACTACTTCCTTCCTCTACAATGGTGGGAGGATTACGTTACTTAAGCATGTTCTTTCAGCTTTTTCTTCCTATATCCTGCAGATGGCTACTATGAAGAAGAGTACTCAAATGTTGTTAGCTAGAACATTCAACAGATTCCTTGGGTCTGGCTATAGACATCAGATGCATTGGACTACTTGGAATAACATATGTAAATCACTGCAGAATGGTGGGCTTGGATTCAAGAGCTTCACTCACCTCAAGTTCATCAATTTTTTTATGTTGTAGATCAGATTTGGATCCCAAAATTCATTTTGAGCTAATTTCCTTAGGGGCAAATATTGTAAGAATTCTCATCCTTACTTAGCTGCCCCCAAACCTGGTGATTCTAGAATATGGGCCAACATGTTAAGACTGATATATGAAGCTGAAAATTTATTCATTTGGTAGTTAGGAAAAGGTGAAATTAATTTTTGGCTTGATGATTGGACTATGGATGGGAAGTCGATTGCTCACCACCCTAACCCACAAAACATTAATCTAAAGGTTTCTACTCTATGGAGGGATGGACAGTGGGATATTGCTAGCCTGAATAATATCCTGAACATCCAAAAAGTGAGGGAGATTTAAACATACCAATAGAAATTGAGAAATATGACATACTGATTATAAATAATAACATTACTCAATCTGTGTCTACCAACCTATATTCCCTTAGAGATCGGGGTCAGCAAGTTCAGTGGGGTAAACTTTTATGGTGGAAATTTCTCTCTCCCTGAATGTCCTTTTTCTACTGGAGATTATTTCATAAGCTCATCCCTACGGATGACAACCTTAAGCTTAAAGGCATAAAGGGTCCCTCTTGTTGTCTATTGTGTAGAAAAAAAGAGGAATCCCTTTATCACCTCTTCTTTAATTGCCCCTTTGTTCAACTGACCTGGATATAAGTGTTATTTCATATTACTACATCCACCTTTAATCGCTCTTGGAAAAATTTTATTAACTGCTGGTTTGACTGGAACCAACTTAAGCTGTCAATCATTCCCTGTGTCATAGCTTGGTTTGTGTGGTTGGCCATAAAAAAATATAAATATGAGGAGATATAGTTGGATTACATGGTGGTCTCAGCTCATTGCATTTCATAACTCAGTAAGCTCATCAAACTAAAGAAATTCTCTAATGTTCTACTTAATCTTCACCATCATCCTGCCCCTATCATTAAACCATCTTTGATATTTTGTAATAAACTTAAGGTGGGTGGATTAAAGAAAATACTGATGGATGTTTCACCCAGTAAGATGCTGGAATTGGAGGAATTTTCAAAAATTGGCAAGGGAATTACCTTCTTTTCTTCTCACTACCTACTTTAGCTAGGGATGCTCTTGAAGCTGAATTTATTCCTATCTTTTGGAGCCTTTATATTGTTGTCCAGTGCCAATATCACAAAGTAATAGTGGAGCCTGACTCCTAACTGCTAGTTGATATCATCTCTCAAAAGACCAGTTGTCCTTGGCATCTGGTAAGGTGGATTCAGAAAATTTACAAGATCTCTAAAAGCATACACACTTGTTTTCATTTCATACATAAGGAGGGTAATCATCCAGCTAACTGGTTAGCCAGGTCTTGTTTAAACTCTGAAATTCCTGTAATTAGAAAAGTGGTTTCCTCAATTCTTTCCTTTTTGTTGGAAAGTGACTTGTTGGGCCTCCCTTTTTTGAGAATATTGTAATAGCTCTTTTTTGATATATATACATATATATATATATATATATATATATATATATATATATATATATATATATATATAACAAAAAAGGAAAATTTTCATTCAAAATTAAAAGTTAAGTACATCCGATGAAGGGAAGCTTAATAGTATCCCCCAAAAGTAAAAGCCTTAGAGGTTCACTAACAGAAAAAAAAAATATTGTTATTTGATGCAGCAGCTTTGGCCAACCAATTAGCAGGTTGGTTACCCTCTCTAAATATATGGGACCATTTGAATTGAAAACTACTAGAAACTGATAGAATGTTTCTAAGAAAGTAAACTAAGTTCCAAGGAGGGGGAGAGAATCCTTGTAGAATGTTGATCACTTGTTGAGAGTCAGACTCAATCCAAACATAATCAAAATGGAAAGCTTTAGCAGTTACCAGAGCCCAATATACAGCCAGGAGCTTAGATTCCAGTGCTGAGGAAAGGATAATGGGGGCTTGGAAAAACCACAATAAATTTCCAAGGTAATCTCTGCAGACAACACCCATGTCAGCAGAAAAAGAGGTAAAGCTTCCATCTATATTGATTTTAATCCATGGCTGGGAAGGCAGTGACCAAATCAGCAAAACAACTTTTCTTTTAGTGGGATTAGGCAAGCATAGAATGTTTCGTTGATGAAACTACAACGAGTTCACCACAACAAGTGTTAATCGGACAAAGTTTATTCTCATATTTGGCCTAATTTCTGGCCATCCATATAAACCAGCTAATTACTAATGAAATGTAGTACCAATTCTGCTCTTTCCAATCCTCCCAGCAAGCTTCAAATGATTGCCAATTATGTCTATGGTGAGAAAGCTTTAGTTGCTGTAAAACTGTTGTCCACACTTGTCTAGTCACATAGCAATGAAGGAAGAGATGGGAGTAAGTTTCTTCATAAGAATGGCATAGCGAACATCTAGAAGCAGTTCTCAACCCTTTTAGCTTCAAAATATCATCCAAAGGAAGAAATTTATGGAGTAGTCTCCAACAGAAAAAAGACATTGAGGGAGACAGTTGCCTATTCCAAATATATATATATATATATACATCAATTGTCTGCTGCTCAAGACAATTTGCTAAATCCAATGAGATTCAAGACACCTTCCTTAAGCAGAAAGCTTCAATGAATATCATCTCTGAGGGAGATAGAAATACCAGGTTTTTTCATGCCTATATCAAATACAGGAGATGATGCAACACCATTCATAGCATGAAGTCTGAAAGTAACAGTTGTCTTCATAACAACATGGAAATTGGCAGGAGTGTCACTAGGTACTTTCAGAATATTGTATTATAGGCAAATATGGAAAGAGATCCCATAGACCCCTTATGCTTCGAAGAGCATTATCAGCACACAAACAATCTGTCACTTATCAGCCCTCCCACTGAAATTGAAATCTGGCATGCTCTGAACTCCATTGATAATTCCAAATCAGCTGGCCCAGATGGTTTTACTGTAGACTTCTACAGAAAGTCTTAGCCTGTTATTAAACAAGAAATTATCACTACCATCACCAGTTTTTTCAATGGCAATGATATCATCCCTTATTCAGCTCCTCCAACACTGTCCTGATCCCTAAAACTAATGAGCAATCAAGCTGAGACCATTTCAGACCTATAAGTTTGACATCAGTTATAAGCAAAACCATAAGCAAAATCATTGTGACCAGAATTCAACCCCACTTGAGCAAAATCATCAGCCTTAATCAATCTGCCTTTGTTAAAGGCATATCCATCTCTGATAATGTTTTATTGGCTCAAGAGTTGCTGCTAGACCTGAATAAGAATTACAGATGGGGTAATCTGATTTACAAACTTGATATAAGGAATGCTTATGACACCATAAACTGGGATTTCATTCTTGAAGTTCTTTCTGCCAGGGGTTTCAATGATAGCTTCTGCAACCTGATTCAGAGATGGCTTAGCAATAATTCTCATTCCATCTTACTTAATGGTTCCAGCCGGGGTTCCTTCACTGCTTCCAGAGGGCTTAAACAAGGGGACCCTCTCTCCCCCACTCTTTTCATTCTGACAATAGATTATTTCTCTCATCTACTTAACAATTTGCAAAGCTCCCACAAGATTGCCTAGTATCATCACAAATCAAACTTTCTTATTTCTCACCTTATTTATGAAGATAATGTCATGGTTTTCTCAAATGCCTCAAAGCCTGCTGTAAAATGGATTCATAAGTGTTTCCATACATTCCAAAACCAATCTGGATTATGCTTTAATATTGCTAAGTGTCAAATTTTGTTCCACAAGAAGATCCCCTTGAGCTTAAGCATAGGATTCTCTCATACTATGGGTTCACTAACACTCAGCTGCCTCTGAAATACCCGGGGGTGTAGTTAAACACTGGTAGAATCAAGCAGAACCACTTTGATGAGATTCAAAATAAATCTGCACTTATCTCTCCAACTGGACATATCTACTTTCTAATGGAGGGAGAATTACCTTGCTCAGAGGTATCCTCACTACCCTTCCCTCCTATGGGATGCAAATGCCATAATGAAGAAAAGCACTAAATGTAATTTAAGAGGGCTTTTAATCAGTTCCTGTGGGCATGCCAAAGGAAACAAATTCATTGGGCATCTTGGCAGAAAATTGCTAAACCAGTTTGGGCTAGTGGTTTGGGATTTAAAAGCCTTCATCAGATCATACAGGTGAATCTATGTAAATCATGGATGAAAATCAAGAATCAAGACTCTCTTTGGGCTCTTTTCCTCCTTGGGAAGTATTGCAGATACTCCCACCCCTCTTAAGTTATCCCACAATTTGGGGAACTCTAGAATGTGGAGAGCCTTGCTTAAGACCAGAGAAATGGCTGAGAAGCTTTACCTTTGGAATCTTGGTAAAGGGACCCTTAATTTCTGGCTTAATCATTGGTGTCCTTTGACTGGCTGCAGCCTTGTAACACCAACCTAAATTTGAATCTTCGAGTTGCTGATTGCTGGACTGGGGACAGTTGGTCCCTACCTTTTCTCCACACCATCCTACAAGCCCCTTCTGCTCAGAGAATATCCACTATACAGTTTGACATATCTAAACCTGATTCTATTACCTGGAATTCTTTTAAGTATCACAGCATTTCCAAGGAAATCCATGCTCAGCTGTTTCAGTGGGAATCTGTCCCTTGGGGAGATTTGTTCTAGAATAGGTATCTCTCCCCATCAATGGCATTTTTTTTTGGAGAATCTTTAATCATTTCCTCCCCACAGATGATATTCTTAAGCTGAAAGGGTTGAGAGGTCCCTCTTGTTGTAGTCTTTGTCACAAGGAGGAAGAATCCATCCCTCATATGTCCTTTGGTTGCAGCTTCTCTCAAAATACCTGGACCCATCTGTTACATAATCTTAAGATTAATATTTTTCATCTACAATGGCAGAATATCCTTACTTATTGGCCTGATTGGCACCATATGAGTCTTAGTGCTTTGTCTCTAATAATAACATGGTTTATTTGGATGGCTAGAAACAATGCTATCTTTGAGGGTATCCCTACTAATGCTATAGATGTGGCCAGGCACTGCCTCTCCTATATGCAAAAACTCATCAGCTTTAAAAATTTCCCAAATATCAACCTCCACACCACCTCCCATCACAACCTGCCCCCAAAATAATTAAGGTTTACTGGAAACCCCTCAACTTCAATTCACTTAAAGTTAATACGGATGGCTATTTTAGAGAGGGTGCTGCTCGTATGGGGGTATTTTCAGAAGCTATTTGGGTCAATGCCTGTTGTTTTTGTATGCTCCTATTGTAGCAGCTGATGCATTGGAGTCTGAACTAATTGCTGTCTTTTGGGCTTTAAAGTTGGCTGTACAATTTCAGTGGAATAATCTGATTGTGGAGGGGGATTCTCAGGTGATGGTCAATATGATTATTTCTGGCAGCCAAGAGTCTAGGCATCATGCTCAATGGATTCACAAGATCCAGTTCCTCAAAACTCAAATTGATGTCAGATTCCAGTTTATTTACAGGGAAGGTAACAAACCAGCTGATTTGACTGCCAAAGCTGGTGTCATCTCTTCTAAAGTGGTTCCCTCTACTTCTCCTCCACCCAAGCTAAAGTTATTAAATTCTGGAGATCTTCTTGTTGCCCCCCACCTCAGAGTGAACATCTGAGGACTCTGATAGGGAATTTTTTTTGTTTCTTTTGTAATGGTGATGTTTTACTTGTACATCATATATATATATATATATATATATATATATATATATATATATATATATATATATATATATATATACTTATCACCATTGGTTTCTTTGGTTTTAGATTACTTTTCTTTTGAGTTTTGGGGGTTGGTAGAAAACCTTTAGGCCTTTTGTTCTCTCCGGTTCAGTGGTTTCCTCTCCCTTCTTTTGTAATCAAATTTTATTTTAACATGTAGGGAACCTTTTATTGCCCCTTTCTTTCAATATATATATATATATATATATATATATATATATATATATATATATATATATATATATATATATATATATATATATATATATATAAAATGGAGTCGTTCTCGGTGGCGAGCTGGGGCTCGCTAGGGTTCGATGGCCGATCCCGGTGGCGACTGGTGGGTCCGTGGAGCCGGTAGGTGGTTAGTCGCCCTCTTTCTTCTATTTCGGTGGTTACCGGAAAGACTACTTCGGCCGATAGTAGTGTTTTCCATCTTCCCGGCTTTCTTGTTTCAAATTTTGCTCTCTATCCGAGTACTTGTTGGTGCCATCTTCTCCTTGGTTGGACTGGGGCATACTTACCCTCTCCTGTGGGAGGGTCCATTTGTTGGTTGTCATGGCTGATGGAAGTTATGTTGACAGACTCAGCAGTGGTGCCACATCCACTTATGCTTCAGCTGTCAGTAAAGGCTTGTTAAATAATAACCACTTAATTTTTCCCCAACTGCTACATGATGCTGCTGCTGGCAAGTCAGATTGTCCCTATATCCGACCTCTTGGCTCTAAGGAAGGAAGGCCTACCGTCTCGTTTTACCTCTCGAGAGATGAATTCTTTAGCGAGATGCTATTAAATTCACCATCATCGTCGGCTTCAGCTTGGACATCCTAAGATGGACCTTGTAAGACGAGCTTTTGAAAATTTGCACTTTGTTGGTCGGTGAGATCGGGAATTATGGATGGCAGGCATCTACTAATTTGATCGTCTAGTGAAGAAGACTATGTCGGCTTCGGACATGGAAACACTACAAATTGCCAAAGCTACTATGAAACTCATGAAGTGGTATCCGTGGATTTGATCCCTCTAAGGAACCCCCGTTAAGCCCCTTTGGTTCACCTTACCTAACCTACCTCTACAATTGTATCACACTAATGCCATTTTCCAAATCGCAGAGCAATTGGAACTCCTCCGAGGGTGGACTCCCCAACCTATGAGATGGGTAACCCAACTCGCCGCTAAAGTGTTGGTAGAAAGAGATGTTTCCTCCCGTAACCTGGACAAGATATGGATAACAACATCCGATGATGGAGATGGCTTCGGCAGGAGGTTATCCTCGAGCGTGAAACCTATTTTCTGCCATCATTGCAGAATGTTTGGTCATCTAAAGGAGAAATGTTATAGGCTGAAACCAACTTCAAAAAAACCAGTTCATACTAAAAGTGGGACTACTCAGGTAAGGATCCCTAGTGACTTACCTTCTCAAAAAAGTGCTGGCAATCTGAATGAAAATGGAAATCTGCAACAAACTGAGGTGAATTCTGGGAAGATGTTAATCACAGGGGCTGAACCTGAGGCTACTCCCCAGAATGTCAATAACAACATTAATGGAAAGGAGCACACCCACCAGGATGCTGCTCTGATGGAAGGAACTGAGGAAGACAACATGCTAAAGGAGACTGCTCCATCTCTGGACAAGATCAACACTATGCAGAACAATATGGAAGGAGCCCTGCGTATACAAAAGACAAAAAAGAAAAGTAAATTAACCTCGTAACTACTCAAATTAACCCCTAAACCTCCTCGAACAATGAAAATCCCAATCCACCGAGTTCTCCCCCGCCACCAGCAGGGGTAGGACAAGATCCCAATCCCACCTTTTGCACCCCCTCCCCCCAAAAATACCTTGATGTTTAATTTCCTTTGTTGGAACATAAGAGGGGCTTCTCACCCCTCTCTTACAAAAGGCTACTTCATCTATATAAGAAACACCAACTTTGGTGTCTTGTTTTGCTTCGAACCCATGGTTCGGAAAAACCATAAGAGATGGTTATCCAGATTCCCTGGATGCACACTCTTTAGTAATATCTCTAACAAAATCCGGGTCATTTGCGAGAAGGAAATCCAATGGAAGGTGAAGATTGATCACCCACGTACTGGTTCATCTCCACCTCCAATTGAATGGTTTTGATTTAGCTGCCACTTTTGTTTATGTCTGGATGCACCAAGATTGCTAGACAGGAGTTGTGGGTTGAAATTCACGGAATCAGCTGTACTGAGCTCTCCAGTTGGATTATAGGAGGAGATTTCAACTGCATAGCTTCTACTGCTGAAAAAGTTGGGGGTAGAACACCTCTTCTCCCAAAACTTACTGAGTTTAATGACAACATTCAAAAAGCTGGATTATTCGACCTGGGTTTCCAAGGGAATAAGTTTACCTGGAGAAGAGGCTCTATTTGGGAAAGACTGGACGGATTCTTGGCTAACCACAACTGGCACCGTAACTTCCTCCATACTATTATCTCTCATTTAAACTTTGCTGGATCTGACCACAGACCACTCCTAATTACCATCACTGCTTCTCTCAAGACATCCCAATCATCTCCATTCAGATATCTCAACTTCTGGTCCAATCATCCCACATTCCTTGATTTGGTGGCTGAACATTGGTTTCCTGACACCTCTAATAACCCCCTTACTCACCTCCAACAGCTGCTCTTGCAGGTGGGTAGGAAGCTTAGGTCTTGGAGTTGGAACACCATTGGCAATGTGTTTCAAGAAATTGCCAAGGCTGAAAAGGAAGTTGCTAGTTTTGAAGCAGATGCTCTCAGGAATGATTGCTATGGCAATTTTGTGACTGCACAGGAGAAACTCCTTACTCTTATTGACTGGCAGGACCAACTACTTAGACAGAAATCAGCCATATGTAAATTCAAAGAGGGAGATAGGAACACCAAGTTCTATCATGCTTTCATTAATTACAGGAGGAAGTGCAATGCAATTCATTCAATTATTAATGTCCATGGGAATCTCATCATGGATGGAGAGGAAATTGCCTTGGATGTCGTCGGGTTCTATAAAAACCTTCTTACCCACAAGCCTCGCTAACGGACTTCACATTGATCCACAGCTGTTCAGCAAGGAATACCATTACACCCAGTCCCTCCAGCTGGATGGTATTCCAACACAAGAAGAGATTTGGTTGGCCCTCAATACAATTGATAGTTATAAAGCAGCTGGACCTGATGGGTTCACTGCTGACTTTTTTAAGAAGACATGGAACATATGCAAGGAAGAGGTCACCAAAGCTATTCAGAGCTACTTCCAGGGAGTTGAGCTACCCCAGTATTTTCATGCATCTACAATGATTCTAATCCCAAAGAATGCTACCTCTAAGGACCGGAATCAGTATAGGCCCATCGACCTAACTTCGATAATCGCAAAATTATTAGTAAAATATTGGTGAGTAGGTTACAACCTCATTTGGATAAGCTCATCTCTCTTAAACAATCTGCATTTGTGAAAGGAAGATCGATATCTGATAATGTTCTTCTAGCCCAAGAGTTGCTGTTGGATCTGGATAAACCATGTAGGGGGGGCAATCTGATCTACAAGTTAGATATAAAGAAAGCATATGACACCGTTGACCGGAATTTTGTTTTGGAGGTGCTCCATGCCGGAGGTTTCTCACGGAACTTCGCAATCTTATCGACAGTGGTCGCACCGGTAATCATCACTCCATTCTCATCAATGGTAATCGTTGGGGTGGCTTTAAGGCCACCGGGGGTCTTAAACAAGGAGACCCACTTTCTCCTACCGTATTCATCTTATGCATGGACTACTTCTCTAGATTGTTGGAAGCCCAGGTCTCCCCTTATCCATATGCCAATTACCACCATAAATCTAACATTTCCATCTCTCATCTCATGTATGCAGATGATATTATGTTGTTTTCTAGGGCTAACAAACCTGCAGTGAAAAGAGTGATCAATTGTGTGCAACTATTCCAGCAAACTTCTGGCCTGCAGTTCAATAATGCTAAAAGTGAGTTAATCTTCCCTCACCACTGTCCAGCAGAAATCTCTCACTGGATCTCTCAGACCACTGGCTTTTCTAAGGCTACTCTCCCATTCAAATATTTGGGGGTCCCTCTTATTAAAGGTAGATCCAAACAGGTTCATTTTGATGACATCATTGGCAAGATTCATACCAACCTCACCAAATCGGGCTCACTCCTTCTTGTCTAATGGTGGGAGAATTACTATTCCGAATAGTATTCTGACATCCTTCCTCCTACATACTTCAAACGACCCGTATGAAGAAGAGCACAAGAATTCAAATTGAAAGAATTTTTAATAGATTCCTATGGGCCGGCAATAGGAAGCAAATACACTCGGGCAAGTTGGTAAAAGTTAGCTAAACCCTATGGTGCTGGTGGTTTGAACTTTAAAGGGCTGAAACAACTACAACAGTAAACCTCTCGCAAGCTTTGGATTCAATTCAGGCAACGTACATCCATCCGGGCTAAATATATGAATGGCAAGTACTTCAAAGGGAAGCACCCAGCTACAATACAGGTCAGACCTGGGGACTCCAGAATCTGGAAACAAATGGTGAAGATTAGGGAGCTGGCTGAGTCTATGTACATTTGGGAACTGGGAAAAGGTGAGATCTCTTTTTGGCAGGATCATTGGTGTCCTGATGATATGCTGAGTGGGCTGCCAAACCTGATCAAGACTCATTTTCCTGTTGCTGATTGTTGGTCCTATGATCAATGGGATCCTTCTGCTCTCCAGCTACTCCTTCAGGACCATTCTTCAAAGCAAGTGGTAAAGATCCCTTTTGGTAGATCTCAGCCTGATAGGATTATATGGCAAAATGGGAAGCATCGAGCCTCACTAAAACACTTTATCCGAAAATTAACAATCGGAGCCCTACCGGTCGGGGACTGCAATTTGGAATAAATTTCTCACCCCATCCATGTCTTTTCTGAACTGGAGGATCTTCCACCATCACTTACCCACTGATGATATTCTCAAACTAAAAGGGCTTAGAGGACCATCTAAGTGCTCTTTATGTGGCCAGCAATCTGAAACAATTCAACACCTTTTTTTCACTTGTTCCTTCTCCCAACAGGTTTGGACCATGCTTATTAACCCCGTTTAAGTTAAATACTATGAACTTAGACTCGGTCTGGACTTTTTCACTGTTGCGCAGTCATGGCGAAGATCAAACTTGGGGTGGTACCATTTATTTTGCCTCGGTTTGTATGGCCGCATAGGAATGGTGTGAAGTTTGATGAACTCCAAAGTAGTGTCTCTACCGTAGTGGCTAATTGCCATTCATACATATCTAAACTTATCAGAATTCAGAAATTCCCCAACATCTTTAAAGATTCCTCTCAAGACCCACTCAAAAAGTTCAGGATTCTAAAAGTTACATGGCAAGCCCCTAGTTCCCCATATATCAAAGTCAACATTTATGGAGCATTCTCTGGAAATGATGCTGGGTTTGGAGGGATCTTCAGGAATAATTATGGGAAATGTATTTGCTATTTCTATTCTCCTACCGATGTGGCCGACTCCCGGAGGCCGAACTGTCCGCTATCTCATCGGCGCCTCCTTTGCTCGACTCAATAACCGGAATTACTTAATCGTGGAGGGAGATTCTAGGATGGTTTTGCAATATATGAATGATATTGTTCCCCCACCTTGGCACCACTTACTCGTGGAAGAACAGTAATCAAGGTGATTACACAAAATCTACATATTACATTCTCATTCATTCTCGTGGAGGGCAACCGACCAGCCTAACTGGTTAGCAAGGATCGCCGTCGGCTCTCAAAACATTTTGGTTTCTACAAAGCCTCCTCCTCATTTATTTTTGCTGCCGGAAGCTGATATTTTCCAGGCTCCTCACTTCAGGATTATGGAGTAGTCTGGCCTAGCATTCCTGCTCTAGCAGCTCTTTTTCTTTGACTGAGGAACACTTGAAGATTGGGGTATACATGTAACTAGTGTCCAAGAAATTTGTTTATATATATATATATATGGTGCAATTGCCCACACATATTTATATATATATTAGCACACTTGTATTTTGGTTTAGTTATTTTGGTATGGGTGGAGTTTTGGTATCTTGGAATAGGAACCCTTATTTTTGTGGGGATCCTATTCCCTCACTTTTGTACTCCCATTTGATATGAACATGTAGGGAGCCGAGTAGCTCTTTTAACCAATATATATATATATATATATATATATATATATATATATATATATATATATATACACACACACACACACACACACACACACACACACACACACACACACACACACACACACACACACACACACACACACAATTTTGCCATGTTTTCGTTTCCTTCTTGTGTGGAGTTATAATGTGGATGAGGAATGTACGACTTATTTTAAGGTTGTGTTTTGAAAAGAAAGGAGGAGTTGTCGGCGAATTTTAAATTTAATTTAAATATATATATAATTTGGAAAGTAGTATTTGATTTTAAAAATAATTTTTAAGTTTGAAAATTTTAAGATATGAAATCAAACCGATCCTACATCCCAAATAGTTTATATAAACGATCACCACACCACAAACCGTGTATCTATCCCGAAGAATAGACACATTGTTTGATGATGGGGCTCGATTAAATAAAATAGAAGATTTGTGACAACGTTTGGTCTGTGAACCAATTTTATAAGCCAACAAGTTCCCCTGCTTAATATAAAGTAATTAAGCTGTGTTTATATTACTTGGGTTCTTAAAGTTCCCTATAAGGGCAAGCCCTTATAGTTAATTACATCCTAAGTGACGGGAATCACTTAAGAAAACTCTCGATAATGATTAGTGGTTTTGCTCTCAAGAATTTCAAAGTTTAAGGTTTTAAACAAATTGGATTTTGGAAATTTCAATAGGGATGGATCAAATTTGGAACAGTTTATTTCAGGAATCCAATGGAAGAGAAGTAGGGGATGTCACGGACCCGAAGTGAACTTCGGTGACTTCCCGACTATCCTATTGTTTGGCTTCAATTTAGAGAGAATTATTTAATGTTTCAATCCTTCCAATATTAATTAATTAGGACTTATATTTGTATGACATGATTATACAAATAGCCTCGAAGATGTGAGGGTTTATATCGTACCAAACGACTACCTCAGAGTCCTAAGACTGGTTAGGACTTAATTTGCATAGTATGGTTATGTAAATGCCTAACGAAACGTTGAGGATTTATGTTGCACTAAGCAAAATACCTTGAAATCCTATGGCTTGGTTATTTAATTCTAAGAAAGGTTTTGCTGAAGTAGACACAAGTTTTGCTAATGACGATTGATGTGCTGCCCACTATGCTCTGAGCTCCTTGTTGTTGTAGAGGTTTAGTTTAGAAAATGGCAATCGAGAGATGAGAGAAGTGTCTTGGTTTTAGAAAAGTTTTAAGGTTCAAATGTCTTAATGTTTTAATTGAAATAAATCTTAAAGTTGGTTAAACAGAACCGATTAAGATCCCACTGTTCCTTCATCCCAGCACCGTTATTTTCATCGGATTCACTTAGTCCAAATGAATTTGCTAAACTTCAACTGAATGAGTTCCACACTTTCATTTAGACCGTGGGAAATCTCGTTAGCAACACTCGGGTTACATCATCCAAGGGATTCCCGATCATCCAAGGGATTCCCGATCATCCAAGGGATTCCCGATCATCCAACGAGACGTTTTAATTTAATTAAAGTTGTACTTTTGTTGTTCTATTTGTGATTAAATTTTGATTTGTTTTATTATTTGAATATTGTGGCGGTGAGTTTTATCTTGATTTGGTTTTTTTATTTTAGTTTTGGTTTCAGTTTTGTGGCTATCCTAAAAGTTTCAGTTTTCTTGCAGAGTGACATTGTTGTTTAACATGCAAGAGAAGTAAAGTACAGTCCGGGTAAATAAATCGTAATAAAATAAAAGCGTACCTGGTGGGTCTTCTCATCATTCTCAGTTGCACTTAAAACACATGTCATAGCATTTATATATTTTCAGCAAATACCTAGGTAAAGCTAAGGGAAGGTTCTGGTTGTCTACTAAAATCCTAATCCTACTACTAGTCAATTCCTATGACGTCTAAGTCCTCGTGTTTTGTTAAGGATGATTTTCTTCACCAAAGAACAATGAAGTTACACTGTTCTTTAAAACATCTCATCAAGTTAGAGAAGTGCTCGGAATTGAATTTTAAACATCTTCTTAAACATTTTAGGGATTATTTTAAGTTCAGTTAGTTTCATTGTGGTGATGGATCAATCACCCAGGTTACTCTTGCTCAGTGAATTAGGATGTTTGATTATCTTATGAGTGAAGTGACGTTTCATTTGATGCTTCATTTAAAAGTTATAATAATGAAAGCCTTTAGGGGCAAATTAGTTTACTGAAGAATTTAACCACTTTAATTAAAGTTGAATTGGTGATTTAGGATAATTTAATTCAGTTTCAAAATTCAGGTTGCTTTTCTTTCAAGTGTTTTGATCTTACTTAAGTTGAAAGGGGTATTTAAATTACTTCATTTAATTAAATTTTGATGATCTAAGTTTGATTTGAATTAATCATGTTATCTTAGGTTGATTTTAATCGGTTTAATTTTCACATTTTAATTATGAACTGTTTTGAAATTAATTTTTAATATTTCAAATTAGTTATAAATTGAATTTTAGGGATTTCAAATTAGTTTTAACACTTCATGTTTACTTTAACTATTCAATTATTAAATTATTTAATGTTTTAAATTTTTTAATTTAATTAAGGATTATTTCTTTTTATTTATAAATTTCAATCACCATTTTTTTAGAGGTAATTAAGAGTTGAACATTATTGAGGTGATTCATTTAGGGATTTTAAGTTAAAGAATTCATATTTTCTTAAGTCATATCCCTAACCTTAATAATTCAATTTTTAATTTATTCTTCCAAAATTTAAATGATTTAATCAATTAAGGTTCCACTCTTATGTTATGGGTAATCAATGGGTTTCTACTTTTTTAATCCCCTAAGTTTCAATCATCCAAGAGAAAATTAAGATCAAATATTTTACCCTCCCTTTTGATTAGGCCTAAAGTGTTAATTAGGGTTAAAATCCTTAATTACCTTTATGCTCTTTTAAGCATATTCATTTCATAACTCACTAAATTAAGCTCAAATGAACTTGAAATTTTTATGTCACCTCACTCATATATCAATTAAGACATTAGAGGAGAAAATGTAATTTCTCCATTTTTAATTTAATTTAAATAATTATTTTAAAGGAACATAAGGATTTTCAATGAAAATTCAACAACATGAACAGGGTGGGGTTCCTATCCTTTGCAAAATTATGAGATATTTCTACTGACCAAAGGACCACTTGGACCAATTTTGGTGATTTTTTGAATTATATTTTATTTATTATAATTATTTTAAGTTTTGGGGTATTAATTAATTATAAAATAAAATTAAAGTTGGAAAATAGATTTTATATTTTTCTAAAGTCCCTCTGACCTCAAATAGTTTAGAGAAACAAATTTTACATTTTTCTGATTTTTCTTTGAATTTTTAGAATTATTTTAGTGGGAAAGGTTGAAAATTCATTTTTTAACATTAAAAATTACATTAAGCTTTTAAAATTCAATATCTCAACCTAGGGACTTAAGAAAAATATTTGGTTAGTTCCTAAGTGATTAGAAAGAAAAATGTGACATTTTTGTGAATTTAATTATTTTTGTAATTTTTATTATTTTTAATTATTAAAATATTCAAAACTAGGTTAAAAAATGAAAATTTTAGAAAAATCTCAATTTTAATTTTCTTAGACTCCTCTGATATCAGAGAACTCCCAAAATTAATTTGGTGAATTTTTGAAGTGTATTTTAAGTTTTATGAATTTTTAAAGTTTAAAAGTGGTCATGTTATTTAGAAAATCCATTTGGTGGGTTAGACCATTTTCAACTGACTTCAAAAATTTTATTGGGGTCCCTCTAATCCTAAAGATTAGTGGAGAATTGATTTCAAGTTATTTTGATGAGTGGTTGTTCCAAATTAATTTCATCTTAGTTTTAGGCTTTTGGCCAAATTAGGGTTCATTTGAATAATTTAAGACAAGCCATAATTTTCCTAGGGTCCTCTAGTCTAGAGATACTTCCCCTAATTTTTCTAGATTTTATTAATCAACATGCTAATTATTGAAATTAAAATACCAAAATAGGAACATAAACTTAGAAAAGAAATAACTTGCCATAGAGGTAACCTCTAGCCTTGGAAAATTTAGGGAATGTTCCCAAGCTCAGAGACTATAAAAGCCCTATGGTCTCATGCCATGGTGAATTGCATACATGCATGGAGAATTAAAACATTCAGAACAGTATTAAATTAATTAAAAATAAAATACTCAACAAAATAGATTAATTCTTTTTCCACATTATTCTCCTCTATTTACTGAGCAAGAGGGTATTTTTATTTTATTTTTTTGATTTTTCTATGCAAAGATATGCATTTTTAAAGTTTAGGGTAATTAAATAGATCAAAAATACCCCAATTATCTACTTATCCAGCGCGGCACCTCGTCATCCTCGGCAGCTCCGAAGCTACACGCGTCACTCCGCCATCTAACTGGGATGCCACGCGACCCGCGGTTCATGTATCGTTTCTTCATCCGACGCGATCCTGGTCGTTCATCTAATACAAGCAAGATCCAACGGCATCCGTTCATCGTCCCAACTGGTGAGAACTGAGAACCGTCCACCTTCTAGACCTAATATCTCCCTCATTTCTTAACCGAATTACACGTTCTTGGGCTCTATGAACTCGTCTCAACAAGACGAACACATCCATATTGCTATGATGCATTGAAATCAAGCCAAACAAAATGGAGAATTGCTGGAAGCTCGAGAGGAATAAGAGGTCAATACCTTGGCTCTGAGAAGTGAAGCTTCAATCAGAGAGGCTTGGCACATTCGTTGGAGTCCAGGGAAGCTAGGGATGAAGCCTGGAGCTGTGGTGAAGTGCCTACGTAAGACTTCGACCAAGCCCGATTTCAAGCTTTGACGGCTGGAGAGATTGAGTGGCCTGGTGAGGGGGCTTCCACTGGAGAACTTCTTCTCTACCTCTGGTGAAGGTGTGAGAAGAGTTAATTTGATTTCTGTGCAGGTTCAAGGGTTGTCCTGTTCTGACCTGAGAATTGAGCCCTCAAATTGAGCTCAATCAGTGGGGAAGAGAGCAGGGGAACAGTGGGGAACTTCTTCTCTGTGTTAGGGGAAGAGTTTAGGCCACTTGGATGGAGGTTTTGAGAGACTTGATTTTAGCCAACCCTTTGGCCGTGGAAGATGGCTGTTTAAATAGCCATGGCAGGAGAGCCTCCCAGGGTGAGTTAGGGCCTGGGATCAGCTGCTCAGGGGAGGTGAAGAAGAGCTGTGAAGTCCAATTAGATTGAGACAGCTCAGCAAGGGAGTTTTAAAATTTTTAATTGATTTAGACCTCTCAGCCTGGTGTTTTCCGTCAACTGTGGTGGCCGGCTAGCCAGGGTAAAGTCAGGTCTGGGTTCAGTCAAGTCAGAGGGGTTGAGTGGTGGCATCAATTTGAAAATTTGGTGGCTCCATGGTGGAGATTCAATGGAAACTTCGATTTTGGGTTAAAGGTGGCTAACTTGGGTTAGCCCCATGGTTCTTTAGCTAAGCCTTTGCCCAAAGTGGTTTGAGCTGATTTTAAGGTCCATGGGGAGGTTTAGGTGAAGTTTGGTGGTTAGTTTGGGAGTTTAAACAAAGGATTTGATGGTTTGGAAGAAAGGAAAATGGAAGTGAAGGGGGTGAAGGAGAGGTCACCTCCTCTTGCCAAATTTGGAAAATTTGACTTTGGAATGGCTATGGGATGACCCATGAGGTATGCTATGCCATGCATAATGCCATGAGATTGTTTCATGTAAAAGGAACTTTAATTTTTTTTTATGGATTTTAGGAAATTATGCCATGATTCATAATTTAGGTAAAGGGGCCATGTACATGCATGATATTCCACATGATGCCATGAAATGATGATTTAATGGTTATGAAATGATATTAGAAGGGAAATATTACATATGGGCTCAATTTTGGGCTTTTAAAATTTGATTTTGTGGGCATTTAGAAATGCATAAGGGTATGGGCTTTTAACATGCATGTGATGATTTGGTTTTTCTTTTAAATTGATTGTGGCTTGATCAAAATGATTAAGAATTGATTGAAATTGATTTTGGACATGTTGAAAATTGATTGAAATTTGTTTTGGAGATTTTCATGGGTCATGGGGTTCAATTTGAAGGGAATTGGGCTTATGGGCCAAAATTGGGCTTTTTTTGCCCAAATAAATTTTGGGTAGAATTTGGTCAAAATTTGTGTCAAATAAATGTTGTTTTTGGTATAGGAATGTGTCATGCAAGTTTTAGAACAATTTTGAAGAGAATTTGAGTTGAATTGGATTGGGTTTGGTCATGTTTAGATTCATGGGTAATTTAAGGCAAAATGGGGTTTTGGGTTTAAGTTGAAATTAGACTCAAATTTGAAACAAATTGGGCTTAGTTTTGATTGAAATTGGTATTGGGAGTGTTTATTTGAAGTTTTGAATTGAATTTGATCAAAAGTGGGATCAATTGGGTTGATTTGGTTTGACATTGGGTCCATATGGGTTAAAAATGAGTCAAATTGGGGATTTTGGTAAAAAGTGGGCCAAATTGGCAAAATTAGACTATGGTGTAGTTGAACAAAATGAAATTGGAAATATTTGGGATTTTTTGGAATTTTTTTGAGAATTTTTGGAATTTTTGGAATTTTGGGCTAAAAAGGGTATTTAGGGTATTAAGAGGATATTTGGAGGGTATTGGGGTTTTTTGGTGGATTTAAGAGGTGGGAATTGTTTCAAACTGATTTTTAAGATTTTTGGTAATTTTGGGTAATTTTTGGGAATTTTGGGGATTTTGGAGAATTTTGGATGGTCATGGGGGTAGGCTTATGGACCTTAAAGAAGTCTAACCACTTTGGGAACAAACTTAGCTAAATGGTAGCCACTTTATGATCCTTCACATATTGACCCTAGCCATCTTAATCAAAGACTAGTGGCTTTGGTTCAATCATGTGAGTTTCTTAAAGGGTAGAAGGGGCAAGGTTCAAGGTTTAGGTTTAAAGGATGAAATGGCTTAGGGTGTGTGTGTGTGCAAGAGAAGCTCAAGTCACCCAAGGTCACCCAGGGTAGCCCTAAGGCTTGGACATCCTATAGGAATTCATCCTTGTCCTCCTGCACATTGGTCCTAACCTTCCAAGTGATTTAGAGGTTGATGACCATCTACATAGGATTCCAAAGAGAATCAAGATTTGGTTTGAATTTCTAAATGGCGGGTTCCATCTCTAGTCTTCTAGGATAGTCAAGGAGAAGTCCTATGGCCAGATCCTAAGCACTAAGAGGAAAGAAGAGAAGACCTCACCAAAAATGAGGTCAACAAGGAACCCCTTAGAACTTCAGTATATTTCCATTTTTTTTAGATGGGGATCCTCTCCCCCCCCCCCCCATCTTTTGTACTCCCAATTTACTTAACATGTAGGGAGTCATGAGATGCTCCTTTATATATAAATATATATATATATATATATATATATATATATATATATATATATATATATATATATATATATATATATATATATATATATATATATATATATATATATATATTATTCAAAAAGTCTTACATCGACATGAGGGATTTTAATTAAATCCCCATGTAAAAGAGAACTAAATATAGGAAAAGAAGAAAAATTAGAATTATAAATGACATCCTGAGACGAAGAAGCTTTAGTTGCAAGCCAATTAGCAGGTTGATTGCCCTCCCCGTAAATATGACTCCAAATAACTTCAATAAAAGAAGAAAGTAATTTGATCTTGTTTATCATGTCGGCATATATTTAGGTTGTGTTATATTTTGAAAAGTGGTCGCCAAAAAGAAGTTGTCGGCGAATTTTAAATTTTAAGTTTAATTTAAATATATATGATTTGAAAAGTAGCATTTGATTGTTTAAAAATAATTTTTAAGTATGAAATTTTTAAGATATGAAATCAAATCGATCTCACATCCCAAATAGTTTATATAAACGAGCACCGCACCACAAACCGTGTATCTATCCCGAAGAATAGACACACTGCTTGATGATGGGGCTCAATTAAATAAACTAGAAGATTTGTGACATCCGTTTGGTCCGTGAACCAATTTTATAAGCCGACTAAGTTCCCCGCTTAATATAAAGGAATTAAGCAGGGTTTATATTACCTGGGTTCTTAAAGTTCCCTATAAGGGCAAGCCCCTATAGTTAATTACATCTTAAATGTCCGAAGACACTTAAGAAAACCCTCGATAATGATCAGTGGTTTTGCTCTCAAGAATTTCAAAGTTTAATGTTTTTAAACAATTGGATTTTAGAAATTTTAATTGGGAATGGATCAAATTTGGAACAGTTTATTTTAGGAATCCAATGGAGGAGAAGTAGGGGATGTCACAGAGCCGAAGTGAACTTCGGTGACTTCCCGACTATTCTATTATTTAACTTCAATTTGAAAATTTATTTAATGTTTCAATTCTGCCAATTTTAATTAATTAGGACTTATATTTGTATGACATAATCACACAAATAACCTCGAAGATGTGAGGGTTTATGTCGTACCAAACGACTACCTCAGAATCTTAAGACCAGTTAGGGCTTAATTTGCATTATACAAATGCCTAACAGAAAGTTGAGGATTTATGTTGCACTAGGCAAACTACATTGAAATCCTATGGCTTGTTATTTAAAACTAGGAAATGTTTTGTTGATGTAGATTCCAGTTTTGCTGACGACGATGGCCGTGCTGCCCACTATGCTCCAAGCTCCGTATTGTTGCAGAGGTTTAGTTTTAGAAGTGGTAATCAAGAGATGAGAGAAGTGTTTTGGCTTAGAAGAGTCTTAAGGTTCAAATGTTTTTTTAATGTTTTAATTAAAACAAATCTTAAAGTTGGTTAAACATAACCGATTAAGATCCCACAGTTTTGTCATCCCGGCACTATTATTTTCATCGGATTCACTTAGTCCAGATGAATTTGCTAAACTCAACTGAATGAATTCCACACTTTCATTTAGACCGTGGGAAATCCCGTTAGCAACATGTGGGTTACATCATTCGAGGTATTCCCGATCATCCAACGAGACGTTTTAATTTAGTTGTAGTCGTAATTTTGTGTTTTGTTTGTGATTAAATTTTGAGTTGTTTTATATTGTGAATGTTGTGGCGGAGAATTTTATCTTTCTGTGACTTTTAATTTAGTTTTACGTTTCAGTTTTGTGGCTATCCTAAAGGTTTCAGTTTTCATTGAGGGTGACATTCTTGTTTATCATGCAATAGAAGTAAAGTACAGTGCAGGTAAATAAATTGCAATGAAATAAAAGCGTACCTGGTAAGCATTCCTATTTATTTTCTCCTGCACTTAAAACACAGGTTAAAGCATTTATATATTTGCAAGAAAACACCTAGGTAAAGCTGAGGGAAGGTTTTGGTTGTCTACCAAAATCCTAATCCTATAGCTAGTCAATTCCTATGACGTCTAGGTTCTTATGTTTTATTAAGGATAATTTGCTTCACCAAAGAACAATTAAGTTCAATTGTTCTTCTAAAACATCCCATCGTATTGAGAAAGTGCTTAGGACAAATCCTGAACATCTTTTCAACACTTCTGAGATTATTTTGAGTCCAAATGAATTTCATTGTACAAGTGAATTAATCATTCAAGAGATTTAGTTAAGTTTTGCTTCTTACTCAGTGAACTAGGATGTTTGATTATCCTATGAGTGAAGTGAAATTTCACTTAATGCTTTATTTAAGAGTTATGATAATGAAAGCCTTTAGGGGCAAATTAATTTGTTGAAGATTTTAACAATTCTTAATTAGAAAATTGGAATTGATGATTTGAAATGATTTGATTTAGTTATAAAATTTAATTAATAATTTTAAGTTTGGAATAGTGTTCAAGTTGTTTCAATTCTATTAAATCTTTATATTTTAATGATCTTAATATTTTAGATTAATTTTACCATTTTAAATTTGCTTAGGTTGAAAGAAGTGTTTAAATTATTTATTTTTATTAAATTTTAATGACTTTATTTGGATTGATTGTAATATTTTAGGTTGATTTTAATTAGTTTAATTTTTTCTATACATTTTTATTATAAATTGTTTTGATATTGATTTTTAATGTTTCAAATTTGTTTTGTGTTTGTTTTCAAATGATAAATTAATTTTAATGTCCTCAATTTAATTTAATTAGGTTATTAAATCACCTAATGTTTTAAGCTTTAATTTAATTAAGGGTTATTTTCTTTTTAATCATTAATTTCAATTATCATTTTAAGTCTAATTAAGAATTGAAATGTTATTAAAGTGATTCATTTAGGGATTTTAATTTAAAGAATTGGTATCTTCTTAAGTCACATCCCTAATAATCCAAAATTTTAATTATCCTCCCAAAATTTAAATGATTTAAGTAATTAAAGTTCCATTTTGATATTTTTAAAGAGATCAATGGGTTTCTACCCCTTTATTCCCTAAGTTTCAATCATCCAAGAGAAAGTTAAGATTAGATATTTTACCCTCCCTTTGATTAGACCTAAATATTAATTAAGGTTAAAATCCTTAATTACCTTTATGCCCCATTAGGCCTATTTATTTCATAACTCACTAAATTGAGCTCAAATGAACTTAAAATTTTTATGTCACTTCACTCATATGTCAATTAAGACACTAGAGGAGAAAATGTGATTTTTCTAGATTTAATATAATTTATATATTTATTTCTGTGAGAAAATGAAGGTTTTCAATGAAAATTCAAAAACATGATCAAGGTGAGGTTTCTGTCCTTAGGAAAATTATGGGATATCCCTACTAACTAGAGGACCACCTAGACAAATTTTGTTGATTTTTTGAATTATATTTTATTTATTATAATTATTTTGATTTTTATGGTATTAATTAATTATAAAATAAAATTAAAGTTGAAAAATGAATTTTATATTTTTCATAAATCTTTATGACCTCAAGGAGTCTAGAGAAATAAATTTTATATTTTCTGAGTTTTCTTTTATTTATTAGAATTAATTTAGTGAAAATGTTGGGAAATTCATTTTTTAATATTAAAAATTGTCTTAAGCCTTTAAAATTCAATTTCTTAACCTATAGACTTGAAAAAAATATTTGACTTGTTCCTAAGTGATTAGGAGGCAAAATGTGACATTTTTATGATTTTTAATATTTTGTAATTTTTATTATTTTTTAATTATTAAAATATTAGAAATATGATTAAAAATAAAAATTTTTAGAATTCCAATTTTAATTTTTATAGACTCCGCTGATATCAACGAGCCCACAAAATCATTTTGGTGAATTTTTGAAGTGTATTTTAGGTTTTATGAATTTTTAAAGTTTAAAAAATGGCCATACAACCTAAATGATTCATTTAATGGGTTAAATTATTTTCAATTGACTTCAAATTTTTATGTGTGGTTCTCTGTGTCCAAAGTGACAGTGGAGAATTATTTTCAAGTAATTTTGATGTGTGATTAATCCTAATTAATTAAAACTCCGTTTTAGGTGTTTAGGCTAACTAGGGCTATTCTTAAGGAATTAAATCAAACCATAATTTTCCTAGGGTCCTCTGGTCATAAGCTACATCCCCTAATTTTCTTAGAATTTTCTAAGCAACATGCTAATTACTGGAATTAAAACATCAAAACAGACACATAAAATTAGAAAATCAATATCTTGCCATAGAATTGGCCTCTAGCCTTGGAAAATTCAGGGAATGTTCCCAAGAACAGAGGCTACAAATGCCCTATAGTCTCATGTCATGGTGAATTGTATGCATGTATGGAGAATTAAAACACTAAAATCAGTAAATATTTAATTAAAAATAAAATACTCATCAAAATAACTTAATTCTTTTCCACATTTTTCTCCTCTGTTCACTGAGCAAGAGGGTATTTTTATTTTATTTTTGTGATTTTTCTACACAAAGATATGAATTTTGAAGTTCTCGGTATTTAAATAAATCAAAAATACCCTATTTTTCTATTTAAACCAGTCAGCGCCGCGTCAACCTCGGCAGCTCCGAAGCTCCACATGGCTCATTCCCATTCTGCACCGCCATCTGACTCAGTGCCACGCGGTCCGCGGTTCCTGCCTTGTTTCCTGGTTCGACGCGATCTGGGCCGTTCATTCGATACACACGCGAATGGACGGCATCTGCTCATCGTTCCCGAGCGCCCTAACTGGAGAGCCGTCCACCTTATAGGCTTAATATCTCACTCGATACTTAACCAAATTAAACGTTCTTATGCTCTATGAACTCGTCTTGACGAGACAAACATATCTATACGGCTAACATGCTATGAAATTGAACCAAACAAAATGGAGAATTCACAGAAGCTCGGGAGGAAGAAGAGATCCATACCTTTGCTCTGAGAAGTGAAGCTTCAATCAGAGAGTTGTGGCACCTTCGATTGAACCCAAGGAAGCTCCAGATTAAGTCTCTGGCTCTGGTGAATTTCCTAGACTCGATTTCCACCAAGTCTGATTTCAAAGCTTGGCCGATAAAGATAATGGATGGCTTGGAGAGGGGAATTTTGATAGGGAACTTCTTCTTTTGGTCTGGTGAAGGTGTAGAGTCAATCAATTTGAGGATTGGCTCACTGTGGTGAAGTGTCCTGGTTTTAGGCTTAAAATTGAACACAGAAATTGAGCTCACAGAGGGGAAATTAGGGCTGGATTTCAGTGGGGATCAATTGCTCTATGCTAGGAGAAGGGTCTGGAATGATTTTGGCAGAGTTTTGGTATGGTTTGGTTCAGCCCCTTGTTTGGCCGAGAGGGGGTGGTGTTTAAATAGAGCTGGCTAGAGGGCTTCCCAGGGGGAGTTAGAGCTTGGGATCAGCTGCTCTATGCAAGGGAAGAATAGCCATGGAGTCCAATTGAGTTGGGATAACTTAGCAAGGAAGAATTTGAAATTTTGGCTCACATAGAGCTCTCGGCCATGGCATTTTCCGACGACCCAGGCGGCTGGCCGGCAGGGTCAGGGAGGTCAGGGCTTGATGTTTGTGAGTTTAATTGGCTTTGGCCATGTGTAAAGTGGTTTGATTAAAATGGAAAAGGGGAGGGGCTATTTTGAGATCAAATGGGTTAAGCCATGGTTTTGGGCTTGGTGCACCACCCAAGGCTTGACTTTGGGCTGAAAGGAATCATTTGGGTCAGCTGAATTAGAGTGGTGAAGTCTCCATCCATGGTGATGTGGCTAAACTTGGTTTAGAGTGTAGCATAAATGGGGTTAAAAAGTGATAATGAAGGGTTAAGAAAGAACCCCCTCTTCTTACCATTAATGGCTTGGTGAGGTGTCCAAGGCTTTCATGGCTCCCATGTGGCTTATGCATGGCTTCTTGGCTCACATTTGGCATGGGAAATGGCTTGGTCAATTTCATGGAAGAGGGTTATTTGAAATTTTGAAAACTTTGGATTTTTTGATGGGATTTGTCATGATGCCATTTTGGTTTAATCAAAATGATAGATTTTAGACTTAGGGGATAGTTTTAATTAAATGGGCATGATGAGACAATATCACATGGGCTTTGGAATAATTCTTGGGCCTTTGAAATTGTTTTTGGATGGGCTTTTAAAATGTCTTAGGAAGGTGGGCTTTTACGTTTTTAAAACAAATTGATGGATGAAACTTTGGTGAGGGGTTGTGTCAAATAAATGTTTCAATTGGTTTAAGAATGTGCCATGAGTAATTTGGAACAAGTTCGGGGTAATTTTGAGTTGAATTGGGTTTAATTTGGGTCTTTTTGGTAATGGGGCCAAAGTGGGTTATATTGGGCTAACTTGGGCTAAGGTTGGGCTAGTGTTGGTTTTGATGTAAAATTAATATTGAGAAATATTTATGGGGGTGTGACAAAGAGTTTTCAACTTTGGTTGGGCTTTGATTTTGGGATTTGGGCTCATCTGGGTTCATGATTGATTTAAGCCAAATTGGGGATTTTTGGTTTGGGTTAGGCTTGGGTGGAGTTTGGTTTCAAATTTGGGGCAAATCATGTTAGTGTTTTGTTTGTGGGGATATTAGGAAGGTTTTAGAAAAGATTTGGGGTTAATTGGAGATAAGTTGGGTTGGTTTGGGCTAAGTTTAGGTCATGGGCCAAAATTGGGCTTTAAGCTTCAAATTGAAATTATATCCACATGTTGATAAAATTGAGTTTGGATTTGGTTTAAATTTATATTGGGGATATTAATTTGAAGTTTAGGATTGAATTGGATCAAAATTGAGGTCAATTGGAGTGGTTTGGTTGGACATTGGGCTCTCTGAGGTTAAAAATAGGTCAAATTGGGGGTTTTGGTAAAAGTAGGCTAAATGGACAAAATTTCCTTATTTTGTAGTTGAACAAAATGAAATTGGGAATATTTGGGATTTTTTGGAATTTTTTGGTAATTTTCTTAATTTTTGGAATTTTGGGTTAAAAGGGTATTTTGGGTAATTGGAGGTTATTGGGGGGTATTTTGAAAACTTTGGTATATTTGACCAAGGATGATCAATTTGAGTGGTGGGAAATATTTAGGATTGATTTTAAGGAATTTTGGGTAATTTAGGCTATTTTGCAAATTTTGGGCAATTTTAAAGGCATTTAGTAGGTTTGGTGGGTTTAGGGTCCCGGGGGTCAAAAATTGAAATTTTGGAAAAATGAAGGTTGATCAAGTGTGAGTGAAATGAAATCATTTTGGTTGAGCCATGAAGCCATGTTAAGCTCACAAGAGCCATGAGAGGACTCATTTTAGACATTCACTATGTTGTTCCTAACCCTCTTAGCTAGGGGCTTAGGGGTTAAGGTCCATCCATATGAATTACCTACATGAGTCAGGAAGTCAAATTGGGTATAGGTGTGGTTTTAGGGTTTTGGAATGTGTGTGAGAGATTGGTGTGTGCAAGCTTACCCTCACCAGGACCAGACCACCCAGGGTAATCCTAAGGCCAAAGAGTCCTATAGGAAACTCATCCTTTAAACCTTCACATTTGATTTTAACCCTCCAAGTGGCTTAGGGGTTTACAATCAAACTTGTGGGGTTTGAAGGGAGTCAAGAAGTGGTTTGAATTTCTAAGTGGTGGTGGGTTCCATTTCTAGTCCTCTAGGATAGTCAAAGGGAAAACCTATGGCTAGATCCTAAGCACTAAGGAGAGAGAAGACCTCACCAAAAATGAGGTCAACAAATGGACCCCCAATAGGTGTGGTGGGCTAATCAAGTACACCGCGCGTATTGGTGTTGACTGAAGAGATCAACAAAAACCAACACAGATGTCTAAGTGACACACTTAGAACAAAGCATAGAAAATTTCTGCTGGGGAGTATCAGGTAAATCTCCAAGACTGAAGATTCCAGAACTCTCGCTGGGGAAAAGGAGGTGGATTCCAAATCACAAGATCTGGGGAGATTTGATTTTAGATTTGTTTCAATTTCAAGTTTTAACTTTGGAGTCTGAGTTTTGATTTAATCAGAGTTCCGATTCCGATTGAAGTTCGATTTATGATTATTTTCAAGGTGGATCTAGTTGAGATTCAGAATTTGGAATGAGAATTGGAACCTAGGTTACAATCTCGGGATTGCAAAGAGGATTGGAAATTTAGGCTCCAGCCTCGCAAGTTTGAACGAGAACTAGAATTTAGGCTCTAGCCTTAGGAAGAGGACTGGAAGTTAGGCTCCAGCCTCGTAAGTTTGAGAGAGAACTAGAAGTTAGGCTCTAGCCTCGAAGAGAACTGGAAGTTAGGCTCCAGCCTCGAAAATTTGGAAGAGAACTAGAAGTTAGGATCTAGCCTCGAAGAGAACTGGAAGTTAGGCTCCAACCTCGAAAATTTGAAAGAGAACTAGAAGTTAGGCTCTAGCCTCGAAGAGAACTGGAAGTTAGGCTCCAGCCTCAAAAATTTGGAAGAGAACTAGAAGTTAGGCTAAATTTGAAAGAGAACTAGAAGTTAGGCTCTAGCCTCGAAGAGAACTGGAAGTTAGGCTCCAGCCTCGAAAATTTGAATGAGAACTAGAAGTTAGGCTCTAGCCTCGAAGAGAACTGGAAGTTAGGCTCCAGCCTCGAAAATTTGAAATAGAACTGGAAGTTAGGCTCTAGCCTCGAAGAGAACTGGAAGTTAGGCTCCAGTCTCAAAAATTTGGAAGATAACTAGAAGTTAGGCTCTAGACTCGAAGAGAACTGGAAGCCTCGAAAATTTGAAAGAGAACTAGAAGTTAGGCTCTAACCTTAAAGAGAACTGGAAGTTAGGCTCCAGCCTCAAAAATTTGAAAGAGAACTGGAAGTTAGACTCTAGTCTCGAAGAGAACTGGAAGTTAGGCTCCAGCCTCGAAATTTTGAAAGAGAACTAGAAGTTAGGCTCTAGCCTCGAAGAGAACTGGAAGTTAGGCTCCAGCCTCAAAAATTATCTGTATGAAGAGGGACCCAGTCCCATGCCATCAGAACCAAATCAAATGAAGTTCGTGGCTCCGTGTCAATAGAACTAGTCGATCCTCTAACACACAGAAGAAAGAGAATTGAAGGAAGCAGGTAAGCGTATCAAGCTGAAAAGACTCGACCTAGCATAAAAGGTCGAGGAGGGAATTCAGATTTCAAAAGACTTTCAAACAGATTTCGATTTGAAGGAGAGTTGAAAGATTTGAATCGGAGGATTCAGATCGGAATTCAATTCAAGATTTAGATTCATTTTTGTTTGTTCTTAGTGACTCGATTTCATTTTTGTTTAATTAGAGTTCACGTTAATTTGGAATTTGTTTCGACATTCAGATTCTTAAGAAGAATTCTTATTCATTTTCTTTCTCTCTTTCTCTTTCGTTTTCATTTTCTTTTTATTTTCTTTTTCATTTTCCTTTTATTCTATTTTTTTATTTCTTTTTCTCTCTGTTCTTTGTTCGAAGTTCATTTAACTTAATGGTGTTTCCCAGTCAATTTGCACAAAAGAGGTGAAGGCAAAACACGACACGGTCGTTTCCATTTCGGTTTGTTGAAAATACATCACATAGTCTGATCCAAAACATGATAATATTTTCCTTGAAATCTAAGCATCTCATACAATCCACATAAATCCAAAGCGGATTGTGTAAGATTCTTCTAAGTTTCTTCCAAAAAGCATCTGTCAAAATCCATGTCTGAATAGTAAGATACATGGACAATAACATGACCTTCCAAGCCATCCTTAGCAGGAAATTCCGTCCGGATGTGCATTGGAGGTGTGTTATCTCCCATGTAACTCACAGCTCATAGGGCCGGAGACTCTCTAGTTCTGGATCTGGTTGGAAGTGGAAAGGCATTTTTTTATCATCCATCCTCCTAAAAGTGACGGAGATCCGCTCCATAGGCACTCCTAGAATACAGTGTTTTGCTATATCTGCTCCATTTCCCTTCAACACCAAGATGGAACCTACCGGTAGTGGTATCTCCACTGGCCCTCAGAATTCTCCGGGGCCTGCTATTCTGAGGTCAGATCCGAACATGATATTACACTGGTTAACGAAAGACACCGTGCAGAAGGGTCTGACAAAGTCTTGATGATCTATATGTGGCGGTATGCAGTCGCCCTCCCTGTATATGTTAATGATGCAGATGTTGGGTATGCAGTCTGCAGGCAATACCCTCCATGCCACCATCCTTCTTACCATTCTCTTGATAAATCTTGGCATTGGATCCACCTCACTACGACGGAGTATCCCTGGTGGATTTCCTTTTCTGTCTTGGGCGAAGTTGTAGCAACACCCGCACTGGATTGTAACTCTTCCTTTTCCTCTCATCCATTTTTGAAGTTCTGAGTAGGTCTTCTCCCTTAAGCAACTAGCTCGGCCCATTTTCTAGAGCTCGATGACACAGTCCACAATCTGCTGCTGCTCGTAATCTGAGAACACATCTGTGTGCAACTCAAGGTCTTCCAAGATGTTGATCCTTATGCCTCGAATTCTTTCAAAATATTCAAAATTTTTCTTCTCAACATTCTGCATCCTCTCCAACTCATATTCCAGAATTATTTGCAATCGGCGAGGCCTGGTGACGTACTGAGGAATGTATGGTTCAACCCGAGCACGCTCTCCTGCATGTCTTGGCTCCTCGAGGATAGTTTCTGTTGGGACATCCTCCGGGGTTGCTCTCGCAACAAGACTCTTCAGAACTGGTGCATCTGTCTGGCGTCGTAGCACCGATTCTTTCTCTGACTTTCTCGGAATTTCTTTCATCTTTTTTGTTGTTCTTGGAGTTGATTTCCTCTTTTCTGGTTCCTGCTGAACTGATTTCTTCAAAATACTTGCACTGATGGTAGCAACTGTCTCTTCATGTTGATCCTCTACTAGCTTGTTCAGCATCTTGCGAATGTGACGGTTCTTGTTTCTTCGTTAGGTAGGAGTGAGAGTAGTTCTCCTCACCTCTTGAACTCCTGTGGGCACGGTGCTGACAATTCTGCCCTCTGCTGTAGGAACCATGGACTTAACCTTCTTGTCTTCTCCCATTGCATGAGCGGTGTTTGCTTTTCTCTTCTTGCTGGTGGACTACTGACTTAGGCCACCCAATTTCATCACTGTCTGGCTGCGGAATTCCTCCCGGTCAACCGGAGTCCAATCAGTTTCTTCAAATTGTAGCCCAGCTGGTGTTAAGTCAGAGTCGATCTCAATCACGGCTCCATCCTTTACCCTCTCTTCATCGAGTGCTAGACTCACGCCATTTTTAAAATTCAGAACTAACCGCCCGTTCGACATTTCCCTGCGAAAAACAATAAAAGGATCAGGGGTTGTACTAAGAACAAGAACAAATAGGAGAAAATCATTTATCAATGGAAATTTTATTCATTTCTTTTAAATTTTAATAAGAGTAGGAAAAGATGAGGAACGATTAGGAATGAGCTGATTTAAAAGGAAGGATCAACAATTTATTATTATGATTTCACATATTTTTTTTACACATTTTTGTTAATGATTTTTATCATCCATTTTATTTTTTGGGTTCGGACCCAGTCACAAATGATTACTCTACCCGTGCTTCTAGGAATGAGACCTCATTTTTAAAGTTCATCCTTCGAAACATCAAGCTGCGTAATATTTCTTCAAATATCGTTGATCTATAAAAAAAATACCTATTTCTTTATGTCTTAATTCTTATTAATTTCTAAGGATATTATGCTTTAATGAAAGGTATTTTTTGTGTTTTTGGATGTAGGTAATGTAAAAAGGTCTAAGAAGGAAAAAAGGAGCAAAAAGGAGCAAAAATGGAGCAAAATACCAAAAGTATAAAAAAATATGGCCTGGCGCCTAAGCGCCAGACTCGATACGAAAACTGTCAAGTTTTTGACAACGTTTGATCAGTTATTTTGACGGATTGAGCGGTTATTGGACATTCTAGAAGGCTGGCAGTTGTTCCTTGATAATAGGACATGTGATACATTGCATTTGGATGCTCCAAAACGGTTTTAATCGCGAAGAGGTGCGAGCCAAAGTGAAGAGGTGCGAAGAACTGGACGCGGTGTCCGGCGCCTAGGCGCCAGACCGACCTTCTAGAAGATTCATTGAATGTGGACATATTTTGAAGAGCTGCCTCAAGGCAACTCTTGAAGCCTATAAATAGAGGTCCATTTCTTCAGAAAACGTGCCCCTCCCATTGTACCCCTTTCTCTTATCTACTTTAGGATCTCTCATCCTTAGAGAGAGAATTAGAGAGAGAAATTTAGGGCCACTTTTGTTTAGTTTAGTGAGTTTATTTTCAAGTTATTGCATCTGAGTTCATTACACTGTGGAGTCAGTAGGAATCAGAAGATCTGTAGAAGAAATATTTGAGATAAGTATATTTTTACGTTTGATTCAAAGTTTAATTATCATGTTTTGTTATTTATTTTCAATGTGTTCTGAGTAGTTAATTACTTTCTTACTTCAATTATGAAGAGATAGATAAGATAATATAAAAATTCGATGGAGAATTAAAATTCAAAATATTTTCAAAATATTGTGATGACATTAGTACCTGATCTTACTTTACTTTTTAAATTGGCCGTTTGAATTGTTAAAACCTGTTGAAGAGTTTAGAAATCCTTGAAGTAAAAGAACTCTTAACTTGTAAATGTCACATGAATCCTTGGGTAGTCGAAGTTCATGTGCGAGCTATTCATGGTGAAGTGCAAATAAATAGGAAGATAATATTTAAAGGGCGTAGAATTGATAAGTTTTTAGAGTGACAGACTAAATTCTTATAATTTGATTTATAGACTAGGAAAGGGTCACTAGTAGGGCCGACCATAGCCACCCTTGGACATCTAGAAGTGTGAGCCTAGATTAACCCATTCTACTAACAATACATCCGGACCTATTCGTAAATTAGTCAATGTTCTTTGCACTCGGATCAAAGGGTAAAGAATAGGAATGCTTCTATTCTGGCACAATACCATAAATTAAATTCTCCAACAAATATTAAATTATCTTAAAAATCTTAGATTAATTGAAGGAAAGAAAGTTGTTTATTTTTTATAGAGTTCATAAAATCATTTTCTTATTATTGTTTTTTTTAATTGCATCTAGTAAATTACTAGTAATTTATAATCAAAATAAAAAATATTTTACTATTTTATTTCGCTTTCACTTTATAGAAAATTTATTTCTATAAATCTTCCCCGTGGGATCGATACTCGAGGTCTTTGTTTAAAAACCCTATATTACTTGAAACGATACGTATACTTGCGTAGTACCCCTACTGTGTAAAAATATTACTAAATTATATAATTTTATACACTAGCCGCTATTTATAAATCGAGTCAAAGCTTTTTTACTATCTTTTGGAAGCAAACATTACTGCGTTAAGCGCGGCGGTGGGGTCAAGTTTTTGGCGTCGTTGCCGGGGAAGAAATCAAAGGAAGAAAGAAATAGAATAGTTAAATTTTATATTTATTGCTTGTTTTATGCGAAGATTTGGTTCTGAAGGATTAATACCTTTAGATTCTGAATTGGAAAGAACAATTCGAAAAATTAAAAAGGGAAAACAAATTCAAAAATTTCAAGAAATGGCTACTTTACAAAATCCAATTGAACTTAATGATCAAAATGTTTATAAACCATTAAGGGATTATGCTAACCCTACAGTTGATAAACTTCATAGTAGTATTCAAATACCCACTGTAGATGCTAATTGTTTTGAACTTAAACCGTCTATTATTCAAATGGTGCAAAATAATCAATTTGGTGGATCACCTAATGAGGATCCAAATTTACATCTTGTTAGTTTCTTAGAACTTTGTGCTACCTTTAAATATAACAATATTTCTGATGATGTTATTAGACTTAGACTCTTTCCTTTTTCTTTAAGAGATAAAGAAAAGATGTGGTTAAACTCATTAGCGACTGGTTCTATTAAAACATGGGCTGAAATGGCATAAAAATTCTTTGCTAAATATTTTCCTCCTTCTAAAACTGCTAAATTAAGAAATGATATTACTTCGTTTAGTCAATTTGACGAGGAGACAATATATGAAACTTGGGAAAGATTTAAAGAACTATTAAGAAAATGTCCTCATCATGCTTTACCTGATTGGTTGATTATTCAAGCATTTTATAATGGATTAATTGGATCTTTAAAATCAATTATTAATGGTGCTGTTGGAGGTTCTTTAATGTCTAAATCATTTGAAGATGCTTACACTTTAATTGAAGAAATGGCTAATAACAATTTTCAATGGCCTTCCGAAAGGATTAACCCTAAAAAGATGGCCAGTATTCAAGATAATGAAGCCTTTTCTATCTTAGCTTCACAAGTCATGCAGCAATGTCTAAGAAATTAGATAATTTTGCAATTAATATTTCGCATAATAACTCTGCTAATATTGAAGATCCTCAAACTATTGAAACTTTACAAGCTATTGCAAGTAAAAATAATCCTTATTCAAATTATTACAATCCTGGGTGGAAAAATCATCCTAATTTTAACTGGAATAGTTCACAACAATAATGGAGTAATAATCAATCTCATCCCACTAGAAATTGGAATAATCAAGTTAATTCAAATTATAAACCTCCTGGATTTAATAATCAACAGAAAAAGTTATCAATAGAAGAATTAATTATGAAAATGAATAATCAATTACAAAATCAAAATACGGTTATTCGTAATATTGAAAATTAAATGGGAGAAATTTCTACTTTAATTAATAACAGACTCGTAGGAACACTTCCTAGTAATGTTGAAATCAATCCAAAGGAAACCGGAAAAGAACATGAACAAGTTAAAAGTCGTGCAACTTAGAAGTGGAAAGGAATTAAAATAAAGATTGCGAATGAAATTGAAAAAGAGATCGAGGTCGAAGAGATTGAAAAACCTAAAGAAACTCTCTCTCCTAGTCAAGATCGGATCGTTATACTTGTTAATGTGGAAGTTGAAAAACCACCACCACCTTTTCCTCAAAGACTTAAACAGCAGAAACTTGATCATCAATTTTCTAAGTTCTTTGAAATTTTTAAGAAACTTACTATTAACATACCTTTTGTTGAAGCTTTGGAACAAATGCCAACTTACGCAAAATTTATGAAGGATATTTTAAGCAAAAAATGAAAATTTAAAGCTTTTGAAACTGTTACATTAAGTGAAGAATGTAGTGCAATAATTTAAAAGAAATTACCTAAAAAGCTTAAGAATCCTGGAAGTTTCACTATACCCTGTGCTATTGGAGAAAAATATAGCGGAAAAGCTTTATGTGATTTAGGAGCAAGTATTAATCTCATGCCATTTTCTATCTTTCGAAGATTGGATTTAGGAGATATTACTCCCACCACTGTAACTCTTCGCTTAGTCGATAGATCTATCACTTATCCTAAAGGAGTTATAGAGGATGTCCTAGTTAAACTGGATAAATTTATCTTCCCCGTAGATTTCATAAGACTTGATATGGAAGAAGATAAAGAGATACCTATTATTTTAGGAAGACCTTTTCTAGCTACCGGACGAGCTATGATTGATGTGCAAAAAGGAGAATTAACCATGAGAGTCAATGATCAAGAAATTAAATTCAATGTTCTTAAATCAATGAAGTACCCCGATAAAGAGAAATGTTATCGAATGGATATAATTGATTATTTAATTGAAAAACATTATCAAGAAAAATGTAAAGTTATTTCTGAAGAAAATTTTGAATTTTTAACTGATGAAGATGAAATAGAAGAAGAAAACGAGACTCATTTTATTAAAGATAATTGGGAAACTTTAGACATAACTCAAAATGATATACTTTTACCCTCAATTAAAAAACACTCGAACCGGAATTAAAAATGTTACCTTCCCATTTAAAATATGCTTTTCTTGGAAATTCGTTAACTTTACTCGTTATTATTTCTTCGAACCGAGTAAAGATCAAGAAGAAAAATTACTAGGTGTGTTAAAGAATTATAAGAATGCTTTTGGTTGGACTATTGCTGATATAAAAGGAATAAGCCCTTCCATTTGCATGCATAGAATTTTAATGGAAGAAAATTTTAAACCTACTATAAAATTGCAAAGAAGATTAAATCATATCATGAAAGAGGTTGTTAAAAAAGAAATTATTAAGTGGTTAGATGTCGGTATTATTTATCCTATTTCGGATAATCAATGGGTAAGTCCTATTCATTGTGTTCCGAAGAAAGGAGGTGTAACTGTCATTTTTAATGATAAAAATGAACTTATTCCTACAAGACAAGTTACTGGATGGCGAATTTGTATTGACTATAGGAACTAAATAAAGCCACTAGAAAGGATCATTTTCCTTTACCTTTCTTGGATCAAATGCTCGATAAATTAGCTGGACACTCATATTTCTGTTTTCTGGATGGATATTCTGGTTATCATCAATTACTTATTGCTCCTGAGGACCAAGAAAAGACAACATTTACAAGTCCTTATGGAACATTTGCTTTTAGAAGAATGTCTTTTGGTTCATGTAATGCACCTGCAACTTTTCAAAGATGTATGATGTCAATATTTTGTGATTTGATTGACAAAGGAATTGAAATATTCATGGACGATTTTTCAGTCTTTGGAACTTCTTTTGAATCTTGTTTGGAAAACATAACCAAAGTTCTAAAAAGATGTGAAGAAACAAATTTAGTTCTTAACTGGGAAAATTGTCAATTCATGGTCACAGAAGGCATTGTACTTGGACACAAAGTATCACGGAAAGGGATGGAAGTAGATCAAGCAAAAGTGAAAATAATTGCTGAATTGCAACCACCTACTACTGTCACTGATGTGAGAAGTTTTCTAGGACATGCTGGATTTTATAGAAGATATATAAAGGATTTTTCTGAAATTGCTAAACCTCTTTGTCATTTATTAGAAAAAGATGTACAATTTGAATTTAATGAAGAATGTATTAATGCTTTTAATATTCTAAAAGAAAAATTAATAATCGCACCTATCATTATTGCACTCGATCTGGAATAAATCTTTTGAATTAATGTGTGATGCAAGTGATTTTGCAATTGGAGTCGTATTAGGACAAAAATATGAGAAAGTTTTCAAAGTTGTATATTATGCTAGTAAAACTCTCACCGAAACACAAAGAAATTACACTACCACCGAGAAAGAGTTTCTAGCTATAGTATATGCCTTCGATAAATTTAGACCTTATCTTCTTGGTACTAAATGCATAGTTCATACCGATCATTCTCGCTATTAAATATCTAATATCTAAGAAGGATTCTAAACCTAGTACTTATAAGATGGGTTTTACTTCTACAAGAATTTGATTTTCAAATAGTAGATAGAAAAGGAACCGAAAACCAAATTGCTGATCATTTGTCTAGAATTAAAAATGATATTATTTCGGAAGAAAATATAAATGAGAAATTCCTCGATGAATCTTTATATGTTATTCAAAGATACAAAACACCGTGGTATGTCGATATTGTTAATTATTTAGTTAGCAGTATTTTGCCTTATGACTTGGATAACAAATTTATTAAGAAATTTAAATATGATGCTAAATCTTATATTTGGGAAGAACCTCATTTATTTAAAATTGGTAAAGATTCTATGATTTGAAGATGTGTACCTTATGAGGAAACTTTTGCTATTATTCAAAAATGTCATGATTCCGATTTTGGAGGACACTTTGGCATAGATAAAACTGCATTTAAAATTTTAAATTCTGGATTTTATTGGCCTACCTTATTTAAAGATGTGAGACAATATGTGAAAACATGTGATCGATGTCAAAGGATGGGAAATATATCTAGGAAAGATGAAATGCCATTAAACTATATATTGGAAGTTAAAATTTTTGATATATGGGGATTAGACTTTATGGGACCATTTGTTCCATCATCCGGAAAAATTTATATTTTATTAGCGATCGATTATGTTTCAAAGTGGATTGAAGTCGTTGCTTTACCAAACTCGTGATTCCAAAAGTGTTTCAAAATTTTTAAAGAAAATGATATTTTCAAGATTTGGAATGCCTAAGGTAATTATCACCGATGGTGGAAGTCATTTCGTGAATATAAGAATTCAATCATTACTACAAAAGTTTGGAATCAAACATAGAATTGCAATCGCTTATCACCCTCAAACTAGTGGAATGGCCGAAGTATCAAACAGAGAAATTAAAAGAATTTTAGAAAAGACTGTTAATCCTAAAAGAACCGATTGGGTCGATAGACTTGATTCCGCATTATGGGCTTATAGAATCGACTTATAAAACACCAATCGGAATGTCACCTTACCGGTTAATTTATGGTAAAAATTGTCACTTACCTGTAGAACTTTAACATAAAGCTTATTGGGTGATAAAGGAGTTTAATTTTAATTTGAATAAAGCAGGAGAAAAACGATTATTGCAACTAAATGAGATGGAAGAAATTAGAAACGAATCGTATGAAAATGCGAGAATTTATAAAGAGAAAATGAAGATGTTGCATGATAAGAAAATTTCAGGAAAAATTTTTGGGCCTGGACAAAAAGTTTTACTGTTTAATTCTCGTTTAAGACTTTTTCCTTAAAAATTAAGATCTAAATGGATTGGACCTTATTTTGTTGAGAAAGTATACCATTATGGAGTTATGTATATTAAAGATCCCAAAACTGGAAAAATTTTTAAAGTAAATGGATTAAGATTGAAGCCTTATTTGGGAGATATTAAGAAGATTTATAAAGAGACTTATGAATTGAGTCAACCTGATTAAAGATTTACTGTCGGGCTGACGACGTTAAACCAAGCACTTTGTAGGAGGCAACCCATAATTATCTTGTGTTTTTGTGTTTTAAAGTAAGGTTATGCCTCGATCTTGATTAATTTTATATTACTTTAGAAAAATTTGATGCTCATAAGTCTTGGTTGACTTAGTCGAAAATTATTTTGAGGTATGTAAGATTTAAAAATAGGATCACTCTATTTTAAATATGAGTAAAAAGGAGATCAAGTTAACCTTCATTATGATAGTTTACAATGTGAGTTATCAAGTCTAAATTACTCTTACCAGTATAATTTACCTATCTTGGAGAATGAAATTTTGAAAATTTGACGATTAGGCGAAACAGAGTTGAACATAGTTCCGCCGCCTAGGTGCCAGAATTTGGCGCCTAAGCGCCAGAATCAACTATGTATCAATAGGTCCGGCGCCTAGGCGCCAGATTCGGCGCCTAAGTGCCACGGTTACTGGGTCGTGCAAAAACCGAAAATTTTCAGTTTTTCACACGATTTTCCCCTTTAAATCAACCCATCTTCTTCCCTAACCATCAAACAATCAAAATTACGTCCCTTACATTTCATTCTTGAGAGATTTGAGAAATTTTTGAAGAAATGGAAAGGAGAAATCATGGATAAGAGACTAGGGACAAGGTCTCAAGGGATCCTCAACCCTACTTCAATGGTTTCATCGTTGTAAGTTTAGAGAAAATTTCTAGTCGTTTGGATAAGTTTGAAGAAGAATTTAAAAGGTTTGGAGATCGCCTTCATGAGATGTTTCATCAAGTTGAACATCTAGAATGGCAAATGAAACTTCAATTTGATCATATAGCGGCTTATCAAGATGCTCAAGTTGAAATGTATGTGAAGAACAAGTGGATTGATGAAAAGACGGCTGCGGATTTCCCGAGAGCGTTAGTATTCTTTCCAAGTGGAATACACAATTTCCCTTGTGAAGATTAGAATATTCTGGTAAAGAGATAGTTATTATGATTTGTTAAGTCGTTGTATCGATTTAGAGAATCGATTGTGTTTGTGTATTTGCTTTCATGTTCAATGTGTGTTGTATTTGCTTTGAAATTGTGATGTTTAAGTGTGTATTAGGAACTTGAATCAAATGTAGTACTTATCTGGAATGTATTGAGTCAAAATTGAAGATTTTAAATGGAAATTAGTGCGTTTGATTGAAAACCTTATGTTTGATTGGTGGATTCAATATTTAATTTTTATAAATTTTTTAGAAATGTTATGAAAGTTACAAACTGAAGCTCTACTCTGATATGAGCAATTGGAAGTTGAATTTATGAATTTTGGTGGAAAATTAAATTTAAAAAAATATTTTTGTGAATGGCGAGTCTGGCGCCTAGGCGCCAGAATTCGGCGCCTAAGCGCCAGTTCGGCCTGTACCCGAAAATTTACTTAAATAACCCCCAAAAGCCATTTTTGACGCCTAAGCTTCATCTTCTTCCCCATTTTCGCAAAAAGACATCCTCTAGATCCATTTTGAAGTCAAAACATCAAGGATTTGAGCGCGAAACCACTCGATTTCTTCGTCTCAAGGTCAGATCTACACTTTAAACCATTTATTTTCGATTTTCACCATAGATTTCCCTATGTTTTGCTAAGAACCGAAAATTTGAAAAAAATTTTGATTTTTAGTAATTTCTTTGGATTTTTAAACTAATTTTAAGTTTTATAAACTTAAAAAGAGTTTAAATCTTTGATTCCTAAATTAGTTCTTGTTTTCTTTCACGTTTAGATGGCTCCAAAATCTAAGCGCGGGAAAGGACGAGAAAATTTTGATAGCAGCAAATTTCCAACTGCGGCTGCGCATTTTCGCTTCCACGAACTTGCGTCGTCGAGAAAGTTCATCTCGGAACGAAGTTTTTATCATCCTGGGGAGATGATCGAAAACACTATCGTTGCGCACAACTGGCAGTGATTTTGTTACTTTACTGCTATTGCTGTTATCCCAATTGTTCGAGAATTTTATGCAAATTTTCTAGATGCCGAGGATTATGAAGTCTTTGTCAGAGGTATCGGAGTAGGATTTAGTCCAGAAAGAATCAACGTATTCTATGGCCTTCCACAGACTATTGAGTGCTATTATTCTGGATTATCACCATCTGAGGGAGATTTGGACATGATTATTGCTTATTTGACTAACGGTACTGGATCTTGGAAGATCAGGAACAGAAAGAGGGTAAACTTCAAATCCTCTGAATTAAATGATGTATCTAAAGCATGGCACTACTTTATTTCTGCAAGATTATTACCTTCCAACCTCTTGAGTGAAGTGACTAAAGATCGAGCGATCTTAAATTACTGCATTCAGGAGAGGAAACCTATTGATGTCGGGAGCATTATTTATGATTCTGTGGAGTCTTCTGCGAGATCCAGCACTTCTGTTGGATTGGGATTTCCATCTTTGATCTATTCACTATGTGTTAGTAATGGATTCACTGTTGATATTTCTGAGGAGAAGCTGAAGTCTTCTAAGCCAATTGGGCAGGAGAGTGTTAGTATCTATGATCGTCTTCGAGGGAAGAGATCGACCGCTCCTTCTACTTCGCACATAGTTCGTGTAGACCTTCTACTTCTAGACCCTCTACTTCGCCGAGCCACCATCAGATTTCTGGGAATCAATGCATGATCAGTTTTTAGAGCAGCAGCAGCAGTTATTTCAATCTCACTGCAGGATTGATACTATTGATAGAAAACTATATCATTTATCTGATTATACCCAGAGGAAGAGTAATTATGATTCTAAGTATGATAAAGCCCTAGTCAGATTTCTGAAGGGTGAACATGATGTTAGTTTTCCTACTTTTCCTAGATTCACACCATTTATTGATCCTAAGGACGTAGAATTTTTCTTTGGTGATGAAGATGATGATGAGGCTATAGCTAGTGATTAGTAGTTATCAATTTCTATGATGTGTTACTCTGTTAGTTTGTTTTATTTGGATTGTTTGTTAGTTTTGTATTTGATGTATGTTGATCGTTTAGTATTAGGATTCTGTTGTGTTGAGACTCGAATTTAGAATTAGTCTATATGTTGTTTTAGTTTAATGTTTAGTACTTAATTATTTGCTTCTGTTTTAATTCCGTTTCAAATTTAATATCATCATAAAATTAGCCTGCTTACTTTTCTATATACATGCTTCAATTTTAACTTAATTATTCATAAAAACATGATTAGAAGTTAATTTTTCTTTTTAAGATTATTTTTTTTTTTTACATACTTACTAAAAATACTTATGATTTTCTTTCTCTCATACTTTCAAATTATCATAGTATACCAAAACTTAAGTTTGGGGGAAGGGAAAATCCATTCAAAATTAAATTTTATTTGTCCTTAAAGAACCAATACTTTCTTAAAAATAGAAACTTTTTAACATAACTTAAGGAATGAAGAATTTATTTGAGATCACTTTTATTTTTGAAATTATAAACAATTTAGTGAAATTAACCAAAATTTTACTAACTTTGATTGATTTTAAGAATAGAATTATTTAACTTAAAGAAGAATGAGAAAAAGAATTTTTCTATTCATGATAGAAATAATAGAATTTTAGAAATATTAAGTAATCAAAAATTATCACTTGAAAAAGAAAAGATTGGAATTCTTTTTGAATTTTTATTTATGTTATAATAATTAAGTGGAGATATATAAGTTTTGAAAATATAAGTTAAGGATAGTGAAGTTCAAAACCATTAACAGGCTATCCAGATATAGTAATCCTCTCTATATATATAAACAAAAAAAAGAGATAGAGAGGAGAAGTTTGAGGAAATGCCTAATCAAAAATTGGCTTCACTTGAATTATCTTATAGGAAGAAAACTAATTACATACTTTACTTAATTTTTATGCATAAATATTTATTTAGAAAAGATTTTTCAAGAAGAACTTTTTCTTGTAAATAATCTATGAAAGCTTAATATAATAGACTTCAATTATTTTCAAAATGAATGAAAAGTTTGAAATCTTATGATTCGGTAGTTAAATATTCTTTAAATTCTTAAAATTAAACCTAGTTAGTGAAATTGGGTTAATAATTTACCAAAGACTTTATAAAATCAAAAATTATAAGGAATCCTAAATATTTATCTTTTATTTCCAAAAGTTATATTTTATGTAGTAAAAAGAGTTACTTGAGGACAAGTAACATTTAAGTTTGGGGGATTTTGATCTATAAAAAAATACCTATTTCTTTATGTCTTAATTCTTATTAATTTCTAAGGATATTATGCTTTAATGAAAGGTATTTTTTGTATTTTTGGATGTAGGTAATGTAAAAAGGTCTAAGAAGGAAAAAGGAGCAAAAAGGAGCAAAAATGGAGAAAAATACCAAAAGTATAAAAAATATGGCCTGGCGTCTAGGCGCTGAAACCGGCGCCTAAGCGCCAAACTCGATACGAAACCGTCGAGTTTTCGACAACGTTTGATCGCTTATTTTGACGGAGTGAGCGGTTATTGGACATTCTAGAAGGCTGGCAGTTGTTCCTTGATAATAGGACATGTGATACATTGCATTTGGACGCTCCAAAATAGTTTTAATCGCGAAGAGGTGCGAGCCAAAGTGAAGAGGTGCGAAGAACTGGACGCGGTGTCCGGCGCCTAGGCACTAGATCGACCTTCTAGAAGATTCATTGAATGTGTACATGTTTTGAAGATGTGTCTCAAGGCAACTCTTGAAGCCTATAAATAGAGGTCCATTTCTTCAGAAAACGTGCCCCTCCCATTATACCCCTTTCTCTTATCTACTTTAGGATCTCTCATCCTTAGAGAGAGAATTAGAGAGAGAAATTTAGGGCCACTTTTGTTTAGTTTAGTGAGTTTATTTTCAAGTTATTGCATCTGGAGTTCTTTACACTCGTGGAGTCGGTAGGAATCGAAGATCCGTAGAAGAAATATTTCGAGATAAGTATATTTTTACATTTGATTCAAAGTTTAATTATCATGTTTTGTTATTTATTTTCAATGTGTTCTGAATAGTTAATTACTTTTCTTACTTCAATTATGAAGAGATAGATAAGATAATATAAAGATTCGATGGAGAATTAAAATTCAAAATATTTTCAAAACATTGTGATGACATTAGTACCTGATCTTACTTTACTTTTTAAATTGGCCGTTTGAATTGTTAAAACCTATTGAAGAGTTTAGAAAACCTTGAAGGAAAAGAACTCTTAACTTGTAAATGTCACATGAATCCTTGGGTAGTCGAAGGCCATGTGCGGGCTATTCATGGTGAAGTGCAAATAAATAGGAAGATAATATTTAAAGGGTGTAGAATTGATAAGTTTTTAGAGTGACAGACTAAATTCTTATAATTTGATTTATAAACTAGGAAAGGGTCACTAGTAGGGCCGACCATAGCCACCCTTGGACATCTAGAAGTGTGAGCCTAGATTAACCCATTCTACTAACAATACATCCGGACCTATTATGTAAATTAGTCAATGTTCTTTGCACCTGGATCAAAGGGTAAAGAATAGTAATGCTTCTATTTGGCACAATACCATAAATTAAATTCTCCAACGAATATTAAATCGTCTTAAAAATCTTAGATTAATTGAAGGAAAGAAAGTTGTTTATTTTATAAAGTGTTCATAAAATCATTTTCTTATTATTGTTTTCTTTAATTGCATCTTATAAATTAATAGTAATTTATAATCAAAATAAAAATATTTTACTATTTTATTTCGCTCTCACTTTATAGAAAATTTATTTCTATAAATCTTCCCTGTGGGATCGATACTAGGGTCTTTGTTTAAAAATCCTATATTACTTGAAACGATACGTATACTAGCGTAGTACCCCTACTGTGTAAAATTATTACTAAATTATATAATTTTATACACTAGCCGCTATTTATAAATCGAGTCAAAGCTTTTTGACTATCTTTTGGAAGCAAACATTACTGCGTTAAGCACAGCGGTCGGGTCAATCGTCCATTAATTGGAAGCATAGGTCGTTCTCCACGGCAATCCACCAGTTGGTAGGAACCCCCAGAGTAGACTGTCTCGACCACGAATGGCCCCTCTCAAGTTGGTTCAAATTTACCTCCTATCTTGCGATGTGCAAGAATATGCCTCTTGAGAACTAGAACCAAGTCACCGACTTTGAACATTCTTGGGCGGACCAGTTTATTGTGGGCCTGGATCATCTTGGCTTGATACAGTTCCAAGTTCTGCTGTGCTGAAAGTCGCTTTCCTTCTAAGCTTTCAATTCCTCTAGTCGTAATTTGTCATTTTCTTCTGTAGTGATCTTGTTCGCAACTACAATTCTGAGTGAGGGAAGCTGTACCTCCAAGGGCAAGACGGCCTCGGACACGTACACTAGAACGTAGGGTGTAGACTGAGTAGGAGTTCTGAAAGTTGTCCTGTAGGCCCATAAGGCTTCTAACAACTTCTCGTGCCAATTTCTTTTGTTATCATCCAAGGTTTTCTTTAGAATTTGGACGAGAGTTTTATTAAAAGCCTCGGCCAGGCCGTTCGCTCTTGGGTAGTAAATCGTCGAATAGCGCCAGTCGATGCCGTGCCTCCTGACAAAATTGTTGATCTTCATACTTTTGAACGCGGACCCATTATCTGAGATAATTTTGCATGGTACTCCAAAACGGTAGACGACTTGATTCTTGAAGAATTGTAGCACGAGGTGTGCTTTCACTTCTCTGAGCGGTACTTCTTCTGTCCATTTGGAAAAGTAATCTGTAGCTGCAAGAATAAAGCGATATCCTCTTGAAGAAGGCGGTTCTATCGGACCCACGATATCTGTGCCCCAACACTCAATGGCCATGATGCGATTGGCATATGATATTGTGCTTATGAAAACATATTGTATCTTTAACATTTCATTCTGGGTGTCAATATATATACGACATATTTTGAAAAAAAAAAAGTGAAACTACTCCTTACAATTGGTCCATAATTTTTTACTTTACTCGTGCAGGTACTTTACTCAGGCAGGTCCAGAAAGACCAGAGGAACCCCTTAAAAAAATTACATCAACCAACATTAAACAAGAAAATCATAAAATAATATGAAATATCTATAAAACAACAAAAAGACAATTATTGAAAAAATGTAGTGTCCTTCATGCAGCTTAAGCCCAACAAACTTTAAAATTCAAAACAATCCAATTGACTCTATGTGATTTCTGTACATCTTCATATTTCTTGCAATTTAATATAAGGCCTTCCTTACACGGAATCATGACTTTCCTATAGCTTACCTGTTCTCATCTGAGTTAGGATATCAGTCCCCTGGATTTCCTTCCTAATAAAATAAGAACTTGAAATTTGACATCCTCAAGTACTGGTACAAGACATCCTTCAATTGAATATGGCATCCACTCACTTTCTTATTATTGGATATAAGGCATTCCTGACATGGAGTCGGCTTATCACAGCTTTCCTATAGTTTACATGTTTTCCTCTTTGTTAGGTATTAGTCCCCAGACAGTCCTTCTGAATAAAATAGGAACTTGACATTTAACATTCTCGAGTAGTGGTATAAAACCTCCTTCAATGGAATATGGAATCCACTCTCTTTCTTTCTATTGCATATAAGGCCTTCCTTACACGGAATCACAGCTTTATTATAGCTAACCTATTCTCCTCTTAGTTAGGATATCAGTCCCCTAGCATCCTTCATAATGAAATAGGAACTTGACATTTGACATTTTAGAGTAGCGCCATATGACCTTCTTCAGTGGAATATGACATCCACTCTCTTTCATGTTATTGGATGTAAGACTCCCCTAACACGGAATTATAACTTTTATATTGCTTACTTGTTTTCTTCTATTCTTTAGGACCTTTACACGAGTCATATTACTTCTTCCCCAAAAACATCTAAAAGATGAAAATTGCATTCTCCTTCAAGAGTTAGTTGACCAAATGATCTTAATTTAATCAAAAAAATAACTAATGGAAAACCAGTAAATTTTAGGGTCATATTAGCCACTTCGGTCAATGCCAATATGTGTGGCATACTTATTCAGTATTCCACACATATTGGGGGCTCATTTGTTGACCTCACTTATGTAAGGATTTACCCTAAGTTAATAGTTACGAGGAAGACATGTCTCGAGTCACTCAAATCAACTCACGATCTTAGAAACTTTACTACAAGTTCTAAAACTAATCATTTAATTCATTTTGGGGAAGAAATCTACCAACACTGAACACTGGACACTTTGGTCAAAGTTGGACCCTATGATCACCACATTGACCATTTGGTCAACCTTAGGCCCCATGGTTAACATATTGGTTATATAATCAAACTAACCCTATATGGCTCATACATTGACCATATGGTCAACCAATCTCATTCTTAAGTAACCCAAATCTTCAGGGATCATATGACGAATCATCATCTTTAGATTCATTTAATTAATTAATTAATTAATTAATTGAAGATTTCATGAAAGTCTAAACCCAAGCCCATTCATGGAGACCCAAACCCATCAATGGAGGCCCAAACCCATCTATTGAGGCCCAAGCCCAAGGTTACCTTTGGCTCTTCATGTTTGGATCACCTATGACCCAATAAAAACTATCATGACACAAAAAATATTAAGTGACTTACGAAGTCACCATTGTGAAATTTTTCAAGCCTTAATAAAGAGAGGAACACATGACACTCCACATGGTACCCTCCCTATTCCCTTTGGACTAGCCTTGAAGGGCCAAGCCAGCTCACTTCTAAGTTGTATATCCATTTGCCAATCAGCTCTAAGTTCATCTCTAGCCATCTTTTTATTCAAACTTGGCTTTGTGATGAGCACACCAGGGGGAATGGAAGGCTTGACTATCAATACTTGAATTCTATCCCCTCAGCTCTTCTCAATTTCCCTAAGCCCCATCTTCTCCAATCAGCCATGTATGGATGATATCAGTGTAAGAGTAGACAATTTCTAGAATTAATGATGAATAAAATGGCATGTATTTACCCATATCCATTCATAGAATTTAAAGACCCTCAGTATAGAATCTACAAAATATTTTTAAGTGACTCCTCTTCATTTTGACAAATTCCAGAAAGATGAGAATAGTCTTTAATAAACCTTCGATTTGTTATAATTTGCTCCATGAAGAATCCGACAATTTTATCAAAAATATGAATAGCTCCTCTTGGGAGTGAATAGAACCAAGAAAACGCCTAACTTTTAAGGATGGTAGGAAAGACAAAGGGGTGCATCACCAACTAATTGTATATGCATGAAGGTTCTATAATGTTGACTGTATTCATAAAAACTAGAGGTTCCATTATAACAGTTAATGCTAAGAAACTTGAATTCTACCAGAATTAGGTGTTGGAGAATCATATCAGCCAATGACAAAGATTTCAGAAAACTACAACGAGAAAGAAAATGGCTTTTGTCCTTTAAAAAAGAGTTCGTCTTGAACCATACATCGTAACTCATGGTTAAATACGTGATTTGGTTGAGATAAGCTCACTAAGAGTATTAGAAATTTGTGATATGGTGTGAGTGCAAAAGATGGATGCTTAAAATTAGCAATATCCAAGAAATCAGCTTCCTAACTCAGTTGAGAAAACACTCTAGTGTAAGAATGTCCTGTTGGTGAAGCAAACTCTATCAAGGGATCTCTAAGTGATGGTTGATCTTGAGGTAGATGAACCTTACTCACTTGTGCTACTACTAATTATTGAGTTCCACATAGACGCTGAAGAATCTCATTTTGGGATTCCTCCATTATTTCAAAGCAAACCTCAAAGGGCACAAATGACATCTTCACTAACGGGGGATGCAAAATTGTTGGGAAATGGAGCAGAGGCTTGCTATCCCAGAAATCAACAGTATAGCTTGGAATTATAAGTGTTAAAAGGTGAAGCTCATATATTGCTCTTATTAGCCATCAAAGAAGTGTAGACTTCAATCAATTGAATTTTGTTTCGCACATACGGTGCCAACTATTGTGTGTTAGAAAATGTGAGGCAGTAGAATGGTAATTTAACGTTTTAGTGTTGTACGAAGATCCATAACACACACATATAATTAGAAAGAAACAAGAGTAGATAAAGTTTTTTTTATGTAGAAAAACTCAGAAAGGGAAAATAATTATGGGGTCTAGCCAGATAAAATAATCAACTATAAATGTGTAAGTAAGAAGATACACCTTTTTCTCACAAGTGAGAGAGCAGAGTTGCAACTATATACCAAATGCAATTCTTGTCTTTAGACAACGTAAGCTTCAAGAGTCCAAAAAAAAGTTTTTTATTCTAGTACGACGGTCATAAGCACTTATCCTCGAAATTCAAATCCATATTTTTAATACGGTGCCATGCTACTGCCAAATCTTGGATACAATATTAGTATGTAGGGGTTGCAGAATGGGTGTCAGGCAATGGCCGACAATGGCCAGTGAGTGGTGATCGTCAAAAGTTGGTGACTATGAAGGAAGAAAGTTATCTCCAAATCTTTGTTCAAGAACAACAATGGAATTTGACTCCTTCCCTCAAGTGAAGAGAGGGGGTCTAATTATAGCCCCTAGTGAAAGACATTTTGATCCTTCTGCCAATAACTCCCCACCTTATCAAACATCTCACATCGATCGCCTTTGATTATAATTTTTTTTATGATTTAAGGGTCTTAATGACCTTAAAATTAAGTGATATTGAGCTCGTTGAACTCCTCTTAATAAGAGGCTCGATTTTACTTTATTTATGTCTAATTTAGTGTTTGTTTGATCTTTCAATTGGTGGTATGAATCCCCTAAATCTATTTCATTTGCTTGATTTGTACCTATTTAAACTTGGATTGGACTAATTTTTGTATCATCAAATTCGTCTCGTCAAAATGATAAGTTTAACTACAAACTTTGGAATTCAAAGCCCCTAATGATCTTGAAATTGAATATGTATTAATGTTCAAATAATGAAACAAGGCTCATGCAAAATGATAAAAATTTGTTGACGCCACATAAATGCCAAACTTTTAGCTAACAGTATGTTATTAAGGGTAATGCATACATTTGACATCTAAGATTTTCTAATAAAACTCTAGAAAAAGAAACACAAACTCATGCAAACAAGCTTGACTTCATAGTCAAAAAACATTTCAAAGTTAATGGGAAGACCACTCCTTTTCAAGAGACCCTAAAACCACACAAATTTACCCCCACACATAATTGAATAACGTTAAAATATGAAGTTAACCAAAAAAAAATTTAAACTCAATGAAAATCACACAATAATTAAAAATTATACATCAATTAGAATTCAACCCATACAAGCATCAGACTAAATCCCTCTGCAAAAATAAATCAATAACTAAAATAAAGAAGAAAAGAAATAAAACAAAGAAGAATCATCAAAATTAGAAATCTAAACCTCACATTGATAAAAAAAGTGATAAATTCCTAAAATCAAAATTCAACTCTTAGACCAACAACAACAACAACAACAAAGCCATAATCCCACTAATTGGAGTCGGCAACATGAATCTTTTTTCTCCATTACATCCTTTTTGGTGTCATATTTTCATTTAAATCTAATAAATTAAGAACATTTTTTATACAATAGAGCCAAGTCTTCCTAGTTCTACCTCTGACTTTCTTAACATAAGTCGAATCTAAAACATCTACTCACCTAATCGGATCATCAAATGGTCGACGTTTAATGTGACCAAACCATCAAAAGCAACTCTCTCTAATTTTGTCCGTCACTGGAACTAAACCAACCCTATCACATATATATTTATTTCGCACTTTGCCTCTGAGTGTAAAGCCACTCATCCACCTAGTTATTCTCATCTCGGCATCACTTAACTTAGTATTATGCTTCTCTTTTAAAGGCCAACATTCAGCACCATAAAGCATTGCAAGTCTCACCACCGTTCTTATAAAATTTTCCTTTCAGTCTAAGTGGTACTTTTCTATCGCACAATAGGCCTGAAGCATTCCTCCACTTCAACCAACCAACTTGAATACTACTATTAACATCTCCATCTATATCACCATCGCTTCGAACAATAGACCCGAGATATCTAAATCATTCACATCTTTTAATAGTTTGATCACTGAAAGTTACACTTTTGTCACTAGAGCTACTATTACTAAAATTACAATCCATGTATTCAGTTTTAGTTCTACTCAAACGAAGGCCTTTAGCCTCCAATGTTAACCTCCATAATTCAAGTTTTTCCTGGGCTTTTTCTCGTCTTATCCACGAGAAGGATATCATCAGCAAAAAGCATACACCAAGGTACATCATCTTGTAAATGTTTAGTAAAACCATCCATAACTAAAGAAAAATGCTATGGGCTTAAAGTTGATCCCTGATGTAAACCAACATAAATAGGAAAATATTTGGTCAATCCTCCTTCAATTCAATACATGTAACAGCTCTAGAATACATATCTTTAATGACTTGAATTTATGTTATATCAACATCTTTCTTCTCAAGGACTCTCCAAAGGACATTTCTTGGAAACTTATCGTAAGCTTTTTCTAAATCAATAAAAATCAAATTGTAGGTCCTCCTTATTCTCTATGTACTTCTCCATCAAACCTCTCAATAAATGTATAGCTTCCATAGTAGACCTGCCCGGCATAAATCCAATTTGATTATGAGAAAATTTGGTAATACATCTTAACTTATGTTCAATTACCCCCTCCCATAATTTTAAAGTATGACACAGAAGTTTAATTCCTCTAGAATTTGCACTCTTGTACATCCCCTTTATTATTAAAATTGAGGACCAAAATACTCTTTCTCCACTCCTCAAGCATCTTTTTAGTTTTTAAAATAATATTAAAAATTTTAGTAAGCCAAGAAACTTTCAAACCACCTAAATAATTCTACACTTCAATTAGGATATCATCAGGTCCTACAGACTTTCCACCCTTGGTTTTCTTTAAAGCCTCAAATTTTTTTTACTAATCCAATGGTAAAATGAGATGTTTTATTATTGTTAACGGTATTAAAAATCACTAAGGTCAATAGTATTTTCAAAAACTTTATTAAAAAGTTTATTAAAATAACTCATCCACCTATATTGAATATTTTTTTTCTAAGAAAAGTACTTTTTTATTTTCATCTTTAATACGCTTTACTTGAGTTAAATCTTTACTTATATTTTCTCTTTGTTTGGCTAGTTTATAAATATATTTTTCACCGTCCTTAGTATCTAATCTATTATAAAAATCACTAAAAGCATAATTTTTAGCGTCGCAGATTGTTCTTTTAGACTCCTTGCGGGACGTTTATATTTTTCTCAGTTCTCTAAGTTTTTACATTTAAACCAATTTTTATAACATTCTCTTAAACTCTAAACCCTTATATTTTAAATTCAAAACTTAGAACATAATCCGAAAATTCGCATTCAACCAGCAGTGAAGAGAACAGAACAAGATTTTCAAGAGTAGCACAGAACTAAATAACTCCAATACTTGGCATGGAATTTAAGTTGTAATAATCTGTGTTTATCTTTATCCCAAAACCTACCGTGCCACTCTAGATACTCTTTTATTCCTTACTCTAAGCTAATGAAACCCCATTAATAACTTTTCCAACATTTGAATCTGCTGCAACTGTTTATTCAATATGAAATAACGATAAGACAAACAAAACCAACATAGGGAATCAAACCAGATCAGAGGAGACCAAAAAGGTTGTCATATTTGCATTACAACTATCCTTTGTCAATCAACTTCAAAATAATATGAAAGAAAAGCCAAAGTGACTCCAAGATTCTCTCTGGCCACTGTTGGCAGTTAATTAAGTTAAAATAATGTGTTTTATTTAATGCAATAGGAGGCATACAGTCCGCTATCGATACCTTCATTGTATTCCAACCCATTGCATGCGAGCGTGTGTGCCCCTTCGACCAAATAAAAACACGCTTGGGAAGTTTTTTCAACATTTGAATCTATTGTTATTGTTTATTCATTTCTACATTGGCCATAATCCAATATCCTTGTGCCAAAAAACTATAGCCTGCTACTCTACTAAGGCCCTGCATTGAGATAAATCAGATCCAAACATTTTAGAAAAAGAAACCACCTCTTCATCATCTCACATAGAAGTACTCAAGTATTCTACATTGCTGGCTCCATGATTCTTCTAGATACTTATGGCATGTAAATAAGTTGAAATAATTTATGTTTATGTATACCGAACCTCCGACACCATTCACTGTCAATACTTTGTCTGTATTTTTGACCTCCAAGTGTAGAAATAACACTCCATACTTATGGAAAACTTTTGGCAAGTTTATTTAATAGTGGAATAAAAGCTTGTTGTTGTTGTTGTGTTTACGAAAAAAATAGATAAACACCACAGTCTCCATAGGGATCATGATAGCGAGCTTATTAAGAGAAAAGAACATCAAGCTGCTCAAGAAAATTAATAAAATAGCAAAACTTAAGTAATAATACAACTCAAGATAACGATTATTTAACACAAGGGTGTCAGATGATAGTGCTATCTGTCAAATAACTTGAGCTTACCTCAGTAGTGTTATAATACCAGCGTCAATTTCATCTATATTAACTCTAGCTGGTTTAGTATTATATTTGAATTCCAATACACCTACATTAAACTTATCCTTTCAATCAATTTCAGAATAAAGACTCACTAGAGTCCTGCACAAATTCAGGAAGCTAAAATGCAGGAAATAATTACAATAATCAAATAATATTTTCATTTATGCAAAGGGAGATTTATATACCTACCGCGCAATTCCTATGTAATCACATATTAAACAACTTAACTTCAATTTTCATGTTATGACGACAAGACCAATGCTGAAAACATAGATCAGGTGATCCTTACATCAACTTGAAGTTTAGGTGCTAATATGTGAATACATAGGAATAGGGTGGACGGTACGTAAAGGCCCCTTATTTAAAAATATTTCAATACGTATGCCACAAAAGCTTTGATAAAGAGTGAAATTCATCTCAAAAAATTAAATAAATACTTTCTAACTCATGTTTGTTGTGTTTCACTATGAAGAATAGGGTCTCAAAGTAAGGCCAGGATTACAGAGATGAGGAGCTTGAATGAAAGGTTATGATTGCATAAGATGAATAAAGGCGATGCTGTGAGAAGATGGTGATCACAAATACTGTACGAAGGAGATGAGGAACGACAGCAGCACACATGATGTCGTTCATACCAATGTTGCAATATATATATATTATTAAATGTTATTTAAACATAACAGCGAATCAAATAATTGGCAGCTTTAAATCACATCTCATTACAATGCAACCAAACAACCCCAAAATGTCGTAGAAACTTCAATTTTAATTCGTACTTATTGAAAAACTTACGAGTCACATCTAACAGATATGACCTTGTATTTAAAAACAAGAGCATTAGATATCACATAGTATTGGCTTCAACTATGACCTCTCGAGCCTAAAATTGCAGAATGGGCCTCTAAAAGTACAAAAATGATCGAGTTTGGCTATAGTGTCTTTCTATCAACGCAAGTGAAATGTCAATAACCCCAATAAATTAGATGAAAATGGAAAAAGCATAAAGACTTGTTTCATGTCGTATTCAGTGATTGCTAAAACCACTTTGACTGCCATGGTGCCCATTATCAGGAAAATAAGATTCTTCCGCTTCCAATAATATACTCCTCAAATGATTTTCTTTCAAATGCTCCTGCAGAATAAACAGTAAAAATTTAGGGGAGAAGTTCAATATCATCCTTCAACTTTAAAAAGAAGAAACTAATTCTCAAAAGCATCTTTTTGTAATATCATAAACACATGACGGACATTAAAAGAATGTATAGAGAATATAGGAATGAAAAATGAGTTGGCAACAAAAAATGATTTAATACATGTCTTCTCATAACCAATAAAGAATTATGGATTTAGAGAGGGACAATCACAACAAAAAGGAAATCTATAACAATGTTTTGCAATGATATCCACAACACCAATTTCATCATTGATAGTTAGAATAATCACCATGCAGAACTGAAAGAAGCTTCAAATAAAAACAAAAGAGAGAAGAAAAGTATTAAGACAAAAAATTAATATATTTCATGTATCTTTTACAGCCTGCAAAAAAAGTTGCTTCATTCATTGTACAAACACAGCTCCACATCAATAAGATCAATATACAGATAAACCAATGTGATGAAATACAGAGATGGCTTTGATATCATTAACGTTGAGTTCATTGCAAAAAGGAGCTTAATTCTAGTCAACTCCATTCATAAGTATCTTTTTAAACAGCAGGAATAAGTAAGACATCACATAGAAATAAAAAGACTACAACAACAACAACAACAACAACAAAGCCTTAATCCCACTAAGTGGGGTCGGCTACATGAATCCTTTTTCTCCATTGCATCCTATTTAGTGTCAAATTTTCGTTTAATTCTAATAAATTAAGATCATTTTTTATGCAATAAGCCCAAGTTTTCCTTAAAACATCTACTCTCCTAATCGGATCATCAGGTGGTCGACGTTTAATGTGACCAAACCATCTAAGGCGACTCTCTAATTTTATCCGTCACTGGTGCAACTCCAATCCTATTACGGATATATTCATTTCGCATTTTGTCTCTAAGTGTAAAGCCACTCATCCACCTAATCATTCTCATCTCGGCAAAACTTAACTTAACATTATGCTTCTCTTTTAAAGGCCAACATTCAACACCATAGAGCATTGAAGGTCTCACCACCATCTTATAAAATTTTCCTTTCAGTCTAAGCGATACTTTTCTATCACACAATAGGCCGGACGCATTCCTCCACTTCAACCAACCAACTCTGAATTCTACTATTAACATCCCCATTTATATCACCATCGCTTTGAACAATGGACCCGAGATATCTAAATCGTTCACACCTTTTAATAATTTGATCACCCAAAGTTACACTTCTGTCACTAGACCTACTATTACTAAAATTAAATTCCATGTATTCAGTTTTAGTTCTACTCAAACGAAGACCTTTAGACTCCAATGTAGACCTCTATAATTCAAGTTTTTCCTGGACTTTTTCTCTTGTCTTATCCACAAGGAGAATATCATCAGCAAAAAGCATACACCAAGGTACATCCTCTTGTAAATGCCCAGTAAGACCATTCATAAATAAAGCAAAAAGAAATGGGCTTAAAGCCGATCCTTGATGTAAACCAACAGAAATAGTAAAATACTTGGTCAATCCTCCTTCAGCTCGAACACATGTAACAGCTCTAGCATACATATCTTTAATGACTTGAATATAAGTCATATCAACACCTTTCTTCTCGAGGACTGTCCAAAGAACATCTCTAGGAAACTTATCATAAGCTTTTTCTAAATCAATAAAAATCAAATGTAGATCCTCCTTATTATCTCTGTACTTCTCCATCAAACCTCTCAATAAATGTATAGCTTCCATGGTAGACCTGCCCAGCATAAATCCAAATTGATTATGAGAAATCTTCGTAATACGTCTTAACCTATGTTCAATTACCCTCTCCCATAATTTTAAAGTATGACACATCAATTTAATTCCTTTATAATTTGCACACTCTTGTGCATCTCCTTTATTCTTAAAAATGGGGACCAAAATGCTCTTTCTCCACTCCTCGTGCATCCTTTTAGTTTTTAAAATAATATTAAAAAGTTTAGTAAGTCAGGAAACCCCCAAATCACCTAAACATTTCCACACTTCAATTGGGATATCATCAGGTCCAACAGACTTTCCCCCATTGGTTTTCTTTAAAGTCTCGTCAACTTCTTTTTTACTAATGTGACGATAAAAATGAAAAGTTTTATTATTATTAACGATATTAAAATCACTAAGGTCGATCATACTTTCAGCATCATCATTAAAAAGTTTATCAAAATAACTCACCCACCTATGTTGAATATCTTTTTTTAAGAAAAGCACTTTTTGATTTTCATCTTTAATACACTTTACTTGAGTTAAATCTTTACTTTTCTTTTCTCTTTGCTTGGCTAGTTTATACATATATTTTTCACCTTCCTTAAGTATCTAACATGTTATAAAGATCACTAAAAGCTGAATTTTTAGCGTCATGGATTATTCTTTTACACTCTCATGCGAGTTGTTTTATATTTTTCCCGCTCTCTAAGCTTTTACATTTAAACAATTTTTATAAATTAACTTCTTATATTTTCTCTTTTCTTGCACGTTATTATTCCACCACCAACTATTTTTATTTATAGAAACTTTTTCTTTTGATTCTCCAAGATCATCTTTAACCACTTGTTTAATAAGTATTAGTTAATTTTTCCCACATAACATTCGCGTCTTCATGAACATCCCAAATATTTAAATCTTGAATTTTACTCATAAAAATAATTTTATGTGTCTTTAAGATGCTCCCATCTTATTCTACGATGTTGAATCCTAGTAATCTTTATTTTACAACTCTTCATCTTAAAATCTAGAACTAATAATCGATGTTGGGTACTTAATTGCTCACTTGGAATGACCTTACAATCCTTACAATCTCGACGATCTCTTCTTCTCATAAGAAAATAATCAATTTGTATTTTATTAGATCCATTCTTAATCAATTTGTATTTTATTAGATCCATTCATATAAGTAATAAGATGCTCATCTCTTTTCTTGAATAAAGTATTAGTAATAATCATATCATACGCTAAAGCAAAATCTAAAATGACTCTACGTTCTTCATTAATCGCTCCATAACCGTAACCACTACGAATATTTCGAAATCTTCTACCACTCTACCGATACGTCCATTTAAATCTCCTCCAATAAAAATTTTTTCTTCAAAGCGTATCGAGTGTATTAAGTCTTCTAAATCATTCCGAATTTATCTTTGAAGTCTATATCTAAACCAACTTGAGGAAAGCATAAAGACTTATAATATTAAAAATCTTAAGTATCAATAATAATCTTAAGTCGCTATAATTCTATCTCCAACTCTATTAATTTTAACAACATTATCTTTCAAACTCTTATCTATAATTACACCTACACCATTTCTAAGTACGACTCTTACCGTAATACCATAGTTTAAAACCTAAGTTATCAATCTCCTTAGCTTTTTCTCCAACCCATTTAGTTTCTTGAATACATAGGATATTTATCTTTCTATGGAGCATAATATCAACCAATTCCATTAGTTTACTATTGAGAGTACCTATATTCCAAGATCCTATCCTAATACTAAGATTATCGACTAATTTCTTTACCCGCATCCGTCCGTAATGTGGGAACCCTTGCTTACTTGACACTACATCCGGGCGTCGGTATAGCGGCCCTTGCACACTTTCCACTGTATTCAGGTCATACAGCGCGTCGCTTACAGGGGACGCCCTAGCACTTACACAATGATCAAAAGGATTCATGTCATAATTTTTTTTTTCCGACAAGTTTTACGCTGGCTGTCGACTACCTAACGCAACCCTCCACTTTTCACATCCGAGCTTGGGACCGGCAACGGCAGTGTTATAGAAATAAAAAGATTACCGAAATAAAATTTGGAATCTCCTTAGCCTTGATACAACAACAACAAAGCCTTAATCCCACTAAGTGGGGTGGGTCGGCTACATGAATACTTTTTCTCCATTGCGTCCTATTTAGTGTCAAATTTTCGTTTAATTCTAATAAATGAAGATCATTTTTTATGCAATAAGCCAAAGTTTTCCTAGGTCTACCTCTGCCTTTCTTAACATAAGTTGTATCTGAAAACATCCACTCTCCTTAGCCATGATAAAGTGCTCAATTTAATATAAAGATGATTTATATACTACGCATTTAGTCATGAGGCAATCAAAGCCTTAAGCAAGACGTTACAACTAGCAACTTTAAGAGTATCAAATATCACAAAAGGATAGCAAAAGAAATCTTAAAGATCCTACGTGTAACAATTTTTTCAACATCACCATCACCATCAATCTAACATTTAGGATTGGCTTAATAAATCATCATTCTCCATTCATCCAAACGTGGAGTCAGATGAAATAAATCTATTTTACTTGAAGCTTTCATCACAATCTATTGCATCCCAAATCGTTCGATGGGTCATGCCTAAGTATAGAGCATTAATCGAACAAAAGGAAGAAGAAAGATTTGAATACTTTATACTTAATTATTAGTGAGTATTTTGTCCTGCCTTTCTTGAAAATTATCCTCCTATCTATACTTCATAGGTATGATTAGTAAGATACATGATTTCTTATTAAAGAGAGGAATATTAATATAGTTATTGAGTTATTACATTTGTACATTTGTACCCTGAATATTATTTATTTCGACCTCATAACTGATGCTAGCACAGCTATGCTTCTGTAACTCCCTTGAAATATGTTTGCTTTGCATTTATAACTCTTTAGTTTGAGTGTATTGAATTACATTAAGTCGGCCGTCATTCTTTCAGCTAACCCTTCATCATTCGACCAATTTTAATGCTCATCGGTAGCTTCATTCTATGGAGTTCGGATAGTATTATTTCATTGTGCAGAGTAAATTACCGTAATCTGAAAAGAATGCTACCCTCAAATTATGTATCTTCATTAAAATACCTTATCTTAAGCAACCGCTATTTTTCAAGATAGTAGTTATCGGATGGTCGGTGCTGATATAATTGCACGGTGCTCATAAAGATCATTCGTTCCTTTCATTCGGACGACCCGATTGTTCGCATGAACAATTTATATTCTTTATATCTTCGATTACTTCTCCTCGAGATTCTTATAAGCACATTTTTTATGTACATAATTAGTTTATTGATTCTCTTACTTATTTTGAAATTAACAGCTACCAAGACAGTTCATATAATGAGTAATAAATATCATAATAATTTATACTCCCTTGATTTCCATGCCCCACCCATTTTATAAAAATACAGTGTGTTTTATTATTTTCTCATCTTCTTCATCCTCATACTGAGTCAATCATCCAGGTGAACGAAATGTCGAGTGCCAAAAAACCAGTAAATAAAGAAGCCTTAATGAAGGCTTTTGGACTTCCCATTTCTAGAACCCCGCCAGGAAGGAACAAAAAAAAAAGACGTTGGACAGTTCATGCCCACTTCTTAAGAAAAAGGTAGACAGAATCGCACCCGTTAGAGAAAAGAGGAGATGAAAAGAGAACGATCAACCAAAAGAGGACGGTCGATTCAATGAAAATAAATAGAATGAGAAACTACCCCATGTGAAAGAGGTTGGAGAATCATCCGACTCAGCACCACTCCAAATGAGAAAGCGGAAAATAGGGAAAGTATTGGACCCCGCAACGCTCTATCATTGTCCGATCTTTCCATTGTCCAAGTTGGAGAACCTTCGGAGGCGGTTCCGCAAATTCAGCCCACCCGATTTCTCACTCGCTTCATTATCCAACTCTGATGTCCATTCAAGGTGATGCTTCGCTGAGGGAAGACAACCCGGTCCGTAGTTTAGCCGTCAAGGCTACAAGGGTCTAGGCTCCATCGATGGAGAATGTTCCTCCTCTGCCTTCGACAGAGAAAGCTCCTCCTGGTGATACGACTTCTCTAGTCACAGAGAGCTTCCATTCATTAGATTTAGATCGAATAATTGATAATCTTGCAGTCTCTTTTCATTTAGCTTTGTCAATCATTTTTATAATAGTAGCCCGATTGTTGCAAAAGAAACTGTGTATATTATGATTCTCGAACCCCGGAGGTGGTATGCCAAGTCGAGCCAGCAAAATAAACCGGTCCTTCTGTTCAAGTTGCAGCCAAAGGGGTTTCTACCCCAATTCCTCTTCCAGCCCTAACACCCCTTCCAGTCGATCCGGAGAGGGAAACTGATGGTCGAGAGAACTCTCATGGGTATTTGGCTCGCCACCTGGACGACACCTTGGACTCCTTTGCTCAGGCTATTGATCTCCAAAGAGAGGCCATCGTTACAGTTCTTCGGGAGAAGTTGATAATTGTTTATGCAGATATGGAGATTCTTCGCCCCCAAGGTGCGGAAGTGGAAAAATCTCAGGCCAAAGTAGTAGGTTTAGAAACATTTCATGCCAAGGTGGAGGGTTTGGAAGCTCTCCATATTGAGATGGCAACTCTGAGGGACAAACTGATTGACTTTAGGGCAGCCAGGTCAATTTCAATTGTATGCGCCGAGAAAGATAAGATAGAAAAGAATGAAAAATATAAATTGGGTGGTGTGCATTATATTCAAATTTAATGAACCGGAGTTTCGTCTTGCTTGAGGCAGCGGACGATCCGACAGTAAAATATTTCATTTTATGAATAAAAATCATCTATAATTTGGCAAATATGAATTTTCTCTAATTTTGTGCTGATACGACACTTTTGACAGAAACTAATATGGCACTTCAACTTCCAAAAAGGAGGGGTCTATATATAGATCAGAATAGATGTTAAGTGAAATTTATATGTTTTTCTCTCTGGTTAACCTTCGTCGTTTTGTTTTTGGAGGTCGATGGCCCCAAAATATTCTCAAGTTTTTGGTTCGGTTAGATATTCCAAAAGATCAATCCTCATCGATTTTGAGTTAAGTTTTTAGATGAGACTTGTGCTTATGACACAGGTGTCGTCCCAAATCAAATGGAGACAGAGGTTCGTGCTACTGACTACTTAGGTGATGATTTAACTTGCTACCAAGATTAGTTATATTTCAAGCTTTGATTGCAGCTTTGTATGGAGCTTTGCTTGACCTTTCAGTTTTATGGCGTCGTCCCAGCTCAAGTGAAGCTAAACTCAATTGCTGCAATGATGGTGTATGTTATTTATTTGGGCAAACAATGTGTCCCTTGGTCGCGCGAATTATTTTCGCATATATTCTCTTTTTGGGCCAAACTAGACGGGAATGTTATTTTTGGCACTACTCAAAAGTTGCACTTAATCGATATTAAAATAAGATTGAAGACTAAAAACTTTGTTTTCCTATAGGTGCCTATGATGACTGAGACATCTCAACTAGGGCCACTGGCAGGCCATTTAAGAAATGCAAATTAATTTCTTCCCAAGTGAAAGCAATGGAGAAGATTATACTCAATGGATAGTTATCAGTAGTTCAATATACTGACCCCCTTATCTGTCAATCGGGAGCTGAATCCAAAGGTATATGGATTCATGACGGAAGAGATGTGGACGCTTCTAATGAGGCCAAGGAATAGAGACAACTAGAGAAGTTAAAAAACATTCTAAGAAGGCATGAAGAATAAGGAAGAAGACGGATGATCCCTCCATCAGAGAAGAGGAGGAAGAGGAAACCGAAGAAGTCAGTTAGTCTGGAGAGCGCATACCAGGTTTGGACTTCATTCATTCGGATTCAAAAACTTTCGTAGTTATTCACAATAAAGTCAAGGGTGAATTAATACTAAATGAGCGAAAATTTCATCTGACGATCATAAATGATTCGGGGAACGATGTGACTCCCTCTCCTATGAGAAGATATTGAGCACTAGACTTTGCCTCTTTCTGCGCAAGAGACCTTTCGGCTATCCCCAACTACATTTATACTTCCATCAGACAGGGAGGCTAGTCGTCGATCGCCTCAGGTGGAGGGTGCAGATGAATCTAATGGTGGAGATTCGTCTCAGAGCGTGAGAGAAAGCCTCATTTCTGCTAAATCGGCCCAGCTCAGGCAAAAAGGTAAGGGCGTCTCTTTTGATACTCCTCTCCACCCAATCCTTTGAGAAGTAAGAAAAGAGGGAAGAATCATTGGATCCCACTACAAAAGGACATGTCGAAGGTCTACATGAGTTCTGATTCAAGGCTTGGCCTGGTCGACATTAATAGAGATGGGTTTCCCCAGAGCTCAGTGTCTGCAAGTTACGCTTCCACAATTGCAGACATACTCTGGTCTACGTGTTTAGATAAGCAATTTGATGGACCTCACCCAGTTGAATTATGCCAAATGCTTGACCGTTACTAACACTTGGCCTACGCTTCCACTCATCATCTGACTTCATTTTACTTATCAATGAGAGAAGGGCATGCCAAATCTGATGTGAAGGCTAGAAAATATCATGAATAAGCGGAGTTGGCAACAATGACGGCAACTGAGGCGAAGTCCGATCCAGAAAATGCAAACGCGGATCTGGAGATTGTGTCTGAATGTATCTCGGTGGTTCAAGAGGAGAACGCATTACTGACGAAGCAAATGCCTAGCATGATAACTGCTAAGGATCTGCTTGCCACTCAAATAGAATACTAAGAGATGGGTAGTAAAATTGCAACTGACGAATTTGCTCGGGTGGGACGGTCGACCCAAGTATTCTAATCTTCAAGAATTCAAGAAGCTCTATGACATTCCTTCGGCTTCTAAACATCACGGAGAATCTGTGGGCGACAATATGGCAGATGATGAATCTCTAACATGCATCCGGAAGATTCGTAGAGATTCGTTTTTTTTCTTTAAGTGTATAGACTTGAAGTTTTTAATAGACATTCATAAGAATGAAATATGATTTACTGTCAATAGTTATTCTGCAAAATAGATTTTTTTTTTTTTTAATGTCATATGCAGCTTACAAGTTTCGTGTCATCCAAGTGTGATCGCACTTTTTAGTTTGTACATGGTGCGACCAAGCGTTGCAATTTCTTTTTCGGTAGCTTATCTACGACCAGACATTGTAAAACATTTTGGATGTCTTTGGAGAGACTAGGCGTCGTAACCCTTTTTGGCCTTTTTTGTGCGACCAAGCGGCGTAATGCTTTTTTGTCCTCTATGGCGCGAACAAGCGTCTTAACGCTTTTTGGTCATATTTGCCACGACCAAGCGTCTTAACCCTTTGTAGTAATCTTTAGATGCTTATCATCTCGATGTATTCAAGTTCCCCTAGCATCATAAATGTATGTATAACATTGTTTGATCGGGTTGGGTCCTCCTGAATGTTGCAGAGCCCCTTAAAGACTGTAGTATCCAACCAGGAGCCTTGTTTCCATCTCATGATCTTTGGTGGGTCGGCTTTGAAGATTTGTCTTTGGCTGCATCCTGATTTTATTTTTCCATCTTAGGAAACTGGCCGTTGAGCTGGCCTGCCATAGTCTCGAGCGATTTTGTCATGGTTTCAATATGTCTTGACATGATAGGCACTTGGCAGCTTTTGTCTGGCAAACCCTGTTGGAATCGTTGACCCTCCCACCCATAAAAGGGTGAGGGGGACTTTGCCGATTGTGCTCACATTCAAAAGAAATTGTTAGTGGGTTAATATAGGACGTGAGATTCAGTCAGCACTAAGTGGAGTTGAAAGTGAAAGTAGCTTTTCGGCGATCGGACTGATGGGTTTTGCAAGTGCTATGCATTAGCTTTGTTATTTTCTTCTAGTCGAGTGTTAAAGGAGGGCGCTTCTCCAAGTTGAGTGTCGAACCCGACAGCAAATGAGATGGCCTATTGAGGCCATCCCCCTCCACGAACGGGCGTAGTATCCCATTGGGAAAGGTAGTGCTAACATCACGTTACTAGGAAATACAATATGTTTGTTTGATGATTGCTGCCAGAGGTCTGGTCGCCTCCCTCCCGCTAGTGGCGAAGGAGCGGCGTTATGAAGCCTTCTAGCAGCGGTATCCTCCCTCTCTCCATCGTCTTCCAATACCGGGGAGATAATGCAAAGAGAGAATGTGATGAGAGGAGCAAAATGGGGGAACCTGGCGAGGACTCATCGAGCAAGTTTCGACACAGAGCCTTGCCCTACTTGAGAGTTTATTTTTATCAAAAAAATTTGTAAATGTACCTTTTGCATTTATTATTCTCTGGATATTTTGTACCTTTCGACCAAAATAAGTAAAATATTTAATTTACAATAATGGTGTTTTTCAGATATGATTATAAATATAAAACAAAACATGTTCATGGAAATAAATTAATGAGGTCATCTTCGCTCCACGTTCGTGGAAGAACTTTCCCCGTGTATGTTTTAATTTATATGCACCAGGGCAACCTGCTGATTGATGGTGAATGGGTCGGTCCATGTCTAATCTAGCATGCTAACTGACTGACCTCTAGCTGCTAGATCAACCTTCTTTAAAATTAAATCACCTGCAAAGAATGTCTTTTCTCGTACAATTTTGTTGTAGAACCATGTTCTTTTTATCTCCTCCTGTCGTAGAGCGGCATTCGTTCGAATTTCTTCAAGTAAATCAAAAGCAAACGAGACTCCTTCATTCTCACTTTGCTAGTTGCTGAGTTACCCTTCGCTGAAAGACATCGTAGTGATAACTCTTTCATTTTGATGATTATACTCAACTGATAACATCACTCCCATTCCGAGGGAAAGCATGTATGGCGTTTGACCGGTTGATTTTGTCAGAGTGGTTAAAATGTCCCAAAGGATAAAAGGAAGCATATTTGCCCACTTATCTTTCGTACCTTCGGCCTTATTTCTTAAAAAGCTTAATCGGATCTTGTTTGCAGCTTCAGCTTGACTAGAGGCCGTGGGTGATGTACGGATGAAAATTTTAAATTAGTTCTCTGGTTCTGACAGAAAACCTTTACCTCCTAATCAGTAAACGGAGTTCCATTATCTGTAATGAATATTAGGGGTAACTGATATCGATAGTATCCGTCCAGATAAAATTCTGGACCACGCATGTGATGATCTAAGCAAGTGTTTTAGCTTATATCCACCTAGAAAAATAATCCACAGCTACTAAAAAAATTTTCTCTGCCTTGTGGAAGGCAGGAATGAACTGAGAATGTCTAACTCACACACAACGCAAGGCCAGGGGATGATAATCAATTATAAGTTATGAGCCGGTTGGTGATGCAGCGGAGTGTATTTTTGAAATTACCTTCGAGAGAACTGTTCTTCATCCTTCAAGAGAGTTGGCTAAAAATAGCATTGTCTTTGCACCCGATGCGCCCAAGTTTTTCCTCGTGAATGGCTCCCGCATTCGCCACAAATGTACTTCTCAGAGGATTTCTTCCGCTTCACTTTCTCTGATGCATCTTAAAAGTAAGGATGTGGTTGAACTTCAGAATAAAGCGCCTCCACTAAGAAGATATTGGGCAACTTTGAACTTGAATCTTCGCAGCTTCATTACGTCTTTCTAAATTTAGCCCCTTAAGATATCAATATAAGGGTCTGCCCAACAACTTTCAGCTTCCATTTTCATGACTTTGGTTTCTTCAGTGGATGACCGATGAAGATTTTCAGGTGCTCTAGTTTCAACACTCACATATTTTGCTAAAAGGTCTGCCACTTGATTCTCCTCTCGTCCTATGTGTTAGATGTGGAAACTTATGAAATTTCCGACTTCAACTTTGACTTTATTCAAGTACATTATCATCATCTCATCTCGGGTCCCAAATTCTCCATTAACCTGGTTGACAACCAGTTGAGAATCAGACCTTAAAATTAGAAGTTTTGTGCTCACTTCTTGACCTAACCGAAGCCAGGTTATTATGGCCTCTTACTCCACTTGATTATTTGTTACAGCAAATTCAGGGACGACTGAATGATAAATATACTCTCCGATCGAACTACTTAAAGCCAGTCCAATTCCTAGTTTAGTTTGGCTCGATGCTCTATCCAAGTGAAGGGTCGAGGCATGCATTCCAAACACATGTTCTTCACTTGATCCGCTTATTTCGGAGAAATCGCTAAGAAATCTACCATAGCTTGAGTTTTAATTGTTGTTGTTAGGGATGTAAACAAGGTCATATTTGTTGGGCTCAACAAATCACTTTAAAAGCAAACTCGAATGTTCTAGCCAGTGAGTATGGACTTAAGTGGATGATCAGTGATCACCTTACTTGGACGATTCTAAAAAAACGGTCGGAGCCTGTGAGCAGAAACAATAAAGAGCAAATGTTATTTTTTCCATGAGAGGATATCTTTTCAGCCCCTCTAAAGATCCTAATGGTATAATAAACAGAAAATTGCTTTCCTGATTCTTCCCGGACAAGGACCGAACTAATGTCACCCGAGCTCACTCCTAAGTAGAGTGAAAGCTCTTCTCTAGGCTTCGGGCTTTATGTAGCAGTGAAGTGATTAATGATTGCTTCAAATTCTGGGAAGCATGCTCGCATTCATTCATCCATTCGATCTGTTTTGCTTTCCTCAGCACTTTGAAGAAGGCAACACATAAATCGACTCAGAGCTGCAACTCAGCCAGTGCATTTTTGCACTTTATTGATGTTCCGAGGGGAAGACATGTTGAGGAGTGCTCTAACTTTCTCGGGAGTAGCTTTGATGTCGTCGAGTGTTATAAGATATCCCAAGAATTTCCCCGTTGAGACTCCAAACGTGAATTTCAATGAAATCAATTTCATATTAAATTTTCTAAGTGTTTGATAAGTTTCTTTCAAATCGATTAGATGGTCGGTCATTGTACATTTTACTAGCACAACATTCACGTAAACTTCAACGTTTTTTCCTTTAGTTTAGAAAAAATTACATCCATTAAGTGTTGATAAGTTGCCCCAGCATTATCAATCTAAAGGGTATTATAGTGAAACAACACAAACCAGTGAGTAATAAAATGTTGTTTTCTCCGCATCTACAGATTGCATTTTGATCAGATGATATCCAGAGAAGCGTCAAGAAAACTTATAAAGGAGTATCCGACTGCAAAGTCTACCAGAGCGCCAATCCGAGGCAGTGGGTAGCCATCCTTTGGGCAAGCGGTGTTCAAGTTTGTGATGTCTACGTTCATTCTCCATTTGTCGTTACATTTTCGCACCATAACTTCGTGAGATCCCTCATTTAGCAAACATTAGCATTATTATCATCGCCCTAGTCACCTAGAGCTCAGACTTACACCAGTCTGATGATTCATATGTAGCAAAACAAATGTCCCCAATTGCTAGGAGGATCTGAGCGTAATGTTCAAACTCAGATCCCGGTGCAATGGGTTTCATTATCGGTTGAGTCATTTTAGGGAATTCCATTGTTTGATTTAATTAAGGAAGGGTAACCACGCTTCGGTACATCCTTGAGTCTATTGTCTCGATTAGTTTGTGAATTAGGGTCAGATACCTAGTTTCACTGTGTATTCGAGGGTTAGGTGAATAGGCTCTCACCTAGGGAATGCTCCTAAGGTCTAGGAAGCCTACAATGTGGGTTAGGTGGGTGAACTCTCACCTAAGGTGTACATCTAAAATCCAGGGAGCCTTCGTTGTGGGTTAGGTAGAGCGGGCTTCACCTATGGTGTGCACAAAAGACCTAGGGAGCCTACACTGTGGGTTAGGTAAAGAGGATTCACCTAAGGTGTGCACCTAAAATCCAGGGAGCCTACACTGTGGGTTAGGTAAAGGGGATTCACCTAAAGTGTGCACCTAAAATCCAGGGAGCCTACACTATGGGTTAGGTTAAGGGGCTTCACCTAAAGTGTGCACCTAAAATCTACGGAACCTATACTGAAGATTAGGTGGATGAACTCTCACCTAGGGTGTACTCCTAAGGTCTAGGAAGCCTATAATGTGACTCGTGCTTGAAGTGATTTAAGGTGTTCTACACTCACTTAAGTGTTTTCTAACTAGACCTCAAATATCTCTTAAATATGTCCCAATTAAATCGGAAATTCCTCGTTTTTTTGACATAATCGTTTTAAAATAATAAAACAAGAGACCAAAAGATACCGACTCACTTCCAAAAACTAGTAAAATCAAAAAGGGGGAAAAGCAAGTGAGTCGAGCCTAAATCGCGATCTTATAGCCTCCAACTACTCGGGGCAGCAACTAACAAGCCTATGCGGCGATTCTACGACCTCCTACGACTCCGTGCAGCGGCAAGGAACTTCGAACAACAATCCTAAGGCTTCCTACGGCTCGGGGCAGCGGTTAGACACTCTAAACAACAGCCCTAAGACTTCATACGGCTCGGGGCAGCGGCTAGGCACTCCAAACAGTAGTTCAATGCTTCCTATAGCAGTATGCATCACTTTCTTACACCGAACAGCACTTTCTAAGCTCTTAACAGCAGTTTCCACAGCCAACAGCAGCTTTCTACAGCAGATTTCTGCACTTAACAGCCACCCCAAACACTAGACAGCACTTAACAGCACTTCCAGCAGCTAGACAGCGGCTAACAGCACCTCATACAGCTCCTAACAGCTATCCCAAACACAAACAGCAAGTATGCAGCTATGGACAGCAATTTTCAACTTCCAAACAGCACTCCTCTGGTTTTAAAACACTCCAAACAGCAACTATAAGCACGGGACAGCACTCCTACGGCTTCTAGACGCTCCAGACAGCAACTATATGGCTTCCTAAGCTTCCAACGACAAGTATAATGCTTCCTAAACTTCCAAACAGCGAGTATAATGCTTCCTAAGATTCCAAACAGCGAGTATACAGCACTTAATGGCATCCTACAGCGGTCCTAGGCACTCTTGCAGCTCCAACAACACCAAACAGTCATCTTAAACACCAAACAGCAATTTAAAAGCTTCCAAACAGCGTTTAAATAATTCCAAACAGCAATAAGAAGGCTCCTAAATGACTCCAAACAGTGAGGAAAATAACATTTAAATAAAGCAACAAAACTCTCCAAAGCAGTGAACAAATTGGCCCGCAAATGGCTCATAAACGGTGAACAAAATCAGCCACAAATCGGCACTCAAATTGCTCCCAACGGTGAACAAAATCAGCCACAAATCTTCAAAAATTACTGAAAAAAAAGACACCGAACACAGCATGTGAAGCCCCCAAAATAGCAACAATTAAGGCTCCCGAAGAGGATCATAAAGGTCCCCAAAGTGTGTATGCTAATCGTTAGACATGCATTTGCATATCAAAACCCAATTCCAATAAAGTGCAATTAAAAGATTTTTACATGCACATCACTTAATCCTTGTTTACTCACGTCCATAAAATTCGATAAACTTGGCATGACATAAAAAAATTGAGTGTTATATGTGTAAAATGTAAAGTATGAGCATGTTCATAGGAATTAAGTGATATGTATGTAATCATCACCAAACGATGGCAACCCGACCATCTTAGCCCTTTTGAAAGCAACTTTGCATATTTAATATGGTCATGTAGATTGTAAATAAGCATTAAAGTGTTTCATCCAAGCATAAATATCTCTTAAAGCAAATGATTTTAATACATATGCTTCCGATTTTAATTGACTGAAAGACAAATATAGAACTATAAATTTCAGCTTAAAACAATTGAAGCCTACAAGATCCAAGGCAAAGGGAATCCAAAATTTGTTAGGTATTATAACAGAATAAATCATATGCTAATGGCTTCATCCATATTTTCATGAGTAAGTAAAGGTGGCATAACATAAAAGCAAAATTGAACCAGTTTAGGAATTAAGCTGCAGAGCAACAAAGAAATTCATAACCAACCAATCCCTAGCCGTATATGCCACAAATCAGAAGAGTATGTTTAGATTTTACCTGACTTTACCAGGGTTAAGAGCATAATAGAGAGGTATGACGAGGGGAAGGTGTAATCCGGGGGAAAACTGAACCAGGAAGTTTGCTGCACGTGCAGAGGGCCGAACAGGAGAGTTGCAGTGCTTCTTTTGTGCAGGGGTAGCAGGCGAGTAAGCAGGTGAAGCAGGGAAGGGTTTCTGGGCAAGTAAGGAAGAGGAAGGCGGGCTGCAGGTGAGGCGAGTTCGAGCGTTTTGATGCAGGGAGGAGGAGACGAGGCCAGTTGATTGCAGGCAAGGGCTTCTGTCGCGCGAAAGGGAAAGCGGGTGAGTGGGGTTCGGTCCGTAGGGAGGAGCAGGGAGCGACTCAAACAGGGGAAATCGAGTCGCAAGCGAGCAGGACTTAGGTTCGTGATCGGGAGAGGGAGGCAAGCAAGCAGAGGGATCTCGCGAGCGGGGCCGAGGAGCGGGGTTCGAGCGGGGCAGAGGAGTAAGGGCGCTCTTCCAATTCCTCCAGTTGAGCGGGATTTGTATCCCTGGTAATTCCAAAGTGCCGTTACGCTGAGTTTGGCGGGAAATTAAATGGTTTCCTTGTGGGGAGGAGGCTCAATTGGAAAATTTTTAATACCTGATTATATTCAATTAATGATAAATTTGAAATTCAAAATCAGGTAAGCTAAGGTAATTAGCCCTGGGCCTAGTCCGGATCGAACTCAATCTGGACCTGGGTCAAACCTGAACCCGCACCCCTGCTAACTAAAAAAATGGTGCATCGATTTTCGTGCTAACGGTTCTCGCGCGGAACCATAGCAATATGGGTGTCCTTCCAAGCTAAAATCAACGTTCCAGACTTATCCGTGTGGTCCGTTTCGTCATCCGGGATCGCCCGGACGAATTCGTCGACAGTCGACCCAACTCAAGCCAATTTGTGCGCGGTTCAGTCATTTTGTGAAAAGTGGTGTTCGCGAGTGCTCGAAACGGTGGTTCCCCTAGGGGCTGCTCTTATTAATGTAGGAACTCGACTTCAGGTTTCACGTGTCGGTCCTAATCAACTTAGCGCAAAGCTGAGGATTTGGGACCGTCCATGCGAGGCTCGAAGGAGTGAAGAATTGGCTCAGATTTTCTAAGCGGTGTGGGTCACGTACTAGTCCTCTAAGAGAGCCAGACAGGGGAAGCCTAAAGCTAGACCCTAGGCTCTAAAGAGAGACACAAAGACCTCATCTAGAAATGAGGTCAATAATATATTTATTAAAACTAATTATTTCATAAGTTTGGTGCAACCTAATTGGTTCACAATATTATTATTATTATTATTGTTATTATTATTATTATTATTATTATTATTATTATTATATAAATATATTTTCAATTTTTACTATTATAATTTTAAAGGAATGCGATTTTTATCTCCTAACTCTTTTTGGTATATTATTCTTGTTCACATATAATAATTGTTATTCAGTTTAACAGCTATGACATCATCAAAAGAGTGAATACAAGATGCCCTAGGCTTCGATTCAGGCAAAAAAAATCAAAGAGGCTCAATTAGGGCTCTAGGAAGAGGACGACATAACAGTGGGGTTGAAGAAAGAAGGTGATGACGAGAGGGATATCATTGGCTGCAAAGTTGAAGAAGAAAGATGAGTGTTTCGGTATCTGTGTATGCCACAATCATCTTGCTACCTTCACAGCTAGTTCTAATAGTTGTATCGCAAGGGCTCGAAAAAGGAGGGGAAATAAAGAAGCTTTGGTAATCTCCATATGCCACTATCTCGTCAGTGTCTTCCCTGCTAGTTGTAATCTCTATTACATCGCAAGCGTTCGGTCACTAAAGCTGTGGTTTTGGACAAAACCATGAGCGAAATAAGGGGAGGAAGTTGGCAAAAGCTTCCATGGATACAAGAGGAGGCAAGGGAGAGGCAAGCAATGCCTCAAGCTTTAGCTTTGATCCTCCCTAAATAGTCGCAAGAGGTGATAAAGTTAAATGAAGGAAAAAAGGCAAGTGTAAATCAAGAAGGGTACAACAATAGGGGGAGGGAAGAAAAGGAAAGAGTATTTGTGAAATTCTCTTCTCTAAATCGGGAAGAGAAGAAATTAAAAAATTCAGATCTTACATGCTACCCCACTTGAAAGAATTTCACCCAAAAATTCATACCCAATTTTACATCAAAAGCTACAAGTGTAAATTATATATATATATATAGCGGTTGTATGCATTTTATTAATGATAATCTCAAAATCATGAAACCATCGAGTGACAAACATAAGTCGGATGATATAATTAATGTGATATGTGACTGTAATAAATAAACTAATGTACTCAATGCAAATTTATATAATATTAATGAATGTGATACCCAAAGTTAAACAATGCTTTTGTCGGTTTCTTTAAAATAGAGATAATGCATGTCATTTTGTAAGGAGCTTCATGGGCTTCTTGCGGAGTCATAACAAATGCTCAATGTGAAATCGACTGCCTAGTCTGCTCTGAAGCCAGAGGTCATTGAAACCGGTACTGCACCATTGATGTTGGTTGACACGTCGTGATGGCTGGTGGTGTTATTGGTACTGCACTCCACGAAGATGACGAGATTGCCCCATAACTTGCTGCAACTATTGTTCAAGCTAAAAGTAGTACTAACATATCTGTCTTTTGTCGCCTTACTTCTGGTGTCAAAATTTATTAGTTTTATTCCATAATTCTTATATTGCTTGAAATTATTCTCCTGATTTAATGTGGGATGAGTTTTGGCCGGGAACTGACAATCCTTGTTCGTGTGATCAATGTTATGGCAGTTAAAGCACTTGCTAGCAGTTAGGCTGCAAGGCCCAGGGTGTCTCTTCCCGCAATGAGGGCAGTTAGATGTGGTGTTTGCATTCTTGCATTAATCTCCAATTCTGCATATATAGCTTGATCCACCAATTCACTGTATATACTACACCTGACAACAAAGAAACTCCCTCAAATATCTTCTCATAGGCCAAAATATAGTTGGTAAATCTGTTGATCCTCATACTTCCAAATTAAAGAGATAAATATGATAATTCTCGCTACTTGTGTCTCGTACACTCAACCTATTTTTGTTACTTGCTCCAGTTTCCTCAAGTCATTCATTAGCTTTGCACGATCCACTAAAGGAAAAAACTATTCCATGACTAGTCTTTCGAAATCCGCCCAAAAAATTATTATCTGATCCGAAAGTATTGTGGTGGTAATTCTTTCACCAATCATCAGCTCCTTCACATAACTAGAATGTGGCAATGTCTATCTTGGGACCTTCAGGGCATTTTATACATCAGAGTCTCTTCTCGATATCACGAAGTCATGTGTCTAATTTGATCAGGCACACTATGTCGTTAAAGGTAGGAGGGCGTGTCTTCAGAAAGTGATTCATCACTTGATCCACAATGCTCCAGTTAGCCATCATCGCTAATTGGTTAGCTTAAGCTTCCACAGTGGCAACTAGGGATGCATGTTAGGCTTCTTGCGTTGTTAGTTGAGCAAGTTGTTGCAGCGCCTGAAATGCCAGTGCAATTTAAGCTGTAATAACAGTTTGTAATGCTTGGATTACCTTTTGTGTCACCCTCTCCATGAGAGTTGTCATATTAAATAGTAGTACTCCAGCAGCCTCGAAGGTTTGAGCAAGATCAACACGTTGGCGATTAGAAGAGCGAAGACCCCTAAATAATTCTATAGCTTCTATAGTAGCTTTTGGGGCTTCTGTTGCACAAGCGACTGCAACACCTCTTAGCAACTAAAATTTTTCATAAAATCAAAATCGACTAAATAACAAAATGCCAAGAATAACATATCCCCTCTCCATTCCTAAAAAGACGAGGAATATGAGTTGCAAAGACAAGGGATAATGAATACAAACATAGGGATATTGAATACAAATGATAAGGAATACTGAATACAAAATAAATACTCTGATACCACTCTGTACACCAAGAGTCCCGAAGGCGATAAAACCCAACAACGCAGGGCATGATGAAATGAATTGAATCTATTTTGTATTCTCAAAAAAAAAGATTGTATGCAAATAATATTAGGAAGAAACAAAAAAGTAGAAATTTTATTCCATAATAAATTGTCCATTGATACAACTAAAATAAATAAAAAAATTTGAATGAATCAAAATTGAAATGACAACAAGGAATAATGACACAAACTCAAAAAAAAAATACAATAACTAAAGTAAATATTGAAAAAAATCAAAAACAGAAAATAAAAAATGGAAAAGTCTGCTCCAGTGAAGACAGTCCTGCTAGTGGTAAAAAAAAAATTGTTATGCAAAATATCAACCAATGAGTTTAAAAAGTAAACAACTAAAATAGTTATTTATTAAACAATAAACGATAAGGAAAATAGGACATGCAATATAAGTAATAAAAAGGGAATATTTATTATATAAGAGTGAATTGAATACATGCACTTTTATGAAAATTTATGTATTATCACATCAAGTGTGTTTATATACATAGAGATTAACAATCTTATAACATTATCAGATAATATACAAGTGAGATAGGTATATATATATAATGACATTCATATAATCGATTTTCTATGACATCGTAAAACATGGAGGCCCAAATTTCATGAAAATGCACTGATTTCTCTGAGAACTCATAGGTTCGTCTAACAATATCAAAATGGTTAAATACTGACATAATAATATTATAATATAATTTATATTTCATGCATCACAATAAAAGCACAGGTATATAACCACGATATGTTCATCAATATTTATAAAAAATTATGCGTTTGCAACAATACGATTTAACACATCGAGACTATAAATGAAATAAATAAAGTTGGAAATATGATACTATGTAGAGACATCTATCTTTAAGGTTTTGAGAATCATGCAATTATTGGGGTGATATACATTATCATTGATGGGAACAACTAAAGCCCTTTAACTTCCAAAAATGGGAGATTTATATGGCAGTAAGACGAGAGAATTTATTGATCCTAACGATTTCATTCACATTTAGGTTCATTTCGACCACAACTTTGTTATTGACCTTAAATCCCAATTAAAACATTTTTTTCTCTAAATGGGTCCTTTCGATCCTCAACCCAAAGATCCTAGATATGCCACTGCTTGCATTCAACACATTTCTTTCATGTAAATTATTCATGGTGCAAGCAACATAGCTCTTTAAGAAAAGTGATGAGCATGTTGCCACTTATAAGAATAGATTTAATAAAATACAAATTGATTATCTTCTATGATAAAAATAAATCGTCGAGATTATAAAGATTGTATGATTATTCCAAGCGAAAATATATGTACCAAACATCAATTATTGATTTTAGATTTTATGATGATGAGATGAAAGATAAAAATACATGAAATATTATCAAATAATTATAAGTGGGTATTTAAAAGTCATATAAAGTACTTTTATGAGTAAGCCTCAAAATCTTAAGAATTGAGGTGTTCACAAATAAGTTAATTTTATGTGAGATAAAATAACAAATGATATTAGGCAAGTTACAAAAGATGTGCTCGGAGAATGAAAAAGAAAAACTCTTCTCAATAAAAATAATTGGTGGTAACATAATAATGTGCAAGAAAAAATAAAAAATAAAAAAATTTATTACAAAAATTGATATAAATGTAAATACTTGGAGAATTACAAGAAAAGATAAGGTGTCCCATAAGAAGTCTAAGAGAATAATTTAAATTCTACTTTTAATGATCTTTATAATAAATTAGCTATTAAGGAGGTTGAAAGATAAATGTATACACTAGCTAAGTAAAGAGATAAAAGAAATTAAAGATTTATTTTAAGTAAAGTGCAATAAGAATGAAAATCAAAAAGTAATTTTCTTATATGAGGATATTCAACATATATGGGTGAGACATTTTGATATACCTATTAATGAGGATTGTGAAAATATGATGAATTTTAGTAATCTGAATATCATAGTTATAAAACAAGTATGGGGAAGAAAAATTAACTTCATTATTCTTATGTAGAGTGCATATATATAGAGAAATCAATCCCTCCAATTTATAAGCATAGCAAATATATAAAATCTAAATTTGGAAAATAAATAGTTCTAAGAAAAATAACATAACTTAAATAGAGAAAGAATAAAGCAAATTAAGAAATTTCCAAAGTTATTGCCCAATTCAATCTTTCATGACAAGTAGGTGGTCGGCCAACTAAAGAAAGTAGTCAGTTACTTCATGTTTTCCCATATTCCTCTCAAGTTGGGTTGTAGATATTATAGAGACTAAGCTTGGTATTGAACTTTGAGAAGAAACTTAAAGGAAGAACTTTGATGAAGGCGGCAGCAACTTAATAGCGTGCCGGGATGTAGCTTAGTTGTATAATTCCAGCATTAAATTTTTCATACATGAAAAAAATATATCAACATCAATATGTTAGGTCTTGTCATGATGCACAGGATTCTTGTCAACATCAATAGCTACTTGACTGTCAAAAAATATATGTAAAGGCTTATTTGAGGTACAACTCAATTACCTAAATAATTTTTGAATCCAAATCCCTTCACAGAATCCCAAGGTGAGTGCCCTGTACTCTGATTCTGCACTGCTTCCAGAAACAACATTTTGTTTCTTACTTCTCCATGTAACCCAATTTCCCCGTACATCTTCTCTTAACTGCTTTTCTCCAGTCTGAATTTGCAAGAACTTCATGAATGGATTTAGGAATTTTCATACTGTCAAGGTTGGATACAGAGGATAGTTTCAAAATAATAATCCTGAATTGAATATCTAGTACAGTTTTTATTATCATCAGCATCAGAAGAGGAAGGGATAACTAATTGGTTTCATACTTATCCTCACCAAGCTAAATATGGACATGTATTTTGGTTGGAGTATTTTGTCCTTGCAAGTTGTCTTCCACCTGCCCAGGATTTTTCTTCCTACTTAGGTACACATGAGGTTCTTTCTTATGAAATTCAGTTTGTATTGGTTGGATATACTCAACAAGGGTGAGGGTGTTTGGTGGAAGAGTAAGAAGAGTAGGTTGGGTTGTTGTATAAGTGTCATTAAGTGACTTCCAAAATTGATACTTATTTGCATTCTCCAATGGAAAATCAGATATGAGGCAGTATGGTTAATTTTAAAAAAATGTGACATCCATGAAATTGTAGTATTTTCTAGTAACATGAGAGTGATAATTATATCGTTTTTTGTAACAGGCATATCTAAGAAAAATACACCTAAGAGATTTAGGGTCAAGTTTAGTGCGAGTTGGGGAATGAATGTGAACAAATGATACACACCCAAAGATTTTAAGTGGTGCGGTACAAGAAAAAGTTATGATGTATGGATAGGTAACTATCAAAATATGAAGGGGTGTTTTGAAATTACCCAACGAAGTATTTGATTGATAAGTTATGCTGCAGCAAGAACAACTTTCCCCCCAAAATATTTTGGAACATGATGGGAATCATAAGTGGGAGGAATACCTCAAGAAGAAGCATGTTCTCTCACTCAACTATCTCATTTTATTGTAGAGTACCAATACATGAAGTCATATGAATTATTCTATTTTTTGAATATAACCCAAGGATGGAGTTAAAATATCTATTTGTATATCAATTTTGAGGGTCTGAATTTTGTATTGGAATTGAGTTAAATCATGTCATAGAATACTTGGAAGATTTGCTCTTTCATATATCTACTTGTTTAGGGATACCCAAGTAGTTCTAGTATGATTGTTGATAAATGAGATAAAATATCTACTCTCACTTAGTATTTTCAGTTTTGAAAGTCCCCAAAAATCTCTATGGATGATGGAATATGAGTGTGATAGTTTGTACCAGGCCATGGTATAACTATTTTTAGTGTATTTAGCAAATTGATAAATCTCGCATAGATAAAAGCTAAAGTATGTGTTAATAGACAAATGAGGTTACAACTTTACAACATAAATGAAATTAGGATGATCCAAGTGATAATGTCATAACATAACCCGATTTTCGACAAAAATAAACTTAATAGACTACAAAAATTGAGGTATAGTGTGCTTAGAGAAAGACTTTTTTTGAGCGGGTATAAGCCTTGATGAATTGCAGTACTGTCAATCACCTTACCTGATTCCAACACATGAAATTCAAAAGAGTTTGCAAGAAATTTAGTTATACATCTAATATCATGAGTAAGCTTACTAATAGAAATAAAATTACAGTCCAACTATGAAACACATAAAAAAGATGAATGAGAGATATCCTGGAGAACACTACATCTTCTTTTCCAGTAATTTTATAGTATGATCCATCTGCAAGTCTGAGTGGTCGAGATGTAAAAGCCACTTGATAGTTAACTAGAACGTTGACATCTTCAATCATATGATCAGAGGTTCCTTAATCTATGATCCAAGTTCTAAATCTCTCATTATTGGCGAAAGTGCAGAATAGTACATTACCTTAGTGTGTCACAAGGTTAATGTGTTCTTTTTGAATTACCTTCTACGATTTTTTCCAGTACTTCAAACTATTCCTCAGTCATGGTTCAGAGTTGACCTCCAGAGTTAAGCTAGACATATCCATCCTGAACTTGGTCATAAACTTTAAGCGTAAGTTGTTGCTGCTATAAGAGATTGGTTGTACCTATATGAGAGATTGGCTACTGCTGCAGAAGGTTGATTTTGCAATTGTAGAAATGATTTCGGTTTGCAGAGAACTGCAAGAAGATTTCAGCCAGGGAGGGTATTCAGTAGGAAAATTCCAACTACAAGAGGGTTTCGGCATCAAGGGAATACAGAAAAAGGCATGCATTAAGAGCTCCGTCTGCAGGAAAAATCGGGTGAGGTCTGGCAAGCCAGCTGAGAAGATTTCTAGCAATTGTTCAAAGAATTTATGTGGCAAGAGGAAGCAACTAGAAGATAGCAAAAGCCTGCAGGGAGAGATCCAGCAGGGACACCTGCAAGGAAGACTGCATGGAAGAGCTTAGCTTACGACAAGGAGAAATCCGGCTGCCTGAAGAGCATGAGTGCATGGAGAAATCTGGAAGGGCTCGCAGGGAAAAATTCATGTATCGACTGAGGAGAATCGGTGGAGTGGACAGAAATCGAACACGATATCTTCAACTAAAGGATGAATTCCACTAAAGAGAGAATATTCAATTACCCTGGAAAAGGTGAGTGATTTCCACTAGAGAGAGAAAAATCTCGTGCGGGATCCAACTTAAGACTGCCTGTGTTCGGAAGCTTGAATCCAGTGGAAGAAAGAGGCATGAGCGCTAGAAGAGAACGCCCGCACAGAAAGAGTAATGTGTGCTTGTGCAGAAAGGATCTAAACGAGCGTGTCGTCGAATTGCTCCACACACGAGAATGAAGGATGCGAAGTAACAAGAAGAAGGGCCGAGATAACCATGTCATCGAACTAATCCACAAGCGAGGAACAAAAATCTACGGCAGTAGGATCCCATAAGGAGACTTGCAAAGTGAATTCCGAACGAACGAGGAGCAAGAATCGGGTTTGTGAAGAGCCCGCAAGATAGATGGTGGTTGCGGGGAGGATTCCAATGTTGATCAGCAATTGCAGAGGCTTCGGCGGCTGAAATCTGATTTAGGATTTGCTCCCTAGCTCTGATACTATGTAGAAAATAGGAATGGGGAGGAAAAATTACTTCATTTCATTATTCACATGTAGGGTACTTATATATAGAGATATCAATCCCTCTTAATTTACAAACATACCAAATATATCTAATATATATTTGGGAACGAAATAATTCTAAAATAAACATTACAAAAACATAAATAAGAAAAGAATGAAACTAATTAAAGATTTTCCAACGTTATCTTCCAATTTAATCTTCGATGATAACTAGGTGGTCGGCAGCCCACCCAAAGAAGCAGCAGGATACTTCCTAATTTTCCACATGAATAATAATAAAATTTTTTATTTCCACCATCGCATTAAAATAAAAGTTGAGAAGGCTTTAAAGAAAATGAAGTATGAAAAAGTAGTAGAACCTGATAGTATTACAATAGAAGTGTAAAAATATTTTAAGAGATGGAAATTTCACGGATTACTAAAATTTTTAATTGTATTTAAAAAACTAAAAAGTTGTCTTATGAGTAGAGAAAAAGTATATTGGTTCTGATTTCTAAAATAAAGGGGATGCAAAAGAATATACAAATTATAAAGAAATTAAGTTAATGTGTCATACATTAAAGTTATGTGAGAGAGTAATTGAAGATAGGTTACGATGTGATACGAAAATTTCTCAAAATCAGTTTGGATTCATGTCATGTAAGTCTATTAAGGAAGTTACACATTTATTAAGAAGTTTGATGAAAAAGTATAGACAGATTAAGGATCTCGATATGACTCTTGTTGATTTAGAAAAATTTTATGATTAAATTCCAAGAAAAATATTCGAGAGAGTTCTGGAAAAGAATGTTGTTGATATTAATTAAATTCGAGCCATTAAAGACATGTATATTAGAGTAGTTACTTGTGTTCGATCACAGGAAGGATTGCTCAAGAATTTTCTTATTTCAATTGGATTATATTAGGTATCAGCTTTAAGCTTATATCTTCTGGTTTTTGTTGTGGACGTACTTACCAGACATTTATAGGAGGATGTACCTTGGTGTATATGTTTCGCTGATCATATCCTTCTTGTGGATAAGACTCTAGAGAGAATTCAGGAAAAACTTGAATTATGGATGTCAACATTAAAGTCAAAAGGCATTTGTTTGAGTTATCTAAAACCGAATACATGGAATACAATTTTGGTAATAGCAGATCTATCGGCAGTGTTGTAACAACGGGTGATCAAGTCATTAAAATGACTGAACTTTTTAGATTTATCAGGACTATTGTTCAAAGTGAAGGTGATATAGATGGGGATGTTATTAGTATAATTCCAGTTGGAAGGTTGAATTGGAAGAATGTATCGGGTCTATTGTGTGATAGAAAAGTACCCGTAGACTTATAAAAAGAAATATTTGGATAATATGGTGGTAAGATCAGCAATGCTTTATGGCGCAAAATGTTAGCATGTAAAAGAGAAGCATAAAATTAAGTTAAGTGTTGCTGAGATGAGAATGCTCGGGTAAATGAGTGGTTTTACACTTAAGAGACAAAATGCGAAACAAATATATCCGAGAAAAGGTTGGAGTAGCTCCAGTGGATTAGAGAGAGTAACTTTAGATGATTTGGTCAGATTAAACGTTAATTGTCTGATGACCCTGTTAGGAGTGTATATGTTTTATATTTAACTTATACGAGAAAAGGTAGAGGTAGACCTTAAAAAACTTGGACATGTTGTCTAAAAAAGGATCATAACATATTAGAATTAAATTAAAAAATGACACTCAATAGGACACAATGGAGAAAAAGGATTCATATAGCTGATCCCACTTAGTGGGATAAAGGCTTGTTGTTGTTGTTTTCTTCTTGTTATTGTATTTTAAGTCTAGACCTAATAATGGGCACTGAACTAATAAATTGTATCAAACTTTTTGAAGAAACATAAAACAAGGTCATTGTGCTTCCTATCAAACTTCCACTCAATTCTCAAACCTATCCTAGTAATTTTGTTGCAATTAAGTTAAGCATCCTAGAAAAGCTCAAAGATGAATTCAAGGAGCACAAGTATTTATATAATAAGAGCAAGAATCAACTGCTTGAAAACTTGATGTAGATGAGCAGTCAGCGCTCGAACAAGCTCAACAACTTAAAATATGAACAAAAAAGCATCAAACAATTTTGCAGAACTAAGAATTCAAAACACCTCAAACAATTTCAAGCATTTTTTTTGTTGTTATACAGTGTTTCAAGCATGAATCCTTCCCACTGACCTCCGAATGATTTCAATGTTGAGAAAACAAACTTTAGAACCTGACCGAGTCATCAATAGGTGATTAGTTCCAATAATCTAGGTGATTGATTCCACTAATCCTGTGGCCCCGGTTAGATGAATAGTGAAAATTTTGCTTTCGTAATTCAGTAAGCTGATTTGATCAGGATGAATTACTAGAGTAACAAAGATTAAGAGCTAAAACCCCTGAGGTAATTTCACAAAAAAGCTTATACATTGCTACCACACAAAGGGGGATACCTAACAGGAAAAAATTACAAGTAGCATTAACCTAAAGGTTTCTTATCTAGCACGTAAACAAGAACGAGAAGTTTTTTTCCCCAGGTAAAGGTAGCAAATTGGAGAACTAATTGAAAACAAGAGTTGGGACTCCGTTATTCACCAAAAGGCATGCCCTGTACTTTTCCCACTCGGCCACGCACTCCTCTTTATCGTTCTGGCCCTTGGAAAACTTGTCTGAAAACCACCTGCAACTCACAAATGAACAACCCATTGCAAACGTAAGAAAGAGAATCGGACGAAGAATACTACAGAGATAAGGGTGTGAAAGCGAGACCTATTAAAACAGTCATGGTATGCGGCTCGAAGGTCGGCGCATTGAGAAGCTGGAGACGCCTTTGCCAACCCCATTAAAGCAAGTGAACCAAAAATATAGCGGAAAGAACCGGCATGTCTAGGAGAATATTACAGCCGGACTGCTATAGCGTTCCCTTTTTAAATTAATTTACAAATGTCAAAGTAGTCTAGGGACGATGGGAAAAATTATTCGTCCCCATGTAAAATTGTGTCCAGACGTCAATCAAAACATGGTATGTGGAATGACCCGGGCTTGCTCCCGAAAATATGAAATCATCTTCTTTTTAATTTCGTATGAAATCATCTTCTTTTTAATTTCGTGATCCGACCCGACCCGATCCGACACGACCCGACATTTTCCGACGTAAAAGCAATTATTGTCACATTCCCACTAATATCGTCACTTTTTCCCAGAACCTTCTCACTTCATTTTAGGGATTCGAGCAGCTGAGATGGATTGCTTTCTCGACCAAGATTTACCGAAGATGGATTCCGAAGATAATGACAGTGACTTCGACATCAAAGTGAGTTTAGCTTCGCACAGAATGTTTTCATTATCGTAAAGCCATTGTTATGACTTAGGGTCTAGGGTTTGTGTGTTTATATTTTTGCTTTAATGATTTGTTACTCTTGAAATACTTATGGTGCTAAGTAGTGTTTAATTAGTTGTTTGTATGGAATATTTTTGATGATATTATGGTGTGGTTAAGATGTAATTTGTCGGCGTTGTTGATGTGAGATTGTGATGTTATTGTGAGGTTATTGTAGTGTTATTGTCGTGTTATTGTGGTTCTATGATTGTGTTCTTATCATTGCTTTGTTAGTAGATGAAAATAGTTAAACACAGTGTTATTGTTGTGTTATTTTGGGGTTATTAGAGGTTTACTCTAGTATTTTTTAGTTATTTCGGACTTTTTGTGGTTTTATTGTGATGGTATGCTGGTGTTTACTCCTTTGTTAAATGTGTTACTTTATTGTTACTGTGGTGTTATCTTGGTATTATTCTCGTGTTATTTTGTTTATGCGTGATGGTGTAGTTATTATGGGATTGTAATGGTATTATTATGGTTTTATTGTGGTGTTATTGTGATTACTTTGTTACTAAATGAATGTTGTTAAAAACAGTCTTATTAGCGTGTTTTTGTGGTGTTAATGTTGTGTTATTATGGTGTTCTTATCATTGCTGTGTTAGTAGACGTAACACAGTGTTATTTCTTTGTTATTCTGACGTTATTGGAGGGTTATTTTAGTTTTTTTATGAAGTTATTTTGGACTTTTTGTGGTATTATTGCGATGCTAGGGTATTTTATTTTATTGAGACTATATTGTTCGTTTGTTGTATTTTTCATATTGAACAATCTTTAGATAATTATGCAAATTTATTGTTTGCTGATTCTGGAAATGCTTGCAATTATTCAATTCCTGGCAACTTTCAAAAACTAGTTTGCTCTATGCAACATTGCATCTCTAACTTAAACCATTACATGCAGAAAAGGAGCTAGAAGCGTCAAGAAGCCAAGAACCATTTTACCCATTTGATACAAATTTGTATGCAATTAGATTGAGTTATTTGATGGCTCGTTGAAGGCCTTTTCAGAATCAATGAAGAAGCTAAAAATCTGCTCATAAGTAATATAGATTTCTGTGGAAGGGAGCATTCTGCGATTGCTAATTTGAACTCTAAGGTTGTTAGGGATCTTAGAAGCAATGAAATTGAGTTAGATAGTGATTCACCTAATTGTGAAAGATCAATAGTTAAGAACATCAGTCACGGTAATGATAAAGGGTACTATAAAAGGAAGTTTCAGATTGTTCCAACTTCTAAAGTGTAAGGAGTTATATAATGTGGTGATAATGACAAAGACGTGGTCTGTATTAGGTAAGTGATGGGTAATAGATTTGCTAAGTGGTGCAAACATAATAAAATTCATATGTAAGTGATGATGTTTTGGACTTGTTAGGTGACACGCCTAGAAAATGCTTAATTTTACATATACATTTTATGCTTAATTATAATGATATTGCACTTTAAAGGAAGATATTTTGCATGTTTTTGTTTTTAGGTACAATAAATGGACTCTTGGAGAAAAAGAAGCAAAAATGGTGCAATTTGGAGCAAAAACGAGCAAGAAAGCAAATTCTGGCCTTACACATTTCGATAAGTCTTTGTATGCTTAATCTCTTTTACATTTCTTGCATATTTTTGAATGAGATTACACTTTAAAGAAATGTTGTTTTCATGCTTATTATGTAGGGTTATCTGTTAGGAACGCAACACAACTAAAACGGGGTGAAACAGAGCTAAAACGGAGCCAAACAGAGCAAAATGGTAGAGCTGCACAGAATGGGCCGACGGAGCCAAAAACCTGAGATCCATAAATTTGGGCGCTAGTAGCGCCCAAACGTGGCACTGACGGTGCTAGGAACAGTTATTTGCCATATACATTGAATTTGTAAGCTTTTTGGAAGGTTTCTTGAAGCACCTCTTGTGAAATTTGTCCCTATACTATATTATAATTATTTTATGTCATAAAAAGTGATAAAAGTTAAGAAAAACGTGGAGAATGCTTAGAGATATTAGAATAGGAGTAAAAATGTAGATTTCTACCTTTTGGAGAGATTGGTGAGGGGATTTTGAGAGAATCTATAATAAAATCTACTAGCATTGCATGGATCAGCGAGAGACTTTGCGGGAGAGATTTTTATCTTTCTTTCAATGGGAAAACCTAAGTTTTGTGTTCTTCATTATCTTATGATTTTGTAAACACTTATATAGTGGATTTGATGTGATAAAATAAAGTTTTCGGTTGTGTTTTCTTCGTGATTTGTAATGTCTTTCTCTTACTGTTTCTTCTTATTTGAAAATAGTGGCATGAGAAGATTATGTCGTTATTTTCCTTTTACTTTTCATTTGCAATGAGTAGGATTCATGTTTAGGATATTGGGATGCATGCTAAAAGAAGTTTTAATTATAAATGTGATGGTTTTTACTTGTGCTTTATTTACATTACAAAAAGAGCCCGTTGTAATTTTAAAATTTGTTATAATTGCAATATGACCCGAGAGGGCGGTGTAGTTCTCAACAAGGTGGAACCACATTCAAATTCCATGAATAGTGAAGTTCTTGGGAGTTAAGTGCAAATAAATAAGGAAATATACTTTAATGGGCGTAGAATTGGAGATTTTATGGTGACAGTCTAAAATCCCCAATTCGGTCCTAGTGTTTGGAAACTAAAGTGAGAGTTAGCCTTCAGGCGAAGGGAAGTAGGAGCTCTGGAGTGAGAGCCAATATCCTCCCAACCTAACCACAGATATATAGACTAAACCTAGGATTAGCTAATGTTCTTTATGCACTCAGAAGAGGGTAAAGAATAGGATTGATTCTATTTGGCACATACAATATTTAATGCATCTCATTCCTTTACATTTTCCAATTCACTGCATAAGAATAGTATATTTTATTATCTCAAAATTCACCAAACCAATTTATCCATAAAGGGTTATCTTTATAATTAATATTTTCCTTTTGGAATAGTTATTAGTTATTTTAAACTTAAGACTTCACTTTAGGAGTATTTGTTAGAAAAACCATATAAACTGACCTTCCAAATTAAAGTCTGATAGTAGTAGACTACAATTTGACTAAGGACCTCTTACCTCACTTCCCTGTGGGATTGATAAATAGGACTCTATTAGAACCCTGTATTGCTTGAATGATACGTATACTTGCGTAGAACCTCTTGTGTGCACTAGTACATACGAACATGTAACACGCTGAAAAATAGCACACGCTAGGGTGCATCATTGGGTCTCATGTGAATTGTGTTTCTTCTGGTGAACCAGTTGGAACACCAGTCACATGAGACTTAAGAAGTCTAAAACATCATAATTGACGTATGTATTTTATTTTGTTTGCATTGTTTATCAAGTCTATTACCATAACTTACCTGATACAAACCACATCTTTGACATTGACATAACTTTCTCAAATTTATATGTTATAATAATCTGAAACTTCCTCTTATTGTACCTTTTTAACTGATGTGAAAGAAGATCGTAACTACTGATCTTTCACGATTAGGTGAATCATTATCTAACCTAATCTCACTGCTTCAGAGTTCACTTACAACCTTGGAGTTGACTCTAGCAATCAAAAAACACTCCTACAAAAATTTATATTACTTCTGAGCAATTTTTCAGCTTGTTCATTGATTTTGAAAAGGTCTTCAATGAGCCATTAAATAACTCAATCTAATTTGTTCTAGTATGATGAACAGAGTTGGAACTGATTCTAGCAACCAACGGTGGTTATTGTAATGTCATTCATGTATTATTAGTGTTATTAGTGAATTATTTGAGTATTATCAATGTACTATTCAGGTATTATTACGGTGTTATTGAAGTGCTATTAACCTTTTTTTCGATTATTACTAATGTTTCATTCCAATTTTATTGTGGTATTATTCAACTGTTATTCCATTCTCCTTAGTGTTATTGGCATATTCCACAACCACAGAATTTTACTAGTTATCTGCAGTGTTATTGCAGTTTTATGCGATGTTATTCTAGTGCTATGTGGTTTTTTTAACATTTTGCTTAGTGTTATTGAGGTTTTATTGAGACTTTATTATGTTATTATTTTATGCGGAGTTATTGTCACACTTATATTCTGATTATCTTCGTATTAAATGCCATGTGTAAATGTGGGGCCCAACAATAAAAAAATAAAAAAATAAAAAAATGCATTTTGCTCTCATATGGGATCTGGCCCCAATTCTGCCCGAGTGCCTGAAAATTATTACTGCGCTCTGAATACGAAACGCTGGACAAAAAAATACATCAAGCACCACCTTTTTCGTGATTCGACATCCGTTTAGGGTTTAGAGTTGTCGTTGGCCGATCGAAATACATTCGTCATTTCTCCTTTAGAGTTTAGCTTAAGAAGATGGAAGCCGAGCATATGAAGATGGAAACCCATGAAAATCCTATGAGAATGGAAAGCGAAGAGCATTAATGGAGACTGTGGAGCAGAAGAAGAAAAAACTAAAGGCCGTAAGAAGAAGGATATAAAAGACGATTCCTCGAGGTAATCTTTTATTTTAGTGGTTGTACTTTCATTAAAAATATTATTTTAAACGAGTTTAGAAATTAATCCATGTAGTAATAATATCAAATAATATCTGAATAAAAGCATAACAATACCTGAATTTATTAATTAATAGCAAACTAACCCAATAGTCAAGCTAAAATCATATCAAATTAAAACACAAAACTCTTCATAAATAATGTCGTAATAATACTTAAAGAAAACTAGAATAATACATTAAATTGTGAAATAACCCCATAATAACACTAAACTAACACCAGAATAACACTTAACATACCGAAGTAATGCAAGAATAACACGAAAAGAAAACCGTAATAATACCATAATACTACCATAATAACACCTGAACAAAACCTAAATTTGATAAATATTACCTCGATATGTGGTGGCAATCCAAGGCTAGCTCGTCTTCTTTAATGTCGCGAATTCTCTAGTGTCGGTATGAAATGTCAAAATGTCTGTCGATGCCATTGTTGAGGAGTCGCGACTCTATTTTTCTATTATATCGCCCTAATCTTCAAGTAATCTGAAGCTTTTGGATCATGTAAAGGATCCTTAGATGTTAAGAAACTTAAAGAATAAATATAAGGAAAGATAATATAGAAAACAATAGAAATTAAAATGTCAAGATTTTGGTGAACATTACGGAGCAAATTATAGAATGTCTAATTCTGGAGATCCCCGTATAAGGACAACCACATGAGAATTTAATAACCAGAGATTTTAGATATGATACATATTCTGAGTTCTTAATTCTCACATAGAAGCAAGCTCCAATAGTTAATTACATCTTAGACAGTTAGGATTGCTAAGAAAAGTCCAGATTAACATTAACATTCGTTCTCTAAGAAGTTTTAACATCAATTAAAGAAATGTCAATGTTTAATCCTAAGGGTAGTACGCTTCTAAGTGTCACATACTACCCTAAAGTTTTAGTTTTGTCACTTTGGTTTTGTCATTTGGTTTTGTTTTATTATTATTGTTTTCCTTAGTGGTTTTTTTAGTTTTAATATAGTTTTGTTTTTGTTGCCATTTTTGTTTTGTTTTTTTTTTCATTATTTTGTTTTGTTATTGTTATTTTCTTGATATCATTATGTTTTTGTTTTGAATTTTGTTGTCCTGTCTTTAGAATGTCACCCTGCAAAGCAGAGTTAGCACACCCTAATAACATGCAAAGTAAATCTAAAATGGAACTTATCTTTAACCTGCAAGGAAAATAGTGCCAGATTTATAAAACAATAATGTCGATTTTATTTCTTAAATTGTTGATTTTGGTTGGTGATCCAACTAAAAATTACCTGTTTTTAGTGTAGATTTTATGCTCACTTTATGCACATTTTTTATGATATACACTTTAAAGGAATGTATTTTTCATATTTTTATCTTCAAGTATACAAATATATGATTTTAGAGAAATGAGGCAAAAATAATGCAATTTGGAGCTAAAATGAGCAAAGAAGAAAATTCTGACCTAGTACATATCAATATATTTTTCTATGCTTAATCTATTTTACATTTCTCTCATGTTTTTGAATGAAATTATACTTTTGAGAAAGTTTGTTTTTATGTCTATCTTGTAGGTAAAGATGTTAGGAATGCAACGAAACTGAAATGGGTCGAAACGGAGTTGAAACGGAGCCAAACGGAGCAAAACAGTGGAGCTGTGCACAGGGTGGCGCCTAGGCGCCAGTGACGACGAGAAAATGGCACCTAGGCGCCAAAATCAAGGCCTAGGTGCCAGAACTAGTCTAGGGATGATTATGGAGGGTTATGGACCACTTTGAAAGTTATTTTCACGGTGTTAAGTAGTTTTTAGACCTTCTAGAAGACTGAAAGTTACTCCTAATATATAGGACATGTGATACAATGCATCTGGACACATTGGAACGGTTTTAATCGCGAAGTGGTGCGACCCAAAGTGAAGGGGTGTGAAGACTTGGTCACAGGAGTCGGGCGCCTAGGCGCCAGATCTTGGCGCCTAGGTGCTACAGTTGGTTTCTAGAAGATTCAATGAATGTGGACGAATTTTGAAGAGGTGCCTTAAGCAACCCTTGGTCATTTTTCGAAATCTATAAATAGGGACCAATTCTACAGCAAAGGGTGCTCTCTCTCTCTCTCTCTCTCTCTCTCTTTCTTCCCCCTTAGTCATTTTAGAGTCATTTTAGAGTTATGAAGATGTAGATTTCTACATCTTATGGAGAGATTGGTGAGGGATTTTGAGATATTTATGTAAGGGATGTACGAGCGGCGCATGGATCGGTGGGAGACTTTGGCGGAGAGATCTTCTTCTTTCCTTCAGAGGGAAAAAGCTAAGTATTGTGTTCTTCATTCTCTTGCAATTGTTGTAAACACTTTCTAGTAGATTTTCTTTGTTTTAAACCAAGTTTTCTGTCGTGATTTATCCATGCTTCATAAGTGATTTTCTTTACTCTTTCTTTTAATATGAAGTAGTGGCATGTGTAGGAAAATCATTTTTATAAAATTATCTATTAGATGCTTCTAGGTGACAAATAGTTGCATAAATATAATAGAATACTAATGAAATAAGTTCCTTGTTGGCGCTTAATTTATTACATAATTCTATCAATTCTTTTACTTCTTATGCCATTATTTTCATTTACTTTTAATTTGTAATGAAATAGATGCATGTTTAGAAACTAAGATTTGCTTAAATATTCTCTTATTAAATTATGGTGATGATATTCATACTGAATCTTCATTTACTTTACAAATTGATTACTTGTATTGTTAAAACGTGTTGAAGAATTCTGAGACATATCCGGAGATGAGTTCTTAACTAGTAGATATCACATGAGTCCTTGGGTAATCGAAGGATATATGTCGGATATTCATGGTGAAGTGCAAATAAATAGGGAGATATTGTTTATTGGGCGCAGAATTGATTAGTTTTTAGAGTGACAGACTAAATTCTAATAATTTGGTCTATAAAAAAGGAACGGGTCACTGGTAGGGCCGATCATAACCACCCTTGGACATCTAGTAGTGTGAGCCTAAGTTAACCCATTCTACTAATAAAACATCCTGAACTGATCTATAGATTAGCCAATGTTCTTTATGCCTGGACCAAAGGGTAAAGAATAAAAATGCTTCTATTTGGCACTACTACATCAAATTCTAAGCATCTCTTTCCTACACACTATCTATGTAATTGCAAGAGAAAGGTAGTTTTTAATATCTCGAAATTCTCAAAACCAATTTATCCATAAGTGATCTTTTTATTTAAGAACTTTATTTAGGATTAGTTATTAGAAAACCCATTTTAATCAACATTCCAAATTTAGGCCTTATAGAAATAGACTGGAATTAGCCTAAAGGATTGCTTACCTCGCTTCTCTGTGGGATCGATACTAGGGTCTTAACAGAAAACCATATATTACTTGAAATGATACGTATATTTGCGTAGTACACCTAGTGTGTAAAATATTTTCAAAAATTTTACAACATTTTAATTTTATACACTAACCGCTATTTATAAATTGAGTCAAGTTTTTGGCCATCTTTTGGAAGCAAAAATTACTGCGTTATTGTGGGTCGGGTAAGTTGGTTAAATTTTAATTTTTAGACAACCCAGTCAAGATGTCCATGGCTCTGTTGTCCCAGGGATGTCAGATGCTTTGATCTACTTAGACCAAAATGTATTTAAACCAGGACTGAAAAAATCCTGTCAACAACCAGATTGTATCGTCCAAGAAATTTTCAAAAACCTAAAACAATGGGATTCAAGTTGCATTTGGTGATCTTTGTTCATTAAAGTTTTATGTAAGTTTTAATATCTTTTCAGAATATAAAACATTGAAATATTTTAGGTTGTTTATCATTTATTAACCGATTATGTTTATGGTTTTTGTCGTTTATTTTTATTCGTTTTTGGTTTCATTATTTTGGACCATTAATTTGCAGTTTGATTGGAAGATATTTGTTAGCAGTTATATCTTCTCAAATTTGGTTGTATTATGAGTTCAAGTTTAAGTTTTTAATGTCTTTTAAGGTGAATTTTTGGTTGTCGATTAAATTTAAATCATTTTCTTAAAGAATATTGTTTTAAGGTTTAAACCTGATATAGATCGGATCTAACTAACCTTAAAGTCAATATCTATCAAACTTAAAGGGATATAGTTAAGTCTAATACAAATTAGACTATTAGGATTTAGATTCCGTGTTATTTGAATCTAAAGATGTTTGGTTTAAGCCTAATATAAATTATACTTAAAATTGGGTAAAGACTAACAAAAGTTAGACTTTAGGATTTTAGATTTAGTGTTGTTTTAATCTAACGATATTTGATTAAGCCTAATATAAATTAGACTTAAAATTGGGTAAAGTCTAACATAAGTTAGACTTTAGGGTTTTAGATTCAGTGTAGTTTGAATAAAAAGATATTTGATTAAGCCTAATATAAATTAGACTTAAAATTGGGTGAAGTATAACATAAGTTAGACTTTAGGATTTTAGATTCAGTGTCGTTTAAATATAAAGATATTTGATTTAAGCCTAATATAAATTAGACTTAAAATTTGGGAAGTCTAACATAAGTTAGACTTTAGGATTTTAGATTTAGTGTCATTTGAATCTAAAGATATTTGATTAAGCCTAATATAAATTAGACTTAAAATTGGGTAAAGTCTAACATAAGTTAGACTTTAGAATTTTAGATTCAGTGTCATTTGAATCTAAAGAAATTTTATTAAGCCTAATATAAATTAGACTGGTTCAAGTTGGGTTGAATCTAAGTTATATGTTTGATTTAGGTTCTATGTAAGTTGAAGCTAAGGGTTTGAGTTAACCCGGGTATTAGTTAACTTGGGTTCAAGTTGAGTTGAACCTAGGTTTAGGTTTGACTTAGGTTCAATGTAGGTTGTACCTAAAGTTTTGAGTTAACTTGGGTTCATGTTGCATTGAACCTAAGTTATATGTTTGATTTATGTCTTTATTTACTGAGATTTATTATGTATTTTAAGTTTAACTTAGATTAAACTTAAATAAGAGCAAATAATTAAACTAATTTAGGTAAGGTTTAATTGGATTAGTTAGACTTAATTAGGGTTTAAGGTTAATTAAAACTATTTCAGGTAAGGTTTAATTGGATTTATTAGACCTAATTCGGGTTAGATCTAATTAGGGTTTAAGATTAATTAAACCTAATTTCGGTAAGGTTTATTGGATTAATTAGACCTAATTAGAGTTAGGTCTAACTAGGATTTAAGGTTAATTAAACCTAATTTAGGTAAGGTTTAATTGCATTAATTAGACCTAATTAGGGTTAGGTCTAATTAGAGTTTAAGGTTAATTAAACCTAATTTAGGTAAGGTTTAATTGGTTTAATTAGACATAATTAGAGTTAGGTCTAATTAGGTTTTAATGTTAATTAAACTTATGGATTAATTAGACCTAATTAGGGTCTAGGATTAATTAAACCTAATTTAGGTAAGGTTTAATTGGATTAATTAGACCTAATTAAGGTTAGGTTTAAATAGGTTTTAAGGTTAATTAAACATAATTAAATAAGGTTTAATTGGATTAATTAGTCCTAATTAGGGTTTAGGGTTAATTAAACATTATTTAGATAAGGTTTAATTGGATTAATTAGACCTAATTAGGGTTAGGTCTTATTAGAGTTTAAGATTAATTAAACCAAATTTACATATAGCTTAATTGTATTAATTAGACCTAATTAGGGTTAATGATTAATTTAACCTTATTTAAGTAAAGGTTAATTGAATTAATTTGACCTAATTAAGGCTTTAAGATTAATTAAATCTAACTTAGGTAAAAGATGTGCTCCCGACGTGTGCTGATTTTCTGCTTGTTTTATGTTCGTAAGTACGAGCACATATTAGAGGTTTTACGCAAATATACGTATCATTCAAGTAATATAGGGCTCTAGTGGAGTCCCATTTATCGATCCCACAAGGAAGTGAGGTAAGAGGTCCTTAGTCAAATTCTAATCTACTATTATCAGACTTTAGTTTGGAAGGTTGATATAAGTGGTTTTTCTTACAAATACTCCTAAAGGTTAGTCTTATGTTTAAACTAACTAATAACTACTCCTAAAGAAAAATATTAATTCTAAAGATAACCCTTTCTGGATAAATTAGTTTTGTGAATTTTGAGATAATAAAATCTACTATTCTTATGTAGTGAATTGGATAAATTTTAGGAATGAGATACATTAAATATTGTATGTGTCAAATAGGAGCAATCCTATTCTTTACCCTCTTTCGAGTACATAATGAACATTGGTTAATCCTAGGTTTAGTCCCTAAGTTCATGGTTAGGCTGGGAGGAAACTGGTTCTCACTCTAGAGCTCCTACTTTCCGTTGCCTGAAGGCTAACTCTCGCTTTAGTTTTCAAACACTAAGAACGAATTGGGGATTTTAGTCTGTCTCTATAAAATCTCCAATTCTATGCCCATCAAAATATATTTACCTATTTATTTGCACTCAACCCTCATAGATTTCACCATCAATGGAATTTGAATGTGGTTCCACTTTGTTGAGAATTACACTGCCCACTCGGGTCTTAATGCAATTACAATGAATTTTAACACTACAACGAGCTTTTATTGTAATGTAAATAAAGTGCAAGTAAAAGACATTACATTTATAATTAAAAATTCTTTTAGCATGCATCCTGGTATTCTAAACATGAATCCTACTCATTGTAAAAGAAAAGTAAAAGAAAATAGAGACATAATCTTCTCATGCCACTATTTCCAAATAAGAAGAAAGAGTAAGTCAAAGACATCACAAAGCATGAAGAATCCCAACGGAAAACTTCATTTCATCAAAATAAATCCAATACATAAGTGTTTACAAAATCATAAGATAATGAAGAACACAATACTTAGCTTTTTCACTTTAAAAGATAGATGAAATTCTCTCCCACAAAGTCTCTCGCTGATCCATGTAATGCTAGTACAAACCCTAACAGATTTTCTCAAAACCTCTCTCCAATCTCTCCAGAAAAAGTAGAAATCTACATTTCTACTCCTATTCTTTGATCTCTAAATATTCTCCATGATTTTCCTAATTACTACACCCTTTTATGGCTTTAAATTCACTTAAAAATAGTGTAGGGACGAATTTCCCTAGAGGTGCTTCAAGAAACCTTCTAAAAAGCGTCCAGATTCAATGTATATGGCCAATAACCGTCCAAAATTGCATCCAAACTATCTCGGGTGCTGTCAGCATCATTTTGGTCGCTGTTGGTGCCATATTTATGTGGCTCTCAGGTTTCTGGCGTCGTCGGCGCCCATTTTGCACAACTCCACCATTTTGCTCCGTTTGGCTCCATTTTAGCTCTGTTTCGCCCCGTTTCAGTTGCATTGCGTGATCCTCGATAAATATATGTGCATCAAAACCTTGACTTCACACCAAATCTATGTGCTGATGATTTAGATATGAAAATTATGATTTTATAATATGGGATACTACGCAACTATACGTATCATTTATCAAGTAATATAGGACTTTCTGATTAAACCCTGAGATATCGAACCCACAAGGAAATGTAAAAACTTTTTAAAGAATTAAGAAAATTATACTTTTACTTTTTTTAATGATTTTTGAAATTATTTTTTGATTTGAAAAACTTTAAAATTGTTTTTGGTATTTTTCATTAAAGCTAAGCAGTAAATGAAAATTATCAGAACTTTAAAATGCGGTATAAAATACTAGGAAATAAAATATCTTTTTCTTTCTCTTATAAAGCAGTAATAATTATGAAAGTATTGTTGTGGAAGTATTTAAATGTGTTATGATAAATATGAGCAAATTTATTCTTACCCTTACTTGGTTCTATAAAGAACATTGGTAAATTTTAAATTTTAAAATCTTGAACATGGTTAGGCAGGGAAGATACCAGCTCTCACTCTAGAGTTCCCTCGATTCCCTCCACCTGGGGGCTAACTTCTCATAAAAAAATTTAAAATAATAAACTAAATTATGGGGCTTTAGTCTGTCACTCTAAAGACCTCTAATTCCACTCCCCATGAAAAACATATCTCCTAAGCATTCAATTATATGGACTATAATTCTCATCTATATAATTGGATGTGATTTATACCATTTGTTGTTTGAGACAATACCACATTGGATCTTACATAATCTCACAACAAATTTAACATCTTAATTTGCCAAATTAAGAATTAAATTAAGATCGTGGAATTAAATTGTCACAACGTATTCCAACTTTAAACACTTATACATTCCACAACAATCCTACATAATTTAATTACTTCTTTATTTAGAAGAAAAAGATAAAGAAAACTACTCAGAATTTATGGAGAAAACACAAGCAAACAATGATTTGAAAATAGAAATCATAAAGAAAACACAATAATAAAAGCTAAATATAGAAAACAGAATTAAACACTTATCTGAAAATCCTCTCCACAAGATTCCGGAAGTTCCTTTCAAACTCGACTTTCCACAGGACAACACTACAGAGGTTGACGCCCAACTCTGTTGACACCAACTCTGACTTTAGACTTCATTAAAAACTAGATAAATGGATGAAAGTAAATTGGTGGAAAGAAAGTTTCACACCAAAATAACTAACTCTAAATAATAAAATACTAAAAGTAAATCACTTTAAACTAGAAGATGAAACTAAAAACTAGAAGAAACTCTTGAAAACTAAACTAAAAGACTAACTTTCACTAAAGACACACACTCACACACATGACATAACTTTAATAATAATCTAAAAGGTGTCTTGGTGTCTCTTCAAATCATGTCCCGATTCAATGTATCCACCAAAAGATGCATCCCTTCATTCAAATTTGCCACTTATGGGAAGTTATGGAAGTCACCACTAAAAGTTGGTTCAAACACCCCTTGAAATTAGCGCCAAAAATGAAGAAAATTCAATTTTTCTGTGGCGACTAAGCGCCGACCAGGCGGCGCTTAGCCGCCAAGGTCCAATTTTTCATTTTTTATTTTTTGCTCCAAATTTGATCCAATTTTTGCTCCTTTCATCATAATCACTCATTTTCATTGTATCTGCAAGAAAAACACAAAATACCTTCCATTACTGTGCAATATCATCAAAAATCGGTAGAAAAATGTGCATAAAAACATTATATATTTTAGGTGTATCAAAATCCCCCAAACTTAAAATGTTACTTGTCCTCAAGTAACTCTTAATCACATAGAAAATATTAGCATGCAAATTATGTAATGAGTTTCTTAGGAAGATAACAAAATTTTGTTCTAGAAATGAAATAGTTCAATTTAGAAAAAATTTCAGTAATTAAGACCAACTTAAAGTTTAGATAGTTCTTAGGTAAAGGATAATGTAAAATATAGTTTTCTATCTAATTCAGAAATATTTGTAGATTCTTCAAAATATTGGATTCACACATTTATTTTTCTTACTTAAAAATCTTTATTTGAAAATAATTTAACTTAATACATTATAACCTTAAGCTTTAGATTTTCTCAAAACTTATAATTTATACTTTAGGTATGGAACCAATTTTTAATTAGGCCCTTAAATCCTCAAGCTTCTCCTTCCTTTTTACATATCATTTTTCACTTTTTTTCTCTTTTCTTCCTTTTCTCTTTCTTTTTCTTTTCTTTTTCTTTTTCCTTTTTTTCTTCTTCTTTTTCTTTTTTTTTTATAAGGCAAGGATTACTATATCTGGATAGACCTTTAATGATTTTGAATTCCACCCTTCCACTCAATATAAAGGTCTGATATACATCTTTCACTTAAAAATCATAATAACAGTATTTGAAAATTACTCCTCAATAAAGAAATTTAAGCTTTAAAGAATAAAAGTTAAATATTCTATTTATCCAAAAATAAAATATTTCTTACTAAAGATAGTTAAACTATTTTAACACTTCTTTACTAAGAAAATTTTAACTTTAAAATTTTCATTATTACTAAAAAAAATTTTAACCAAATTCTCTTATTCATTTCTATATTCAAAATTTTGTTCCCCTAATATAACTTCATATACATAATTGTTTTCAATCAAAAATCAAATTAGTTTTATGTTTTCTTGAGAATAAATAAAATTTTAGGTTTTTAAAAATTTTCTATTTTTAAAATTCCCCTCAAACTTTAATTTTTAGTTAGGATAAAACATTTAAGCATAAGAAATGATACATGGGTGAGAATTAAAAACTAAAATAACATGCTTGCAGGAATCTTAATATCCTAAATATGCAAGTATAACAATTTAAAAACAGGAGTAAAAAGAAATCAAATTCAAAAATTTTTTTTAGTTTTTCATTAAATGGAAATTCAAAATTTTAAAGGACTTCTACAATAGTGGAGGTTTTCAAAACAAATACACACCAATTGAAAATAACTGAAATCACACCAATACTAGATAACAAATCGTAGTAGTAGATTTTGAAAAGTTTTAAATATGAAATTTTAAATAATAGTTTTTAATAGTGTTCCAAATTCTCCTAACAATTTTGGAATTAAAGTACACACTATAAAAAATCTGACACAACATAACATTAAAATATTTACTACCACACATATATCACACAAAACAACATATAGAATATCAATCCAACATAGATACATCTGAATATGCAAAAATAGTCTAACTATAATCAGCATATTACCAGAGTTCACACAACAAACACAATATCAAAATAAATCAACAGACATAACATACATCAACTCATCAACAAAGACTCAATAACACATAAAACAAATTAACTAATCATCCTCATCATCATCATCATCTTGTTCGTTCCAATCTCTGGATGGCACATAAGGTATGTAGAATGGATGAGGGGGCATTTCAGCACTCATATCACCTCTGATTAATCTATCCAAATAATGCTGATAATTCTCCTCATATTCATCATGTTTAACAATATATCTTTCCATATTATCCATTTTACCATCCATGTCTCTAACATGCTCAAGAGTAAGACTCACCTTCTTCAAAATCTTTCTTAACAAACCAGTCTGTGAATCTCTAGATGATGAAGCTCTCGAAGTAGTAGCACGGGAAGTAGAAGCAGCAGAAGCAGAAGAAGAAGCAGTAGAAGCCCTACCAAATCCTCCTCTCCAGCCAAACTCTGAATGTACAGTGTAAGCTCCAACATTTACACTGGTAATTAGTTTCAAAGGTTGAAAGACTTCTTCCCAAGTTTCAAATTTCACTCCAAATCGTTCACATAATGAATGTATCAAGGAAGGAAATCTCATACCTGCAGTAGTGGTAGATCTGACACAATTCAAAATATAGTCATAAATGAATGCTCCAATATCTATATGCTTCTCTTGCTGAATGCAATAGTTCAGAACAACTCTCTAACCCACTGAAAAGATGTTAAGATTTTCATGCCAATTTTAGATTTGATGATATTGCACTTTAAAGAAGGGTTTCTTTGATGATTTGTTGCATGTATGTTGATTTATGGACAATAGTACGAAAAAATACAAAAAGAAGGGAATTTGGAGCAAAAAGGACTAATAATATGAAAATTTGATCTAGGGCACCGACGGTGAGCTCGACGGAGCCGACGGCAGAATTTTCCTTAGAGTTCAAAAAATAAATTACAAGGAAGCCCGCCGACGGCGAGATCGAGGCCGCCAACAGCGTGCCTTATGAAAGAAATTCCAAGGCTAAGTATTCTAGAATGCCACCGACGGCGAGCTCGAGGCTGCCAACGGCACGAATGTCGGTTCTCTCATGACGTTCATCGAATGTGGATGATTTTTGAAGGGATGCTAGGGAAACTCTTGAAAGCACTTCAACTACTTTGAAAGAAACAATTTGGGGCCAAAAAGGTTGTGGTCTGTGTGTCCAGTGAGTCCATAGTGTGTCCACTAGAGTGTCAAGAGTGTGTGTCTAGTGAGTCCAAAGGGTTTCTAGAGTGTTAGTTAGTGTCTTATTTTAGATAGTGAGTTCAATTAGTGATATTTGTGAGGGATTCTTTGAGAGATTGTAGGAGTGGAAGGGAAGTGAGAGATTTCTTCATCCTTGCCATTTCGAAGGAGAATTCTGCGTGTTGTAAAGAAAGGAAGAGATTCAGAGGAACTTCACGGAGTTTGCTTGGGGAGGAATTCGAGATAAGTTGTATTTACTTATTTTAGTTTGTAAAACTTTGTTTTTATATATGAAATCAAAGTTTTATCGTATCTTCTCAATGAAATCTGAGTAGTGTTTCTGTCTTTCTCCTTGTTTTGATATTTTAGTGAAATGGTAATTTAAATTAGTGTGCCAAGAAAATTTTAAAGAAGTTGTGATAATCTTTTCACTTAAATCTTAATTTACTTTCAATCTGGCCAATTGATTAGTTAAAATATGTTGAGTTTAACAACTATAGTGAAGATTACATCCGAGATTCAGGGGAGTCAAAGTCCTTGAAAGTAGGGTGCAAATAAATAGGGAAATAATATTTATCGGGCGTAGAATTGGATATTTTAGAGTGACAGACTAAAATCCTCAATTCGGTCTTATCGTTTGGGTGCTGAAGTGTAGATGTTAGCCCTCAGGCGAGGGGAACGTGGGAGCACTGAAGTGAGAGCCGATATCCTCCTAGCCTAGCTGCAGATTCAATAACCAAGCATAAGACTAGTCAATGTTCTTTATGCCTGGACCAAAGGGTAAAGAATATGTATGCTCTTATTTGGCACAACACATTTTTAAACTAATTTTAATTATCCATTCACTTAAATTTATTAACAAGGAGAAGGATTCTTGCTTATATATTTGAACTTCACTTTATTAGTAGAATTAGTTAACTGTTAGTAGAACTAGTTTATTAAAACTTCATCTTATTTACAATTGCATATAAGTGACATATAGTCAATTTGATTTATTAAGTTGTGATTCTAAATTATTTTCTATAATCCTAGTTCGTAGCCTCTGAACTTTGGGAGGTTTCTATAATCCTAGTCCGTAGCCTCTGAACTATCCCTATGGGATCGATATCCAGGACTCCATTAGAGCCCTGTATTACTTGAGCGATACCTATACTTGCGTTGAAAGATAACTCTGCGATTATTGAATATCTATACTCATCTATATCAAATTCTAGAAATATTAAATTTACGCAAAGTGCGCGAAGCAGTTCAAGTTTTTGGCGCCGTTGTCAGGGATAGTTAGAGCGTTGGATAGTTAGATAGAATAGATAAATAGTTATATAACATAATTAGAGTAACGAACAATTTTGGACAATTAGAAAACTTTTTAAAAAAATTTACAACTTATTATTATATTTAATCAACTGTTTTTCAGTGTACTGATTTCGATTGTATGCATAATTTTGGATCTGAAAATCTTATACCCTACGATTCAGAATTAGAACACACTGTTAGAAGAATTAAAAAATTGAGAAAAGAACCTAGAAATCTTGATAATCTTAATACAATGGACAACAATGTAAACAACCAAAGAATAGAAAATGAACCTCAATCTAGACCACTAGAGATTACACTAACCCTACATTTGATGAAATTCACTTAACCATCCAAAATCCAGATGTAGCTACTAATTCATTTGAGCTTAAATCTGTAATTATCCAAATGGTACAAAATAATCACTTTGGTGGAACTCCTAATGAAGATCCTAATGTACATCTTGCAAGTTTCTTAGAACTTTGTTCTACTTTTAAATATGACAGAGGGTCTGATGATGCTGTCAGATTTAGACTTTTTCCTTTTTCACTAAGGGATAAGGCTAAGTTTTGGTTAAATTCGTTAGCACATGGATCTATTAGAACTTGGGGGGATCTTTCACAAAAATTCTTATTGAAATATTTTCCATCATCTAAGACTGCTAAGCTTAGAAACGATATCACATCTTTTAGTTAGTATGAGGGAGAATCGATATATTAATCTTAGGAAAGATTTAAAGAACTTCTTAGGAAATGTCCACATCATGCTTTACCAGATTGGTTAACTATTCAAACTTTTTATAATGGATTAGTAGGATCTCTTAGATCCATTATTGACGCTGCTGCTGGTGGATCATTAATGGCTAAACCTTTTGAAGAAGCTTATGCTTTAATCGAAGAAATGGCTACCAATAATTTTCAATGGCATGTTGAAAGGGTAAATCCTAAGAGAGTAGCCAATATTCATGATTCAGATGCTTTAACTATGATAGTTTCTTAAATTGCTGCTCTTTCAAAGAAAATAGATCAATACGGAATGAATCGTTCTCAAACACCTCCAGTGTTATAAAAAAATTCATTAGGCCAAATTGTAGATGCTCAATCTTCATATGAAACTATAAATTTGATAAATAATAGACAAAATAACCCTTATTCAAACTATTCTAATCCATGTTGGAAGAATCATCTAAACTTTAATTGGAATAACCAAGGTAATGCTAATCCTGTTAATCCTCAGTGGGGGAACAATCATGTAAACCCATTAGGAAATGTAAACAATCAAGGTAATTCCAATTATAGACCTTCTAATCTACCAGGTTTTTAAAATAATTCACAATTAAAGGAGAAGAAGTTATCTATGAAAGAATTAGTTATGAATATGGGAAATCAATTACAAAGTCAAGGAGCTGCCATTAAAAACATAGAAAACCAATTGGGGCATATTGCTACTACACTGAGCAATAGACCTGTTGGAATATTACCTAGCAATGTTGAAGTAAATCCTAAAGATCAAGGAAAAGAATAGATCAAGGCTATTCAATTAAGAAGTGGAAAAGAGTTGGACACAAAAGTCCAAAAAGAAACTGTAGTTGAAAAGGAAAAAGTGGAAACTGAAGGAGAGAATGAAAGTTTATATCCTCATTTTCCTCTGAAACCTATGAAAATTACTGTTGAAAGACCACCACCAGCATTTCCTTAAAGACTAAAGCAACAAGATAAGGGAAAAAGATTTGCTAAATTCTTAGACATTTTAAAAAAAATTGTCAATAAATATTCCTTTTGTTGAAGCTTTGGAACAAATGCCTGATTATGTTAAATTTATGAAGGATATACTCAACAAAAAGAGGAAGTTATTAGATCATGAGACTGATGCACTCAGTGAAGAGTGTAATGTTATAATTCAGAAAAAGCTTCCTGAAAAACTTAAAGTTCCTGATATTTTTACTATCCCATGTGCTATTGGTGAAAAATTTTATGGTCGAGCATTATGTGATTTGGGAGCTAGCATAAATTCAATGACTCTATCAACTTTTAAAAGGTTAGGAATAGGAGAGATTGCACCAACTTCTGTAACTCTACAGTTAGTTGATCGATCTATTACACATCCTAAAGGAGTTGTAGAAGATGTTCTGGTTAAGGTTGATAAATTTATCTTTCCTGTAGATTTTATTATTTTAGATATGTAAGAAGATAAGAAAATTTCAATCATTTTAGGAAGACCATTCCTAGCGACAAGAAGAGCCATGATAGATGTTAAAAAAGGAGAGTTGACTATGAGAGTAAATAATCAAGAAGTAACCTTTAACATCTCAAAGTCAATGAAATATCCTTAAATAGAAAAAGATGATGAATGTTTTAGAATGGATATATGTGACTATTTTAGAAAAGAATATTTCAAAGAAAAATTTGAAGAAGATGAAGATATGGAAAACGATAAATATGATGAAATTGATAGCGAAGAAGCTGATTATATTCAGGAACAAATTGAAACGCTCGATTCAACAGCACCAGAGAACGAAAAATTAATTCCATTAATTGTAAAACCCCCTGAACTTGAATTAAAGACTCTTCCAAATCATTTAAAATATGTATTTTTAGGAGAATTTTCAACATTACCAGTAATTGTATCCTTAGACTTAAATGAAATTCAAGAACAAAAATTAATGGATACATTAAAAAAGTACAAAAAAGCTTTTGGATGGACTTTGGCTGATATATAGGGAATTAGTCCTTCAATTTGAATGCACAGAATTTTGTTGAACGATGAACATAAACCAAGAATTGATCCACAAAGGAGACTGAACCCTATTATGAAAGAAGTAGTTAAAAAAGAAATTTTAAAATGGTTAGATGCTGGAATTATATATCCTATTTCGGATAATACTTAGGTAAGTCCAATTCATTGTGTTCCTAAGAAAGGAGGAATAACTATTGAAGCAAATGAGAATAATAAATTAATACTTATCAGACAAGTTACTGGATGGCGTATTTATATTGATTATAGAAAATTAAATTCCGCCACCCGAAAAAATCATTTTCCTCTTCCTTTTCTAGACCAAATGTTGGATAGACTTGCTGGACACAAGTGCTACTGCTTTCTGGATGGATATACCAGTTAACATCAAATTCCTATTGCTCCTAAGGATCAAGAGAAAATAACATTTACTAGTCCGTATGGAGCTTTTGCTTTTAGAAAAATGCCTTTCAGATTATGCAATACACCTGCAACATTCCAAAGATGTATGATGTTTATATTTAGTAAGTTAATTGATAATGGAATAGAAGTATTTATGGATGATTTCTCTGTATTTGGAACATCATTTGACGCATGCTTAAATCATCTTGAAAAAGTTTTGGAGTCATGCGAAAGAACTAATTTAATTATAATTGGGAGAAATGTCAATTTATGGTTGTAGGAGGAATTGTATTAGGGCATAAAATTTTAGAAAATGGCATGGAAGTAGATTTTGCAAAAATCTAAGTTATAGCTAAATTACCACCTCCTACAACAGTGAGAGGGGTAAGAAGTTTTTCTGGACATGCTGGTTTTTACAGGCGTTATATTAAAGATTTTTCAAAAATTACCAAACCTATATGCCAACTTTTAAAAAAGGACAAGAAATTTAAATTTACTGAAGACTACTTAGAAGCCTTTGAGTTATTAAAAGAAAAACTAATCACAGCACCTGTAATAGTTTCACCTGACTGGAAGAAACCATTTGAATTAATGTGCGATGCTAGTAGAACTCTTAATGATGTTCAAATTAACTTTACGGTTACTGAAAAAGAGTTACTAGCTATTGTGTATGCTTTTGAAAAATTCAGATCTTATTTAATTAAGACTAAATGTATTGTGCATACTGATCAATCTGCTATTAAATATCTGATGCAAAAGAAAGATACTAAACCAAAATTAATTATATTGATACTTTTGATGCAAGAATTCAATTTGTGGTAATTGATAGAAAAGGAACTGACAATCAAATTGCTGATCATTTGTCGAGATTAGAATATCATGAATCATCTGACACCGACAATGAAATAACAGACAGTTTCCCTGATGAACAACTTTATAATATAAATGAGTGGAAATTACCTTGGTATGTTGATATAGTTAACTATATAGTAAGTAATGTTTTGCCACCTATGCTAACACTGCAGCAACAGAAAAAATTCATTCAAGATGCAAAAGCATATTTTTGGGATGAACCATATTTATATAAGCAATGTAACGATCTTATTATTAGGAGATGTGTGCCTTATGAAGAAACTAAACTAATTATTCAAAAATATCATGATTTTGAATTTGGAGGACATTTTGGGATTGAAAAAACTGCGTACAAAATTTTACAAGCTGTATTTTATTGGCTTACTCTTTTCAGAGATGTTTATAGATATATCAAAACTTGTGATAGATGCTAACAAGTAGGTAATATATCTAGAAGAAATGAAATGCTGACCCACTTTTAATATGTTTGCAATTTATGTTTATAACAACGGCACCAAAAACTTGATCCCGCTTTAAATATAGATATATGATTTAATGTATAATGTGGATTCTACGCAAGTATACGTATCGTATCAAGTAAAACAGGGCTCTAGTGGAGTCCTAGTTATCGATCCCACGTGGAAGTTTTTAACAGATTTGTTATCGACTAAATTTAAAGGAATTACTTACGAATAAAGTGAACGGAAATTCAAAGTAACTATAATAAACTAAAGTAAACTAATGCTTGAAATAAGTTGATTTAAATAATTCAGAAAAAGTATCCTTCTCCTTGTTTTTAGAAAATTAAGTGAATGATGAATTTAAATAGGATTTTTTTTTATTGTAATGTGAAAATTAGGAGCATTCCTATTCTTTACCCTTTGGTCCAGGTGCAAAGAACATTGACTAATCCTATGTTTGATTACCGAATCTGCGCTAGCTGGGAGGATACCGGTCGCCACTTCGGAGCTCCCACGTTCCCCTCACCCGAGGGCTAACATCTACACTTCGACTCTCAAACAATAGGACCGAATTGAATATTTTAGTCTGTCACACTAAAATGTCCAATTCTACGTCCGATAATTAATATTTCCCTATTTATTTGCACCCGCCTTCCAAGGCTTTTGATTACCCTGAATATTGGATGTAATTTTTTTACTATAGTTGATAATTCAACATATTTTAACTACTCAATTGGCCGGATTGAAAGTAAATTAAGTTTTAAGTAAAAATTATCACAATTTATTTATATTATATTAGGTGCTTCTATTTAATTTCATCAATCCGCATAATTTTCATAAACAAGGAGAAAGACTAAGAAAACTACTCGTAATGCACGGGAATAAAACAAAGCATGGATTTCATTTAAAGTTAACAACAATAAACAAAGATACTTATCTTAATTTCCTCCCAAGCGTACTCCTCGAAGTTCCTTTGACTTTTCCTTCTAGTACAACAAACTAAATATCACTCAATTAAACTAATGAACTCACTAAACACACTCAAACTCACTAAATTAGACACACACAAATGACACTTAAGACACTAGAAAGAGACACTAAATCACTAGAATTTGGCCTCTATTTATAGAGGTAAGTAAAGGTCCAAGGGGTGCTTAAACATCTCTTCAAAAAGTGTCCAGGTTCATGTATATGCATTTTGAACTGTCTCGCCGTCGGCGGGAAACGACCTCGCCGTCGGCGGGGCTTCTGAAGGTCTTCTAACCGCGCGATCTCGCCGTCGGCGGGCTCGGGCTCGCTGTCGGCGAGGTAGTTATAATTCCTTCAGAAATTCTCCTCACGATCTCACCGTCGGCGGTCTTGATCTCGCCGTCGGCGACTTAGTTCAATTTGCATGAATTTCCTCCTTTTTGATCCAAATTTGCTCCATTTCATGCTTTTTGCTTCCATCATTTATAAATCTTTATTCCTGCAATAAAATAAAGGAAATACCTTTCTTTAAAGTACAATTTCATCAAAAATAGATATGAATTTCTTAATGTATTTTTCTGTGATCAAAATCCCCCAAACTTAATTATTACTTGTCCTCAAGTAATTTTAATACTAAATAAAAATAATGATTTTTATAATAGAATTTTTCAATTCGGATAATATGAATTAAATTTAAATAACATTATAATAAAGTAACTCATATTTATTGAATTGAAAATTACTATAGAAAATCATTTAATAATAATTTTTGAAAATAGAAATTGAGAACAATTTTAATAATTAAATTTGTATTTTTACCTTCCCCCAAACTTAAATTTTTCTATCTATACTACATAGTGAAAAAGGGAAAGTACATATTAAAATTCATCATACCTTTGGGCTTTAGGTATTTCTTTTCTTTGAAATTTTTGCAGGCTTTTTCATTACTTACATAACTCCGTACTGTTAGTATTCTTCCACATATAATATTTAAAAGAAAGTGCAGGGATGAAATTTTAAAATAAGTATCAAACATAACAAAGAAAACTTAATATATTACTACACATACATTTAAAACTTAAACAATACATTAAAGAAAGACTAACATCCTATATATATAAAAAATTGCAACTAATTTAACACATAAGAAATCTAACATCAATAACATAAACAAACATATCAACATCCATAGTCTCTAGAAAGTACAGAATAATCACATCCAAAATAATAAAGTTTCCCAAAATAACAACAAATCTAAACAAACCAAAAAAACTAAACAAAAGCTCTAATCTTCTGCATCAAAATCCCAAGCTATGTCATCTCCCTGATCTCCAGGCTGAGAAGGCTGAGCAGGCTGGTACTGTGAATAATGGGGGCACTCAGGAAAGACAACATCTAAATCACCACTCCTATATCGACGTTCTGCTTCATAGTATGCAATCTCATACTATGAATGTCGCTGGAGATATTCGCTATCATAATCGTGTCTTCTCTCCAAGCCTCCGATCCTTTGATCTATATGTTCAAATCTTCTTTCCATATTTTCTCCAAATAACTCAAAAACTCTTTCTACTCGTGGTTAATTCATTCATTAGATCTTGAAGGGTAGGAGTGGTGTACTGAGGGGTGGTTCATAACTAGTAGAGGGTATATCTCTACTTGAAGAAGGTACATAATCCCTTATCCCGCATCTCCATCCTTCGTGGGATTCATATTTCTTTATATTAGCCTGAGTAAGGGGTTTCATAGGTTCAATCCATTCCTCATCATCTCTTGCCTCTACCCCAGACAATTGGCAAAGTGCATAGATAAGACCAGGATGTCCTAGTCCTCCTCCACTTTCATTTCTAGTAGTGGCTAATATGTTTTTATATATAACATTTCTCACATTAATACTCTTCGGTTCCGAATACGAGAATTCGGAATCGTTTCATCTCTTGTTACCTCACTATGGTGGTAGGTAGGTAACAAAGTAGAACAAATAAAATAATGCCGGGCTTTAGATGTTGCATTTAGCATAGTAAAGAGGGAAGTTTACCCGTTCCAGTCGCTTTATCTTCCGGACTCCTTTCCCATCGGTGAGAAAGTCGATCACATCTTCCAAGTGGTCCTTCCATAGTTCCAAAAGTTTCATATTCACTCGGTATAGGTTTCTCGTACTTCATAATAAGCGTTTATTCTAGCAGCGTTGAAATCTACAAAAAATCCTCTAACCTTAACCGGTGCATCTTCAGCCTGTGTTAAATTTGCATAAAATTCCTTTACTACTTCTATAGCTGCTCTGTTGGTAAAGAAACAAAAATTTTCCCATTCTCGCTCCTGAATGATTCGCTCAACTTCTCCTCCTGGATTCTTGAAAACTCGATCTTGAATGCATTTTCTTGCTTGTATGTTTTGAAAATATCGCGTTTGTGCTCTTGCATTAATGAATCGGGTTTCATCATAATCTATTCGTCGCTTTTGTCGTGGAGCCATTTCTCGATCTGTGAAATTTGCAAAAATCTTAACTAAACTCCAAAATATTACTAAGAAGGCTTCCTTCAACAACTAAAATCCTTTTAAATCAATTTTTATGAAATTCTTCCAAGTATTTTCTCTACATTTCGAAATTTTTCAAAATTCTCCAATGTAGAAGAAATCAATGGTGAAAATCAAAAATTTTTGCATAGGAGTGTAGCTCTTACCAAGGAAAGATGAAATCCGGTGTCAAAAAGTGTTGAAATCGCCTCAAATTCGAGATCTCTCAAGCCCTAGGTCGGTTTTTTTGAAAATTTGAGGAAAGGGATGATGAATAGTGTTGGTTGACCGGTCAAATATAAGTCTTTTCTCGTTCTCGCTATCAGCGAGATTTTTCTCGCCGTTGGCGAGCTAATTAATTTCATAAGGCAAAAGTTTCGAGAAAAATCCACCGTCGGGGAGCTCGGTTTCGCTGTCAGCTGGTTTTCTCGCTGTCAGCGAGATAATTCTCGCAGTCGGCGAGCTCCCAAAAATTTTAAATTTTTGAAATTCGTCAATCAATTTCAACCTCGAATTGCCCTTAATCGATCTTCCGATCACTTAATTTAATAATAATACGAAGATTAGATTCTTATACTCACAAAAAGTCACACAACACAAACAATATAAGTTTATATATGAAATCCATGAGATTTACAAATTTCACACTAATAACTTAACACACACTTAACTTAAATGTTCAAATCCATAATACTCAGCATCGTAATCCACACCACAACACTCTAAATGCTGAGACATAACAATTTACATAAAGTCTCATCAAATCTGAGATGATCAAATCAAAGTTCGACTCATAATAAAACCTAACTCCAAATTAAACACACACATATATACAAATATAACAAAAATATAGAAATCTTTCCTACTCTTCAGTGTCTGAACTAACATCTTCTCTGATATTTCCGATGCGACGCAGGTGCACAAATAAATTGTAGAAAGGCCTGAAAGGGAATTCTGCAGTAGATTCTTCATTAATCCATCCTTTCGTCTTAGTAGATGAATAAAACCGGCCTCCAGTATGTCCAAGTATGATCAAAGTGCTCCTTCATTCTCCAATCAATATGATCAAATATATCGGAGATATTGTCGATGGAATTCATCACATTTTGCAATTCTTTCTCCAATCCTTTAATCTTCTTCGGAATGAAATTAGTCTTATCGGTAAAGGGCCTTGCTAAAGGATTGTTCTGTGATGCTCGTCGAAATAACGGTAATCTCATCATTGTTATCCAAAGTGGGAAACATATCAGGTAGGATCCGGGGGTTTCCATGGTAAAAGTACCCTTTTCCCAGGCCTCATAAGAAACTTGGTACTGACTGCATAAAGCAAATATAGTAGATGGGTGTCCAAGTCCATGCATTGACCCATGCACAAGTAATCCCAATGCAGACTTTACTATTATTGATCCAACATCGATAGGTAATCCAATTTGAATACAGTAGTTTAAAATAACGCATTCCTTTGAAACTTTATTTACTCTCATAGTAGGTAATAATTTTGATGATATAAAGAAATGCCGGTGCTTTGAGACGGGGTTAAGAAGTGATGCGAGAAAACCGACATACCCGTCTTCTCGTAAATCCCAATCATCCGGTTCGTCAATCGGTATCTATAGATTTCGTTCATATTGTATCTTGAAGGCACAAAGTTGGAATAATGACAAACAGAGGTATTTTCTATAGAAAACAATTCATTTACCCTTGCAGGAGTAATTGTTACCCATCTTCCTCTGACTTAGACATCTCCATTGTTGATCGCATGTAAATTAGAGTAAAACTCTTTAACTGCTGGTATAACTACAGCGGATGTCGTATAACAAAATACCTCACAATGCCGATGTGCGATCATTTCTTCGATTTTTGTAGTAGAATTCTCTACTCCTCTATTGACGAATCCTCTTTCTTTAATAAGTCTTTTCTTCATCAAGCCTTTGTTGAAGATTCGCTGTGCCTCCGAACTGATGAATTTTCTCCGATTGAAAACTTCAGTTTTTGTGGTTTCTAAGAATTTGGAGGCCATTTTGGATGGAAAGGATTGGTCTCTAGTCGTTCCTAAGGAATAAAATGGTGTAAAATCTGATTTGGAATAATTTCTTACGAAGGAATGGCTTAGATTTGTCCAAAAACGCACGAAAAATCTTTAAGAAACCAAATTTTCAACTGCCTCGCCGTCGGCGGGAAGTTCCTTGCCGTTGGCAACTTAGTTATAAAACTGAATGAAGAAATGGTCCACGATCTCGCTGTCAGCGGGCTCGAGCTCCTGTCGGTGAGATTCGTAAAAATCACCCATTTTCGCTCTGGTCCGAATATTTTCTGATCTCATCAAATAGGTTCAAGTTTGTGATGATTCTAATAAAAATTGGAGTAGTAAGATTTGTTTTAATAATATAGACTCACTAATATGTAGATATTTAAAAATAAAAGACTACTATGGGTTGCCTCCCATAAAGCGCTTGGTTTAACGTCGTTAGCCCGACCTAATTTAGTTAGTGTTCGAAGTTGACTAAGCATTAAAACCTCTTTAAAATTTGGTCTTCTATTTTTGAAATATGGTTTTAATCTATGTCCATTTACTTTAAATCTATGTCCTTTTTTTGGATCTTTAATTTCTATAGTTCCATATGAAAATATTTGAGTTATGGTGAAAGGTCCTAACCATCGAGATTACAATTTCCCAGGAAATAATTTCAATCTAGTATTATAAAGCAAAACTTCTTGTCCTGGTTCAAAATTTCTCTGATTAATCTTCCGATCATGCCATAATTTCATTCTTTCTTTATAAATGTTATCATTATCATATGATTCGTTTCTTAGTTCTTCCAATTCATTTAATTGCAATAATCTCTTCTCACCAGCTTCTTTCATATTATAATTAATTTCTTTAATCGCCCAATATGCTGTATGTTCTAATTTAACTGGTAAGTGGCAAGTTTTTCCATATATAAGCCTATAAGGAGTCATTCCAATCGGAGTTTTATAAGCAGTCCTGTATGCCCATAATGCAGTGTCTAGTCTTATAGACCAATCTGATCTATTAGGATTTACGTGACTTTTCTAATATACGCTTAATCTCTCGATTAGAAACTTCAGCTTAATCCACTAGTTTGTGGATGATAAGCGACTGATATCTTATGCATAATATTATATTTTTCTACTAGTTTCGTGAATATATTTGTTTCTAAAATGAGTTCCTCCGTCGGTGATAATCACTATCGGCATTCCAAATCTAGTAAAAATATTTTTCATTAAAAATTTTGAAACACTTTTAGCATCACACCTAGATAAAGCTTCGTGCTTCAATCCATTTGGAAACATAATCAACAACTACTAATATATATGAGTTTCCAAATGACGGAATAAAAGGTCCCATGAAATCTAATCCCCAAACATCAAAAATTTCAACTTCTAATATAAAATTCAGTAGGCATTTCATTTTTCTTGATATGTTTCCTACTCTTTGGCATTTATCGCAGGTTTTTATATATCTATATACATCTCTAAATAGAGTATGCCAGTAGAATCCAGTATCGTAGAATTTTATATGCAGTTTTATCTGTCCCAAAATGTCCTCCAAAATCGAGTCATGACATTTTTGAATAATTGGTTCAGTTTCTTCATAAGGCACGCATCTTCTAATAATTAGATCCTTACATTGCTTATATAAGTATGGTTCATCCCAAAAGTATGATTTAGTATCGTGAATGAATTTTTTCTGTTGTTGCAAAGTTAACATAGGTGGTAAAATGCACTTACAATATAATTTACTATATCAGCATACCAAGGTATTTTCAACTCATTAATATTATAAAGTTGTTCATCAGGAAAACTGTCTAAAATTTTATTATCAGTATTAGATAATTCATGATTTTCTAATCTTGATAAATGATATGCAATTTGATTATCAGTTCCCTTTTTGTTAATTATCTTAAAATCAAATTCTTGTATTAATAATATCCATCTAATTAATCTTGGTTTAGAATCTTTCTTTTGCATTAAATATTTTATAGCAGAATGATCAGTATGCACAATACATTTAGTTCCTATTAGATATTGCTTGAAATTTATTAAAAGCATATACAATTGCTAATAATTCTCTTTCAATGAATCGTATAATTTATTTCAACATCATTTAGAGTTTTACTAGCATAATATATAACTTTGAAAATCTTATCATATCTTTCGCCCAAGAACTCGCTCCTATAAGCATAATCACTAGCATCACACATAAGCTCAAATGGTTTCTCCCAATTAGGTGAAACTATTATAAGTGCCGTAATTAATTTATCTTTTAATAATTCGAAAGCATTCGAGCATTCAGCTGTAAATTCAAATTTCTTGTCCTTTTCAAGAAGTTGGCATAGTAGGTTTAGTAATTTTTGAAAAATCTTTAATATAACGCCCGTAAAATCCAAAGCATGTCCAAGAAAACTTCTTACCCCTTTTACCGTAGTTGGAGGTGGTAATTTAGCTATTACTTGAATTTTTGCAGGGTCTACTTCCATGCCTTTTTCCGAAATTTTATGCCCTAATACAATGCCGCCTCGTAACCATAAATTGAAATTTCCCCAATTAAGAACTAAATTAGTTTTCTCACATACTTCAAATACTTTTTCAAGATGATTTAAGCATGTGTCAAATGTTGTTCCAAATACGGAGAAATCATCCATAAATACTTCTATTCCATTATCAATTAATTTACTAAATATAGTACATCATACATCTTTGGAATGTTGCGTGTGCATTACATAATCCAAAAGACATTCTTCGAAAAGTGAAAGTTCCATAAGGACTAGTAAATGTAGTTTTATCTTGATCCTAAGGAGCAATTTGTATTTGATGATAACCGGTATATCCATCTAAGAAACAAAAATACTTATATCCGGCTAATCTATCTGACATCTGGTCTAAAAATGGTAAAGGGAAGTGATCTTTTCTAGTGGCTGTGTTTAATTTTCTATAATCAATACATATTCGCCATCCAAGAATCTTGTCTTATAGGGATAAGATCATTATTTTCATTAGCTTTGACAGATCACCCCTCCTTTTTCTAGGTACACGTTGAATCGGGCTTACCTAAGCACTCGTCGTAAATAGGATATATAATACCATTATCTAACCATTTTAAAATTTCTTTCTCGACTACTTCTTTCATTATTGGATTTAATCTCCTTTGTGGATCTGCTTTAGGTTTATGTTCATTATCTAAAATAATTCCGTGCATACGTATCGAAGGACTAATTCCTTCAATATCTCGCTAAAGTCCAACCAAAAATTTTCTTATATTTTTTTAATGTATCTAAAAGTTTTTGTTCTCGAGATTCATTTAATTCAGATGAAATAATAACTGGTAGAGTTGAAGAATTACCTAAGTAAGCATACTTTAAATGATTAGGTAACATTTTTAACTCAAGTTCAGGAGGTTTAATAATCGATGGAACTATATTTTTTTCAGTATTTTCTGTGTTATCCAAAAATTCAAATTTCTCTTGAATATAATCTAATTCTTCATTTATCTCAGCATTTTTCAATTAATTCAATATTTTCTTTTTCTAATTTTTCTTCATAATATTCTTTAAAATGTTCTTTTTGTAAATGATCGAGTACTTCCATTCGAAAACACTCATCATCTTTTTCTAACGTAGAGATATTTCATTGATTTAGCAATATTAAAAGTTACTTTTTGGTCATTTACTCTCATAGTTAATTTTCCTTTCTGAACATCAATCATAGCTTTTCTAGTGGTTAAAAATGGTCTTCCTAAAATGATAGGAATTTCTTTATCTTCTTCCATATCTAGAACAATAAAATCTACAGGGAAGATAAATTTATCCACTTTTACTAATACATCTTCAATAACTCCCTTAGGATATGTAATGAACGATCGACTAATCGAAGAGTTACCGAAGTAGGTGAAATTTCTCCCAATCCTAATCTCTTAAAAATTGATAGAGGCATTAGATTGATGCTTGCTCCTAAGTCACACAAAGCTTTTACATAGAATTTTTCTCCAATAAATGCAGGTATAGTGAAACTACCGGGATCTTTTAATTTTTCAGAAGTTTTTTCCGAATAATAGCACTACACTCTTCACTAAGTGCAACTATTTCATTATCGGTAAATTTTCTTTTTTATTTAGAATATCTTTCATAAATTTTACATAGTTTGGCATCTGTTCTAAAGCTTCTACGAAAGGAATATTTATCGTTAATTTCTTCAAAATTTCAAGGAATTTAGCAAATTGTTTGTCTTTTTTATGTTGAATTAGTCATTGAGGAAATGGTGGTGGAGGTTTTTCAACAGAAATTTTCATAGGTATTAAAGAATTTTCTAAATTTGGATCTTGTTGATTTTTTTCCTTTTCAATTTCCACTTCCTCTTTTTGACTTTCAAGTTTTTTCTGAATTCGAGGTTCTAATTCTTTTCCACTTCGTAATTGTATCGCTTTAATTTGTTCATTTCCCTTGTCTTTGGGATTTATTTCCACATTACTAGGAAATGTTCCAGGTATTCTATTATTAAGTGCGTAAGCGATATGTCCAAGTTGAGTTTCAATATTTTTGATAGCCGTTCCTTGATTTTGTAATTGGTTTCCTTGTATTTTAATTGATTTCCTTGATTTTGTAAATGTTGACCCATATTTAATATTAATTCTTCTATAGATAATTTCTTATCTTTAAATTGAGGGTTATTATTATTAAATCCAGGTGGATAATTAGGTTTATAATTAGGATTTCCTTGATTAGATGGATTTCCTAATTGTTGTGTCATATTATTCATCCATGGTTGATTAGTTGTATTATTATTCCAATTAAAATTAGGATGATTTTTCCATCCAGGATTATAATAATTTGCATAAGGATTATTGGGTCTGTTGTTGATTGCATTAATTGTTTCATATTGAGATTGGGATTCTATAAGTTATCCAGATGAATTTTCTTCTGATATAGTTGGAGAGTAATTCATTCTAAAATGATCTAATTTTTTAGATACAGCATCAATTTGTGAAGCTAACATAGATATTGCATCATTTTCATGAATACTAACTATTTTTTTCGGATTCATTCTATCAGCAGGCCATTGAAAATTATTATTTGCCATTTCTTCGATTAGTGCATAGGCTTCATCAAATGGTTTTGACATTAATGATCCTCCAAGAAGCAGCATCGATGATTGATCTTAAAGATCCTACTAATCCATTATAGAAAGTTTGGATAATTAACCAATCTGTAACACATGATGTGGGCATTTCCTAAGAAGTTATTTAAATCTCTCCCAAGATTCATATATTGACTCTCCATCAAACCGACTAAAAGAAGTTATATCGTTTCTAAGCTTAGCGAGCTTTAGATGGCGGAAAATATTTGGATAGAAATTTTTGTGATAATTCTCCCCAAGTTTTAATAGATCCAGGTGCTAACGAATTTAACCACATTTTAGCCTTATCCCTTAAAGAAAAAGGAAAAAGTCTAAGTCTAATAGCATTGTTAGATACTCCTTCATATTTAAAAGTAGCACATAGTTCAAAAAACTAGCAAGAAGTAAATTAGGATCTTCAGTAGGTGAACCACTAAATTGATTATTTTGTACCATTTGGATAATTGCAGGTTTAAGTTCGAATGAATTAGCAACTACATCGTGGTTTTGAATAGTTAAATGAATTTCATCTAATGTAGGGTTGGCATAATCTCGTAATGGTCTTGGTTGATTGATATTTTCATTTTCAAGTATATTTGCCATTTGTGTTAAATTTATAATTTCTCTTTTTTGTTTTCTAATTCTTTTAATTGTACGCTTTAATTCTGAATCGTAAGGTATTAAATTTTCGTTTCCAAATTTTTGCATACAATTTTATAAAATAAATTTTAAATTAGTCCGTTACTTTAGTAAATAATTTCTTTACTTCCCCGGCAACGACGCCAAAAACTTGACCCACTTTTAATATGTTTGCAATTTATGTTTATAGCAATGACACCAAAAATTTGATCTCGCTTTAAATATAGATATATGATTTAATGTATAATGTGGATTTTACGCAAGTATACGTATCGTATCAAGTAATACAGGGCTCTAGTGGAGTCCTGGTTATCGATCCCACAGGGAAGTTTTTAACAGATTTGTTATCAGCTAAATTTAAAGGAATTACTTACGAATAAAGTGAACGGAAATTCAAAGTAACTATAATAAACTAAAGTAAACTAATGCTTGAAATAAGTTGATTTAAATAATTCAGAAAAAGTATCCTTCTCCTTATTTTTAGAAAATTAAGTGAATGATGAATTTAAATAGGATTTTTTTTTATTGTAATGTGACAAATTGGAGCATTCCTATTCTTTACCCTTTGGTCCAGGTGCAAAGAACATTGAATAATCCTATGTTTGATTACTGAATCTGCGGCTAGGCTGGGAGGATACTGGCTGCCACTTCAGCTCTCAAACAATAGGACCGAATTGAATATTTTAGTCTGTCACACTAAAATGTCCAATTCTACGTCCGATAATTAATTTTTCCCTATTTATTTGCACCCGCCTTCCAAGGCTTTTGACTTCCCAGAATATTGGATGTAATTTTTTTACTATAGTTGATAATTCAACATATTTTAACTACTCAATTGGCCAGATTGAAAGTAAATTAAGTTTTAAGTAAAAATTATCACAATTTATTTATATTATATTAGGTGCTTCTATTTAATTTCATCAATCCGCATAATTTTCATAAACAAGGAGAAAGACTAAGAAAACTACTCGGAATGCATGGGAATAAAACAAAGCATGGATTTCATTTAAAGTTAACAACAATAAACAAAGATACTTATCTTAATTTCCTCCCCAAGCAGACTCCTTGAAGTTACTTTGACTTTTCCTTCTAGTACAAAAAACTAAATAGCACTCAATTAAACTAATGAACTCACTAAACACACTCAAACTCACTAAATTAGACACACACAAATGACACTTAAGACACTAGAAAGAGACACTAAATCACTAGAATTCGGCCTCTATTTATAGAGGTAAGTAAAGGTCCAAGGGGTGCTTAAACATCTCTTCAAAAAGTGTCCAGGTTCATGTATATGCATTTTGAACTGTCTCGCCGTCGGCGGGAAACAACCTCGCCGTCAGCGGGGCTTCTAGAAGGTCTTCAAACCGCACAATCTCGCTGTCGGCGGGCTCGGGCTCACTGTTGGCGAGGTAGTTATAATTTCTTCGGAAATTCTCCTCACGATCTCGCCGTCGGCGGTCTCGATCTCGCTGTCGGCGACTTAGTTCAATTTGCATGAATTTCCTCCTTTTTGATCCAAATTTGCTCCATTTCATGTTTTTTGCTTCCATCATTTATAAATCTTCATTCCTGCAATAAAATAAAGGAAATACCTTTCTTTAAAGTGCAATTTCATCAAAAATAGATATGAATTTCTTAATGTATTTTTCTGTGATCAAATGCCTTTGAATTTCATGTTAGAAGTTGAGATTTTTGATGTTTGAGGATTAGATTTCATGGGACCATTTATCCCTTCATTTGAGAACTTATATATTTTGATTGCAGTTGATTATGTATCAAAGTGGATTGAAGCACAAGCTTTACCTCATTTTGATACTAAAAGTGTTTTAAGATTCTTAATTAAAAACATTTTCACAAGATACAGAATGCCAAGAGTGATTATGACTGACGGAGGATCCAATTTTAGGAAATATATTCAAAGATTAGCAGAAAAGTTTAATATTGTTCATAGATTTTCTACTGCTTATCATCCTTAAATCAGTGGATTAGTTGAAGTTTATAATCGTGAGATTAAATAAATTTTAGAAAAGTTTGTAAATCCTAGTAGAGTAGATTGGTTTACGAGACTGGATACTGCATTATGGGCATACAGGACTGCTTATAAAACTCCAATTGGAATGACTCCTTACAGACTTATTTTTGGAAAGACTTGCCACTTACCAGTAGAACTGGAGCATAAAGCATATTAGGTGATTAATGAATTCAATTTTAATTTAAAAAATGCTGGTGAGAAAAGATTGTTACAATTGAATAAATTAGAAGAATTAAGAAATGAATCTTATGATAATGACAGAATTTATAAAGAAAAAATGAAATTAAGACATGATCAGAAGATTAACCAAAAGAACTTTGAACCAGGATAATTGCTTTACAATACAAGGTTGAAGTTATTTCCTGGGAAATGGAAGTCCCGTTGGTTAGGACCCTTTACTGTGACTCAAGTTTATACTTATGGAGCTGTTGAAATTGAAGATCTGAAGACTGGGAATAGATTTAAAGTAAATGGACATAGATTAAAACCATATTTTGAGGGTAAAAGACCAAACTTTAAAGAGGTTTTAATGCTCAGTCAACCTGAGTAACACCTGAATAGATCGGGCTGAGGAAGTTAAACCAAGCGCTTTATGAGAGGCAACCCATAATTATCTTTATTTGTTGTGTATTTGTTTGAATTTATCATTTGTTTATAGTAGTATTGAATTCTACTATTTGTATTTACCTTTTGATCATCATGAAATTTGGATCCATGAAGAAAATTTGGAACGTATTTGACCACAGTGTTTTTGTGCAAAATTTTGCCTAGGGCATAGAAGGCGCACTCAATGCCGCCGACAGTGGGTTTTTCCCGAGGGCCCTGACATTTAAATGCACAGAGCTTGTCGATGGAGCCATCGATGCTGCCGATAGCGAGATCGGTGAGTGGGCAGTTTTTCGTGTTTGAAACGACAGTTTTTGGCGGTTTTAGGCGAATTTATCCCCTATAAACTTCTACGGACGGTTCCTAAACTCAACATTTCTCAAAAATGAATGGAAACTCCCTTGAATTCTTCTCTAATGGCTTCCAATTCAATAGATCACCCTCGATTTCGAGTGTTCAACTAATGAAAGTTCGTCAGTGCCGAGGCACAACGACTTTTCAACAAGGTGATGTCAAAGAGGAGGCTAATCAAAGAAGGAAGTTTTGTGAATCGAGGATTAAAAAATCCTTTGACAACAATTGATGAAATGATCGTGCGGAGAAGATGGGAAGTATTTTGCTACACTACTGCCGCAGTAGTCGTTCCTGTGGTGAAGGAGTTTTATGCCAATTTGCATGGAATCAACCAAGGAAGTGTCTATGTGTGAGGTAGGTGGATAACTTTTAACTCTGGACGAATTAATGAATTTTACATGCTTGAGAATGTTCCTGTCTGCCAATATTCCAATTTCGTGCTGACGAGAGATAAGATGAATGAAATCTACCAAAATCAATAGGGGATGTAATTTTCTTGTGGGGGGGGTACCTGGGGTACAATTATAGTTAAATCCTTATGACAAGGAGCATTCACAACGGGGAATCAAAGTAGTTGTGCCATAACTGGAAGAGGGGTTTTTCTGATGAGTTTGTTCCTGATGAGGAGGGGGTTTTATCTTATCAGTTTGATCAATTGGAGGATGGTTAACCTTCCCTTGCTGAGCAATTCTGTAGGGTCTCCATACTGGATGAGATCTGTAGCAATTTCCATAGAGTGTCCAAACTATCTACTGTTGACCTCACTTTTGGTTGAGGTATAATCTGTCTTTAGAATAACCTAGGGTCTAGCCATAGGACTCTCCTGGTGACTTTCTTAGAAGACTAGTCATGTATCCCTCCCCATAAAAATTCAAACTTTTCTCACTTCACTGGGAGTTTTCATATGATTAAGGCCAAACCTCCAGTTTTTGGGAGGAAGAGACCAAGCATAAGGAAGCCTAGGGGAAGTCTCCTATAGGTGGTCAGACCTTAGGATCTACCCTAGGAGGTCTGGAGCTTACACCACACTTACATTACACACTCACAAATCCTAAACAAGGCACATCACCTTTGATCCCCTAACTCTTTGGAAACTCATGTAAGTGGTTTTTCCAAGCCATTAGCCTCTAGCTAGGGTTTGGCTAATACCAACACTTAAAGGACCAAATGAGGGTGACCCTTAGTCCATGGCTCAACCTAAACAATGCCATTATTACTCACTTTTAACCAATCCCAATTTTCACAAACATTCCAAATTTCTAGCCCCTTAGCCCCAAAATACCCAAAATATCCAAAAAAATCCAAAATACCACAAAATCCTAAAATCCCCCAAAATTTTCAAAATCACCCAAATCACCCATTTTTCTTCAAAAATCATTCTAAAATACTCCCTACAACTCAAACTATCCAAAATTACCCAAAATTGCCAAATATTCCAAAAAATCCCCAAAATGACCAAAAAGCCCCTCATAGGCCAAAATTCCAAAAAAATTACAAAAATTCCCATAAATTCCCAAAACCTTCCAAATATTCCCAATTTCATTTCTTCCAACTACCACATGACTCAATTTAGCCAGTTTAGCCAAAAGCCCCAATTTGACCCATTTAACCCAAAAGTGCCCAAATTGAACTCAATGTCTACCCAATGATCCCAATCTTGCCCAATTTCAATTTTAAACTTTAATTAAACATCCCTAATACCAAGAGAATCCAAATCTAAGCCCAATTTGACCCACATTTGAGTTCAATTTCACTTAGAACCCAAAATCCCCAATTTTGCTTAAGTGACCCAAATTCCCCAAATTGACTTAACCTCAATCAATTTCTCCCCAATTTGAATTCTAAACCCTTCATAACTCTCCCTTAAATAGAATTAAAACATCAAATACCCTCAATCTAAGACCATGTCTCATCCAAATCCACTTGAAATCCAAAATACCTAATTTTGATGTAAATTGAACACATGACCAAATCTCACCAAATTGACTCCTCTAAACCTCAAATCTCCTCCCAATTAATATTGGGAACTCTTCATGACATTCTCCTAAACCATTTGGAACCTTAAATTGGGCCTAAACCCCACTCTAGCCCAACCTAAACCCAAGCATAGCCAACTTGCCCGAAATTGACCAAAACACCAAACCAAGCGAAATTTACCTACCAAATCAATTCAACACCACTCCAAACCTTTTCTAAACACTTTATAACAATCATACACACCATTTTGAATAATAATTTGGGTCTAACCTAAGCTAGCCCAACTTGAACCAAATGACCTAAATTAAACCTATGGCCCAATGTGACCAAATCATCTCAAATGTGGCCAGCCTAGGTCCACCACAGCCACCAAGTGACCCCTAGGAACCAACCTACACCCACCTAGCCCACTCTAATTGAGCCATGGACCAAAGGTCCCTCAATTTATGGGATCTCCTCCTTTAAATGGCTAAATCAAGAGATATTTGCAATAATCCCTTCACCATTTAAACTCATGGAACTTAATGGCCGGCCCACCTGACCACTAGCCACCTCCCCTGGCCTGGCCTACTGGCTTAGTGGCCAGAAACTGCCAAAATTGAAAGATAACCCTTCTCCATTTGAACCAAAACTCACCTCTTAAGTTGTCCCGCTCTAATTGGCCATTAGGGCTGATCTGGCCTCCACCTAAGCAGTTGAATACACCCAAGACCAGGCTGTGAGCTCAGCCAATTGGTCATGGCTATAAAATCTACCCCTCATGGCCAAAATCAAGGTGCTAAAAATGTCCTAACCAAACTCTGCTAAAACGTTACCAGAGCTCCTCTAGGCCTCCCTAAGATCATTCCAGCTATTTTTCCATTTTGATTCCCACTGCCGGAGCTCAATTTTAGAGCTCAAATTTGGCCGGAAACAAGGACACATTTCACCACAGCTCCATAGTGCACTAAAAATCAATTAACTGGACCACACCTTCATTGAAGTGAAAGAAGAAGATCCCTCATCAAAGCCCCCTTACAGAAGCCCACTGCACCAGACTTTGATCATCACCTGAAATTGGGCTTGGTCGAACATGGGTCTAGACAATTCACCAAGGCAAGGGGCTCCATCTAGAGGTTCGTTGGGACCAATTGAAGCTACCACAGCCATCTAGTTGAGGCCTCCCCTCTCAGATAAAGGTATTAGACTCGCTCTTCCTCCTGAGCTTTTCTTCTTCCTCCATAATTGTACACTGTATTTCATACTGTATAAATCGTATGGATAGGTTCATCTATGCTAGATGAAGCTCTAGGAACAAACCCCTTGTAATTTGGTTGGGTATCGAGAGAGATCTTAGGTCTAGAAGGTGGATGGCTCTCGGGTTACACCAGTCCAAGACGATGAAGGAGCTTCATCCGATTGTGCTTGTAATACTTGGACAGCCAGGATGGACTCGGATGGAGATCTGGTAAATAAAGCGCGGCCTCGTGGACATCTAATCAGATGGCAACGTCGAATTGGAGTGCACTGCGTGGGCTTTCAGAGCTGTCAAGGATCCAATCAGCGCCGCATGGTTAAGTAGAAAAATAGGGGATTTTTGAATTAATTAAATCACCAGAACTTTAAAAATCCATATCTTGGCCTAGAAAAAACAAAAAAATAAAAGAAAAATACCCTCTTGCTCAGTGACCAGAGAAGAATAATGTGGAAATGGTTTAAAATTTATTTGATGTATGTATGATTTTTAATTAATGAAATACCCTATGTAGTCTTTCATATCTCCATGCATATAGAAATTTCACCATGGCTTGCCATTTTAGCATGACGTAGCCTCTGTCATGGGTGATCTGCCCTGATTTTTCCAAAGTCAGGGGAGACCTCTATGGAGAGTTCTATATTTATTAACTTTTTACATATGTTTTCATAAATTAATTCCAAAAATTAGCATGGTGGTTGTAAAAATCTAGAAAAAATTATTGTTGGTTCCCTGTGACCAGAGGACCCTAAGAAAAATATAAACATGATTTAAGTCATTAAAAATATCCTTGATGGTAATTATAAAATAAAAATCAAATAAAAAAAATTGAATTATAAATAAATGAAAATAACCAAAAAACAATTCTCCACTGTATTTTAAAGGTCAGAGAACTCCCCATAAAAATTTCATGGCATTTGGAATTCATTTGATCACATAAATGAATTTTCTAAATGAAATGATAATTTTAAACATTAAACTAATTTTAATAATTAAAATACAAGTCAAAAAATTATAAAATTGGATTTGAGAGTTCTTTGTGATCAAAGGATTTTTCTAAAAATAAAATTAGGATTTTTACAAAATTTTTATTTTTAATAATATTTAAAATATTTAAATAATTAAATAATAATAAAAATTAGGAAAATATTAAAAATTATCAAATTGTCACATTTAGTCTCCTAATCACTTAGGAATCAATCACATAATTTTCTTAAGCTCAAATCAAAATATAAAAAAAAATTTAAAAAGGCTTAAATTAATTTTAAAAGGGTAAAAATGAATTTCCTTAATTTTTCACTAAAATAATTCTAATATTTAAACTAAAAATTAGAAAAATGTAAAATTTATTTCTTTAGGTTCCCTGACCTCTTAAGGACTTAGGAAAAATATAAAATTGAATTTTCAGTTTTAAAATATTTTATAACTAATTAAAACTCTAGAATTTAAAATAATTCTAATAGTTAAATCAAAACTCAAAAAAATATGAAATTTGGTCCAAGTTGTCCTCTTGTCTAGGTATACCTCCAATAAAAATATTAGAGTCGTATGCTTTGTTTTGAACAAGTTATTAATTTTTAACTGAAAACCACTATTAATTTTCAATGAAATAAATATAAAAATTTTTGAAAAATCACATTTTCTCTTCTGATGTTTTAAATAACCCATAAGTGGGGTTACATAAAAATTTCAAAGTCATTTGAGCTAAATTTAATGAATTATGAAGTGATGAAGGCCTTTAGGGGGTAAAATTGTAATTTTGGAAAATTTAGCCTTAATCAATATTTAGGCTTAATCAAAAGGGGAAAAGGGCAATAAATGGCCCTAATTATTATGTTGGATGATTGAAACATTAAGGGACAAATGGTAGAAATCCATTTCAATTTTGTTACATCAAAATTAAATATTTAAATTTCCTTAATTATCATAATTTGGAAGAAAAAAAAAGCAAATTAAAAACAGTCTTAAGGTAGGGGTTGATTTTAGAAGTCAATATTCCACTAACTTAATGCCCCTTCACTTGATCTTTAAATGATAATTCAATATTTTCATAAGAATCATAATCATGAAACTCATGAAATTTCATTTTCTAAAGACATCACAATACCCACTAAAATCTTAAGGTATTAGTAGTGAGCTAGGCTTAATCAAAAGAATTAACTAACAAGAATTAGAAAAGAAATCATAATTAATCTTAAACAACTTTTTGAAATATTACAAGCCCATCAAAACGTGATAAATTCTTCCACAAGTTAATTTTGCCTCTGAAGGCCCACTCACATAATTCCTAAATAAAGTACCAAATTATAATTATCCCGCCTTTCGGGATGACTAAAACATTGGCTCACTTAGCATAAGGGTATGAAATAGATAAATCACATAATAACTATGATAAGTCCAAATGAACTCAAGGATGCTCAAAAGTATTGTGAATCTGGTTATTCCTAGATCTTTCACAAGTCTTCTGGACACCTTGCAGGACTACTGCACCTATTATATCTATTAAATGAAAAATATCTCTCAAAATGAATAAGATTCACCGGGTTATGGCCTAGAACTTTGTAGGCCTATGACGAACCTATCCATAGGGTTTTTTTTACTTCCCTATAAAATATAAATGTTATTGCAAGAATACTAAAGTTTCAGGTGGATATGACGGGAAGACCTACCAGGTATGCTTTATTTTGTTGCAATTTACTTACCTGCACTTTACTGTACTTTCTTTTCTTGCAAATCTGCATACTAATCAACAATTTTACCCTGCATGAAAACTGAAACCTTTTAGGATAGCCACAAAACTGAGACCAAATTCAAAATTAAAAGTCAAAATAAGATAAAATTCACCGCCACAACATTCAAATATATAAAACAAATCAAAACTTAATCACAAACTAAACAAAAACCAAAATTGTAACTAAATTAAAATGACTCATTGGATGATCGAGAATTCCTCGGAGGAGGTAACCTACGTGTTGCCAACGGGGTTTCCCGCGGTCTAAATTAAAGTATGGAACTTATTAAGTTTGAGTTTAGTAAATTCATTTGGACTAAGTGAATCCGATGAAAATAGTGATGCCAGGATGATGGAACCATGGGATCTTAACCAATGTTGCTATAATTAACTTTAATGTTTCCCTAATAAAAATATTAAGACACCTCAACTTAAATATTTCTAATACATGACACTTCTCTTCTATCCTCAATTACCACTTCTGTAAACTAAACTTGCTACGACAAGGAGCTTGGAACATGCACAGAGGGCAGCATGACCATCTTTAAAACAAAACTTGTCTACATCAGCAAAAATATTACTTAGAAGTAAACAAACAAGCCAAAGGACTTCGAGGTAGCCCGCTTAGTGCAGCTTAAATCCTCACATTTTCTTTAGGCTCTATACATAACTATATTTTGTAACATAAGCCCAAACTCGTCTTAAGATTCCGAGGTTGTCATCGTGTATGACATAAATCCTCCTATCTTCTGGGCCATTCAAATGATCAGTATCGAGTGAATGTAAGTCCTAAATAATAATATTGGTAGGATGAAACACCTAATAAATATCCTAAATCAAAGCCAAACCATAGAATAATTTGGGAAGACATCAAGATTTTCCTTGAATCTATGTCCTTCCCCTAGCCTTCTCTCCTTTGGATTCTGCTAAAATGAAATGTTCCAAAACATGAGCCATTCACCTATTGAATTTCTGACTATCTCATTTTCTTTGAAAATATAAATATTTCCTGATCTATATCAAGAGTTCTCTTAGGTGACTTCGGTTATCTAAGATGTAATTAACTATAGGGGCTTGCCCTTATAGGAAACTTAAAGACCACGAATTAGTATAAACCTAATCTAAATCCTTTTATATTAGATAGGAGAAATTGTCAGTCAATAATGGTTTGCAGACCAAACGGATGTCATGAATTGTTTAGTTTATTTGATCAAGCCTCACCTCAAGCCATGTATCTATTCTCCGATATAAGTACATGTCTTGTGATGAAGCGCTTGAATATCTAAACTAATGTTTGTATGAAATCAGTTTGATTTTGCATCCGCCAAATTTAAAATGTTAGTTTCTAAAATTCATATATATATATATATATATATATATATATATATATATATATATATATATTAAATTAAATCAAATTTCTATAATCTAAACCATCTCTAAAATATCACCCTTTCCAAATTTTAACGGCCGACAGTTTTCTCGTGACTATGCTGGATAGTAGTTTTTCTCTTCATTAAGATCAGTAAATACTATATTCATATATCGGTAATGTGCTCATGTCCTTCATGGGCCATATTACCATTCTTCCGTTGACATACTTCACCCATTTCCTTCTTGGGAAAGTGTGATCAACTCCTTTGGATTTCAGGACCGTCTGTTTGGTCACTTCTATATAGAAGGGTTCAGGAATCTTAAGGTTTTCCTTTTCATCTTGTGGGGTCAGACCCCTAATAGGTGTGTCAGTGAGCAAATTTCGCTAGGGCAATCTGTGTTGTAAATGCGATCTCCAACAGGGTCCCATACTTCACCTCCTTTTTGTATCTCCCAGGTTCAATCCTGTCCTCGGCAGATTAACCCACTCTTCCTTATATCTTAGGATTCCTTTTAAAAAACATATTAAAACCTAAAAAATGAAATGAAAAGGTAATAAAATATCAAAATGAAATAAAATTTTCCCCAGTCCACATAACAACCTTTTACATAGTGTTTGCGCTATGATGACATGGTTTATGGCACTCACTAACCTTTGGAATACTTCTCTTGACACGCCAACTTTCTCCTACAACTTGTGCTTCTCCCGCGAGGCTCGCCTTGCAGCGCCGATGATTTAGTTCAGGACCGGCTTCAGTGAGTTTTAAGTCGTGCTCGGAAAAGGCCCGTTCGTGGTTGTGAAAGTTGCCACTTCTAAAATTCATGAACCGTCTCCTATGTTTGATCTGAACTCCCATGAAGATTTCTTTTCTGCTAAGAAGGTGAAAATAACCACTACACCTGTGAGGTCATTCATCTCCGTGCCAAGGAGAGTTGTCACCTCAACTACCATTGGCTTCGCCGTTACTACACCTACTTCCCCATCTGCCAAAGAGAAAGAAATTTTGCATGAAGATGATTCTGATGATACCTTTCTTGCCCCGCAGTTAGTCTTCATGATTAGCTCAAGTTCTAGGCCTTCCCTGCCAACCAAATTTCAAAGATGAAACTGTAACTGCAGGATTCACAGGTTGTCAGAACACAAGTCATAAATCTGCCAGTAATTAATGAGATTCCTCAACAGAAGGAACTCGGTTTACCAGATACATCTCCTCTTCTTCAAGGTAGCAAGTTCCAACCATTAGCTGATATTACTTGGAATTAGAGCCTCCATAGAATTGCCACTACACTTCCAGCACCACACAGTCATGATCCGGTGAGGCAGAGGCCCATACCTATCACCTAAGCTCACACCCTTCTATGAAGACTGTCTGAATAGAAGGTTGTTCTGTCGCTAAGCTTCTCAATAGGATGGGATGTGCAATATCCTCAAAAATTAATGATAAATTTCTAAAAATGGAAAGACCTATCCGAGTTTCTGTCAAACAATGTTTGGGAAAACATGTTGATACAGCTGCTACAAATGATATTACTATAAGCAAGTCGGTCAAGTCCTGACTGGGTCCGGGAGTACCAGCTACAAATGATCATAAGGACCACCGAAAGAGAAAGAAAGAAAGAGGATTATTCTTCTCTATACATGGTCTACACAAGGAACACACTTCCCCTTGTTATTCTGATGTCCCCGCCGAGACACCTCGTCTCAAGGTGTCGACTTTTAAGAGGAAAGTATGGTTACCAAGTGGTGTAGCACCAGTACATTTTGAAAAGTCTGTTGACCACAAAATGGATCACGAGTCAGAAAAGTGACAGTATAGGGAAGCCTATAGATTTAAAACTGACAAAAAAGAAAACAGTTGATGATAAAGTTCGAAAGCTCCAAGCAAAAATTTCTGAGTTAGCCAAACAACGAGGGTTAGACATTGATGATAAGGATTACTTCTCGTCAGACTACATGGATGAAGAATTCATGGAAGTTAATATGGCTGAAAATCAGTCTACGTCATCTGCAAGCAGATGAGCTTCGGAGGACCATCCTGACAAGGGATGAGAAAATTAGGTTGTTGGAGAAGAAAATGGAAGAAATGACTGCCGCCATGACCGCCATGGCTACACTCCACGGGCAATCACAGTCAAGACCCACAGTGTGTCCTTAGATTAACCAACCTGAAATCATACACATCGCCGATGAAATAAGAGAAGTTACTTTAGCCAATGAAAACGAGCCACCGAAAAGAGATCCAACTCTGAATGCACCAAAGAAGGACATTAAATAGATGGTCGAACAGCATGTTTGGGAGGCCTTGGCTCAGTTCAAAGGTGGAGCATTAGTTTCAAAGGGCGGACCTACCCAAAGAAGTTCGATGATGTGCCATATCCCAAAGGCTTCATGCCCCAGACCTTCAAGACGTTCAACGGGACAGGAAATTCTCACCAGCACATAGCACACTTCAGATGTAGTTGTTGCAACATAGAAGGAAGTGAAGTATTGTTGTTCTGTCAGTTTGTCAGCAGCCTGTCAGGAATAGTGTTTGATTGGTATGCCGAGCTTCCCAATGGATCAGTAAAAACTTTTGAAGAAATGGAAAACATATTTGTGAAGAGATTGGTCGGTGCCCGACATCATGTTACCATAGGAGATCTCGTGGTGGAGCGACAGAAGCCCGATAAGACTTTGGTCGATTACATTCTGAGGTGGATAAACTTAAGCATGAAATGTGAACCTCTGCTACAAGAACAACACATGATCAAGATACTACTCAAGTGTATCTGTACGGCTTATTTTTATGTTAAGTGTTTTGTTTTGAAAAGAGGTCGCCTACAGAAATTGTCGGCGAATTCTTAATTTAATTTAAATAAATAATTTGAAAAGTAATATTTGATTTTGAAAATAATTTTAAATTTAAAAATTTTAAGATATGAAATCAAACCGATCTCACATCCCGAATAGTTTATATAAACGAGCGCCGCACCACAAACCGTGTATCTATCCCGAAGAATAGACACACTACTCGATAATGGGGCTCGATTAAATAAACTAGAAAGGTTTGTGACATCCGTTTGGTCTCGCGAACCAATTTTATAAGCCGACAAGTTCCCCCGCTTAATATAAATGAATTAAGCGGTGGTTTATATTACTCGGGTTCTTAAAGTTCCCTATAAGGGCAAGCCCCTATAGTTAATTACATCTTAAGTGACGGGAATCACCTAAGAAAACTCTCGATAATAATCAATGGTTCTGCTCTCAGGAATTTCAAAGTTTAAGTTTTCAATGGATTGAATTTTGGAATTTCAATAGGGAATGGATCAAATTTGGAACATTTTGTTTTGGGAATTCAAGGGGAGAAAGGTAGGAGAAATCACAGATTCGAAGCGAACTTCGGTAATTTACCGACTATCCTATTATTTGGCTTGAATTTAGGAAAGTCCTAATGTTTATTTAATGTTTCGATCTTGCCAATTTTAATTAGTTAGGACTTATACCTGTATGATAAAATCATACAAATAGCCTTGAAGATGTGAGGGTTTATGTCGTATCGGACGACTACCTCGGAGTCCTAAGACCGATTAGGGCTTAATTTACATGACATAATCATGCAAATGCCTAACGAAGAGTCGAGGATTTATGTCGCACTAGTGCAAGCTACCTCGAAGTCCTATGGCTTCGGTTATTTAGTTCTAAGGAAAGTTTTGTCGAAGTAGATTCGAGTTTTGCTGATGATGATGGCCGTGCCGCCCACCATGCTCGAGCTCCTTGTCGTCGCGCAGGTTTAGTTTTAGAAGTCATAAATCGGGAGATGAGAGAAGTGTTTGGTTTTAGAGAAAGTCTTAATTTCCATGTGTCTTTAATATTTTAGTTAAAACAAATCTTAAAGTTGATTATAACAACACCGGTTAAGATCCCACGGTTCCATCCTTCCGCATCGTTATTTTTATCGGATTCACTTAGTCCGTATGAATTTGCTAAACTCAACCGAATGAGTTCCACACTTTCATTTAGACCGTGGGAAATCCCGTTAAGCAACACGTAGGTTACATCATCCGAGGTATTCCCGATCATCCAACAAGACGTTTTAATTTAGTTGTAGTTGTAGTTTTGTTGTTCCGTTTTGTGATTAAATTTTGAGTTGTTTTATATTTTGAATGTTGTGGCGGTGAATTTTATCTTCGTAGTGTCTTTTAATTTAGTTATGGGTTTCAGCTTTGGTTTCTGTCCTAAAGGTGTAGGTTTTCATGCAATCGTTGTTTATCATGCAAAAAAGAGTAAAGTGCAACACGAGTAAATGAATTGCAAGTAAGATAAATTGCAATAAAATAAAAGCGTACCTGGAGGGTCTTCCCGTCATCCCAAGCCGCACTTAAAATACAATTTAGAGCATTTAAGCATTTATAGCAATTTCCTAGGTAAAGCTAGGGAAGGGTTATGGTTTTCTACCAAAATCCTAATCCTATAGCTAGTCATTTCCTATGACGTCTAGGTTCTCGTATTTTAGTTTGAGGACGATTTTCTTCATCAAAGAACAATTAAGTTCAATTGTTCTTATAAATATCCTATCATATCGAGGAAGTGCTTAAGACGAATCTTAAACATCTTTTCAATATTTCTAGGATTGTTTTAAGTCCAAATGAATTTAATTACACAAATGAATTAATCGTCCGAGAGTTTTAGTTTTGTTGTCTTGCTCAAGTGAACTTAGGACATTTCGAATATCCTTATGAGTGAAATGACATTTCATTTGATACTCCATTTAGGAGTTATAATAAGTAAAAGCTCCTAAGGGCAAAATGATATTTAATGATTTGTGATTCAAATTTAAGTTCAAATTGATGATTTAAGTTTCGAATAGTGTTCAAGTTATTTTAGATTTATTTTTGAGTTCTTCATGTCTTAGGTGATGTTATTTTTAATTCAATTTAATTTAACTTTAATTTAATTTAATTTGGTTTAGTTTCAATTTTAATTTAATTTGATATATTTAATTTAATTTAATTTTAATTTTAACTTGGTTTTAATTTAATTTAATTTAATTTAATTTAATTTAATATGTTTCAATTTAATTTAATTTAATTTAATTTAATATGATTTAATTTAATTTAATTTAATTTAATTTCAATTTTAATTTAATTTTATTTTTAATTTTAATTTAATATTTTATTTTTTTTATGTTTTAAAGATGATTTAATTTTAATTGTTAAAGTATTAATTTAATTGGAATTTTAAAAGGATTTTAATTTAAATAATTTAACTTTAATTTAATTTAATTATTAAGTTTTTTAGAATTTTAAATCTTAAATTTGGATTATCATTTTAATTAGGACTTAAATATTATCGGGATGATTAATTTAGGGATTCTTAAATTAAAGAACAAATCTCTTCCTAATAATATCTCTATTTTAATAATTCCAATTTTTCATTCTTCCAAATTTAATTAATTACTTAATTAAGGTTTATTTTAATTATTTTTAAATTGCTTAGTAGGTTTTTACCCTTTAATTATTTAAATTTCAATCATCCAAATCAGATTAAGATCAAATATTTTACCTTTTCATTTTATTAAGCCTAAAGTTTTAATTATGGGTTAAAATTTTAATTACCATTTTGCTCTTCAAGCTTAATAATTTCATAACTCATTAAATTGAGCTTAAATGAACTTGAAATTTTTATGTGACTTCACTCATATATCAATGAAGACATTAGAGGAGAAAATGTGATTTTTCTGTATTTAATTTATTTATATAATTATTTTTAGTGGAAAATAAGGATTTCCAAGGAAAATTTAATGATATGACCAAGGGAAAGTTTCTGTCCTTAAGAAAATTATGGGAAATTCCTAATGACTAGAGGACCACTTGGACCAATTTTTGTGATTTTTTGAATTATATTTTATTTATTAAAATTATTTTAAGTTCTGGAGTATTAATTAATTTAAAAATAGAATATAAGTTGAAAAATGAATTTTATATTTTTAAAAATCTCTCTGATATCAAGGATTCCAGAGAACCAAATTTTACAATTTTCTGATTTTTCCTTAATTTATTGGAATTATTTTAGTGGAAATGCTAGAAAATGTATTTTTTTTTTAGTTTTAAAAATTACCCCAAGGCTTTAAAATTTAATATCTCAACCTAGAGACATAAGAAAAATATGGGGTTTGTTCCTAAGTGGTTAGAATTCAAAATGTGACATTTTAGTGAATTTTATTATTTTTGTAATTTTTATTATTTTTTAATTATTAAAATATTAAAATAATGATAAAAAATCAACTTTTTTAGAAAATTGAAATTTTAATTTTCTTAAATTCCCCTGATATCGAGAGGCTCCAAAACCAATTTGGTGAATTTTTGAAAGGTATTTTGAAAGTTATGAATTTTTTAAAGTTTAAAATGACTAAATGGCTTAATCAACCCATTTAGTAAGGCTAACCAAGTCCAATCGACTTCAAACTTTTGTGGTGGTTTCCTCTGATCCTAAAGGTCAGTGGAGAATTGATTTCAAGTCAATTTGATCTATGGTTAACTATAATTAATTAAAGTTCAATTTTGGGTATTTAGGCCAATTAGGGTTAATCTGAGTGAATTAACTCAAGTCCTATTTTTCCTAGGGGTTCTCTCGGTCATAAGGAACATCACCAAATTTTCCTAGAATTTATTTCACAACATGCTAATTTTTGGAATTAAAATACTCAAAACAAGCAACATGCATTTGAAAAATCAATAACTTTTCCTAGAGATGGCTCTCCGACCTTGGAAAATTCAGGGAATGTTCCCAAGTTCGCAGGCTTCAAAAGCCCTATGGTCTCATGCCATGGTGAATTGTATGAATGCATGGAGAATTAAAACAATGCACGGAGTAAATAATTAATTAAAAATAAAGTACGTGACAAAATTAATTAATTTCTCTTCCACATTATTCTCCTCTGTTCACTGAGCAAGAGGGTATTTTTATTTTATTTTTGTGATTTTTCTACACAAAGATATGGATTTTTGAAGTTCTGGTATTTAAATAAATCAGAAAATACCTAATTTTCTACTTATCCACATCGGCGCCGCGTCAACCTCAGCGTCTCCGAACAACCACGCGGCGCGCTCCCATTCGACGCCGCCTTCCGAGTCAGCACCACGCGGCCAGCGGTTCATGTACCGTTTGGCGATCCGACGCCATCTGAGCCGTCCGTCCGCGCGTGTATTGAATGAACGGCATCCGTTCATCGTCCCCGAGCGTCCTAACCCGAGAGCCGTCTACCTTCTAGCCCTAAGATCTCACTCGATTCTCCATGGATTTTTATGTTCTTATGCTCTATGGATTCGTCTTGAAGAGACGAACACATCTATACGGCTAATGTTCATTGAAATCGACTCATTTGAAATGGAGAATGTTCAGAAGCTCAGGATGAAGAATTGATCCATACCTTGGCTCTGAGAGGTGAAGCCTCGATCAGAGATGCTCGGCACGTTCGTTGGAGCTGTAGGAGGCTAGGGATGAAGCCTGAGGATGTGGTGAATTGCCTAGGTGTGATTTCCACCAAGGCCAATTTCAACCTTTGGAGTCTGGAGCAACCGGATGGCCCGGAGAGGGGGCTTTCACCTGGGAATCCCTTCTCTCGGTCCCGTGCGGGTGTAGAGCCAATCAATTTGGGGATTGCCTCACTGTGGTGAAGTGTCCTGTTTTTAGGTGGAATTTCAACTCTGAAATTGAGCTCACAGAGAAGTAATGGCAGGGGAATTGCAGTGGGGATCAAGTGCACTGGGTGTAGGGGAGAGTCTGGCATGATTTTGGCAGAGTTTCTGTATGGTTGGTTCAGCACCTCCTTTGGCCGAGAGGGTGAGGGGTTTGAATCAGAGAGGTCGGAGGAGCCTCCTGTGGGGGTTTAAGGCCGGGGATCAGCTGCTCTGGTGAGGAGAAGAAGAGCTATGCTGTCCATTTGGGTTGAGACAAGTCAGCAAGGGAGAATTGAATTTTTTGGCTCCTCCCAAGGTTTCGGCCATGGTGTTTTCCAGCGGCCTGGTGGCTGGCCGGCCGCGCGAAGTTGTAGCAACATCCCGCATTGGATCGTAACTCTTTCCTTTTCTGGCATTCACCTTCGGGGTTCGAATAAGTTTTTCTCTCTCGGACGACCGGCTCGGCCCATTTTTGAAGTTCCAACGATGCGATCTACAATTTGTTGTTGTTCGTAATCTAAAAATACATCTTGTATGCAGCTCGAGGCCTTCTAAGATATTGATCCTCTTGCCTCGATTCTCTCGAAGTATTCGAAAGGCTTTCTTTTGACATTTTGTATTCTTTCCGACTCATATTCAAATTATCTGCAATGGCGGTCTAGTAACGTGCGGGAATGTATGGTTCAACCCGACAGCTCTCCTGCATCTTGGCTCCTCGGGGATAGTCTACGTGGGGTTTCCTCCGGTTGCTTTTGTGATAAAGGCTCTTCGAGCTGGTGCATACGTTTGCTTGTCCAGTAGTGATTCTATTCCGCTCTTCTTGGAATTTCCTTTATCCCGTTGCTTTCCTTGGAGTTGGTCTCCTCCTTTCGGAGTTCTTGACGAACCAATTTCTTCGGAGTATTTGTATTGAAGGTAGCTTTCGTATCTCTTCGTGATCTTCTTCAGCTAACTTGGTTAACATATTACGAATGCGGCGATTCTTGTTCCTCGGCAGTTCGCCGGTGAGTAGCTCTCCTTACACTTGGATTTAGCCAGGCATGGCGCCCTAACAAGCCTGCCCTGTCTTTAACAATGGACTTAACTTTCTTATCTTCCTCTGTGCATGAGCGGCGTTTGCTTTTCTCTTTTCTTTGGTAGATGGTTGATTTGAGAGCCGCCTAATTTCATCACTTTATGGTGCGGAGTTCTTCCCGATCCAATCGGGGGTCCAATCATTTTCTTCATACGCCAGGTAGTGTGAAGTCGAATTGATCTCGATCCTTTGCTCCATCCTTCACCCTCTTTTCATCAAGTGCTAGACTTCCGCGCCATTCTTAAAGTTTAGAGCCAAACCGCCGGTCGACATTTCCTAACGAAAAACAAGGAACGGATCGGGGCTACCAAGAACAAGAACAACAGAAAAAATATTTGTTTATTAATGAAAGAGCTTTTATTATATTATTTTGAATTTAAATAGGTGTAGGAGAAAACACTGAAGAAAGATCAGAGTGAGACTCGATTTGAAAGGAAGGATAAAAACTTTATAATCATGATTTCATATGTTTTCTTTTAACATTTTTTTTAAACGATTTTCTTTATCATCACTTTTTTATATTTTTGGGTTTCGGACCCGGTCATAGTAATTCTTGTGCCCGTGCTTCTAGGAATGAGGATTCATCCTTCGAAACATCGAGTTGTGTAATACTTCTTTAGATATCATCCAAATTAATTGGAGAACGCCCGGTCGTTCTCCGCGGCATTTTACAAGTGGTAGGAACCTGCGAGTAAAGTTTGTCTCGACCACGAATGGCCCTTCCCAGTCGATTCAATTTACCACCTATCTTGTGATGTGCGAAATGAGTCTTACGAGCAAAACCAAGTCACCGACTTTGGATAATACGGGACGGAGCTAATTAATCATGGGCTGGATCATCTTGGCTGATACGGTTCAGATTTTCTTGTCTTTGAGAAGTCTTATCCTTCCAAGCTTTCCAATTCTTCTAGTCGTAATCGGCATTTTTCTTGTAGTGATCTTGTTTGCAGCTATAATTACGAGGAGTGACGGAAGTGAACCTCTAAGGGTAGAACGGCCTCGGACCCGTACAACTAGGCGTGGCGTGGGCGGGTGGGAGTTCGAAAGTCGTCTGTAGGCCCATAAGGCTTCTAAAAACTTCTCGTGCTAATTTCTCTTATTGTCGTCCAAAGTTTTTTTAGGATTTGGACGAGTTTTTATTAAAAGCCTCGGGCAAGTCGTTCGCTCATGGGTAGTAGATTGTTGAATAGCGCCCAGGTCGATTAGTGTCTTCGACAAAATTTTTTATTTTTGTGCTTCGAATGCGGACCCGTTATACGAGATGATTCTGCTCGGTACCCCAAAATGGTAGACAACTTGATTCTTGAAGAATTGTAGCACGTGATGTGCTTTCACTCTCGGCGGTATAACACGCTTAGAAAAGTAATCTGTTGCGGGAATGAAGCGATGTCCTCTTGAAGAAGAGTGTTTAATGGGGCCCACAATATTTGTCCCCCAACACTCGAAACCACCACGACGCGATTGTCGGATGTAGCACATTTGGAGGTTGATGTAGAACCACTCCATGCACTTGTACTGGTGACAACTCTTGGCGACCTTCGTACGATCGATCATCATTGAGGGCCGGTAGTACCATAGTCTTTTAATCTTCATTTTCATTTTCGGACGGGATTAGAGTGAGCGCCACAAAGTCCACCGAGTGTACTTCTTTGACAATTTCAAGAGCCTCGGACTCGCTCTCGGGCACCTTAGCTACATCGATCGAAAGACCTTCGTATAACGTGTTGTTTATTAATCTTAAGGCGAGTTCTTTTCTTGATTTGATGGGGTATCGACTTATCGTCAGTAGGTTTTCTGTTTGCAAGTAGTCTATTTGTGGCTGCACCAATCTTACGTATTTTTATTCTCTTTGCGTGATTCTTTTTCTTTTCAGCACGATTTGTGTATTGTATCCATGTCGGTGATGGGAGCATCGTGTGGTATCCGTTTGTGACTCGTCACATGCATGGCATAAAATTCTTTTGCGAAGTAATTTCACGCATACGCGTGAGCATTTTCTCTTACGGGAATCTTATAGATCATTACATTCGGAATTTGCTCCAACGGTTTCATGGCATCACGGAATTTTAGTCTTGGCTTTAGAATTTTGTATTGTCCCATGACTTCTTTAGATGATGTTATGAATCAGTAGATATTGATATGTTATTCCTATACGATGATTGAATTCTAATCCGGTTATGAGGAGCTTAGTAATCTGCTTTCGTTATTTGTACACGGTTACGGTAAGTGGTAGGAGTATCTTAACATTCCCCACTCCGGTGTTATAAAGATTAGTCCGATTCTTGCCTTCATAGGAACCTTATCGTGGTTGTGAATTCTTTATCTTTCGAGTCTTTGAAGATGCTCATTCGAGTACAGTTCCCAATGACGATCATCGGGGCATTCTAAGCTCATTATCTGCTCGTCGGCATATCATCGTTGAGAGGCGATTACGCAGTCGCGTGTCTTGCGGGGAAGTACGGGACTTGTCCGCTACGACACGAAGACGGCAAAGTTATATTGAATTCTGATATGGTATCATTTGACCACACAGCAGTACGCCGGAAAGTGTCGGACGGGTCATCAAATATTGCAACGGATTAAACTTCGAAAAAAGGTTGACCTTATGAGAAAGCATGTAGTGCACGAGCACGTACGGCGAAGATCAGGGTCGAATAGTGCTTCTCGATAGGAGGATGCTACTTCCGTCGGAATTAGACGACGGCTTAAGTAGTGAGCATTTTCTTTTCCCTTGTCATTGACACAGGCTGTAGACTCAAGTGCGTCTATAGCTGCGGTATAAGTATCAGCAGTCTTCTGAAATTTGTTGCTAAAACGGAGGTGTCATTAAATGTTGTTTGATGTCATTGAAAGGCAAGTTGACGTTGAGTCCACGAGTAAACTTGTCATCCTTCTTGATCGAAAGCCGAAAAAGTACGACACCTTCTGACAAATTCGAGATAAAGCGTCGAAGATATGCCAATTTTCCTTGAAAGAATCGTAGTTGTTTCAAGGTTTTGGGAGACAGCATTTCTAAGATAGCTTTGTCTTTTCCGGATCGATTTCAATTCCACGATGTCGAACAACGAATATTAGAGAATTTCCCAGAGGTGACGCGCTCATTTGAAGGATTCATCTTAAGGTTATATCGTCTTAATCGCTCGAAAACAATTCTATCCAGAATTATACAAGGGATTCATCTTTTAGTTTGCTTTTGATGACCACATCATCCGCGTAACACTCGACTTGGTTGTGAATGAGATGTCAAAAATCCTTGTCATTGCTCTTTGATAGGTTGCTCTGCGTTCTTTAATCCAAACGGCATCCTTTGTGTGGCCGGTACACTCCAATTGCGGCGTTACGAAGGTTGTGAGTTTTTCATCTTCGGTGCCATCTTTATACGGTTGTATCACGAAGATCCAACCATGAAAGAAAATCTTCATGTGTTGAAGCGATGTCGATCATCGATTGGAATTGGTAGGGAATTCGTCCTTCGGACATGCTTTGTTTAAATCTGCGAAGTCTCTGTGATTGATGGATACATTTTCTTCTGTTGGTACATTGGGCAACTTGAGATTCGTGTATTTCAACGGACAAATTTAGCGTACATTAGCTTCTTAACTTATTTATAACTTGTTGTTCGATCTCTAGCATTCTTCTCGGCTTGTCGGCCCAGGCAATGAGTGTGATCACTCTAACTGTGAAATGTGACTTTTGGAGCTAATCTGGCATTTCATCATAACTCCAAGCAAAACAATCCTTGAATTCCATATTAAGCAGTTATCTCTTCGGAGTCTTCTTTATTGAGTAAGGAGCTAACAAGGTCGGCTGGTTAACTTCCATTAACTCGTCTAACCTGCGATTTAATTTCTTCTTTGAATTAAGGAACATCTCCGATTGGTAGATCTTCGAGATCTTACGAAGCTTCCGAAACGGATCTTCATTAGTCGCAGTGACCTTGGCAAAAATCCCGTATTGTCGAGGCGATCTACCGTCTTGAATGCGAGACCATGTTTTGAATTGGGAGGCAGTGGCATTATTCCATAAGTTTTCAAAATGTTGTGATTGTCCTTTTGTCCATCGTCGAGGTAAGACACCACGTTGAATTAAATTTTGAACACGGGAGAGTACCACTCGAAAGCCGGTTAGTAGTTCGAGATGAAGCAACATCTTGAAATAGTACATCATTTTCAATTCGGAAGAAGAAGCACGGGGAAGTAAAACTTGATTGTTTTGTTACCACCACCATGCACTTCCTTGACCACCATACCCTTGATCTTATTAGAATGGATCGGGGTCGGGGTCATAGTGTGTACATCATGGTTAATTTTCTCGTACATTGATTTGTATTATTCATTCTTTTCATCTTCGAGAGATCTTAAGCGGGGTTTCTTTTGATTTACGCATTTACTTCTTTCTTGATTTCTTCTTCTTCGGAAGCCCGGGTCTCCAAATCAGCATTGATGATGGTTTCTTCGTATTGTCCACAGCAATCTCTTCCTCGACCTCGTCCCTGCCTCGATCTCGGGTGCGAGTTCACGGAGAAACCTTCGCCATCATTGTAAGGGAGTGGTGAGTAAATGTTGGACTAGAATTTCGGGCTCTTTATCGTCTTGAACTTCTTTTGCTTCATTTGATATGACATTTCTAGAGAAGTTTGTTTTTCTTCGGAAGCGCGTAATAGGTTGCATCTTCGTGGTCCCGATTTCATGCATGGAGAATGGTTGCAAGTCACCTTTGATACCTTTGTTCTCCTCCTTCACAATACTTTATGCCTTTGGTGCGAAACGACGAGTACCATACGGTTTTCATGGATCCATGGCCGACCCGGTAGAGCATTTGGAGACGATGTTTCGAATCCAATTATGTGGAATTTGTGGTTGTCTTTACAAATCACCGGTCTTCATCGACAATGTTATCGATCTAAGAGCTCTTTCTCCTTCTGATTGAACTCTCTTAATAACGACTTGTCTGCTTTGGTCGCGAGCATCAATTCCCCGAATATGCTAACGTTCGAAGGCTCATTAAGTTGATTGATGCTCCCGGATCAACTGACACCCTGGAAGCATAAACTTTCCAATGGTAGTAGAAATGTACAACGATCGGTTAATGATGTTGTTCACGATGACGATCATTGTCGTGAGAAGTGCTTACCTGTTGTTCTTTTAACGAGCGAACCTCGTCGAAGGAATTATCGGCCATTTGAGCTAAACAAACCTCTGGATTAAGTAGAGCCTTGATCGAGCTTCCACTTATCTCCTTCGACGGGATCGGAAAAAATGCATTATGCTTAGTTTGGTGGTAACTTCTACAGATGGGCTAGCACGTTATAATCCGCTATTACCATGTTCCTTGTTTTCTTCCTTTAGTGGGCAATTCCTCTGTGGGGTTGGCTCCTCATGAGCGAAACCACACCTTCCTTTTATCCTTGGACCATTCTCGGGGGTAGAACTTTTACCGCCTTCTTAGGTTGACTTCGGATTATTTCTTACGCATACGAGTCTTTAAATCTGCTTTGGTGTTTCCTTGAATTGGAACGTGGCTTTTTGGAGTTGCTTGAGGAATGGATAACTCTAATTCTATCGTGATTGGAGCTCCTCGAAATTCACAAATGAACTCGTTGATGTTGAGCTTTCGTAGCCTCCTTTATGGACATCTTCTTCGTCGTGGTCATCGAGGTTTAGTATGATTTGATAATCGTTATTTATATCGGAATCGAGATCCGGCTTAAGTCGGTTGTCGCTAGTTACGTATAGTTAGAAATAGTCAAACGTAGCAGCGTAACTCTTATCATTATAAGATACGTGAGTGGCCCAATCATACGAGTCATAGGTTTGAGGGATTTCTCCCCCGAATCGGGAAACATCCTAGGATAAGCAGCCCCGAGTCTACCCTTCGGAGCTTCGAGTTTTCTTCTCTTCCACGATTTTCTCCTCTTTTCTGGGGTGGTTCTTCGATCGCGAGTTATATCATCTCGGCGGGTTTGAACTTTGAGTTGAAGCGTGCACGAAGCGTTACGGATATGATCCAAAGATTTTCTTTGAAGACTTTGTCGAGACGGTACTCCATCCATCATCGGCCGTATAAGGGTCTATCGGAACAATAGGATTCGTTGAAATAACATTGACGGAACCTCCTTTTGGGAGTTCTCGATTTACGGCACTTTGTCCCGTTAGTGTGAAAAGAGTAACGTCGGCGAACTTAATATCTGTATTGTCTAATCTTTGTCAGAAACGGATGATTCCATTGTCGGGAAGCTCGTCCTTGTAGACGGCGAAGTCCATTCCATTGGTGAAGGAGAAAATTAACTTTGGTGTAGTCATTTGCGGTGTGAATTCCAGAATGTCGGTCACGAATTATGCTTCCCTTCGTCACAAAACTAAGAGCCGAAAAGAAAGAGTCCAATTTTGTTTTCGTTTATCTTGATGTATTTGTGATTTCAGAATTTGTTTATTAGAAGGTTTTTATTAGAGGATTTATTTGTTAGGAACAAAATGATTAAAGTATAGAAAAGGAAAAGGTCCCGATTCGAAATTGGAAAGGAAGAAAGTCTCGCAAAACTTCTCGGCCAAGGGACCGCTCTTTAACTAACACGTGGGGGTCCGCGACCTCGGAAAAGAGGTAAAAGGATTTCGGAACCTCTGCGATTTAGGGGTGTCTAAACGGTGGCTCTAATCCGAGAGAAGTTGGCTATACCCGTTCAAGATAGAAATGAACGTGGTATGCCGATGGAAAAGAATGGTAGCTTGCTCCACTAGGGACATGGATACAGCGTTACCGATTTATAGACGAAAACCATACGATCGAAAATGGAGAGAGGAACCGGTCCGGCGGAGTCGCCGAGAAATTGTCGGCTTATTTTTAGGTTATGTGTTTTGAAAAAGGGTCGCCTACAGAAGTTGTCGGCGAATTTTTAGATTTTAACTTTAATTTAAATATATATATATAATTTAGAAATTAGTATTTGATTTTAAAAATATTTTGAGTTTGAAAATTTTAAGATATGAAATGTTTGTTCTCGCATCCCAGATAGTTTATATAAACGAGCACCGCACCACGGAAACCGTATATACATCCCGAAAAATAGACACCTTGCTTGATGATGGGGCTCGGTTAAATAAACTAGAATTTGTGACATCTGTTTGGTCTGTGAAACCAACTTTATAAGCCAACAAGTTCCCCTGCTTAATATGAAGAATTAAGTAGGGTTTATATTCTAAGGTTCTTAAAGTTCCCTATGAGGCAGCCCACATAGTTAATTACATATTAAATGATAGGAATCATTTAAGAAAACTCTCGATAATGATCGATGGTTTGCTCTCGGGGCTGAAAGTTTAAGGATTTGAATGAATTGGATTTTGGAAATTTCGATTAGGAATGGATCAGGTGGAACAATTTATTTTGAAAGAGTCGATGGAAGAGGAAGGAGAAGCCGGAAGGATGTGAAGTCTTAGCGACTTCGAGACTATCTTATTGTTTGGTTCAATTTGAGAGTTTATTTAAAGTTTCAATCCGGCCATTTAGTTAATTAGGACTTATATTCATATGATATGATCATACGGATAGCACAGGAAGATGTGAAGTTTTATGTCGTACCAAACGACTACCTCGGAGTCTTTAAGACAGGTTAGGGCTTAATTTACATGACATGATCATGCAAATGCCCAACGAAGAGTTGAGGATTTATGTTGCACTAGGCAAACTGTGATGTCTATGGCGGACATTTCAGTGCAGAAGGTTTGATGGTGTAGATCCGAGTTTTGTGAAGTAGATGGACGTGCGCACTTGTCTCAGAGCTCCTTGTTGTTGCGAGTTTAGTTTTAGAGGTGAAAATCGGGGATAAGAGAAGTGTTTTGGTTTAGAAATGTTTTAAAGTCCAGATGTCTTTAGTGTTTATTGGAGGGAATCTTAAAGTTGATTATAACGACCACCAGTTTAAGATCCGCGAGTTTTAAAATCATTCGAAACCTTATTTGTACATCGGATTCACTTAGTCAGGATAGTTGCCCAAACTCAGGCGGAATGAGTTCCACACTTTTCATTTAGACCGTGGGAAATCTCGTTAGCAACGTGAAGGTTACGTCATCCGAGGTATTCAGTCATCCCAGTGAAATGTTTTAATTTAATTACTGATTGTAGTTTTTGTGTTACGTTTTGTGGTTAAATTTTGAGTTGTTTATCTTTTCAAATGTTTTGGGGGTGGATTTTATCTTGTTGTGACTTTTTAATTTAGTTTTTGGTTTTGAGTTTTGTGTCTATCAAAAGGTTTTAGTCTTCGTACAACGGTCTTGTTTAACATGCGAAAGAGTAAAGTGCGGTTTATATAAATAAATTGCAATAAAGTGAAATGCAATGAAATAAAAGCGTACTGCTGGAGAGTCTTCTCGTCATTCAATGCACTTACTTAAAACACATGTTAATAGCATTTAAATATTTATAACAAGTACCTAGGTGAAGCTAAGGAAGGGACACGGTTGTCTCTGCGAAATCCACAATCGTATTCTTTGGTCGTCTCATGGCGATACAGGTTCTTGTATTTTGTTTAAGGATGATTTTCTTCATCGAAAGAACAATTAAATTCGGTTGTTCTTCTAAAACATCCCATCATATTGAGGAAGTGTTTAGGACGAGTCCTGAACATCTTTTCAATATTTTGGGATCATTTTGAGTCACGAATAGTTATCATGCAATTGAATTAATCATTCCAAAATTTAGTTTGATTTATTACTCGGTGAATTAGGATGTTTGATTATCCTATAAGTAAAGTGACATTTCACTTGATGCATTACTTAAGAGTTATAATAATGAAAACCTTTAGGGGGCAAATCGGTTATTAAGAATTTCAGCGATTTAAAATTAGAATTAATGTTTTAAGGTGATTGATTTAATTTATAAAGTTTTAATAAATTTAAGTTTTGGAATAGTGTTGAGTTGTTTTGTTCGTAAGTGCTTTAAACCATTTGAATTGAAAGAGGAGTTTAAATTATTATTTAATTTAGACTTTAATGATTTAATTTTTAATTTAATTGCAATATTAACTTTTAATTGGTTTGATTTTTTTAATTAAGAATTTATTTTTTTATGAAATTGATTTTACGTTTCAAGTTTGTTTTAAATTTGTTTTAGTGATTTTTTGAAATAAATAATTTTTTTGTTTTAAATTTATTTCAATTTAATTATCAAATTATTTAATGTTTTAAGTTTTAATTTAATTAAGGTTGCTTTCTTTAATTATTAATTATTAAATTTCAATTATCACTTTAAATTTAATTAAAAGTTAAATATTATTAAAGTGTTTCATTTAGGGATTTTAGTTTAAGTTGTTATAGTCCCTTCAAATTATATTCCCATTTTAATAATCCAAATTTTAACTTATTCTTCCAAAATTCAAATTATTTAATTAATTAAGGTTTACTTTAAATATTTTGAGTGATTAATGGGTTTTTATAATTCTCTAGGTTTCGATCTTCCCAATGAAAATTTTAGATCAGGCTTATTTTACCCTCCCCTTGATTAAACCTAAATATTAATTAGGGTTAAAGTAACTAATTACCTTTATCTTACACTACAGGCTTATTTATTTCATAACTCACTGCGTACAGAGCTCGAATGAAACTTAAAGTTTTTATGTCACTTCACTCGTATGTCGATTAAGACATTAGAGGAGAAAATGTAATTTTTCGAATTTAATTTAATTTATATAATTATTTTTGTTAAAAATAATGCTTTTCAATGAAAATTGACAACATGACCAAGGAAAGGTTTATGTCCTTAAGAAAATTATGGGATATTTCTAATGACCGGAAGATACTTAATAAATTTTACCGATTTTTGAATTATATTTTATTTATTGTAATTATTTTGAGTTTTAGGTGTTAATTAATTATAAAATAAAATAAAGGTTGGGGGGGGGGGGGTTACTATGTATGTATGTATGTGTGTCTATTAATAATAACCTACACCTACTTACTACCTGCCAAGTTTTATATTTTTCTTAAATCTCTCTAACCTCGAGGAGTTCGGAGAAACAAATTTTCTAATTTTCTAATTTTTCTTTGATTTATTAGAATTAATTTAGTGAAAATGTTGGAAAATTCATTTTTTAATTAATTGTTTTAAGCATTTAAAATTCAATATCTTTTCTGTGAGACAGGAAAAATATTTGGTTGTTCCTAAGTGATTAGGAGTGAAAATATGACATTTTTATGATTTTTATTATTTTTGTGATTTTTATTATTTTTTAACATTTAAATATAAAAAATATCATTAAAAATGAAAAATTTTAGAAAATTCTAATTTTAATTTTTATAGACTCCTTTGATATCGAAAATTGCACAAAACCCGATTTGGTGAATTTTTGAAATACCTTTTTGGAGTTATGAATTTTTAAAATTTGGTACGATCATGTGGCTTTATTAATTAGCTTAGTGAGACTGTCGTTTCCGATTGACTTAATTTTTATGCGAGGTTCTTTGTATCCTAAAGATCAATGGAGAATTGATTTCAAGTTATTTTACGATGTAAAGTTATTACTAATTAATTAAAATTTAATTTTGAGTATTTAATTTAATTAGGGTTATTCTTAATGAATTAACTTTAACTATGATATGCTAGGGTCCTCTATCTGAAAACTTCTCCAAATTTTTCTAGAATTTATTGAAGCGTATACTAATTATTGGAATTAAAATACCAAAATAGTGACATAAACTTGAAAAATACATAACTAACGTAGAGATAGTCTCGACCTTAAAAAAATTCGGGGAATGTTCCCGAAACGGAAACCCCGAGCACCTATGGTCTCATGCCATGGTGAATTGTGTATGCGAATGGAGAATCAAAATACTCGAAATAGTAAATAATAAATTAAAAATAAATACCATCAAATTAACCAATTCTTTCCATATTGTTCTCCTCTTGTTCAAAGCGAGAGAATTATTTTATTTTATTTTTTTTATTTTTATGAAAAGTTGCCAGTTTTTGAAGTTTATGTTCCTTAAATAAATCAAAAGTCCAACCAGTTCCATTTTGGGATGTCCAAACTGAAACTGTCCCACAATGGAGAATTTAATAGCTTCAGCAAGTTAGTCCATTTCCTGAGAGGTGAAAAAGATTGCTGGTTTACCATCCTTTGAACCAAGAGGTCTTATAAAAGGACAATCAGACTTTCCAGCAGCTGCATCATGAAGACTTTGTGGAAATATTAATTATTCTGCTGTCTTGGTAGATGAAAGTCCTTTACTGAGAGCAGAAGCATAAGAAGTAGTAGCATTAAAAGTGCTGACCCCAGCCATAAAAGAAAATAGAAAATCCACCAAACTAGATGCTGAGGGAAACTAATACACCATCAGTACCAAGCAGGAGGTCAGGGAAAGACAGATAGAAAAAACTGAAATGGTTCAACAGAGAGTAAGTCAAAGTTTTCAGGGGTAAGAAAAGGGAGCTCAGCAAGACAACACCTCCTAGCAGCACCCCCATGGATAAACGACCAATGGAACAGTAACCAATTCAAATAGGTTTAGCCCGGAAATGCCAAACCAAGCAGAACACCCACCAGCCACCACCAGCACCTTACCTGACCACAAAAAGTACCCAAAACCAGTGGACCACCTCCAGGAGAAGCCAGCCGCCGCCAGGAAGAGTCCATTACCGATCAAACCCTAGCAGAGCAAGAGAACCGACCGCCAACATCTTTGTATATATATATATATATATATATATATATATATATATATATATATATATATATATATATATATATATATATGCATACATACATACAGTACATACATACATGCATCCATACATACATGCATCCATACATACATGCATGCATACATACATACATACATACATACATACATACATGCATACATGCATCCATACATACATGCATCCATACATACATGCATGCATACATACATACATACATACATACATACATACATACATACATACATACATGCATACATATTACATACATACATACATACATACATACATCCATACATACATGCATTGCATGCATACATACATACATTGCATGCATACATACATACGTACATCCATACATACATACATACATACATACATCCATCCATACATACATGCATACATACATACATCCATCCATCCATCCATACATACATACATACATACATACATACATACATCCATACATCCATACATCCATACATACATACATACATCCATCCATACATACATACATACATACATCCATACATACATCCATACATACATACATGCATACATACATCCATACATACATACATACATCCATCCATACATACATCCATCCATACATACATCCATAATGCATGCATACATACATGCATGCGATTAGCTATAGTTAGCCCTCCAATAATTTTTTGAAAAATTGTAAATATGTTATAGCAAAAACCTTCATATCATATGAAAAGAATAAGCGTAGTTTTAGGTCTACTTCATTAGTTTGTATTTACTATATATATATATATATATATATATATATATATATATATATATATATATATATATATATTCGTAGAAAAACCAAAAAGTTCATTCAAATATCAAAGTTGAGTACATCCGATAAAGGGGAACTTTAAAGAATCCCCCAAAAGTAAAAGCCTTAGAGGCTCAAAAGGTTTTACATTCTTATGTAAAGCAAGCATCTTTAGCTAACCAGTTAACGAGGTTGGTTAGCCTCTCTAAAAATGTGAGTCCATTTAAGCTTGGGTAAAATCGGTACGAGTAGGAATGTTATTAGGAAGTAAACCAAATTCCAAGGGGGGACATAAATCCTTTCATGATATCAACCACCTGCCGTGAGTCGATTCAAGCCATACATGTGAAAGTTTGAGTGCTTTGGCAGTTGTCAAGGCCCACAAAGCTGCCCATAATTCAGATTCCAAAGTCGAAGAGGATTCCACAGTGCTCGAAAGAACCACGTAAGTCGGCCTAGGCCGTTTTTGCAACCGCACCAATACTCGGATGAAGAATTTGTAAAGCCGCGATCAATATTGATCTTAACCCAAGGTTGAGGAGGAGGAGACCGATGCAAAGAATGCCACTTTTCTTTTAGGTGGGGCAAAAGAGGTCGAAGTTTTCTTTACATAGCCGCAAAGCAATTCATCAATGTAGACTCGAATTGAACCGGTTCTATCCTCATATTTAGCCTTGTTCCTTGCCATCCACAGGAACCAAAAAATGATTAAAGGTATGTAGAACTCCTTCAACAAGTCTCCAATCCTCCCGACGAAGCTTCAAAAATGACCCAATCATATATGTGTTGTGGTATCTGCAGTTGATGGAGCACTTCTTTCCAAACTCGTTTAGTAATGAGAGCAAATGGAGGAAAACATGAGAGAAGGTTTCTTCCCGAGAATTACAAAGCCAGCATTTGGAAGCGATTTTAAGCCCTTTCGAGCTTCGAATATCATCAAGGGGCAAGCAGTTTATGAAAAAGTCTCCGAAGAAAAAAGACATGGAGGGGGTTATATTGTTGTGCCAAATCTTCTTCCCCAATCGGCAATGATCCAATCCCTATATGATTGATGAATGGCCTTTTTAAAGGAGAGATGATTATCACATTTGAGGTGAAATTTATCGTGTCTATTAATGTCAATGGGTATAGACATAATTCTTTGAGCAATATCTTCCTCAACAAAATCTTTCAATAAAACTGAATTCCATTGTCCCTGGGTCCAAAAATCAGAAACAGTGAGCTGGGAGTTGTAATGAGTAGGGATTGGAAAGAGACCTTCAGGCAGCCAGTTATCAAGAAAGAAATTGACCTTTCCATCTCCAATTTCCCAAAAATGAATTGGTTAGCAATGTCCCTGACCTTTAGAAAATTCTTCCAGTGTTTGGAGTCCCCACTTTGGCTTGAACAATATTAGCATGGAGCCTCTTACAATATTTCTCTTTAAGGAACGGAGCCCACATGGTATCTTGCTTCTCGAAATTAATCCACTCGCTTACAATGGAAAAGATGGCTCATTTGTTTGAAACTTTGGAAGCCTAGCCCACCAGCTGTAGTAGGTTTACAAACTTTGTTCCATACAGTCCAATGAGGTTGTTTATGTTGTCCATCCCAAAGAAATTTGTTAAAGAGTGTTTCTAAAATTTACTGTGTGCTCCTTTTCATGTTGACCATTTGCAGTGTCTAAAGAGGGAAAGTAGATAAGATGCTTTTGAGTAAAGTTAGTCTCCCTCCATTGGATAAGAAGTTGTTTGTCCAGCAAGTGATAGCTGATGAGATCCTATTGATAACCTCATCATATTGGGATTGTCGTCTTCTGCCTTTGCTCAGTTGGACCCCCAAGTATTTAACAGAGAGATCTGCAGCAGTGAAACCAGTAAGCTCTTTTAACCATTTACTGTGTTTGTAGTGCTTGCCTGCCAAAAACTGGCATTTCTGTTCATTGAATGTCAGACCAGCAACCTTGGACATATGCTCCAGAATAAGTAAAGTTCTCCTGACTGCTTATTTACTTCCATTAGTAAAAAGAATTGCATCATCAGCATAAGCCAGGTGGCTTATAATTTGGGAAGCACTATGTTTATAGTGAAGATATGGGTAAGTATGGTGGGCAGCATTCAGCAGTATGGAAAAGTAATCAAACACCAGAATAAAGATTGTGGGGGATAAAGGATCCCTTTGTTTCAATCCTCTCCCAGCAGTGAAGAAACCATTACTCTTGCCATTTACCAGAACACTATACCAAGCTCCAGTAAGCCATCTCTGGATTAAGTTACAAAAGGAAGGTTGGAAGCCTCTAGCCCTGAGAACCTGATCAACAAATGTCCAGCTGATTGAGTCATATGCCTTTTTCATATCCAATTTCAGTATAAGGTTGTGTCCTCTATAGCCCCTATCAAGATCCATCAACAGTTCCTGAGCCAGCAAGCAGTTGCCAGTGATATTTCTTCCCTGCACAAAAGCTGATTGGTTAGGGCAAATAAGCTGATTAAGGTAAGGTTGAATCCTTCCCACCATGATCTTGCTAATAAGTTTGGTAAAGGTGCTAGTGAGGCTTATGGGTCCGAAATCACCCCAAGTTGATTTCTGTATCTTTGGGTATCAAAACAAGACTGCTTGCTGCAAAGTACTTAGGGATTTCAGCTCCAGAGAAGAAGGACTGAACAACATTGATCACATCAGTGCCCACTATTTCCCAAGCTGTTAAATAGAAGGTAGAAGTGAACCCATCAGGGCCAGCTGTTTTATTTCCATCTATACTTTTGAGAGCATTAAGAATTTCAGCTTCATCAGGTAGCATTGTCAGATTTAGTTGCTGAACTAACTGGACATCATCACAAAACACCTTAGCCTTGAAAGAATATGGGGAGGAAGGTTGAGAAGCTAGATTAGAGTTGAAATATCTCACAACACTTTGGGAGATTAGCTGTAGGTCAGAGATCCAATTTCCATCAGCATCCTTGATTTTGAGAATGGCATTAATTTGTCTTCTATATTTTATCAAAGCATGGAAAAACTTTGTGTTTCTATCTCCATACAGTTGTTTATTAACATCAGCTTTTTGTTTCAAAAACAGTTCTTCTCTATCTAAAGTGTGTAACTAGTGATTTTGTGCATTGATCAACTCCTGAGTGTGAACTCTTCCCTGATCTTGTATAGCTTCCAGAGCCTGAACCTTTGCATCAGCCTCTAGCACTTGTTGGAAAACATTGCTAAAGCAATGTTTGTTCCACCATTTTAATTGAGATGTCACAGCTTTTTGTAAATGCCAAAGTTTAACCATATAGTTAGGACGCTTGTTGTATGGAGTGACCCAAGCAGATTCGACCACCTCCATAAAACCGGGATGCAAGGTCCAAGCATTTAAAAATCTGAAGTTGGAAGGACCAGCATTGTTGCAAAAGGAGATCCGAATTAATAGGGGGAGTGATCCGAGGTTGTTCTGTGTAAGTGGTGTACCTGTGTAATATTAAAAGTATTCAGCCAAGGGTCATTTACCAGCATTCTGTCGATTCTTTCCAAGAGCTTGCCTCTCTGCCAAGTGAAGGGTGAGCCAAAGAAACCCAAGTCAAATAAACATGCCCTTGTGATATTTTGAGAGAAGGTTAGCATAGTCTGAAGGTCTGGGGTTCTACTCCCCAACTTTTCACTCGGGATCCTTGATACAACTGAAATCCCCTCCTACTAACCAACTAGTTGTAATACCATGACTAAGGCTGATCAATTCAGACCATAAGGAGCTTCTATCATTTGGGGAGCATCCAGCATACACAAAGGTGCAGAATCCAGAAAATTGATCAAGACCAAACTGAAGGTGCAAGAACTGGTAGTTATCAACAACTATAGAGAACTTCAACTCCACTCTACTGAATAACCAGATTTTGTTATTACAATTAGAGTGGAACTGAAAACCTGGGAGTTTTTTAGTGAACTTCGAATATTTTTCTTCACCATGGGTTCCAAAACGCCTATTAACCACAGCTTATGAGTCCCGTTCGAGGTGTAAAAGTCTAGTGAATGTGGCAGGATCGGCCACACCCCCGACATTCCAAAGATAGAAAATTAATCATGGTGAAATGCTTTGCCAGCCCCTAGTAAGCCTAGGGGTCGTAGAGCTTTCCAACCCAATTATGTTTCGATGGAGATAAGTTCTCGTAGTTCCGTGATATCTTTCCTTCTTCTTCTACTTTTCTCGCCGAGACCAGGCCTCCTCCACATTATTTGCTACTCCAACCAAGACAGCACTCGAGTAGGATGCTCAATGGGAGGAACTGCGGAGTAATAAAAGTGTCCCCAAGCATCGAACTAAAGGGTTGGTCTTCCTCCCCATGGGGATCAAAATCCTGTCTATTTAGAGGTAAAGTTATATCTTCTTCATCGAATGGATCTCTTATATCAATAGCTTCGAGAAGAGAGGGGAACAAACTGAATCCCTGGTGAGGTATTTTCATGAATTGGATTGGACTTTTTTGCTTGCACCTCAGTAATCAAATGTAGTGGAGCACCTTCAACAAGAAAGGAGTCCTGTACAGGTGCAATTGCAGGGACAAAATTTGGTTCTCTAACTGAAGGCCCTGGGTCCTGTCTTGGTTTACTTGGGGCTGTGTCTGCTTGGTTAACATTTGTAGCAGCTCTTGGGGGATCAGAGTTCTGTCTAAGTGCTTGATTAGAGTTCATTGTGGTTGGATCAACTTGTTCTGCTGTGCCCTTACCTTTAACATTATAAGGCCTCAACTCAGGATGAATCCTGAAGCATTGATCCATTGTATGACCAAAAATATGACAGTGTTTGCAATAGAGGGCCGGTACTCCATCACAATAGGCCGCGCACTCCATTGTTTGCAAGACTCAACCGTACTCCATCCAGTAGGATCGTGTGATGTCTCTTTCCATTAAAAACCTTGCCTTAGAGATTCTTGTTACATTGGCTGAAGGAATATCCAATTTGAGAGGCCTTCCCATTGAATCAACAATATCATAGATAATCTTATGATTATTGAATGGTAACTTCAGATTGGGGAGGCTGAACCAAACAGTACTATTGGTGGTTCCTTGGAAGGATCAAAATCCAAAGTCCACTTGAGCAGCCTTCATCGGCTTCCCCTCTATCATAATAACCTTCTTGGAGAAAACTTGGGCATAGTCTTCTTCCAAAGAGAGCCGTAACATAATGTGCTCGGCTATCAAACACTCCTATTTTCCAACTCGCCTAATAGTTTAAAGTCATCCACGACCTTCCTAAGGATATCAAGTTTGGGATGTCCAAACTGGAATTTACCCACCAAAGTAAATTTATAAGGCTCGGATAGTTTAGCCATCTCCTCCTCGACAAAGATCAAAGCCGACTTGCCTCGCCTTTTTGGTACAACGTTTCGATGAACTCACATTCGGCCTTGCCTTCAATGGCATCATGGTAAAGCTGGGGAAAAACTAGCTTATCTCCAAGTGTGGCTCCCCCTTCTTTCCTTACTATAACTTCAGCAAAGGTTCCTTTTCCCACAAAGTTTGGGTCAGCGTTAGTTAAATCGAAGGCCATAACCCAATGTAACAAAGAACTCCACCAAATTCAAAAAGTCAAGCTCGAGAAGAAATAAAAATCTTCCCCACCAAAAAATACTGAGAGAATTAGAAAAGGGAGGAGAGAAAGTTCGCACAGCCAACAAAAGAGCCTCAAACACCACCAGAAGCTGCAGTCGCCAGCCAAACCATTACCTGTCCATGGAAACCCTAGTAGAGCTCCTTCAGCCGCCAACATCCTTTTTTACTATATATATATATATATATATATATATATATATATATATATATATATATATATATATATATATATATATATATATATATATATATATGCACACACACACACACACACACACATACATATACATACATACATATATATAGATATATACATAGATATATACATACATACATATATATATATATATACATATATATATATATATACATATATATATATATACATATATATATATATACATATATATATATATATATATATATATATATATATATATATATATATATATATATATATATATATATATATATATATATATATATATATATATATATACATACTCTAATATGTTTTCTCGCTTCCATATTTTCTTCTTCAGGGATCATTAATCAATCATTGGATTTAGTCGTTGCTCCTAATGAACATGAGATTTATATTGCCATTAACTCTATGGAAAGTGATAAGGTCGCGAGGACCGGATGGGTTCACACCGTTTTATAAAAATTTTTGGCATATTATCAAATCCGATATTATCTCTGCTGTGTCAAAGTTACTTCCATAGTAATCAATTGTCTAAATATTTTGCTTCTTCAACTATTATTATGATTCCTAAGAATACAATGAAAGCTTCTTGGTCTGATTTTAGATCTATTAGCTTAACTTCAACTTTTTCTAAGATCATAAGTAAGATTCTTGTGGCCAGATTACAACCATTGCTGGAAGATTTAATTTCAAAAAATCAAACTGCTTTCTTAAAAGGGAGAAGTATTAGTGAGAATGTGCTTTTGGCTCAAGAACTTCTAACTGATATGGATAGAAAGTGTAGAGGCTCCAACATTATTTTTAAATTGGATTTGGCTAAAGCTTTTGATACAATAAGTTGGAAATTCATCGTTGATGTATCGAGGCAAGGGGATTCAAAGCCGATTTCGTAATTCGATTGTTAGATGGCTTACCAATAATCATTATAGTGTTATGATCAATGGGGAGTGTCATGGTTTTTTCTCTTCTGGTAGAGGCATTAAACAAGGTGATCCATTGTCATCTTACATTTTCATTCTAGCTTTTGATTATCTATCCAAGATGTTAAATCAAATTCAGCAGTCTCATCCATATACTCACTTTCATCATAGATCTTCACAACTAATTTCCCATCTTGCCTATGCTGATGATGTTATTGTGTTCTCTAATGGAAGTAAACAATCCATTAAATGTTTAATGAAAACTTTGGCTATGTTTGAAAGTGTTTCGGTATGCTCTTCAACAAACCTAAATGTCAATTTCTAGCAGGATCTAAAATCAGCATATCTATTAAAAATTGGATTGCTGATTTCACTGGTTTTAAAGAAGCTCATTTTCCTTTGTTGTATTTGGGGTTTCCACTGATTAAGGGAAGAAGGAAATTATGTCATTTTGATGATATTGTTGCTAAGATATCTTCACAACTTAACTGCTGGTCTAACAAGCTTTTATCTAATGGTGGAAGAATAACTCTTCTTAAGAGTGTTCTAACATATTTTCCTCTTTACATTCTTCAAATGATCAGAATGAAGAAGAGTACCCAGAAATTAATTTCCGTTATGTTCAACAAATTCTTATGGGAAGGCAATCACAAACAAATGCACCGGACAAATTGGGATAAATTGTGCAAGCCTGTTGATTGTGGTGGTCTTGGGTTTAAAAGCTTTCAACATCTAAGCTTCTCCTTATATTGTAAACAGTGGCTCAAGTTTAGTAGCTAATGATTCTCTTTGGTCTAAATTCATGCATGGTAAATACTGTTATAATACTCATCCTACTCAAGTTCATTACAAAGTGGGTGATTCTAGAACTTGGAAGGAGCTGCTTAAAGTTAGAATGAAGGCTGAAGATCTCTTTACTTGGGATATTGGTAATGGCCAAATTAATTTTTGGTTTGATAAGTGGTTGTATGATGAATCTTTAACAAATCATTATACTTCTTCTTCTAATATTAAGATTGTTGCTGATTGATGGAAAGATCATAAATGGAATTCTGAAATGCTTCAACATCATCTTAATCCTGTAATTATTAACAAGATTTTATCCATTCCTATTCGGCTTCATCGGAAAGGATAGATTAATACCTAAGAATTCATCTACTCGTAGTTTTTCTAAGTTTGTTTATCACTCTTGCTTAAACCGCGCAAAAATGATTGGGGTAATAAATTATGGAATAAATTTATCACTCCATCTATGTCCTTCTTTTGTTGGAAATTATTCAAGAAGCTACTCCCTACTGATGATATTTTGAAGCTTAAAGGTATTAGAGGTCCTTCTATTTGTCCTTTTTGTCTTCTTGATGAGGAATCTTTATTCCATATTTTCCTTAATTGCAATCGGATTCAACAAATCTGGAAGGAGATTCTATCCTTATTAGGTCAGAATGAAAAATTTTTTGTGTGGTCTTCTATTGAGGCTTGTTGGCAGGATTGGAAAGATGATTCTTGCTACTACACTCCCTTGATTATCTTCTGGTTCATTTGGTTGGCTCGAAATGATGTTAAACATTTTAATGTCTCTTTCTCTTCTCAATCTATTATTCAGAATTGCTGGTGTTATCTCAACAAACTGCAGAATTTTATTAATCCTTCTCAGACTCATAAGAAAAGGCAAATTGTTTTAGTACAATGGAAGGCTCCTATGCATCCTTGGTTGAAAATTAATACAGATGGCAGCCTTAAAGTTACTTCTACTGGTATTGGAGGACTTTGCAGGGATTTTAGAGGACAATGTCTATGGTTCTTTGCTGCCCCTGTCATGGCTTGTTCTGCACTAGAAGTCGAAATAATTGTCTGTTTGGGGATTGAAAATTGCTAAAAAAATGAACTTAAACTTTCTTCATTTTGAACTTGATTCCTTGCTTCTCTTACAGATTTTGACACAGAAATCTGCTATACCATGGTTCCTTCATATATGGATAAAGAAGATCAAGGTTATTACTGCTTCCAAGCATAATATTTGGTCTCACATCTACAGAGAAGGGAATCATCCTGCAAATTGGCTTGCATCTACTGCATCTTCTTCCTTTAATATAGTTTGTAGTTCCGTCGTCTCATCTTTTCCTTTTTTAGTTCTCTAGTACATGGGGATTTAATTAAGATCCCACATGTTAGATGTATCAACTCTTCAGTTTAATATATTTTGCTTACATTATATATATATATATATATATATATATATATATATATATATATATATATATATGTATATATATATATGGTGGCGGCTGAGGTGAGAGAGGCTCTGCTAGGGTTTGGACTGTGATGGGTGCCCTCAGGCGGCGGCTAGACTCCCTTTCTGGTGGTGGTCGACTGGTACTGGGCCTTTGTGGTGGTCAGGTAAGCTTAAGGTGGTGGCTGGTGGGAGGTCTCCCTCCTGTTTTGATTTCCCAGGCAGTAACCTTTTGAATTGGGTTACTGTTACATTGGTCATTTCTTCCCTGGTACTTCTGTTAGGAGGAGTGTTTTTTGGTATTTTGCCATCCTCTTCCTGCTGATTTATGTGCTGTGTCTTCCACTGGCTCCTTGATTCAGCTATTTTCCTTATCTGCTTCTAGCCGGCTGTTGTCTTTATGGCTGGGGCTAGTAATGTCCCTGCTTCATTCACCTATGCTTCTGCTGTGAGCAAGGGCCTCCCCTCTTTCAGAACTGCTGATCAACTTGTTTTCCCTCAAGCTCTGCATGATGCAGCTGCTGGAAAATCTGCTTTCCCTTTTATCAGACCCCTTGGTTCTAAGTATGGTAGACCTGCAATCATCTTCACCTCTCAGGAAATGGAGACACTTGCTGAAGCCATTAAAGGGACAAGTCCAATTTGGCCATCCCAAAATGGAATTGGTCAGAAACCACTTTGATCAGCTGAGTTTTGTGGGTAACTGGAAACTAGGTGTAATTGATGGTAGACATCTATTAATTAGATTATCCAGAGAGGAGGACTATGCCAGACTGCTGGGTATGCAGGGAATGCAGATAGCCAACTCCTATATGAAATTCCTGAAATGGTATCCTGGATTTGATCCAGCAAAGGAACCCCACTCAAACCCCTTTGGTATAAGTTCCCCAACTTGCCCATACAGCTCTACCACACACATGCCATATTTCAAATCAGTAGGGCCTTAGGCACACCTTTAAAAGTGGACCCTTCCACATTTGATATGGGTAATTCATATGGTGCTAGAGTCCTGATTGAGAGAGATGTATCTCTCCCTGAATTGGATAAAATCTGGATCACTACTTCTGATGAGGGAGAAGGGTTCTGGCAAGAAGTAATTTTAGAAAGTAAAACTATTTTTTGCAATCACTGCAGAATGTTTGGACATTCTAAGGAAAAATGTTACAGGTTAAAACCTCCCTCCAGAAAGCTATCTAAACCAAAGGCTGTGGAGAAACAGGCCATGGTGGTTGGTGAGGAGACTTCTTTGGGGGTCAGTCAGGTTCAGGAAGCTGCTGTTGCTGCTCCAGTTAATGCTGAAGATGTCCCTCACAACCTTGAAAATGTCAATCTTGGTAAATCATCCAATGAAGAAACCATATGTTCAGTTCCTGAAAATTCAGATACTGAGAACTTAGCACAGTTGGCCAATGAAGAAAACCTGGAACTGGAGATTTCCCCCTCCAAAGTCCATTTGGAAAAAGTACATAACAAATTGGAAGAGGTATGGCAGGAACAAAAGGCTAGGAAAAAGAAAAAGGCTCTCTCTGAATTACAGAAATTAGCTCTTTCTACACAAATCAATGAAGTTGATAACAGTTTTAATGGTTCCCCCCAGCAGCGAAAGGGAAGAACCGCATCCGCATCAAGATCCATCCCGACTCAATCCCCAACACATACCCAACCCCCCAGATGTTTAGATTCTTATGCTGGAATATTAGGGGAGTGGCCCACCCCCTATCAATCAAAAGACTAGTATATCTATATAAAAAACATCAACTGTGGTGTATGGTTCTCTTGGAACCCATGGTGCATAAAAACCAAACTAAGCTTCTAACCAGGTTCCCTGGCTGCTCCTTCTTTGCTAATTCTTCTAACAAAATCTGGATCATCTGCAGGAAGGAAATTAATTGGAAAGTGGTGATCAATCACTCTCAACTGGTCCATCTCCACTGTAATTTTAATGGCATTACCTTTGCTACTACTTTCATCTATGTTGGCTGCACTAAAACTGCTAGAAGTGAACTTTGGCAGGAAATTCATCAGATTCATGCTACTGAAAACCTCTACTGGATTGTGGGAGGAGATTTCAATGATATTGCTTCTACTGATGAGAAACTGGGTGGAAGACCCCCCCATCAGACTAAACTAACTGAATTTAATGATAATATTCATAGAGCCGTTTATTTCGACTCGGCTTCCGGGGAACCCTTTCATATGGAGGAGAGGCAATATCTGGGAGAGATTAGACAGATTCTTGGCAAACAATGCTTGGCACCAAAATTTTCTTCACACTACAATAACCCACCTCAATTTTGCTGGATATGATCACAGACCCCTTCTCATCACCATCTCATCCCCACCTTCTCATACCACTTCCACACCTTTCAGATACTTAAACTTTTGGTCCTCCCATTCAAATTTCCACTCCATTATTTCAGAACACTGGCATGGCTGCCCCCACCCTAATCCTTTTATCAGGCTTCAAAATCTTCAACTTAAATTAGCTGCTTTTCTTTCTCATTGGAGTTGGGAATCTATTGGTGATATTTTCCAGGGTGTTTCCAAAGCTGAAGAGGAGGTGTCTTCCCTTGAAGCTGCTGTTGTTTCTGATGAGGCTGCCTATGGCAATTTATTAGCTGCCTAGTAACACCTGCTCATCCTAACTGATTGGCAAGACCAACTACTGAGACAAAAAGCTGCCATCACTAAATTTAAAGATGGAGACATAAATACCAAATTTTTCCATGCCTGGATCATATATAGAAGGAAATGCAACATCATCTACTCCATCATGAATGATCAAGACACTGTTCTCAGAAATGTTGCTGAAATTGCCAAGGATGCTGTCACTTACTTTCATAAACTCCTTACCTACCAACCTAGCTGCAGACCCCCAATTGATGGCAATCTCTTAAGCAAAGAATTCCATTCTACCAACTCTCTTGTTCTAGCTTATATTCCTTCTCAGGAGGAAATCTGGGATGCTCTAAGCTCTATTGACAATTCTAAAACTGCTGGACCTGATGGATTCATGCAGATTTTTACAAAAAGGCCTGGAGTAGCTGCAAAGTTGAAGTGATTTCTGCCATCCAAAGCTTCTTTCAAGGTATTGACATTCCCCAATATTTCCATGCTTCAACCATTGTTCTAATACCCAAGAACAATGCCCCCAAGAATTGGAACCACTATAGACCTATCAGCCTCACCACTGTCATTAGCAAAGTCATCACTAAAATCATTGTGGGAAGGCTACAACCTCATCTTGATACTCTAATCAGGCCTAATCAATCTTCTTTTATTAAGGGAAGATCCATTGCTGATAATGTCCTCCTTACTCAGTAGCTAGTGTTGGATTTGGATAGGCCTTGTAGGGGTGGAAATCTCATTTACAAACTTGATATTCAAAAAGCCTATGATTCTATTGACTGGAATTTTATTCTTCAAGTCCTGCAGGCCAGAGGTTTCTCCAATGACTTCTGTACTCTTATCAAAAGATGGCTTAAATATAATCACCACTCTATTCTCATAAATGGGCAATGCTGGGGAGATTTTCAAGCTACCAGAGGACTCAAGCAAGGAGACCCTCTCTCCCCAACCATCTTCATCATTGTTATGGATTATCTGTCTAGACTGTTGGATAATCAACTCAACTCCTCCCTTAATACCAGATACCATCATAAATCAGATATAGTAATCTCTCATCTGATGTATGTTGATGACATTATGCTATTCTCTAGAGCTTCCAAACCAGCTGTAAAGAAGGTAATTAAGTGCCTTAATCTTTTTCAAGAGGTTTCTGGTCTGCACTTCAACAAAGCTAAGTGTGAACTGCTCTTCCCCAATCACACTCCCCCTGCAATCTTCCATTGGATTACCAACTTCACTGGTTACACCAAAGCTAGCCTCCCAATGAAATATTTAGGAGTTCTTCTTCTTAAAGGCAGAGTCAAACAAATTCACTTTCGATGAGATCATTGGGAAACTCAACACTCATTTATCCAGCTGGACTTCTTCATTCCTTTCCACTGGAGGTAGAATTACCTTACTGAATAGTATGTTAACTACTTTCCCCTCTTACATACTTCAAATGACCTGTATGAAAAAAAGCTCCAGAATCCAAATTGAGAGAATCTTTAATATATTTCTTTGGGCTAGCCAAAGAAAACAAATCCCCTGGGCTAGCTGGCAGAAATTGGCAAAACCCATGGATGCTGGTGGGCTGGGATTCAAAGGTCTCAAACATCTCCAACAAGTCAACTTTTGTAAGCTTTGGATTCATTTTAGGCAGCAGGATTCTCTCTGAGCCCTTGTCATGAAGGGTAAATACTGCAGAAACACACACCAATCAGCTGCCCAAATCAAACCTGGCATCTCTAGAATCTGGAAACACATGCTCCTGAATAAAGATACTGCTGACTCTCTTTGTTCATGGGAGCTGGATAAAGGGGATATTCTCTTCTGGCATGATCACTGGTGCCCTTTTGAAACCCTTGTCCCTCTACCCAATATTGAAAAACATCAGTTTCCTGTGGCTAGTTGTTGGGAGGATATGACTTGGTCCACTCCCATCTTCAACAACTTCTTTTGGAACCCTTTACTAGTCAGGTGTCCAATATTCCTTTTGACATATCCAAGTCTGATAGAATCATTTGGCATCAAGGTAAGGGATACAACATGACCAAGCAGATTTACCTTACCATCCACAGGTGGACCCAGGTTATTTGAGGAAAGAAAATCTGGAATAGCTTCCTCACCCCCTCCATGTCCTTCTTCATTTGGAGAATTTTTCATGGGTACATTCCAACGAATGATATACACAAACTGAAAGGATTGAGAGGGCCTTCCAAATGCCTTCTCTGTGGATCTCATTCTGAGACTATTCAGCACCTCTTTTTCAATTGCTCTTTCTCCAAGGAGGTTTGGTCTGGCCTCATCAACTTACTCAATGTCAACCACTTCCTGCTGGACTGGTATGATATCAATAGCTGCTGGCAATCCCAGCATCATGCTAAAGTTGGGGACATCTAATTTATTGTTGCATGGTTCATCTGGATGCACAGAAATGGGGTAAAGTATGAAGGCAAAATTAGCAAAGTGACATCTGTTGTTACTCATTGTCACACTTTCATATCTAAGCTGATAACATTAAAGAAGTTCCCTAATATTCTAAAACCCCCCACCTGACCAACCTAAGCAGTCCAGAATTATTCAAATCAACTGGAAAGCTCCCACCCTCCCCTTCATTAAAGTTAACACTGATGGTGCATTCACTGAACATTCTGCAAGCTGTGGTGGCATCTTCAGGAATCATTAGGGGAAATGTATCTTATATTTTCAGGCCCCTATCTATGCTGCTGACCCTCTTGAGGCTGAACTTGTTGCTGTGTATTGGGCAATATACATTGCTAGCCTTCACCAGTGGACTAATTTAATAGTGGAGGGAGACTCTTCACTGCTAATACAACTGCTACATACTGATTCTCACCCACCTTGGCACCATTCAATCTGGATAAACAAAATCAAGGCCTTTAATCTCAACCTCCAATTTGCCTTCATCTACAAGGAGGGCAACAGGCCTGCAAACTGGATTGCTAGAAGGGCCTATCTCTCTCAGGAAGTAGTTGTTTCTACCTCACCTTCTCCCCACCTGCTTTTCCTTCTGGAAGCCGACCTTTATCAGGAACCCCATTTTAGAATTGTGGCTGAATGATGGTTTCCTTCCTAGCTGTCTCTGGATCATTTGTTGGTGTTTAATTTTTGCTTTATTTTTGGGTTAAAATTTTGATTTCCACAGGAATTGTTTTTTGAGATAGGCTTTAATTTCAGTTTTGTTACTCTTCTCTTTCTTTTTTGGTGTGGAATTGTAATTGGTTGAGGTGGCCCAATTTGGGTATTCCCTGAACTTCACAAATATCTAACATGTAGGGAGTCAATGGTTACTCCTTTTTTCTAATATATATATATATATATATATATATATATATATATATATATATATATATATATATATATATATATACATACATATATATATATATACATACATATATATATATATACATACATATATAATATATATATATACATACATATATATATATACATACATATATATATATATATATATTGATATTAAAGAAGAAGGGTTAGTATAAATAGAATAAAGTAAATAGCCAAATTATGATCAACTCACTAAATCTATAATGCCAGACTTTCTGATAGGATGTCAGATAGTATATGATTTGAATGAATCCACCACTTCCATTTCATAGCTTGTATAAATTGCTAGAACTTGAGTTAACTTCCCCACCCCCAAAAGGAACCCAACAAAAAAATGCTCAAAAAATAGGGGTATAGTAAGGACATGCATCTAAAAATGCAAAAAGAAATAAAAAAACAAACGAGAAAAATGCAAAAGTGTATCATAAAGAGATAATGCTTCCAAAACTACAAACAATATAATCAAAATTTCAATACTTGTCTGTTAGCAAGCAGTACATCAATGCTAACTAAAATCAGAGCCGTCGATTATAATTTTAACCTTTCTTATTAAATTGCAATACAAAATAAGAAAAACCATTTTAGAGTAGGAAATACAACCTTTCTACATTTAGGCATATGAAGAACTATTTTCATTCAAATTGAATCTTTTGAGACTTCTATAAATTCATAGTCATCCACTGCTTCAATCAAATTAGAAAAACATAATACATTCAATCAATAATAGGTTTGATGTTTTGGATGAAGATCTTTTATAGATATTTTTCTCAATACATGTGCAAATCAGAAAATAAAATCTAAAATATATTTCTTTTTAACACATTTTAAAGACAACCTTTCTTTAAATGCAACATTTTTTTAATAATCCCATAGGAATTTTTATTTCATTGAAAAAAGATATTACAAGAGGGTGGCCAAACAGTTCTCTAAAACCCCTCAACACTACAACTGACACAATAACAAAAAAATCTAAGAACTTTTTTAGCCATAATACAACTCATGCAACAGAAAACAAAGAAAATCAATTATTAATTCTAATGAAAGGAATGTTTAAGCAATATCACTTAATAAAACGAGATATCTCCAACAGAATTTTATTTATAAAAGTGAAGCACTAGACTCCAAGCCTTTCCTCACAACCAAATATGCACATTTATCACCTTCTCGCTGAATAAACGACCAATGCACCTGCAAAATATTAACAAAAGAATTTTTTTTTTCAACTATCTAATAAGATTCCACGTGTAAACTCTTTTTCTGCAGCAACAATTCCACAAATCAAATGAATTCATTTCAATAATAATTTTCTTCTAGCCACAGTTAATCGTAAGCTCCAACACAACAAGAACCACTTCTGCTTCTACAATAACAGGTGAGGACGCTAAGGTAGGAGCAAAAAACCAGAATAAGAATTTACGGGAATAATTATTGCAAACACCACCAATTCCAGCCACCAACTGTTTCCAACTGCCATCAGTATTAATCTTCAGGATATCCATGACAGAAGCTTTCCATAATATCAAACCAATCAAAGGTTTTTTCTCAACAGAGCAAATAATGTTGAATTTGTGAAAAACCTTCAAAACATCCATATTATCAGATTTCTTTAATCTGCCAAACTTCAACATCTTAAACACAAAGATTTTAATATTATTAAAATAAGAAAATTTAGAAGTCATGACCAACATGTTTGCATTCATTTCTAGTAGTCCAAATAAACCAAAAGACTACTACATGACTCGAAGCAAAAAACAAACCACTAACATTTCTCTAGTAATTAATCATATCCTTGATAGATTGATAAGCCTCATAATTCCAGTCCCGTCTAATAGAGAAAATACCAATTCCCATACCTCAACAATAAAAGAATAGTTGCAGAACAAATGATTCAACTCTTTTTCATGATTCTTACATATAGGACATCAAGAAGATAATTGAATACCCTTCATTTTCAGAATATCATCAGTAGGAATAATATTATAGAGTAGCCTAAAAAAAGAGATTGAGAAGGATTCACAAATGAATTCCATGCCCATTGAAAATCAATACCATTATAAATAATAAAGGACTTGGCAAGAATATTAGACACATATTTTCCCATAGCACCTTTAATTTTAATGCCATCATGCTCACTGGTCATTAGATTTTCAAAATTAAAACAAAATCTTCATTACTCACCAAATTCATTGTATGTGAAGCATATGGTTGTTATATGCATCATTAAGCATGCTAAATTGTATGCTTTTGCATTTGTAAAAAAACACTTGCATCAAAAGCATATGTAATCATATGCCTCGATGCATGATGCTTGCATAATCATGTGGAGAGGACTATCCTTCTAGTATGGGTCTATCTCTTACATCACCTAATGAATTAGTATTGTTTAGCATACAAGTCTACCATGATGTAATATTTGTGTATGCACAATTAGTTCACTTGATGTGAATGTACATCACATTAATATATGCTTACCACTCTTGCATGGCTGTTAATTTCTACGACTGAGGTGGGTGAGTGAATCCTGTGATTATACACATCTACATGAGTGTTCATCTAATTTGATACTCGTATTTAAACTACCTCACATATCACATATGATTACTGATGCGGAGACTACTACTGGAGAATAAAATTTTGAAATTATTTTCAGTTTAGTCACAACGTATAATCAGTTTAATAAGAAAACAGCCAATCTATACATAAGTATATGTATCGTTCAAGTAATATAGGACTCTAGCGGAGTCCTGGTTATCGATCCCATAGGGAGGAAGCAAATTTTAAAGTGTAACACAAAAATCTATTATTCAAATTAGCAATGCACTTATAGTAAATACTAAAGTTGCTAAAGTTTAACGATGTTAGAGATTTTAAGATCACGAAATTACTGTCTATACTTCAAATTCAAGTTAAATACTACAATAAGTTTTGTAATGCAAGGTTCAATTTTAGAGAAATTGTCCTCCCCCTTTTTAATGATATTATGTATTTTGCCAAATAGGAGCATATATATTCTTTACTCTCTCCCGAGTGCTATAAAGAACATTGGATAATCTAAGGTTTAGTCCATAAATCCGTGGTTAGGCTGGAAGGATACTGGCTCTCACTCTATAGCTCCCACTTCACTTTGCCTGAAGGCTAACTCTCCCTTTAATTTCTAAACACTAGGACCAAGTGGGGATTTTAGTCTTTCACCCTAAAATCTCCAATTCTACGCCCAATAAACATATTTCCCTATTTATTTGAACCCAACCCTCATGAACTACATCACTCTTCATGAACATTGAATGTAATATTCACTTTTGTTATTGAAAGCATAGTCCTTTCGAATCGTATGTTTCACAACATATTTTAACAATTCAATTGGCCAGATTGAAAAGTAAATGAAGTATGAAGCGAAAAATCATCACAATATCTTAATAGTTATATGACATCCAATCTAAACCATCACTTCACCATATATCATTATAAGGAGAAAGACAATGAAATCTACTCAGAATGCACGGGGAAGATATGAAAAAACAAAGATTTTATATATAAAAGCAACATCATACAAATAATAAGAAGTAAATACAACTTATCTCAATTTCTTCTCAGAGCAAATCCCTTGAAGTTCCCTTGAATCTCTTTCTCTCTTTAGATCAACACACAATTCTCTCTTGGAATAATAGAGAAGAACCATTCTCTCATTTTCCCTCTCCTCCTACAACTCTTTTGAAAAGAATCCCTTACAAAACAACACTTAACACCAAACCCTAGACTCTAAAACACTTTTAAAACACTCAAACCACTTCTTCTCTAGACTCCTTTCTTTAATTCTAGCGCCAAAATCAAGTTAAAATAGTCTAGGGATGATTTCCTCAAAAGATGCTTCAAGCATCCCTCCAAAAGTCATCCAAATACATTGAATTTAGCCTCCACAAATATTGGGCGCCGTCGACGTCCTATCACGCTTAATTATCTGAATTCTCTGAAAAATGAACTGTAAGCGCCCATTCTGACATTGACATTGTTAGAACTTCAATTTACTAGTTTTTGGCCTTTTTCACTCCAAATTCGTTCCTTTTTTTCTTCTTTTTGCTCCAATTGCCTAAAATCATAGTTTGCATCAATACATGAAAAATATATTCATTTAAAGTACAATATCACAAAAAATGAGTACAAAATATATATGAAAATCAAACATATTTTTGGTGTAAAATCCCCCAAACTTATATTATTTGTCCTCAAGTAATCCTTTTACTACATAAACATATGAATTTTAGTAGTGAACTTTACTTAAAGAATACTATGATTTTTTATTTAAATAAATATAATAACAAGATTTTAGAAAGATTTCAATAACTTAAGTCAAAATTATAGATGTAAAAATAATTATTAATCAAGTCTAAGAGTTCTAGTCTCTTATTTATTTGAAAAATAACCATAATTTCTCACATTAAAGGGTGCTTTGAAGGATCATATAAAAAAGAAGCTCATGTGAACTCTATTAGTAAGGATGCTAATACTTTAAAAATAAATTCAGAAATGTAACTAAGCTCTTCCCTTAAGTTGATTCAAGTGAAGCCAAATTTTAATTAGGCATCTTCTCAAATTTCTCCTCATATATATTTTCTTTTCTTTCTTTTCTCTTTTCTTTTTGGGATTGCTTTTCAATCATTTTTTTCTTTTTCTCTTTCTTTTTTTTCTTTTTTCTTTTCTTATGAGGATTACTATATCTGGATAGCCTTTAATAATTTTGAACTGCACTCTCCTCTCCCTAAAGTTGGAACTTGTAACATCTTTTTAATTTATATAAATATATTAGCTTTTAAATGATTCTTCATAGAGTCACAATCTTTCTCCTCACATAAACCTCTAAGTCTCTTAACATTTCAAAAATACAGTTTTCTTTACTTTAAATAGTCAACTATTGTCTAATCCTTTTATACTAGATATCTTAGCCCCATAAAGTTAACCTTCATTACTAATAACTCTCATTCAAATCTACTATGATATTTAAATGAAATAAAAAATTTAGTTATCTAAAGTTAAGCTCAACTACTTTAAGTCATGTTAAAATAATTTTGAAAATACCTTTTAATTGATAACAAATAAAAATTAATTTTTCTTCCCCCAAACTTAAGTTTTTCAGTACATATTAAATTATAAAAGAGAGAGAAAAACAAAAATCAAACTCACTTTTTTGTCCCGAGCTTTTGATTCTTCTGAAGCATGCAGGTATTAATAAAAAATTTAACTATAGGCATAAAATAGTTAGAAGCATTGTTCACATATATATTGATCCACTTGAAAATACCTATTTTTATGCCTTATTTATGATTCAATTCTTAAGGATATTATGCTTTAATGAAAGGTATTTTTATGTTTTTGGATGTAGGTGTTAAAAAAAGAGTTCAAGAAGGAAAAAGGAGAAAAAAGGAGCAAAATTGGAGCTTAAAGAGAAAAGTTGTCGAAATTATAGGCCTGGCGCCTAGGCGTCAGAATCCGGTGCCTAAGCACCAGCTCGATACAGACGCAGACAAGATTTTTGACTACTTTGGAAAGTTATTTTGACGGTGTTAAGCAGTTATCAGACCATCTAGAGGACTGGAAGTTAGTCCTAATACATAGGACATGTGATACAATGCATCTGGACACAGGAAAACGGTTTTAATCGCAAAGAGGTGCGATCCAAAGTGAAGAGGTGCGAAGACCTGGTCACGGACTCCGGCACCTAGGCGCCAGATTCCGGCGCCTAGGCGCGATAGTTACCTTCTAGAAGATACATTGTATTTGGATGAATTTTGAAGAGGTGCCTTAAGCAACCCCTGGTCAAATTCGGAGCTCTATAAATAGGAGCCCATTCTTTAGAGAAAAGTGCACCTAATCAACCCAAAGCTCTCCACGCTTGAAAATAGTTTTAGGGAGCCACCTTTTTTAGTATTTATTGAGTTTATTTTGAGTGTTAAGTGTGAGTTTATTAGTGTTGTTGCTGTTGAAGTCTTTCATCATTGCATTGGAGTCAGTAAGAGTCAGCGGATCACTTGAAGGAATATTCCAGATAAGTATTTGTAACTTAGTTCAAAGTTTTATAAATATGTTTTGTTGTGTGAATTCAATGTGTTCTGAGTAGTTAGTTTTCTTGCTCCTTTCAACTATGAAAAGATAATAAGATAATTGGATTTTGTTGGAGAATTTAACTTAAAATATTTAAAAAAATTGTGATGATATTAATACCTGATCCTAGTTTACTTTTTAAACTGGCCATTTAAATTATTAAAACCTATTGAAGAATTTTGAGACCTATCCGGAGATGAGTTCTTAACTAGTAGATATCACATGAATCCTTGGGTAATCGAAGGCTTTAGGTGGGTTATTCAAGGTGAAGTGCAAATAAATAAGAAGATATTATTTATTGGGCATAGAATTAATTAGTTTTTAGAGTGACAGACTAAATTCTAATAATTTGGTCTATAGAAAGGGAACGGGTCACTGGTAGGGCCGACCATAGCCACCCTTGGACATGTAGTATTGTGAGCCTAGATTAACCCATTCTACTAATAAAACATCCTGAACCTATCTATAGATTAGCCAATATTCTTTATAGCTGGACCAAAGGGTAAAGAATATGAATGCTTCTATTTGGCACAATACCATAATCTAAATATTCCACAAATGATAATTATTCTAAAAATCTAGGATTAGTTGAAAAGGAGAAAGTTTTTTTATTTATACTTGCATTAATCTTTATTTAATTACTGCTTACTTACATTTAGTGAAAATTCTATTAAATTTAAAATCTGAATTTTGAAAAAAAAAATAAAAATAATAATTACTTTTAATTTGAAAAATCTAAAATATTTCTTAAGTTAATTTTCTCAAAAGTTTTCCCTGTGAGATCGATAACCAGGACTCCAATAGAGCCCTGTATTATTTGAAACGATACATATAGTTGCATTTGAAATTGTAACTTTTATAAAAATTATTATAAATATTTAAAATATAAATTCATACATAAGTAAAGTTGGGTTGCGGATCAAGTTTTTGGCGCCGTTGCCAGGGATCAAATCTTCTAGCAGTGGTATCAAATTCTTGCATTTTTAAGTATACATAAAGTCACGGTTCATATATCAGAGATTTGTAGAGTAAAGAAATTTTAAAACACCACTTTAAACACTTAATACAACATCCAACATAAGCTTCAATACAACTTAACTAAAATTGGAAAAATTACAATTACTACACACAACAACTACACAAAAGCAAATAACAAACAAAAAAATCAACACAAGAATAACAAACAAAGAATGCTACACTACCAATCATCTTCTCTTTCTTCTTCTGCTCCTTCTTCCTCCTCAAGCTGGTATGGAATATAACTGGGGCAAGTATGAAATATTACACCAGCTTCTCTCATCATAAATCTCATCTGAGCATCATGATAAGCTATATCATATTCCGCTCTTCTCCTCTAATAATCATCATTGATGCTATTTCTTGCTTCCAAACCATCAATCCTGCTATGAAGCCTTGTAATATCACCTTGCTGTATCATCATCCTCTCCATAACATCAGAATTAGTGGGTGTCCTAGAGGTAGAAGGTATGTTATTACTAGTAGAGGGAATCTCACTACTCTTACTTCCAGATCTCCATCCCACATGAGATTCATAAGTGTGAATGTTGGCTTTACTAATGGACTTTAAAGGATGAACCAACTCTTCACTACTATCAACCTCAACTCTTGATTGTACACATAATGTGTAAATCTGGGCTTTCCAATCCTCTAGTGGTTTCTCCTTTAGCTATAGTCTGAATACTATTATGAAAAATTCTACCAATGCCAATAATTCTCATGTTTTAAATACATAAATTTAGAATAACTCTATCCCTTGAAACTTCACTATGATGATCAGTAGGTAGTAGTCTTGCAGAAATAAAGTAATGTCAGGCTTTAGATGCAACATTTAGAGTGAAAGCAGGAAAATTTATCTTTTGTTTTTGCATAGTTTTCCACTCCCCTTTTCCATCAGTAAGAAAAGTAATTATCTCATTTAAGGCCGCATCCACCGTACCAAATGATTTGTACTCATAGAATATATTATCTCTCAACTGGTAGAAAACATTGATCTGTGCAGAGAGAATTCTACCATTTGTCCTCAAAGCAGAACATATTCTTTTTCAATCCATCTCAAAACTCACAGATTACATCAGCAATAACATCAACAGAAAAATAACAAAAATTTCCCTAATTCTGATCAACAATCACCTACTCCACAACTCCACCCGGATTTTTAAATCCTCGATCCTGTATACACTTTTTGATTTGGAGTGTAGAATTGAAGTAATAATGCGCTTTAATATTCACAAATTTTCTTTCATCAAAATCAACCTTTCTCTTTCCCTTAAACATCTTTAGAGCCATATCAAAATTTCTAAAAAAAATTGTAAATAAATTCCAATAAATTCCAAAATCACAATGTGAAGATTCCAAAGTCAAATCTATAAGTAAGACCGTTTCACCATGGATTTTCTCAAAGTTTTCTTCAAAAACACTAAATTTTCAGATTTGTCTAACGTTGCAGATTTCCATGGTGAAAATAAAAAAATTTTAGTTTAAAGTAGAGCTCTTACCAAGAAAATATGAGATCCAACCTAAAAACTTTGAAATCGCCTCAAATCCAAATGCAAGCAAGCCCTAGTAGTGTTATTCAGCCTTGAATGAAGGTTGAAGATGGTCAAATGCGGTCAAAGGCACAAAATCCAGAGTTTAAAACATCCATGATAAGTTTTGAGTTTGGGGCGTCGTCGGCGCAAGACTGATTTTTAGGATTTCTTAAAATTTTGTGATTTCGATTGTTTCAAAGTTACGACAACATCTACTTAGCCTTTTTAAGCATATATATTCATAATTAAGTGATGAACTAATACAAATATTACACAAACAACACAACACATCACTTATATATATAAAATCCACAATTACAAACTTACAAATATCAGTCAATCTACTACATCAATAATTCAGCGTCGTAATTAAACAACAACACTCTAATGCTGAAAACATAAGATTAATCCAAATCTCAAGCATAATAAATCTGAAATCATACCATAAGCAAGCCAAATACAAATCAACTCAAGTAAATAAAGTCCAAATGCTAAAGAAGGTAGATAAAAGAAAGAATCACTACTCCTCATCAATATCACTACTATCTTCTCTGATATCTCCCATGAATTGGTGGTGCACAAAAAAATTGTAGAAGGGTCGATACGGGAATTCATAAGTCAAATCCTCTTCAATCCAAGCCTTCTTCTTCATCAATCATATCAATCCTTCTTCCATACGTCTAGTATGATCAAATTGTTCCTTCATCCTCCAATCTAAGTGATCAAATAATTAAGATATATTGTTAATTGCATCCATTAGATTTTGCACCTATTTACTAGTTTCTTGATCTTCCTCATAATCAACTGCACATTTTTAGGAAAACATGGCTGAACTGGTAGTAAACTCTGAGATGGTCTATAGTTATGCTTAGATCATTTCATCCCCAATTGCTGAATAGTCATAAATATTAGTTCGATCCATGGGATTCTAAGGGAGAAGCGTACTTTCCCAACTTTCATATGATACTTAGGACTGACCGCAGAGAGAAATATAGTGAAAGGATGTCCCAAACCATAGTTTGATCCATGTACAATCAAACATAAAACAAAATTCACATTTATGCTGCCAATATCAATAGGCCTTCCAGTTTGAATGCAATAGTTCAATATTGCACTTTCCTTCGTCACCTTACTAATTTTCATGGTCAGAAGTAATTTCAAAGATATAAAGAAATCTCATTGCTTTGACACATGATTGAATAACATTGTAGAGAAATTGACATACCCGTTGTCTCTTATCTCCCAATCTTTGCCTTCATCCGTCAAATATTGATAGATTTCATTCATATTATCTCTCGTAGGAACAAAATTGGTATAATGACAGATTGACACATTACCTATCATATAAAGTTCATTAATCTTGGAAGGAGTGAATGATATCCACCTACCTCGGACATAAATGACTTCTTGGTTGATTCCATGAAGATTTGCATAAAATTCCTTAACCACAAGAATGACTACTGCGGCAGTAGTATAACAAAATACTTCCCATCGCCTCTACATAATAATTTCTTCTACTCGAGTACCAGGAACATTCATACCTCGATTGACAAAGCCTCTTTCCTTAATAATCCTCTTCTTTATAAGGACTTTGTTGCAAAGTCGCTGCACCTCGAAACTGATGAACTTCCTCCTGTTAAAAACTTTAAAAATTTGAGATTCTAAGAAGTTGGAAGTCATGGAATACAAATTTTGGAACTACCCTTTCATTTTTATGGAGTTAATGGGTTTTAAAATGAGTTTGGGGAATTATAGGTGTGAAACTCCAGCTCAAAATTGCTAAATTCTGCCATTTGAAACACAAAAAACCGCTACTCGGACGTCAGCGCCGTCGGTGCTTGATAGGGCACCAACGACGCCCAAGCTCTGAATTTTTAACTTGCTCTCTGGAAAATCTCACCAACGGCGCTAAAGTACAGTTTTTCTCCAAGAACTTTTCATCCAAATAACTCGGAATATTCAATACAATTCGATAATCAACACCATTTAGGATATTTATGAGTGAGTAGGACTCAAATATAAGACTATCTAATAAAAATAATAACTGCAATCAAATCAAAATAAACTACACGACACAGATAACTATGGGTTGCCTCCCATAAAGTACTTAGTTTAACATCGTCAGCCCGACAAACATTAGTTTCATTCAGGATGACTTAACATTATAACCCCTTTAAAATTTGGTCACGACCTCTCAAAATATGGTTTTAATCGATGCTCATTAACTTTAAATGTTCTTCCAGTTTTAGGATCTTCAATATCAACAACTCCAAACTGGAAAGCTTTTATAACAGTGGAAGGTCCTTGATCCACTTCAATATTTATGCTTACGATATATATATATATATATATATATATATATATATATATATATATATATATATATATATATATATATATATATATATATTTGAAAGCCCAAAAAAAAGGGCCACATTGATTGAATTAGAAAGCGGTTACAGAGACTTGAGGGGAGGGCCCAATAAATGGAGCCCTATCCCTACGATACAATCAAAAAGATCTTATAGATCAGAACAGAAAAAGTACAGAAATAAAGCCTAAGAACGAGAACGTGATACTCTCATTCTATGTCTTGGTGATCCATAAAGTAAGTTCTTTAAAGCAACACCATTGCCCTGATTAACCAATGTATCATCAAGTAGAAGTGTATCTCCAGGCTTCTTCTTCCATCTAGAATGATAAACCTGCCAATGTCCCTCGTCGGTGTCTTCTTCCGCATCTTCTTCCTCTCGCTTCTTCCTCTTCCGTTGATCGGTCCCGCCGATTCATATCGGTGGGTTCTGCAGTGGGTTGGGAATTTCTTCTTTTTCTGCTAAATGTTTGGATGTATCTGTTAGCCCCCTGAACGGCTAAAGTAGCCCCCTGGGCAGCCTGCGCCACTGGAGGTGTCTCCTCGGTTCTAGCATGTGCAGTAACCACTGAAGTCCCATTTCCAGCAAGTTTTGTCGGCACTGAAGTCACCATAGTGATAATTTGTACACCCGATTGAGGAGTCTCCTCGACCTCCTTGTCAGCTGAGTTTACAATGAAATCAGCAACGAGTACTACCCTATTCACCCGAGCTACGAGTAGCATCGACTCTTTGTTGGGAAATCCCAACGAGCAGCGAAGGCTTAGAAGCCCTTATCTTGGAGGGAGGATGCGGCCTAAAGCATGTGTCCCCGATGTGCCCGAACATTTTACAATGTCGGCAAAAAGAGGTCCGTTCTCCACCACGACCTCCTCGCCGAAACCCTTCATCACCATCCGTAATCCAAAAATGATCCACATCCGGCGAGTGAAATCTCTCTCCACTCGAACCCCGGCACCGCCCGGCGAAACCCTATCGAAGGTGGGTGAATCAACTCGGAGAGGTGTACCGAGAGCTTGATCGATGTTGTACAAAGCACGTGGATTGTACAAATGAAAGGGAGTCCCGGAAGTTTGAACCACATAGGAACGATAGGAGGTTCCTTAGATGGGTCAAAATCAGGAGTCCATTTAATAAGCTTCATTAGGGTGCCTGCAACCAAAACAGATTGTTGAGCAAAGATTCTGGCATAATCTACTTCCTTCTGAATTCTAATAAGTAAGTGTCTGCCATCCAAAACTCCCAGCTTCCAACCTTCAAGTGAGCTCGCATTCGCAAAAATTTTCTCGACTAGATCCATTTTGGGGCGACCAAATTGAAATTTCCCAACTAAAGTAAACTTTACATCATCCGAAAGAATCTTCATTTCCAGGTGGTGAAGATAATAACGGAGTTTCCCATCTTTAACACCGATAAGCTCGATAAAAGCATCCTGTCTTTTCCCGCCCGCAATGTCATGAAACTCTTGTGGAAAGAAAAGATGGTCCAGGTTTGTGTGGGAATTGCTGCCCACAGCTCCGGCAAAGGATTTAGCTGCCATGAACGAACAGCCGGTTGTAGAACAGAAATCATCGAACAGTAACTTGAAGCAAACTGCCGTAGAAACCCTCTACTCGTACAGAAATCGTCGAGCAGAGAACTCCTGTAGAAACAGTGACGATTATGAGAGTTGCAGCAGGGCCGCACAAATAGGCGTCGAGCAGGGCACGCGGGAGCTGTGCACGACGAACAGAGAGCGAGTCGAGGACAGTTCTTCAGCGCGAGCGAGCGACGTCGGCAGAGGCGCGCGGAGGCTGCGACTGCGTATCTCGCGTCGTTCGACCGACGAGGGCGGCGTGGATGACGACGAAGAAGCGGGCTATCGAGGTCGAATAAGTCGGCTTGCGGAGAAACGAAGCACGCGGACGAACTCGACGACGAATACGAAAGGAAGCCGATCAACGCGAAGGCGATCGATGGACGAAGCTCGGACGACGAAGATGACCAAGTGCTCGACAAAGCCCAAGCAAATCACCGGAATCGCCATGGCGAAACCCCGAGCTCGGGACGCCCTCATCCCGAATATATATATATATATATATATATATATAGGTAAAAGGAGCAGCTCATGGCTCCCTACGTGTTAATATGAAAAAAAGGATTACAGAAAAAGGAAGGGACAAGGAGACCACCTCAAAAACTCCTAGGGGTACCACTTTCCACATTACAACTTCACACCAAAATATAAAAGTAAAGGAAACCCACTACTACAAGTATACCAATATATATATATATATATATATATATATATATATATATATATATATATATACAAACTCAAAAAATAAAATCCAAAAGATCTGAAGCCAAAAAAAGCAATAGGCTGGTGCCCTTACTGAGACTGAATGTAAGGCAAACTTAAATTGTCCCCATGTACTAATCTAGCCAGAGGAGGGGGAGGGTGGGTATCAATTATAAAGAACTTAGCAAAATTGCATTGGGTAGCCAGCCAGTGGGCTGGAGTATTTCCTTCCTTAGGGGTGTGAACAAAATGGCTGCCAGTAGAAAGGATAAAATGGGTCATCCTTCCAATCCATCTATTGATGTACCAAGGAGGGTGTCAGTCTTCTGCAGTAACTTAATACAGCTTAAAGAGTCAGATTCCACCAAAAGTGGGCCAATTTTACATTGGTGTGCAATCAGTAATGCCCAATAGATGGCAATAATTTCAGTTTCTAAGGCATACACTGTACAGGTAGGGGAAGAGAAAAATAGTAGGCATCTACCTAGGGGGTCCCTGGACAAACCCCCAATTCCAGTAGATTTATGACAAAAGCTACCATCAATATTTGCTTTAATTCAAGGAAGTTTTGGGGGAGTCCAGGAAACAACTAAAATATGGTTCCTCTGAATAAGAGTGGTAGGGCTCCAATTTTTACAAATGTTCATAAAATTTTGATGTTGAATGAGTTTCTGGATATAAGATTTGCAGTTGCTCACCACAAAGGAAGCCATAGGTGGCTTCTCCACAAATTTAGCTTGATTCCTAGCCATCCAGAGGAACCAAGCCACCAAACAAGGTAGAACAACCAGATTTTCTTGTTGACATTCCCCCTAGCAATCAAAGAAAGTATACCAACTCAGAAGTAATGTATCGATATTTAATTGGTCCAACAGACTGTTCCAAACAGTTTGAGAAAAAAGGCAAGTGAAGAAGAGGTGCTCCAAGGATTCCTCAGCTGTAAGACAGAGTGGACAACAAGAAGGACCTCTGAACCCCTTCAGTTTTAAGATATCATCAGTTGGGAGAAGTCTGTGCCATAACCTCCAGCAAAAAAATGACATAGAAGGGGTAAGCAGTTTTCCCCAAAGTACTTTACCCCAATTCACTTGAGGCCAATGAAAAAACTGTTGATATATAAAGGTAGTGAGTTTTTGAGTGTGGAAGTTCTTTGTAAGAAGTTTGTCTTTGTGGCCCAAATTAATAGGAGTATTAACCACTTACTGGGTTTGTTCAGTTGACAAGATGTTGTTCAGCAGACTTCTATCCCACTGATTGTCCCTTTAGAAGTCTTTCACCATTTGCTTGGTATGTTGTTGAGATGGGTGACCAGTCAGCTTTTTCCCATTCCATATCCACTGATCTAACCAAAAGTGAATTTGGCCTTCTCCTAATTCCCAGATAAATAGTTCCTCTACCTGAGTTTTAATAGACGAAAGCTGAGTCCACAATCTAGAGTCTCCCAGCTTTGGAGTGGTAGCTGTGGGATGAACATTTTTACAGTATTTCCCTAACATGAAATTGGTCCATAAGTAGTCCTGATCTCTAAATTTGATCCAAATTTTGCAAAGATTAATAAAGCTCAAATGAGTGAAATCCTTGAAGGCTAAACCCCCTAGCTGTGAGTGGTTTGCATAATTTCTTCCAAGAGAGCCAATGGAATTGCCTTTGCTGTCCAGCCCAAAGAAATCTATTAAAGATCCTTCCCAACATACTTTGAGTGCTTTTTTTCATACTGAACATATGTAGAGCATAAGCAGGAATGGATAGAAGAATGCTTTTAAGCAATGTAAGTCTGTCCCCATTAGATAGAAAAGAATTTGTCCAGCAATTTAATTTGGCTTTAATTTTTTCTATAGCTGCATTTAATTGTGTTTGTTTCACCCTCCCTTACAGGAGATGAACCCCAAGGCAGTTGAGAGGAAGGTTTGCATGGGTGAAACCAGTGAAATTAGAGATCCAATGTTGATTTTGTAGAGTGACATTTGAACCAGTAAAGAATTGACATTTTTGCAGATTTAAATCCATCCCAGAAGTAAGTTGAAAATTTTTGAGGAATTTACTCACAGCTTTAATAGCAGGCCAGGAAGCTTTAGAAAAAATAATAAGGTCATCAACATATGACAGATGGCTGATGACTATAGTGGATTTATGATGATAAGCCAGATGTGGAGATTGTAGGAACAAGTCATCAAGGATTCTGGAGATGTAGTAAAATGCTAAAATGAAGATTGTTGGAGAAAGGGGATCCCCTTATTTGATACCCCTTGTAGCACTAAAAAAACCATGACACCTTCCATTTACCATTACAGAAGAAGCATTACATTTCAGCCATCTCCCAATTAACTGGACAAAGTCAGTTCTAAAGCCCCTGGCAGTAAGAGTATCCAGTATAAAGGACCAGCTGATGGTATCATAGGCTTTCTTGATATCAAGTTTAAAAATAGCATTGTGACCTTTGCATTTCTTGTCAATATCCAGCAGCAATTCTCGAGCTAATAATATGTTATCATAGATGGATTTGCCTTTAACAAATGCTGCTTAATTTGGTTTGATGAGATGAGTCAAATGGGATTGAAGTCTATTGAAAAGTATTTTACCAATGATTGTAGAGATGACATTGGTCAAGCTAATAGGTCTGTAGTCCCCCCAGCATGTTCTACTTGTGTTCTTTAGGATCAAGATAATTGTGGAAGATGTGAAATACTTGGGGGGGTCAATCTCCTGGAAAAAAACATTGCACAACTGTAATAACATCCTGGCTAATTACTGACCAGCTAGCTTTTTAAAAGGATGAAGTATAAATATCAGGGCCAGCTGCTTTATTCCCATATATAGAATAAAGAGCAGATTTAATTTCAGCCTCCATTGGCATCTGGGCTAGAATAAAGTCTTGCACAAACTGGTACCCATCCATAAAAAGGGAGGGGTTAATCTGAGGTCTGTGGAGGGTGTTGTCAGTAAACAGTTCTGTAAAGTGGGTCACTGCATCTGTGGCAAAAACTTCAGGATCAATAAGCTTGTCCCCAACAGAGGTTGTGATGTGAAGAATCATATTACATTTCCTTCTGTAGTTGATGCAAATTTGATAAAATTTAGTATTTCTGTCCCCCTCAACAAATTTGGTGACAACAACCTTTTGTTTGAAAAAAATATCCTGATGGTTAAGTTGAGATGATAAGTGGTCATTGGCTGCCTGCAAATCAGCTTTAGAGTTAATACCTTGTTGATACCCAACCTCTAAAGTCAGAACAGCCTCCTCAGCCGGCTTTATATTTTCCTCTACATTACCAAATGTTGTCCAGTTCTAGGTTCTGAAGTGAGCAATATCTTTCTTCTGTAAGTGCCAAAGATTGATCCATGGGTTAACTAATTTCCCAGTCACCCAAATCTTCTTCAATTCAACCGGAAATCCTGGATGCTTTAGCCACATGTTCTGGAATCTGAATGGGCCACCTCCCCCTTTATCAGTATTGTTGATGGAGCATAAGAGAGGTTTGTGGTCAGAATTTGTCATGAGAAGATGAGTATTAAAAGTGTAAGGAAAAGTTTGGAGCCATTTAAAGTTAACCAAAAATCTGTCAAGTCTTTCCCAAGTGTTGTCCCTCCTCCAAGTGAATTTAGGGCCTTGGAATCCCAGGTCAAAAAGAGAAGAATCAGCTAAGAATTGATTAAATCTTTCTATAGAAGCAGGAAGAGGAGGGTTACCCCCTTTTTCTCAGTTGGAGATGTCAAGAAATTAAAGTCACCTCCAAGAATCCAAAAAGAGTTGCTAGAGAGGTCAATTTGCAATAAGTCTTGCCACAGAACTTGTTGTTGGATAGCATTTCTACTAGCATAAACAAAAGTGGCTTGACCTTGTGGGTCCCCTAAAAAGAAATGAATATGCAAAAATTGAGGATGATCTAGTAGCTTGTCCACTTCAGTTCAGACCTGGCAAACACCCAAATTTTATTATTGTTGTTAGCAACATAAGAAAATTTGGGAAATTTTTTGATAATGTGATTGTGATTTTTAGTAACCATGGGTTCAAAAAGAGCAAAGCACCATAAATGGTGAGTTCTAACAAGATGTTTAAGTCTCTTGAGGGAAGAGGAGTGAGCCACTCCCCTAATGTTCCAACATAGAAATTTGATCATTGAGAAAAGGTTTTTCCTTTCCCCCTAGTGTTGTAAGGGGCAGGTGGAGAAGTATCTGGAGGATCAGCTGTGTGTTGAGGGTCCTCAGTATGTTTTGAATCAACCTTGCTTTTTTCTGTTTCCTATTTCTTTTCTACACCTTCCATTCTCGTTGTAGTTCTTCATTCAGCAGTGCCAGAGTGGGGATTGAAACATCTGGAGGAGTTTCCTGAGTAGGTGGAAGGACCTCCAAATGTGTCTCCTTCTCCCAAAACTGAGGACTAAGAGACTTACAGGTAGGAGTTAGAGGTACTGGATTGTTGACATCTTCCTGCTGGCCCAAAGGAAGGGTATCAGCTCCATCAGCCTCTTCCTCCAAAGTGCTAGCAGGGACAACCTTATCAGTTGCAGCAACTCCCACCTTAGCAACATTGGGTTTTCTTCTGTGGGTGGGGCATGAAGTCTATAACAAGTGTCTTCCACATGTCTAAACATTCTACAATGTGAAAAGTATAAAGGTCTTTGCTCCACCTCAAATTCCTGCCAAAATTACACGTCTTCACCTATTTTAACCCATAATCCTTTCAAATCAGGAAGTGTGATGTCTCTTTCTACCAGAATTCTAGCAGCTACTGGCATTGACATACCATAGGCAAGAGAGTCTACCTTCAAGGGGGTGCCTTACTTGGCTTATATTGAAGATGGCATTTGGATGATAATATTGTATGGGCAAGCTAGGGAGTTTAAACCACATGGGGACAATGGGGAGCTCCTTAGTAGGATCAAAGTCAGGTGTCCATTTTAGTAATTTCATAGTGGCACCTGCTATTACAATAGCTTTTTTAGCAAACAACCGAGCATAATCTTCTTCATTTGACAATCTTATCAAAAGGTGTCTACCATCCATAAGTCCAAGCTTACAAGAACCAATCAAAGCTAGACTTTCAAAATATTTCCTAACAAAATCCATCTTTGGATGTCCCAATTGAAATTTGCCAATCAGTGTGAACTTAACTGCCTCATTGAGTTGGTGTACTTCTTGGGAAGTAAAAATAACTGCTGGGTGTCCATTTATGGAACCTGGGGGTCTAATGTATGGGCAAACACATTTACCAGCCACAACATTATGGAGTTCTTGTGGAAACACAAGGTGATCAAAAGATTTATGAGGAGGTTGGCCACTTCACACAACTCCAGCATAAGTTGCCTTAGCCCATTGGGCATTAGTATCAATATCTATTGGGAAAGCCTTAGCCATGGTAGCCCTCAAGAACAGGAAGAAGGCCCAACGAGTAAAAGACAAAAAACACTGAAAGGAGCAGCAAACAAACTACCAAATAGAAACCTAAGTGAAGAAACAACCCTCATCCTTTAATGAAACAGTAACCAAATTTGAAACTTAAGGAACCTGGGAAAGAGGAAAAAGGCCAGAACAGCTTCTGTCTCCTCTTACACTTAAAACCAATATTTAAACAACCACCACCACCACACTCCACTGCAGCAAACCTACCTTGCGCCGTCAGAAGCTCCATTGGTGACCAAACCCTAACAGAGCCCATCCGCCACTCCTCTCCATCTTGCCCAATATATATATATATATATATATATATATATATATATATGAATTGATATTCCTTTATAATGATATTATAATGTGGATACTATGCAAGTATACGTATCGTTTTATCAAGTAGCATAGGACTTTATGATTAAGCTCTGAGCTATCGAACCCACAAGGACAATGATAAACAACAAAAATAAAAATTAAATTTTTCACTTTTTTAAAGAAAGATCTTACTTAAAATAAAGATAATATTTTTAGGAAATGAAATTTAATTCTTTTTGTTAATTTTTATAATTTGAAATAAAAGTAAACAACAACTTTAACTAAACTTTAATAAGATGTAAGCAAATGCAAATAAAATATCTTTTTCCTTCTTATGATTTAGTAACAAGTTATGAAATTTTGTTGTGGAAGTATATTAACTGTGTTGTGCCAAATAGGATCAACTATATTCTTTACCCTTACTAGAGATGCTATAAATAACATAGGTTAATCTATTATTTTATAAATCTTGAAGACGGGTTAGGCAGGAAAGATACTAGCTCTCACTCTAGAGCTTCCTCGATTCCCTCCACCTGGGGGCTAACATCTCGTATCAAAACATAAAATAATAAATCGAATTGGGGGTTTTAGCCTATCACTCTAAAGTCCTCTAATCCTACACCCATCAAAGTATATCTCCCTATTTATTTGCACTCAACCATATGAATTACATTGTCATCCATATAATCTCAAGTGATTCTTTCTAAATGTTGACTGAGACAATACCAAACCGGTTCTTACATGTTCTCACAACATATTTTAATATCGTAATTGGCCAAATCAAGAAGTAAATGAAGTACAAGGTTTTCAATCATCACAACTTCTTCCAACATTGAAATCTTATACTTCACACAACATACTTTCATATCTTTATTATTTCACCATATTAAGGAAAAAGATAAAGAAAACAACTCAGTATTCATGGAGAAAATACACTCACAATTTGGCTTAGAAGAAGAAATCATAATGAAACTATAAGAAGTCTTAATTGAAAACCAAATGTAATAACAAAAATAAAAACTTATTTGATAATCCTATCCAAAACACTTTTGAAGTTCCATTAAAGCTTTGCTTTTCCTTACAAGACTCCTTAGAGGTTGGCACCCAACTCTAAAGACTCCAATTCTCTAATCAACTCTTAATACTGATCCCCGATAGATATAAGTGCAACGACTGCCAAAAACTTGGGCCGCGAGGAATATAAATGCGCTGATGATTTAAGATATGAAAATAATTATTTTATAATATGGGATACTACGCAAGTATACGTATCGTTTATCAAGTAATATAGGACTTTCTAATTAAGCCCCGAGATATCGAACCCACAGGAAAAATGTAAAATCTTTAAAGGAATCAGAGAAATTATCTTTTTTACTTTCTTTAATTATTTTTGAAATAGTATGTCTTTATTTTGAAAAGTTTTAGAAAGTTGATTTATCTTTTTGAAATTTTCTTAATAAAATGCTAGCAATGAAAGTAAAGGTTTCAATAACTAATAACACTCGGATGTAAAAATACTATTAACTAAAATATCTTTTTCTTTCCTTTCATGAAGTAGTAATAATTCTTAAAGTATTGTTGTGGAAGTATTTAAATTTTGTTGTTACAGATAGAAGCAAATGTGTTCTTTACCCTTATTTGGTTCTATAAAGAACATAGGTTAATTTGAAATTTATATTATTTTGAACATGGTTAGGCGGGGAAGATACCGGTCTCTCACTCTGTGAGTTCCCTCGATTCCCACCATCCGGGGCTAACTTCTCATAACAAAACTCAAAACTTCAAACCAAATTAGGGGTTTTATCCTGTCACTCTAAAATCCTCTAATTTTACTCCCTTCTATAAAAATATCTTCTAATATTACATTCACTTATATGGACTGCAGTTCTCACCCATATAATTGCATGTGATTCCTACTAACTTTAATGAGATAATACCACATTGGAACTTACATAATCTCAAGAAATTTTACAACTTAACAGACCAAATAAAGAAGTAAACAAAGTTCTCAGAATCAATCTTCACAACTTCTTCCAACTTTTAAACACTGCTACTTTCCACAACAATTCTCTTTAAATTAGTTACTTCTCCATTCTAAGAAAGAAAAAGATAAAGTAAACTACTTAGAATGCATTGAGAAAATATAAAAACACATTGATTTGAAATTAAAAATGATAAGAAAATAATAAACGAAAGCAAGTATTGATAAACTAAATAAAAGTAAACACTTATCTAAAAATCCTTTCCACAAGACTAAGGAAGTTCCTCTGAAACTTTGACTCTTCGCTAAACTACTTGTCAGCATATTTTTAGGTTGAGTGTTGTATTTTAGAAAAGGGGTCGCCTACAGAAATTGTCGGCGAATTTTAGATTTTAAAATTAATTTGAATATCTATATATAATTTAGAAAGTAGCATTTGATTTTGAAAGTAATTTTAAGTTTGAAAATTTTAAGATATGAAATCAAACCGATCTCACATACCAAATAGTTTATATAAACGAGCACCGCACCACAAACCAAACATCTATCCCTGAGGATAGACACACTGCTTGATGATGGGGCTCGGTTAAATAAACTAGAAGATTTGTGACATCCGTTTGGTCTGTGAACCAATTTTATAAGCTGACAAGTTCTCCTGCTTAATATAAATGAATTAAGCAGGATTTATATTACCTGGGTTCTTAAAATTCCCTATAAGGGCAAGCCCCTATAGTTAATTACATCTTAAATGACGAGAATCATTTAAGAAAACTCTCGATAATGATTAGTGGTTTTGCTCTCAAGAATTTCAGAGTTTAAGGTTTTCAAAGGATTGGATTTTTGGAAGTTTCAATAGGGAATGGATCAAATTTGGAACAGTTTATTTTAAGAGTCCAAAGGAACGAAAAGTAGGGGATGTCACGGATTCGAGACAAGTCTCGGTGACTTCCCAACTATCCTATTTGTTTGGCTTGAATTTGAGAAGATTATTTAATGTTACAATCCTGCCAATTTTAATTAATTAGGACTCATATTTGTATGATATAATCATACAAATAGCCTCGAAGATGTGAGAATTTATGTCGTACCAAACAACTACCTCGGAATCCTAAGACCGGTTAGGACTTAATTTGCATAAAATGATTATGCAAGTGCCTAACGAAAATTTTGAGGATTTATGTTGCACTAGGAAAACTACCTCGAAATTCTATGACTTGGTTATTTAATTCTAAGAAAGTTTTGCTGAAGTAGAACTGAGTTTTGCTGATGACGATGGTCGAGCTACCCACCATGCTCCGAGCTCCTTGTTGTTGCAGAGATTTAGTTTTAGAAGTCATAAATCAGGAGATGAGAGAAGTGTTTTGGTTTAGAGAAAATCTTAAAATCTAAGTATTTTTAATATTTTAATTAAAACAAATCTTAAAGTTGTTTAAACAGAACCGATTAAGATCACACGGTTCCGTCATCCCGACACCGTTATTTTCCTCGAATTCACTTAGTCCAGATGAATTTGCTAAACTCAACTGATTGAGTTCCACACTTTCATTTAGACCGTGGGAAATCCCGTTAGCAATACGTGGGTTACATCATCCAAGGTATTCCCGATCATTCAACGAGACGTTTTAATTTTAGTTGTAATTACAGTTTTATTTTTGTTGGTGATTAAGTTTTGAGTTATTTAAACATGCTGGGTTCGATCATTTTCATGCATTTGTAAATGCGGGAAAGTAAGGCATTTAATAAATTGCTAAATGTAAATTGCAATAAAATAAAAGCGTACCTGGATGGTCTTCCCGTCATCCCAAGCTGCACTTAAAACACATGTTAAGGCATTTAAATATTTCAACAAGTACCAAGGTAAAGCTAAGGGAAAGGTTTTGGTTGTCTACCAAAGTCCTAATCCTATAGCTAATCATCTCCTATGACGTCTAGGTTCTTGTGTTTTGGTTTAAGGATGACTTTCTTCACCCAAGAACAATTAAATTCAGTTGTTCTTATAAACATCCTATCATATCGAGGAAGTGCTTAAGACGAGTCTTAAACATCTTTTCAATACCTCTAGGATTGTTTTATGTCCAAGAGAATTTAATTATGCAAGTGAATTAATCATCCAGGAGTTTAAGTTTTGTTATCTTGCTCAGTGAACTAGGATATTTAAATATCCTATAAGTGAAGTAACACTTCACTTGATGCCTCATTTAAGAGTTATAATAATAAGAGCTTTAAAAGGGCAAATCAAATTATTAAGTATTTTAATGATTTAAACTTAATGATTTAATTTTAATTTTGACTTAATTATAAAAAGTCAGTTTAAATTTGGAATAGTGTTCAAGTTATTTTAGATTTAATTCTTAATGATTTCATTTAGGTTTGTTGTTAAATGATTTTACTTTAATTTAATTCAATTTAACTTTAATTCAATTTCATTTAATTTTAATTTAATTTGATTTGTTTTAATTTTAATTTAATTTAATTTAACTTGATTTGATTTAATTTTAATTTAATTTAATTTAATTTAATTTAATTTTAATTTTAATTTAATTTAATTTAATTTAATTTTAATTTAATTTAATTTAATTTTAGATTTAATTCAATTTAATTTTAATTTAATTTAGTTTTAATTTAATTTTAATTTTAATTTAATTTAATTTAATTTAATTTAATTTAATTTAATTTTAATCTTAATTTGATTTAATTTTAGTTTAATTTTAATTTAGATTATTATTTAATTTTTTTTCTAATTAAGAATTAAGTATTATTGAAGTGATTTATTTAGGGATTTTTTAAATTAAAGAATAAATATCCTCTTAATAATATCCCTACTTTAATAATTCCAATTTCTATTATTTTCCCAAAATTTCAATTAATTAATTAATTAAAGTTTTATTTTAATTATTTTTGAAATGGTTAGTAGGTTTCTACCCTCAATCACTTAAGTTTCAATCATCCAAAATCAGTTTAAAATCAAATATTTTACCCTCCCCTTTTTAATTAATCCTAAAATTTTAATTAAAGGTTGAAATTTTTTAATTACCATTTTACCCTTCAAGCTTAATAATTCTATAACTCACTAAATTAAGCTCAAATGAACTTGAAATTTTTATGTAACCTCACTCACATGTCAATTAAGATATTAGACAAGAAAATGTGATTTTTTCTGAATTAAATTTATTTATGTAATTATTTTTAATGGAAAATAGGGGTTTTCAAAGAAAACTCAATAACATGACCAAGGAAATGTTTCTGTCCTTATGAAAATTATGGGATGTTCCTAATGATCACAGGACCATTTGGAATAATTTTAGTGATTTTTTGAATTATATTTTATTTATTAGAATTATTTTGAGTTTTGGAGCATTAATTAATTTTAAAATAAAATTAAAGTTGAAAAATGGATTTTATATTTTTCTTAAATCTCTCTAACCTCAAGGAGTTCAGATAAAAAAATTTTGTATTTTTCTGATTTTTCTTTGATTTATTAGAATTATTTTAGTGAAAAGGTTGAAAAATACATTTTTTCATATTAAAAAATAACATTAAGCCTTTAAAATTCAATATCTTATCCTAGGGACTTAAGAAAAATGTTTGGTTTGTTCCTAAGTAATTAGAATTCAAAATGTGACATTTTGGTGATTTTTAATATTTTTATGATTTTTATTATTTTTTAAATATTAAAAATATTAAAATAATGATAAAAATCAACTTTTTTAGAAAATTACAATTTTAATTTTCCTAAGTTCCTCTAATATCAAAAAAGCTCCAAAACCATTTTTGTGAATTTTTAAAAAATATTTTGTGAGTTATGAATTTTTAAAGTTTAATTTTACCCATTTTGCTTAAGAGGCTTAATCAACCCATTTGGTGGGGTTAATCAAGTCCAATTGATTTCAAATTTTTATGAGATGTTCCTCTAATCCCAAAGATCAGTGGAGAATTGTTTTTAAGTTAATTTGATGTGTAGTTAACCTTAATTAATTAAAATTCAATTTTGGGTATTTAGACCAATTAGGGTTATTCCAATTGAATTAACTTAAAACTTATTTTTCCTAGGTTCCTCAGGTCATAAGAAACATCACCAAATTTTCCTAGAATTTATTTCTCAATATGCTAATTATTGGAATTAAAATATTTAAAACAGTAACATGCAATTGAAAAATCAATAACTTCTCATAAGGATGGCCTCTGACCTTGGAAAATTAAGGAAAGTTCCCAAGTTCAGAGGCTTTAAAAGCCCTATGGTCTTATGCCATGGTGAATTGTCTATGCAAATGAAGAATTAAAGCAATGCAGAGAGTAAATAAATCATTAAAAATAAAATACTCAATGAAATTACTTGATTTCTTTTCCACATTATTCTCCTCTGTTCACTGAGCAAGAGGGTATTTTTATTTTATTTTTAGGATTTTTCTACACAAAGTTATGCATTTTTGAAGTTCTGGGTATTTAATAAATAAGAAAAATCCCTATTTATCTACTTATCCACGCGGCGCCACACAATCCTAGGCAGCTCCGAACGCCCACGCGGCGCATTCCTATTCGACGCCACCATCCGACTCAGCGCTCCAGGGGCCCGCGGCTTATGTACCATTGTGCTGTTCTGCTCTATCTCAACCGTCCGCTCGATATACGCTCGATCTGACGGCTCCTGATCATCGTCTACGACTGGTGTGCATCCGTGACCGTCCACAATAAAGCCCTAAGAACTCACTCGATTCTCAACGGATTTTTGTGTTCTTATGCTCTATGGATTCGTCTTGAAGAGACGAATACATCCATACAGTAAACATGCATTGAAATCGATTCATATCAAATGGAGAATCTCCAGAAGCTCGGGAAGAAGAAAGAGTTCATACCTTTGCTCAGAGAAGTGAAGCTTCGATCTGAGAGTTGTGTCATGTTCGATTGGGTCCAAGCAAGCTCCAGATGAAGTCCTTTGGCTTGGTGAATAGCCTAGGTACAAAAGTGACCACAGCCGATCACAAAGCTTGGAGGCTGGAAGCAATGGCTGGCCTGGTGAAGGGGCTTTTACTGGGAAGCTTCTCCTCTTGGTCTGGTGAAGGTGTAGAGTCAATCAATTTGAGGATTGACTCACTGTGGTGAAGTATCCTGGGTTTGGGCTTGAATTTTAACTCTGAAATTGAGCTTACAGAGAGGAAATGGCAGGGGGATTTCAGTGGGGATCAAGTTCTCCAGGTGTGGAGGAGAGTCTGGAATGATTTTGGCAGAGTTTCTGTATGGTTTCTTTTTTAGCACCCTCCATGGCTGAGAGAGGTGGGATTTAAATAGGAGAGGCTGGAGGGCCTCCTAGGGGGGTTTGAAGGCTTGGATCAGCTGCTCAGGGGAAGAGAAGAACACCCATGGTGGCCATTGGGCATGGGGCAGCTCAGCAGGGGAGAATTTCAATGTTAGGCTCACATGGTGCTCTCGGGTGTCGTGTTTTCCGGCGATCCAGGCGGCTAGCCGGTAGGCATGGCTCACCCTCAGGTTCAGGTGAGTCAGGGCTGGGGTTTTGTGTATTCAATTGGTAGTTGCCAAGTGTAAAGTGGTTGGATCAAAATGGAAAGGGGGCATGGCTAATTTTGGCTCAATTTGGTCAACCCATGTATTTGGGTTGGGTTCACCTTCCCATGACTTGGTTTTAGGATGAGGGAATGAGTTAGGTTAGCATTTCAAAGGTGGTGAGGTCCCTTTCTAAGAATATTTAAATTAGATTTGGGTTTAAGGGAGACATGATTAAGGCTAATGACTTTTAGGAATTATGGAAAGAGCCTCCCTCCTTTCCTATCTTGGATATGGTGAGGTGCCCAAAGCCCTCATGGCTCCCATGTGGCTCATGCATGGCTTCATGGCTCACCTTTGGCTTGGAAGAAGCTAAGTCAACTTTCATGAAAGAGGATTTTAGGAATTTTGGTAATTTAGGGGTGATTTGATAGGATTTGGCATATGGCTTAATTTAGAAAAATTTGATGGCTTAATTAGAACTTAGGGATGATTTCAATTAAAGGTATGATGAGAAGAATTTGTCATATGGGCTTTAGCATGAAGTTTGGGCTTTTGGAATCATTTTGGAGTGGGCTTTTTAGGAAGGCCTAAGGAAGTGGGCCTTAGGTTTTAAAAATAAATTTATGGATGGGAATTTTGTAAAAGGTTGGGCCAAATAATTGTTGGGTTTGGTTTAGAGATGTGTCATGAGTAATTTGAAATAAATTTGAGGTGGTTTGGGTTTGAATTGGGTTGGATTTGGGCTTCTTTGGTAAAGGGGCCAATATAGGTCAAATTGGGCTAATTTGGGCCAATGTTGGGCTAGGGTTGAAATTGATGTAAAATTAATGTTGGTAAATGTTTATGGGGGTACTAAGAGTTTTCAACTTTGGTTGGGCTTTAATTTTGGGATTTGGGCCCATTTAGGTTAGGTTTGGGTTTAGGTCAAAAGTGGGAATTTTGGCTTTGGGTTGGATTTGGGTGGAGTTTAGGTTCATATATTAGGCAAATCATGTTAGTGTATTGTTTGTGGGGATGTTAGGGAAAGTTTAGAAAAGGTTTGGGGTCAATTGGAGTTAAATTGGGTTAGTTTGGGCTAAGTTTGGGTCATGGGTCCGAATTGGGCTTTAAGGTCAAAAGTGAAATTGGATTCAAATGTCAATCAAATTGGGCTTGGATTTGGTCTAGATTGACATTAGGGATATTTAATGGAAGTTTAGAATTGTATTGGACCAAAATTGGGGTCAATTGGGTTGATTTGGTTTGACATTGGGTTCACTTTAGGTTAAAAATGGGTCAAATTGGGGGTTTTGTTAAAAGTGGGGTAAATTGGCAAAATTGGCCCATGGTGTAGTTGAACAAAATGAAATTGAGAATATTTGGGATTTTCTGAAATTTTCTGGGAATTTTTGGAATTTATAAAAGTTTGGCCAACAGTGTATTTTTAGTGTATTTGGAGTGTATTTTTGGAAATTTTGGTATATTTGGCTATGGATGATCAATTTGAGTAATTTGGAAATGTTTGGGATTGGTTTTGAGGAATTTTGGGTGATTTGGAGATTTTGGAAAATTTGGGCAATTTCAAGGGCTTTTGGTAGGTTTGATGGGTGTAGGGTCCCCGTGGTCAAAAATTGAAATTTTGGAAGAATGAAGATTGATCAAATGTGAGTGAAATGGAATCACTTTGGTTGAGCCATGAAGCCATATTAAGCCCATATGAGCCATGAGAGGACTCATTGGAGGCATTCACTATGTTGTTCCTAACCCTCTTAGCCAGGGGCTTAGGGGTTAAGGTCCATCCATATGAATTACCTACATGAGTCAGGGAGTCAAGTTGGGTATAGGCGTGCTTTTAGGATTTGGATTGTGTGTGTGAGAGTGTAGTGTGTAAGTGTAGTGAGTGTGTAAGTCAACCCTCACCAGACGAGGCCACCCAGGGTATTCCTAAGGCCAAGAAGTCCTATAGGGAACTTATCTTTTAAACCTCCCCATTTGATTTCAACCCTCTAGGTGATTATGGGTCTACAATTAAGCTTGTGGGGTTTGCAGGGATACAAGAAGTGGTTTAATTTCTAAGGGATGGGTCCCAATTATAGTCCTCTAAGATAGTCAAAGGAAAAGCCTAAGGCTAGATCCTAAACACTAAAGAGGGAAGAGAAGACCTCATCAAAAATGAGGTCAACAAATGGACCCCCAATAAGTGTGGTGTGCTGACGGAGCACACCGCGCGTATTGGCGTTGACCGAAGAGATCAACAAAACCAACACAGATTCCCAAATGATAAACTTGGGACAGAGTAGAAGAACTTCCGCTGGGGTGTATCGGGTATATCTCCAAGACTGGAGGTTCCTGAACTCTCGCTGGGGAATGGAAAAGGAGGTGAACTCCAAATCACATGATCTGGGGAATTCGATTTATATTTCATTTCATTTCATGTTCAAGCTTTGATGTGTGAGTTTAGGTTTTAGCTTGAGTTTTAATTTAGATTGAAGTTTGGTTTAAAATCAATTTGAGGAAATTTTGAATTTGAAATTTGGATTTGAAATGAGAATTGAAACCTAGGTTTCAACCTTGGGATTATGAAGAAAACTGGAATTTAGGTACCAGCCGCGGAGTGAGAATCGGAGTTTAAGTGTCGATTGAAAAAATAAGAATTAGAATTTAGGTACTGATCCGAAAGAGCGAGAATTGAAATTTAAGTATCAATCCTGGAAGAGAATCGAAATTTAAGTATTGATCACGAAAGGAGAGTCGGAATTTAGGTACCTACCTCGAAATGAGAACTGGAATTTAGGTACCAGTCTCGGAAGTTTAGAATTGAAATTTAGGTATCAATTCGAAAGAGAATCAAAATTTAGGTATCGATCTCGAAAGGAGAGTCGGAATTTAGGTACCGACTTCGAAATGAGAACTGGAATTTAGGTACCAGTTTCGGAAGTTTAGAATTAAAATTTAGGTATCAATTCGAAAGAGAATCGAAATTTAGGTATCGATCTCGAAAGGAGAGTCGGAATTTAGGTACCGACCTCGAAATGAGAACTGGAATTTAGGTACCAGTCTCGGAAGTTTAGAATTGAAATTTAGGTATCAATTCGAAAGAGAATAGAAATTTAGGTATCGATCTCGAAAGGAGAGTCGGAATTTAGGTACCGACCTCGAAATGAGAACTGGAATTTAGGTACCAGTCTCGAAAGTTTAGAATTGAAATTTAGGTATCAATTCGAAAGAGAATCAAAATTTAGGTATCGATCTCGAAAGGAGAGTCGGAATTTAGGTACCGACCTCGAAATGAGAACTGGAATTTAGGTACCAGTCTCGGAAGTTTAGAATTGAAATTTAGGTATCAATTCGAAAGAGAATCGAAATTTGGGTATCGATCTCGAAAGGAGAGTCAGAATTTAGGTACCGACCTCGAAATGAGAACTGGAATTTAGGTACCAGTCTTAGAAGTTTAGAATTGAAATTTAGGTATCAATTCGAAAGAGAATCGAAATTTAGGTATCGATCTCGAAAGGAGAGTCGGAATTTAGGTACCGACCTCGAAATGAGAACTGGAATTTAGGTACCAGTCTCTGAAGTTTAGAATTGAAATTTAGGTATCAATTCGAAAGAGAATCGAAATTTAGGTATCGATCTCGAAAGGAGAGTCGGAATTTAGGTACCGACCTCGAAATGATAACTGGAATTTAGGTACCAGTCTTGGAAGTTTAGAATTAAAATTTAGGTATCAATTCGAAAGAGAATCAAAATTTAGGTATCGATCTCAAAAGGAGAGTCGGAATTTAGGTACCGACCTCGAAATGAGAACTGGAATTTAGGTACCAGTCTCGGAAGTTTAGAATTGAAATTTAGGTATTAATTCGAAAGAGAATCAAAATTTAAGTATCGATCTCGAAAGGAGAGTCGAAATTTAGGTACCGACCTCGAAAGGAGAGTCGAAATTTAGGTATCGACCTCGAAATGAGAACTGGAATTTAGGTACCAGTCTCAGAAGTTTAGAATTAAAATTTAGGTATCAATTCGAAAGAGAATCGAAATTTAGGTATCGATCTCGAAAGGAGAGTCAAAATTTAAGTACCGACCTCGAAATGAGAACTGGAATTTAGGTACCAGTCTCGGAAGTTGTAATGTATGAAGAAGGACCCAGTCTCATGCCATCGAACCAAACCGAACCAAGTTCGTGGCTCCGTGTCAATAGACCTAGTCAATCTCCGTACAAGAGGGAAAGGAGATCACAGAAAATCAAAAGGATCTCGATGTGACGAAAAAGGTGTAGGATTTTTGAAATTTGAAGTGTGAGTTTTCCGTGAGGAAGAACCATCCCGAAAGAGGGTTTCAAAGTAGTTTGAAGTAGATTTTGATCTGAGGAAGAATTGAAGGATTTGAAAGAGAGAGATTGAGATTGTAATTCCATTTAAGATTCATTTTCATTTTGTTTGTCCTTTAATGATCCAATTTTATTTTTGTTGTTTATTTGATGTTCACGTGAATTTTATTTGGTGTTCATGTGGATTTGAAGTTCATTTGAATATTTGGATTTCTAAGAAAGGTTCTTATTTATTTCTCTTTTCTTTTCTGTTCTTTGTTCAAAGTTCATTTAACTCTAATGGCGTTTCCCAGTCAATTTGCACAAAAAGAGGTGAAGGCCAAAATGTGACATAGTCACTTTCATTCCAATCTTTTTGAAGATACATCATACAACTTGATCTGAAATATTTCTCATACAATCCATGACTCAAAACGGACTATGTATGATTCTTGTTGATCCATCCAAAAAATATCTGTTAAAAATCCATGTCTGAATAATGAGATACACGGTCAATAACATCACCTTCCAAGCCATCCTTGGCAGGAATGCCGCATAGATGTGCATTGGAGGTGTGCTATTTCCCGTGTAACTCACAGCTCGTAGGGCTGGAGACTCTCCAATTCCGGATCCGTCGGAAGTGGTAAGGCGCCTTTCGTCGTCCATCCTTCTAAAAGTGACGGAGATCCGCTCCACTGGTACTCCCGGTATACAATGTTTTGCGATGTCCGCTCCATTTCCTTGTAATATCATGATGGAACCTACCGGAAGTGGTATCTCCACCGGCTCTCGGAACTTACCCGGGCCTGCTATCCGGAGGTCAGATCCGAACATGATATTGCATTGGTTGACTAACGAAACTGTGCAGAAAGGTCTGACAAAGTCATGGTGGTCTATGTGTGGAGGTATGCAGTAGCCCTTCTGATAAATGTTGATGATGCAACTGTTGAGTATGCAGTCTGCTGGCAATACCCTCCATGTTATCATTCTTTTCACCATTCTTTTAATTATCCTCGGCATTGGATCCACCTCACTGCAACGGAGTATCCCTGGTGGATTTCCTTTCCTGTCCTCTGCGAAGTTATAGCAACATCCGCATTGTATTATGACTCTTCCTTTCCCCGGCATCCATTTCCGGGGTTCGAATAAGTCTTTTCTCTCGGACGGCCTGCTCGACCCATTTCTCTGAAGTTCTAAGATGCAATCCACAATTTGCTGTTGCTCGTACTCTGAGAACACACCTGTGTGTAACTCGAGGCCTTCCAAAATGTTGATTCTTTTGCCTCTACTCCTTTCAAAGTATTCGAAAGTTTTCTTCTCAACATTTTGCATTCTTTCTAGTTCATATTCTGGGATGATCTGCAAGTGACGAGGCCTAGTAACGTATTGCGGGATGTATGGCTCAATACCGTCACGTTCTCCTGCATACCTTGGCTCCTCGGGGATTGTCTCTATCAGGACATCCTCCGGGGTTGCTTTCGCAACAAGGTTCTTCAGATATGGTATCTCTGTCCGACGTCGAGGCACTGATTCTATCTCTGTTCTTCTTGGCACTTTTTTGATGTATTCTGATTTTCTCGGTGTTGACTTTCTTCTTTCTGGTTCCTGATAAACTGGTATCTTTAAAATGTGTGTGTTGGCGAAGGTGGCTGTTTCCTCGTGTTGATCTGCTGCTAGTTTAGTCAACATCTTGCAGATACGGCGATTCTTATTCCTTCTTTGGGTAGCGAGTGAGAGTAGCTCTCCTTACCCCTGAACTTACGCGGCGCGGCGCTGACAAGCCTGCCCTCTACTGTGGCAACTACAGACTTGATTTTCTTGCTTTCCTCGGTGTTTTTCTTTCTGACTGGTACCACGTTGGCTAACCAAGTAGGGTATTGTTCTTCACGGACAAATCTAGCGTCGATTAGCTTCTTAACTTCGGCTATTACTTGTTGCTCGATTTCTAGACGCATTCTTCGGGACTTGTCCGATCGGAACAAAAGTAGGATCTACTCCTAACTTGTGACTGCGACTTATGGAGCTAATCCTGGCATTTCGTCGTAACTCCAAGCAAAAGAGTCCTTGAATTCCATTAATAGCTTGATCATTTCCTCGGAATCTTCTTTATTGAGTAAGGAGCTAACAAAGGTTGGTCTAGGCTTTTCGCTAGTACCTAAGTTAACTTCCATTAACTCGTCTATTGTAGATTTGACTTCTTCTTCGAATTCTGGTGGAGTATCTCCTATTGGTAGATCTTCGAGGTCCTCTGAAGCTTCCAAGAAGTCTTTATTAGGCTTGCAAGTGACAACCAAGCAAAATTTCGTATCGTCGATCGAACCTGCGTGCCGAATCCGAGACCATGTTTTGAATTGGGAGGCCGACCGGCATTGTTCCATAGTCTTTCAAAATGTTGTGATTGACCCTTTGTCCATTGTCGAGGTAAGACACCACGTTGAATTAAATTTTGAACACGGGGAGAGTACCACTCAAAAGGTAATTCCATTAATTCGGAAGAAGTGACATCTTCAAATTGTACATCTTTTTCATTATTGGAAGAAGAAGTACCACGGTAAAATTTGATTGGTTTAGCACCACCACCATGCACTTCCTTGACCACCATACCCTCGATCTTATTAGACTGGATCGAGGTCAGGGCCATAGTGTGTACATGGTAGTTAATCTTCTCGTACATTGATTTATATTCTTCATTCTTTTCATCTTCGAGGGAGATCTTGAATTGTGGTTTCTTCGGTTTATTGTAGGCTGCTTCTTTCTTGATTTCTTCTTCTTCTTCGTAGCTGTTCTCCCGATTCACATTGATTACCGGCTTTTTACGTCCCATCGTCCCAACGTTTCTGCCACGACCTCGTCCCCGGCCTCGACCTCGGGTGCGAGTTGTGAAGAAACCTTCACCATCTCGCCGTAAGGGAGTGGTGAGTGACCTGTTGGACTAGAACTTCGGGTTCTTCGTCGTCTTGAACTTCTTTTGCTTCATTTGGCATGGTATTTCCGGAGAAGATTGTTTTCTTTGGAGGCACGTAGTAGAGTCGCATCTTCATGAATTCCAATTTCATGTATGGAGAAAGGTTGCAAGTCACCTTTAATGCACTGTTCTCCTCCATCGTAGTATTTTATGCACTGATGCAGAGACGATGGTACCATCTGGTTCTCATGTATCCACGGTCGGCCCAGTAATGCGTTGAACGATGTTTCAGAATCAATTATATGGAATTTTGCGGTTGTCTTTACTAAATCACCGGTCTTCATCAATAGTGTTATTGATTCGAGGGCTCTTTCTCCTTTCTGGTTGAATCCTCTTAGTAACATCTTGTCCGCTTCAAGCTCGCGAGCATCAATTTCCAAGTATGCTAACGTCCGAAGATTCATTATGTTGATTGACGCTCCTGGATCCACCAATACTCTAGAGAGCGTAAACTTTCCGATTGTGACTGAAATGTAAAACGGTCGGTTGTGATCAGATGTCCCAAGTAGTAGATCACTGTCCGTGAAGGTAACACCTCGCTGTTCCTTTAACGAGCAAACCTCGTCTAAGGAATCTTCGACCATCTGAGCTAAACAAATCTCTGGATCAAGTAAGGTCTTGATCAGAGCTTCCTCATCTCTTTTGATAAGATGAGAGCGTCGTAGATGCTCGGTTTGGTCGGTAGTTTCCTAAGATGGGCTAGCACGTTATAGTTCACTTTGTTACCATGTGTTTCGAGTTTCTTCTCGAATGGGCGATTCTTCTGCTGGGGTTGATTCTTCCCGAACAACCACACGCTTTCCTTTGTCTTTTGGACCCATTCTCGGAGGTAGAACCCTTCCGCTCCTTAAGTTGACTTCGTGATTTCTTCGAATGCAGTGCGAGTTTTATTGGTGTCTCCTTTTGAATCGGCATGATAGGTTCTTCTAGAGTCGCTTCGAAATCTGAAAGCTCTAACTCTATTGTGATTGGAGCTCCTCGAAATTCACAAATAGATTCATTGCTTGTTGAACTTTCGTAGCCTTCTTGGTGAATGTCTTCTTTGTCATCGTGATTGTCGAGGTTGTGTATGATTTGAGAATTGTTATTTGTATCGGAATCGAGATCCGGATTAGGTTGGTTGCGTTAGTTGTGTAATCGTTAGAAACAGTCAAAATGTATCCAACGCCATAACTCTTATCACTATAAGATCCCGCCGGAGCGAGACAGAGTCAGAGGTTCGAGGAATTTTTCCCCCGAATCAGAAACAACCATCCTAGGATAAGCAGCCCCTAGTCTAGCCTTAAGAGCCTCGGTCTTTTCTTCTTCTACGATCTCCTTCTTTTCTACGATCTTTTCTTCTGTGTGGTTCTTCGATCGCAAGTGATAGCGCGCGATCGACAGGTTTCGAACTTTGAATCGAAGCACGCACCGAAGCGGTTTGGATGCGATCCAAAATTTTCTTCGATGACTTCGTCCAAGCGGTACTCCATCCATCATTCTTCGTGTAGGGATCTATAAGAACAATAGGATCCGTTGAAATAACATTGACGGAACCGCCTTTCTGGGGTTCCTTCATGTATTCCTTCTGAATCGTTATGTTCCCTTTTCGCAGATTGTCGTAGAGCCAAGTCTTGAAGGTAATGCAATCCTCTATCTTGTGCCCGAGCATCTGGTGGTAAGGGCAATAGATGGGATGGTCTTTCTTATTGACTTCTTCGGCTTCACAGGTTACGGCGAGTTGAAAATCCGAAGTCTTCATCAAACTGCGGAACATCTTTGGCACTGCCACATTCTTGAATGGATGTTCTCTATTTATAAGCTCCTTTAACGTGCGCTGCGAGTGAGGCGGTTGCTCATACTGTTGAGTTGGCTGATAACCGGGTCGAGGTTGTTGGTAGTTCTGCTGAGGTTGTTGATACATCTGTTGCGGTGGCTGATAGCTGGGCTGCGGCTGCTCCGGCTGTATTTGCATTGGCTGCTTGCCCTTATCGACTGCCGCGACGATCCCGAATTTCTTTTCAAATGTTTTCACAGGCTTCTGTTTGTCTGTCTTGTCGACGAAACATAGTTGTTTTGCTTCCTCTTGCAAGCTTCCGGCCTTGCTTAACAACTTCTCGAAAGTTTTAATCGTAAATCCCTTAAGGAGGAGTGCTATCGGGCCGTGAATGCTTTTAAGCAAGATACCGAGTCGCATGCTTTGCTCTTGTAGCTGTGGCTCACACTTCATGCTTAGATTCCTCCATCGAAGTATGTAGTCCACTAAAGTTTCGTTCGGTTTCTGTTTCTCCACCACTAGATCACCGATGGTGATATGGTGTTGAGCTCCGGCAAATCGCTTCACGAAGAGGTTTTCTAATTCTGAAAATGTCTTTACTCGAACCGTTCGGTAACTACGCGTACCAATCGAAGGCGATCCACGACGAGTCGCCGACGAACCGTCGGAAAAGTAAGGCGTCACTTCCACCGGCGTTGCAACAACTAGCGTGAAAATGTGCAACATGCTTTGTTGAGGGTTTCGGTACCATCAAAAGCCTTGAACGGAGGTGGTACGAAGCCTTTTGGGTATTGTCTTGCATCAAATTCTTCGGGGTAAGGTCTGCCGTCCGAATAGATGCTCGGCTCTTAGACTGTGCTAAGGCTTCTCGCACCTGCTGTTCTACCATGCTCTTGATTTCTTTCTCTGGAATCATATTCTGGGTAGAATCTTTCTTCGGCTGATCTTCTCCGTTAATGGATGTAATCTCTTTTCCTCCGTCTGTAATATGAATAACTTCTGGAGGCGTTTCTCTTGGGGGTTGAACCTGACTCTGAAGAGTGGCTAGGGCTGCAGCCATCTCTTCCATCCTTTTCTCCATTTGAGAGATTGTATCATCTTTTTCTTGAAGTTGTGCTCTTAACATTTCCGGTTCATCTCTTTCGCGATTGCCGGAGCACCTTGCGAAGGCGACGATGCTCGTGTCTCGACCATGTTGATCTCCGCATATTCGTCATCCATGAATTCCGACGAATAGACTTCATCTCCAAACTTTTCTTCTCTTTCTCTTGCTAATCGTTGAATGTCGGTTCTTAGCTTTTCCATAGCGTTCTCCAATGGTCTTTTTCGTACGGTTTCACATTTATCATGCGATGGCTGTTGGATTTCCTTCTCGGGAGTCCCCTTCATCGCAGTGGCACTCTCCTCGGACTCGAGTCTCCTGACGAGACTTTCCTTTTCAGGTCGTTGTTTTGGTCTTAATTGGCCAGTAGTAGGACGCCATACCATCCTTCTAGCGACGAAGGCCCAGGACCGGATGGTCCGTCGGCTCGAATCGTTGGAAGGTGGTATCCTCCCCGATCCGTAAACCCGAAACGACAACGAGTGGACTAGCTTTCATCTTCTTATTCGGCTTTTCTATGGCGCTAACGGGTTCTACTCGCGGCCCGAGACGGGATTTGGTGGCACCCGCCCTATCCTTCTTAAAATCTCCGATACAGGACATTTCTCTTTCTTTGCTAACTTCTCTATCACGATCATGAGTCGAGCAAATGGTGTAATCCTAGCCCTTTTCTTTCGGTATGTTGCTATAGTATGCGGGTTGAGGTAATGTAAAAGCAATCTTGCGGACATTTTCCTCGTCAGCTGCGGCGGAGAGGGGATGGAATCTACTTCCTTCCAAAAGCGGTGTATACTCAGGCAATGGTATGTACTCAGGCAATGGTGTGTACTCAGGGATCTCTTCTAAGAAAGCGACTTCGAGCGGCTACGGCCTTTCGGCAATCTTTCTACTTCGTTTCTCCTCCGAGTCCGTGTTAGGGGTGGAACCCTTGAGCTGGACCCAACTTCGAAAACAGAAGGTCACACAGGGAGATCTGTACCCTCCACGGTAACAGGCTCATTACAAACTTGGACTTCCTTCCCCTTCAGTTTAGCGGGAGCCGGGGTAGGTACGGAGACGACTAGACCGGTGGGGGTAGAGACAACGATCCTCCTACGAACGAGTAGTATTCCTCTCGAGTGGAACCCTTTGCGGGGGAGGGAACTCTTGAGTCGACTTCGGGTTGAATTCAATCACGGCCTCTTCAGTTTCTGACATTTTGTCCATTAGTGTGAAGAGAGTGACGTCAGCGATCTTGACATCTGTGTTGTCAAATCCTTGTCCAAAACGGATGATCCCATTGTCGGGCAGCTCATCCTTGTAAACAGCGAAGTCCAATCCATTAGTGAAGGAGAAGATTAACTTTGGGGCATCCATTTTCTGCAGGGCAGATTCCGAATGTCAGTCCTGAATTATACTTCCTTTCATCGTAAAGTTTAGGATGAAAAAGAAAGAGTCCGAACACATTTTCGTTTATGTTAGTGCATTTGTGATTTATAAAAGAGGTTGTTTATTAGGTAGTTCGTTTGTTAGAAACAAAACGATTAAAGAAAAAAGGTTATAGAAAAGGTAAAGGGCCCGATTTAGAACTGGAAAGGAAAAGAAAGTCTTATGCTAGACTTCCCGACTCGAAGGACCGCACCTAAACTAACACCTATTGGGGGTCCACCCCACCTCAGAAAAGAGGTAAAAGGACCTCAGAACCTCTCCGTTTAGGGGTGTCTAACCAGTGGCTCCTAAATCCGAGAGGAGTTGGCTATACTCATTCAAGACAGAAATGAATGGGGTATTCCAACGGAAGAATGGTAGTTTTGGTCCACTAGGGATATGGACTCACGATCGATTTATGAAAGCAAAACCATCTAATCAAAAATGGAGAGAGGAACTACTCCCCAGCGGAGTCTCCAGAAGCTGTCGGCATATTTTTAGGTTGAGTGTTGTATTTTTGAAAAGGGGTCGCCTACAGAAATTGTCGGTGAATTTTAGATTTTAAATTTAATTTGAATATCTATATATAATTTAGAAAGTAGCATTTGATTTTGAAAGTAATTTTAAGTTTGAAAATTTTAAGATATGAAATCAAACCGATCTCACATACCAAATAGTTTATATAAACGAGCACCGCACCACAAATCGTACATCTATCCCAGAGGATAGACACCTATGCTTGATGATGGGGCTCGGTTAAATAAACTAGAAGATTTGTGACATCCGTTTGGTCACGCGAACCAATTTTATAAGCCGACAAGTTCTCTCGCTTAATATAAATGAATTAAGCGGGGTTTATATTACTTGGGTTCTTAAAATTCCCTATAAGGGCGAAGCCCCTATAGTTAATTACATCTTAAATGACGGGAATCATTTAAGAAAACTCTCGATAATGATCAGTGGTTTTGCTCTCAAGAATTTCAAAGTTTAAGGTTTTCAAAGGATTGAATTTTTGGAAGTTTCAATAGGGAATTGATCAAATTTGGAACAGTTTATTTTAAGAGTCCAAAGGAACGAAAAGTAGGGGATGTCGCGGATTCGAGACAAGACTCGGTGACTTCCCAACTATCCTATTTGTTTGGCTTGAATTTGAGAAGATTATTTAATGTTACAATCCTGCCAATATTAATTAATTAGGACTTATATTTGTATGATATAATCATACAAATAGCCTCGAAGATGTGAGGATTTATGTCGTACCAAACAACTAACTTGGAATCCTAAGTCCGGTTAGGACTTAATTTGCATAAAATGATTATGCAAGTGCCTAACAAAAAGGTTGAGGATTTGTGTTGCACTAGGCAAACTACCTCGAAATTCTATGACTTGGTTATTTAATTCTAAGAAAGTTTCTTTGAAGTAGATCCGAGTTTTCTTGATGACGATGGCCGAGCTACCCACCGTGCTCCGAGCTCCTTGTTGTTGCGAGAGATTTAGTTTTAGAAGTCATAAATCGGGAGATGAGAGAAGTGTTTTGGCTTAGAGAAAATCTTAAAATCCAGTATTTTTAATATTTTAATTAAAACAAATCTTAAAGTTGTTTAAACGAGACCGATTAAGATCACACGGTTCCTTCATCCCGCACCGATTATTTTCATCGAATTCGGTTAGTCTAGATGAATTTGCTAAACTCAGTTGAATGAGTTCCACACTTTCATTTAGACCGTGGGAAATCCCGTTAGCAATACGTGGGTTACTTCATCCGAGGTATTCCCGATCATTCAACGAGACGTTTTAATTTTAGTTGTAATTACAGTTTTATTTTTGTTGGTGATTAAGTTTTGAATTATTTAAACATGCTGGGTTCGATCATTTTCATGCATTTGTAAATGCGGAAAAGTAAGACATTTAATAAATTGCTAAATGTAAATTGCAATAAAATAGAAGCGTACCTGGAGGGTCTTCCCGTCATCCCAAGCTGCACTTAAAACACATGTTAAGGCATTTAAATATTTCAACAAGTACCTAGGTAAAGCTAAGGGAAAGGTTTTGGTTATCTACCAAAGTCCTAGTCCTATAGCTAATCATCTCCTATGATGTCTAGGTTCTTGTGTTTTGGTTTCAGGATGACTTTCTTCACCCAAGAACAATTAAATTCAGTTGTTCTTATAAACATCCTATCATATTAAGGAAGTGCTTAAGACGAGTCTTAAACATCTTTTCAATAGCTCTAGGATTGTTTTAAGTCCAAGAGAATTTAATTATACAAGTGAATTAATCATCGAGGAGTTTAAGTTTTGTTATCTTGCTCGGTGAACTAGGACATTTGAATATCCTATAAGTGAAGTAACACTTCACTTGATGCCTCATTTAAGAGTTATAATAATAAGAGCTTTAAAAGGGCAAATCAAATTATTAAGTATATTAATGATTTAAACTTAATGATTTAATTTTAATTTTGACTTAATTATAAAAGTCAGTTTAAATTTGGAATAATGTTCAAGTTATTTTAGATTTAATTCTTAATGATTTCATTTAGGTTTGTTGTTAAATGATTTTAATTTAATTTAATTCAATTTAACTTTAATTCAATTTAATTTAATTTTAATTTAATTTGATTTGATTTAATTTTAATTTAATTTAATTTAACTTGATTTGATTTAATTTTAATTTAATTTAATTTAATATAATTTTAATTTAATTTAATTTAATTTACTTTAATTTCAATTTAATTTTAATTTAATTTAGTTTTAATTTAATTTTAATTTTAATTTAATTTAATTTAATTTAATTTTAATCTAAATTTGATTTAATTTTAGTTTAATTTTAATTTGGATTATTATTTTAATTTTTTTTCTAATTAAGAATTAAGTATTATTGAAGTGATTTATTTAGGGATTTTTTAAATTAAAGAATAAATATCCTCTTAATAATATCCCTACTTTAATAATTCCAATTTCTATTATTTTCCAAAAATTTCAATTAATTAATTAATTAAAATTTTATTTTAATTATTTTTGAAATGGTTAGTAGGTTTCTACCCTCAATCATTTAAGTTTCAATCATCCAAAATCAGTTTAAAATCAAATATTTTACTCTCCCCTTTTTAATTAATCCTAAAATTTTAATTAAAGGTTGAAATTTTTTAATTACCATTTCACCCTTCAAGCTTAATAATTCTATAACTCACTAAATTAAGCTCAAATGAACTTAAAATTTTTATGTAACCTCACTCACATGTCAATTAAGACATTAGAGGAGAAAATGTGATTTTTTCTGCATTTAATTTATTTATGTAATTATTTTTAATGGAAAATAGGGGTTTTCAAGGAAAATTCAATAACATGACCAAGGAAATGTTTCTATCCTTAAGAAAATTTTGGGATGTTCCTAATGATCAGAGGACCATTTGGACCAATTTTGTTGATTTTTTGAATTATATTTTATTTATTAAAATTATTTTGAGTTTTGGAGTATTAATTAATTTTAAAATAAAATTAAAGTTGAAAAATGGATTTTATATTTTTATTAAATCTCTCTGACCTCAAGGAGTTCAGAGAAACAAATTTTGTATTTTTCTAATTTTTCTTTGATTTATTAGAATTATTTTAGTGAAAAGGTTGAAAAATACATTTTTTTAATATTAAAAATTACATTAAGCCTTTAAAATTCAATATCTTATCCTAGGGACTTAAGAAAAATATTTGGTTTTTTCCTAAGTAATTAGAATTCAAAATGTGACATTTTGGTGATTTTTATTATTTTTTAATTATTAAAAATATTAAAATAATGATAAAAATCAACTTTTTTAGAAAATTACAATTTTAATTTTCCTAAGTTTCTCTGATATCAAAGAAGCTCCAAAACCATTTTTGTGAATTTGTGAAAAGTATTTTGTGAGTTATGAATTTTTAAAGTTTAATTTTACCCATTTTGCTTAAGAGGCTTAATCAACCCATTTGGTGGGGTTAATCAAGTCCAATTGATTTCAAATATTTATGAGATGTTCCTCTAATCCGAAAGATCAGTGGAGAATTATTTTTAAGTTAATTTGATGTGTAGTTAACCCTAATTAATTAAAATTCAATTTTGGGTATTTAGACCAATTAGGGTTATTCCAAGTGAATTAACTCAAAACTTTTTTTTCCTAGGTTCCTCTGGTCATAAGAAATATCACTAAATTTTCCTGGAATTTATTTCTCAATATGCTAATTATTGGAATTAAAATATTCAAAACATTAACATGCAATTGAAAAATCAATAACTTCTCATAGAGATGGCCTCTGACCTTGGAAAATTCAGGGAATGTTCCCAAGTTCAGAGGCTTTAAAAGCCCTATGGTCTCATGCCATGGTGAATTGTCTATGCAAATGAAGAATTAAAATAATGCATAGAGTAAATGAATCATTAAAAATAAAATACTCAATGAAATTACTTGATTTCTTTTCCATATGATTCTCCTTTGTTCACTGAGCAAGAGGGTATTTTTATTTTATTTTTAGGATTTTTCTACACAAATTTATGCATTTTTGAAGTTCTGGGTATTTAATAAATAAGAAAAATCCCTATTTATCTACTTATCCACGCGGCGCCACGCAATCCTCGGCAGCTCCGAACGCCCACGCAGCGCATTCCTATTCGACGCTGCCATCCGACTTAGTGCTTCAGGGACCCGCGGCTTATGTACCATTGCGCTGTCCGGCTCGATCTCGACCGTCCGCTCGATCCGACGGCTCCTGGTCATCGTCTACGACTGGTGTGCACCCGTGACCGTCCACACTAAAGCCCTAAGAACTCACTCGATTCTCAACGGATTTTTGTGTTCTTATGCTCTATGGATTCGTCTTGAAGAGACGAACACATCCATATGGTAAACATGCATTGAAATCGATTCATATCAAATGGAGAATCTCTAGAAGATCGGGAAGAAGAGAGAGTTCATACCTTTGCTCAGAGAAGTGAAGCTTCGATCTGAGAGTTGTGTCACGTTCGATTGGGTCCAAGAAAGCTCCAGATGAAGTCCCTTGGCCTGGTGAATCCTAGGTACAAAAGGGACCACAGCCGATCACAAAGCTTGGAGGCTGGAAGCAATGGCTGGCCTGGTGAAGGGGCTTTTACAGGGAAACTTCTCCTCTTGGTCCGGTGAAGGTGTAGAGTCAATCAATTTGAGGATTGACTCACCGTGGTGAAGTGTCCTGGTTTTGGGCTTGAATTTCAACTCTGAAATTGAGCTTACAGAGAGGAAATGGCAGGGGGATTTCAGTGGGGATCAAGTTCTCCAGGTGTGGAGGAGAGTCTGGAATGATTTTGGCAGAGTTTCTGTATGGTTTCTTTTTTAGCACCCTCCATGGCCGAGAGAGGTGGGGTTTAAATAGAAGAGGCTGGAGGGCCTCCCAGGGGGGTTTGAAGGCTTGGATCAGTTGCTCAGGGGAAGAGAAGAACAACCATGGTGGCCATTGGGCATGGGGCAGCTCAGCAGGGGAGAATTTCAATGTTAGGCTCACATGGTGCTCTCGGGTGTGGTGTTTTCCGGCGATCCAGGCGGCTGGCCGGCAGGCATGGGTCACCCTCAGGTTCAGGTGAGTCAGGGCTGGGGTTTTGTGTATTCAATTGGTAGTTGCCAAGTGTAAAGTGGTTGGATCAAAATGGAATGGGGGCATGGCTAATTTTGGCTCAATTTGGTCAACTCATGTATTTGGGTTGGGTTCACCTTCCCATGACTTGGTTTTAGGCTGAGGGAATGAGTTCGGTTAGCAGGTCAAAGGTGGTGAGGTCCCTTTCTAAGAATATTTAAATTAGATTTGGGTTTAAGGAGACATGATTAAGGCTAATGACTTTTAGGAATTTTGGAAAGAGCCTCCCTCCTTTCCTATTTTGGGTTTGGTGAGGTGCCCAAAGCCCTCATGGCTCCCATGTGGCTCATGCATGGCTTCATGGCTCACCTTTGGCTTGGAAGAAGCTAAGTCAACTTTCATGAAAGAGGATTTTAGGAATTTTGGTAATTTAGGGGTGATTTGATAGGATTTGGCATATGGCTTAAATTAGAAAAATTTGATGGCTTAATTAGAACTTAGGGATGATTTCAATTAAAGGTATGATGAGAAGAATTTGTCATATGGGCTTTAGCATGAAGTTTGGGCTTTTGGAATCATTTTGGAGTGGGCTTTTTAGGAAGGCCTAAGGAAGTGGGCCTTAGGTTTTAAAAATAAATTTATGGATGGGAATTTTGTAAAAGGTTGGGCCAAATAATTGTTGGGTTTAGTTTAGAGATGTGCCATGAGTAATTTGAAATAAATTTGAGGTGGTTTGGGTTTGAATTGGGTTGGATTTGGGCTTCTTTGGTAAAGGGGCCAATATAGGTCAAATCGGGCTAATTTGGGCCAATGTTGGGCTAGGGTTGAAATTGATGTAAAATTAATGTTGGGAAATGTTTATGGGGGTACTACAAAGAGTTTTCAACTTTGGTTGGGCTTTAATTTTGGGATTTGGGCCCATTTAGGTTAGGTTTGGGTTTAGGTCAAAAGTGGGAGTTTTGGCTTTGGGTTGGATTTGGGTGGAGTTTAGGTTCAAATTTTGGGCAAATCATGTTAGTGTATTGTTTGTGGGGATGTTAGGGAAAGTTTAGAAAAGGTTTGGGGTCAATTGGAGTTAAATTGGGTTAGTTTGGGCTAAGTTTGGGTCATGGGTCCAAATTGGGCTTTAAGGTCAAAAGTGAAATTGGATTCAAATGTCAATCAAATTGGGCTTGGATTTGGTCTAGATTGACATTAGGGATATTTAATTGAAGTTTAGAATTGTATTGGACCAAAGTTGGGGTCAATTGGGTTGATTTGGTTTGACATTGGGTTCACTTTAGGTTAAAAATGGGTCAAATTGGGGGTTTTGGTAAAAGTGGGGTAAATTGGCAAAATTGGCCCATAGTGTAGTTGAACAAAATGAAATTGAGAATATTTGGGATTTTCTGGAATTTTCTGGGAATTTTTGGAATTTATAAAAGTTTGGCCAAAAGTGTATTTTTAGTGTATTTGGAGTGTTTTTTTGGAAATTTTGGTATATTTGGCTATGGATGATCAATTTGAGTGATGTGGAAATGTTTGGGATTGGTTTTGAGGGATTTTGGGCGATTTGGAGATTTTGGAAAATTTGGGCAATTTCAAGGGTTTTTGGTAGGTTTGATGGGTGTAGGGTCCCCGGGGTCAAAAATTGAAATTTTGGAAGAATGAAGATTGATCAAATGTGAGTGAAATGGAATCACTTTGGTTGAGCCATGAAGCCATATTAAGCCCATATGAGCCATGAGAGGACTCATTGGAGGCATTCACTATGTTGTTCCTAACCCTCTTAGCTCGGGGGCTTAGGGGTTAAAGTCAATCCATATGAATTACCTACATGAGTCGAGGAGTCGAAGTTAGGTATAGGTGTGGTTTTAGGATTTGGATTGTGTGTGTGAGAGTGTAGTGTGTGAGTGTAGTGAGTGTGTAAGTCAACCCTCACCGCAACGAGGCCACCCGGAGGTATTCTAAGGCCGAGAAGTCCTATAGGGAACTTATCCTTTAAACCTCCCCATTTAATTTCAACCCTCTAGGTGATTAGGGTTCTACAATCAAGCTTGTGGGGTTTGCAGGGATACAAGAAGTGGTTTAAATTTCTAAGGGATGGGTCCCAATTCTAGTCCTCTAAGATAGTCAAAGGAAAAACCTAAGGCTAGATCCTAAACACTAAAGAGGGAAGAGAAGACCTCATCAAAATTGAGGTCAACACTACTCCTCAGAGCAAGTCTCCAAACTCCGATGACTCAGAATACAGACTTCAGACTTCAATAAAAACTAAACTAAAAGAAAGAAAAGAAGTGGGAGAAGAACGCTTAACTCTGACCCTTTTCTCCTTTCTACTCTCTCTCCTACTCTAAATAAAAAACTTAAAATGCAGTGGAAGAATCTTCTAAATTCCTCTCTTCAAAATACAATGAAGAGCCTCTTCAATTCTTCACTTATTCACTTCTAAGACTCTCTTTAAATAGTGAACCAAAAGGTGCGTTGGTGTCTCTTTAAAATGTGTCCAGATTCGATGTTTCTACCAAGGAACACACCCCTTCATTCAAATTTGCCGCCCAAAGGAAGTTATGGACATTACCACCAAGAGTTGCATCTATTCCCTTTTGAATTTGGCGCCAAATCTCATTAAAGTTTGATTTATAACTTTGGTGGCTTAGCGCCGGCCCAGCGGCGCTTAGCCGCCAGTGCTAAATTTTTTATTTTTCATTTTTTTGCTCCAAATTTGATCCAATTTTGCTCCTTTCATCATGACCATCCATTTTCATCATACTTACAAGTAAAACACAAAATACCTTCCATTAAAGTGCAATATCATTAAAAATAGGTATAAAAATGTGCATAAAAATACTATATATTTTAGGTGTATCAAATACAAACTAAATTTAAGTAAAAGTGGTGAAGTGGATTAGTAGTAAATGAAAGAACACTCTTACACTACTTACACACTCCACAACAACCACACTAAAACACTCTAATTTGCTCTCTAACACTTCTAATTACTAATCTAAAGTCTTCTAAAAACTCTCTTTTTGTGATCTTCAAGTCTTCTTTTTAATACATTTTCAAAATGTGCATTCGTATCTCTTCAAATTGTTTCCTGATTCAATGTATCTTCCAAAGGATGCATCCATTCAAGAGTATTTTGAATAAAAATTGGCGCCAATAGGTAGTTACCCACGTTCTCATTAAGAGATGCCTCAAAAAACTCTTCAAAATCACGCCAAAAATGAAATAAATCCTCTTTTATAACTATCACACTTAAGCACGAGGTCTCGACGCTTAGCCGCAGTTCATCTGGCCTGTAAGCTCTAACTGTGGCGCATAGCCGCGGGGCCTTGACATGAAAGCGCAGGTTCCGACGCTTAGCCGCCACAGATCACTTCTTCAATTTTCTTCATTTTTGCTCTAATTTTGATACTTTTTTACTCCTTTGACTATATTCATCCATTTAATCATACCTGTAAGAAAATACACAAAATACCTTCCATTAAAGTGCACTTTCTTCAAAAATAGGTTTAAAAATGTGCATAAAAATATTATATATTTTAGGTGTATCAAAATCCCCCAAATTTGAAATGTTACTTGTCCTCAAGTGACATTTTAATCACATAAAAATCATACATTAAAATTATGTGGAAGAGTTTGTTTATAAGTTTCTAAAATTTTATTCTAGAAATGTAGTAGTCCAATTTAGAAAAATATTTTAGTAAATGAGACCAACTTAAGGTTTAGAAATCTCTTATGTAAAGGTTTTTAAAATATAGAAGTTCCTATCTTATTCAGAAATACTTGTAGATTTTTCAAAATATAGGGCTTAGGCCTTTTATTTTCTTTACTTAAAAATTTTTACTGAAAAATAATTATACTAACTTTATTATATTTTTAAGCTTCAAGATTTTCTCAAATCTTATACTCTAAAAAGATTAGGTGTGGAACCAATTTTTGATTAAGACCTTAAATCTTCAAGCTTCTCCTCCCTTATCACATACTATATATATTTTTTGTTTTTTCTTTTCTTTTCTTTTATCTTTCTTTTCTTTCTTTCCTTTTTTTTTAATTTTTTTTATATAAGGCAAGGAGTACTGTATCTGGATAGGCCTTTTATTATTTTGAATTCTACCCTTCATTTCCTAAAGCAAAAGGTAGATATATATCTTTAACTTAGAAATATAATAAAAGTTTTGAAAACTATTCTTAATAAAAGAAATTTAAGTATTAAAAATAAAAGTCTAATCCTTCTATTTTTCTAAAAATGCAATTTTTCCTACTAAAGATAGTTGCAAAATATTCATCATTTCTTTACTAGGAAATTTTTAACCATAAATTTTTCATAATTACTATTGATTTTAACTAAAATTTTTTTACTCTTTTGTATATTCAAAATTTTATTTCTCTAATATAACTTCATTCACATAATTATTTTCAATCAAAATCCAAATTTTATTTATGGCCCATTTGAGAACAAATAAAATTTTAAGTTTCTTATTCTTTTTGAAAATTGGTTTTTCATTATCCCCCCAAACTTTAAAAATTTCTTTATGTTAAATCAATTAAGCATAGTAAAAAGATATATGGGTAGGAATTGAAAACTATAAATATTATGCTTGTAGGAATTTTTATATCTTAAAATTGCAGGTATAAAAATTAAAAACAGGAATGTGAATAACTAGATTAAATTTTAACACATTTCATTTAAATGGAAATTCAAAAGACTTCTAAAGTAGTGGAGGAAATAAAAGCAAATAGTAACTAAAACATATTATAGTAAATTGAAAAGTTAAGTATGAAATTTATATAGTGGATTTTTATAGGGTTTTAAACTTCTTAAACAGATTCTGAAATAAGTTCTAAGCTAACAAATAAAATTCACTACAGACTTACTTACACAATTACTGCAACAAATCTACTAAAAAATCACATATCACAAACACTCAACATCCATAAAAACATACAAAAGTTGCTTTCTAACTATTACATCAATAAAGGTCACATAGCAACTATACTAAAAGTTCACAACATAATACAAACCACAAAGTCTACCATAAATAACATAAAACATTCCACAACATAAAAGTCTACACAAAAAACAAATAACATAACAGAAAATAAATTCCTAACCATTATCTTCCTCTTCCTCATCATCTCCTTCATTCCAGGTATGAGTAGGCACATATGAAGTAAATTGTGGATGAGTAGGCAACACAGCACTAAAATCACCTCTGATCAGACTATCCACGTAACTATGATAGTTCATCTCATACTTACTATGCTGTTGAAGATAATTCTCCATATGATCTACTTTCCCCACTATATCGTGAATCGATCCGCAGTATAATTAATATTATCTTTCATCTTATTAAAAAGCTCAGTCTGAGAATAAAAAAACTGACATGAAGAAGCCTGTGATGTAGAAGCACGAGAAGTAGATGCAATAGATGCTCTAGAAAATCCTCTCCATTTCTCTAGTCACCTCACACAGATAGTTTGTAGGAAGCAACTTAGATGATATAAATTAATGCTAAGCCTTGCAGGTGGCATTTAACTTTGAAGCGGGGAAATTTACTCTTCTTTCATTAGTGATTTTCCATAATCCCCTCCCATCAGTTAAAGCAGAAATAATCTCATCTAGTTCTTCCTCAGTATGATTGTAATTTGAATAAAAACAAAATGTACTTGGCGGCAGTAAATAAAATTTGTTAATTACCTCGGAAGTAAAGTGTACCAACTGTCCTCGTACAAAAATGAAGTTTTCTTATAATTCTGGGAGATTAGCATAGAACTCCCGTACAACAGAAGAAACAGCTACGGTAGTAAAATAACAAAATATGTCCCAGAGGTGACTAACTATCATATCTTCAATAACTCCGCCAGGCTTATCAAAACCACATTCTTGAATCAATTTCCGTCACTGTAACGCTTGCACATAACAATCTTAAGCTTTGGAGCTAACGAACTTATCGGTATAGAAATTGAATTTCGACTTGATCCTCTTCAGCGCCTTTTCTAAAACTTGTATAAAAATCATTATAAATCCCACATCCAACTCAAAATCACAGAACTTAACTTCCAAAGTCTTAAACTACTAAATCTAAGTAATTTCAAAAGCCTTTTCTCAAATTTTCACCATGAATAGTGATTTTCAGATTTCTCCAAAATTACTCAAAATACATGGTGAAAATAAAAAAAAATTACTTAGAAGAAGTGCTCTTACCACAAAAAGATCAAATCCAACTATTTTCACTTGAAACGACTCAAGAATCGCAAAGCATGGTGTTGCCCTAGCCCTCTAAATTGCGAATGCCAAAGGTTGAAGATGATGGGGTGAAAATTTTTATGTTTTTTTTTAAACCTGAAAACCGATGGTTGAAGATGATGGAGCTCTGGCGTGTAAGCGCGGGGGTTTGGAGCTTAGCGACCAACTAGCAGTTTTCAATTTTTTTGTTAAATATATATTTTGGTCACTTAATCAACCCTAATTATTTTTAAAAGTATATTATCACCTTATAATCTTCTTACCTTCAGAATTACACTTCTAGAAAGTTAAAAACTATTCAACACAAGTTTTACACCAACACAATTACTTAATAAATCATATGAAAATTACAAATACAAATTATAAGCCTTTAATCTAATATCCATGGATAATATCTCTTATTTCTATGCATTTTTAAACATTTAAACAAAACACTAAACACGAACTAAAAATACAAACACATATATAACACTGAACATACATAAAATATTTAAACACTAACTCTTAACATAATAATTTTAATAGAAAATACAAATAAGAACTTAACACAACAATAGAACTTAATTCCAATCTCTATTAAGTGAAATATACCATCAGTTAGTTCCATCTGAACTATTTGGTATATAGATTTGACAGAACGGACGATGGTTGAAAACTCTTGATGATGTTCTTCTATCCATTTGTTCTTCAAAAACATCGCTTTATTCTCTTCTTCAACATGACTAGTATGACTAAATTGCATTTTCAATTGCTATCCAATATGTGCTAAATGTGCATCAGTTTCATTTACCTTTGCTTAAATTGATGCAACATCAGCTTAGATATTTGCAATCTTTTCTTAAATTCCTTGAATACTAACAGCCATAAATCCGTTATATATCTCTTGCGCACTTTCAAAATTAAACTTCTTCTTGTTTGCATCCTCTTTCATCTTCATTTCACTCTCCTAAGAACACATTTATCCAATTTAAACTCTTCTTTAAGGATCTTAAGATAAAAATTTGGAATGGGATGTAATTCTTTTAATTTGGTCCCTTTTTATAGAGTTTAGATGGCCTAAAATCATCCTCCCACATTCAAAAACCTTCCATAAACGTGCCATACAACTTACCCATGATAATGGCTTCTAGAAACATATTTTTCACGTTTTTCATAACTTCGGCGGCTAAGCGCCAACTGCTGGCACTTAGCCGCCAGTGCTCATTTTAGCACAGGTCTGATAAACATCTGTATATTCATTTTAGCTCATCCAAATTATCAATTAAGGTCTCATTAATCTCCACTACATAATATAAACAAAATACTACCATATAATTCTTACTTCAAACCAAACAGAGCACACAAAATAAACTTAAAACAAAGCACACCGATAACTATGGGTTGCCTCTCATAATGCGCTTGATTTAACGTCGTCAACCTGACATACCCAATGCTTATTCTGGGTGACCCAACATCAAATTCTCATCAAGTTTAAATTTACTTTGAATATTTTCTCAATTTTAGGATCTTTGATATCCATAGCTCCATAGGGATAAACTTTTATCACAATAAATGGGCCCATCACCTGGACTTAAGATTTCCATCAAATAATCTTAATCTGGTATCATATAGCAAAACTTGTTGTCCTGGCTTAATATTTTTATTTAGAATCTTTCGATCATGCCACATTTTCATCTTTTCTTTATATTTCTTAGCATTTTCATAAGATTCATTCCTTATCTCTTCATGCTCATTTAATTGCAATAATCTTTTCTCTCCAGAATCTTTCATATTATAATTGAAATCTTTAATAGCCCAATATGCTTTATGCTCAAGTTCAACTGGTAAATGACGAGCTTTCCCAAAAATCAGCTTATATAGTGACATTCCTATAAGAGTCCTATATGCAGTCCTATAAGCCCAAAAAACAAAATCCAGTTTAATTGACCAATCCTTTATGTTTGGATTAAAAGATTTTTTTCAAAATTCTTTTAATTTCACGATTGGATAATTCAACCAAACCACTTGTTTAAGGATGATAAGCAGTAGCAATTTTATGGATGATATGATATTTCTTTACTAGTTTCTCCATAATTTCATTTCTAAAATGACTTCCTCCATCAGTTATGATTACTCTTGGCATTCTAAACCCACAAAATATGTTCTTTCTTAAAGATTTTACAACACTTCGAGCATCACATCGAAGTAAAGCAAAAACTTCTATCCATTTGGATACATATTTACTGTTGTTAAAATGTATAAATTTCTGAAAGATGGTATAAATGGTCCCATGAAATCTAATCCCCAAATGTCAAATATTTCAACTTCCAACATATAATTGAGGGGCATCTCATTTCTTCTAGAAATATTACCTACATGCTGACATTGATCACAATTTTTAATATAAGTATTAACATCCTTAAAAATTGTAGGCCAATATGTAGTTTTATCAACACCAAAATGTCCCCCAAAATCAGAATCACGACATTTTTGAATAATTTCATAAGTTTCTTCTAATGGCACACATCTTTGAATAATCAGATCTTTTCTTTGTTTATATAAAAATGGGTCATCCAAAAATAAATCTTAGCTTCATATAAAAATTTCTTCCTTTATTGGTATGTCAATCCATAGGTTAAAATATTACTATTAATAAAGTTTACAATCAGTGCATACCTTGGAACATGCCACTCATTTATAGTGAACAATTTTTCATCAGAAAAATGCTCATTAATTTGTTCATTGGAAAAAAGAGATTTTTCATTTTTAAGCCTGAATAGATGATCAACTATTTGATTATCAGCACCCTTCCTATCTACTATCTCAAAGTCAAATTATTGCAAAAGAAGAATCAATCTTATCAGTCTTGGTTTAGCATCCTTCTTTTTCATTAAATATTTAACAGCAGAATGGTCAGTATGCACCACGCATTTAGTTCCAATTAAATATGATCTGAATTTATCAAAAACAAATACTATAACTAATAACTCTTTTTTAGTTGTGATAGAATTAATTTAAGCTTCATTAAGAGTTCTACTAGCATATTAAATTACTTTGAAAATTTAATCATGCTTTTGTCCTAAAATAGCTCCAATAGCATAATCACTAGCATCACACATTAATTCAAAAGGTTTTTTCCAATCTGGTGAAATAATAACAGGTGCAGTGATTAATTTTTCTTTTAATAATTCAAAAGCTTTTAGGCAGTCTTCATTAAAATTAAAAATTGCATCTTTTTCTAATAAATGACATAAAGTTTTAGCAATTTTGAAAAGTTTTTAATATAATGCCTGTAGAATCCAGCATGTCCCAAAAAAAATCTTAATCTCCCTTACATTTATTGGGCAAGGTAAATTAGCGATCACTTGAATTTTTGTAGGGTATACTTCCATACCTTTTTCTGAAATTTAATGTCCTAAAACAATTCCTCCTGCTACCATAAATTGGCATTTTTCCCAATTAAGGACTAAATTTGGTTTTTCACAGCGTTTAAGAACTTTAGATAATTGTTCTAAACATGATTTAAATGAAATTTCAAACACTGAAAAAGCATCCATAAACATTTCAATTCATTTTTCAATTAAATCATAGAAAATTGCCATCATACATCTTCGAAATGTAGCAGGGGCACTACATAAACCAAAGGGCATTCTTCTAAAAGTAAACGTACCATAAGGATTGGTGAACATTATTTTCTCTTGATCCTCATGAAAATAAGATGGAATTTATATTGCACTGAATAATAATTTGTTATTGTTCTTGTTCGTGCATTGCACCGTCTCACAGACATTTCTCCTATTTTATGTAGGAAAATGTCAGGAAGAAAGCTGGTTTTTGCATTTAAAGATGGATTAAATCTAGCGCTCAATGAAGAAAAGGAACTAGAAGGATATGTGATAAATTTTGACTTAGATTTTGCCCATGTCAATATGAATACGAGGCCATGGACTTAGTTGACCTAGAGGAGGTTGTACGCCTATAGTATGTAGTCAAGATCAGTCACAAAAAGGAAGAAGAGACATTTGCACAGAAAGATACCAAAGGATTTACTGATTCACACCTCCAGACAGTAAGGAATAAGCACATACCATCAATGATCACTACACCAGAAGGAGAGCTAGTTACTACGGCTACAAACAGAGCTCTAGACATGCCGCTGAGGCGTACCCAAAGAAGAAATTCCAACAACTGTAAGCGCCGAGGCTTGGATAGGCTTGAGAGGAGATAAACTAGGGAAACAACTACATAGCTTGCACTGATTTTTGAAGAAGAAAGTTACGATCCAGAAATGAAAGAAACCTCTGTCAGTCTGCCTGCTACAGAAATTGAGCCAGAGTTAACTACAAAGCCTATTTCGTCAAGGGATCCACTTGAGGAGATCTTCACTTGGTGCTCAACATACAACTTGGATTTACCCAGATAACCATTAGTGGGGGCATTAACATAATGCCCAGATTGAAATTTACTACATCTGGAGGAATATGGGAATTTTGAGGCAAACACAGCTACCTTGCTGATGAGGAGAAATGGGGAGCACGTTGACGTAGAGGCATACGTACCACAGTTCGTAGAGCCTTTACAATAGCAGATAGTTTCAGACTATATAATGCAAATATATGAAGAGTCAGGAGGAAAGAATTCGAGCATTATGAGGAGATCCAAGGAAGGTTTGTAAACATCCGGGAAGGATTGGAACTATATACTAATGTCTTCTTAAGAAATGATAAAGAAAGGATTTTGGATTGCGCCTTTAGTCTCAGAAACATAGGCAGAGCTGACCACTAGAGGGAGAGGACCTACTTAGATCCATAGAAATGGAAAAGAGGAAAGGACATGATCACGATTGAGTGTGGTTGCTACTACAACTTCGTGAAGGGCAGACAAGGGAATCCCCCTGGGATTTTGCACAATGATGAAGTGGACTCCATGCCATCCCCAATAAAGAAAATGATCAAGAGAATAGTGGAGTGGCACATACTGCCTGCAGACTGTATTCTGAACAATTACATTATTAATATATATGAGGAGGGAGATTGCATTCCCCCTCATATAGACCACCACAACTCCGTCAGGCTATTCTGCACAGTTTCGTTCATGAGCGAGAGCAACATGCTGTTTGGACGGGAAATATAGATTGTTATACCTGGAGAATTCAAAAGCTCTGTGAATATCCCATTACTGGTCAGATCAGTTCTAGTATTAAAAGGAAATGGAGCAGATTTGTTGAAACATTGCATACTTGGAGTTGCATAGCCTAGAGTCTTAGTCACTGACACGCCTAAAATATATACATTTTTTTCTATATAACACTCATTTTTGATGATATTACACTTTAAAGGAAGGTATTTTATATGTTTTTTGGTTTTAGTTACAAGAAATAGTGATTGGAACAAAAGGAAGCAAAAATGGTGCAATTTGGAGCAAAAACGAGCAAGAAAGCAAATTTTGACTTGACACATTTCGATAAGTCTTTCTATGTTTAATCTCTTTTACACTTCTTGTATATTTTGAATGAGATTACACTTTAAATAAAATTTGTTTTGATCCTTATTTTGTAGGGCTATCTGTTAGGAACGCAACGCAACTGAAATGGGGCGAATCGGAGCTGAAGCAGAGCCAAATGGAGTAAAAAAATGGAGCAACGCAGGATGGGCGTCGGGGGCGCCCAAACTGGTGCCGGCGGTGCCATAGACCCGAGACCACCAAAATAGGGTGTTAGCAGTGCCCTTTTCTACGCCGGTGCCTCCCTGGACGGTTGGGATGCGATATTGGGCGGTTTTTGGCCATATACATCGAATCTGGACATTTTTTGGAAGGTTTCTTCGTGCACCTCTTGGGAAATTCGTTCCTACACTATTTTAAACCGAATTTGAAGAAAAAAATGGAGAGATGATAGGGAAAATGTGGAGAATGATTAAAGATCTTAGAATAGGTGTAGAAATGTATATTTCTATTTTTTTTGGAGAGATTGGTGAGGGAATTTTGAGAGAATTTGTAAGGGAATGTTCTAGCATTGCATGGATCTGTGGGAGATTTATAGGAGAGATTTTCATCTTTCTTTCAAGGGAAAAAGAGCTAAGTATTGTGTTCTTCATTATCTTATGATTTTTAAACACTTATTTTGTGGATTTCCTTTGGAATAAAGTTTTTGTTGTATTTTCTTCGTGCTTTGTGATGTCTTTCTCTTACTCTTTCTTCTTATTTGGAAATAGTGGCATAAGAAAATTATGTCATTGTTTTCATTCTACTTTTCTCTTGCAATGAGTAGGATTCATGTTTAGGATATTGGGATGCTTTCTAAAAGAAGTTTAATTATAAATGTGATGGTTTTTACTTGCGCTTCATTTACATTACAAAAAAAACTCGTTGTAGTGTTAAAATTTGTTGTAATTGAATTGACCATAAAGGGCAGCGTAATTCTCAACAAAGTAGAACCACATTCAATGTCCATGAATGAATTGCGTAGTTCATGGGGATTGAGTGCAAATAAATAGGAAAATATGGTTTCATGGGCAACGAATTGGAGGTTTTAGGGTAACAGGCTGAAATCCTCAATTTGGTCCTGAAGCTTGGTAACTAAAGCTAGAGTTTGCCTTCAGGTGAAGGGAAGTGGGAGCTCTGAAGTGGTAGCTAGTATCCTCCCAACCTAACCTTGGATATAGGGACTAAGCCTAGGATTTGCCATTGTTCTTTATATCACTCTGAAGAGGGGGGTACTCAAAAGAGGGTAAAGAATAGGATTGCTCTTATTTGACACATACAATATTTAATGCATATCATTCCTATACATTATCCAATTTGTTACATGAGAATAGTAGTTTTTATTATCTCAAAATTCACCAAACCAATTTCCCAAAAAAGGTTATCTTTAGTATTAATATTTGCATTAGGGAGTAGTTATTATTCTTACATATAATCATCTGCATTTAGGAGTAGTTGTTAGAAAAACCATTTATATCACCCTTCCAAACTAAGGCTGTTAGTAGTAGACTAGACTTTGACTAAGAAACTCTTACCTCACTTCCTTATGGGATCGATAAACGGGACTCCATTAGAGCTCTATATTACTTGATATGATACGTATACTTGTGTTGGATCATTGTGACTTTATAAAAATTATTATATATCTATTGTTCATAAATCCTTGCATATAAAAAAAGTCGCACCAAGTTTTTGGCACCGTTGCCAAGGAAGCTTTGGTATGAATTTTAGGAGAATTTTAGTTGAAGTAATTAGGCTTAGAATTGGATAACTTCAGTGTTGTAAAATTATGTTTGTGTGAAAAGTGATTTTTTTATGAAAAAGTGTTGTGAAAAAAAAAACTGTTTGTGTGAAAAATAAGGTGTTTGTGAAAATGTTTTGTTGTGTTGAATATATTTTTTGTTTATTTGTTTTATTGTTAATGTATTGTTTGTTGTGTTACGTATGCAAAACAAAGGATCTGTAGGACTTGTGCTTTATGATCCTGAGTTAGAAAAATAGAAAAATATAAAAAAATAGAAAAAAATAAAAAAATAGAAAGTACTTGAAAAACTAGAAATGGAAATGGAAAACATTCAAAATAATAAATTGAAAAATCATCATAAATCATTATGGGATTATGTGATTCCTACGATACATAAAATTCACTAAAGTATACACAACTCTGTTGTAGAAGCTGTCTCGTTTGAATTAAATCGAGTGATTATCCAACTTGTGCAGAACAACTAGTTTGGGGGAACTCCTTCGAAGGATCCCTATTTACACTTATCTAGTTTTCTAGAACTTTGTGCTACATTTCGTTATAATGGCATGTCAGACGATACTGTTAGGCTATGACTTTTTCCTTTCTCACTAAGGGATAAGGCTAAAATGTGGTTATACTCATTAGCACATGGTTCTATTAAAAATTGGGAGGAGTTAACTCAGAAATTCCTAGGTAAGTATTTTCCACCTTTAAGGACTACTTAACTTAGAAACGATACTATCTCATTTTGTCAGTCTGAAGGGAAATCAATATACGAAGCCTTGGAAAGATTTAAGGAACTCCTAAGAAAGTGTCCACATCATGCTCTACCAGTTTGGTTAATCATTCTAACTTTTTATATTGGGTTAGTAGGATCCCTTAGGTCCATTATTGATGTTGCTGCTGGTGGTTCATTAATGTCAAAAACATTTGATGAAGCGTATGCATTAATTGAAGAAATGACTATAAATGAATTTCAATGGCCCTCTTCAAGGGTAAATCATAAAAATGTAGCTAGTGTTTATGATACAGACGTGATTGCAAATCTTGCATCTCAGGTTGCTACAATATCAAGGAAGTTGGACCAATTTGGAATGAACCAACCTCAATTTACTTCTGTAAGTGAGGAAAGTTCATTAGGGCGTATGATTGATTCCAACTTATTATATGAGACTTTAAATACCATAAACAACCCATATTCTAACTTTTACAACCCATGTTGGAAGAACCATCCTAATTTTAACTGGAATCATACTACTGAGGGTGGAAACCAACAATGGGAAAACAATCATGCAAATCCTAATGGAAGTTGGATTAGGCAGGGTAACACAAGATATAGGCCTTCACATCCAATGGACTCTAATATTGATAAAAAATTTATGGATAAGAAGATGTCTATAGACAAAGTTGTATTGCAAATGGGTGTTGACCTCATTTTTGATGAGGTCTTCTCTTCTTCTCTTTAGTACTTAGGATCTAGCCTTAGGCTTTTCCTTTGACTATCCTAGAGGATTAGAATTGGGACCCACCACTTAAAAATTCAAACCACTTCTTAACTCCCTACAAACTCCACAAACTTGATTGTAGACCCCTAATCACCTAGAGGGTTGAAATTAAATGTGGGAGTTTAAAGGATGAGTTCCTATAGGATTCTTTGGCCTTAGGACCGCCACAGGTGGCACAGTCGCAGTGAAGGGGGATGACTTACACACACACTACACCTGTACACTACACTTTCACACACCTCCTAAAAACACACCCATACCCAATTTGACCTCCTGACTCATGCAAGTGGTTCACACGGATGGTCTTTAACCCCTAAGCCCTTAGGCAAGAGGGTTAGGAACAACATAGTGGATGCCTCGAATGAGTCCCTTCATGGCTCATGTGGGCTTGATATGGCTTCATGGCTCAACCAAAATGATTTCATTCCACTTACATTCACCCAAGCTTCAATTTTCCAAATTTTCGATTTTTGACCCGGGACCCTACACGCACTTAGCTACCCAAAACCCTTAAAATTACCCAAATTTTTCAAAATCTCCAAATCACCCAAAAATCCTCAAGACCAATCCCAAACATTCCCACATCACTCAAATTGATCATTCATAGCCAAAAATACCAAAAATTCCAAAAATACCTCCCAATACCCTCCAAATACCCAAAATGCCCCTCTTAGCCAAAAAATCCAAAAATTCAGAAAATTCCCAGAAAATTCCAGAAAATCCTAAATATTCCCAATTTCATTTTGTTCAACTACACCATGGGCCAATTTTGTCAATTTACCCCACTTTTATCAAAACCCCCAATTTGACCCATTTTAACCCAAAATGAACCCAATGTCAAACCAAACACTTCTCTCATCTCCTGATTTATGACTTCTAAAACTAAACCTCTGCAACAACAAGGAGCTCGGAGCATGGTGGGCAGCTCGGCCATCGTCATCGACAAAACACCGAGTCTACTTCAATGAAACTTTCCTTAGAACTAAATAACCAAACCATAGGACTTCGAGGTAGTTTGCACTAGTGCAACATAAATCCTCAACTCTTCGTTAGGCATTTGCATGATCATGTCATGTAAATTAAGCCCTAACCAGTCTTAGGACTCCGAGGTAGTCGTTCGGTACGACATAAACCCTCACATCTTCGAGGCTATTTGTATGATTTTATCATACAAAATATAAGTCCTAATTAATTAAAATTGGCAAGATCAAAATATTAAATAAACATTAGGACTCTCCTAAATTCAAACCAAACAATAGGATAGTCGGGAAATTACCGAAGTTCGCTTCGAATCTGTGATTTCTCCTACCTTTCTTCCTTTGAATTCCCAAAATAAAATATTCCAAATTTGATCCATTCCCTATTGAAATTCCAAGATACAATCCCTTGAAAACTTAAACTTTGAAATTCTTGAGAGCAGAACCATCGATCATTATCGAGAGTTTTCTTAAATGATTCACTTCATTTAAGATGTAATTAACTATAGGGGCTTGCCCTTATAGGGAACTTTAAGAACCTGAGTAATATAAACCACCGCTAATTCATTTATATTAAGCGGGGGAACTTGTCGGCTTATAAAATTGGTTCGCGGACCAAACGGACGTCACAAATCTTCTAGTTTATTTAATCGAGCCCCATCATCGAGCGATTGTGTCTATTCTTCGGGACAGATACACGGTTTGTGATACGGTGCTCGTTTATATAAACTATTCGGGATGTGAGATCAGTTTGATTTCATATCTTAAAATTTTCAAATTTAAAATTATTTTCAAAACCAAATACTACTTTTCAAATTATTTATTTAAATTAAATTAAAAATTCACCGACAATTTCTGTAGGCGACCTCTTTTCAAAAATACAACACTCAACTTAAAAATAAGCCGTACAATTTCTGGCGACTCCGCTGGGGAATAGTTCCTCTCTCCATTTTGATCAAATAGTTCTGCTTTCAAAAATCGGTAGTGTATCCATGTCCCTAGTGGATCAAACTACCCTTCTTTCCGTTGGAATATTATGTTCATTTCTACCTTGAACGAGTATGGCCAACATTCTCTCGGATTTAGGAGCCACTGTTTAGACACCCCTAAACAGAGAGGTTCCGAGATCATTTTGCCTCATTTACGAGGCGGGGTGGACCCCAATAGGTGTTAGTTTAGGAGTGATCCTTCGAGTCGAGAAGTCTTGCATAAGCCTTTCTTTTCCTTTCCAACTCTGAATCAGATTCATTACCTCCTCTACACCTTTGAACATTCTGTTCTAAATAAACAAACCCTCTAATGAATGACTCTTTCAATAAATATACATGAACAAGAATGTGTTCGGACTCTTTTCGATTCCTTTCTTTTCATCCGATGAGAAGAAGCATAACTTGGGATCGACAATCGGAATCTACCTTGCAGAAATGGAAGCCCCAAAGCGATTTTCTCCTTCACCAATTGATTGGACTTCGCTGTTTACAAGGATGAGTCGCCAGACAATGGGATCATCCGGTTTGGACAAGGATTTGAGAACACAAATGTCAAAATCGGCGACGTTACTCTCTTCGTGCTGATGGACAAAGTGTCGAAGCGAGAAACCCATGATTGAGTTCAACCTTAAATCAACTCAAGAATTTCCTCCTCTACGCAAAGGGTTCCAGTGAGAGGAATACCGCCGTCCATAGAAGGACCGTTATCTCTACCCCCCACCGGTCTAGTCGTCTCTCGCACCTACCCGGCTCCCGCCAAGCCGAAGGGGAAGGAAGTTCAAATTTGCAACGAGCATGCAACCGTGGAGGGTACATATTTCCGTGCAAGACCTTCGTTTTTGAAATTGGGTCCGGCTCGAGGGTTCCACCCCTAACACGGACTCGGAGGAGAAACGGAGCGGGGAAGATTGCCGGGAAGGCCGGAGCCGCCGAAGTCGCTTTCTTAGAAGAAATCCCTGAGTATACACCACTACCTGAATACATACCATTGTCTGAGTATACACCCCTTTTGGAAGGAAGTAGATTCCATCCCCTTTTCGCCGCAGCTGACGAGGAAAATGTCCGCAGGATTGCCTCTACATTACCTCGACCCGCATATTACAGCGACAACAGAAAGAAAAGGGCTAGGGTTACACCACTTGCCCGATTACAAACTGTGATTGAGAAGTTAGCAAGGAAAGAGAGATGCCCTGTATCGGAAATTTTAAGAAGGATAGGGCGGGTGCCAGCCAAATCCCGTCTTGGGCCGCGAGTAGAATCTGCTATCGCTGCAGAAGAGCCTAATAAGAAGATGAAGGCTAGTCCACCTGTTGTTGTTTCGGGTTTACGGATCGGGGAGGATACCACCTTCCGAAGATTCGGCCGACGGACCATCCGGTCCTAGGCCTTCTACTGCTAGAAGGATGGTATGGCGTCCCACTACCGGCCAATTAAGATCGAAACAACGACCAGAAAAGGAAAGTCTCGTCAGGAGACTTGAGTCCGAGGAAAGTGCTACTGTAGTAAAGGAGACTCATGAGAAGGAAACCCGACAGTTATCACATGACAAGCTGCAAGGATGTACGAAAAGACCTCTAGAAGATGCTATGGAAAAGTTAAGAGCCGATATTCGGCGACTAGCAAGGGAAAGAGAAGAGAAATTCGGAGATGAAGTTGACTCGTCAGAGTTCATGGATGATGAATATGCGGAAATTAACATGGTTGAAACACGAGCTTCGTCGGCTTCGCAAGGTGCTCCTGCAGCCGCAGAAAGAGAGGAGCCGGAAGTAATGAGGAGGCAGCTTCAAGAGAAAGATGATACGATCGCCCAAATGGCGAAAAGGATGGAAGAGATGGTTGTAGCCCTAGCCACTCTCCAGAGTCAGGTTCAACCCCAAAGAGAAACACCCCCAGAAGTTATTCACATTGTAGACGGAGGAAAGGAGATTACATCCGTCAACGGGGATGATCAATTAAAGAAGGATACAACACAAAGTATGATTCCGGAAAAGGATATCAAGAGCACAGTGGAACAACGAGTGCGAGAAGCCTTGGCACAATCAAAAGCGGGACATCCATTCGGACGGGTAGACCTTACCCCGAAGAATTCGACGCTGTCCAATATCCGAAAGGCTTTGTACCACCTCTGTTCAAGACCTTTGATGGAACCGGAAACCCTCGGCAACATGTTGCACATTTTCGTGCCAGTTGTTGCAACGCCGGCGGAAGCGATGCATTACTCTTCAGACAATTTGTCAGCAGCCTGTCAGGAGTCGCCTTTGATTGGTATGCGGAATTACCAAACGGTTCGGTGAAGACATTTTCAGAGTTAGAGAACCTCTTCATCAAGCGATTTGCCGGAACTCAGCACCACATCACTATAGGTGATTTAGTGGTAGAGAAGCATAAGCCGAATGAAACCTTGGTGGACTACATACTTCGATGGAGGAATCTAAGTATGAAATGTGAGCCACAGTTACAAGAACAGCATGCAGTCGGCATTTTACTTAAGAGCATCCATGGCCCGATAGCACTTCTCCTCAAGGGATTTACTATTAAGACTTTCGAGAAGTTGTTAAGTAAGGCCGGAAGCTTGCAAGAGGAGGCGAAGCAATTAAGTTTCACCGATAAAACAGACAAACAGAAGCCCGTGAAAATTTTTGAAAAGAAGTCCGGAATCGTCGCAGCAGTCGATAAAGGCAAGCAACCGATAAAAATATCGTCAGAACGGCCGCAGCAACCTCAACAGAATTACCAGCAACCCCGACCCAGCTATCAGTCATCTCAACAGTATGAACAACCGCCTCGTCCACAACGTACGTTTAGGGAGTTCCCGAGCGAGGAGTATCCGTTCAAGAATGAGGCGAGTGCCGAAAATGTTCCGTGACTCGATGAAGACTCCGGATTTCCAACTGCCGGAGCCTAAAAGACCAGAAGAAGTCGACAAGAGAGGTGATCCCAACTTTTGCCCTTACCACCGGATGCTTGGGCACAAGATAGAAGATTGTATTACCTTCAAGAGTTGGCTCAACGACAATCTTCGGAAAGGGAATATAACGATCCCGAAAGAATACATGAAGGAACCCCGCAAAGGAGGTTCCGTCAATGTTATTTCGACGGATTTCGTTGTTCCGATAGATCCCTATGCGACTGATGATGGATGGACTACCGCTTGGACAAAGTCTTCGAAGAAGATTTTAGATCACATCCAAACCGCTTCGGTGCGAGCTTCAATTCAAAGTTCGAAAACCGTCAAGTCGGCGCTATCACTTGCGATGAAGAACCGCCTCAACAAGAGATGATCGAAGAAAAGAAGAAAATTGACGAAGAAGAGAAGACCGAGGCACCTAAGGCTAGACTAGGGGCTGCTTATCCTAGGATAGTTGTTTCCGATTCAGGGAAGAAATCCCTCGAACCTCTGACTCTGTATGATTATCTGCCCACTCCGGTGGGATCTTATAATGATGAGGGTTATGGCGTTGGCTACGTTTTGACTGTTTCTAACGATTACGTAACTAGCGACAATCAACCTAATCCGGACGTCGATTCCGATACAAATAACAATTCTCAAATCATACACAATCTCGACGATCACAATGACGAAGAAGACATCCACCAGGGAGGCTACGAGAGTTCAACAAGCAACGAATCTATTTGCGAGTTTCGAGGAGCTCCAATCACAATAGAGTTAGAGCCTTCAGACTCCGAAGCTAATCCTGAAAAACTTGTCATTCCAATTCAGAAGGAGACACCAGCAAACTCAATGCTAAATTCGAAGAAATCACGAAGTCAACTTAAGAAGTGGAAGAGTTCTACCTCCGAGAATGGGTCCAAAGGACAAAGGAAAGCGTGTGGTTGTTCGAGAAGAACCAACCCCGGCGAAGAAATACCCATTCGAGAAGAAAACGAGGCACATGAAAACAAAGTGGACTACAACGTGCTAGCCCATCTTAGGAAACTACCGACCAAACCGAGCATCTACGACGCTCTCATCTTATCAAAGGAGATGAGAGAAGCTCGATCAAGGCCTTACTTGATCCGGAAATTTGCTTAGCTCAAATGGCCGGAGAGTCCTTAGATGAGGTTTGCTCGTTAAAGGAACGACGAGGTGTTACCTTCACTGGACAATGACTTACTACTTGGATGACAGCGACCACAACCGACCGTTGTACATTTCGAGCTTACAATTGGGAAGTTTACACTCTCCGCAGTATTGGTGGATCCAGGAGCATCAATCAACATAATGAATCTTCGAACGCTAGCATACTTGGAAATTGATGCTCGCGAGCTCGAAGCGGACAAGATGTTATTAAGAGGATTCAACCGTAAAGGAGAAAGAGCCCTCGGATCAATAACACCGCTAATGAAGACCGGTGACTTAGCAAAGACAACCGCGAAATTTCACATAATTGATTCGAAACATCGTTCAACGCTCTACTCGGGCCGACCATGGATACATGAAAACAGGATGGTACCATCATCTCTACATCAATGCATTAAATACTACGATGAAGGGGAACAGTGCATTAAAGGTGACTTACAACCGTTCTCCGTACATGAAATTGGAATCCATGAAGATGCAGCTTATTATGCACCTTCGAAGAAAACAATCTTCTCCAGAGATACCATAACAAATGAAGCAAAAGAAATTTAGGACAACGAAGAACCTGAAATTCTAGTCCAACAGTCACTCACCACTCCCTTACGGCGAGATGGTGAAGGTTTCTCCACAACTCGCATCCGAGGTCGAGGCCGGGGACGAGGTCGTGGCAGAGACGTTAGGACGATTGGACAGAGGAAACCAGCCATCAATGTCGATTGGGAAGATAGTTCCGAAGAAGAAAAAGAAATCAAACAAGAAGCAACGACAATAAGTCGAAAGAAGCCGCAATTCGAATCCCTATCGAAGATGAAAGAAACGAAGAATATAAATCGATGTACGAGAAGATTAACCACTATGTACATACTATGACCCTGACCCCGATCCATTCTAATAAGTTCGAGGGTATGGAGGTCAAAGAGGTACGTAGCGGTGGTGCAAAGCCAATCAAATTCTACCGTAGTACTCCTTCCTCCAAAACTGAAAATAATGTACAATTTGAAGATGCTACTTCATCAGAATTAATGGAATTGCCTTTTGAGTGGTACTCTCCCTGTGTTCAAAATTTAATTCAGCGTGGTTTCTTACCTCGACAATGGACAAAAGGTCAATCACAACGTTTTGAAAGATTATGGAATAACTCCGTCGTCCACCCAATGCAAAACATGGTCTCGGATTCGGCACAAGTAGGATCGACTGACGATACTGAATTTTGCATGGTTGTCACTTGCGAGTCTAATGAAAACCGCATGGAAACTACGAAGAACTCGAAGATTTACAAATTGGAGATGCTCCACCGTAGTTCGAAGAAGAGATCAAATCTACAATAGATGAGTTAACGGAAGTTAACTTAGGTACTAGCGAAGAACCTAGACCTACCTTTGTTAGCTCCTTACTCAATAAAGAAGACTCCGAAGAAATAATTAAGTTATTAATGGAATTTAAAGACCGTTTTGCTTGGAGCTACGATGAGATGCCGGGTTTAGCTCCGCGAGGTCGCGAGTCCATAAGCTAGGGGTGGATCCCGCTTCGTTCCGCCGTACAAGGTCCCGTAAGAATGCGTCTAGAAATCGAACAACAAGTCATAGCCGAAGTTAAAAAGCTAATAGACGCTAAATTTGTCCGTGAAGAACAATACCCGACTTGGTTAGCCAATGTGGTACCACGTAGAAGAAGAATGGTCGGATCGGAATTTGTGTGGATTTCGCAGATTTAAACAAGGCATGTCCAAAAGATGAATTTCCTCTACCGATCCCGTAATTAATGATCGACATCGCTTCAACACATGAAATATTCTCATTCATGGATGGATCTTCGGGATACAACCGGATAAAAATGGCTCCGGAAGATGAAAAACTTACGAGCATTCGGAATGCCGATCGGAGTATATTGCTACACAAGTGATGCCATTCGGATCGAAGAACGCGGAGCAACCTACCAGAGAGCGATGACAAGAATTTTTGATGATCTCATCCACAATCAAGTCGAATGCTACGTGGACGATGTGGTCATCAAAAGCAAAATAAAGGAAAACCACCTGTATGATTTGAGAATTGTTTTCGAACGATTAAGACAATTTAACCTTAAGATGAATCCCTTAAAATGCGCCTTCGGCGTCACCTCCGGGAAATTCTTAGGATTCGTTGTCCGACATCGTGGAATTGAAATCGATCCGGAAAAGATTAAAGCCTGTCTTAGAAATGCCACCTCCCGGAACCTTAAAACAACTACGATCTTTTCAAGGGAAGTCGGCATATCTTCGACGCTTTATCTCAAACTTGTCGTGTAGGTGTCAGCCTTTCTCGGCATTAGTTAAAAAGGACGCCAAATTTATTTGGGAAGAGAAATGCCGTAGGGCCTTTGAGGACATTAAACAATATTTAATGACACCTCCCGTCTTAGCAGCCCCAGCCTCGTGTAGACCGCCGATACTTTATACCGCGGCTTTAGACGACTCTCTCGGAGCCCCGTTAGCCTGTGTCAATGATGAGGGTAAAGAAAATGCTCTTTACTACCTAAGCCGTCGTTTACTTCCGACGGAAATAAGGTACCCGCAATTGAAAAGCATTGTTTGGCCCTGATCTTCGCCGCTCAAAAGCTCAGGCACTACATGCTTTCTCATAAGGTCTACCTGATCTCGAAATTTAATCCATTGCAATACTTGATGACCCGCCCAAAGCTTTCCGACAGACTTGCCAGATGGTCGATGATATTATTGCAATTCGATATAACTTTCGTGCCTCTTCGTGCCGTAAAGGGACAAGTCTTAGCAGACTTCCTCGCAGCACAGCCTTTGCCGGCAGAATCTCCTCTCAATGACTACTTGCCAGATGAACGAATAATGAACCTAGAAGACCCTGATGATCGACGTTGGGAATTATATTTCGACGGAGCATCTTTAGCACACAAAGACGAAGAATCGCAAGTGATAGTGCCCGGTAAGGCAGGGATCGGACTAATCTTTATAACACCGGAGCCGGGGATGTTAAGATATTCCTACCACTCGACGGAGCCGTGTACAAATAACGAAGCGTAATACGAAGCCCTCATAACGGAATCGGAATTAACTATTCAAATGGCTATAACGGACATCAACATCTACGGGGATTCGCAAGTTAATCATTCAATAGATCGCCGGACAATACAGAATTTTAAAACCAAGACTCGAGCAATACTTCCAGTATGCCATACAATCTGTTGGAACAGATTCCGAATGTGACAATCTACAAAATTCCTAGAAAAGAAAACGCTTTAGCGGATGCGCTAGCCCGTCTCGCAAAAGAATTTGCCTGTTTGCAAGATGAATCAGTGGAAGTGTCAGTTCACGGACGTCAAGTCCTATCACAACTCGACATAGACACAATACACAAATCAGAAAAGGAAAAAGGATCAATTGCAAAGATGAATGAAAAACACGGAAGATTGGCGACGACCATTACTGAACTACCCGCAAACAGGAAAACTACCGGACGATAGGTCGTTAGCCTCATCGGATCAAGAAAAGAACTCGTCCTACGCATTAATAAACAACACATTATACGTAAGGTCTTTTGATCAAATGTGGCTAAGGTGCCTAAGCGGGTCCGAGGCTCGTGAAATTGTTAAAGAAGTGCATTCGAGACTGCGTGGCGCTCACCGATCGGGTCCAAAGATGAAAATGAAAATTAAAAGACTAGGGTACTACCGGCCCTCGATGATGACCGACTGCATGAAAATCGCCAAGAGCTGTCACCAGTGCCAAGTGCACGGAGTGGTTCTACACCAACCTCCAAACGTGCTACATCCGAAAATTGCATCATGGCCATTTGAATGTTGGGGCACAGATATAGTGGGTCCAATAGAACCACCATCTTCGAAAGGACATCGCTTCATTCTTGCAGCTACAGATTACTTTTCCAAGTGGGCAGAGACAGTTCCACTTAGAGAAGTAAAAGCACACCATGTGCTACAATTTTTCAAGAACCAAGTTGTCTACCGTTTCGGAGTGCCGCGCAGGATCATCTCAGATAATGGGTCAGCATTTAGAAGCACACAAATCAACAATTTTGTCAAGAGACACGGAATCGACTGGCGATATTCAACAATTTACTACCCAAGAGCGAACGGCCTTGCTGAGGCTTTTAATAAAAATCTCGTTCAAATTTTAAAGAAGACTTTAGACGACAATAAGAGAAATTGGCACGAGAAGTTATTAGAAGCCTTATGGGCCTACCGGACAACCTTCAGAACTCCTACTCAAGCTACACCTTACGTTCTGGTGTATGGGTCCGAGGCAGTGTTACCCTTAGAGGTCCAGCTTCCTTCACTCAGAATTATAGTTGCAAACAAGATCACGACAGAAGAGAATGCCAAATTGCGACTAGAAGAATTGGAAAGCCTGGAAGGGAAAAGAATTGCAGCGCAGCAGAATTTAGAACTATACCAAGCTAAGATGGTTCAAGCCCATGACAGACTGGTCCGCCCAAGAACCTTCAAAGTTGGTGACTTAGTTCTCGTTCTCGGGAGACCTATTCTTGCACACCGCAAGATAGGAGGAAAATTTGAACCCACTTGGGAAGGACCGTTTGTGGTCGAGGCGATCACTCGGGAGGCTCCTACCGGCCTAGTGAACTCGCCAAGGAGAACGACATATGCTTCCGATCAATAGACGATACTTGAAAAAGTATTACGCTACTCGATGTTTCGAAGGAATGAATTTTCCATCCCTAGAAGCACGGGTGAAGTAATTACTTATGACTGGGTCCGAACCCAAAATAATAAAAAATGTGCTAAAATAAATAAAATCATGATAATAAAGTTTTCCTTGTTTTCTCTTCCAAATCAAAATCTCTCTCCTGATCTTATCCCACTTCATTCCTGTTAAATTGAAAAATACAAAAGTAATAAAAAAAAACTGTCTTTAATAAACATTTTCTTAATGTTCTTGTTCTTAGTACGATCTCCCGATCCTTTTCCTTGTCTTTTCGCAAGGAAATGTCGAACGGGCGGTTGGTCCTGAACTTTAGAAATGGCGTAAGCCTTGCACTCGACGAAAAGAGGGTGAAAGATGGAGCGATAATAGAGATTGACTCAGACTTCGCACCAGCAGGCCTGCAATACGAGGAAAGTGACTGGGTCCCGATTGACCGAGAGGAACTGCCCAGTCAGACAGTAATGAAAGTGGGTGGCCCAAGCCCCCAATCCGACGATAAGAAAAGAAGAACAAACACCGAAGAAAACAAGAGAATCAAATCCGTAATCGCTACGGCGGAGGGCGGGCTTGTCGGCCGCCGCGCCTACGAAATTCAAGAAGTACGAAGAGCTACTCTCACGACGACTCAACGAAGAAACAAAAATCGCCGTATCCGCAAGATGTTAACTAAATTAGCGAGCGGACCGGCGCGACGAGGCGATTCTTATCGCCATTACATACACTTCGAGGACACCAATTCACCGGGAACTCGAAGAAAGGAGACCGACTCCGAGGATAACGAAGAGACCAGGGAAATCTCAAGAAGAACGAAGAAAGAAGGCTACTACGCCACCGGCATAAAGTCACCGGTAATGCATGACCTTGTTGCGAAGCAACCCGGAGGATGTCCCGACGGACATCATCCCCGAGGAGCCGAGGTATGCGGGAGAACGTGAAGGGATCGAGCCATATATCCCACGAGACGTCACCGGGCCTCGCCATTTGCAAATTATCCCGAATACGAGCTAGAAAGAATACAAAATTTCCGAAGAAAACTTTTGAATACTTCGAGAGAATCGAGAGGCAGGAGGATCGATATACTTAGAAGGCCTCGAGTTACATACAGACGTGTTCTCAGAATACGAACAACAACAAATTGTGGACTGCATCCGGGATTTGAAAAAGATGGGCCGAGCAGGTCGCTTAAGAGAAAAAACTTACTCAGAACCCCGGAGATGGATGCCAGGAAAGGGGAGAATTACAATACAATGTGGATGCTGCTACAACTTCGCAGAAGACAGGAAGGGAAACCCACCGGGAATACTCCGTCATGGCCAGGTGGATCCAATGTCATTAGTCATTAAAAGGATGGTAAAAAGAATGATAACATGGAGGGTACCGCCAGCGGATTGCATACCCAACAGCTTGCATCATTAATATTTACAAGAAGGGTGATTGCATACCCCCGCACATAGATCACCACGACTTTGTCGGACCTTTACGCACGGTTTCTTTTCGAATGAGTGTAATATCATGTTCGGATCCGACCTCCGGATAGCGAGGCCCGAGTGAGTTCCGAGGGATGATACCGAAGGGCAATGGAGCGAGATGTCGCTAAACATTGCATACCGAGAGTACCGGTGAAGCGGATCTCGGTTACTTTCGGAAGGATGGACGACGGAAAGCACCTTACCACTTCCAGCGGACCGGAGCTAGAAAGCCTCCGACCTTACGAGCTGTGAGTTACATGGGAAATATCACACCTCCAACGTACATCCATACGGCATCCTCGCCAAGGATGGCTTGGAAGGTGATGTTATTGACCATGCACCTCACTATTCAGACATGGATTTTTGACAGATACCTTTTTGGATGGATCGACAAAGATCATACATAGTTCGTTTTGAGTCTACATGGATTGTATGAGATGTATTCCAGATCGAGTTGTATGATGTATCTTCAACATGATTGGAATGAAAGTGACCATGTCACAATTTTGGCCTTCACCTCTTTTGTGCAAACTGACTGGGAAACGCCATTAAAGTTAAACGAACTTCGAACAAAGAACAGAAAAAAAATAATAATAAAATAATAATAAAAATAAAATAAAATAAAATATAAAAATATAAATAATAAGTGAGAATTATTTTTTTTTCCTTGAAAATCCAAACATAAAAAATAACTTCAAAATCCACGTGAACGCTAAATAAAATTCACATTAACATTAAATACACAGCTAAAAAAAATTTGGAAAGTTAAAGGACAAACAAAATGAAAATGAATCTCAAATTGGATCCCACTCTAAATTCATCTTTTCAAACATTTCAAATCAACTCCAAATCGAAATTTACCTCAAGAAGCTTTGAAATTCTCTGTCGAGACAACTCTTCCTCACAAGAGACCCACACTTCAATTTCAGAACCCTAAACCTTTTTTTTCTTTTCTTCGTCACATCGAAATCATTTCGACTTTTGTGGCCTACCTTTCTTCCTGTATGGAGATCGACTAGGTCTATTGACACGGAGCCACGAGCTTTGTCTGATTTGGTTCTGATGGCATGAGACTGGGTCCCTCTTCACACAAATAAACTTTCGAGATTGGAACCTCGTTCCAATTCTCTATAAACTTCCGAGATTGGAATCCATTTCCAATTCTCATTAAACTTCCGAGATTGGAACCTTGTTCCAATTCTCATTAAACTTTCGAGATTGGAACCTCGTTCCAATTCTCATTAAACTTTCGAGATTGGAACCTCGTTCCAATTCTCATTAAACTTCCGAGATTGGAATCCATTTCCGATTCTCATTAAACTTTCGAGATTGGAACCTAGTTCCAATTCTCATTAAACCTTCGAGATTGGAACCGCTTCCATTTCTCTTTAGACCTTTGAGATTGGAACCGCTTCCATTTCTCTTTAAACCTTCGAGATTGGAACCAGTTTCCATTTCTCTTTAAACCTTCGAGATTGGAACCAGTTTCCATTTCTCTTTAGACCTTTGAGATTGGAACCAGTTTCCATTTCTCTTTAAACCTTCGAGATTGGAACCAGTTTCCATTTCTCTTTAAACCTTAGAGATTGGAACCAGTTTCCATTTCTCTTTAGACCTTTGAGATTGGAACTTTGAGATTGGAACCAATTTCCATTTCTCTTTAAACCTTCGAGATTGGAACCAGTTTCCATTTCTCTTTAAACCTTCGAGATTGGAACCTGTTTCCATTTCTCTTTAAACCTCCGAGATCCGGAACCGATTCCGGTTCTCTTTAAACCTTCGAGACTAGAACCCGATTCCGAGTTCTCTTTAAACTTTCGAGATCGATACCTAAATCCCGATTCTAACCCCTTCGATCAACACTTAAACTACGATTCTCATTCTGCGGTCGGTACCCCGATTCCAGTTTTCTCCACAATCCCGGGATTGAAACCTTGTTTCGAATCCAAACTTCAGATCCAAATTTCCTCAAATTGATTTTAAACCAAACTTCAATCTAAATTGAAACTCAAAATCTAAGCTTACTCATCAAAACTTAAACTAAAACAAAACGAAAATCTAAATCGAAATTCCCCCAGATCATGCGATTTGGGACTCACCTCCTTTTCCTTTCCCCAGCGAGAGTTCAGGGATCTCAAGTCTTGGAGATGCACTTGACACTCCCCAGCGGAAATTCTTCTACTTCGTCCTAAGTTTGTCACTTGGACATCTTTGTTGGTTTTGTTGATCTTTTCGGTCAACGCCAATACGCGCGGTGTGCTTGGTTAGCACACCACACCTATTGGGGGTCCATTTGTTAACCTCATTTTTGATGAGGTCTTCTCTTTTCTCTTTAGTACTTAGGATCTAGCCTTAGGCTTTTCCTTTGACTATCCTAGAGGATTAGAATTGGGACCCACCACTTAGAAATTCAAACCACTTCTTAACACCCTGCAAACTCCACAAACTTGATTGTAGACCCCTAATCACCTAGAGGGTTGAAATTAAATGTGGGAGTTTAAATGATGAGTTCCTATAGGATTCTTTGGCCTTAGGACTGCCCTGGGTGGCCTGGTCTGGTGAAGGGGGCTGACTTACACACACACTACACCTGTACACTACACTTTCACACACCTCCTAAAAACACACCCATACCCAATTTGACCTCCTGACTCATGCAAGTGGTTCACATGGATGGTCTTTAACCCCTAAGCCCTTGGCTAAGAGGGTTAGGAACAACATAGTGGATGCCTCAAATGAGTCCCTTCATGGCTCATGTGGGCTTGATATGGCTTCATGGCTCAACCAAAATGATTTCATTCCACTTACATTCACCCAAGCTTCAATTTTCCAAATTTTCAATTTTTGACCCCCGGGACCCTACACCCACCTAGCCTACCCAAAACCCTTAAAATTACCCAAATTTTTCAAAATCTCCAAATCACCCAAAAATCCTCAAGACCAATCCCAAACATTCCCACATCACTCAAATTGATCATTCATAGCCAAAAATACCAAAAATTCCAAAAATACCTCCCAATACCCTCCAAATACCCAAAATGCCCCTCTTAGCCAAAAAATCCAAAAATTCAGAAAATTACCAAAAAATTCCAGAAAATCCTAAATATTCCCAATTTCATTTTGTTCAACTACACCATGGGCCAATTTTGTCAATTTACCCCACTTTTATCAAAACCCCCAATTTGACCCATTTTAACCCAAAATGAACCCAATGTCAAACCAAACACTTCTCTCATCTCCTGATTTATGACTTCTAAAACTAAACCTCTGCAACAACAAGGAGCTCGGAGCATGGTGGGCAGCTCGACCATCGTCATCAGCAAAACCTGAGTCTACTTCAGCAAAACTTTCCTTAGAACTAAATAACCAAACCATAGGACTTCGAGGTAGTTTTCCTAGTGCAACATAAATCCTCAACTCTTCGTTAGGCATTTGCATGATCATGTCATGTAAATTAAGCCCTAACCGGTCTTAGGACTACGAGGTAGTCGTTCAATACGACATAAACCATCACATCTTCGAGATTATTTGTATGATTTTATCATACAAAATATAAGTCTCTAATTAATTAAAATCGACGAAGATCAAAATATTAAATAAACATTAGGACTCTCCTAAATTCAAACCAAACAATAGGATAGTCGGGAAATTACCGAAGTTCGCTTCGAATCTGTGATTTCTCCTACCTTTCTTTCTTTGAATTCCCAAAATAAAATATTCCAAATTTGATCCATTCCCTATTGAAATTCCAAGATTCAATCCCTTGAAAACTTAAACTTTGAAATTCTTGAGAGCAGAACCACTGATCATTATCGAGAGTTTTCTTAAATGATTCACTTCATTTAAGATGTAATTAACTATAGGGGCTTGCCCTTATAGGGAACTTTAAGAACCCAGGTAATATAAACCCTGCTTAATTCATTTATATTAAGCGGGGGAACTTGTCGGCTTATAAAATTGGTTCGCAGACCAAACGGACGTCACAAATCTTCTAGTTTATTTAATCGAGCCCCATCATCAGGCAGTGTGTCTATTCTTCGGGACAGATACACAGTTTGTGATACGATGCTCGTTTATATAAACTATTCGGGATGTGAGATCAGTTTGATTTCATATCTTAAAATTTTCAAATTTAAAATTATTTTCAAAACCAAATACTACTTTTCAAATTATTTATTTAAATTAAATTAAAAATTCGCCGACAATTTCTGTAGGCGACCTCTTTTCAAAAATACAACACTCAACTTAAAAATAAGCCGTACAATGGGAAACCAGTTGTAAAGTCAAAATGCTGCAATTAGAAACATAGAGAATCAACTGGGAGAAATTGTTAATTCACTTAGCAAAAGACCCAAAGGAACCCTTCCTAGCAACACTGAGATCAAACCTAAAGAGAACGATAATGAACAACCATTCCTTGTTATTGGACAAACTATGATAGATGTGCAAAAAGGAGAGTTAATTATGAATATTAATGACCAGAAAGTCACTTTTGATGTGTTGAAGACTATGAAATTTCCAGCTGAGAGAAAAGATGATGAATGTTTTTGGATGGATGAAATTGATTATCTATGTAAAGACCATTTCCAAGAAATTTTTGAGAGTAAGATAACAGATGAGGTCGGAATGGATTTTCATGATGAGTTGAAAACGTTATCTAAAGAAGATTGTATGTATGTTCAAGAGATGTGTGAAATGATGGAAGCTGCCAAAAATAGTGAACTTGTAATTTCATTTGTTGAAAAATCTCATGAACTTAAGATGGATGTACCCCATACAATTTTAAAGCCTGCTTATTTAGGGAATTCATCTACACCACCAGTCTTTATATCTTCATATTCAACTCAATTACAAGAAAAACCTGAATTGAATGATGAACAAGATAAAGTTATTGAACTAGGACTTGGAAGAGAATTTGAGTATAAATTTCAAAAGAACATTGAGTTGAGAAAAGTGGATAAGGATATTAGAAGTCCATTGGAAGAAATTCCTAAGGAATTAGAAAAATCTATTTCCTCAACTAAGATAGATCCTCCATCATTTCCTAATTATAAAGGGGAAGAATTGGAAGATAACTTGAAATAGAAGAGTGACATGGAAGAATTTAATCCTAAATTTGAATTATCTAGAGAGAATCCGATCCAAAATTGGGGAGATCTTGAATTATCTTATAGAGATCCATTTCTTATAAATTTCAAGGATTATATTAACATGAAAATTCATAAAATTAATAGAAGAATATTAGATCCAGAAAGAAATATGAGGAACAAAGAAATAAATATGAGGAACAATGATATAAATCCATCTGAAAAGGAAGAACTGAATGAAAAATTACAATTTGAGGATTTTGTAGGAATTCCTGGATCTGAAAAGGATTGAGCGATTGATCGAGGATTTCTTAATTGGAATTTTGATCCAGGAGGAATCATTTGTCGGGCTCGTGATGTTAAAATCAAGCACTTTATGGGAGGTAATCCATAGTTAACAGTGTGCTTCGATTTAGTGTGCTTGAGAGTCATGATTGTTAGTGTTGTATGGTGTTTGCTTTAGAGCGGATTGACTTGATCTTTATGTGTCATTATGGATTGATAAGTTTGATTGTTGATTGGAAGATGTTTGGATTGTTAGTAGTTTTATTTGATCTTTGTGTGTCATGAGGGAGGTGATTCCTTAACTTCTTATTATGGTTAGACTTGTATGTTCGCTTGTAGTAGTTGGATTGACGAGTTCACTATAACTCGGGTCTTACTCAGACTTGTGTTTTACATATATCATGAATTTGGACAATGAAAACTTCATCTAAATTTTGTTACATCCTTTTTCTAACTTTGTTTTCATTTGGTAGGAGTCATGACCTATTTGATGAATAACTTGTGGATGATCTTACATTACGATTTATAACAGTTAGAGGTGCTTAAGTATAGGGATTAGATGATGTCTGAGATTGGTGCCTAGGAACCAATTTATCAGGGATAATCTTATCTTTGGGATTATAATCTATAAAATCATTTTAAAATGTACCTAATTTATTAATGTAGTGATTTCGTTAGAAATTGAAAGTAAATCAGTGTGATGCGATGAGTTAATGGAAGAATTGACCTCATTTATCTTATGTGTGTTTATGTTTGTGTTACAATTTTATAAAATAATTGAAGAACATTTTTATATTCCCTTACGAATACCTGCTATGCTAGTTAAACTTTTATTTAGTGAATTTCATTCCGACATGATTAGTTTAGATTTACTTTCTACTGCATATTGTTCTGTCCTAATGAATACTTGTAAATGGTTTTGATAGACATTTGTGGTAGATAAAATTTCTAAATTGTTTTTCTTCGTACTTATATTTTCTGTATTGAATGCTATATATGTTAAAAATTAAGTTTGGGGGTAGGAAGAAAAAAAAAATTTTAATGTGAAAACACTTCCTTTTAGTGTAATTTTATTACAAGCATGTTTTAGGTAAGATTTAATTTCTCATACAGCCATTCTATCCTGATTATGCATGTATATGAATTTGATAGGATGTAGTAGTAAGTAGTTTCAACCTTTACTTTTTCTTCCTGCAACATTTTATGGAATTAATTGCAAAATATTTTAAAATTTAAGTTTGGGGGAAGAAAAATTTTTAAAATGTAACTTTATTTATCCTCAGTAGCCTGTATTTAATTTGATATTACTTTTAAAATGACTTGTGGTATGTGGTGTTACCTTTATGTTACTATAATTTCGATTTTAGGAATGTTAGAAAAGTAACTTAGCTGAAATATTATGTGAAGAAACTATTCTAGAGTTAAGATATTTTGTAGGAAACATTGGAAAAATAATTTTTCTATTTATGGTAGAAAGGAGTTGAATATTTGAAAAGCTAAAATTCTTAGATTTATACTTAATGAGAATTGAGCTTTTATTGAAAACCTTTTTCGAACTAATACTTACACTTATAAAAAGTGAGGGAAAGTTTTGAGTTTTGGATTTTAGAGAGATGATAGTGAAATTCAAAAATATTAAAAGCCTATTCAGATATAGTAATCCTCACATAAAAAAAGTAAAAAAAAAGGAATTAAAATTGATCCCGAAAGAAAGAAAGAAAAAAGTGAAACGAAGGGATTAAAAATGATCCCGAAATAAAAGGAAAAAAAAGAAAAGAAAATAAGTGAGGAAAAGGTTGAGGGGAAGCCTAATCAAAAATTGGTTTCACTTGAATCTTTTTAAATGAAAAGTCTTAAAAACAATTCTAAGTTTATTCTTATTTCAAAAGGTATTGGTTAAATTGGTATAGATAAGGTGCTTAAATTTCATTTTTATACTTTCTATGAATCTTTAGTTTGAAAAATTTCAATAACTTTTGAAGTAAATAAAAAATCAAGATTCCTAAGTTGAATATGAGATATTCTTACACTCTAGTCCTAAGTTGATTTGCTAGAATTTCTCCTATTTTATACTATAATATTTCTGAGATGAAATTATAGGAAACTCTATTGAAACCCACAACCATAAGTCAACATATTTTATTTTTAAAGTTTTAAGTTTGGGGGTATTGACACGCCTAAAATATATACGGTTTTTGCTATATAATTTTACTTATTTTTTATGATATTACACTTTAAAGGAAAGTATTTTGTATGTTTTTTGGTTTTAGGTACAAGAAATGGTGATTGGAGAAAAATGAAGCAAAAATGGTGCAATTTGGAGCAAAAGCGAGCAAGAAAGCAAATTTTGGCTTGACACATTTGGATAAGTCTTTCTATGTTTAATCTCTTTTATACTTCTTGCATTTTTTTGAATAAGATTACACTTAAAGAAATGTTGTTTTTATGCTTATTTTGTAGGGCTATTTGTTCAGAAAGCAACACAACTGAAACGGGGCGAATCAGAGCTGAAACGAAGCCAAACGGAGCAAAATGGTGGAGCTGCGCAGGATGGGCACTAGGGGCGTCCAAACTGGCACCGGCGGCGCCAGAGACCCGAGATCACCAAAATAGGGCGCCGACAGTGCCCTATTCAGCACCAGAAGTGCTCCGATGGTTGGGATGCAATATTGGGCGGTTTCTAGCCATATACATCAAATCTGGACGCTTTTTGAAAGGTTTCTTCATGCACCTCTTGGGAAATTCATTCCTATACTATTTTAAACAGAATTTGAGGCCATAAAATGGGAGAGATGATAGAGAAAATGTGGAGAATGATTAGAATCTTAGAATAGGAATAGAAATGTAAATTTCTATCTTTTCTAAGAGATTGGTGAGGAGATTTTGAGAGAATCTGTAAGGGAATGTTCTAGCATTGCATGGATTTGCGGGAGACTTTATGGGCGAGATTTTCATCTTTCTTTCAAGGGAAAAAAACTAAGTATTGTGTTCTTCATTATCTTATGATTTTGTAAACACTTATTTTATGGATTTGCTTTGAAATGAAGGTTTTCGTTATGTTTTCTTCGTGCTTGGTGATGTCTTTCTCTTACTCTTTCTTCTTGTTTGAAAATAGTGGCATAAGAAAATTATGTCATTCTTTTCATTCTACTTTTCTTTTGCAATGAGTAGGATTCATGTTTAGGATATTGGGATGCTTTCTAAATGAAGTTTAATTATAAATGTAATGGTTTTTACTTGCGCTTCATTTATATTACAAAAAAAACTCGTTGTAGTGTTAAAATTAATTGTAATTTCATTGACCCAAAAGGGTAGTGTAATTCTCAACAAAATGGAACCACATTCAATGTCCGTGAATGAATTGTGTAGTTCATGGGGATTGAGTGCAAATAAATAGAGAAATATGGTTTCATGGGTGTCGAATTGGAGGTTTCTGGGTGACAGGCTGAGATCCCCAATTTGGTCCTAAAGTTTGATAAATAAAGCTAGGGTTAGCCTTAGGTGAAGGGAAGTGGGAGCTCTGAAGTGTCAGCAAGTATCCTCCCAGCCTAACCTTGGATTTAGGGACTAAGCCTAGGATTTTCCAATGTTCTTTATAGCACTCTGAAGATGGGGTACTCGGAAGAGGTTAAAGAATAAGATTGCTTCTATTTGGTACATACAATATTTAATGCATCTCATTCCTATACATTATCCAATTAGTTACATGAGAATAGTAGTTTTTATTATCTCAAAATTCACTAAACCAATTTCCCCAAAAAGGGTTATCCTTAGTATTAATATTTGCATTAGGGAGTAGTTATTATTTTTACATATAATCATCTGCATTTAGGAGTAGTTGTTATAAAAACCATTTATATCACCCTTCCAAACTAAAGCTATTAGTAGTAGACTAGAATTTGACTAAGAACCTCTTACCTCGCTTCCCTGTGGGATCGATAAACGGGACTCCATTAGAGCCCTGTATTACTTGATACGATATGTATACTTGCATTGGATCATTGTGACTTTATAAAAATTATTATATATCTATTGTTCATAAATCCTTGCATATAAAAAAAGTTGCACCAGCCACCTTCTGAAGAATGAATGAAGATAAAGCACCATATGGATATGAGCCAGATCCATACTTGGAGGGTCTCCGACCACTGGAGCTGTGACATAGTTGTACTTATAAGTGTACGCGAGGGGACTTTCATCCCGGAGGGCAACCTCAAAGGACATCCACTCACTGCATTTTGGAGACAACATTCAACATATGATATTTTCAGTTGATACTCAGATGTACTTCCAATGTTTTGAAGCTTGTCAGCATACAATCAGTTGTACTACATTTCAACAAGAAATTAATGAAGATGTTTTTGTTGCACATCAAAGTGTGTTCTTGGAATGTACTTCTAATTATGGTATGGATGAGAAGCTGCAGAGCCGTGTACCAGGTCCAAAATATAACAAACAAAGAACAATATAAAAAGAAAGAATACTTGAAAATAAATGAAATTAAAATAATGAATGAAAATGAAATTAAAATCTAAGATGGAAATGAAACCTAAGAAAACTGAAATCGAAGAAATTCTCTTAAGAAAAGAAAAATGATATAAGAACGAAAAGAAAACACATAAGAAAACAAAGAGAACAAAGAAATAAAATGCATATAAGCCCTTCCACCGTCTCGAGTTCCTTGCTCATTGTACAAACCTGAGTTCTTCGTACGCTTCGTAAATCCTCCATTCCAATTCTCCACAAATTTCTATAAATCTCCACAATACTCCACAAATCTTAATAAATCTCCATAAATTTCCATAAATCTCCAAATCTCCATAAATTTCCATAAATCTTCACAATTTCCATAAACTTCCATAAATCTCCATAATTTCTTTAAATTTCCTAAAATCTCCACTTCCCTCCTCCACAAATTTTCCACCCACCATAAATTCTAGGATCGGTACAAGGTCATCTGATTCCTTCAAAATTTCCCTATGTTTCCACTTCCCTTTCCACAAGTTTTCTACTTTCCATAAATTCTAGGATCGATGTAAGGTCTTCTGACTCCTTCTAAATTTTCTTAAATTTCCACTTCCTTCTTCCACAAATTTTCCACCCTCCATAAATTCCGAGATCGGTGCAAGGTTTTCCGATTCCTTCTAACCTTCTAAATTTCCCTAAATTTTCACATCCATCTTCCACAAGTTTTTGGCTCTCCATAAATTCCAGGATCATTCCAAGGTTGTCCAATTCCTTCTAAAATTCACTAAATTTCCACTTCCCTCTTCCACAAGTATTTCACCCTTCATAAATTCCCGGATTGGTGCAAGGTCATCGATTCCTTCTAAATATTCTATAAATTTCCACATTCTCTTTCCACAAGTTTTCTACCCTTCATAAACTCTAGGGTCAGTGCAAAGTCATCTGATTCCTTCTAATTATTCCATAAAATTCCACATCCCTTTCCACAAGTATTCCGTTCTCCATAAATTCCAGGGTCGGTGCAAGGTCATCCGAATACTTCTAATTGTTCCATAAGTTTTCACATTTCCTTACCACAACTTTTCCGCTCTCCATAAATTCCAGGGTCAGTGTAAGGTCGTCTGATTCCTTCTAAATGTTTCATATGTTTCCACAACCCTTTCCACAAATTTTTTACCCTCCAAAAATTCCAGGGTTGGTGCAAGGTCATCCGACTCCTTCCGAGATCGGTACCTAAATTTCAATTCTCATATTTGAGACTGTTACCTAAATTCCAGTTCTCTTCCTTTGGGGTCAGTACCTAAATTTTGATTCCCAACTTTCGAGGTCGGTAACAAAATTATGACTTTCATCTCACACACGCTCAAATTCGAATCTCCCCACAAAATTAAACTCTCAAATCAAAGTAAAATTTCACAAATTCAAAATTCCATAAAATCAAATTCCCATAAATTCAAAGATCAAAATCAAAATCAAATTCAGAATCAAATCAAAATTCAAATTAAAATCCAAAAATCCAAATTTGAAATTAAATTCTAATTCAAAATTTTGAAATCGAGTTAGATTGGACTCCCTTCAGAACATGGAAGCATGAATTCTTTAATGCATATTGAAGGATTCCACCCGCTTTTCCTTAGTGAAAGTTCCATGATTTGAAGAATTCTACCAAATAATCCATAGCGAACACTTTCACGTTGAATCCTATGTCCTGTTTTGAGTCGGTTAGCTCGGACAATTGTGTTGGTTCTGTTGATATTGTTGCTCAACACCAATATGTCTGGTGTGCTCGTCCGTTACACCACACCTCTTAAGGTTCCATTTGTTGATCTTGCTTTTGTTGATGTCTAGTCTTTCTTTAGAAAAACCTAGGAACTAGCCATAAGACTTTCCCGGTGACTATCTTAGATGACTAGTGATGGAACCCTCTCCTTAGAAATTCAAAATACTTCTTTGCTTCACGTGGAGTTTCATATGCTTATGGCTAACCTCTAGCACTTAGATGAATAAGGCTAAACATAAGGGAGCTCAAGGGGAGTCTCCTATAGGATGTCAAGCCTTAGGGAAAATCTTGGATAGTCTAGTCTTAGTTAGGCTAGCTCTCACACCTACACTACACTTACACTCACTACCCCAAAACCTAAACCAAAATTTCTCAAACTTGATCCTCTACTCTTTTGTAAACTCGTGTGGGTGGTTGCTCAAGCTCTTAGCCTTAGACCAGGGTTTGGCTAGGACCAACACATGGAGGATCCAAAATGGGATTTCCCTTGGTCTCATGGCTCAAGTAGGTTGACAGTCTCAATTGGTACCAAAATTGACCAAATTCCTTGACCATCTTAGCCCTCAAACTCCTCCAAATTACCCATAATATCGCTGAACCCTAAAATTTCCCAAGAATCCCAAAATTACCCAAATTCCCAATTTATCTTCAAAAATTGTTCCAAAATGTTCTCCACCACCAAAATTAACCAAAATACTTCAAATTGACCAAGATTCTAAAAAGCCCTAAAATTACCTAAAAATTACCAAAATACTCCTCATGATTAAAAATTTTAAAAAATTCCCAAATAAAAAATGTCTCCAAAATCAATTTGAACCACTCCAATGAGCCCAATTTGACAAAAGCCCCAAATTTCCCCTAAAGGCCCAAAGTGCCCAAATCATCTGCAATGTCCACCCAACTGACTTCAATCCTCCCAAGTTTCAATTATAAACAAAAATTCTTCACATCCAATCTTATTCTAAACCAAATCCAAGTCCAATTGAACCAATTTTCAAACCCAATTTCAACACAAATAAAAAAGGCCTAATTTTGACCATATGACCAAATTCCTCTAAATTGAACCACATAGTCAACTCAATTCCCCCAAAATTGAATTCAAAACTGTTTCTAACATTTCTATAAACTTAATTGATCCATAAATTGACCCACATTTGAACCCAACCCTCACTCAAATCCAACCCAAGACAAAACACCCAATATTGCCCTAAATTAGCGACATACCAAAATGTCACCAAATTGAATACCCTAATCCTAAAATTTACACCCAATACATGTTCAAAACTCTTCATAACATCCCCTAGACTATTTGGAACCATCAATTGGAACATAGCCAAAACCTAGCCCAATTTAAACTCAAGTCTAACACAAATGTCCCAAAATTAATCAAATGCCCAAATTCCACCAAATTAACTTTCCAAATCAATCCAAAATCACCCCAATCCTTTGCTAAATTCTTCATGACAATCAATCACACCAACTTGATCAATCATGTTGGCCAAAACCAAGCTTAAACCCAACCTATACCTAAATTTGACCCAATCCCCCAATGTTGAACCCAAGACCCATGCTCACCCAAATCAGGCCAAATTGACTATGCCAAGCCCACCATAGCCAAGAAATGGACCTTAGGGACTGGTCGAGATCCACCTAGCCCAACCTAATGGATCTATGGACCAAGGGTCCCCTAAATTGGGGGATACCCTTCCTTAAATAGCTAAACTAAGGAGATCTTTACCCAAAGCCATCACTACTCAAATTAATCACCATTAAGGCCTGCTCACTGGCTCACCTGACCAACTGACCACCAGCTCAGACCTGGCCGGCCGGCCTAGTCGCTGGAGAAACCCAAAATTAAGAGCTACCAAAATTAAATTCAAACCCACTTGACCCATACAATGTGTCTAGCTCCAATTTGTTGGTTACGTAGCTCAGCCCTCCACCTCAACATGCTAATGCACCCACAGTAAGCCTTGAGCTCCACCATGCGGCCATGACTATAAATTGAGCTCTTCATGGCTAAAGTGGGAGAGTGCACTAAACCTTGGCGAAGCTCTACGAAAGTCATTCCAGATCTTCTCTAAACTTCCCTACGTGCCACCCCATTGCTCTAGCCATCCACAACCACCACCTGAGGCCAATTTCTTTAAGGAATTTGCCCTAAAACCTGGACACATTCTGTCACTCTACCACAGCACACCAAACTACAAATTGATTTGATACTCACCATCCTCTGAACAAACAAAGACAATCCCCAACAGAAGCCCCGTCACAGTGGCCCTCTAACCTAAACTTCTATCAGAGCCTCTGAATCCATCTGATTGAGTTCTAGTGTAGAACCTACAAGAGCTCAAATTGGTGCTTGTAGGAGCTTCATGAGGTCACATCGAACTTGTTGAAAAATTCTAATTGAGGTTACAGCTCTCAGTCCAAGGTATTGAACTCTCCCTTAAGTTGAGATCAGCTTGGATCTACATGCTTGTATGTTGTATTTCGTACTGTGTAAACCATATATATGTGTTTATCTAGGCTAGATGCATCTATAGGAGCAATCTCGAGGAGATTTAGTTGAGTCTATCTTGAGAACTTATGGTTTTAGTGTGGACGGTTCATAGGTTAGGCCAGATAAAGAAGATGAAGGGGATTCGTCCAATCACGTGTGTAACGAATGGACGGTGCTGATGCAGTCGGATAGAGCACTGATGCATAAATCACAAAGCTAACTCGAATGGCGGGGTCCAATAGCGTGGTGACGATTTGAGTTTCAGATCGCCGTAGGTTGAGCAAGCTGTCGTGTGGATATGTAAAAAGATAAGGATTTTTTGTATTTATTTAATTCAGCCACCTTTAAAAATGCATAACTTTGTATAGAAAAATCACAAAAATGAAATAAAAATACATTGTTGCTCAGTTAATAGAGAAGAGCAATGTGTAAATAAAATTAAAGTTATTTGACTTATATTTTTTTGCAATTAATTAAATATAGTAAACCTTGTTTAAATCATAACTTAGCATAAACATTTCACCATGGCATGAGGTTTAGATGGCTTAAAGGTTCTGTGATTAGAGATCTTCACTAATTTTTCCAAGGTTAAGGGACATCTCTAGCTAAAGATCCATAATTTTCAAGTTAATCCCCTATATATTTGTTTAATAAATATAATAATTAAAATAGAAATAAAAAAATGCAAAACTTATTTTGGTAGGTTTAATGTGGTTTTAGGACCCTAAGAAAACATTAAATAAATTTAAATAATTTAAAATGGTACTAATGGTAATTAACTCATTTTGAAAAATTAAATAATTAAAATATAAATGGAAAAATCATCCTCCACTATGAATAATAAATAGAGGAGCTCGCCATAAAAATTTGAATTCAATTGGAATTAATTTACCAACTAAAATGGATTTTTCAAGTTAAATGAAATTTTGTCATTAAAATAATTATAATAATTAAAATAAAAGCAAAACCTTTATAAAATTGGTTATGAGAGTTCCTAGTAACCAGAGGAACTTAAGAAAAATAAAATTGGAATTAAAATAGAAACTTCACTTTTAAGCCTATTTTTAATATTTAAATAGATAAAAATAATTAAAAATCACTAAAATGCAAAAGTACACCAAAATGTCACATTTTGTCTCCTGATCACTTGGGAGTAATTAAAATAATTTTCCTAAATTTATAAGTAAAGATATCAATTTTTAAAGGCTTTAATTGAATTTTCCTTAATTTTACACAAAAATAATTCTAATAATTAAAATATAAATCACAAAAATACGAAATTTAGTTCTTTGGATTCCTTAACTTCAGAGAATGTTAAGAAAAATATAAAACTTAATTTTCAACTTAAGTAGTATTTTATATTTAATTAATACTCAAAACCAATAAATAATTCTAATAATTATAATAAAATAAGAAAAATCATGAAAATTTGCCTAAGTGGTCCTCTAACCAAGTGGAACCTCCAGTAATTTTATTAAGGACATAATTTTTTCTAGCTAAGTTGTTGAATTAACCTTGAAAGTCTCTATTTTTGCATTTAAATAATTATAAGAATTATATGAATTCAGAAAAATTACATTATTTTATTATAATGTTTTACTTGACCCATAAGTGGGGTAACATAAAAATTCCAAAGTCATTTGATTTAAATTTAATAAATTATGAAGTCATAAGCCTTTAGAGGAAAAAATTGTAGTTATGAAATTTGAGCCTTAATTAATATTTAGGCCTAATCAAAGGTAAATGAACGATTAATGATTTTAATCAACTCTCCTATATGACTGAATTATAAGGGTTAAATGGTAGAAACCAACTACATACCTTTTTACCATTGTAATTTCATAAATAATTAAAGAAGTTTGGAATATGATTGAATTAAAAGATACTAAGGTTAGCGGTTTGACCTTGAAAGTTAACAACTCACTAATCTAATACCCCTAGTTGGTGTTTGAATGAGAATTCAATATGTTGATAAAGATTAAGATAATATAACTTAACTTTCTTAAAATTACAAATCTACCCATTAAGTCTTAAAGGCTTAGTAGGTTACTAGGCATAATCCATATTAGACTAATGAGGTTTAGAAAAGGAAATATAATCAACTTCAAACATCTTTGAGACACTACAAGCCCAACTCTAAACTATTTGGTTAAAGTACTTAATAAATCAGTTTGCCCTTAAAGGCTATCACCTACATAATTCTTAAGTAAAATGTCACGTGATGATTACCCCACCTAAAGGGATAATTAAAACATCAAAGTTCACTGAACATAAGGGTACAATGTGGATGAATTTTTTAGCAATAAAATAAGTTCAAATGAACTCGAGATGATTCAAAAGGGTTGTGAAATGTCTAGAGTGTTCCTTGGATATTTTTACAAGCCTTCTGGATATCATGGAGGGAAAGTTGACTTATTATACTTTGCTAAAAAAAGACATCCTCTGCATGAAAAAATAGGAACCCACCAAGTTATGACTTGGTAGGCATACTTTAAGCCCGTATTCCTACTTTTCTTCCATGCAATTTTGATTCCCTGCAAGATTATATATACAATGCCAAATGCTAATATTTCAGCTGGAGTACAAGAAGAGGACTGGTACGCTTTTACAGTTTACAATACTTTACCGTGCTTTCCTTCTATGCATTTACTTTACTGCACTTTCTTGTTATAAACCTACATGTGAAAACAACAAGACCAAACTTGCATGTCAAACTAAAATTTTTAGGATAGCCAAAAAACCAAAACCCAAAACCAAAAATCAATTCAAAACAAGCAAAAATATAACACAACTCAAAATTTAATAACAAACAGAAAGAAACAGAACAAAATGCAACTAAATTAAAATGTCTCTTTGGATGATCGAGAATTCCTCGGATGAGGCAACCTACTGCTGCTAATGAGATTTCCCATGGTCTGGATGAAAGTATTGAATTCATTTATTTAAGTTTGGTAAATTCATCCTAACAAAGTGAATCTGAAGAAAATAGTGGTGTCAGAACGAGGGAACCATGGGATCCTAGCCGGTGTCGCTATAATCAACTTAAATTTCCCCATAATAAGACATGTGATATTAAAACTTGACACATTAGAAAACTTGAACTTTGAACCATGATACTTCTCTCAACCTCTTACATTTGAGACTTCTAAAACTTAACCTGCTGCGACGAGGAGCTTGGACAAACACCGTGGTCAGCATGATGAGGAAAGCAAGCAACTCTACAACAACAAATCTTCCTTAGAAATAAACAACAAGCCATAAGATTTTGAGGTAGTTTGCCTTGTAAAACATAAGCCTCACCTTATTACTTTAAGCCTTTGCACCTTGTGCAACATGAGCCATAACTCGTCTTAGGTTTATGAGGTTGTCATCCAATATGACATAAATTCTCCTATCTTCTAGGCTATTTGCATAACAAATATAATGCAAATGTAAGCCCTACTTAATAAAATTAGCAGGAGTAAAACAAAATAATATCTCTTCTAAGTCAAAGCCAAACCATAGAATAGGTTGGAAAGTTTCAAAGGTTCGCCTTAGGATCTGTGACTTTCCCTACTTTTATTCCCTTGGATTCTAAAAATAAAATATTCCACATTTGTACCTTTTCTATTAGCATTCCCTCAAACATTACTTTGAGAATCGTACCTTTTGGAAGTCATCAAAACAATATTTCCTAATTTAAATCGAGATTTTTCTTGAATAAATTTAGTCATTTAGGATGTAATTAACTATAGGGGCTTGGACTTATAAGAAACTTTAAGAACCCAGGTAAAATAAACTCTATCTAGTTGCTTCATATTAGATAGGAGAATTTGTATGTCAACATAAATGGTTCGCAGACCAAACAGATGTCATGGATTCTCTAGTTTATTTGATCAAGCCACACCATCAAGCAATGTATCTATTCTTCGGGATAAATACATGGCATGTTGTATCGTGATTGATTATTTAAACTATTACATGTATGAGATCGGTTTGATTTCATATTTTCAAATTAAACATGACATTATTTAAATTTTCTAAATTCTATATATTTATATATGCATAAATTAAATCTTCAATTTTTTAATGGTCGACAGCACTTTGACCATCTTCACCAGGTTACCTTATATCTTTTGTTTAGATTCAGGCTTGTAGAATATAGTCTCACTCATAGTTTGAGGACATGCTCCATAAAACTATTACAACCATTGTCTAGTTTTAATATCAATATGTCTAGCTATTGTTTTTTATTTATAAATGTTTTTTGTGTATATTCAGTTTAATATGAATTCTTTTCTTTAATGATTTTTTTTTAAATTTATGTTCTTGACTTAAATAGAAGAATTTTAAGTAACTGAATGCTAGAGTGCTATATGGATCTTACTTCCAACAAAATGATTTTTAATGAAATGAATACAAAACTTCTACAAATTTCAAGTTTTGAAACTCTTATAATTGACATTTGGTTTGAAAATTAATTAAAAAAACTAAAATATTCAAGGAAAAGCTTTTAAATTTTTTAAGCAAATCTTAAATGAAATATTAAATCTAGTCAGATCTTTTCATAGCCTAGCATAACCTCCCCTTAGCTTACATTTTATTTCAAGTTTCTCTCAATTTAGAAGTAATTTTCTATGCTCTCTATCATGATCTAATCACTCTATTCATATTTTTGGTTAGATGTGAGTCTCTATACTTCCATCCCAATGTGTTCAAGTAAATTAAATCAAATCTCTTTTAGGGCTCGTGTAACCTTCCATCGGGTTTCCCTTCCATTCGATTCGTTATCATATTAGATGTGTGTCTCCACGCTTTTTGTCCTTTTCTAATCTTAGTATCTAAGAATAGAAAATTTTTAGGGTTCATTGGTATTGTGCCACAATCTGCATAGTAGTTTGATACCTTATTTCGTAAATCTAAGATGAGTGTAAGTCTCCATGCTTCCTATGTTAGTATATTTATTAAAAACTCAAAATTAAACGTGTATTGCCCTATTCTAGCGCATTAGTTGTACTATGCTACAACTCACATAGTAAGCTAATTCCTTGCTTGCTAAATCTAAGATGAGCACGAGTCCTCGTGATTTATGTCTTAGGGTATGTTTGGGGCAGATATAGATTATTTATAATCTACTGAAAAGCAGATTATTCTGATAATCTGATAATCTGTAGATTATTAGAATAAGCTGGCTTGCTATTTGGGGCAGCTTATTCAGAATAGCTTATTGGTAATTATTTTTGTATTAATGACATTCATGCCCCTATCTGGTAAACTGTTTTAAACAGAACTAAAATGAGAACAGAAACATATAGCACAGAAGCATACAGAAGAATCAAATACATGGGAAAACAAAAAAATCAGTTTTCAATGAAGGCAATAATATATAAATTTTGCTTTCAATGAATAATTACATAAGGAATGTCCATGTTTTTCTATCAAAATATAAACCGACAAAGATTAAGAAGAAATAAGGTGAGAACATATACTTTCAATTCATACTTGTTTTTTCTTTCTTCTTTTCTTTTCTTACCAAAAAAATGATCTACTGAACAATTCAACTCAGAAACCAAGCATAAAATAATTAATAGCTGGTAATACAATGATCTTCATCTTTAAAGACCAAAATCCAATAATGAATGTAGAGAAGATCATTAAATTTTTAGAAAGGAAATTTACAAGCCATTATATAAAGGGAATAACATTTATGTTAACTCGACAATAAAGAAAAAATAATCGAGAAAAAAATCATGTATATGTGCAACAATAAAGAAAACATAACAAAGAGCTTTAACACAGATTTTATCCAAACTTTACTTTCCCTAGAGGTTTGCGGTAGAAGCCATGCAAGAAGAGAAATGAGAGTTTCAGTGGTATCAGTGAGCTGTAATCCCGTCACTGCCTCCTTACTCGCTCTAATCGTGACTGTATTTTAAAAGTTCAGTTGGGGAGTCAATGGCTTAAGGCAAAATTGGGAGAGAAGGAGAAGAGAGGCGAGGGTCTCGGGAGAGAAGGGAAGGGAGCTGAGCGAGTGTTTTGGAAGAGAGGGGACGGCACTCGAGCGAGTTTGATCGAGGCAAGGGTTTTGGAACTAACGTACCAGGAAAGGGTGCCGATTTTAGTAGAAGCAAAGGAGCGAAGGAGATCAAGGAAGATTTGTGATTCTCATGGAAAGGGTGAGCAGAGGGAGCAAGGCGAGGGAGATCTACGAGAGATCTATGAAGGGGCACCATAAGAAGTCTTTCTTAATCACAGAATCATACGCGGGACACGGGGGGAGTCCGGCTTGCGAAGCCATGAAGGAAATCGCGGTAATAAAAAGCCGCGACATCATAAATTTACATACGATCACGATATTCAAACAAAAAAGTGGCATTATAAAAACGCCGCCGCACCTTATAAGCTGCCCCAAACAGGCCCTTAGTGTCTTAATTCAAAACCATCAAACATTAGGTAATGCTTACGGTCCATAGGTTGTTCTATGCCATGAATTTCTCACAAGCCATTGAAGTTCCTAGTACATCTAAATATTTTTTAGTCTCTATGCATTTTGTTTTAGTACAGTTATTGGAAACCCAAAATTTAATATGCATTTTCCTATTTTTGTTCATCAGTTGTACTATGTTATGAATCGCTCAATAAACTAATGTCTTATATAGTAATTCTATGATGGCTGTAAGACCCTGTGCTTTTTGTCTTAGTATATTTATTGAAATTCATCAAATAATAAGTAATATTTTAGGTTCATTAGTTATAATATGGCATGAATCACAAAATAGGCCAACGCCTAGCCTAGTAAATTTAAGATAGGTTTGAATCTTTATGCTCCCTATCTTAATGTAGTCATTAAAAACCCATAATTAAAGTTTTATTTTATCATTTTGGTTCATTGGTTATACTATGCCATGAATCTAGTAAATATAATATGGGAGTGAGTCCTGATGCACCAAAAAAATATTTGATTCTTCATATATATTTGGTACTCATTTTTGGTGATATTGCACTTTAATGGAAGGTATTTTTCATGTCTTACTGCAGGTACGATGATTTTAGGCAAATTGAGCACAAAGAAGTGAAAATGAACAAATTTGGATAAAAAAGCAAAAACCACGAATTTGAAGTTCTAGCACTGATGGCGCCTAAACCAACGCCGACGATGAATTTTTCCAGAAAGTTCAAAATTAAATCGCACAATAGGGCGTCGATGATGCCCTATTAGTGCCGACAGTGTCTAATATCGGTGGAGGCCAAATTCATTGTATTTGGATGACTTTTGGAGGGATTCTTGAGACAACTCTTGGGAAATTCATTCCTAGACTATTTTAATTTGTTTTGGGCGCCGGAATTAAGTGTGTGTGTTGGGGTTAGAGAGTATTTGTAGTATGTGTGAGTAAAGAGGAAATCTTTCAAGAGAGTTTAGAGTCTAGGGTTTCGTGTTAAGTTTTGTATTGTGAGGGATTCTTTTCAAAAGAGTTGTAGGAGGAGAGAGAAAGTGAGAGATTGCTTCTTCCCTACTACTCTAAGACAGAATTGTGTGTTGTTGTGAAGAGAGAAGGAGATTCAAAGGAACTTCAAGGGATTTTCTTGGGAAGAAATTAAGATAAGTTCTAATTACTTTTCATAGTTTGTATGACTTTACTTTTATATGAAAAATCTTTGTTTTTTTATATCTTCTTTATGTATTCTGAGTAGATTTCTTTGTCTTTCTCCTTATAATGATAAATGGTGAAGTGATGGTTTAGATTGGATGTGCCGTATGAAATATAACAAATTATAATGATTTCTCACTTTGTTCTTCATTTACTTTTTGATCTGGCCAATTAAATTGTTAAAATATTGTGAAACATACGATTCAAAAAGGCTATGCTTTCTACAACAAAAGTGGAGATTACATTCAATGTCCATGAATGAGTGATGTACTTCATGTGGGTTGGGTGTAAATAAATAAGGAAATATGGTTTATTGGGCGTAGAATTGGAGTTTTTACGGTGACTGACTAAGATCCCCAATTTGGTCCTAGTGTTTGGAAACTAAAGCAAGATTTTACCTTCAAGTAAAGGAAAGTGGGAGCTCTGGAGTGAGAGTTAGTATCCCCCAGCCTAAACACTGATTTAGGGACTAAACCTAGGATTAACCAATGTTCTTTATATCACTCAGAAGAGAGAAAAAAATAGGTATGCTCCTATTTGATACAATACAACAACTATACTAATCTATATCATTCACTCACCATAATATCATTGTGAGGAGAAGACACTTTCTCTAAATTTAAACCTTACATTACAAAACATAGTGTAGTAATAGTTAAATTTAATCTGAAGCTTAGAAAGTACTTTAGCAATTTTAAATTCTCTGGAAACTTTAGAATCTTAGTATTTACTTTTGGTGCTTTGCAAATTTGAATACTGGATTTTTTGTGCTTCTCTTTTAGGTTTGCTTCCTCCCTATAGGAGAAATAGCCAGGACTCCGCTAGAGCCCTGTGTTTCTTGATCGATACGTATACTTCTGTATAAACTGGCTACTTTATTATTAAACTCATTATACTTTATAACTAAATTAAAAATATGTTTGAATATTACTTTAAGTCAGCAGTCCGCTCGTTCAAGTCCCAGTGATTTTTATCTTAGTGTAGTCAATAAAAACTGTCGTAGAATATGAAATGCTTAGGGTTCATTGGTTATACTGTGCTTGAAATTGTTCTGTAGGCCATTGCCTTGCCTAAAAAATTTAACATATGTTTGTGTCCCTGTGCTTCCTATGTTTTTTATGTCATTGAAAAGTTTAATTTAAACATAAATTCAAAACTTATCAGTATTTAAGATTCTATGATTTATTTTACCATCCTTAGATTGCTCAAATTGCTTTTCTAGGTCATGTGTCAAGTTCTAGTGTTTTTCTCTCCTAAAAATCTCAAATCAGACTCTTTAGAAAAATATTTGCGAAAATATCCTTGAGTCTTTAATGGATTCTATTTATGTGAAAATCTAAATTTCACAAATCATGAGCTCTAATCATCAATAATTCTCCTAAGTAAAATTTCAAAACTTCAATTCAGAATTTCAAATCAAGATTTAAAATTCAAACTCAAATCTTGAGTAGCAATACTCATATTCTTGGACTTAGTTGGTTAACTCGCTTAACACACATATAGATGCGATAATTTGAACATTGCCTCACATAAATTAGAGGTGCATTTTTTCCACTTACGTTGTCCAACTTTCTCTTAGACAAAACTTTCGTCAATCATTCGCTTGGCATATATTCCATGCAAAGTATTATTATAGGACTTGAATGAGCTAAATAGCACTCATATACCCCAAATCTCTAGCCAACATAGCTATGGAACATTCTATTGTCGTTATGCTACTATCAGCATAACTATATTAGTAGTGGCATACGTATGCTACATGAAACCTTGATGTAGCCAATGTGGCAACTATACCCATCACTAGTGTAATTATACCAGTAGTATCTTAATTATGCCTCCCCAACCTAGAGAGTGGTATGATTATGATGCTTTTTTGAACTGATGCATATCTTCAAAAGTTCAACCATTCCCACTCATTTTATTACCATTAAAGGAAGGAAAGTCCACACATAGACAAACCTGATGACTCCTTTCTCTTCTGCTCAATTTCCCACAAGGCAAAAACTCCCTCCCTCTCCCAATTAGTTTCCCTCATAGTCTCTCCCTCATAAGGCAGTCTTCCTCCTCTCAGGCATGATCAAGCACTAAATGATTGGGGACCTCCACCAAATCATTCTATAATTTCATTAAAGAAATCAAATTCCTTAAGTATGTTCATATGTTTCTCCTTTTATATTCTATAAATATTATCATATGTACAATTCTTAAATTTATTTTCTTTTATTATTTTATATAAGTTTTCTCTCAATGTGTTAATTGTACGAACTTGCAAGACTTTCATACATTTTTTCCATGTATTTTATTCATGTCCAAAGCACATGTCTTCTCAATACGTTTTTTCTCCATGTCCTTAACTACATAAAATTAAAGAGGATTCCCTGTGTTGATGCATCTTCTCATTATGGTTTCTTTTCATATCTTTAGGTGTGTGAAATTAAAGTGAATACCATGTGTACATCTCTCAATGCATTTTTTTCATTCGTTTTCTTCATGTCCAACACAAGTGGCTTATCCGTGTAGTTTTTGTCCATATCTTTAAGTGTATGAAATTAAAGAGGATTCCATGTGTAGATTTCTCTATGCATCTTTTCCATGTGATTTTTTTCCATGTCCTTAAATATTTGAAATTACAGTGAATAACATGTGTAAATTTCTCCATTTATTTTCTCCATGTTTTTTCTTCATGTCTAAGGCATGTGAGATAGAAGTGGCTTCTCCATGTATTTTTTTACCGAGACTTTAAGTATGTAAAATTGAAATGAAATCCGTGCATAAATCTTTCCAAGCATTCTCTCTATGTGTTTTGGTCATGTCCAAAGCATGTGAAATTTAGTGGCTTCTCCATGTGATTTCTCCATGTCTTAAATCTGTTAAATTGTGAGTAACTTCCATGTGAATATTTCTCCATGTGTAATTTTATCCATGTGAAAGTTCTTTCAAGTGTAGGTTTCTCCATGTGTAATTTTCTCCCTGTAAATGCTTCTCCACGTGTAATATTCTTCATGTGTTAATTATGTGAACTTGATGGACTTTTATGTGTAGGTTTCATGTGATTTCAAGTTTAGGTTTCATATTTCTCCATATATCTCCATATGATTAATGTTTGAACTTGAAAGACTTCCATATCTAAAGTACATGAAATGGAGATTTATCCATGTGTTTTCTCCATATCCTAAATATGTAATAATATGAAGTAACTTTCATGTGAAGTAAATTTATTTTCAATGTGTATTTCATGTAAAGTAAAGAAATTCTCATGTGTATTGTCTATGTGAAAGAACAACTCATGTGTAGGTTGTGAGTAATGTGCAAGCATGAATTGTTCATTACTTAGGATTAGTCATTTAGAAGTTTACGTGTTTTGGATTTCTTACTTGCAAGCCTATACAATCAAGCTATGTTAAATTAAAATTTTTAATAACCTAAAGTTAAATTGCTTGTAAACTCTAAAAGAAGTCAATTTTTGAAATCATTTAATTTTCAAATTATTTCACTTAAAACTTAAACACTAAAACATACAAATTTTAATAATTTTATCTCACAATCACTTAATCTTCAAATACTTTATCACTTAAATCCTTTAAATAGTTTAAATTTTCAAAAAGTTAAAATTACACACACCAAAATTCTTTAAAAAAACTTGTTAGCTTTTAACAATTTAAAATTCCATACATTTAAAACCTTTAAAAAAGAACTTTATACTTTCAACACTATAAATTCCATACACCTAAAACCTTAAAAAGAACATCTTTAGACTTTCCAACACTTAAAATTACATTCATTTAAAAACTTCTAAGAAACTAAATAATTGAACACTAAAAATTCCATTTACTCAAAACCTTTGAAAACTTTAAACATTCAAACACTTGAAGTTTCATTCACTTCAACCTTTAAAAGCCTTTGAATTTTGAAACACTTAAACTTCCATTCACATAGAAACATCAAAATACTTCAAAATTTCAAATACTTAAACTTCATTTCATATAAAAATTTTCAAATACTTTAACCTTAAAAAAAACATTTAATACTTTGTGCTACTTAAAACTTCAAACCTTCATAACACCTTTTCAAATAATTTAAGTAATAACTGCTACAAATCATTAAAACTTATACCTTTTCAACCACTTAAAGCTTACAAAATTTCAAGCAATTTACATGAAAAACCTTAAGCTTATAATTTTTTGTTGAAAAATTTTATACTATCCTATATAAGTTTAAAGTTTTCATTTTTAAAAAGAATAAATGGCATATATGTGCAACCTTTTGTGGTAAACATCAAATCAAGCTCATGATAGTAAGTTAAATGTAAGAACATCAACTTAGAATAATAAACCAATACTAAAAATTAGAACTTAGGATGAAACTTAAAATAAAACATCAACTTTAGAATATGTTGACTTTGATATTGATCGATAAATTAGGAAACTTCACCAAATGAAATTAAAATACTAAATTCAAGAAAATCAAAATTAAATTTCTCCAATTTAATAGATCAATTTTGAGCCCTAGGTTAGCCAATTTAAAAATGAAACCTAGGTCCATACACACTCCTGGTATAGTCTAAGTCCAAAAACCTATGTTAGATTACTAGATACCCCTAGTTTGTGCTAAGAATTATGGCATATAAAACCCTAAGACAATTACCACCTTTAACTATGAAGGTGCCCTAGGATGAAGTAAACTATGGTTCCTGACAAAGGTAACTCTAGCAACCTAATCACTAAGAAGGAATACACTCATGATCACTATGAAAATAGTGGATATCCTTAACTATCTAGTTCGGTAACAGTCTTAGGCTATCGATAAACCTAGGATGATGGAAAACCATGGTTGTGTTGATAGAATATTTCATATGTAAATTTTGGTTAGTCTACTGATATAACTAAAATATATAGTATTTTTAAATACATTTTTATACCTATTTTTGATGATATTACACTTTAATGGAAGATATTTTTGTGTTTTTCTTACAGGTATGATTAAAATGAGTGACTATGATGAAATGAGCAATAAAGGATCAAATTTGGAGCAAATATTGAAAGGCGTGCAAAATTGAGCTTTGGCGGCAAAGCGTTGGACCTTTGGCGCATAGGCGTCACAGTTAAAGTGACAAATTTTATTTGATTTTGGCGCAAATTTGAAGGGATTTTTTAACCATCCTTTGGTTTAAACTTCACTGACTTCCCATCAACACCAAAACTCATTTAAAATTTGAACAGATGGATGCTTTCTTGATGGATACATTGAAATTGGACATATTTTGAAGAGACACTAAGTTACCTTTTGGAAAATTTTATAAAGAATAATTGAAGATCAGAAAAAGGGTTGTTGTTGGAGGGTGTGATTAGTGTTAAGAGTCAAGTTTATGTTATTGAGAGCACACCTTTCCACTTCACCACTTTTATTATCAATTGTGTCTAATTTTTATTAAGAGTTGAATAGAGATTTGGAGTCAACAGAGTTGGGCGCCAACCTCTATTGTGTCTTGCGAAGGGAAAGCAAAGTTTCAAATGAACTTCAAGTGTCATGTGGAGAAGATTTTCAGATAAGTGTTTAACTTTGTTTTACATTTAGTTTTAAAGTAAGCCTTGTTGTGTTTTCACTATGATTTCTACTTTCAAATCAAGTTGTGATTGTATTTTCTCCATGGATTCCAAGTAGTTTTCTTTATCCATTTCCTTTTAAATGATGAAGAAGTTAAATTATGGAAGGAAGTTGTGTGAAGTATAAGATTTCAATGTTGGAAGAAGTTGTGATGATTCACTACCTTGCACTTCATTTACTTCTTGATTTGGCCATTTAAGATGTTAAAATTTGTTGGGAGATTATGTAAGATCCATTGCGGTATTGTCTCAATCAACAATTGGAAAAAATCACATGTAATTGTATGGATTAGAATTGTAGTCCATACGGTTCGGTGCAAATAAATAGGAAGATATGCTTATAATGGGGAGTAAAATTATAGGACTTTTGAATGACAGGCTAAAGCCCCCTAATTTGGTTTGATGTCAAAAATTTTGTTATGAGATTTTAGCCCCCAAGTGGAGGGAATCGAGGGAACTCTAGAGTGAGAGCTAGTATCTTCCCTGCCTAACCCATCTATAAGATTTCAAATCATTAAATTAACCAATGTTTTTTATAGAACTAAGTAAGGGTAAAGAATATAATTGCGTCTATTTGGTACAACACATTTTAGATACTTACACAACGAGATTCCATAATTATTATTGATTCATTGATAGAGGAAAAAGATGTTTTATTCTTATTTACTTTCATACTATTTTATAGTTGTATTAACTTTAGTTGTTTGCTTTACTTTTTATTCAGAAAATACCAAAAACAAATTTGAAAAACTTTTTATCTTAAAACATAATTTACAAAAATCATTTTAAAAAATAAAATGTTATTTTTCTTACTTCTTTAAAATTTTAGACATTTCCCTGTGGGTTCGATATCTTGAGGCTTAATAAAAAAGTCATATATTACTTGATAAACAATACGTATACTTGCATAGTAACCCATATTATTAATAATTAAAGTATAATTTCATATCTAGATCTTAAGCATAAATATTCGGCGGAGTCAAGTTTTTGGCACTGTTGTAAAGAAAAAGATAATATCATTGGAAAGAAATATAAATTGAAAAATGTAAGGATAAATATTTGGGGATCAAGTTTTTGGCGCCGTTGTCAAGGAAATTAATTAAATATTATTTAAAGAAAAATTAAGAAAAATTAAGTTTTTACTTTTCATTATTTTTGTTAGTGTGTTTTATTTTATTTTGTTAATTTTGTATGCGTAGTTCAGGTTCTGAGGGACTTGTGCCTTATGATTCTAAATTAGAGAGAACTATCAAAAAAATAAAAAAATTAAATTAAAAATTTAGAAAAAGATAAAAATGTTCAAGAAATGACAAATCAAGATCATCAAAATGTTGAAATCCATTAAGAATTTAAACCTTTAAGAGATTATTCTAACCCTGCAGTGGATGAACTTCATGGTAGTATTCAACACCCTACTGTAGTTGTTAATTCATTTGAACTTAAACCTGCTATTGTCCAGATGGTATCTAATAATCAGTTTGGGGGAGCACCAACTGAAAATCCTAATTTACATCTTGCCAATTTTCTAGAATTGTGTGCTATATTTAAATATGATGGTGTTTCGGTTGATGCTATTAGACTTACACTTTTTCTTTTTCATAGAGGGATAAAGCTAAGATTTGGTTAAATTCATTAGCACCTGGATCTATCAAAATTTTGGGTGATTTAGCACAAAAATTCCATGCTAAATATTTTCCACCATCAAAGACTACGAAGCTTAGAAATGACATCACATATTTTTGTCAGTTTGAAGGGGAATCTATATATGAAGCATGGGAACGTTTTAAATATCTCTTAAGAAAGTGTCCACATCATTGGATACTAGATTGGTTAATAATTTAGACCCTTTATAATGGATTAGTTGGATCTCTTAGATCTATTATCATTACCATTGCTGGTGGTTCATTGATGTCTAAACAGTTTGCTGATGCTTATGCTTTAATTGAAGAAATAGCTACTAATAATTTTCAATGACCTTCTGAAGGTTAAATCCTTAAAAGGTAGCCAACATTCATGAAAATGATACTTTTGCGATGCTAGCAAATCTATTTGCTACAATTTCAAGGAAGATAAAACAATTTGGGATGAATTTTTCTCAGCTAACTTCCATGATTAAAGAAAATTCATTAGACCAAATGGTTGATTCTCAAACTTCACCAGAAACCTTAAATGGCATAAGTAAGTCTAATAACCCATATTCCAATTATTATAACCCAGGTTGGAAAAACCATCCAAACTTTAACTGGAATACCAATAATTTGGGTGGTAGTAATCAATAATGGGGGAACAACCAAGTAAACCCATTGGGAAACTGGAACAACTAAGGGAATAATAATTATAGACCAACCTATCCTCCAGGTTTTAACAATACTTCACAATTTAAGGAAAATAAGTTTTCTATTGAAGAAGTTGTGTTAGAAATTAGAAATCAATTACAAAGTGAAGGAGCTACAATCAGAAATATTGAGAATCAATTGGGACAGATTACTAATTCATTAAGCAATAGATCACAAGGAACACTTCCTAGTAATACTAAAATAAATCCAAGAGGCAAGACTAAAATGCAAGCACAAGCTATTCAGTTAAGAAGTGGAAGAGAGTTCGAAGGTAGAGTTCAAAAAGAGACTGAAGTAGAGAAAGAAGAAATTTAAAAACCAAAAGAGGATGCTCCAAGAGGTTTGGAAAGACCTATTTCTCCACCTAAGGTTGATTTAGAAAATCCACCACCTCCATTTCCTCATAGACTTTGACAACAAAAATTGGATAAGAAGTTTTCAAAATTCTTGGAGATATTTAAGAAGCTTACCATCAACATTCCATTTGCTGAAGCCTTAGAACAAATGCAAAGCTATGTGAAATTTATGAAGGATATTCTCAACAAAAAGAGGAAATTTGAAGATAATGGTACTGTTGCCCTTAGTGAAGCATGCAGTGCAATAATTCTGAAAAAGATTCCTGAAAAGCTTAAAGATCTTGGAAGTTTCACAATTCTATGTGCAATTGGAGATAGATTTTTTGAAAAAGCTTTATGTGATTTGGGTGCAAGCATTAACCTTATGCCATTATCAATATTCAAAAGACTGAGATTAGGAGAAATAACCCCTACCACTACAACTTTGCAATTAGCTGATCGTTCGATCACATATCCTAAAGAAGTTATAGAGGATGTTTTGGTGAAAGTGGATCAATTTATTTTTGCTGTTGATTTCATTGTGTTGGATATAGAGGAAGTTACTAAGATACCCATAATTTTAGGGAGACCATTCCTAGCCACAGGCAGAGCGATGACAGATGTGCAAAAAGAGGAATTAATGATGTGAGTTAATCATCAAACTATTACATTTAATATTTCAAAGTCAATGAAATATATTGCAAGAGGTAAAGATGATGAATGTTATAGGATGGATGTTATCAAATATTTAAGTGAATGTCATTTCAAGTCAACTTATGAAGAAAAATCTGAAAGTAAAGAATTGGAACACAAGCAAGAAGAGGAATTACAAGATTTTTAAGATTTTCATGAGGAAGATTCAAATTATGTTCATGAAAATTTTGAAATGTTAGACATGACTGAAAAAGATGAATCTTTTGGTCCATCAATTGAAAAACCTCATGAACTTGATTTAAAGATGCTTCCTAATCATTTAAAGTATGACTTTTTAGGTGATTCCTCAACTTTGCCAATTATAATTTCCTCTTAATTAACTGAAAGAGAAGAAGAGACTTTGCTTGAAATTTTGAAGAAATATAAGAAAGCATTTGGATGGACAATAGCTGATATTAAAGGAATCAATCATTCAATTTGTATGCATAGAATGCTTATAGAGGACAACTGCAAACCTAGGGCTGATCCTCAAAGGAGATTAAATCCTATCATAAAAGAAGTTCTTAAGAAAGAAATTTAAAAGTGGTTGGATGCTGGAATTATCTACCCTATTTCAGATAGTGCATGGTTAGTCATATTCATTGTGTACCTAAGAAAGTAGGAGTTACTGTGATTGTTAATGAAAATAATGAAATAATACCAGTAAGATAAGTTACAGGATGGTGATATGCATTGATTATAGAAAATTAAACCTTGCAACCAGAAAAGATTATTTTCCACTTCCCTTTCTAGATCAGATGTTGGATAGACTAGCTGGGCATAAATATTTTTATTTTTTGGATGGATATACTGGTTACCACCAAATTTAAATTGCTCCTGAGGATCAAGAGAAAACAATGTTTACCAGTCCTTATGGTACATTTGATTTTAGAAGAATGCTCTTTGGTTTATGTAATGCCCCAACTACATTTCAGAGATGTATGATGTCAATTTTCAATGATTTAATAGAAAAAAGGAATTAAAGTTTTTATGGATGACTTTTCAGTGTTTGGAATTTCATTTGAATCATGTTTAGAAAATTTATCTAAATTTTTGAAACGTTGTGAAGATACTAATTTGGTTCTTAACTGGGAAAAATGCCAATTTATGGTAGCAGGAGGAAGTGTTTTAGGACATCGTATATCAGAAAATGGTTTGGAAGTAGATCCTGAAAAAATTCAAGTGATCTCTAATTTACCTTACCCAACTAATGTAAGGGGAATTAGAAGTTTTCTGGGACATGTTGGATTTTACAGGCGTTATATTAAAGACTTTTTAAAAGTTTCAAAGTCTTTATGCCATTTATTGGAAAAAGATGTAATTTTTTATTTTGATGACTACTTAAAAGCTTTTGAAACTTTAAAAGAAAAGTTAATCACTACACCTGTTATAGTTTCACCTAACTGATAAAAACCTTTTTGAATTAATGTGTGATGCTGCTGATTATGCTATTGGAGCTGTTTTAGGTCAGAAATATGATAAGATTTTCAAAGTGATTTACTATGCTAGTAAAACTCTTAATGAAGCTCAAATTAATTATATCACAACTGAGAAAGAGTTATTAGCTATATTATTTTCCTTTGATAAATTTAAATTTTATTTAATTGTAACTAAATGTATGGTGCATACTGATCATTCTGCTATTAAGTATTTAATGAAGAAGAAGGATGCAAAACCAAGATTGATTAGATGAATTCTTCTTTTGCAAGAATTTTATTTCGAGATAGTAGATAGGAAGGTCTGATAATCAAATTGCTGATCATCTCTTCAGTCTTGAAACTGAAAAATCTCTCTGTGATGCTGAAGAAATTAATGAAAATTTTTTTGATGAAAAATTGTTCATTTTTAATGAGTGGTGTGTTCCGTGGTATGCCAACATTGTAAAATTGTTCGATGCTGAAAAATTGTTCGTTATTAATGAGTGATATTTTACCCTATGGTTTACATACCTAGAGAGGAATAAATTTCTATTTGAAGCTAAGAATTATTTTTGGGATTACCCATTTTTATATAAATAAGGAAAGGATTTGATTATTCAAAGATGTGTGCCTTTAGAAGAAACTTATAAAATTATTCAAAAAATGTCATAATTCTGATTATGGGGGACATTTTGGAGTTGATAAAACTGCATATAAAATCTTACAATTTGGATTTTATTGGCTTACAATTTTTAAAGATGTTAATGTTTATATTGAAAATTGTGATCAATGTTAACGTGTAGGCAATATTTCTAGAAGAAATGAGATGCTTCTCAATTATATGTTGGAAGTTGAAATATTTGACATTTGGGGATTAGATTTCGTGGGACCATTTATACCATCTTTCGGAAATACATACATTTTAATAGCAGTAGACTATGTATCTAAATGGATAGAAGATATTGTTTTACCTCGTGTGATGCTCAAAGTGTTGCAAAGTTTTTAAATAAGAATATATTTTACAGATTTGGAATACCAAGAGTAATCATAACTGATTGGGGAAGTCATTTTAGAAATGCGATTAAGGAAACATTAGTAAAGGAATATCATATTAACCATCACATTGCTACTACTTATCATCCGCAGATAAGTGGTTTAGTTGAATTATCCAATCATGAAATCAAAAGAATATTGGAAAAGACTGTTAATCTAAATAGAAAGGATTGATCAATCAAATTGGATTATGCTTTGTGGGTTTATAGACTGCCTACAGAACTCCTATAGGAATGTCCCAATATAGGCTAATTTTTGGAAAAGCTTGTCATTTACCAGTTGAACTTGAGAATAAAGCATATTGGGCTATTAAAGAGTTCAATTTTAATTTGAAAGATGTTGGAAAAAAGAGATTGTTGCAATTAAATGAGCTTGAAGAAATAAGGAATGAATCTTATGAAAATGTTAAGATTTATAAAAAAGATGAAGTTATGGCATGATCGGAAGATTCTTACTAAAAATCTTGAGCCATGGCAAAAAGTTTTGCTATATAATGCTAGATTGAGAATTTTAGCTGGAAAACTTAAGTCCAGTTAGACAGGCCAATTTATTGTGATGAAAGTTTATTCATATGGAGCTGTGGTTATCAAAGATTGTAAAACTGAAAAAATATTTAAAATGAACAGTCCTAGACTTAAACCTTACTTTTCAGTCAATCAATTTAAACCTTATGAGAATCTAATGTTGGGTCACTCAGAATAAGCTCTGGGTATGTCAAGCTGATGACGTTAAACCAAGCACTTTGTGGGAGGCAACCCATATTTATCGGTGTGATTTATTTTATGTTTGCTTTGTGTGCTTTTATTTGGTTTGATTTGAGAAATGTGGTAGCTTTTTGGAGTTTTTTATGTTATAATGGTATTTATTTGACCTTATTTAATGACTTAGAGGAGTCAGAATGAAGATTTTGACGTTTGACAGAACTGTACAAAAATGTGCACTAGCGGCTAAGCGTCGCCACAATTATAAAAAATGTGAAAAATGAGGTTCTAGAAGACAAAATCATGGGTGAGTAGTTTTTGGAGTTATTAAGGAGTTTTAACACGTCTAGGGTTGGTTTTGTGCCTTCCCAAGTCTATAAAAAGGCCCTGAATTTATTAGATACTTGCCCCAGTTCTTATTTTCATTCCCGAGTCTTAAAAAGAGTATTTTGAGTGCAAAAATGTCTTCTTGGGAGAGTGAAGTTAAGAAGAAAAAGGAAGCTAACAAGAAGAAGTTTATTTCTGATAGTGCGCAAGAGTTATATAATGGATTTCCGGCTGTGAGTATCCAAGGAATAATAGAAAGGATTACGAAGATTGAGGCTGATGTGGAGTCTATTAATGCAAAGGTTAATGAAATTAATGCTCAATTAGTGTACATTAGATGGCAACTCAAAATACAATTCAGTCGTACAAGGCATATGGAAGAAGCGAACAGAGCGATGTATCTGAATAACAAATGGATAGAAGAAGAAGATGTAAGAGCTTTTAATCATTGCCCGTTTTATCAGATTTACATTCTAGATGGTTCAAATGGAACTAATGGTGGTTCTGGACATATTCCACTTAATGGAAAGTGGAATAAAATTATGTGTGATCTTGTGGTTTGATTATGTGTGTTTAGTATTTTAAGTGTGTTTTTTTGTTAATGTCTATTTTTGTTGCACTTTACATATGTTTTTTACATCTCAATGATGTAAGTTAGTGTTTAATTACATGTGTTTGAACTTATGTATTTGGAGAATTTCATTAAAAATGTTTGGATAGAAATTTGTAGTTTGTATTAAGTGTGTTTTGATATTTAAGTAATATAAGTTTGTGTTTCTGTGAAATTTGTGTGGAATCATTGGAAATTAAAGTTATTTTTTGAAGTACTAGAAGAGTTTATGGGGAGAAATAATTATTTGAAGAGATTAAAGGTGATTAACTCAGATTTTTAATGGAATTAACTTAATTGTCAAAATTTGGGCACTGGCGCCTAAGCGCCAAACCGACGGCGCATAAGCGCCAGATTTCGCGGCTAAGCACCGTATCCTCGCACATAGACGCTGGATCGCGAAAATCGATTTTCTGCAGTTAAAAACCTAAAATTTGCCATTTTTAACACCCCCATCACCTTCAACCAGTCGGTTTCATGAAATAGGAGCCTAGGGAATCACTATTTGGATCATTTTAGAGCTGATTTCATCAAAATTTGTTGGATATGAATTCCTTAAGGTATGGTAACTACTCATAAGTAAAAATTTTTTATTTTCACCAGGTAGTTTGAGTACATTATTGAAAAAATTAAAAATCACTATTCATAGTGAAAAATTGAGTAAAGCATGAGAATTTGCTTGGATTTAGTGGAGTTTGCCTTTGGAAGTTGAGTTAACAAGTTTAGTTTAAATTTAAAATTTATGGTGAATTTTTTATGAATTTTTAGAGATGGCTCCAAAGTTAAAATGCTCGAAAGAAAAAGAAAAATTTGATTTCGATAAATTTGTCAGTTCTAGAGCAGAGAATCGTTACGTCGATGCACTAGCATCACGGATATTGATTCCAGAATGAGTTTTTAATAAGCCAGGAGGAGAGATTGAAGAGATGATTACTAGAAGGAATTGCGAAAGATACTGTTTCTTCTCCTCTGTTGCAGTTGTTTCTATGGTGAGAGAGTTCTATGCTAACTTGCCAGTAGCAGAAGACAATTTGGTGATGGTTAGGGGGCAACATGTGGATTTTCATCTGCGGTAATTAATAATTTTTACCGATTACCTCCTGTGATGTTTCATTTTTATGCAAATTATCATCCTTCTAAGGGAGTGTTAGATGAGATTATGGCCTTTCTTACTGATGGAAGAGGCTTGTGGAAGATTACAAATGAAATAAGAGTGAATTTTCAAGCCTCTAAATTGAATGCCACTTCAAAAGCATGGCATTACTCTATCTCATCTAATCTTCTGCCTTCAAGTCATGTCAGTGAAGTTACAAGGGAGAGAGCTATTTTTAACCATTGTATTCAGCAGAAAAAGCCTTTAGATATTGGGGCTATTATTTTTTATTATAATTTGAACTGTGTCAGAGCTTCTGCTACTGCAGGTATGGGATTTCCATCTCTGATTTATTCACTTTGTGAGCAGTTTGGTGTTAAGTCTGAAACATGGGAAGAGGTTCTTCAGCCACTTAGACGTATTACCTATGTAAATGTGAACACTTACACTGTACATTCAGTTTGGAAAGGAGGATCTATTAGAGCTTCTTGTGCTTCTGCTTTTGCTACTTCTACTTCTCGTACTTCTACTGTACATGCATCATCCTCCAGGATTCATAAACTGGATTATTAAAGAAGATTTTAAAGAAGGCGAGTCTTCCCAGCGGGCATGTTAGAGATATGGATGGTAAGATTGAAAAAATTGAAAGGTATATTGTAAAACATGATGAATATGAGGAGAATTATCAGCAGTACATGGACAGAGTGATTAGAGGAGATCACAATGCTGAGATGCCCCCTCATCCTTTTTATATACCTTATGTGCTATCCAGAGACTGGAATGAAGATGATGATGATGAGGATAATGATTAGGATTGTTGTGTTGAGTTTGTGATATTGTTATGTGATTTTCTTATGTGTTGTGATGCTTTTATTTAATATTTTTATGTGTGATGTGATTTTTTTTTCTATGAACTCTGAAGTTGTGTGGATTATAGTTGGACAATATCTATTATGCACATTCAGATGTTTATGTGTTGGATTGATGTTTTAGGATGTAATATGTGATGTATTTGTGGCAGTAAATGTTTTTATGTGTTTCTAGTGTTTAAATTTTTAGTAGTGTCTAATTTAATTCCTATAAATATTAGAAAAATTTAGAATACTATTAGAAATCACTATTTATATAGTATTTTTAAACTTTTCAAAATTTGCTACCATTTATTTTCTAGTATGTCGTGATTTGTTTTGGTGTGTATTTGCTTTGAAAACCTCCATTATTGTAGAAGTCCTTTGAAATTTTAAAATTTCTATTTATGAAAAACTGAAAAACTGAATTCGATTTCTTTTTACTCCTTGTTTTTAAACAGTTATACTTGCATATTTAGATATTAAGATTTCTGCAAGCATGTTATTCTAGTTTTTTACTTCTTACCCATGTATCATTTTTATGCTAAAATGTTTTATCCTAATTAAAAATTAAGGTTGGGGGGGAATTTAAAAAATAAACTTTTAAAAACTAAAATTTTATTTGTTCTCAAAAATACTTAAATAAAATTTGATTTTTGATTGAAAATAATTATGTGTATGAAGTTATATTAGGCAAGCAAAATTTTGAATATAGAAATGAGTAAGAGAATTTAGTTAAAATTTATAGTAATGATGAAAATTTTAAAGTTAAAGTTTTCTTAGTAAAAAAATGTTAAATATAGTTAAACTATCTTTAGTAAGAAGTGTTGTATTTTTTGATAAATAGAAGATTTGACTTTTTAATTTTCAAAGCTTAAATTTCTTTTATTGAAGAAATAATTTTCAACACTGTTATTATGATTTTTAAGTGAAAGATATATATCAGACCTTTATTTTAAATGGAAGGGTGGAATTCAAAATCATTAAAGGCCTATCCAGATACAAAAATCCTTGCCTCATAAAAAAAAGAAAAAAAAATAAAAAGAAAAAAGAGAAAGAAAAAAAAAAGAAAAAAAGAAAAAGAAAGAAAGAGAAAAATAATATGTAAAAAGGAAGGAGAAGCTTGAGAATTTAAGGGGATAATTAAAAATTGGTTCCATACCTAAAGTTTAAAATATAAGTTTTGAGAAAATCTAAAGCTTAAGGTTATAATATAGTAAGTAAAATTATTTCCAAATGAAATTTTTTAAGTGAGGAAGATGAAATGTTCGAATGCTATATTTTGAAAAATCTACAAGTATTTTTGAATTAGATAGGAAATTATATTTTTCATTATCATTTACTTAAGAATCTTCAAAACTTTAAGTTGATCTCATTTACTAAAATTTTTTCTAAATTGGACTATTTTATTTCTAGAACAAAATTTTGAAACCTTTCTAAAGAATTTCATTTACTTAATTTGCATGTTAAGATTTTCTATGTGATTAAGTGTCACTTAAGGACAAGTAACATTTTAAGTTTGGGGGATTTTGATATACCTAAAATATATAGTGTTTTTAAATACATTTTTATACCTATTTTTTATGATATTGCACTTTAATTGAAGATATTTTTGTGTTTTTCTTGTAGGTATGATTAAAATAAGTGAATATGATGAAAGGAGCAATAAATCATCAAATTTGGAGCAAAAATAGAATGGTGTGCAAAATTGGCCTTTGGAAGCTAAGCGCCAGACCCTCGGAGCATAGGCACCACAGTTAAAGTGACGAATTTTATTTGATTTTGGCGCAAATTTGAAGGGGTTTTGAAGCATCATTTAGTTTAAACTTCACTAACTTCGCATCAGCGCCAAAACTCATTTAAAATTTGAATGGATGGATACATTCTTGATGGATACATTGAATTTGGACATAATTTGAAGAGACAGCAAGGCACCTTTTGGAAAATTTTAAAAAGAAGATTTGAAGATTAGAAAAAGGGTTGTTGTTGGAGGGTGTGATTAGTGTTAAGAGTCAAGTTTATTTTATTCAGAGCGCACCTTTCCACTTCACCACTTTTATTATCTATTGTATCTAGTTTTTATTAAGAGTTGAATAGAAATTTGGAGTCAACAAGGTTGGGTGCCAACCACTATTGTGTCTTGTAAAGGGAAAACAAAGTTTCAAAGGAACTTCAAGAGTCTTGTGGAGGTGATTTTCAGATAAGTGTTTAACTTTGTTTTACATTTGGTTTTAAAGTAAGAATTATTATGTTTTCACTATGATTTCTACTTTCAGATCAGTTTCTCCATTGATTCTGAGTAGTTTTCTTTATCTTTTTCCTTTTAAATGATGAAGTAATTAAATTATGGAAGCAAGTTGTGTGAAGTATAGGATTTTAATGTTGGAAGAAGTTGTGATGATTAACTACCTTGCACTTCATTTACTTCTTGATTTGACCAATTAAGATGTTAAAATTTGTTGGAAGATTATGTAAGATCCATTGCGGTGTTGTCTCAATCAACAATTGGAAAGAATCACATGTAATTGTATGGATGAGAATTGTATTCCATGTGGTTGGGTGCAAATAAATATGAAGATATGCTTATAATGGAGAGTAAAATTAGAGGACTTTAGAGTGACAGTCTAAAGCCCCCTAATTTGGTTTGATGTGAAAAAATTTGTAATTAGATGTTAGCCCCCAGGTGGAGGGATTCGAGGAAACTCTAGAGTTAGAGATAGTATCTTCCCTACCTAACCCATCTACAAGATTTCAAATCATCAAATTAACCAATGATCTTTTTAGAACCAAGTAAATGTAAAAAATATAATTGCTTCTATTTAGCACAACACATTTTTTATACTTCCACAAAAAAATTCCATAATTATTACTGATTGATTGAAAGAGGAAAAAAACACTTTATTCTCATTTGCTTTCATACTATTTTATAGTTGTGTTAACTTTAGTTTTTTGCTTTACTTTTTATTCAGAAAATACCAAAAACAAATTTAAAAAACTTTATATCTTAAAAGATACTTTACAAAAATCATTTTAAAAAGTAAAAAGATATTTTTCTTATTTCTTTAAAATTTTAGATATTTCCCTATGGGTTCGATATCTCGGGGCTTAATCAAAAAGTCCTATATTACTTGATAAATGATACATATACTTGCTTAGTATCTCATATTATAAATAATTAAAGTATAATCTCTTATCTAAATCATAAGCATAAATATTCGGCGGAGTCAAGTTTTAGGCGTTGTTGCAAAGAAAAAGGTAATATCATTGGAAAGAAGTATAAATTGAAAAATATAAGGATAAATATTCGAGGATCATCTACTAATCTAGTCTTCTAATAAAATCCAAATTTACCTTATGGTTATGCTCTCAGTTTTCATCTAAAATCATTTTAACCTTTTCTTCTAAAAAATATTGAACTCAAAACTCCTAAATCTCTTCAACCATTAAAACCATTAAAACAACACTTTGAAACTAAAAACTCCTACATTTTTTAAACCTAGCTTTCTGATCCCGATACACTTCACAACCAGATGAGAACTGATAAAATTTATGCTTTTGGTAATCCAATTAAACTTATTTTTTTTATATAAAATATTATTCTTTACAACAACATGAATAAATTGATTCTGACGTAAATAAGAATACAACCGTGATATTTTAATTTAGAGATTTTATGTAAGTATATGTATCATTATCAAGTAATATAAGACTCCCTGATTAAGCACCGAAATATCGATCCTGTGGGGAAAATTTTAAAATTTAAAAGATTTAGATCACAAATTCTAATTAGAAGAAGGCACTTACCTAAATAGTTTCAGATAACAGAAAAATTTAAAATATGATTCCTTTTAGTATTTTCTTAAATTATGAAATAAAGTGAACAATTACCTAACTATAGCAAGTTTTTTGTAAGATTAAAAGAGGTATAAATGAAAATATCTTTTTCCTTATCATGAATGAGTAATTAGTAAAGGAATTCTGTTGTGTAAGAATTCAAAATGGGTTGTGCCAAATAGGAATAATTTTATTTTCACCCTTACTAGAGATGATATAAAGAACATTGGCTACTTTAAATTTTGAATAGTTTTGAAGACGGGTTAGGTAGGGAAGATACTAGCTCTCACTCTAGAGTTCCCTCCTTTCCCTCCATCTGGGGGCTCACTCTTGCATCAAAACCTAAAACAATAAACCAAATTAAGAGCTTTAGTCTGTCACCCTAAAGTCTCTAATTCTACAACCATTAAAGTATATTTCTCTGTTTATTTAAACAAAATTATACGAATTACTTTCTCACCCTTACAATCCCATGTTTTTCCTACCTATTGTTGATTGAGACAATACATACTAGGATCTTTCATGTTCTCACAACAAATGTTAACATCATGATTGACTAAATTAAGAAGTAAATGAAGTGCGAGGATTGAATCAAAAAAAATTCTTCCAACATTAAAGATCAATGCTTCCACAAGTTTCATCCAACACTTACTTACCTTTCATTTTAAGGAAAAAGATGAAGAATACTACTCGAAATCTATGGAGAAAACACAACCACAAATAGTTTTAAAAGAAGAAACCATGTAGAAAACACAAGAAGTCTCAATTAAAACCAAATTAAGTACAAAGATAAAAACTTATCTCAAATTCCTCTCCACCTAACTCTTGAAGTTCCTTTGAATATCCTTCTTTCTCTTATAAGCCTCCCTTGGACTAGTCGCCCAACCTACAAAGGGTTTAAATCTCTCTACCCAATGGATTTTTACTTAGGAATCCCTACTCACCCTCTCTTTCGCTAAGAAGGAGAAAAGTGAGAAGAAAACCTAGGTAAGAATCTTACAACTTCTTACTTAAACTACTCTCTACAAACTCTAATTTTCTTATTTCTAAAAGAACTCTACACACACACTCACACACACAAATTTCTCTTCAAGCCATTCTTTTATATTTTCTTCAAATGGTGACTTGGTGTCTCTTCAAAATGTGTCCATATTCAATGAATCTACCCAAGAGATGCATCCTTTCAAGTAAAATTTGAATGTCTTTTGATACCCTTAATTAGCTACCCACGTTTGTACCAAAGGATGCCTCAAACACCTTTTTAAAATTTTGCCAAAAATTCTATAAAATTGCAAAAAAACTACCTGTGCTTAAGCGCAGGGTCTCTGGTACTTAGGCGCAGATTTCTTTGTCTTCTGGCGCTTAGGCGCCAAATTTGGGCGCTTAGGTGCCCTAGTTCATTTTAAAACATTCTTCATTATTTGCTTCAAATTTGATCTTTTTTCACTCCTTTTGACATATTTGGTCCATTTAAACGTACCTGAAAGAAAAACACACAAATACCTTCTATTAAAGTGGAATATCATAAAAAATATGTATAAAAATGTGCATAAAAATACTATATATTTTAGGTTTATCACTTCACAAATCAAAACTTTTAAAACAATGCCCTTAAAGCAATACTTTGAAACTAAAAAAATTTCAAATCAAACGTTTAAATTTGAAATTCTTAAAATCAAACTTTTTTAAATTAAAATTTTTAAATAAAACTTGAATTCAATGAACACAATCCATTCAAAATTCCTTTTAATTCCATCCCAATTTACTAAACTTAATTTTTTGCAATAATTTTCTAATTTGAATCCCTAGGGTATACCTCCTTCCAATAGTTGGTTAATTCCTTTACTGAGCCTTTCTATCAAACATGAACTTTGAACTGTAAATCCTAACCTTTTGAATCTTAAAACAAAACATTCAATCTTGAAATCCTAAATGATACAAGGCAATATTTTAATCAAGAGTTTCCTTAGGATTTTGTTACTCATATTATATAATTAGATATAAGAGCTTCGCTTGTAAGGATACAACCCAAGAGTAAATTAATACCATCTTAAATATGTATGTTTGGGGAAATATCTTTTGTTAATGTAGATCCATAAATTTTAGTTTTGTTTTTACTTTTTAAATGTTGAGATCAATTTCAAAAAAAAATATTTTGGTATATTTTTCTTCAAATGGCACATCCAATCTTTTAGATAGAAGTCTTTCGAGATCAATGATGGATAAAGAAAAACACTGACATATGAAATTTACCTATAAAATCCAGTCCTGCAAAGAATTGAAATAATTTCAAATCTATTGGACTTATAGTCATGCTTGAAATGATAGCCATCAAATCCCATCTAACCATGAGGTATGGTCAAATAAAATATACAATCAGTAAGGTTGCAATTAGTAAAGAAGGAAAAAAAGTCTTATAACTACATCAGCTTATCCCCCTTGCATGCTAGTCGGGCCTCCATGCTTTAAATATCTTAGAAAGTTATATAAAGTTTGCATGTCCTAAGAAAAGTACTTTTGATTTCCAATTTGACTGGCTCAACATATGAAATACATGCGTAAGGGGTTTCTAGTACGCATAGGATGTTAGAGGCTCCCAACTCAGATAGGTCATAAGTCCTTTATGAGGTGATTCATATTTATGCTAGATCATTTATTCTCTTCATATTCAAAGGCATCCTTGCCTTACACTTGGCTTGGATAAGTCTAATTTCTACCTTCACTACTTGAGTAGGGTCATATAAGCTTAGATTTTTGTTTCATGTGACTCTAGGGCTTTTGAGTTGTACTTACATGAAAGAACTCATGGGTTTCTAATAAGAAAATCTTTGACAAGTTGTGTTGGATAAATTCATGACCATGTTAACTTAGAATTTTAGTGTCTTGGAATGACATTTTCATAAAATTTGTAACCTAGCTACCTTTACCTAAAAAAATGATCCTCACCCACATCAGCTAAAGGAAATATAAGTTTATAGAGCACACTGAATTTAACAGTTGATTAAATAAGAACTTGTAGAAAATCTTAAAACTACAATGTCATTTGTTAGAGAAGGATGCAGCCTTCAAAATTGGAAGTGTGATATGCATCAAATTTATGTGATTTTACTTACCTTTTTTCTGCATTTATAAGTTATTTCTTAGTATTTATGACGTATTTACAAACTAGAATGGTCATTATTTAATGTTGTGAAATTAGTAGGGGTTGAATACATAAAAGTTCGAATGAGAAAATCAAGAGAATAATTGCTTCGAAGTGGCATTACCACTCCATCTATCAAAAACACCTAGGAAGACCCTACCAGAAATAGCGTGACCATGCCATCCTGGGTAGTGGAGCGATGTGACCATACCACCCCTTACAATTTTGTGGTGTAACCACACCGAAAACTGGTGTGACCACGCCATCATATGAGAAAACACTTTAGGAAGGAAATTTGATTGTACAAGCCAAGATTCTTGTTATAAAATTGATTCTTAGGCCTTCTTGGAGGGCATTCTACACCAGAGAAGGATTAGAGACTTCTAGAGGAGGATTTATGAGATAATTTGAGTGCTCTCTTAAAGCCTTGTCTTCCTTCTTTGGAGAAACCAAAAAGAGGGACTTTTCCTTTTCTTGGTGAGTTGTGAGAGCTTTGTATGAGAGGGAGATTTATTGTCATCAAAGAGAAAATAATAGTTTTATAATTATTGTAGAGTATTTGTTACTTGCAATGTATTTCTGCAAAGTTTTTCTCGTTATGGTTTTCTCTTCGATGCATGGCTAAATTCTCTTTTTGTCTCTGGGATGTAAGGAGAAGAGGATTTATAGTTGGCTTTCTATAATTTTTTACTTGAAGTGTTTTCTTTGAACTTTCCATGGTCTTTTTGTTTGTTAACCTCCAAACTTAATTTACTCCTAGTCTGGCCAACTAGGTTGTCAAAATGTTTCATAAAACTAGGACCTCTAACTTTACATAGTGGAAACGAACGATTAACTACATACTTCTTAGAGGATAGACATAGTTCAGTGGAATTCTGAAATCATTCCAGGGGATCAAAAAATTCAAATAAAATGCCATGAGTATTGAGGAATCTTAAACTTTATGGATTCTAGGCTTCTTTTGACCATAGGCATAAGAAGTACTATATCCCTTATTGAGATAATCATGTAGGAAAACATGTAAGAAAATAACGATCTCCATGATCCCTGAATGATAGAGGAAAAAGCCTTATGAATTTTAAAGGAACCCACATAATTTGTTCCATTATTCTTTCTTTTTGTTGTCTTCTCATTGCTCTAGTTTGCTAGAATCTTAAGATTTAAACTCTCTTTATGATCACGCCAGGCTAAGTTATCTAAATTAGTAAATTAGACAATTTCACATGGCTCCTATAACAAGTAAAAATAAGAGAAAGATGGATTTTGATGAAGAAAGATTTGTTAATGTGAAAGAACAATATCGTTTCAATTCATTCCTATATAACAAAAAGTGTATTCAAGACCAGGCATTTGAAAATCTGGGCACATCTGTAGAGCCATTGATTTCTGATCGAAATTGGGAAATCTTTTGTTATTTTACTGCTTATGGGTACTGTTAGATAATTTTATGCAAATCTGCCTTGGATTGAAATGGAATATGTGCTTGTTTTTTGAAAAATGGTAGAATTCACCCCTCAGCTTATTAATGTTTTTTATCAGTTAAGGGGGATGAGATTTTGTGAATATGAAAAATTTGATATGAGGGAAGCTAATATGAAAGTAGTGATTGCTTTTCTTACTGATGGAAGAGGGGAATGGAAAGTAAAGCAAAAACATATGATTAATTTCCCTGCTTCTAAGTTAAATGTAGCATCTAAAGTTTGGCACTATTTCATCTCAGTAAGATTAATACCTTCTTATCATCACAATGAAGTTACTAGAGATAGAAAAATTCTCAATTATTGTATTCAGACTATGAATTAAATTGATCTTAGATCAATTATCTTCAAGAATATTCAGACTATTGCTAGAGGAGAATCCACTGGTGGATTAGGACATCTTGCCCCGATTAATGCATTATATGCACAGTCCGGAGTTGAGTTTGATAGTTCTGAAGAGTTGGTCCATCCACTGAGGCCTATTACTAAGACCATTATTCTTACTTATAAATCTCATGTGGTAGGGAGAGGAGAAAGTAGGAGTACTGATATTCCTACTACCAGCCAGGACATACCATCTACTTCTGAGCCACCTACTTTATCTGATGTTATGGAGCAGTTGAGGATTCAGAGTGCCAGTATAGATAGACTCTATAGCAGGATGGATGACTTTGAGGATCAAAGTAATGTTAATGAAGATTACATGAGGAGGAGAGTTGAGTATGATAATGTTTACCATGATGCTCAGGTTAGATTCATGATGGGAGACACTGGATTGATATTTCCTACCTGCCTCAGTTATGTTCCTTACCGACCCGATCATGCAAAAGAAGCTGAGGAAGCTGGTGATGATGATTTGTAGTTTTGTGATTTCTATTTTTATTTGTGTGTTGTAGTACTTAGTTGTGTTCGTTATTTATTTTTTTGTGATTAGTGTAATTTGCTGATGTATTAGTGTTAAAAATGAAAAAAATGAAAATGTAATGAACTCTGTGTTAGTTAGTTTAGTGATTTGGATTGAGATTGTGATATTATGTGTGTTTAATGTTTAAGTGTTTAATATTTCTTCACCTTTGAAAATTTTAATGTTATATATATCACTGTTTCTAACTGTTTCATGCATGCTAGCTTAATTTTTGATTAATACCAGCATAGCTTTAGAAGATTTCAAAATCCCAACACAAAAAGGTTAGTTTTCTTTTACTCTCTACCTTTGCAAATTTATATGTAATGAAAAACTTAAGTTTAGGGGAGGGTAAATTAACTCTTATTTGTTCTCAATTAATATAATTTCAAAAAAAATATTATTAGCATGAATTTTAGTAGTTGAACCTAACTTTAGATAACTAAAATTTTGATTTCATTTAAATATTATGGTAGATTTGAATGAAAGTTTTTAGTAATAAAGGTTAATTTTATAATTTTAAGATATTTAGTATGAGAGGTTTGGACTATAGTTGACTATTTAAAGTAATGAAAAATGTATTTATGAAATTTTAAGAGACATAGAGAACTATGTGTGAAAAAATGATTGTGACTTTATGATGAATTATAAAGCTGATATATATTTATAAAGTAAGGAGGTGTTTCAAGTTTCAACGTTAGAAAGAGGAGAGTGAACTTCAGAACTATTAAAGGCTATCCAGATATAGTAATTCTCACAAGAAAAAAAAAAGAGAAAGAAAAATAAAAGATTGAAAAAGAATCCCAAAAGGAAAAAAAAGAGAAAAGAAAGAAAATAGATGTGAGGAGAAGCTTGAGGAGATGCCTAATAAAAAATTAGCTTCACTTGAATCAACCTAAAGGGAGACTTTGTTACATTTCTGAATTTATATTTAGAGTATTAGCCTACTTTCTAATAGAGTTTTCATGAAATTCTTTTTCATATAGTCTTTCAAGGCACCCTAATGTGATAAATTATAGTTCATCTGGAAATGAATAGAAAACTAGAACTCTTAGACTTGACTGCTGAATGTTCTTATACCTGTAGTTTTAACCTGAGTTACTGAACTTCTTTCTAAGAATCTTACTATTATATTCATTTGAATAAAAAATCATAGTATTCTAAAAGTGAAAAGTTTACTACTTTGAGTTATATTTTTATGTAGTAAAAGGATTACTTGAGGACAAGTAATAGTTAAGTTTGGGGGATTTTGATGCACCAAAAATATCATAGATTTTTTCTATATAATTTGTACTCATTTTTTATGATAATCCAGAGAGTCCAAAAATTAAATAGCGGCCCAGAGCCGCCGTCACACTATCGAGCGTCGCCGGCCCCCAATGTTGGTGGAAGTCAAATTCAATGTATTTGGACGCTTTTTGAAGGGTTGCTTGAGGAAACTCTTAGGGAATTCATTTCTAAACTCTTATAGACATTTATGGACGCCCTTTTAGGGAGAGAGAGGAGAGAAGAGAGAGAGTAGAGGTAGAGAAGTGAAAGGGAGTGAAGAGAGTGTGTTAGGGTTTGTAGAGAGTGTGTGGTGATCCACTTTAAAAATTACCTATTTTTAGTGTAGATTTCATGCTAACTTTATGCACATTTTTAAAGATATTACACTTTAAAGGAAGGTATTTTGAATATTTTTGTCTTCAAGTATAAAAATATGATTTTAGAGAAAATCAAGCAAAACTATGCAATTTTAAGCCAAAATAAGCAAGGAAGAAAATTCTAACTTAGCACATATTGATATGTCTTTTTATGCTTAATATATTTTATATTTCTCATATATTTTTGAATGAAATTATACTTTTGAAAAATATTATTTTTATGTCTATCTTTTAGGTGAAGATGTTAGGAACGCAACGCAACTAAAATGGGTCGAAACGGAGTTGAAACGGAGCCAAAAGGAGCAAAACAGTGGAGTTGCACACAGAGTGGCGCCCAGGCGCCAGTGACGACAAGAAAACGGTGCCTAGGCACCAGATTTAAGGCCTAGGCACCAGAATCATCCAAAAACGATTATTGGACAGATTTTTTACAACTTTAGGAGTTATTTCGATGGTGTTAAGTAGTTTCTAGACCTTCTAAAATACTGAAAGTTACTCCTAATATATAGGACATGTGATACAATGTATCTAGACACATTGGAAAGGTTTTAATCGCGAACAGGAGTGACCCAAAGTGAAGGGGTGTGAATATTTGGTCACAGGAGTCTGGCGCCTAAGTGTCAGATCCCGGCGCCTAGGCGCCAGAGTCGGTTTCTAGAAGATTCAATGAATGTGGAATACTTTTGAAGAGGTGTCTTAAGCAACCCTTGGCCATTTTCAGAGCTCTATAAATAAAAGATATTTCTACAGGAAAAAGTGTCTCTCTCTTTCTCTCTTTTTCTTCTTCCTTAGTCATTTTAGAGTCATGAAGATGTAGATTTCTACATCTTATGGAGAGATTGGTGAGGGATTTTGAGATATTTATGTAAGGGATGTACGAGCGGCTCATGGATTGGTGGGAGACTTTGGTGGAGAGATCTTCTTCTTTCCTTCAGAGGGAAAAAGGTAAGTATTGTGTTCTTCATTCTCTATTAATTGTTGTAAACACTTTCTAGTGGATTTTCTTTGTTTCAAACCGAGTTTTCTGTCGTGATTTATCCATGCTTCGTAAGTGATTTTCTTTACTCTTTCTTTTAAATGAAGTAGTGGCATGCGTAGGAAAATCAATTTTATAGAATTAACTATTAAATGCTTCTAGCTGACAGATAGTTGCATAAATATAATAGAATACTAATGAAATAAGTTCCTTGTCGGCACTTAAATTATTACATAATTATATCAACCCTTTTACTTCTTATGCCATTATTTTCATTTACTTTTATTTTGTAATGAAATAGATGCATATTTAGGAATTAAGATTTACTTAGATATTCTCTTATTAAATTATGGTGATGATATTCATACCGGATCTTCATTTACTTTACAAATTGATCACTTGTATTGTTAAAACCTGTTGAAGAATTCTGAGACCTATCCGGAGATGAGTTCTTAACTAGTAGATATCACATGAATCCTTGGGTAATCGAATGCTATATGCGAGTTATTTAAGGTGAAGTGCAAATAAATAGGGAGTTATTATTTATTGGGCACAAAATTGATTAGTTTTAAGAGTGACAGACTAAATTCTAATAATTTGGTCTATAGAAAGGGAACGGGTCACTGGTAGGGCCGACCATAGCCACCCTTGGACATCTAGTAGTGTGAGCCTAAATTAACCCATTCTACTAATAAAACATCCTGAACCGATCTATAGATTAGCCAATGTTTTTTTACACCTGGACCAAAGGGTAAAGAATAGGATTACTTCTATTTGGCACTACAACATAAAATTCTAAGCATTTCTTTCCTGCACATTATCTATTTAATTGCAAGAGAAACGTAGTCTTTAACATCTCAAAATTCTCCAAACCAATTTATCCATAAGTTATCTTTTTATTTAAGAACTTTATTTATTATTAGTTATTTAAAAAAAAACCATTTTAATCGAAATTCCAAATTTAGGCCTTATAGAAATAGATTGGAATTAGCCTAAAGGATTGCTTACCTCGCTTCTCTTTGGGATCGATAATGGGGTTATAAAAGAAAACCCTATATTACTTGAAAAGATATGTATACTTGCGTAGTACCCCTAGTGTGTAAAATATTTTCTCAAATTTTATAATATTTTAATTTTATACACTTGCCGCTATTTATAAATTGGGTCAAGTTTTTTGTCATCTTTTGGAAGCAAAAATTACTGCGTTATTGCGGTTAGGGTCAAGTTTTTGGCGCCGTTGCCGGGAGCTTCGGTAAGAACTTTAGGAGAATTTAGTTGAAATAATTAGGTTTAGACTTGGAAAACTATAGTGACGTAAAAACTATTTTTGTGTGAAAAGTGTTTTGTTATATGAAAAAGTGTTGTGAAAAAAGAAATTGTTTGTGTGAAAAATAAGGTGTTCGTGAAAATATTTTGTTGTGTTGAATATATATCATTTATTATTTGTTTAATTGTTAATGTATTGTTTGTTGTTTTATGTATGCGAGATAAAGGATCTGCAAGACTTGTGCCTTATGATCCCGAGTTTGAAAAAGGTAAAAAAATAAAAATACAGAAAGGACTCGAAAAACTTGAAATGGAAATGAAAAACTTTCAGGATAATAACTTGGAAAATCATCATACTTCCTTGAAGGATTACGTAAATCCTACGAAAAATGAAATTCACTCAAGTATACAAAATCCTATCATAGAAGCTGACTCGTTTGAAATAAATCCTGAGATTATCCAACTGGTGCAGAACAATCAGTTTGGGGGAACTCCTTTGGAGGATCATTTTTTACACTTCTCTAGTTTTCTAGATCGTTGTGCTACATTTGGTTATAACGGTATGTCAGAAGATGCTGTTAGGCTAAGGCTTTTTCCTTTCTCACTAAGGGATAGGGCTAAAATATGGTTATACTCATTAGCACCTGGCTCTATTAAAAATTGGGAGGAGTTAACTCAGAAATTCCAAGCTAAGTATTTTCCACCTTCAAGGACTACTAAACTTACAAACGATATTATCTCATTTTGTCAATATCAAGGAGAATCAATATACAAAGCCTAGGAAGGATTTAAGGAACTCTTAAGAAAGTGTCCACATCATGCTCTGCCCGATTGGTTAATCATTCAAACTTTTTATAATGGGTTAGTAGGATCCCTTAGGTCTATAATTGATGCTACTGCTGGTGGTTCATTAATATCAAAATCAATTAATGAAGCGTATGCATTAATTGAAAAAATGGCTACAAATGAATTTTAATGGCCCTCTGCAAGGGTAAATCATAAAAATGTAGCTAGTGTTCATGATACAGATGTGATTACAATTCTTGCATCTCAAGTTGTCGCAATATCAAGGAAGTTGGACCAATTTGGAATGAACCAGCCTCAATTTACTTCTGTAAGTGAGAAAGTTCATTAGGGCTTATAATTGATTCTAACTTATCATATGACGTATTAAATACCATAAACAACCCATATTCTAACTTTTACAACCTGTGTTGGGAGAACCATCCTAAATTTAACTGGAATCATACTTCTGATGGAGGAAACCAAAAATGGGAAAATAATCATGCAAATCCTAATGGAAGTTGGAATAATCAGGGGAACACAAACTATAGACCTTCATATCCACTGGACTCTAACAATGATCAACAATTTGAGGATAAGAAGATGTCTGTGGAAGAAGTGGTATTGCAAGTGGGAAACCAGTTGCAAAGTCAAAATGCTATGATTAAAAATATAGAGAATCAACTGGGACAAATTGCTAATTCACTTAGCAATAGACCCCAAGGAACACTTCCTAGCAACATTGAGATCAACCCTAAAGAGAACACTAATGAACAAGTAGAAGTTGTCCAATTAAAAAGTGGAAGAGAGATAGAGGATGTGGTTAGAAAAGAGAAAGATGTTGTGAGAGAAACAAAGGAAACTAAAAGACTTGAAAAACATGTTTCTAAGGATTTGGAAAATTAATTTCTCCAACTAAAATCAGTTTGGAAAGACCACCACCTCTATTTTCTCAAAGAATTAGACAACATGAGTTGGATAAAAAATTTTCAAAGTTCATAAAAGTACTTAAGAAGTTAACGATAAATATTCCTTTCACTGAAGCTTAAGAATAGATGCTAAGTTATGCAAAGTTTATGAAGGAGATATTAAACAAGAAAAGGAAATTTAGGGATTACGAGACAGTTACACTAAGTGAGGAGTGCAGCGCTATACTTCAGAAAAGTTTTCCTCAGAAATTTAATGATCCTTGTAGCTTTACAATTCCTTGTGTAATTGGAAAAAGATTATGTGGAAAAGCTTTATGTGATTTAGGAGTGAGCATTAATGTGATGCCTCTATCTATATTTAGAAGGTTAGGTTTAGTCAATATTTCTCCCACTACTATAACACTTATGTTAGCTGATCGATCTATCATTTATCCAAAAGGAGTTATAGAAGACGTGCTTGTTAATGTGGATAAATTTATCTTTCCTTTAGACTTTATTGTATTAGATATGGAGGAAGATAAAGAAATTTCAATTATTTTAGGGAGACCTTTCCTTGTTACTGGACAAGCTATGATAAATGTGCAAAAAGGAGAGTTGATTATGAATATTAATGACTAGAAAGTCACTTTTGATGTATTAAAGACTATGAAACATCCAGCTGGGAGAAAAGATGATGATTGTTTTTTTATAGATGAAATTGATTGTCTAAGTAAAGACCATTTCCAAGAAAGTTTTGAGAGTAAGTTAACATATGAGATTGAAATTGATTTTCATGATGATTCAAAAATGTTATTTAAAGAAGACTGTATGTATGTTCAAGAGAGGTGTGAAATGATGGACGCTACCAAAAATAGTAAAATTTTAATTCAACTTGTTGAAAAATCTCATAAACATAAGATGGATGTACCTCATACAATTTTAAAGCCTGCCTATTTAGGGAATTCATCAACACAACCAGTCTTTATATCTTTAGATGTGACTCAATCACAAGAAAAATCTGAATTGAATGATGAACAAGAAAAAGTTATTAAACTAGGACTTGGAAGAGAATTTGAGGATATATTTCAAAAGAACTTTGAGTTGAGAAAAGAGGATAAGGATATTGGAAGACCATTGGAAGAAATTCCTAAGGAATTAGAAAAACCTATTTCCTCAAATATGATAGATCCTCCATCATTTAATAATTATAAAGGGGAAGAATTAGAAGATAATTTGAAACAGAAGAGTAACATAGAAGATATCGATCCAGAATCCGAATTATCTAAAGAGAATCCGATCCAAAATTTGGGAGATATTGAAGTATCTTATAAAGATCCATTTCTTATAAAATTCAAGGATGATATTAATATGCAAATTCAGAAAATCAATAGAAGAATATTGGATCTAGAAAGAAATATGAGGAACAATGATGTAAATCAAACTGAAAATGAAGAGTTGAATGAAAATTTAAAATTTGAGGATTTTATTGGAATCCCTGGATCCGGAAATGATTGGGTGAATGATCGAGGATTACATAATTGGAATTTTGATCCAGGAGGAATCCTTTGTTGGGCCCGCGACGTTAAAACCAAGTGCTTTATGGGAGGCAACCCATATTTATCGGTGTGCTTTGATTTAGTGTGCCTGCGAGTCATGATTGTTTATGTGTTGTTTTGTGTTTTTTTTAGTGCAGAATAGATTAATGTTGTGAGGTTATGCCTTGGTCTTGACTAAATTTGTATATGACTTCTGGTAGTAGCAGGCTAACGTGTCTGTTATAACTTAGTTATCAACCGGAGCTGAGCATTATATTGAAGCATGTAGAATTTGGACTTAGAACACTCCATGTCAACTCTATTACTTCCTTTATCTGACTTTATTTTCACTAAGTAAGGTCATGAAATTGCTTAATGAACAACATATGAATGAACTGCATTATTTTTATTTACCAGATTATCATTATTAGTGTAGTTTCTTCCGTTAGAAATTGAAAGTAAGGAAGGAAAATGTGAGTAGAAAGGAGATCAAATTAACCTCAATTGATATTTGTTTATGAATCTGCGAGTCTAGGTATTTTAATTTGTGTGTTTGTGTTTGTGTTTGTGTTTGTGTTACAACAATTAAGAGATTTTAATAACACTTAAATATATATTCCTATGCCGATACATGTCCTGCTTATTTAACCTTTCTTTAGTTTAATTTTATTCTAGCATGTTTAGTTTAGATTTACTTTCAATTGCAAATTGTTATGTCCTGATGAATATTTGTAGATGTTTTTGATAAACATTTGTGGTAGATAGAATTTCTGAACTATTTTTATTCCTGCTTATATTTTTTGTGTTGAATGCTATACATGTTCAAATTCAAGTTTGAAGGTAGGAAGAAAAATATATTTTAAAGTTAATATACTTCATTTAAGTTTAATATTATAACAAGCATGTTTTAGGCTAGATTTACTTTCTTCTGCAATCATTCTATCCTGAATATGCATGTATATAATATATGATGTTATAATAGTTAGTAGATTTAACTTTTATTTTTCTTCCTCTTACATTTTATGGAATTAATTGTAAAATATTTTAAAATTCAAGTTTGGGGGGAATGAAAAACAATTTTCAAAAACTTAAATTTTATTTGTCCTAAAAAATGTTATAAATAAATTTGATTTTTGATTGAAAAATAATTATGCGTATGAAGTTATATAAGGGAAATAAAATTTTGAATATAGAAATGAGTAAGAGAATTTAGTTAAAACTTATAGTAGTGATGAAAAATTTAAAGTTAAATTTTTCTTAGTGAAGAAATGATAAATATTGTGTAACCATCTTTAGTAAGAAAACTTGTTTTTTTAGAAAAACAGAAGGATTAGACTTTTATTTTCAATATTTAAATTTCTTTTATTTAAAAATAATTTTCAAAATTGTTATTATATTCTAAGTAAAAGATATATATCTACCTTATGTTTTAGAAAATGAAGGGTGGAATTCAAAATTATTAAAGGCCTATCCAGATATAGTATTTCTTGCCTAAAAAAAAAGAAAGAAAAGAAGAAGAAAGAAAAGAAAAAGAAAAAGAAAAAGAAAAGAAAAGTACAGTATGTGAAAAAAGGAAGGAGAAGCTTGACGATTAAAGGGCCTATTCAAAAATTGGTTCCACACCTGAGCTTTTTAAAATATAAGATTTGAGAAAATCTTAAGCTTAAAAATATAATATAGTTAGTATAATTATTTTTAATAAAGGTTTTTAAGTAAAGAAAATAAAATGCCTAACCCCTATATTTTGAAAAATTTACAAGCATTTCTGAATTAGATAGCAACACATATTTTCATACTCTTTCATCTAAGAGATTTCTAAACTTCAAATTGGACTCATTTACTAAAATGTTTTCTAAATTGGATTACTACATTTCTAGAACAAAATTTTAGAAACTCATACACATGATTTGCTTATGTGGTTTTACATGATTATAGTGTTACTTAATAACAAGTAACGTTTAAGTTTTGGGGAATTTGATCCACTTTAAAAATTACCTATTTTTAGTGTAGATTTCATGCTAATTTTATGCATATTTTTAAAGATATTACACTTTAAAGGAAGAAATTTTGCATATTTTTGTCTTCAAGTATAAAAATATGATTTTAGAGAAAATAAAGCAAAAACTATGCAATTTTAAGCCAAAATTAGCAAGGAAGAAAATTCTAACTTAGCACACATTGATATGTCTTTCCATGCTTAATATCTTTTATATTTCTCACATGTTTTTGAATGAAATTATACTTTTAAGAAAGGTTGTTTTTATGTCTATCTTGTAGGTGAAGATGTTAGGAATGCAACGCAACTGAAATGGGTCGAAACGGAGCCAAACAGAGCAAAACAGTGGAGCTGCGCACAGGGTGGCGCCTAGGCACCAAACCCGGCACCAAGGTGCCAAACTCGGCTCCCAGGCGCCAGTGACGACGAGAAAACGACTCCTAGGCACCAAAATCAAGGCCTAGGCGCCAAAATCATCCAAAAACGGTTATTAGACGCATTTTTGACAACTTTGGGAGTTATTTTGAAGGTGTTAAGTAGTTTCTAGACCTTATAGAAGACTGAAAGTTACTCTTAATATATAGGACATGTGATACAATGTATCTGGACACATTAAAATGATTTTAATCGTGAAGAGGTACGACCCAGAGTTAAGGGGTGCGAAGATTTGGTCACAGAAGTCTGGCGCCTAGGCGCCAAAGTCGGTTTCTAGAAGATTAAATGAATGTGGACTACTTTTGAAGAGGTGTCTTAAGCAACCCTTGGCCATTTTCAGAGCTCTATAAATAGGAGATATTTCTACAGGAAAAAGTCTCTCTCTCTCTCTCTCTCTCTTTTTCTTCTTCCTTAGTCATTTTAGAGTCATGAAGATGTAGATTTCTACATCTTATGGAGAGATTGGTGAGGTATTTTGAGATATTTATGTAAGGGATGTACGAGCGGCGCATGGATCGGTGGGAGACTTTGGTGGAGAGATCTTCTTCTTTCCTTCAGAGGGAAAAAACTAAGTATTGTGTTCTTCATTCTCTATTAATTGTTGTAAACACTTTCTAGTGGATTTTCTTTGTTTCAAACCGAGTTTTCTGTCGTGATTTATCCATGCTTCGTAAGTGATTTTCTTTACTCTTTCTTTTAAATGAAGTAGTGGCATGAGTAGGAAAATCAATTTTATAGAATTAACTATTAAATGCTTCTAGGTGACAGATAGTTGTATAAATATAATACTATACTAATGAAATAAGTTCCTTGTCGGCACTTAAATTATTACATAATTCTATCAACCCTTTTACTTCTTATGCCATTATTTTCATTTACTTTTATTTTGTAATTAAATAGATGCATGTTTAGGAATTAAGATTTGCTTAGATATTCTCTTATTAAATTATGGTGATGATATTCATACCGGATCTTCATTTACAAATTGATCACTTATATTGTTAAAACCTGTTGAAGAATTCTGAGACCTATCCAGAGATGAGTTCTTAACTAGTAGATATCACATGAATCCTTGGGTAATCGAAGGCTATATGCGAGTTATTTAAGGTGAACTGCAAATAAATAGGGAGATATTATTTATTGGGCACAAAATTGATTAGTTTTTAGAGTGACAGACTAAATTCTAATAATTTGGTCTATAGAAAGGGAATGGTAGGGCCGACCATAGCCACCCTTGGAAATCTATTAGTGTGAGCCTAGATTAACCCATTCTACTAATAAAACATCCTGAACTGATCTATAAATTAGCCAATATTCTTTACACCATGACCAAAGGGTAAAGAATAGGATAGCTTCTATTTGGCACTACTGCATAAAATTCTAAGCATTTTTTTCCTACACATTATCTATATAATTGCAAGAGAAAGGTAGTCTTTAACATCTCAAAATTCTCCAAACCAATTTATCTATAAGTTATCTTTTTATTTAAGAACTTTATTTAGGATTAGTTATTAAGAAAAACCATTTTAATCGAAATTCCAAATTTAGGCCTTATAGAAATAGACTGGAATTAGCCTTAAGGATTGCTTACCTCGCTTCTCTTTGGGATCGATAATTGGGTTATAAAAGAAAACCCTATATTACTTGAAAAGATACGTATAATTGCGTAGTACCCCTAGTGTGTAAAATATTTTCTCAAATTTTACAACATTTTAATTTTATACACTTGCCGCTATTTATAAATTGGGTGAAGTTTTTTGTCATCTTTTGGAAGCAAAAATTACTGCGTTATTGCGGTTCGGGTCATGTGGTAAGTGTTATTTTGTTAGGGATTCTTCTCTTAAAAGTGTAGGAAAAAGAGGAAAGTGAGAGTTTGCTTCTTCCTTACTATTCTAAATAGAGAATTAAGTGTTTTAGAGAAGAGAGAACAAGATTTAAAGGAACTTCAAGGGATTTGCTTGGGGAAGAAATTGAGATAAGTTGTATTTACTTTGGTGGTTTGTATGACTTCGCTTTTATATATACAATCCATGTTTTGTTGTATCTTCCTCATGAATTCTGAGTAGATTTCTTTGCCTTTCTTCTTGCAATGTGATGTGGTGATGTTTTGAAGTAGATTTGGTGTGCCATAAAAATCTTAATAAATTGTTATGGTTTTTCACTTGCTCCTTATTTACTTTTCGATCTGGCCAATTGAATTGTTCAAATTTTTTGTGAAACATTTAGTCCAAGAGGACAAAGTGTTCTACAATAGTAGTGGAGAATTTATTCAATGTCCATGAATGAGTTGCGTAGTTCATGGGAATTGAGTGCAAATAAATAGGGAAATTTAGTTTGATTGGCGTCGAATTGAAGATTTTAGAGTGACAGGTTGAAATCCCTAATTTGGTCATAAAGTTTAGTAACAAAAGTTAGGGTTAGCCTTCAAGTGAAGGTAAGTGAGAGCTCTGAAGTGAGAGCGAGTATCCTCCCATCCTAACCTTGAAGTTAGTGACTAAGCCTAGAATTTACTAATTTTCTTTTCATACTTGGAAGAGGGGGTACTCTGACGAGGGTAAAGAATATAAATGCTCATATTTGGCACAATACAAATTTATTATCAATCTATATCAATCACTCATCATAGACTCATTGCAAGAGAAAATATACTTTTCCATATTTGAACCTTTCAATAAAAAACTTAGTATGTGTTAGTAAGTCTTATTTAGAAATTTAGAAAGTAATTTTAGCTAATTTAGTCGTAGTTATCTTTGCACTAGCAACTTAAATAGTACTTAAAACTTGTATTGAGATTTGAGGATTAGATTTCAAAACTTAACTATATTTTGATAAGTTCCTACCTCCTCGTGGGATCAATAACCAGGACTCCACTAGAGCCATATATTACTTAAACGATACGTTTAGTTGCGTATATGAGTGACTGTCTAATTATTAAATTGATCTTATTGTGAAACTGAACTGAAACTAGCTATTGAATATTTATGTTAGAGTCAGTGCACCCGAACCCCGATTCAGTATATTTGCAATTTTGAGAAAAAGTTAAACACGCGAGTGTGATTCTTATTAAAGTATTGAATTTATCATTAAATTGGTGTGTTGAATTAGTAAGTTATCAACTTTCAAAGTTAACCTCTAATCTTAAGGATCATTTAATTTTAATTTCATCCAAATTAATATTATTAATAAAATTATATGTTTATCTTTTAATGTGACAAAAATGAGATGGGTTTCTACCATTTATCCCTTCATGTATTTCAATCATTCAAACATGTTTATCAAGATCATTCATGACCCATTTCCCTCTTTAATTAAGCCTAAATATTGATTAAGGTAAAATTCTTCAAAATTAAAACTTTTTCCCTAAGGCGTTATCACTTCATAATTCGTTAAATTTAATTCAAATGACTTTAAAATTTTATATTACCCTACTTAGGGGTCAATCAAACTATTAGAGGAGAAAATGTGATTTTGCTTAATTTAATTTAATTTATATAATTATTTTCATGAAAAATATGGATTTTCAAAGAAAATTCAATATCTTAATCAAAACACATCATTCATTTTTAAAAACATTATTGGAGATTCGTCTGGTCCAGAGAATCACTTGGACCAAATTTCATGATTTTTTAAATTTTAATTTAATTATTATGAGTATTTTAATTTTTGGAGTATTATTTAAATATAAAACATTATTTAATTGGAAAAGTGTGTATTATATTTTTATTAAATCTCACTGAAGTCAGGGAACCTAAAAGACTAAATTTTGTATTTTTTTATTTATAGTTTAATTATTAGAATAAATTTAGTGAGAAATTAAGGAAATTCCATTTTTAGCCTTTAAAATAATTTTAACCCTTTAAAATGTAATATATTTACTTAGGGGGTTAGAAAAATTATTCTAATTGTTCCTAAGTGATTAGGAGATAATTTGGAACATGTTCATCAATTTTATTAATTTTGTGATTTTTATTAAATTTTTATTATTTAAATATTAAAATAATGTTTAAAAATGAAAATTATATTTTAATTGCAGTTTTATTTTTCAAGGACTTCTCTAATCATAAAGAACTCCCAAAATTAATTTGGTGATTTTGTAAGTGTATTTTAATTATTGCAATTATATAAATGTCAAAAATTTTATTTAGCTTAGAAAATTTAATTGATTGTTTCAATTAACTTCAATTGATTTAAAAATTTTATGGTAGGTTTCTCTAACCTTGTATTACAGTGGGGAATGATTTTTTAGGTTATTTACACTTTTATTTAATCCAATTTATTTTTTTAGAATTTATGTTTTAATTACAATTAAGGTTATACTTAATGAGTTAAGCCAATTTTATATTTTTACTGTTTTTCTTGTCATAGTAAACTTACCAAAATATACTTTGCATTTTTTAATTAATATTTTAATTATTATAATTTTTATATTAAAAACTCATATATATTGAAAAATAGAGATCTCTTCATAGAGATCATCCCTGACCTTGAGAAAATCAAGAAATATCCCTCATTGCAAAGGGATCAAAACCCCCAAAGATCAAGCAATGGTGAAGTGCCTATGATAATGAAGAATCAAAAGACTCCACATTGTATTTAATTAATAAAAAATAAAATACTCTTCAAATAAATGTCAAACCAATTCCACATTGTTCTCCTCTGTACAATGAGCAAGAGAATATTTTTCTTTTATTTTTTAAATTTCTATACACGAAGTTATGAATTTTTAAAGTTCCACTGATTTAATTAAATAAAAAATTCTAAAATTTTGTACTTAAGTGAGTCAGCGTCACGTCAACTACGGTGCATCGAAGCTACACACATTGTCTCCTCATTCGACACTGCCAACTGACTGAGCAGCCATGCATGTGCTCTTTATGCACCATGCTCTCGTTCGACTCCATCCAGGCCGTTTGTTTGATACACGCGCGATCCTACAGTGGATAGTCTTCATCCCCAACTGGTGTGCATAAAGAACCGTCCACACTAAAACCCTAAGATCTCAAGATAGACTTAACCAAATTGTTTGGGGCTTGTTTCTATGGGCTCGTCTGACCTAGACCAACCTATCTATACGACTAACCTAGCCTGAAATCGACCCAATGTGCATGGAGAAACAAAACAAGCTCTAGAAGGGGAGAGAGTTTAATACCTCTATCTGAGAGGGGAGGCCACAATCAGATGATTATAGCAGCTTCGAATGATCCTAACGAACCTCCAGATGAAGCCTTGAGCTATGGTGAATTTTCTAGGTATGATTTTGACCAAAACCGATTTCAGGTGTTGATCAAACTCTAGTTTGGAGGCTCTCTGTGATGGGGCTTTTATGGGGAAACTTCTTCTTTCAGTGTAGGGATGGTGTGGGTCCAATTAATTTGGAGTGCATTGTGGAGTTGTGGTGGAGTTTTTTCTGGTTTTGGCTGAGATTTCAGGGGAGAAATTGGCTTAGGACAGTGGGGATGAGTGGTTGAAAGCAGTGAGATTACACTTAGGAAGGTTTCATGAAGCTCTGATGAGATTTTTTCAGGATTTCCTTCATAAATTTTCAGCACCCTCCTCGGCCATGAAGAGTTCTATTTATGGCCATGGCTGCTTGGTGGAGCATAGGGGACCAATGTGGGTGGAAATGTCTGCTTAGGTGGATAGCAAATCAGCCCTATTGAGCTGTCAGAGTTGGACAGCTTGGGTGGGCTCAATTTGGTTTATTTGGCTTGAGGTGGCTCTTAGTTTGAGCTCCTCCGGCGACTAGGCTGGCCAGCCAGGCCAGAGGAGGTGGCCAATGGTCAGGTGAGCTAGTGGGAAGGCCATAAGTGGGATGAGCTTAATGTATTATGGTAAATCTCCCTAAAATTTACCCATTTAAGGAAGGGGATCCCCCATTTTGGGGGACCCTTGGTCCATGGCTTGAGTAAGGTGGACTATAGGCATATAGGTCAGTCCCTAGGCTCAATGGCTGGCTTTCATGAGCTTGTTTTGGTCACATTTGGCTTGATTTGGTTAATTTGGCTCATGGGTTCAATTTGGGTCATATGGGTTCAAATTGGGCTATGTTGGGTTCAAGCTTGGGTTAGGTCTAATTGATTATTCCATATGGTGTGTATGATTGTCATAAAGCGTTTGAGATAGAATTGGAGTGGTTTTGAATTGGTTTGGGGAGTTAATTTAGCTTAAATTTGGTATTTGGTATATTTAGGGGTATTTGGGTTAGCTTGGGTTTAGAGTGGGTCAAAGGCCAATTGATGTTTGAAATGGTTCATGGGGATCTTAGGAAGATTTTTCAATGTTGATTGGGTAGAAAGTTTAGAGCTAGGGCATTCATTTTGGTGGAATTTGGGTATGTGATACATTTGGGGTAAATTTGGGGACTTTAGGTTTGGTTTGACTTCAGTGAGGTTTGGGCTCAAATTGGTGGCAATCAATGGTTCAATATTGTTTAGTGAAATGTCAAGAAGCGTTTTGGATATTAATTTGGGAAATTGATCATGGGGTTTAATTTGGGGGAATTGGGCCATATGGTCAAAACTGGGGCTTTTTGGTTTGGGCTCAAATTGGGTTAAAATGTGGGGCAATTTGGACTTGTATTTAGTTTGTGATGAGATTGGCCATTGTGAATTTGAGGCTACAATTGAAATTGAGAAAAAATAGGGTTGATTGGGTGGACATTAGGCGTGATTTAGGCATTTTGGGCCCTATAGAGCAATTTGAGGCTTTTAGTTAAATTGGGTAAATTTGGTCAAATTGGGTAAAAAAAAAGTGGTTTATATTGAAATTAGAAATATTTGGAGGGTTTTAGGAATTTTTGGAATTTTTTTAAATTTTTGTGTTAGGAGGGGCAATTTGGTAATTTTGTGGATTTTGAGGCTATCTTGGGAATTTTGGTAAATTTGAGGTGTTTTGTGTATTTTAAGTGGTGAATAATATTTTGGGATAATTTTTAGGAGTTTTTTTAATTTTGGTAGATTTTGGGAATTTTGGACAAAATTGGGGTTTTTAGGGGTAATTTGGTCATTTGGTAGAGTTTAGGCTAAGCGATAAAAAATTGGGATTTTTGGTAAATTTTGGAGTTGAGTGAGATTGATAACCCATTTGAGCCATGGACAAGGGAATTCCCCATTTGGATCCTCCATGTAATGGTACTAACCAAACCCTAGACTGGGGCTAAGAGCTTAGGGAAACCACCCACATGAGTTTCCAAAAGAGTAGGTGCGGAGAACTTTGTTTTAGGGTTGTGAGGTAGTGTGTGAGAATGTGATGTGGAAGTGTGTGTACTATTCTAAAGAAAGACTAAACCTCAACAAAAGTGAGGTCAACAGTAGCTTAGTATCAAACAATGATAGAATATAAGAGTAACAACAATCAAATCACACACACACATATATAAAAACGTAATATTTATTAAATTAAAAATATGTATATGTAATTAAAGAAGTACTGCTAGTGAAGACTCCATACTCTTAGAGCTACACATTAGGCTCATTAACATTAATGGAATGAGTGGTGAGTGTATAGTAGATTGCAGTAAGTCAAGATATATATAGAAATAAGCTTATAGTTTGCATAAATCAAGATCATATTTTTCTTGATAATATGTTAATTTTTTGTATGATAAGTTTTTTATTGTTGAAGAATACATAAAGTTAAGAAACTCTAAAAGAAGGGTTTTTGAGTGTGTATTCTGAATAACTAAATCACGACACAAACACTCACAAACACACATGCACACACACACACACATATATTTTATAAAAGTTTAGCCTGAGGCTATTATACGCGCCTCACGACCAATCGCTAAAATTCCATCTAACACATAGGTGGAATCGAACCAGTGACCCCATAAGTCTTACAAACTCTGCCAACCACAGAGTCATAGTAGACGACATATATATATATATATCTGAGTGTGTGTGTGTGTGTGTGCGAAGAAAGAACATAATTTAGGTTTAAAATGTGCATGAAAAAGCATAATACATGTGCAACCATCATTTACCGCATGAAAACTTGTATTTAACTTTTTAAAAATAGTGATCTTTTATATGATATGGATAGGGCTTAGGTGTTAGATATGTACAAGAATAAAATTGAGTTGCATGTAATGTTTTTGATGTGATATGAGCGATTTGGGTGGTAGATATGTAAAAAATAGAGTTTGGTGTTAGATATGTAAATTACATAAAATTGGTGGTGTAAATGTAAAAATACAATTTCCGATTTTGGGATCAAACAAGCTTGTTTTTGCCGGTTACAAGCAGGTTCAAACCAGTTTAATCCAGTTCTATGCAGGGGCAGTTCTTAAGCCAGCCGGTTCGATCCAGTTTTCTAAACAAAGGTAAAAATTGTGAAAAAAAATTCGTTACACTTTTTTGTTTCAATATAGATTTCCAGGGAAAGATAGTAGTTATTGATATTGTTTATTGGAGCCGGATATTGCCCTTTGCATTTATTGGCAAACAAACAAGCTTAATTAGCCATTAAAAACTAACTAGCAATAGGGTTCACATCCTTAGCACAGGCACATTGAAGACAACATTTGAGGCAATCCACAATGACTTTTTGAGATGTAACTTCAAATCCTTTTGCCCATTGGATTGGCTTCAAAAATAATTTTCTAGTAGCTATTTTCAAGATGAAATCCATATCATATGTGGCATTTTTTTTGCAAATGATATGCTATTAAAAATTCGATGAAACATAGATTTTTCTACAGTCTTTTGAATTTTTATTTGGCAAACAAGTTTGCTAGAAATTATCTATGTTCTTGTAATGCCAATTAGAAGAGTGATGAATATTAAGGACTTCACTGTGTAGACTTGATCTGTGCCTGAGAGGTGCTAACTTGTATGGCCAGGCAATCTATATTTTATAAGATTCCAATGATCTACATAGTACTTCCGTACAACAAGATCAAAGGTACGTATTTCAAGATTACATTGTAATGATAACACTGATAGCAGTGATATCTCTTACTCATATTCATACACCTTTAAATCTTTTGTCCATAAATGAAGAAGCATTCATAAATTAACTTTATTGTCACATTTTCATCCCAAGATTGTGATTTCATGCTTGAGACATCCCCTAGCTTTTCTTCCTTTGTATTCCACAATAATTGTTCCAGAGTTGATACATTCCCTTTTGAATTTTCTATGTTTGACCTTGAAAATCCTAAACTTTTGAACTCTAAAAGACAATATTTCTCAATCTAAATCAAAAGTTTTTTAGGTGACTTTGGTTGTCTATGATGTAATTAACTATAAGGGCTTGCCCTTATAGGAAACTTTAAGAACCCTACTTAATATAAACCCTATCTAATCTTTTATATTAGATAGGAGAACTTGTTGGTCAACATAAAAGGTTTTTACAGACTAAAATGGATGTCAAAACTTCCATAGTTTATTTAGTCAAGCATTATTATCAAGCAATGTATCTATTCTTTGGGGCTTATAATGTAGTGCTCGTTTATTTAAACTATCGAATATATGGGATCAGTTCGATCTCATAATTATTTAAAAGAGGGCGATGGGATTCCTATTCCTGCAACCAAAAAATTCTAATTTTTAATAGTAGACACCAAAAAGGATACAATTCCTCATCACATCGAGAACTTAAATTCCACAACAAAAATTAAACCAAAGCATCCAAATCTTTTTATTCTCTGATTGGTTATCAGGATGAATGATGTCCTCAAGCTAGTCCCTCCTAATTCATTCATTTTTTCTATCTTCTAGGTTGGATATTAGTCCAAACAGTTTCCTTCCTACTATAGATACTTTCTCTCAGCTTCTCTGATTAGCTATCTAGATGAATGATAAGCTCCAACGTTGTCCTCCCTGATATAGTTGACATCTTCAGCTCTTTAGGTAGATGTAAATCCACATCTGTTTTTCACCCTAATGCATCTTAGTAAACTTCAAATCTCCAAAGGATCCCGAAACACTAATATTCATAAAAATCAAACTCCAAGTCTTTAAAATATCTACACACTGCAAACTCTGTTGATTACTTCAGTCAAAGCAAATATGTGAAGTTTGGACAGTCCACCGCACATATTTGAGCTCATTTTTTTCACCTCCTTTTTGGTCACATAAGACTTGCACAAATATTACCCTTTGAACTGATGCAGAAAAATTAACCCATAAGTAGATGGCTCCTTTTTGGGTCTGGCATGGTTACTCCAGGACTAGCCATGATCATGCCCTAAAGTTCCCCGGCATGGTCATGCCTGACCCAGGCGTGACCATGCCCAGAGGTTCCTCCGTGTGGTCACACCAGCCTTAAGCATGATCACACCTAGAAAAACCATGTTGACAAGCCTGTGATCCATCACTTTTATCCATGGATCAGGCTATGAAATGGTGCACTGCTTGGCCAATGATTTGTGGCTTTTCAACTGTCCAACGAGTTATGACTGTCAGCTCACCACCTTATCAGACGGCTTTGGAGGGCTCTGCCCCCACCATTCTAGGTATAAAAGGGGCACTCTGACACTCCCCAATGCATGTTCACTTGGCACAGTTACACTCTTCTCATGGGAAGAAAATGTGTACAAGAATAAGAAGTGGGAAGAATCTTTGAAAAGCCTCCTCCTCCTCCACTCTATTAAACTCCTCTCCTTTCTTTTAATTTAAGAATATTTTTTTGTAAGTATAGTCAGGCTAGGTGAACTCAATAGCTTTGGATTAGGCTTCTGTTTAGGTTTGACTCAGTTCAAACTAAACCCAACATAATCCAAACTCACTTAGCCAAACCCTAACTCAAACACTAGATCTGACCCAAATCGGGTCTAGCACAAACCATAATCTAAACACTACGCAAAAAACATCTCATGTTTAGCTTAAAAGTTAACCTAAACCTAAAATAAGTCTGACCTAAATCGAACTTGACCCTGAACCCAAACCTAACCCAAGTCTGAACAAAATCAAACCTGACTTACATCCATACATAAACCAGGTTTGACCCAAATAAGACTAGATCATAACCTAAACCTAGCCCATGTCTGACCCAAATCAGACCTAACCTAAATCCCAACCTAAACCAGGTCTGACAAAATTAGACCTAACCTAAATCACATCCCAACCCATGTCTGAACCAAAACAGGGCTGATCTAAATCCCAACCTAATCTAAGCTTGACCTAAACTAGACCTAACCCTAACCTATTCTAGGTCTGATCCTATTCAAACCTAAACCATCCCAGCATAAGACAACCGAGGCTAACCCAGACTAACTTGAATCATATCTTATTCAAATTAAGCTGAAGCAGGCTAATTAGCTTAGCTAGAGTCAAAACAAACTAAACATAAGCTAATTCATGTGAAACCAGCTTAACCGGGTCAAACCCAAACTAAACATAACCCAGTCAATCCTACTTAACTTGAGTCAAACCCATATCAAACCTAGCCCAACCTGGGTCAACCCAGTTTAATCCAGTCAAACCCAACTGAAACCTAAGCCAATATGGTTCAACCCAGCTTAACCCAGATCAAACCTAAATCAAACCTAAATAAACCCCGCCAACCTTGCCAAACTCAGCTACAACTAAATGAACCCAAACCAAACCTGAGTCAGCCCAGCTTAACTCGGGTCAAACCCAAATCAAACTAAAGTTTACCTCAGCTTAACCCTAGCACAAGTCTAATCTGAAGCTAAGTGTTACTTTCTATGTGTTAAATCCCATGTCATTTCATATTTCATATGTTGTTTCAAGTTTAAAAACCCATGAGTTAATTCATGTTCAATAACTCTTGTGTTATTTCATATTCAAGAATTCATGTGTTATTTCATGTTCAAAAACTCATATTTTATGTGCAAAGGAAAAAAAAAAGTAAAAAATACATAAAACACAACAATAAGGATGAGAACTCAGCTTTCTCCGTGAACATCAAAATATCAAAATTCAAATAAAGAAAACCCAAAATATAAGAAGCATTGACTTCTCAACATAACTAACAAACCTAGGAGTCAAATAAGGCATGAATGAAAACATTAAAATTCAAATAAATATTTAAAGCACACTAAGATAAAACAATCAGACTAAACCTAGGTAGATCCAACATGGAATTTAGGTTAGCTAACTTAAACACTGAGCTGAGTGCCATACATGTACACTATGTTAGTATGAGTATAAAAGCCTAGGTTGTTCTAGGTACCCTTGTTAGAGTTAAGGACTAGGACATGCAAAGCAATAAACCTACCCAGTGGGAAAAGGGGGAATACCTTAAAACGAAGTAACTCAAGGTTAGAGACAAAGGAATTTCAGACCACTTTGAAACTATAAATCCTCAATATTATGGCATTTAAACGGGACTCCTGGTTATGAGACTGGCAATTGTTAATGGATACCAATATTACCGGGAAGATGAAAAGTAATGGGCATCTTGACCAGGGATTTTATTCTTAAAATCTAAAATAGTACACTTATATAAATCCTTATAGAGTCTAGGATTTCTTTATATATCTAGAAATCCTATCTCACTGCTGTGGGATTTTTGCGCTAGTAATGTTTTTCAACACCCTAACACACGTGGCAGCAAAACTAGGAAATATGCAGGACAATCTCAACAAAAATTACTTTAGTATAATCAGTTTTATCTTTTAAAATCCTAAGGTTGCCACTCCTAGCGAATTAAGGTATAGTTTTAATTTCAATTTAGTACTAGGTTGCAAATGCAAGTATACGTATCGCACAAGTAATAAAGGGCTCTAATGGAGTCCTAAGTATCGATCTCACAAGGAGGTAGAAATTCTTATCATAACACAAAGACTTAATATCAAAACTATAGAAAACTTAAGTAGGAAAGCAAGCTTAACTTTGTTTTAAGCAGCTAATAAACTAAGTTTACTGCACTAATCTTTTAACTTCATGGTTAAATCTAATGTGACTAACTGAGTTTTATGATGAACAGTTCAAATTTTAGAAATTATCCTTCCCCTTACAATGAGGTTATAGCTAGTGAATTTTCCAAATTAGCATAAATTGTATTGTTCCAAATAGGAGCATTCTTATTCTTTCTCCTCTTGACGAGCAAAAAAAAACATTGGCTAATCCAGAGTTTGGTCCCTAAATCACCAGTTAGGCTGGGAAGATACCAAGCTCTCACCTTAGAGTTCCCACGTTCTCCTCACCTGAGGACTAACATCTCACTTTAGTTTCCAAACACCAAGACCAAATTAGGGAATTTAGCCTGTCACCCTAAAGTCTCTAATAATATGGCCAAAAGAGTATATTTCCCTATTTATTTGCACTCAACCTCACGGACTACACCTCATTCAATGAAATCTAATGTCATTTCTTTTTAGTTTTGGAATGCATAGCCCTCTCTGGTCTTATGTTTCATAACAAATTTTATGAAATCAATTGGCCAGATTGATAAGTAAATGAAGTTCAAAGTTAGAATCATCACAATTATGAAAATTAAAACATAGCTAATCAATTTTGATTTTTCACATGACTATATCTAATTGTATGGAGAAGGATATAATGAACTACTCAGAATTCATGAGGAAGATAAAACAAAACATGGATTTTATATATAAAAATGAGTTCATACAACAACTCAAAATAAATACACAAATTATCTTAATCTCATCCTGAAGCAAGTCCCTTGAAGTTTCTTTAAAGTACTTTTCTCTTTACAATAACACTCAAGTCTCTCTTTGAAACGTAAGGAAGAAAAAATCTCTCACCTTCCCACTCCTCTTACAAATCTTAGAGAAAATATTTTTACTCTCCAAACTCTTCCCTCTTTTTTTCCTCCCTTTTTATAACATAAAAACACTCTTAAATAATGTAGTGATGAATTTCTCAAGAGTTTCCTTTAGCATACCATCAAAATCCATCCAAATTCAATGCATTTGAAAAAATAACTGTCGCTGGATCTTAGGCGACGAGCTCTCTGGATTCTGGCGCTTTAAGTGCCAGTTTTGGAGCCTAGGCATAATATTTTCTGGAAACCTCCTATCTTCTCTAGATTTTGGCACTTTTAGCACCAGTTCTAGCTTCTAAGTTCTTATGTTGTTTTCAAAAACACCACTTTTGACTCTAAATTTCTTTCTTTTTTTCCTTCTTTTAAGATCCAAATGCCTAAACATAGGGCCCTTTTGAGGTATCTTGTATATACGGCAGTATTTTTTAAAATGTCACCTAATCATTTGGTTCACGTGTTTTTGGAAACTCTGCCTATCGTGGTTGAGTTATTTTACACAACCTGTACGCCGCAGGTTCAAATCTTAAAGGAGCATTCCTACATTATCTCCCTAGTTTTAACTTAAGAGGAATCATACCCTTAAAGAATTCAAATTTTAGAAATTATCCTTCCCCTTACAATGAGGTTATAACTAGAAATTATCCTTTCCCCACGGGCCACATTATAAGATAAGCTGCTTATCCAAATTGTACAAGCTTCGCCAAACAGACCCTTAGTATACCTTCAACAAAAACATGAAAATCTTTTCATTAAAGTGAAATATCAAAAATATAAGCATTAAATGCATATTAAAATTGAATATTTTTCAAGTGTATCACTTACATGACTTTTTCTGTAACTTAAGGTTTCCAAACATTCTTGTCAGTTAAATCCATAATCTATCTTTTGACTTCACCTAGTCTGTTAAAATTCATCAAGTCTTTCAAATATTTCTTTTGCCTTGGGACTTTCCCATGACATGTCATCATTGGATTGTTAGTCCCATCCCCTGAATCTTAATTCTCCCAATTTAGACCCATCAATTACGAAAACTTGATCTTTGACAATTCAACATATCATATTAATCGAGTGATTTTCTTTAGGGCATGCGGTTCTAAAGATGTAATTAACTATGAGGGATTGACCTTATAGGAATGAGAACCAATAATCAAAATAAATCTTATTATATACCTATAAGGTTAGGGAGGAATCTTGGTTCTGTATACCCCACAAATTTCTCTTATTCAAATGACAAGATCCAATCTAAGGTAATGTCTCTATCTTTCAAGATAGTATGTTATTCTTTAAATTTCGTATTCAATCATTTAGATAGGATTCTTTCGAGATCTATGGTGTCCAAAAAAAACCCCGCATTTTATATTAGCTCAAAATATTTTAAATGATGCCTTGTAGAGGGAACTATATTTTTTAAAACAAAAATCTTCTAAACTAAGTCATATGGATGGGAATAGAAATACAAGGTTCTTTCATGCTTGTATTAAGTAGAGAAGATAGGAAAATGTGATTATGAAAATTCAGGAATGATGAGGGTGATTGGATTTATTCACAAGATGCTATAATTCAAAGTGTTGTTGATTTTTTGAGCAAGTTCTATTAGAAATATTTTGTAAAATTTCCTTTGTTTGATCATGATATATTTTCTATAACTAATATGTCCACTTCGACCTCACACAATTCTTATGCTCAGGAACTAGAGGTATTAAGTTCTCATAAATCAATTGATATCAATAAAGTGGCAGGGCCTGAAGTGTTTTATTGTGCTTTCTACATTCATGCATGGGATATTATAAAGTTAAAACTAGGGATGACTATCCAATGCTTCTTTAAGGGTATGATTCCTCATAACTTCTTCAGATGTTCTTTAATAGTACTTATTCCAAAAGACCAATTGAAGAAATCTTGGGAAACTTCATACCTATTAGCTTTACAATAATTGTTTATAAAATTATTAGCAAGATTATAGTTCATGGACTGCAGCCAATGTTGAATAATTTAATTTTTTCTCAGCAATAGATTGAAGAATTATCAATGAGAATGTGTTAAAAACTTAAGATCTCTTACTAAACATAGATAATCATTGCATAGGAGGTGATGGAATTCTAAAACTTGATATTAAAAAGCCTTTGATAGCCTCAGTTTGGAGTTTATTACTAATGTTCATGAAGGAAAAGGTTTCAATAATGAGTATATAATCTCATTAGAATGTTATTAGAGAACAACTATAATTCTTCTTATTAATGGGAGTTCTCATGGGCATTTCAAGAATGAAAAAGGATCAATGCAAGAAGAATGTTATCTCCTATTTTATTCATTATTGCTTTAGATTAGTTATCAAAGAAGATTAATATTCATATGGAGTCTCGTCTGAGTGATAGATGCCATGGAAAAAGAAGTGAACTTGTTCCCCGTTTAGCTTATGTTGATGATATTATCATATTTTATAAAAAGAGTAGAAATAGCACTAAGAGAATTATTGTATGATCTCCACACTTCTAAGATGAATAAGGGTATGCAAAAAAATTTTGAAAGGGACTTCACTAACTTTTTTATGAGATAGCCATGGAAGTGGAATTCATTGGACTTCTTAGAGTGAACTTTGTAAACTTAAAAAAGATTTTGGACTGGGTTTTAGGTCTTTAAAACAACCTATAGAGCTAAATTACTGTAAATTTTGGATTAAATTCAGAGAGATGAATAGGATATGGGTTCATTTTTTACATAAAAGATATTCAATTGTATCTCATCCTTTATTGTGCTTAGCCAAAATTGGAGATTCTAATATTTGAAAAGAACTTTTGAAGATTTAAGAGAAATATAATGTCTTTATTATATGGGAGTTGGGTAATGGTTAAATAGATTTTGTGCTAGATGACTGGCTTTAAAGGGTCTTCTAAAGTAAATATTTCAAATGATAATAATAACTCAATGAAGGTAGTTGATTGCTAGAAAATTACAGATTGGGACTGAGATTAACTTTTTACTTCACTTCCTAATGATTTGGTTAATTATTTTTTTAATATACCTTTTAACAATACTAAAAATGTTGTTGATGTGTTGAAAAACTCGGATAATGAGTCTGTCTCCAAGCACATTGCAAACAGTATACACACATCACCAACTTCTAAAAATGGTGATATAATATGGAATTCCATCATCGAGCCATCACATTATTTTTTTTTTTTGCATGGAGATAGACATTAAAATTTATACCAGTTTATGATATATTATATTTAAATGGTCTTAGATTTCCTTTTTGTTGCCTGACTTGTAAACAAGAAATAAAAATTTCTCTCATCTTATTTTTATGTGCAAGCTTTGATTATTTGGAGAAATTTATGTTGTGTTTTCGACATCCTCCTTCCTATGTATGGCTATAGTTCCTTGGAACAATGTTTTCTTTGTTGGAATAGTAATAATGTGATCTGTAAAAGTATCACCATCATGATGCCTTTTATTGGTTCTGGTTCTTATGGATGGAATGGAATAATAGAAAATATAAAAAAACTTGGAACTCTTTGCTAAAAAAATTTGTCTTCAAAGAAATCTTTCATTGCAAAGATTATTAAGTTTAATAACTATGTTCAGGAACTAAAGGAGTTTAATGCCAAACTTACAAATTCATGTAAGAAGTAATGTCAACAGCTAGTTTAATGGAGGAAACCACTTTAGCCTTATCTTAATATAAATGTTGATGGTAGTTATAAACAACATTATAAAGGGGTAGGATAAATCATTAGAAATCATAAAGAGAAATGCCTATATATCTTCTTTGCTCCTTATGGTCCAATTTATGTTCAAGTTGATGAATTTTCAACTATTTTATATGCTTTGAAGGTGGCCAAAAACTTTCATATCTAGGTAATTTTTACTAAAATGGATGACACATCCATGCATCGAGTTTGTAAATGACTCAACCATGTCATTTGTTTGCTTGAATAATCTGGAATAAAAACAAGAAACTACTGCTTGTTTTAAAAATCTGATGTTCCCCCGATTGTAGAGATACAAATAAACAAACAGATCATCTAGCAAAGACTTAAGCAAATAAGGTGATGTCTATGTGTGAGCTTCATTAGATACTTTCTTAAAGTATTGATTCATGAAGATAGTTTAGAATTTTCTTATGTAAGATCTGTTTAATTGGTCCTTATACCTTTGTTCATTAATGGATTTCTAGTTTGCTTATCCCTAAGAAATGGCAACAAGATTTGCTCTGCTAGGTTTTGGGACCTCATGGCTGCTCATCATCCAGTAATACTGGAGGTTCTTCAGCCTCTTGTTTTTGCCATACTCTTCTTATTGTGTGCTACTTCATTCCAGGTCTTTTAATTTTGTGGTTCCCCTCCTTTGGGTCTTCCCAATTTCTTTGTTTTTTTGAATTTATTGGAGTTACGGTTCCATTGGTTTTTGGTAGTTTAAAGTTGGATGAGCCTGTAGACTGCTCCCCCTTTTCTCTTGGTTCTTTTCTTCTTATGGTTGGCTCGGAATCTTTTTTATGTTCTTTTGTATCGAGGGAAGCGGCTCTGTTTAATGTTGACCATAACTATGTTGGTTAATCCACATATGCTAAGGTGACTTGTTCTATTGTTGAAGTTCATTCACATGGAGATAAGTTATTTTTCCGGAAAAGAATTAGTTTGTTTGATGGCTGAAGTTCCTTCACAAGGCAATGAAGGCTATGCAAAATTTTTTTCCAAAAAATTCATTGTAATTGAGGGAAAACAAATGAAACTCATTAAGTGAACACCTGATTTTGATCCTAGCAAATAACCCCTATAATTCCCATTTGGTTTAAATTACTTTAGCTGAAACTTCAATTCTTCCACCATAAAATTTTATACTCTATTAGAAAACAGCTTGAGAGACCTATGAAGCTATACAGCTCCACTTTAAACCTCAATGGACCCTCAGTTGCTTGAATTCTTATTGAAAGGGATATTATCCTTCCTTAACTATAAGAGGTGTGGTTGGGCACAGCTCATAATGAGTACTGGCAACCCATTATTATAGAACAAAAACCATATTATTGTACTCATTGTAAGATGTTTAAACACACAAATGATAGCTTCTTTTAAATTCATCCCAATTTATAAACCCAAGAAAAGTCACATTTGTGCTCAGATGTTCAGTAACCTAGTCCTCATGGGACTAATCAGTTTACTCAAGTGTAAACTCATAATGCTGAAGGGACCTTTGTGGCATCACCTATCCCGCAGGATTTAGATATGTGCCTCTTGTATTCGAAATTAATGATGTTTCCAATGATGTGAGAATTGATATAAATGAAGTTACACCACTATTAACTAATGGTGATAATACTCAAAGTATTCCTAATCTAAATTTAAGGGGAGGGAAAAATCCCTCCCCTTCTTACTAAGATGTATGAGGGATCAGACCCATCTATTGTTCATGTATTTGAGGAGATAGATACCAAGCTACTTCAATCTATGGGTCCTTCTCTGGAGGAAGAGTGGCAAGTTCAGAAGTCTAAAAAGAAGAAGAAGGATATGATTGAACTCAAAAACTTAATGGATAACCAGATATTTACTCAGATAACAGTTCCTCTAAGCTGATTTTAGATTCCCACCTCAGAACCAGGGAATGGAAAATCATCCTCTCATGATTAGTTTTTTGTGGTGGAATGTGAGAGTGCTGGCACACCCCACCTCTCTCCATAGAATTAAGCACCCGTTAAGGTGCCTAAAGTTTGGTGTATTTATATTTTAGAAACTTGGTTTCAAAATATCTACAAAAGGTGATTAAATAATTCCATAATTTCCTTCATTTTGCTAACAATAATAACAAAATTAGGATTCTAGGAAGGAAAAAATTGACCTTGTCGATTATCCAAGATCACCCACAGTTTGCCCGTCTGAAATTCTCTATTGATGATAAGGTGGGATTTGCAACTTTTTTTTTATGCTAGTTATCTTAGCTCTTTGCAGTACATTTGTGGCATGACATCATCCTTTTAAGACAACAGGTTGATTCACTCTGGATTGTAGGGGTGATTTTAACCGTATAGAATCTCCATTAGAAAAGAGGGGCGGCGGAGCTCCCTTGTCTTCTACCAGGTCCAAATTCAATGATGCTCTTCAAACTGTTGGTCTTTTTGATTTGGGATTCAAGGGCCCCTTATTTACTCGGAGGAGGTGTACCCTTTGGGAGCGTTTGGATAGATTCTTGGTCAAGACAGATTGGATGCAACTTACTTACATACCATAATTACTCACTTATCCTTGACAGGTTCTGATCACAGACCTTTACTGATATCTATTAATTACTCACAATTTTCTGGTGGTTCCTATTTTAGGTATCAGAATATGTGGGCACATCATCCAGATTTCCTCCAGGAAGTGGCTAAAGCTTGGATTAATGGTTCATGTGGGAACTTCTGGATCCATCTATGGGGTCTGCATAAGAAGCTTGGCAAACATCTCAAAGAGTGGAACTGGAATTGCTTTGGAAAAATCTATATTAAAGTCACCCAAGTAGAAGATAAAGTTAAATATTTAGAAGATGATTTACAGCAGGGTCTGTTTACTAGATCTGAACTTTACATAGAAAATGAGACACTTCTATCTACTATCAACTTGTATGAAACCTTCCTAAAAAAAAATTGTCGGAACTAAGTTTACTAAGGGTGATAGAAACTTCAAGTATTTCCATGCTTGCATTAACTACAGAAGAAGATGTAATATGGTTCATTCTATCAAAAACTCTGAGGGGCATACACTTATCTATCTTGAGGATAATGTACAAGATGATGCTCAATATTTCCAGAAATTACTCTCTGAGGGGCAAAGGGACAAAATTCCTATTTAACAAGATGTTTTCTTACCTGATAGACCATATGTTTCTCATTTGGAGCTCACTCATGTACCTTTGGAGGATGAAATATGGGCTACTCTTTACTCTATTGCTAGTAATAAATTTGTTGGAACAGATGGCTTCACATCCAAGTTTTATAAAAAATCATGGACCATTGTCAAAAAGGATGTGATTAAGGTTGTACAAGGTTTTTCTTAGGCCATGTCCCCCCCCCCCCAAAATATTTTTTAGCATCCACTATCACCTTGGTCCCCAAGCACAATAAGAGGCAAACTTGGGATGACTTTAGGCCAATAAGTCTCACTAATGTCATTTCCAAAATAAATAGCAAAGTTTTGGTTCACAGGCTTCAACCTCACTTTAAGCGACAGCCTTTGTTAAAGGGAGAAGTATTGGAGATAACATACTTCTTACACAAAATCTTCTACTGGATTTGGACATATAATGTAGGGGGGCAATGTCATCTTCAAACTGGATTTTAAAAAATCCTATGATACCATTGATTGTGACTTCATTATTGATGGTTTACTAGATAGGGGTTTTCTGTGGGCTTCATCACCTTAATTGAAAGTTGGTTGTCAAATAATGCTCACTCCATTTTACTGAATGGCTCCACACATGGCTTCTTCCAAGCTATCAGGGGTATCAAACAAGGGGATCCCTTATCACTTTCTATATTTATTTTGGCATTTGATTATCTTTCTAGAACTCTCAGCCATCTATATAGAAATACTTCTTATCTAGATTTTAACCATAAATCTAACCTCAATATTAGCCATCATTCCTATGTTGACGATGTGATAATGTTTTCCAAAGCTATTAAGCCTACTTTTAAGGCTCTGTATAAATGCCTAAGGGAGTTCCAAAGTGTATATGGGATGTCACTGAGTAAACAAAAATGCCAAATTATATTCAGTACTAGAACTAATGTTAAAATTAAACATTGGATCACTAATTTTACTTGGTTCAATATAGGTTCTCTACCATTCCACCATCATGGGGTTAAGATGTTTAAAGGGAGAATCGAACAAACTCAATTCAATGATTCATTGGATAAAATTAACAGTCAAATGAATTGCTGGACTTCTTCATTTCAATCTAATGGGGGCAGGATTACACTTATGAAAAGCATTCTAACAGTCATTCCTTCCTATACTCTTCAAATATCAGGAATGAAGAAAGGAACCCAACAAAATTTAGGTAAGTTTTTTAACAAATTCCTATTAGATGAGCTAGTTAAAGGTGTGTAAACTATTCAAGCTTGAGGCCTGGGGTTCAAATATTTTCAGCATCTCAGATTTATGCTGGAAAATTGGTTTGCTAGAAGGGATACATATCCTTATACAGTTAACTAACGATATTAATTATACTACTTTCTTTGCTCAAAAGGTTATGAAAATTTAAAATTTCTTTATGAAGCTCAATACATGGATTGTTGAATTTGACCCAAAGGTAGAGTCCCCTATAATACATGTTTGGATAAAATTCCCTGGGATAAAGGTTCACTTATTCAACTATGAGATCTTGTTCTCTTTAGCTAACTGCTTTGGTAAGCCCCTCCGGGCTGACAATCCCACCGTAGACTTTACCAGCCTTCTGATGCAAGTTTTCTGGTGGAAGGAGATGTCACACAACCTTATTTAGATGAAGTTTGGATTGGTTCGAGCCATAAAGGCTACTATCAATCTGTTGTCATGGGAGTTCACACTCCTTATTGTTCTCACTGCTCTATGTTTGGTCAGAAATCTACTGTGTGTTATAGATTACGTCCTAACTTGCGGCCTACTGTGACTCAGCAACCACAACAACCTACCATTCAAGTTGCACACACAATATTCCCCTCTGTTAACCCCTCCCTTATTGTTCCTAGTGACACATTGAGCCTATCTCTACTAATGAGTTTGTTGATCCCAATCCTGCAGATAATGATGTTTCTGATGATTATGATCCTCCAGACAAGTCCCATACCTCTTCCTCTTCTTTTCAAGCTTTTATGTCTGTTGATGGTTTATCTACATCAACCTTTCAGAAATTCCTTCACTGCCCTCTCTGCTACCTTCTGATCAAATGGATGTTTTTCTTGCTCCTACTTTACCTCTTAGTTCTGCTTCAACTGAGACAAGTACTTCTTCTGATTATGGTCTTTCTCTTGACTTGCAAGAAATAGGATTGTCAATTAATGACAATGCTATTCACAATGTTATTCAAAAAGTTTTATCTTCTCCTCCTCTTTCACCCACTCATCACAACAACACTCCTCGACTGCACAAAGGATAACAAATGATATAGAAACCCCACATGTTACTTCTATTTCTATTTTTTCTATTCCTCTATAGGTACCTCTTCAACATGCTACTGATTCTTTGGAGAACGAATGGCAAGTTCAGAGACATTCTAAAAGAAAAGCTAAAAGAGAACTTGCCCAGCTCAATGCTAATAACTCTCAAGAAGGTATCTATCATTTTGATGTTGAAGAAATTTTCAATCCTACTAGATCTTCTAGGAGGATTTCCTCTAGACATCATATTTAACATAATGATCTAGAATATTATGGGAGTGGGTCTTCCTCCCTTAATAGACTAAAGTATCTTTGTAGGGTCAAAAAGCTCTATATTTTTGCCATCCTGGAGCCTATGGAAACTATTAATGATAATAGAATTCTCAGTCATTTCAAAAGATTTCACTTTTATGGCAATAAAAACAATAAAATTTGGCTATTTTGGAAAAGGAATTTCAATTTAACTATTTTTGAGGATGAAGAGCAATTTATTTTAACTCACTTCAAGATGGATGATCTTTTTGGTCGGGCCACCATTGTTTATGCTAGCTCCTTACTGCAAGATAAATATCTTTTGTGACACAAACCTAAACTCATGAGTACTACTATTACCGAGAGCTATTTTGTAGGAGGAGATTTAATATGATTATGAAACCTACTGAGAAGAAGGGAGGTGGTAGATGAGACACCACTCTTATAAATCATTTTTTTAACTCTATCTCTGCTATAGGAGTCTTCGATTTGGGTTATGTTGGTACTCCTTTTCTTATCTAATGGTGGCAGGCTCACTTTGCTTAAGAGTGTGCTTTACTGTTTACCACTTTATGCCCTTCAAGTAATTAAGGTAAAAAGAAGCACTCTTAGAACTCTTAAACTTCTTGAATACATTTCTTTGGCTTGGGTCTGGCTCAGGTAAAATCTGGACTAATTGGGCTAGGCTTTGTATGCCCCAGTCTTCTAGAAGGCTTGGCCTTAAAACCTTGCAACTGATTGTGGACATTAATATGTTTAAACTCTGGTTTAAACTTAGAGCTGGGGAGTCTTTTTGAGCTCAATTTCTTTATGAAAAATATTGCCACACTACACATCCCTCCACTGTGAATTGGAAAACTGGTGATTCTAAACTCTGGAAAGCTATTATTCAGGCTACAGCTATAGCTAATGATTTTATTTTTTAGGATGTTGGTAATGGAAACATCTCCTTTTTGCATGATCACTGGGGCACTACCAATCTTACTACCTTTCCCATTCTGCATCTAGTACTCACCTCTTAGTCTCTGATGTATGGGAGGTTGGTAACTAGAACATCACCGCACTAAGGAATATGGTAGGGGATATGGCTCCTTTACTTTCCAAAACCACTATCCATGTTGACAGGAAATATACTCCTTTATAGAAAATTCAATCCACTTATTCTATTACTAAAATGTTATATATACACACACACACATACTTCCCAAAAGTGGAAATGGAGTTCTATTATATGGCATCCCTTTATATCTCCTTCTATCTCTTTTTTCTGTGGAGATATTTTCATTCCATGTTGTCTTTGGAAGATATACTTAAAATGAAAGGTTTGCGGCTAGCATCCATTTGCTACATATGTAAGAAAGATTCAGAATCCTTCTCCCATCTATTTTATGACTGTTTCTTTGCTCGTTAGGTTTGGGATTTTTTTGGTGGATTACTTGGATTTCATTGGCCACATTGCTTTAATTTGACAAAGTTTTGGGGTCTTGGCAGGCTGTCACTTCTTTTCCTGCTAAGATGAGATATTTTCCTGTAATATTTCTCTGGTTTATTTGGCTTCCTAGGAATGTCTATAAATATCACTCTTCCCCCCCCCCTCTCTGATTTCTACTGTTTCTTATATCATGGCTAACTACCATAAAGCTACTAGAGTTTTTGCTGCCATCTATGCCACTACTATTTTTATTAGAGGATTTTTACCAACTTTGGTCAGATGGATGTCTCCTAACTACGGTTGGCTAAAGGCCAACATTGATGCTAGTTGGCCTCACACTACTGCTGCTACTGGAGGTTTAATTAGGGACTATACTGGAAACTGCTTGCTTTTCTTTGCATCACCTATCTTTGCCTCTTCTCCACTTGAGGCGGAATGCTATGTAGTTCTTTTGGCTCTAATAGTTTTTGTGCCTTTTCATTTAAAGCATATCATTTTAGAGACTGATTCACAAAATCTTTTAACTCCCTTATTGATGCACCAAAAATATATACTTTTTTTGCTAAATAATTTTACCCATTTTTGTTGATATTACACTTTAAAGAAAGATATTTTTCCAGATTTGTTGTAGGTATGATGATTTAAGGTGATTGGAGCGAAAAGAAGCGAAAAGAAACGAATTCGGAGAAAAAAAAGAGCAAAAAGGAGGAAAACAGCTTCTGGCGCCGCCGGCGTCATTTTTCAGAGAACTCGACAATATGTTGACGATAGAGCGCCGCCGGCGCTCAATGTCGATGGACTTAAAATTTGAAGAGTTTTGGCGACTTTTTGAAGGGACGCCTATGGAAACTCTTGGGATTTTGTTTCTAACTTATAAGTAACTATTTTTGGATGAAAATGGTGTGTGTGTTCTAGAGTTTTAGTGTGCTTCTAGAGAGGGAGAGTGTGTGTTGAGTGTTAGGGCTTAGGAGAAAAGTGTGTAGAAGTTAGAATTTGAGAGGAATTCTTCTCTAAGGAGTGAAGGAGAAGAAGTAAAGTGAAAGATTGATTCTTCCTTTCCATACTAAAGAGGGAATTAAGTGTTGCAAAGAAGAGAGAAAAGAATTCAAAGAAACTTTAAGGGAATTTCATTGGGGAAGAGAAAGAGATAAGTTGTATTTTCTTTTGTGATTTGTATGACTATTCTTTTATATATAAAATCCATGTTTTATTGTATCTTCTTCATGAATTCTGAGTAGTCTCCTTTGTCTTTCTTCTTGCATAGACATGTGATGATGGATTGATGTGGATTTGAAGTGCTTTTAATGTATTGAAGAAATTGTGATGGTTTTTCATTTCGAACTTAATTACTTTTTGATCTGGCCAATTGAATTGTTAAAATATGTTTTTGAACATTAATTCTGAAAGGATTTAGTGTCCTAAAACAATAATGAAGAATCTATTCAATTTTCATGGATGAATTGCATAGTTCATGGGAATTGAGTGCAAATAAAGAGGAAAATGTGTTTTTATGGACTTCAAATTGGAGGTTTCAGGGTGACAGGTTGAGATCCCCAATTTATTCCTAAGATTAGTAACTAAACTCAAAAGTTAGCCTTCAGGTGAAGGGTGAGTGGGAGCTCCGTAGTGAGAGCTGGTATCCTCCCAGCCTAGCCTTTGATTTAGTGACTAAACTTGGAATATGTCAATGTTCTTTTCATGCTTGGAAGAGGGGTACTCTTTTAAGGGTAAAGAAACATTTATTCTCCTATTTGGCACAATACCATAGATAATCGTTCCATATCATCCACACATCATATTCTTGTTGCAAGAGGAAAGATACTTTTCTTATATATCAAAAGCCTTTCAAATATATAGCTTAGTGTGTGTCTGTTAGTTAATTCTGTTTTCAAAGTTATTAGAAGTAATTGTAGTTTGATTAATTGTTACTGTTTTCTGCATAGTGATAGTAGAAGTAAACATTAAACCTTAATTGCAATTTAAGTATCAGATTCCAGTGCTACATTATCTGTTGTGAAACACTTTCTTTTACTTCGTAACTTCCCTGTGGGATCGATAACCAGGACTCCATTAAAGCCATGTATTACTTGATACGAGTATACTTGCGTTGATTGCTTGGAATTACAAAATCATTATAAACATATATAAATTTTAGTTCATAAATTCTTGCAAAATAAAAGTTTGTAAATCGTAGTCAAGTTTTTGGCGCCATTGCCGGGGAAGGTAATGAAGTAACCAAGTAAGTAAGGAAGGAAGTATAAACGGTATTTATTGATAATATAGTAACTGAAAAACTTTACTTTGTAGCGTGTAATTGTGTGTGTTTGTTTACCTTTTAAAAGTATTTGTGTGATTGTATATGCGTCGTAGTGGATCTATAGGTTTAGTACCTTATGATTCGGAGTTACAGCGTACTGTCAGAAAAATTAGAAAACAACAAAAACAAACTAAAAATCCTGTTGAAATGGCGAATAATCAAGATAATCAGAGAAATGATATTGGAAATTTGCCAATACCTTTAAGAGATTATGCTAACCCAACAGCAGTTGAAAATCACATAACTATTCAAAATCCTGATGTTGCTGCTAATTCATTTGAACTTAAACCTGTTATTATCCAAATGGTACAAAATAATCAATTTGGAGGAACACCTAATGAGGATCTAAATTTACATCTCGCTATTTTTTAGAACTTTGTCCTACTTTTAAATATTACGGAGTCTCTAGTGACGCTGTCAGACTTAGACTTTTTCCTTTTTTATTAAGGGATAAAGCTAAGGCGTGGTTAAATTAGTAAGCACCAGGATCTATTAGAACTTGGGGAGAACTGTCTCAAAGTTTCTATCAAAATATTTCCCTCCATCAAAGACTGCTAAGCTATAAATGATATTACATCTTTTGATCAGTTTGAAGGAGAATCAATATATGAAGCTTGGGAGAATTTTAAAGATCTTCTTAGGAAGTGCCCACATCATGCTTTACTAGATTGGTTAATAATTCCAACAATTTATAATGGATTAGTGGGATCATTGAGATCAATTATAGATGATGCTGTTGGTGGATCATTAATTTTAAAACCTTTTGATGAAGCATACGCATTAATTGAATAAATGGCTACTAATAATTTTCAATGGCCCTCGGAACGGGTAAATCCTAAAAGAGTAGCTAGTGTTCATGATTCAGATATGATGACTATGATAGTTTCTCAAATTGCAGCCCTTTCTAAGAAAATAGATCAATATAAAATGAATTATTCTCAACCACCTCAAGTGTTAGAGAAAAATTCATTTGGACAGATAACAGAATCTCAAACACCTTATGAGACTTTGAATGTTATTTATAGACCTAATAATCCTTATTCAAACTATTATAATCCTGGTTGGAGAAATCACTCAAATTTCAATTGGAATAATAGCAAAGCCAATGTTAACCCACATTGGGGGAAAAATTCTATAAATCCAATTGGAAATTCAAACAATCAAGGAAATACCAATTTTAGACCATCTTATCCTCCTGGATTCAATAATAACCCGCAATTTAAGGATAAGAAGTTGTCTACTAAAGAAATGATTCTGAATATGGGAAATCAGTTACAAGCTTAAGGTGTTGGTATGAAAAATATTGAAAATCAATTGGAGCATATTTTCACTGCACTTAATAATAGACCTTCTGGAACGCTTCCAAGTAATGTTGAGATCAATCCAAAAGATCAAAACAAGGAATAACTTAAGGCTATTCAATTAAGGAGTGGAAACGAATTGGAAACAAGAGTGCAAAAAGAAGTTGAAATAGAAAAGGAGAAGTTGGAAATCGAAAAAGTTTCAAACAAGATTTATCCAGACTTCGATTATCCTCTTGAGCCAATGAAGATAACTGTTGAAAAACCACCACCTCCATTTCCTTAAAGATTGAAGAAACAAAACAGGGATAATAAATTTGGAAAATTTTTGGAGATCCTTAAGAATTTAACGATAAATATTCCTTTTGTTGAAGCATTAGAACAGATGCGTGAATATGCCAAGTTTATGAAGGATATTCTGAAAAGGAAAAGAAAGTTTATAGATCATGAAACTGTTGCGCTTAGCGGAGAGTGTAGTGCAATTATTCAGAAGAAGCTTTTGGAAAAACTTAAAGATCCTAGTAGTTTCACTATTCCATGTGCTATAGGTGAAAATTTTTTCAGAAGAGCCTTATGTGATCTGGGAGCTAGTATTAATCTTATGCCTTTATCAACATTCAAAAGGTTGAGAATAGAGGAAATTTCTCCTACATCTATGACTCTTCAGTTGGTCAATCGTTTCATTACTTACCCTAAAGGAGTGGTGGAAGATGTGCTAGTGAAAGTGGATAAATATATCTTTCCTGTGGATTTTATTGTACTTGATATGGAGGAAGATAAAGAAATTCCAATCATTTTGGGAAGACCATTCCTTGCTACTGGAAGAGCAGTGATTGATATTCAAAAAGGAGAATTAACTATGAGATTTAATGACCAAGAGGTGACTTTTAATATTTTGAAATCTATGAAGTATCCCTCAATGGAAAAAGATAATGAATGTTTTAGGATGGAGGTCTGTGAATATTTGAGAAACGATCATTTTAAAAATTTATTTGAAAAAGAAGTAGAGTATGAAAATATGTTTGAAGAAGAAATTGAAAATGAAGAAAATTTAGATAGTAGGAAGAATGAAGATTTAGAGTATGTTCAGGAGAGATTTGAAATATTAGACACTATGGAAGGTGGAAATAATAGCTTAATTTCATCTATAATAAAACCTCCTAAACTTGAGATGAAAATTCTCCCTAATCATCTGAAGTATATGTTTTTAGGAGAATCATCTACCCTGTCAGTTATTGTATCTTTGGAGTTAAATGATTATCAAGAACAGAAGTTGTTGGAAATTTTAAAAAGATACAAGAAAGCTTTTGGATGGACTTTGGCAGATATTAAAGGAGTTAAACCGTCGATTTGTATGCACAGAATTTTATTAGATGAAGAACATAAACTGAGAGTTGATCCCCAAGGAGATTGAATCCAATAATGAAAGAAGTAGTTAAGAAGGAGATTTTAAAATGGCTAGATGCTGGAATTATTTATCCAATTTTGGATAGCGCTTGGGTGAGTCTAATACATTGTGTACCAAAAAAGGGAGGAGTGACTATTGAAGTGAATGAATGTAATGAAATTATACCCACAAGACAAATTAATGGATGGTGAATTTGTATTGACTATAAGAAATTAAATGCCGCCACCAGAAAAGATCACTTTCCTCTTCCTTTTCTCGATCAAATGCTAGATAGACTTGCTGGACATAAGTACTACTGTTTTTTGGATGGATATACAGGTTAACATCAAATACCTATTTCTCCTGAGGATCAAGAAAAGACAACATTTATTAGCCCTTATGGAACCTTTGCTTTTCGAAGAATGTCTTTTGGACTGTGTAATGCACCTACAACATTTCAGAGATGTATGATGTCTATCTTCAGTAGTATGATAGATAATGGAATAGGAGTTTTCATGGATGATTTCTCTGTATTCAGGACATCATTTGAAATTTGCCTGGAAAACTTAGCAAAACTTTTGGAGCTTTGCGAGAAAACAAATTTAGTTATGAATTGGGAGAAATGTCAATTTATGGTTGCAAGACGACTTGTGCTTGGGCATAAAATTTCTGAATATGGTATGGAGGTCGATCCTGCTAAAATTAGAGTGATTGAGAAATTGCTACCACCTACTACCATGAGAGAGGTGAGGAGTTTCTTAAGACACGTTGGATTTTACAGATATATTAAAGATTTTTCTAAAATTACCAAACATTTGTGCCGACTTCTAGAAAATGATAGAAAATTTGATTTTAATGATGAATGTTTGAGTGCTTTAGAATTATTGAAAAAGAAATTAATCACTGCACCTATAATTATTTCACCAGATTGGGAGAAACCATTTGAACTTATGTGTGATGCTAGTGATTATGCGATCGGAGTAGCATTGGGGCAAAGGCATGATAAAGTTTTCAAAGTCATTTACTATGCTAGTAAAATTCTTAATGAGGCTCAAATTAATTATACCGCTACTGAAAGAGAGTTATTAGCTATAGTATTTGCTTTTGAAAAGTTTAGACCTTATTTAATTGGAGTTAAAAGTATGGTGCATACAGACCATTCGGCTATCAAATATTTAATGTAAAAGAAGGATGCAAAACCTAGACTAATTAGATGGATACTTCTTCTGCAAGAATTTGATTTTATGATTGTTAATAGGAAGGGAGCTGATAACCAAATAGCTGATCATCTATCAAGATTAGAGTATGATAAATTATCTGAATTTGAGAAGGAAGTTACAGAAATTTTCCCTGATGAACAACTTTATACTATTACGGGAAGCAATTTGCCTTGGTATGTTGATATTGTGAATTATATTGTAAGTGATATTGTACCATCTGATCTAACAAGGCAACAACAAAAAAAGTTTAAATATGATGTAAGATTTTATTTTTGGGATGAGCTCTATCTATATAAACAATGTAAGGATCTAATTATTAGGAGATGTGTGCCAGAAGAAGAAATGAATTTTATTATTCAATGATGTCATGATTCTGAATTTGGAGGTCATTTTGGTGTTGATAAAACTGCTTTTAAGATTTTACAATCTGTATTTTATTGGTCTACTCTTTTTAGAGATGTTTATAAATATATTAAATCATGTGATCGATATCAGAGAATAGGTAATATCTCTAGAAGAAATGAAATGCCTCTAAATTATAATTTAGAAGTTGAAATTTTTGATATATGGGGATTAGATTTTATGGGACCATTTACTCCTTCATTTGGGAATTTATATATACTAGTTGTCATTTATTATGTCTCAAATTGGATTGAAGCTATTGCTTTACCTAGATGTGATGCTCGGAGTATTTCAAAATTTTTAAAGAAAAATATATTTACAAGATATGGAATGCCGAGAGTGATTATAACTGATGGTGGAACCCATTTCAGGAATAACCAAATTAAGAGATTGATTGAGAAATATAATATTATTCATAGAATCTCTACTTCTTATCATCCCCAGACTAGTGGTTTAGCAGAGGTGTCTAATTGTGAAAATCATAAATTAGATTGGTCTGCTCGATTAGATACTGGTTTATGGGCTTATAAGACTACTTCTAAAACCCCTATTGGAATGTCTCCTTATAAACTAGTGTTTGGTAAGACTTGCCATTTACCAGTTGAATTAGAGCATAAAGCATATTGGGCGATAGAATAGTTGAATTTTAATTTGAAAAACACTGGAGAAAAGAGATGTATGTAATTGAATGAATTGGAAGAGATTAGAAATGCATCTTATCACAATGACAGGACCTATAAAGAGAAAATGAAATTGTGGTGATCGGAAGATATTGAAAATGAAATTGAAATTTGGACAAAAAGTTTTTTTTTACAACACAAGATTGAATTTATCTCCTGGAAAGCTCAAGTCTACATGGTTAGGACCTTTTACAGTTGTAAAAGTTCATTCTTTTGGAGTTGTTGATATTAAAGATCCTGATACAAGAAAGATTTTCAAAGTTAATGGGCATCGATTAAAGCCTTACTTTGACGGGTTTCAACCTGACTTCAAAGAGGTTTTAATGCTGAGTCATCTCGATTAACTGTATGGTCTGTCGGGCTGACGACATTAAACCAAGCGATTTATGGGAGGAAACCCATATGTATCTTTGTGGTATGTTTGCTTGTTTGTCGTAATTGTGCTTTTTAGATAGTTATTTTTGAATCCTAATCACTCCTAAATACTTTTGAAATTGATAAATATTGGATCGAATTGAGATATTGGAATATTTTGGGCCAAACAAAGTTCGGTGAGAATTTTTTACCACTAGCGCTGTCGGCACCCAATCACAGAGAAGTTGCTGAACTTACAGGTTTGAGCGTCGCCGGCGCCCTATCGAGCGCCGCCGGCACCCAAAACTTGTTGATTGTTTTTGGAGTTTCAAAATGCGAGTTTTGGCGATTTTGAGTGGGATCTTTGTACTTATAACTCCCTAAACTCCATTTTAGACTTCCTAACTCCAGAAAAACAAAAACTATCATTCCCAATTCGCATCCCATGGATTCCCACTCTATAGAAACCCCTCGATCTCGCATTTTTAACCGAAGGAAGTTTATAAGTTTTGAGGCGTTGTGATTGTTTAACAAAGTGATGATGAAGAGGAGGATTATCAAGGAAAGAGGCTTCATAAATCGAGGTATGGATAGTCCTACTACTAGAATTGAAGAGATAATTAAGGAGAGACATTGAGATGTGCTTTGCTACACTACCGCTGTCGTAGTTATTCCAGTCGTGAAAGAATTCTATGAAAATCTTCACGGGATCAACCAAGGATTCGTATTTGTGCAAGGTAGGTTTGTGCAATTCACTCCTGCAAGAATTAACAATCTCTTTATGATTGAGAATGTACCTATTTGCCATTATTCTAATTACAATGCCATAAGTGATAATATGAATGATGTGTATCGTTATTTGATGGATGAGAACAAGGATTGGGAAATTAGAGAAAATGGATATATTAGTTTCCCTTCTGCATCTCTAAATCCAGTGTCAAAGTAGTGGCATTACTTTATTTCGGCAAAGTTATTTCCAACATTGAAGATTAGCAAGGTAACTGACCCGACCCGCAATTACGCAGTAATTTAACTTCCAAAAGATGGCCAAAAACTTGACCAGATTTATAAATAGCGGCTAGTGTACAAAATCTTAAATGATATAAAAATTGAAAAATATTTTACACACTAGGGGTACTACGCAAGTATACGTATCGCTTCAAGTAATATAGAGTTTTCTTTAAAAACCCCGATATCGATCCCACGAGGAAGTGAAGTAAGAGGTCTTTAGACAAATTCTAGTCTACTACTAATAGTCCTTAGTTTGGAATGTCGATTAAAATTGTGTTTTATCTAGCAACTATTCCTAAATGCAAGTGTTAAATGTAAAGATAGTAACTATATCTAAATGCAAATAACAATTCTAAATATAACCCTTTTGGATGAATTGGTTTGGAGAATTTTGAGATATTAAAAACTACTATTCTTATGTAATGAAATAGATAATGTATAGGAATGAGATGCAGTTAATATTGTATGTGCCAAATAGGAGCAATCATATTCTTTACCCTTTGGTCCAAGCATAAAGAACATTGACTAATTCTATGCTTGGTTACTGAATCCGTGGCTAGGCTAGGAGGATACCGACTCTCACTTCAGAGCTCCCACGTTCCCCTCGCCTGAGGGCTAACATCTCCGCTTCAGCACCAAACGATAGGACCGAATTGAGGATTTTAGTCTGTCACTCTAAAATCTCTAATTCTACGCTCGATAATTATATTTCCCTATTTATTTGCATTCAATCCCCATGAACTTCACCATCCATGGAATTTGAATGTGGTTTCACTTTGTTGAGAATTACACCACTTTTTTGGGTCGATGCAATTACAACAAATTTTAACACTACAATGGGCCCTTATTGCAATGTAAATGAAGTGCAAGTAAAAACCATCACATTTATAATTAAATTTACTTCTACCATGCATCACAAAATCCTAAACATGATTTCTACTCATTGCAAAAGAAAAGTAAAAGGAAAACAATGGCATAATCTTCTTATGCCACTATTTCCAAAGAAGAAGAATAAGTAAGAGAGATACATCACAAAGCACGAAGAAAACATAAAGAAAACATCATTTAACAAAAGTAAATCCACTAAATAAATGTTTTCAAAATTATAAGATAATGAAGAACAATACTTAGCTTTTTCCCCTTGAAAGAAAGATGAAGATCTCTCCCATAAAGTCTCCCGGCGATCCATGCAATGCTAGCGAAATCCCATACAAATTCTCTCAAAATGTCCTCTCCAATCTCTCCAAAAGGGTAGAAATCTACATTTCTACTCTTAATCTAAGAATCCTTAACATTCCTCTTTTTTCTATATTTTTTCTCCTCTAAAATTCCTCTCCAATCTCTCTTCTTTTTTTCTCAAATTCGTCCCTTTTTAAAGAGGTAGAAAAATTCTCAAAGGTTGCTTAAGCACCTCTTCAAAAAGCGTCCAAGTTCATTGTATCTGGCTCTTTTCAACTGTCTCGCCCTCGGCGGGCTCGATCTCGCCCTCGGCGGGCTTCTAGAAGGTGGGCTAACCGCGCCGATCTCGTTGTCGACGGGCTTCTAGAAGGTGGGCTAACCGCGCCGATCTCGCTGTCGGCGGGCTCGATCTCGCCGTCGGTGGGCTCTTTATAATATATTCAAAATTTCTCTGGAAAATCTTGTCGTCGGCGGCCTTGATCTCGCCGTCGGTGGGATAGTTCATTTTTCACCAAATTGAGTTCTTTTTGCTCCAAATCTGCTTCTTTTGTGCTTTTTGCTTTCAGTACTTATATTTCTTCATTCCTGTAATAAAACAAAGAAAATACATTTCTTTAAAGTGTAATATGATCAAAAATGAGTAAAATGATATAGCAAAAAGCGTATATATTTTAGGCGTGTCAGTAACCAAGGAAAGTGTCATTTTGAATTTTTGTATTCAAACTGGGAGGCCGATTGACATTGGTAATATAATTGTGAAATCAGTTTTGGGATTAATTGTTCATGGATCTAAATATGGGCTTGGACACCCGTGCACCATATTTCTGTTATGTAGTCAGTCACCAGTTCCATATGAGAGATGGGAAAAGGTTCTTCTTCCATGAAGGTCTATTGATCCAACTAATCTTTATGACAACCAAACAATGGGAGATGAAGATGATATGAATTTGCTTGCTGATCAACTGACCCTCGATCCGTAGCAATGCACCAAAAACTTGGTTTACAATCGCCAAACAATGCAGTAATTTATGCTATCAAAAATATGTTATAACCAATACTTTGACTCAAATAATAATAGCGGCTAATGTATATAAATATAATTTTATGGAAAATATTTTACACACTAGGGGTACTACGCAAGTATACGTATCGTTTCAAGTAATATAGGGCTTTAAATAAAGACCTCAGTATCGATCCCACAAGGAGGATTACAGATTTTTTTTAAAATATTTTGATTTATTTTTATGTATTTCTTTTAAAGTTAAAAAGTTGATATTTAATTTACTAGATGCAGAAATAAGGCAGTAATAAAGTAATGATTGATGTAAATAAAAATAAGCAAACAACTTTCTTCCTTTCAATTAATCCAAGACTTTTTAAATAATGTAATATTCGCGGAGAATATAAATTTATGGTATTGTGCCAAATAGAAGCATTCCTATTCTTTACCTTCGCTCGATAGTATAAAGAACATTTGCTAATCTATAGATCAGGTCTGGATGTATTATTAGTAGAATGGGTTAATTTAGGCTCACACTACTAGATGTCCAAGGGTGGTTATGGTCGGCCCTACTAGTGACCCTTTCCTTCTCTATAAACCAAATTACAAGAATTTAGCCCGTCACTCTAAAAACTTATCCATTCTACGCCCATTAAATAATATCTTCCTATTTATTTGCACTTCACCTTGAATAACCCGCGCAAGGCCTTCGACTACCCAAGGATTCATGTGATATCTACTGGTTAAGAATTCATCTCCTTCTAGGTCTCAAAATTCTTCAACAAATTTTAACAATTTAAATGGCCAATTTAAATAGTAAATTAAGATCTGATATTAATATCATCACAATGTTTAAAATATATATATAGTTTTCAATTCTCCAACGAATTTTATATTATCTTATTTATCTTTTCATAATTGAAAGAAGAAAGTAAAGTAAATACTCATAACACATTGAATTTAAACAACAAAACATATAAATAAATCTTTGAATCAAAATACAAATATTTATCTCAAGTGTTTCTCCAACTGAACCTCTGAATACTTCTAACTCCAAAGTAAATAGACTTCAAAAGCACCGACTCGTCAAACACTCTCAATACAAACTCTAAATAAACTCACTAATTAATAAAAGAAACTATAAATATGGCCCTTAAAATATTTTTCTAATTTCTCTCTCTAAATGGAACTATGGGACTAGGGGACTAGTTTGGGCGTTGGTGGTTTGTGGGCGTTTTTCTCTGAAGGAGTAGCCTCCTATTTGTAGGCTTCAAGGGTTGCCTTGAGGCACCTCTTCAAAATGTGTCCATGTTCAATGAATCTTCTAGAAGGTGTGTCTGGCACCTAGGCGCTGGAATCTGGCACCTAGGCATCGGAATCTGGCGCCTAGGCACCGGAATCTGGAGCCTAGGCGCCGGAATCTGGCACCTAGGTGCCGGACTCTGCGTCCAGTTCTTCGCACCTCTTCACTTTGGATCGCACCTCTTCGCGATCCTAACCGTTTCCAAGCGTCCAAATATAATGTATCACATATCCTATAATCCAGGAATAACTGTCAATCTTCTAGATGGTCCAATAACTGCTAACACCGTCAAAATAACCGTCCAAAAGTCGTCAAAAATCTTACAGAATTCTATATCGAACTGGCGCTTAGGCGCCGAATTCTGGCGCCTAGGCGCCACGCCAATTATTTTGACAATTTTTCATTGTGGCTCCATTTTTGCACCTTTTTCATCCTTTTTTCCTTCTTGAACATTTTTGCATCACCTACATCCAAAACATAAAAATACCTTTCATTAAAGCATAATATCCTTAAAATTTTGATAAAAATCAAGGCATAAAAATAGGTATTTTTTTTGGATTAAAATCCCCCAAACTTAAACGTTACTTGTCCTCAAGTAACCCTTTTTACTATATAAAATAAATAACAATTGGAATAAAAGGTAAATATTTAAGATTTCTTATAATTTTTGATTTTATAAAGGCTTTAGTAAATCATAAACCAAATTTAACTAAGTTTAATTTTAAGAATTTAAAGAATATTTAACTACCAAATCAAAGATTTCAAAAAATTTTCATTCGCTTCGAAAATAATTGTAGTTTATTATATTAACATCACATAAATTATTTACAAGAAAAAGATCTTCATGAAAATCTTTTCTAATAAAGATACATGCATAAAAATTAAGTAAAATATGTAATCATTTTTTCTCTTATAAGCTAATTCAAGTGAAGCCAATTTTTGATTAGGCATGTCCTCAAGATTCTCCTCTCTCTTCTTTTTATTTATTTATTATTTTTTTTTACAGAGAGGATTACTATATCTCGATAGCCTGTTAATGGTTTTGAACTTCGCTATCCTTAACTTATATTTTCAAACTTATACATTTTCACTTAATTACTATAACATGAATAGATTTCAAAAAGAATTTCAATCTTTTCTTTATAAAGTTATAATTTTTTATTTCTTAATACTTCTAAAATTCAATTATTTCTACTATGAATAGAAAATTTTCTTAATCTTACTCTTCTTTAAGTTCAATAATTCTATTCTTAAAATCAATCAAAGTTAATAAAATTTTGGATAAGTCTATTAAATTATTTATAATTTCAAAAATTTAAATGATCTTAAATAGATTCTTCATTCCTTATGTTATGATAATATTTTTTTTAGAAAATATTCGTTCATTAAGGACAAATAAAATTTAAATTTGCATTTATTTTCCCTTCCCCCAAACTTAAGTTTTGGTATATCATGAAAAAAATTTAAAGTATGAGAGAAAGAAAGGTATAAATTAAAAAGGAATTTTTATAAGTATGTAAAAACAGTCTAAAAAGAAAAATTTACTTCTACATATGCTTTTTATGAATATTATTGAAATAACGAAGCATATATAAAAGTAAGCAGGCTCATCATTTTTTTTATATCAGTAGGTGAATTAAATGACTATACTACTAATAGTAACAGAAACAAAACAACATTAGTAACTATTTAAGAATACTAAATAGTAGGCTGAAAAAGAAATAAACATTAATTCATCCAAATTTCAGTCTTCAACACAATACACTAAATATTTAAAACAGTCTCAACATCAAACAATCCACACAAAGTTTCATAAACAAATCTACACTAACAAACAACAAACAACAAACAGCTCTAGCAAACAAGAAATAAACTAATAATAGAATCAGCACATCTCAGAGGTAAATCAAGCTACTAATCACTATCTGTAGCCTCGTCATCGTCATCACCAAAAGAAAACTCCACATCCTTTGGATCAACATATGGTGAAAATCTAGGACAGGTAGGAAACTGAACATCATGCTCACCCTTCAAGAATCTCACTAAAGATTATGAATACTCACTTTTCCTTTGGGTAAATTCAGATAAATGATCAATCTTCTTGTCTATAGTATCTACTCTGCAGTGAGCTAGAAATAACTCATTCTGCTGCTCCAGAAATTGATCATGCATCGATTCCCGAAACTAGATGGTGGCTCAGCGAGAGAAGTAGAAGGTCTAGAAGTAGAAGCTCTACCCGGAGTAGGTACGAAGTAGAAGGACCATTAGATCTCTTCCCTAGAAGACGATCATAAATGCTAACACTCTCCTGCCCAATTGGCTTTGTAGTCTTCAACTTCTCCTCTGATATATCAGCAGAAACTCCATTGCTCATGCATAAAGAATGAATCAAGGATGGGAATCCTAATCCCACAGAAGTACTGGATCTAGCAATCGATTCCACTAAATCATAAATAATACTGCCAACATCTATCGGCTTCCTCTCTTGAAAGCAGTAGTTCAGGATAGCTCGATCTCTGGTAACTTCACTCAGGTGGTTGGAAGGTAGAAGTCTAGCAGAAATAAAATAATGCCATGCCTTTGAAATACCATTTAGCTTAGAAGATTTGAATTTTACTCGTTTGTCGTTCGGATCTTCCAAGCTCCGAGTGCCATCGACCGGATATGCAATAATCATCTCAAGATCTCCCTCGGATGGAGATAAACCAGAATAGTAGCACTCTCGATGGTAGGTAGCAGGCCGTAGAAAATATTGATCCGTTCCAGAGTAAATCCTACTCCGACACCTCTAACGAAGACTTCGTAGTCTTCCGCATCTAAAAAGTTGGCATAAAACTCGCGTACAATAGGAATAACGGCAACAGCAGTGAAATAATAGAATCTTTGCCAGTTGTGTGCAACGATCGTGTTCTTAATCATTTCACTAGGATTGTAAAAACTGCGCTCCGAGATAAACTTTCTTGACGCCGCAAATTTGTGATAACGAAAATGCGCTGCCGCAGTCGAAAACTAGCTACTGTCGAAATTTTCTCGTGCCTTTCCTCGCTTAGATTTTGGTGTCATCTAAACGTGAAAGAAAACACAAATAAATTTAGGAATCAAATATTTAAACTCTTTTTAAGCTTGAGAAACTTAAAATGAGTTTAAAAATCCATGGAGAAACTCTAAAAATCAAAATTTTTGTCAAAATTTCGATTTTTAGCAAAAAAAATAGGAAAAACTACGGTAAGAATCAAAAATAAATGGATTAGAAGGTAGATCTAACCTCGAGATGAAGAAATCAAGTGATTTCGGGCTCAAAAACTTGATGTATTGACCTCAAGATGGATCTAGGGGGTGTATTTTCGTGAAAACGATGAAGGGGATGAAACTTAGGCGTCAACCATGGCTAATGGGATTTAAATGCTAATTTTCGGTAAGCAGGCTGAACCGGCGCCTAGGCGCCAGACTCGCCTTTCACAAAAATCACTTTAAAAAATTTATTTTCCACCAAAACTCATAAATTCAACTTCCAATTACTCATATTTGAGTAGTGCTTCATTTTCTAACTTCCAAAATATTTCCCAAAAATTTTAAAAATTAAAAATTAAATCCACCAATTAAACACAAGGTTATAAACAAACTCTTCTAATTCCATTCATAATCTTCAATTTTGGCTCAATACAATACAGATAAGTATAGTAATATGATTCAAGTCCTAACAAACAATCAAACTACACAATTTCAAAGCAAATACAACGCACATTGAACAATAAAACAAATACACCAACAACACATTCGATTTACTAAATCGATACAACGACACACTAATAAAAGTCTAGATCACACCACAATAACTATCTAATCTTCAAATTAGAAATTTCCATTCTCTTCGCAAGGAAGATTACTATGCCTACTTGGGAAGAATACTAACGCCCTCGGAAAATCAGTAGTCGTTTTCTCATCGATCCATTTGTTCTTCGCATACATCTCCACTTGAGCATCTTGATAAGCCGCTAGATGATCAAATTGAAGCTTCGCCTGCCATTCCAGATGTTCAATTTGATGATACATCTCATGGAGGCGATCTCTAATACTTTTGAATTCTGCTTCAAATTAATCTAGACGACTTGAAATTTTCTCCAAACTTACAGCGATAAAACCATTGAAGTAGGGTTGAGGATCCTTTGAACCTTTGTCTCTAGCCTCTTCTACAAGATTTCCTCTCTCCATTTCTTCAAAAATCCTCTCTAATCTCTCAAGAATGAAGTGTCTAGGTCGTAATTTTGGTTGCTTAGGGATTGGGAACGAAGATGGGGTAATTTAAAGGAGAAAATTGTGTGAAAAATTGAAAATTTTTTGTTTTTACATGATCCAGTAACTGTGGCGCTTAGGCGCCAAATCTGGCGCCTAGGCGCCGGACCCATCAATACACAGCTTTACTCTGGCGCTTAGGCACCAAATTTCGGCGCCTAGGCATCGGAACCACGTTCGACTCTGTTTCGCCTATCGTCAAATTTCAAAGTTTAGTTCTCCAAAATAGGTAAATTAGAATGGTAATATCAATAAAGACTTAGTAACACAAATTATAAACAATCATAATGAAGGTTAACTTGATCTCCTTTTTACTCACATATGAAATGGAGTGATCCAAAGTCCAAACTTTATATACTTCGAGATAATTTTTAGCTAAAGTCAATAAAGACTTGTTAGCGTCCAATTTTCTAAGGTTATATAAAATTAGTCAAGACCGAGGCATAACCTTACATTAAAAATGTAAAAACACACAAAAATAATTATGGGCTGCCTCCCACAAAGCGCTTGGTTTAACGTCGTCAACCCGACCTAATTAAGTCTTTAATCAGGTAGACTCAACTCGTAAGCCGCTTTATAAATCATTTTAATGTCTCCCAAATAAGGCTTCAGTCTTAATCCGTTAACTTTAAATATTTTTCCCGTTTTTGGGTCTTTAATATCCACAGCTCCATAATGGTATACTTTCTCAATTATATATGGTCCCATCCATTTAGATCTTAATTTTCCAGGAAAAAGTCTTAAACGAGTATTAAATAATAATACTTCTTGTCCGGGCTCGAATATTTTTCCTGAAATCTTTTTGTCATGTAATATCTTCATTTTCGCTTTATAAATTTTTGCATTTTCAAATGATTCATTTCTTATTTCATCCATCTCATTTAATTGTAATAATCGTTTTTCTCATGCAGTATTCAAATCAAAATTAAACTCCTTTATCGCCCAATAAGCTTTATGTTCAAGTTCAACAGGTAAGTGATAATGTTTACCATAAATTAACTGGTAAGGTGGCATTCCGATTGGTGTCTTATAAGTCGTTCTATAAGCCCATACTCGTGTAATCAAGTCTATCAACACAATCAGTTCTTTTAGGATTAACAGTCTTCTCTAAAATTCTTTTAATTTCTCCGTTTGATACTTCGACCATTCCACTTGTTTCGAGGGTGATACACGATTGCAATTCCGTGTTTGATTCCAAATTTTTCCAAGTAATAATTGAATTCATATATTTCTAAAATGACTTCCACCATCCGTGATAATTACCTTAGGCATTCCAAATCTTGAAAAAATCATTTTCTTTAAAAATTTTGAAACACTTTTGGAATCACGATCGAGTAAAGCAACGACTTCAATCCACTTTGAAACATAATCAAGTGCTAATAAAATATAAATCTTTCCAGATGATGGTACAAATGGTCCCATAAAGTCTAAACCTCATATATCAAAAATTTCAACTTCCAATATATAGTTTAAAGGCATTTCATCTTTTCTAGATATATTTCCCATCCTTTGACATCAATTACATGTTTTCACATAATGTCTCACATCTTTGAACAAGGTAGGCCAATAAAATCCTGAATTTAAAATTTTAAATGCAGTTTTAGCTACTCCAAAGTGTCCTCCAAAATCGGAATCATGACATTTTTGAATAATAGCAAAAGTTTCTTCATAAGGTACACATCTTCGAATTACAGAATCTCTTCCTAATTTAAATAAATGAGGATCTTCCCAAATATAAGATTTAGCATTATTTTTAAATTTCTTAATATATTTGTTATTCAATCCATAAGGTAGAATATTTCTAACTAAATAGTTAACTATATCTGCATACCAAGGTGTTTGGCATCCTCGAATAACATATAAATCTTCATCAGGAAGTTTCTCATTTATATTTTTCTCAGTAATAACATCATTCTTAATTCTAGATAAATGATCAGCAATTTGGTTATCGGTTCCTTTTTATCCACTATTTGAAAATCAAATTCTTGTAGAAGTAAAACCCATCTTATCGATCTAGGCTTAGCATCTTTTTTGACATAAAATATTTAATAGTGGAATGATCAGTATGAACTATGCATTTGGTACCAAGAAGATAAGGTCTAAATTTATCAAAGGCATGTACTATACTAAAAGCTCTTTCTCATTAGTAGTGTAATTTCTTTGAGTTTCAGAAAGAGTTTTACTAGCATAATATATAACTTTGAAAATTTTCTCATATTTTTTGTCCCAATACAGCTCCAATTGCAAAATCACTTGCATCACACATTAATTCAAAGGGTTTATTCCAATTAGGTGCAATAATTATAGGTGCGATTATTAATTTTTCTTTTAAAATATTGAAAGCATTAATACAATCTTCATTAAATTCAAATTTAGCTTCTTTTTCCAATAAATGACTAAGAGGTTTAGCAATTTTAGAAAAATCCTTTATATATCTTCTATTAAATCCAAGCTGACCCGTAAAACTTCTCACATCGATAATGGTAGTAGGTGGTTGCAGTTCAGCAATAATTTTCACTTTTGCTTGATCAACTTCCATCCCTTTTTGTGAAATTTTGTGACCAAGTACAATGTCTTCTGTGACCATAAATTGACATTTTTCCCAGTTCATAACTAAATTTGTTTCTTCACATCTTTTCAAAACTTTGGAAATATTTTCCAAACAAGATTCAAAAAAAGTTCCAAAGACTGAAAAATCATCCATAAATATTTCAATTCCTTTGTCAATCAAATCACAAAATAATGATATCATACATCTTTGAAAAGTTGCAGGTGCATTACATAAACCGAAAGGCATTCTTCTAATCACAAATGTTCCATAAGGACTTGTAAATGTTGTTTTCTCTTGGTCCTCAGGAGCGATAGATAATTGATGATAACCAGAATATCCATCCAGAAAACAGAAATATGAGTGTCCAGCTAATTTATCAAGCATTTGATCCAAGAAAGGTAAAGGAAAATGATCCTTTCTAGTAGAGTCATTTAATTTCTGATAATCAATGCAAATTCTCCATCTAGTAACTTGTCTTGTAGGAATTAGTTCATTTTATCATTAACAATGACAGTTACTCCTCCTTTCTTCGGAACATAATAAATAGGACTTACCCATTGGCTATCCGAAATAAGATAAATAAATCCAGCATCTAACCATTTTAAAATTTCTTTTTTAACTACCTCTTTCATGATATGATTTAATCTTCTTTGTGGTTCAATAGTAGGTTTAAAATCTTCTTCCATTAAAATTCTATGCATACAGATGAAAGGGCTTATTCCTCTTATATCAGCAATAGTCCAACCAAAAGCTTTCTTATAATTCTTTAACACTCCAATCAGTTTTTCTTCTTGATCTAAACTTAGTTTAGAAGAAATAATAACAGGTAAAGTTAATGAATTTCCAAGAAAAGCATACTTTAAATGTGCAGGTAACATTTTCAATTCCAGTTCAGGGGCTTTTTTAATTGAGCATAAAAGTATATCATTTTGTGTTATGTAATATAATGAGTTTCTTTAGATAATTCTTCTTCTTTTAGTTCTTCATTTTCATCAGTTAATAATTCATGTTTTTCTTCAGAAATGACTTTACATCTTTCTTGATAATGTTTTTCAATTATATAATCAATAATATCCATTCGATAGCATTTTTCTCTATCAGGGTACTTAAGAACATTGAATTTAATCTCTTGATCATTAACTCTCATGGTTAATTCTCCTTTTTGCACATCAATCATAGCTCGTCCGGTAGCTAGAAAAGGTCTCCTTAAAATAATTGGTATTTCTTTATCTTCTTCCATATCAAGTACAATGAAATCCACGGGGAAAATAAATTTATCAACTTTAACAAGAACATCCTCTATAACTCCTTTAGGGTAGGTGATAGATCTATCAGCTAACTGAAGGGTTACAGTGGTGGGAGTAATCTCTCCTAAATCCAACCTTCGAAAAATAGAAAATGGCATGAGATTAATACTTGCTCCTAAATCACATAAAGCTTTTCCACAAAATTTTTCTCCAATAGCACAAGGTATAGTGAAACTTCCGGGATCTTTAAGTTTCGAGGTAATTTCTTTTGAATTATTGCACTACATTCTTCACTTAATGCAACGAGTTTCAAAAGCTTCAAATTTTTGTTTCTTACTTAAAATATCCTTCATAAATTTTGCATAAGTTGGCATCTGTTCCAAAGCTTTAGCAAAAGGTATGTAAATGGTAAGTTTCTTAAAAATTTCAAAGAACTTACAAAATTGATGATCAAGTTTCTGTTGTTTTAGTCTTTGAGAAAAAGGTGGTGGTGGTTTTTCAACTTCCACATTAATAGGAATTGCAGTCTGATCTTGACTAGGAGAAGGAGTTTCTTGAGGTTTTTCAATCTCTTCAACCTCAATCTCATTTTCAATTTCATTCTGCATTCTTTCTTTTAATTCCTTTCCACTTCTAAGTTGCACAGCTTTAACATGTTCATGTTCTTTTCCAGTTTCTTTTGGATTGACTTCAACATTACTAGGAGTGTTCCTGGAGGTCTGTAATTAATTAAATTAGCGATTTGTCCCATTTGATTCTCAATATTACTAATAGCAGTGTTTTGAATATGTAATTGATTACTTAGTTTTAAAATTAATTCTTCTATAGATAACTTTTCCTGTTGATTATTAAATCCAGGTGGTTTATAGTTTTAATTTACTTGATTGTTCCAATTTCCAGTTGGATGGGATCGATTATTACCCCATTGTTGTTGTGAAGTATTTCAGTTAAAATTAGGGTGATTTTTCCATCCAGGATTATAATAATTGGAATAAGGGTTATTTTTACTAGCAATAGCTTGTAAAGTTTCAACAGTTTGAGAATCTTCAATATTAGCAGAGTTGTTATGTGATATATTGATAGCAAAACTATCTAATTTCTTAGATATTGCAGCTCCTTGTGAAGCTAAGATAGAAAAGGCTTCGTTATCATGAATACTTGTCATTCTTTTAGGATTAATCCCTTCAGAAGGCCATTGAAAATTATTGTTAGCCATTTCTTCAATTAAAGTATAAGCTTCTTCAAATGAATTAGCCATTAAAGAACCTCCAGCGGCAGCATCAATAATTGATTTAAGTGGTCCAATTAGTCCGTTATAAAATGTTTGAATAATTAACCAATCAGGTAAAGCATGATGAGAACATTTTCTTAATAGTTCTTTAAATCTTTCCCAAGTTTCATAAATTGTCTCCCCGTCAAATTGACTAAATGAAGTAACATCATTTCTTAATTTAGCAATTTTAGAAGGAGAAAAATATTTAGCAAGGAATTTTTGTGTCATTTCAGCCCATGTTTTAATAGAACATGTTGCTAATGAGTTCAACCACATCTTTTCTTTATCTCTAAAAGAAAAAGGAAAGAGTATAAGTCTAATAGCATCATCAGAAACATTGTTATATTTAAAGGTAGCACAAAGTTCTAAAAAACTAGCAAGGTGTAAATTTGGATCCTCATTTGGTGTTCCCCCAAATTGATTCTTTTGAACCATTTGAATAATAGACGGTTTAAGCTCAAAAGAATTAGCATCTACAGTAGGTATTTGAATACTACTATGAAGTTCATCAACTTTGGGTTAGCATAATCCCTTAATGGTTTGTAAATATTTTGTTCATTAATTTCAATTGGATTTTGTAAATTGTTATGTAAATTAGCCATCTCTTGATATTTTTGAATTTGTTTTCCTTTTTTAATTCTTCTAACAGTTCTTTCTAATACAGAATCTAAAGGTAATAATCCTTCAAATCCAGAACTACGCATAAAAAGTAAATAAAAAGTAAAATAGCAAGAAATAAAATTATTATTTTTTATTTTTATTTTTGTTTTTGTTTTTTTTAAATAAATGTTTTTGTATTTTATATTTTTAACAATAAAAGAAATAAATAACATAAAATATTTAAAATCTATAAATTTTGCCTCCTCGGCAATGGCACAAAAAACTTGACCCTCGATCCGCAGCAATGCACCAAAAACCTCGTTTGCAATCGCCAAACAATGCAGTAATTTATGCAATCAAAAATATGTTATAGCCAATACTTTGACTCAAACAATAATAGCGGCTAATGTATATAAATATAATTTTATGGAAAATATTTTACACACTAGGGGTACTACGCAAGTATACGTATCGTTTCAAGTAATATAGGGCTTTAAATAAAGACCCCAGTATCGATCCCACGAGGAGGATTATAGATTTTTTTAAAAAATATTTTGATTTTATTTTTATGTATTTCTTTTAAAGTTAAAAAGTTGATATTTAATTTACTAGATGCGTAAATAAAGCAATAATAAAGTAATGATTGATGTAAATAAAAATAAGCAAACAACTTTCTTCCTTTCAATTAATCCAAGACTTTTTAGATAATGTAATATTCATGGAGAATATAAATTTATGGTATTGTGCCAAATAGAAGCATTCCTATTCTTTACCTTCAGTCAATAATATAAGGAACATTGGCTAATCTATAGATCAGGTCTGGATGTATTGTTAGTAGAATAGGTTAATCTAGGCTCACACTACTAGATGTCCAAGGGTGGCTATGGTCGGCCCTACTAGTGACCCTTTCCTTCTCTATAAACCAAATTACAAGAATTTAGCCCGTCACTCTAAAAACTTATCAATTCTACACCCATTAAATAATATCTTCCTATTTATTTGCACTTCACCTTGAATAACCCGCGCAAAGCCTTCGACTACCCAAGGATTCATGTGATATCTACTAGTTAAGAATTCATCTCCTTCTAGGTCTCAAAATTCTTCAACAGATTTTAACAATTTAAATGACCAATTTAAATAGTAAAGTAAGATCTGGTATTAATATCATCACAATGTTTAAAATATATATATAGTTTTTAATTCTCCAACTAATTTTATATTATCTTATTTATCTTTTCATAATTGAAAGAAGAAAGTAAAGTAACTACTCGAACACATTGAATTTAAACAACAAAACATATAAATAAATCTTTGAATCAAAATACAAATACTTATCTCAAGTATTTCTCCAACTGAACCTCTGAATCCTTCTGACTCAAAGTAAATAGACTTCAAAAGCACCGACTCGTCAAATACTCTCAATACAAACTCTAAATAAACTCACTAATTAATAAAAGAAACTATAAATATGGCCCTTAAAATATTTCTCTAATTTCTCTCTCTAAATGGAACTATGGGGCTAGGGGACTAGGTTGGGCGTTGGTGGTTTGTGGGCATTTTTCTCTGAAGGAGTAGCCTCCTATTTATAGGCTTCAAGGGTTGCCTTGAGGCACCTCTTCAAAATGTGTCCATGTTCAATGAATCTTCTAGAAGGTGTGTCTGGCGCCTAGGCGCCGGACTCTGCGTCCAGTTGTTCGCACCTCTTCACTTTGGATCGCACCTCTTCGCGATCCTAACCGTTTCCAAGCATCCAAATACATTGTATCACATGTCTTATAATCCAGGAATAACTGCCAATCTTCTAGACGGTCCAATAACCGCTAACACCGTCAAAATAACCGTCTAAAAGTTATCAAAAATCTTACAGAATTCTGTATCGAACTGGCGCTTAGGCGCCGGATTCTGGCGCCAGGCCAATTATTTTGACAATTTTGCGTTTTGGCTCCATTTTTTCTCCTTTTTGCTCCTTTTTGCTCCTTTTTTCTTTCTTGAAAATTTTTGCATCACCTACATCCAAAACATAAAACTACCTTTCGTTAAAGCATAATATCCTTAAAATTTTGATAAAAATCAAGGCATAAAAATAGGCATTTTTTTATGGATCATCAACCAACACAGACTTCACAACCGATTCAACCCTATTTTCCTGAAAGTTCCAGAATGATACTGAAGATGATCAAACAGTTAGAGAAAGAGGTACAAAATGTTATGAATGCAGTCAATAATATTTCTGATTTATTTGATCATATAGATTGGAGGATGAAGGAACAATTTGATCACACTGGTCGAATTGAGATGGGCCTGATTAATCTGATGAAGAAGAACGCGGTGATTGCTGATGATTCATTTGATGAATTCCCATTTCGTCCATTCTACAATTTGTTCGTGCATCAACAATCAATTGGAGACATCAGAGGAGAAGATAGTTTTGAAACCGATGTGGAGTGATTATTGGATTCTACTTATGTTTGTTGTGTGTTTAGTTTACTTTGCTTAATTTTGTTTGGTGTGTGTAGCATTTGCATTGCTTTGCTTTGTAATTTGAATTTAGATTTGATATGCTTACTTTCATTGTGTGCTTAGATTTTAGTGTTTTCTTATCGTAGCGTACTTGCAACATTAAACATCTAAGAGTTGTTGATTGGGTTTGAATGAACATATTTGGTGTTTATAATGTAACATGGATTTTATATATAAAATTATGTTGTGTATTGTTTGTGTAAAGAATTGTGTTAATAATTTCTTGTGAGATGAAGTAGATGCTTAATGAAGTGTTAAACATCATTGTGGAGGTCGAAACGATCTAAATTACAAAAAAAATTTCAGACCCAGAAAAATTTTTGGACTGGCGCCGCCGGTGCCCAAATCCAGAGAGTTTGACATTTTTTATAAAATAGAGCACTGTCGGCGCCCGATCGAGCGCCGCCAGCGCCCAAGTACAGAAAAATGCCGAAAACCCTTTATTTCTCGATTTTAACCCTGGGACTCGCAGTTTTTTCCATTGCTTTCGTCTTCCTCCATTTTTGTGATTTTGAAGACCTAGGCCTTGCTAGACTCGGATTTGAAGTGATTTCAAATCTTTTCAAGACCGGATCTACACTTCTCTTGGTAAGAGCTTCACTTTAAGTTAAAAATTTTTTATTTTCACCATGGAAATCTCTCACATTTCTTAGGTTGGAATTTTTGGATTTTTAAAGAAATTTTGAGATTTCCATGATGAAATTTACTCTTACTTATTTAGAATAGTATTTGGAGTTTGTTACATTGTGAATTTAGAATTTATTGGAATTTTCTTGCAAATTTTAGAAATTCACATGGCTCCAAGGATGAGTAAAGGAAGAGAAAATTGAATTTTTGATGAAGAAATATTGGTTAATGTTAAAGCGCAATTTTGCTTTAACTCTTCATTTAAAATAAGAAGTGTATCCAGGATTGAGCTTTTGATAATCCTGGTGGATCTGTAGAACAGTTAATTGTAGAGCAAAACTGGGAACGATTTTGTTATTTTTCTGCCAATGTTTTTATGGGAGTTGTTAGAGAGTTCTATTCAAATTTGCCCTGGACTGAGACTGAGTGTGTGTTAGTTAGAGGAAAAATGGTTGAGTTTACTCCTCAGCGTATTAATGCCTTCTATCAGACTTGGGAACCATTTGTTTGTGAATATGAAAACTTTGATACCCGAGAGGCAAATATGACAGAAGTGATTGCTTTTCTGATGGATGGAAGAGGGGAATGGAAAGTAAGTCAAAAACAGATGATTAACTTCCCTGCTTCCAAATTAAATGTTGCATCAGAAGTTTGGCATTATTTCATCTCTGCAAGACTATTATCTTCTTATCACCACAGCGAAGCTACAAGGGATAGCGCAATTCTAAACTATTATATTCAGAAGATGAAAAAGATTGATATTGGAACAATTGTCTTCAAGAACATTCAGACTATTGCTAGAGGCGAGACCACTGGTGGATTAGGACATCCTACCTTAGTTCATGCCCTGTGTGTTCAGTCTGGAGTGGAGTTCAGCAGGCCTGAAAAAGTGGCTATACCGTTGAGACCAACTATAAAGGCTATTATCCGTACTTATGAGTCTCATGTGGGAGCCCGAGATGAGAGTAGGAGTACCGATATTCCTACTACGAGTTATGACGTTCCATCTACATCTGAGCCGCCTACATTATCTGATATTATGGAGCAGCTGAGATTACAAAGTGCTAGTGTGGATAGACTCCATGGTAGGATGGATGTGTTTGAGGTCAGAAGTGATGTGAATGAAGATTATTTGAAGAGGAGAGTTGCGTTCGATATTGCCTATTATAATGCTCAGGTCAGGTTTATGAGGGGGGAGACTGATGTGATATTTCCTACTTGCCCCAGCTATACACCGTATAGACCTGATCCTGCTGACCCTGTTGATGATCCTGGTGATGAAGATTGGTAGATTGTTTGTTTCTATTTATGTTTTTGTTGTTGTGTTGTGTTGTATTGCTGTGATGTAGTAGTTATTTGCTTTTCATGTGATGTGTAACCCTGTTGGTGTATTGTTATGTTGTACTTAAAAAAAATTGAAATTGTTAAATGAACTGTGTAGTGATGTAATAGTTTGTTTAGTCTTGTGATGTTTTGTTAGATGTTTAAATGTTTAAAGTTAATTTCTCGTCACCTTGCAAAAGTTTTAAATATTTATATATCACTGTTACTAATTGTTTCATGCTTGCTAGTTGTACATTTTGACTAATACCAGATAGTTGTTGAAGATTTCAAGATCCCAGCACAAAAATGTTAGTTTCTTTTACTCTCTACTGTATCAAATTTATTGAAAAATTTAAGTTTGGGGAAGGGTGGAGAAATATTAACTCTTATTTGTTCTCAATTATTATATTTTCAAAAATTATTAGCATAACTTCTCGCAGTTGAACCTTACTTAGGTAACTAAAACTTTTTATTTCAGTTGAATATTATGGAAGGATTGGATGAAATTTTTTAGTAATAAAGGTTAATTTTATAGAAAAAAGATATTTGCTATGAAAGGATTTGATTATAGTTAACTATTTAAAATAAAGAAAACTGTATTTTTTGAAATGTTAAGAGACTTAAAGTATTGTGTTTTAAGAAGAGATTGTGACTTTATGTTGAATAATAAAGCTTGCACCTAATTATAAAGTAAGGAGGTATCTCAAGTTTGAACTTTAGAAAGATGAGAGTGAAGTTCAAAATCATTAAAGGCTATCCAGATATAGTAATCCTCGTTTAAAAAAAAGGAGGGGGGAAGAAAAGAAAAGAAGGATTGAAAAACAATTCAAAAAAAAGAAACAGAAAAAGAAAAAAAATATTTATGAGGAGAAGCTTAAGAAAATGCCTAATCAAAAATTGGCTACACTTGAATCACCCTAAAGGAAAAATTTAATTTAATTTTTAAATTTATATTTAAAGTATTGACCTACATTCTATTAAAGTTTGCATGAACTCCTTTTTCACATAATCTGTCAAGGCACTCTTAATGTGACAAATTATGGTTTATCTTGAAATAAATAGAAGACTAAAACTCTTAGACTTGATTGTTGAATATTCTTATACCTATAGTATTGACCTGAGTTACTAAATTTCTTTCTTAAGATCTAACCAATATATTCTTTTAAATGAAAAATTTTAGTATCTTACAGATAAAGAGTGCATTGCCTAGAATTATATTTTTATGTAGTAAAAGGATTACTTGAGGAAAAGTAATAGTTAAAATTGGGGATTTTGATACACCAAAAATATATACTATTTTTGCTATATAATTTTACCCATTTTTTGTGATATTGCACTTTAAAGAAGGATATTTTTCATGATTTGCTACACGTATAATGATTTTAGGTGATTGGAGCGAAAAGAAGCAAAAAGGAGGAAAACAGCTTCTGGCACTGCCGGCGCCAGAATGGGCGCCGCCGGCGCCATTTTCCAGTGAACTCGAAAATATTTTGACGATAAAGCATTGCCGACGCCTAATGTTGGTGGACTTCAAATTTGAAAAGTTTTGGCGACTTTTTGAAGGGATGCCTATGAAAACTCTTGGAATTTCATTTCTAACTTATAAGTAACTGTTTTTGGACGAAAATGGTGTGTGTGTTCTAGAGTTTTAGTGTGCTTCTAGAGAGGGAGAGTGTGTGTTGAGTGTTAGGGCTTAGAAGAAAAGTGTGTAGAAGTTAGAATTTGAGAGGAATTCTTTTCTAAGGAGTGAAGGAGAAGAAGTAAAGTGAGAGATTGATTCTTCCTTTCCATACTAAAGAGGGAATTAAGTGTTGTAAAGAAGAGAGAAAATGATTCAAAGAAACTTTAAGGGAATTACATTGGGGAAGAGAAAGAGATAAGTTGTATTTTCTTTTGTGATTTGTATGACTTTTCTTTTATATATAAAATCTATGTTTTATTGTATCTTCTTCATGAATTCTGAGTAGTCTCCTTTGTCTTTCTTCTTGCATAGAGATGTGATGATGGATTGATGTGGATTTGATGTGCTTTTAATGTATTGAAGAAAATGTGATGGTTTTTCATTTCGAACTTAATTACTTTTTGATCTGGCCAATTGAATTGTTAAAATATGTTGTTGAACATTAATTCTGAAAGGATTTAGTGTCCTACAATAATAATGAAGAATCTATTCAATTTTCATGGATGAATTGCATAGTTCATGGGAATTGAGTGCAAATAAAAAGGGAAATGTGTTTTGATGGACTTCAAATTGGAGGTTTCAGGGTGACAGGCTGAGATCCCCAATTTGTTCCTAAGATTAGTAACTAAACTTGAAGGTTAGCCTTCAGGTGAAGGGTGAGTGGGAGCTCCGTAGTGAAAGCCGGTATCCTCCCAGCCTAGTCTTTGATTTAGTGACTAAACTTGGGATATGCCAATGTCTTTTTTATGCTTGGAAGAGGGGGTACTCTTTTAAGGGTAAAGAAACATTTATGCTCCTATTTCGCACAATACCATAGATAATCGTTCCATATCATTCACACATCATATTCTCATTGCAAGAGGAAAGATACTTTTCTTATATATCAAAAACATTTCAAACATATAGCTTAGTGTGTGTCTGTTAGTTAATTTTGTTTTCAAAGTTATTAGAAGTAATTGTAGTTTGATTAATTGTTACTGTTTTCTGCATAGTGATAGTAGAAGTAAACCATAAACTTTAATAGTAATTTAAGTATCGGATTTCAGTGCTACATTACCTATTGTGAAACACTTTCTTTTACTCCGTAACTTCCTGTTGACCTCACTTTTAGTTGAGGTCTAGTCTCTCTTTAGAATAGCCTAGGGTCTAGCCATAGGACTCTCCTGGTGACTTTCTTAGAGGACTAGTCATGGAACCCTCCCCATAGAAATTCAAAACTCTTCTTGCTTCACTAGGGGGTTTTCATATGCTTAAGGCCTAACCTCCACCTTTTCGTAGGAAAAACGCAAGCATAAGGAATCCTAGGGGAAGTCTCCTATAGGTGGTCACTCCTTAGGATTTACCCTGAGGGAGGTCTGGACATCACCACTCATACACTTCACATTCACAACATACACATCCTAATTTCAACCCTGAACTCTTTGGAAACTCATGTGGATAGCCCAGCCCTATGTTTATGACTAAGTGTTAGGGACCAACACATAGAGGACCAAATGAGGGTGACCCTTCATCTATAACTCAATTTAAACCATTACATAATGCTCACTTTGAAGCCATCTTCAAATCCCCAAAGTTTCAATTTCTGGCCCCCGGCCTCCCAAAATGACCTAAATTACCCAAAATTCCCCAAATTCACCAAAATCCCACCAAAATCATTCCAAGATATTCCCTACCACTCCAATTGACCATTCATGACCAAAAATTCCAAAATTTTCAAAAATACCCCCCAATACCCTCAAAATACCCTTTTTTCCCAAAAATCCAGAAATTCCAAAAAATTCTCAACAAATTTCAAAAAATCCTAAAAATCCCCAATTCCATTTTGTTCAACTACACTATGGGTCAATTTTGCCAAATTAATACACTTTCAATCAAAAAATCCCAACTTGGCCCATTTAACCTAAAGGTGCCTAAACCAAACCCAATCTTGACCCAATTGATCTTGATTTTCATCAAATTCAATTCTAAACCAAAATTAAACATCCCCAATATAAACTTAGACCATATTCAAGCCCAATGTGACCCTCATTTGAATCCAATTCCACTTGAAATCCAAAATCCCCAAATTGGTCTAAATAACCCAAAACTCTTAAAGTGACCCAATGTCAATCAATTCCTCCCAAATTTCAATTCCAAGCTCTTTATAACACCTCCTTAAACTGAATTGGATCATCAATGGCCCATAATTTGAGCTCAGATCTTACCCAAAATCCATTTTGGAACAAAACCTCCCCATTTTGACCCAAGCTGGACACATGTTCTAAATCCACCAAATTGACCCCTAAACCTTGTCAAAACCATTTTATGTCTTCATGAAAGTTCTTCTAGACAACCATATCTACATTATTTCGGAAGACCTCGAAACCTCATTCCCACTCAAACCCAAGCTAATTAGACCCGAAACCAACATGGTCCAAAATAATCAAAAATCCAATCCATGCCAAAATTGAACCTCCAAATGAGCTCAAAACTACTTTGTGTCTTCCTGAAAAATCTTCATTATAATCCTATGAATAACATTGATCAAGACACCTAAACCTCATTCTCACTCAAACTCAAGTTAAGTTAGCCCAAACCCAAAGGAGCCTAATTGAATTAATAATCCAAATTAAACCAAATTAAATCAAAATTAATTAAATTAAATCTCATGACACTCATAAAATAATAATATATATATATATATATATTAAATAAATAAAATAAAAATAAAAATATCTCCATATCATCCCCTCACCCCTCCCTCACCTCTCCCATGCTTCTCCCACACCCTACATGCCACCTCACCCCTCTCCCATCATTTCCATCACTTCTCCCCTCACCTCCTCACCTACACCATGTCACCTCCTCACCTCCACCTCATCTCATCCCACTCCCTCCTTAATCTTCCTAGCCGTGAGCCTCCTCCATAAATCCCCCCATAATCCCACTTCATACCCCCTTACACCCACTCTTACACACTCACTTACACATACTCTCACACTTAGCCATTCCATCCCCCAAAATTTCCTCCTAGCCAGTGAGCCTCTCCTCTTCCTCCTCTCCATCTTCCAAGCTAAGGTAATCTATTCCCCCTACTCTTTATTTTGTGAAATACTTAAGCTTATATATAATATATATATATATATATATATATATATATATATATATATATATATATATATATATATTTCTTTCCCATCTTCATGCTTAGCTCTAAAATTTTCTTTCTCTTTTCATGCAAACTTCATGAATTTTCTTTTACATGTTTAAGCCATTTCTATGTATAGTCTTAAGATTTCTCTCTTTCATGCAAATGTTTCCATGCCTAGCCTTAGGGATTTCCTTCATGTAAGCTATTTAAAATAATAAAAAAAAATCATGTGTAGGTTATTTCCTTTTTCAAATCTTCAAGTTATTTAAACTTTCCCATGCTTAGTCTTTAGGATTCTTTTTTTTTTCTCTTTCTTGTATGCAAAATCATGTAGCCATTTCATGCTTAGCCTTAGGGATTTCCTTCATGCAAACTATTTAGCTTTTCTTAAATCTTTCCATATTTTAGTCTTATGATCTTTTTTTCATGCAAATTATTTAATTAGCATATTAATTTCAAATATTTACAAATCCTATTTCTACTAACATAAAAAGATAAGATTTAAAGTTTAAAAGAACATAAAGGAAATGAAAACAAAAAGAGAAATGAACATAACATAAAGAAAATAAAAAGAAAAAGAAAAAAAGAAATATAACATAAAAGAAATAAAGAATGAAAGAAGAAGAGAAATAAAAATAAAATGAGGTAAGAGGGAATGGAATAATTTTTTAATAATATATGAATAACATAACTATACATATATGTAAAAATAAAAATATTATATGTGTTAAATAATATTATAAATAAATTATATACACTAAATACATAATGTTTATAATAAAGTAAATAAATAATAAATAACTACACTATATTTTAAAATTAAATAAATACTCCTAAAATATGATTAACTAAAGGAATAATAACATATATATGTAAAATAATAATAACAATATGTGAGTAATAAAAATAATGTGATAAGAATAAAATAAATAATTATAAACTTAAAAAAGATAATGAAAATATAAGAAAGAGATAATAATAATTAAAAATAATAGTAAATATAAATAAATAACAAAAAAATAAGTAAATAAAAATGTCGTTCTTTTTAAAATAATATAAGTGTAACTATATGAAAAAAATAATAATTCTAATGGCTTTAAATAAAGGATAATAATTTAAAATAAAGAAAAGGATAATTTAGGAAAGAAAAAAAATGAAAAGCTTTTTAAATTGATAAATAAATAATAAAAATAGGTAAATAAAAGCATCATTCCTTTGAAAATAATCTAAATGTAAATATACATGTAAATAATAATTTTAAGAAATAATAAATTAATATAAATGATAATAACTTTAAAATAAAGAAAGAATAATTTAAGAGAGAGAAAATGAAAAGTCTTATAAATTATTAAATAATAATAAAAATGATAATAATAATTAATGTAAATTAATAACATAAATTAATAATAATAAATCAAAAACATTTAAGTAATAAAAATATACATATAATTAATTAAAAATGAAATAACTTATAAGGGATAATAAAAATAAATAATACATATATATATATTAAATAATATAAATGAATAATGAATTAAATTAAAATTAAATAATTAAAATCAAATAATAATTAAATTAAATTAATTAAATTAAATAATAATTAAATTAAGTAAATTACATTTAATAATAATTAATTAAGTAAATCAAAAACAAATTAATAAATAATAGTTTAAATTAAATTAAATTAAATTAAATTAATTAATTAAATTAAATAAATCAAAATTATATTAAATTAAAAGATAATGTAAATAAATAAGTAATTTAAATTAAAATAAATAAATTAAATTAAACTAAATAAATGAAAATTAAATATAAAATTAAACTAAATGATAATAAGTAATAAATTAAATTAAATTAATTAGATAAATTAAATGAATTAAATTAAATTAATAATAATGTAAATAAATAAATAAGTTAAATTAAATTAATTAAATAAATTAAATTAAATTAAATTAATTAAATGAAAACCAAATATAAAATTAATTTAAATGATAATGCAAATAAATAATAAGTTAAATTAAATTAAATAAATTAAATAAATTAAATTAAATTAAATTAAATAGTGATCTAAATAAATAGTAATTCAAATTAAATAAAATAAAATAAAACAAATTAAATTAAATTAAACAATAATACTTTACATTAAATTAAATAAATGAATTAAATTAAATTAATAATAATTGTAAATAACAATAAATTAAATTAAATTAAATAACAAAATAAAATAAAATAAAACAAAACCAAAGATAATAATCTAAATAAACAAATATTAAGTTAAAGTAAAAGGAAATAAATAAATTAAATAAATAACAATTAATTAAATAAAACAAGTAAATAACAATCAATTAATTAAATAAACTTAACAACAATTAATTAAATAAATAAGTCACATTGAATTAAATAATAAATTAAATAAATGATAAAGGTAACAATAATTTTAATTATAAATAAAAGATAATAATTCTAAATAAATAAATAAAAACAATATAATAATCATATAACACATAAATAAATAACAACAATAACACAAGACAAGAACAAAATAAAACAAAACAATAACTTACATAATGTAATATGATAACAACATACAACAATAATTCAAAAATAATGATAACACACACATAACACAACACATCAATAATACACATAAAACAATAATAACATAACAAAATAAACAATAATAATAAATAACAATAACAACATACATAACATAACACATAACAATACAAACAATAATAACATAACATAATACAATAATAACACATAAATAACAATCATATACAATCATAATTACACACATCAACAATCATACACATTACACACATATAAACACATACAATCATAACACAATAACAATCCCAACACAACAACAATCACAACATACAACAACAATCCCAGCACAACAACAATCACAACATACAACAACAATCCCAACCACAATACAATATCAACACGATAACAATCAAACCTAGGATAGGCCTCCTGAGGCAAGGTTTATTTTTCCCTTTATAAAGACCCCTAGGAAATCACAACTTGGTGTAGAAAACATAATAAGAATACCCTTATGCTTAGTGAATGCATGGAGTAACCCAAATTTTTACCCGATGTCCACATAACCTTCCCAATTCACATTCCAAACTCAAAGTTCCTAGCTCCAAAAACAAAACATAAACCAAAATCAAACTCAAACCAAACCAAAACCAAAAGTCAAACCAAATTTAAAACCTAAACCAAAACCCAAACCAAAGCCAAAACCAAAACCAAATCTAAAACATAAACTCAAACAACTCTTCATAGCACTCCCATAAGTCCAAATCAAACTACCAATTGCCACCAATCCAAATCCAAACTACACCTAAACCCACCTACCCTAAACATCTGTGTTCATTAAGCATAAGGGTATAGGTAGGATGAGTTGTTAAGCAACATAATAAGTTTAAATGAGCCCGAGACTTTTCATCAGGATATGAGAGGGAAGCATGGACCTGCATCCTTCTTTGACCGTGTGGATACCTATGAGGTCTATTAAACTTAATATGTCTGCTTAACGAAACCATCCTCAATTAAATTAAACAAAGTTTATTGAAACACAACATAGGAATTCACATAGACATCATAGGACTTGGTAGACAACCAAGATCTTTACATAGACATCATAGGATTGAGTAGTTACTTCTTGTTAGTTCTACTTCTTCCTGTTTTCTGGCATGCTTTAATTTTCGCAAAATTATAATCACATATATGCAATGCAATACTAAAGTTTTAGCTGGAAATGACGAGAAGACCCTCCAGGTACGCTTTTACTTTATTGCAATTTACCTTATTGCAATTTATTTACTTGCACTGCGTTTTACTTTTCTTGCATGATAAATAAGATTGTTGCATGAAAACTGAAACCTTTTGGATAGCCACAAACCGAAACCCAAAACTAAATTAAAAGTCATACAAGATAAAATTCACCGCCACAATATTTCAAAATATAAGACAACTCAAAATTTAATCACAAACAGAACAACAAAAATTACAACTTTGACTAAATTAAAACGTCTCGTTGGATGATCGGGAATACCTCGGATGATGTAACCCACGTGTTGCTAACGGGATTTCCCACGGTCTAAATGAAAGTGTGGAACTCATTCGAGTTGAGTTTAGCAAATTCATCCGGACTAAGTGAATCCGATGAAAATAATGGTGCCGGGATGACGGAACCGTGGGATCTTAATCGGTTCTGTTTAATCAACTTTAAGATTTGTTTTAATTAAAACACTAAAATATTTGGATTCTAAGACTTTTCTAAACCAAAACACTTCTCTCATCTCCTGATTTATGATTTCTAAAAATAAACCTCTACGACAACAAGGAGCTCGAGGCAATACACCGAAGGGCAGCACGGCCATCATCGTCAGCAAAACTCGGATCTACATCAGCAAAACTTTTCTTAGAAATTAAATAACAAAGCCATAGGACTTCGAGGTGGTTTGCCTAGTGCAACATAAATCCTCAATTTTTTGTTAGGCATTTGCATAGTTGTCTTATGCAGATTAAGCCCTAACCGGTCTTAGGATTCCGAGATAGTTGTTTGGTACGACATAAACCCTCACATCTTTGAGGCTGTTTGTATGATTGTGTCATACAAATATAAGTCCTAATTAATTAAAACGAGCGGGATGAAACATTAAATAAACTCCCAAATCGAAGTCAAACAATAGGATAGTTTGGGAAGTTGCTAAGATTCTTCTTGGATCTCACTGCTTCCCTACTTCTCTTCCTTTTGACTCTCGAAATAAACTGCTCCAAATTTGATCCATTCCCGATTGAAATTTCCAAAATCCAATTGTTTGAAAACCTTAAACTTTGAAATTCTTGAGAGCAAAACAATCGATCATTATCGAGAGTTTTCTCGAGTGTCTTCGGACATTTAGGATGTAATTAACTATAGGGGCTTGCCCTTATAGGGAACTTTAAGAACCCGGGTAATATAAACCTCGCTTAATTCCTTTATATTAAGCAGGGAAACCTGTCGGCTTATAAAATTGGTTCGCAGACCAAACGGATGTTACAAATCTTCTAGTTTATTTAATCGAGCCCCATCATCAAGCAGTGTGCCTATTCTTTGGGATAGATACACGGTTTGTGGTGCGATGCTCGTTTATATAAACTTTTTGGGATGTGAGATCGGTTTGATTTCACATCTCAAAATTTTCAAACTTAAAATTATTTTCAAAAATCAAATGCTACTTTCTAAATTATATATATATACCTAAATTAAATTTTAAAACCTAAAACTTAAAAATACGCCGACAGCTTCTGGTGACTCCGCTGTGGACTAGTTCCTCTCTCCATTTGATCAGATGGTTTTGCTTTCATAAATTGGTAGTAAATCCATGCCCCTAGTGGATCAGACTACCATTCTTCTGTTGACATATCTTATGCATTTCTGTCTTGAACAAGTATGATCAACTCTTCTCGAATTTTGGAGCCACTGTTTAGACACCCCTAAACAGAGAGGTTCTGAAATCCTCCTTTTGTTACCTCTCTAAAGAGGTGGGGTTGGACCCCCAATAGGTGTGTTGGTGGATTAATTCCACTTGGGCAATGTGCGTCGTAAAAAGGAATTCTCAGCAGGGTCCTTTGCTTCACCTTTTTCTTCTGCCTCCTGGATTTAATATTTTGCCTTTGGCAAGTTAATCCACCTTTAAAATTTTAAGTATCATTTAAAACAAACACATGAAAATCTAAAAGAAAATAAAAGAAAAAGAAGAAACAAAATATGATAAGAGAAAATAATATTATATTAAATGAAATTAAAAATTTTACCCAGTTTACAGAACGATCTTTTTCATAGTGTTTACACTGTGATGACAAGGTCTTTGGCCCTTCCTAAATTTTGGAACATTTCTTTTGACAGTCGAAATGTCAACCCCTTTGCTGACCTTCTTTTGCGACTTGCCCTCTTCCCGGGAAGCTCGTCTTGCAGCACCGATGAGTCAGTTTGGAGCCGGCTTCAGTGAGTTTGAAGTCGTGCTTGGAAAAGCCCCTTTCGTGGTCCTGAAAATTGCTGCCTCTGAAGTACAAGAACCATCTAAGTTCGATCTGAACTCCCATGAAGACTTCCCTTCTGCTAAGAAGATAAAGATGACTACTGTCCCCGTTAGACCAGTTGACTCCGTGACAGGGAGAGTCGTCACTTCTACTGCTTCTGGCTTCGCTGTTACAGTACTACTTCCGCGTCTACTAAAGGGAAAGAAATTATGCACGAGGAGGAATCTGACAAAGCCTGCCTTGCTCTGCCATCTGTGTTTTAGATTGGTTCCAGCTTCAAGGTTCCCCCGCTGACGAAATCCCAAAAGAGGAACCGAAACCGGAAGCTTCGTAAGGCCGCCAAGGCACAAGCTGCAAGTTTGCCGGTGATTGATGAGATTCCTCAGCAGGAGGAACTCGGTTTACCGAATACCTCTCCTCTCATCCGAGGTAGTAGGTTCCACCCGTTAGGAAATCATGTTGAGACAACTACCACCGATTCGACACCCATGATACGAAGACCAGTCAAGTCTCGGCTAGGTCCAAGAATGCCACCCAAAGAACTTCTGAGAAGGAAGAGAGGATTACTTTCCTCTGTACATGGTCTGCACTCTAGCGAGCACACTTCCACTCTTGATTCTGATCTCCCCACTGAGACATTCCGTCCCGAGGTATCAATTCTCGAGAAGAGAGTGTGGTTACTGAAAGTCGTTGTACCTGTCCGCTTCGAGAAGTCTACAAATCATTAAGCGGATTATAAGTCCGACACTCCTATTGCCACCACCCCTGTTGCTTCAAAGTCAGTGGCAGAAGAAGGGTTGATGGAGGATAGAATTCAGAAACTTCGTGAAGAGATTTTAGAATTAACTAAGGAGCAAGGATTGGAAGTTGATGACGAAGATTTCCACCTGTCAGATTACTTGGATAATGAATTCATGGAAATCAACATGGTCGATACCAGGGCCACAGCGTCTACACGTGAAGCTCCTCGTGAGGAGGATGCAATAGAAGAGCTTCAAAGAGCCGTGTCCACTAGAGACGAAGTGATCAGCCGATTGGAAAAGAGAGTGGAGGAGATGACCGCCGCTATGACTACCATGGCCACATTGCATGGACAGTCTCAGTCACGTCTGACAGCATCTCCAGAAATCAATCAGCTTGAGATAATACACATCACCGATGAAAGAAGAGAGGTCACCTCTGCGCAACGAGAATGAGCTTCCAAAGAAGGATTCAACCCCGAGTCTACCGAGAAAGGAGCTTAAGCAAATCGTCGAACAACGAAGTTCGGGAGGCCTTGGCCGGTCCAAAGGCGGAGCATCAGTTTCAAAGGGTAGACCCTACCCGGAGAAATTTGATGTTGTACCTTACCCCAAAGGCTTCGTGCCACCGACCTTCAAAATGTTCGACGGAACAGAAAACCCTCGGCAGCATATAGCGCACTTCAGAGCCAGCTGTTGCAATACAAGAGGAAGTGAAGCGCTATTGTTTCGTCAGTTTGTCAGCAGCCTGTCAGGAATAGCTTTCGAATGGTATGCTGAAATTCCTAATGGATCAGTAAAGACTTTTGTAGAAATGGAAAGCATGTTCGTAAAGAGATTCGTCGGTGCTCAGCGTCATGTCACCATAGGAGATCTCGTGGTAGAATGTCAGAAGTCTGACGAGACATTGGTTGACTACATCTTGAGGTGGAGGAACGTAAGCATGAAATGCGAACCTCAGCTACAAGAACAGCACGTGATCGATATACTACTCAAGAGTATTCACGGTCCAGTAGCTTTCATACTTAAGGGTCTCACGATCAAGTCCTTCGAGAAACTGCTCAGCAAGGCCAGCAGCTTACAAGAAGAAATTAAGCACACGGAGCCTGCAGAAAAGATAGAGAAAATGAAACCAGCAAAGGCTTATGAGAAGAGATCCGGCGTAGTGGCCGCGGTCGATAAAGGAAAGCAACCGATGATGATTCAGACCGAGCGGTCGCCTCGAGCGGTACGGTCGGCCTCAGCAGTATGGACAGTCTCGTCCACCGCAGAATGATCAGTCAGGTCAGCAGCAGCAGAGACTGTACAGGACAAACAGGAGACCAGTTCCTACAATATCAGAACGACTACGCAAAAACTATTCTTTCAAAGATGATGATGTAGCAAAGATGTTCAAGAATCTGTTGAAGAAGCCCGAGTTTAAGTTACCCGAGCCAAAAAATCCGGAAGAGGTTAATAAGAAAGATCGACCCGACTTCGTCCCTATCACCGGATGCTTGGACATACAATCGAGAACTGCTTCGGTTTCAAGGATTGGCTTGAGCGGGAATTACAAAGAAGGAAATATAACGATACCGAAGGAATATTTGAAGGAGCTCGAAAAAGGTTCTATAAATGTAATTTCAGCCGAGCCAATATCTCCGCTTGACCCATATGCTGGTAAGGGTGGATGGAGTGCAATTTGGAAAGAACTCAAGAAGGTCTTGAACCAGATTCAGTCTGCTCCAAAGAAAGCCGCAGTTCGGAGTCGACCGTCAACACAGTCCAAGATGAAAGCTTCACCGAGGAAGCCACCGCGACGAGAATGGAGGAAGAAAGAGATTGTGAATGAGATTAAAGATGATAGCGCGGAGGATAGGATAGGAGCTACTCCCGTTAGACTGGTTGTCTCGGATTCAGGGGTGAAATTCCTCGAACCCCTGACTTTATATGATTATCTTTGTACCCCTCCAGGGTCTCGTAATAATGATATAAATGATGTTGGCTACGTTCTTACTATCTCTAGTGATGACGTAACTAATCATAACCTATCTAACCCCGATTTCGATTCCCAAAATGATCCTCAAATCATATTAACTTCCAGCAAAGATAAAGAAGACATCGATAACACCGGCTAAGATAGCACAAGAAGTGAGGAGCCAGTCCTCGAGTGCAAAGGAGTTCCACTTGACATCAGTTTGGACTTCTCAGATACAGAAGTACCTCTGAGTCCAGAAGAAGAAGAAATAACATAAGTGCATTTAAGGAGTGGCAAGGTGCTACCTCTAAGAACAACTCCAGTGGACAAAGGAAAGCAGATAGTCACTCAAGAAGAAATACCTCCAGCTACTGAAGAAATACAAGTTTGAAATGAAGTTGAAAACCCAAATAAAGTGGATTACAACGTGCTAGCTCATCTCAGGAAGTTGTCGGCCAAACTAAGTATTTACGATGCTCTGATCCTGTCAAAGGAGATGAGAGAAACTTTGATCAAGGCTCCACTTGATCTCGACATTTGCTTAGCGCAATTGGCTAGCACATCCTCAGATGGAGTTTGCACCATAAAGGAACAGTTTGGCGTGACTTTCACCGACGAAGATTTGCTACTCGGTACAGCCGATCACAATCGTCCACTCTACATTTCTGTCATCATCGGCAGATTCGTGCTTTCCAGAGTCTTAGTAGATCCTAGAGTGTCGCTCAATATAATGAGTCTACGGACATTAGTTACTTGGACATCGACGCCCGAGAGATTTCAATGGATAAAATGATGTTAAGAGGTTTTAATCAGAAGGGAGAGAGAGCCCTCGGATCTATAACGCTACAAATGAAAGTCGGAAATCTAGTAACAACTGCAAAATTCCATGTCATCGATGCGGATACTTCGTTCAACCCTACTTGGTCGACCGTGGCTCCATGAGTACAATATGGTCCCGTCCTCGCTTCACCAGTGCATCAAATACTACAAAGATGGACAAGAACATTGTATTAAAGGGGATCTACAGCCGTTTTCAATACATGAAGTAGGCATCCATGAAGACGCTGCTTACTATGCTCCTCTGAAGAAAATAGTATTTTTAAGAGACATTGTAATAAGCAAAATTGAAGAATCAAAGGAACTACAAGGACAAGACCGTATGGCTCAAGTTCAACAATATTATACCGCTCCTTCTCAATGATTTGGTAAAAATTCTCTTAGCCCACGCATCCTAGGTCGAGGCCGGGGACGTGGTCGAGAAAGAATTTCCCAAAATGTTGAACAGGCGAAGCCAACAATCAACATCGACATGGAAGAAAGCTCCGAAGAAGATAAAGAAACAATGATGATAAGTCAGAAGAAGCCTCAGTTCGAGATCTCTCTTGACGACGAAGCAAAGGATGAATATGAATCGATGTACGATCGGATAAACCACTATGTTCATTCCATGACCCTTACTCTGATCCATTCTCAAAAGGTAGAGAGTATAGAGGTCAAGGAAGTTCATAACGATGGTTTTAAACCGATCAAGTTTTACAATGCTTCCCCTTCCACTTCTGAACCTTGTGTAATTCTTGAAGAAAATGACTCAAATGAATTAATGGAATTACCTTTTGGCTACTTTTCGCCGTGTGTACAAAAGTTAATTCAACAAGGATATGTGTCAAATAAAATGCCAAAAGATAAGTTACAATCGTTTGAAAAATTATGGAATGTAAAAGGAAAGAAACTCAATTCGAAAGAAGGTCTTGGGTTTGGTACACTCGGACCCGTCGATGACTCAGAATTTTGCATGGTTGTTACTAGTCAATCAAAAGAAGATTGCCTGGACATTCAAGATGAATATGAAGATCATCCAATAGGCGATGCTCCGCCAGAATTCAAAGAAGAAATCAAATCGACAGTCAATGAATTAAGAGAAATCAATCTCGGGACTGAGGAGCAGCCTCGGCCGACTTTCATAAGTTCATTACTCAACGAAGATGAGGTTGCAGACTTGGTCAAGTTACTATAAAAATTCAAAGATTGCTTCGCTTGGAGCTATGACGAAATGCCAGGACTATCTCCGGCAGTTGCAATTCACCACCTTGGAGTGGATAAGAATGTGACGCCAGTAAAGCAAGCTCCCAGAAGGATGTGCCTCGAGATAGAATAGCAAGTTACAGCAGAAATCAAGAAATTAATAGACGCTAATTTTGTCCGAGAAGAACAGTATCCGACGTGGCTAGCTAATGTTGTGCCAGTGAAAAAGAAAAATAGACAAAGTCGAGTGTGTGTCAACTTCAGGGACTTAAACAAAGCATGTCCAAAGGATGAATTCTCGTTACCGATACCGGAACTAATGGTGGACATCGCGTCGACACATGAAACTTTCTCCTTTATGGATGGGTCTTCAGGGTACAATCAGATCAAGATGGCACCAGAAGACGCAGCGCTCACAGCTTTCAGAACTCTGATCGGGATTTACTGCTACACCGTGATGCCGTTTGGACTGAAGAACGCAGGAGCTACATACCAAAGAGCAATGACAACGATCTTCGATGACCTCATTCAAAACCAAGTGGAATTCTATGTGGATGATTTGGTCGTCAAGAGGAAGATAAGAGGAAACCACCTATATGATTTGAGGATCGTATTTGAACGATTACGACAATATAATCTGAAGATGAATCCCTTGAAGTGCACTTTTGGCGTTACCTCTGGGAAATTTCTAGGATTCGTTGTCCGTCATCGGGGAATCGAAATCGACCCAGAGAAGATTAAAGCTATCTTAGAAATGCCTCCCCCTAAAACCTTGAAATAACTACGTTCATTTCAAGGAAAACTGGCATATCTGAGGCGCTTTATATCTAATCAGTCGGGTAGGTGTCAACCTTTCTCGGCATTAATTAAAAAGGATGCAAAATTTATTTGGGAAGAAAAGTGCCAGCAGGCTTTCGAAGATATTAAACGATATCTAACGACACCTCCTGTTTTAGCAGCCCCTATCCCGGGTAGACCGTTGATACTTTATACCGCGGCGTTAGATGAGTCCCTCGGAGCTCTACTTGCCCAAGTCAATGATGAGGGTAAAGAAAACACACTCTACTACTTGAGTCGACGTCTAATACCTGCAGAGGTAAATTATCCTCCTATTGAGAAACATTGTCTAGCTCTAGTTTTCGCCACTCAAAAGCTTAGACATTACATGTTGTCTCATAAGGTCAACCTGATTTCGAAGGTTAATCCGTTGCAATATTTAATGACCCGACCAACACTTTCCGGACGCTTAGCAAGGTGGTCAATGATATTATTGCAATTCGATATAACCTTTGTGCCCCTTCGCTCTATCAAAGGGCAGATTCTTGCAGATTTTTTTGCAGCGCACCCACTGCCAGCTGGGTCCCCGCTCAATGATGAGTTACCAGATGAGCAGATACTACAGATAGAAGATCCCAATGCTCAACGTTGGGAAATGTACTTTGATGGAGCATCATCAGCTCGAAAAGACAAACAATCAGGAACAGTCATACCAGGCAAAGCAAGAATTGGTTTAATCTTTGTGAAACCAGATCAGGCCATGCTGAGATTTTCTTACCACTTGACAGAGTCGTGTACCAACAATGAAGCAGAGTATGAAGCCCTAATCACCGTTTTAGAATTAGCAATACTAATGGATATAACGGACATTGCCATTTATGGCGACTCACAGCTCGTCATCCAGCAAGTGGCAGGACAGTACAAAATTCTAAAGCCGAGATTAGAAGAATACCACCGGTATACGATGAAGTTACTCGAGCAAATTCCGAATGTGATATTCTATAGGATTCCTCGAGCAGACAATGCCCATGCGGACGCTTTAGCAAAACTTGCTAAAGAATTGGCTTGTCCACCTAAAGATTCTATAGATATTACAGTACAAGGACGTCAGGTGTTGTCTCAGATTGACCTCGACAGTCTACATAAAATTGAAAAAGAAAAGACGATTCTTTGCGGTGGCAGAAGATACAGAAGATTGGCGTAAGCCATTAATAGAATATTTGCAAACCGGAAAGCTACCAGAAGATAAGTCAGTAGCACACCAGATTCAGAAGAGGGCTTTGTCGTATGCCCTGATCGACAATGTTCTGTATAGGAGATCCTTCGACCAGATGTGGTTGAGATGTCTGAACAGAGCAGAAGCGCAGAAAATTGTCAAAGAAGTACATGTTGGATTGTGTGGTGCTCACCAGTCAGGGCCGAAAATGAAGATGAAAATCAAAAGACTCGGATACTACTGGCCAGCAATGATGACAGATTGCATGGACGTAGCTAAGAGATGCCATCAATGTCAGGCCCATGGAGTGGTCTTGCACCAGCCCCCCAATGTTCTAAACCCAACGATTACCTCGTGGCCATTCGAGTGCTGGGGCACGGACATAGTGGATCCGATAGACCCTCCTTCCTCAAAAGGACATAGGTTTATACTCGCCGCTACAGACTACTTTTCCAAGTGGGCAGAAGCAGTTCCACTACGGGAAGTCACAGCGCAACAAGTTTTACAGTTCTTCAAGAATCAAATCGTCTATCGTTTCGGTGTACCACGCAGAATCATCTCCGAGAACGAGTCTGCTTTCAAGAGCACAAAAATTAACAACTTCGTTAGAAGACACGGGATAGATTGGAGATACTCGACGATCTATTACCCTAAAGCAAATGGCTTAGCAGAAGCCATCAATAAAACGCTGGTTCAGATTCTGAAAAAGAATCTCGACGACAATAAGAGAGGGTGGAATGATAAGCTACTGGAAGCTTTATGGGCCTACAGGACGACAGTCAGGATGCCGACACAGTCTACGCCTTAAGCTCTTGTGTACGGGTCCGAGGCAGTTCTTCCGCTAGAAGTTCAGCTACCATCACTCCGGGTTGTTGTTACCAATCAAATTACAACAGAAGAACATGTCAAGTTACGACTTGTAGAGTTGGAAAGCCTTGAAGGAAAAAGATTGCTCGCACAGCAGAACTTGGAACTCTACCAAGCGAAGATGATTCAAGCCCATGATAAATTGGTCCGCCCGAGGTCGTTCAAAGTTGGTGACCTCGTGCTCGTTCTTAGAAGGCCTATTCTTGCACACCGCAAAATAGGTGGAAAATTCGAACCGACCTAGGAAGGACCATTCGTGGTGGAGAAGGTCTACACAGGAGGATCTTACCAGTTGGTGGATTCTCAAGGGGATAGACCCATGTTGCCCATCAATGGACGATATTTAAAGAAATATTGCACGACATGAAAAGACTGAACAAAATGATATTCGTTCCAAAATAGCTATAGGGCAATTGTCTGTGACTGGGTCCAAAATTTTGTAATAAAAATAATAAAAATGAAATTTAAATCAAATGAAATAAAAAAAATGAAAATTAAAAAAAACAAATTTAAATCGAGTGAAATCAAATCAAATCAAAATGAAAAGAAATGAACCTAAATGTAGAAAAAATCAAAATTAAACAAAATGAAACGATATGAAATCAGAAACAGACAGGTTAATAATATCCTCTCTTTCCCAAGAAAACAAAAATTCCCTAAATTTCCATCTTCCTTCCGAGATATTTTTCCGCATTCCACGATATTCTGGGATCGGAGCTTAGTCGTCTGATTTCCCAAAAATTCCCTAAATTTCCATCTTCCTTCCGAGATATTTTTCCGCATTCCACGATATTCTGGGTTTGGAGCTTAATCGTCTGATTTCCCAAAAATTACCTAAATTTCCATCTTCCTTCCGAGATATTTTTCCGCCTTCCACGATATTCTGGGATCGAAGCTTAGTCGTCTGATTTCCCAAAAATTCCCAAAATTTCCATCTTCCTTCCGAGATATTTTTCCGCATTCCACGATTTTCTGGGTTCGGATCTTAGTCGTCCGATTTCCCAAAAATTCCCTAAATTTCCATCTTCCTTCCGAGATATTTTTCTGCATTCCATGATATTCTGGGTTCGGAGCTTAGTCGTCCGATTTCCCAAAAATTACCTAAATTTCCATCTTCCTTCCGAGATATTTTTCCGCTTTCCATGATATTCTGGGATCGGAGCTTAGTCGTCCGATTTCCCAAAAATTACCTAAATTTCCATCTTCCTTCCGAGATATTTTTCCGCCTTCCATGATATTCTAGGGTCAGAGCTTAGTCGTCTGATTTCACAAAAAAAAGAAATTTTTTCCTTGAATTTCTGAGTCAGTACCTAAATTCTGATTCTCCTCTTGCGAGCGATACCGAAATTCCGATTAAACTTAAAATTTCAAATTCTCACATTCCAATCCAAAAATTAAATTCAAAAAAAAAAATTCTAAACTTCAAATTCAAAAAAAAATTTCAAACTAAAATTCAAACAAGGAATTTGAAATCAAATTCAAAATTCCCCTCTTCAAATCAAATCGGTTCGGATTCCTTCAGAGTTTGGGAGCTTGAAACTCATAGCCCCAGCTTGATGGTGTTGCCACCTTCATTCCCCAGCAAGAGTCCCTGGATTTGAAGGTTTTCAACCAAACAATCCCCAGTGGAAACTCACTTGCTAAACTCTTTGCTCTGTCTTGAGTTTTTACTCAGACAGTTGTGTTGGTCTTGTTAATCTCGTCGGTCAACACCAATACGTACAGTGTGCCTGCCCAGCACACCACACCTATTGAGGGTCCATTTGTTGACCTCACTTTTATTTGAGGTCTAGTCTCTCTTTAGAATAGCCTAGGGTCTAGCCATAGGACTCTCCTGGTGACTTTCTTAGAGGACTAGTCATGGAACCCTCCCCATAGAAATTCAAAACTCTTCTTGCTTCACTAGGGGGTTTTCATATGCTTAAGGCCTAACCTCCACCTTTTCGTAGGAAAAAGGCAAGCATAAGGAATCCTAAGGGAAGTCTCCTATAGGTGGTCAGACCTTAGGATTTACCCTGAGGGAGGTCTGGACATCACCACTCATACACTTCACATTCACAACATAAACATCCTAATTTCAACCCTGAACTCTTTGGAAACTCGTGTGGATAGCCCAGCCCTCATCCTATGACTAAGTGGTAGGGACCAACACATAGAGGACCAACTGAGGGTGACCCTTCATCTATAACTCAATTTAAACCATTACATCATGCTCACTTTGAAGCCATCTTCAAATCCCCAAAGTTTCAATTTCTGGCCCCCGACCTCCCAAAATGACCTAAATTACCCAAAATTCCCCAAATTCACCAAAATCCCACAGAAATCATTCCAAGATATTCCCTACCACTCTAATTGACCATTCATGACCAAAAATTCCAAAATTTCCAAAAATACCCCCCAATACCCTCAAAATACCCAAAATACCCTTTTTTCCAAAAAATCCAAAAATTCCAAAAAATTCTTAAAAAATTTCAGAAAATCCTAAAAATCCCCAATTCCATTTTGTTCAACTACACTATGGGTCAATTTTGCCATATTAATACACTTTCAATCAAAAATCCAATCCATGCCAAAATTGAACCTCCAAATGAGCTCAAAACTACTTTGTGTCTTCCTGAAAAATCTTCATTATAATCCTATGAATAACATTGATCAAGACACCTAAACCTCATTCTCACTCAAACTCAAGTTAAGTTAGCCCAAACCCAAAGGAGCCTAATTGAATTAATAATCCGAATTAAACCAAATTAAATCAAAATTAATTAAATTAAATCTCATGACACTCATAAAATAATAATATATATATATATTAAATAAATAAAATAAAAAATAAAATAAAAATAAAAATATCTCCATATCATCCCCTCACCCCTCCCTCACCTCTCCCATGCTTCTCCCACACCCTACATGCCAACTCACCCCTCTCCCATCATTTCCATCACTTCTCCCCTCACCTCCTCACCTCCACCATGTCACCTCCTCACCTCCACCTCATCTCATCCCACTCCCTCCTTAATCTTCCTAGCCGTGAGCCTCCTCCATAAATCCCCCCATAATCCCACTTCATACCCCCTTACACCCACTCTTACACACTCACTTACACATACTCTCACACTTAGCCATTCCATCCCCCAAAATTTCCTCCTAGCCGTGAGCCTCTCCTCTTCCTCCTCTCCATCTTCCAAGCTAAGGTAATCTATTCCCCCTACTCTTTATTTTGTGAAATACTTAAGCTTATATAATATATATATATATATATATATATATATATATATATATATATATATATATATATATATTTCTTTCCCATCTTCATGCTAAGCTCTAAAATTTTCTTTCTCTTTGCATGCAAACTTCATGAATTTTCTTTTACATGTTTAAGCCATTTCTATGTATAGTCTTAAGATTTCTCTCTTTCATGCAAATGTTTCCATGCCTAGCCTTAGAGATTTCCTTCATGTAAGCTATTTAAAATAATAAAAAAAATTCATGTGTAGGTTATTTCCTTTTTCAAATCTTCAAGTTATTTAAACTTTCCCATGCTTAGTCTTTAGGATTCTTTTTTTTTTCTCTTTCTTGTATGCAAAATCATGTAGCCATTTCAAGGTTAGCCTTAGGGATTTCCTTCATGCAAACTATTTACCTTTTCTTAAATCTTTCCATGTTTTAGTCTTATGATCTTTTTTTTTATGCAAATTATTTAATTAGCTTACTAATTTCAAATATTTACAAATCCTATATCTACTAACATAAAAAGATAAGATTTAAAGTTTAAAAGAACATAAAGGAAATGAAAACAAAAAGAGAAATGAACATAACATAAAGAAAATAAAAAGAAAAAGAAAAAAAGAAATATAACATAAAAGAAATAAAGAATGAAAGAAGAAGAGAAATAAAAATAAAATGAGGTAAGAGGGAAAGGAATAAATTTTTAATAATATATGAATAACATAACTATACATATATGTAAAAATAAAAATATTATATGTGTTAAATAATATTATAAATAAATTATATACACTAAATACATAATGTTTATAATAAAGTAAATAAAAAAATAAATAACTACACTATATTTTAAAATTAAATAAATACTGCTAAAATATGAATAACTAAAGGAATAATAACATATATATGTAAAATAATAATAACAATATGTGAGTAATAAAAATAATGTGATAAGAATAAAATAAATAATTATAAACTTAAAAAAGATAATGAAAATATAAGAAAGAGATAATAATAATTAAAAATAATTGTAAATATAAATAAATAACAAAAAAAAATAAGTAAATAAAATTGTCATTCTTTTTAAAATAATATAAGTGTAACTATATGAAAAAAATTATAATTCTAATGGCTTTAAATAAAGGATAATAATTTAAAATAAAGAAAAGGATAATTTAGGAAAGAAAAAAATGAAAAGCTTTATAAATTGATAAATAAATAATAAAAATAGGTAAATAAAAGCATCATTCCTTTTATAATAATCTAAATGTAAATATACATGTAAATAATAATTTTAAGAAATAATAAATTAATATAAATGATAATAACTTTAAAATAAAGAAAAGAATAATTTAAGAGAGAGAAAATGAAAAGTCTTATAAATTATTAAATAATAATAAAAATGATAATAATAATTAATGTAAATTAATAACATAAATTAATAATAATAAATCAATAACATTTAAGTAATAAAAATATACATATAATTAATTAAAAATGAAATAACTTATAAGGGATAATAAAAATAAATAATACATATATATATATATATCAAATAATATAAATGAATAATGAATTAAATTAAAATTAAATAATTAAAATCAAATAATAATTAAATTAAATTAATTAAATTAAATAATAATTAAATTAAGTAAATTACATTTAATAATAATTAATTAAGTAAATCAAAAACAAATTAATAAATAATAGTTTAAATTAAATTAAATTAAATTAAATTAATTAATTAAATTAAATAAATCAAAATTATATTAAATTAAAAGATAATGTAAATAAAAAAGTAATTTAAATTAAAATAAATAAATTAAATTAAACTAAATAAATGAAAATTAAATATAAAATTAAACTAAATGATAATAAGTAATAAATTAAATTAAATTAATTAGATAAATTAAATGAATTAAATTAAATTAAATAATAATGTAAATAAATAAATAAGTTAAATTAAAATAATTAAATAAATTAAATTAAATTAAATTAATTAAATGAAAACCAAATATAAAATTAATTTAAATGATAATGCAAATAAATAATAAGTTAAATTAAACTAAATAAATTAAATTAAATTAAATTAAATAGTGATCTAAATAAATAGTAATTTAAATTAAATAAAATAAATTAAATTAAATTAAATTAAATTAAACAATAATACTTTACATTAAATAAAATAAATGAATTAAATTAAATTAATAATAATTGTAAATAATAATAAATTAAATTAAATTAAATAACAAAATAAAATAAAATATAACAAAACCAAAGATAATAATCTAAATAAACAAATATTAAGTTAAAGTAAAAGGAAATAAATAAATTAAATAAATAGCAATTAATTAAATAAAACAAGTAAATAACAATCAATTAATTAAATAAACTTAACAACAATTAATTAAATAAATAAGTCACATTGAATTAAATAATAAATTAAATAAATGATAAAGGTAACAATAATTTTAATTATAAATAAAAGATAATAATTCTAAACAAATAAAAATAACAATATAATAATAATATAACACATAAATAAATAACAACAATAACACAAGACAAAAACAAAATAAAACAAAACATTAACTTACATAATGTAATATGATAACAACATACAACAATAATTCAAAAATAATGATAACACACACATAACACAACACATCAATAATACACATATAAAACAATAATAACATAACAAAATAAATAATAATAATAAATAACAATAACAACATACATAACATAACACATAACAATACAAACAATAATAACATAACATAATACAATAATAACAGATAAATAACAATCATATACAATCATAATTACACACATCAACAATCATACACATTACACACATATAAACACATACAATCATAACACAATAACAATCCCAACACAACAACAATCACAACATACAACAACAATCCCAACCACAATACAATACCAACACGATAACAATCAAACCTAGGATAGGCCTCCTGAGGCATGGTTTATTTTTCCCTTTATAAAGACCCCTAGGAAATCACAACTTGGTGTAGAAAGCATAATAAGAATACCCTTATGCTTAGTGAATGCATGGAGTAACCCAAATTTTTACCCGATGTCCACATAACCTTCCCAATTCACATTCCAAACTCAAAGTTCCTAGCTCCAAAAACAAAACATAAACCAAAATCAAACTCAAACCAAACCAAAACCAAAACTCAAACCAAATTTAAAACCCAAACCAAAACCCAAACCAAAGCCAAAACCAAAACCAAATCTAAAACATAAACTCAAACAACTCTTCATAGCACTCCCATAAGTCCAAATCAAACTACCAATTGCCACCAATCCAAATCCAAACTACACCTAAACCCACCTACCCTAAACATCTGTGTTCATTAATCATAAGGGTATAGGTAGGATGAGTTGTTAAGCAACATAATAAGTTTAAATGAGCCCGAGACTTTTCATCAGGATATGAGAGGGAAGCATGGACCTGCATCCTTCTTTGACTGTTTGGATGCCTCTGAGATCTATTAAACTTAATATGTCTGCTTAACGAAACCATCCTCAATTAAATTAAACAAAGTTTATTGAAACACAACATAGGAATTCACATAGACATCATAGAACTTGGTAGACAACCAGGATCTTAACATAGACATCATAGGATTGAGTAGTTACTTCTTGTTAGTTCTACTTCTTCCTGTTTTCTGGCATGCTTTAATTTCCGCAAAATTATAATCACATATATGCAATGCAATACTAAAGTTTCAGCTGGAAAAGACGAGAATACCCTTCAGGTACGCTTTTACTTTATTGCAATTTACCTTATTGCAATTTATTTACCTGCACTGCGTTTTACTTTTCTTGCATGATATATAAGATTGTTGCATGAAAACTGAAACCTTTAGGATAGCCACAAAACTGAAACCCAAAACTAAATTAAAAGTCATACAAGATAAAATTCACCGCCACAATATTTCAAAATATAAGACAACTCAAAATTTAATCACAAATAGAACAACAAAAATTACAACTTTGACTAAATTAAAACGTCTCGTTGGATGATCGGGAATACCTCGGATGATGTAACCCACGTGTTGCTAACGGAATTTCCCACGGTCTAAATGAAAGTGTGGAACTCATTCAGTTGAGTTTAGCAAATTCATCTGGACTAAGTGAATCCGATGAAAATAACGGTGCCGGGATGACGGAACCGTGGGATCTTAATCGGCTCTTTTTAATCAACTTTAAGATTTTTTTTAATTAAAACACTAAAATATTTGGATTCTAAGACTTTTCTAAACCAAAAAACTTCTCTCATCTCCTGATTTACTAAACCTCTGCGACAACAAGGAGCTCGAGGCAATGCACCGAAGGGCAGCATGGCCACCGTCGTCAGCAAAACTCGGATCTACATCAGCAAAACCTTTCTTAGAAATTAAATAACAAAGCCATAGGACTTCGAGGTGGTTTGCCTAGTGCAACATAAATCCTCAATTTTTTGTTAGGCATTTGCGTAGTTGTTTTATGCAGATTAAGCCCTAACCGGTCTTAGGATTCCGAGGTAGTTGTTTGGTATGACATAAACCCTCACATCTTTGAGGCTGTTTGTATGATTGTGTCATACAAATATAAGTCCTAATTAATTAAAACAGGCAGGATAAAACATTAAATAAACTCTCAAATCGAAGCCAAACAATAGGATAGTTTGGGAAGTTGCCAGGATTCTTCTTGGATCTCCAGCTTCCCCTACTTCTCTTCCTTTGGACTCCTGAAATAAACTGCTCCAAATTTGATCCATTCCCAATTGAAATTTCCAAAATCCAATTGTTTGAAAACCTTAAACTTTGAAATTCTTGAGAGCAAAACAACTGATCATTATCGAGAGTTTTCTTAAGTGTCTTCGGACATTTAGGTTGTAATTAACTATAGGGGCTTGCCCTTATAGGGAACTTTAAGAGCCCAGGTAATAGAAACCCTGCTTAATTCCTTTATATTAAGCAGGGGAACCTGTCGGCTTATAAAATTGGTTCGCAGACCAAACGGATGTTACAAATCTTCTAGTTTATTTAATCGAGCCCCATCATCAAGTAGTGTGCCTATTCTTTGGGATAGATATACGGTTTATGGTGCGATGCTCGTTTATATAAACTATTTGGGATGTGAGATCGGTTTGATTTCACATCTCAAAATTTTCAAACTTAAAATTATTTTCAAAAATCAAATGCTACTTTCCAAATTATATATATATACCTTAATTAAATTTTAAAACCTAAAACTTAAAAATACGCCGACACTTCCCTGTGGGATCGATAACCAGGACTCCATTAAAGCCCAGTATTACTTGATATGATACGTATACTTATGTTGAATGTTTGGACTTTACAAAATCATTATAAATATATATAAATTTGAGTTCATAAATTCTTACAAAATAAAAGTCCGTAAATCACAGTCACTTATCAAAAAAGCCAAGCCTATTTGATATTTAACTTGTTTATTACATCGTATTTATGATGTAATAAATAGTAATCAGGCTTCACAATCAATTTACTTTTACATTCAGGGAGGGGAATACCCCTGCTAATTGGCTTTCTACATTGAATCATAATGTTGTATTGGTTGGTACCTCACCTCCTGACTCTCTCAAAACTTATTTTCTTAGCCATATACTTAGCACACCTTATTTGAGAACTTGAGATTTATTATTGTTGGAGGGCTGGAGCTTGTGCTATTGAACTTTGCTGAAGTTTATGATTCTATTGGTAGCTATCTTGGTGGTGTCAGGCCTGGTTGGTTGGATGGAGTACTTTTCTTCATATCTTGTTTTCTCATTTCTTTTATGCTGATTTTGACATAATGGAAGTGTTTTCTTTGCTTTACTGAACTAATTTATCATATTTTCGATGGCCTTGTCTGGAGGGCTTTATTTTTTTGTTGGTTTTCTTTTGGTGCTACCTAGGTTCCTCTTTTTTAGAGGTTCTTTTTTGGTTTTGTTGTAAGTTTTTGTTGGATGGTCTCAACTCGTGCTTGTTTGGAACACTCCTTGCAGCTTGGAATCAAATCCATGGAATCTACCAACCACTTTGTTTCTCTGCGTTTGGGTGCCGTTGTTTCTTGGGATCTTTCCTCTTGAATTTTACTTCTTGGATGCATATGATTGGGAGCTATTTTGTAAAGTTTCCTTTGTGTTTTGCATATTTTGGGTGCGCCGGTCCTTGGGATCTGTCCTGCTGAAATTTACTGCTGGGATGCATATAACTGGGAGCTGTTTTGTGAAGTTCCTTTCAGTTTTTCCATACAAACATGTTTTTTATTATTATGCTTTACTGTTCAGGTGTACTTATTTTTTATGATTTGTTTTTTTGGTATACTTGTACTTTTTGTGATGATAATTTTTGTGTAGGTTGTAATGTGGAGGTGGAACCCCTAGGGGTGTGTCTCTTATTATATTTTTTGGGTTTTTTTAAAGGGGATCCACCTCCCCTCCCCTCTTTCTAACCTTTATTTTATATTAACACGTAGGGAGTCTTGAGTGCTCTTTCCTCCAAAAAATATATATATGTACAACTTTGCATATATATATATATATATATATATATATATATATATATATATATATGGGGGGCGGGGGGGAAGGAGCAGCTTATGGCTCCCTACATGTTAAACTAATGGGAAGGTACAAAAAACCCATGGGGAACAAAAACCCATCTCAATACAACTCCACACCAAAAGAGAAAAGCTTTGTAACTAAGAGTACATACAAATCCCATAGTATACCAAAGATCCAAACATAAAGAAGAAAAACCCAAAAGGACCCCAAAAAACAAAACTACAAACAAGATCCAAAAACCAAGAATCTAAGGCTGGTAAAGGTAGCAGTGGCTGAAGAAGGAAGTCTGTTCTGATAGTTGACAGCTGATGGAGCCTCAATCTTCCACAATTCTGAAGTGAGGGGCTTGGAAAAGATCAGCCTCTAGGAGGAATTGCAACTGAGGGGAAGGAGTGGAAGAGACTTGTACTTCCTGAGAAGCAAGGGCCCTTCTGGCAAGCCAGTTTGCTAGCCTGTTCCCTTCTCTGTAAATGCAAGAAAATTGTATAAAGAGGCCTTGAATTAGAACCCTGATTCTGTTAATCCAAAGAGTATGGTACCAAGGGGGGGAGATCATTCTGCAAATCATGTAATAAGATGGTGGATTCTCCCTCCACAATAATGTTGGGCCATTGGTTGGAGATAGCCAAATAAATAGCCCAATGTACAACAGCTAATTCTGCTTCTAGTGGGTCAGCAACAATAGTAGGAGCCTGGTAAAAGTAGATGCATTTCCCATTGTGATCCCTGAAGATACCACCAGTGCCTGCTCCAAGATTAGTGAAAGCCCCATCAGTGTTTACCTTGAGGGAAGAGTAGGCAGGAGCATTCCAGTGCATTTAAATTATTCTGGAGTGTTTGGGTTAATCTGGAGGGGGGACTTTGAGCATGTTCGGGAATTTCTTAAATCTGATCAGCTTGGAGATGAAGGAGTGGCAAAATCCAACCACAGTAACAACTTTGCTGACTTTGTCATCAAACTTCACACCATTCCTATGCATCCAAAAGAACCAGGCAACAATAAAAGGAATTTCTCCTGCCTTAGCACTCTTCCAGGATTGCCAGCAATTAAACAAGTCTTGTCAATCTAGCAATAAAGTATTGATGTTAAGAAAATTGATGACCCCTGTCCACACTTCCTGGGAGAAAGGGCAGGTGAAGAAAAGGTGTTGCACAGTTTCAGAATGAACACCACACAGATAACATTTGGAAGGTCCTCTCAGCCCTTTCAATTTGAGAATATCATCAGTGAGAAGATAGCTATAGAAGATCCTCCAAACCAGGAAAGACATTGAGGGGGTGAGGTGGTCCAAATTTTCTTTCCCCAACTAGTTGGAGACCAGGTATGGATGTTGAGATAGATATGTTTGGTAAGACTGTGCATCTTGCCATTTTGCCAGATGAGCTTGTCAGGTTGGGATCTATCAAAGGGGATTCTGGAAACATGATGAACAAAAGGTTCCTGGATAAGCTGCTGGAGTTTAGGATTAGACCAGTTCATCTCATCCCAACAATTGGCAACTGGAAATTGTTATCTGTCAATGTTGGGTAAAGCATTTAGAATATCCACTGAACACCAATGATCTTGCCAGAACAAAATCTCCCCTTTCCCCAATTCCCATAAATACAATGAATTAGCAAGGTATTTGTTGATAAGCATGTGTTTCAAAATTCTTGAAATACCTGGTTTGATTTGGGCAGAGGTAGGATGAATGCCCTTACAATATTTGCCTTTCATATAATGAGCCCAAAGAGAGTTCTATTGTCTGAAATGGATCCATAGTTTACAGTAATTCACTTGCTGAAGATGTTTTAAGCCTTTGAAGCCCAAGCCCCTAGCCCCTAGAGGTTTGGCTAACTTCTGCTTGGTAGCCCAATGGATTTGCTTCCTTTGCCCAGACCACAAAAATCTGTTAAATGTCCTTTCAATTTGGATTCTAGTACTTTTCTTCACGCATGTCATCTAAAGAACATATGAGGGGAAAGTAGCAAGAATGTTGTTTAGAAGGGTGATTCTCCCCCCAGTAGATAAGAAGGAATTGGCCCAGCTAGATAAATGGGCATTGAGCTTCCCAATAGTCTCCTCAAAGTGTAGCTATTTAGATCTACCTTTAAGAAGAAGCACACCTAAATATTTCAAAGGGAGGCTAGCTTTAGAAAATCCAGTAAACTGAGTTATCCATTGGGATATATTTGCAGGAATATGGCTGGGAAAGATCAAATCACACTTGGTTTGGTTAAATTGAAGTCCAGACATTTGTTGAAATTGTCTGAGGCAATTGAGAACCCTTTTCACAGCTGGTTTGGAAGCCCTAGAAAACAGCATAATGTCATCTGCATACATAAGATTAGAAATAGCCAAATTGGACTTATGATGATATCTAGCATAAAGGAATGGGGTGACTTTGGAATCCAACAGCCTAGAAAGATAATCCATTACAATAATGAAAATGGTGGGGGAGAGTGGATCTCCTTGTTTGAGTCCCCTGGTGGCCTGGAAACCCCCCCAGCTTTGCCCATTAAGTAGTATAGAATGGTGGTTATGTCGTAGCCATCTTTTAATAAGGTGACAGAAGTCTGTGGTGAAGCCTCTGGCATGCAGCACCTGAAAGATGAAGCTTTTTTAATATCAAGTTTATAGATAAGGTCACCCCCCTACAAGGTCTGTCCAAGTCAAGCAGTAATTCTTGAGTAAGGAGTACAGTATCAGATATGGATCTGCCTTTCACAAAAGCTGACTGGTTTGGGCTTATGATCCTGTTAAGATGAGGTTGTAACCTCCCCACCATTATTTTACTAATAATTTTTTTGATTACAGTACTGGGGCTGATAGGTCTGTAGTGATTCCAATTCTTAGGAGCATTGTTTTTTGGGATAAGAACAATGGTTGAAGAGTGAAAATATTATGGAAGCTCATTGCCTTGAAAGAAACTTTGTATTGCTGAAATCACCTCAGCCTTGCAATTGGTCCAAGTTTTTTTTGTAAAATTCTGCATTGAAACCATCTAGCCCTGCTGCTTTAGTACTGTCAATTGAGTTAAGAGCCACCCAAATCTCTTCCTGAGAAGGGAGATCAGTTAATAAGAGAGAATTGGTATATTGGTACTCCCCACTGAAAAGCCATCAATAGGAGGTCTAGAGCATTGGGTATAAGAGAGTAGATTGTGAAAAAATGTGACAGCATTATTTGCAATAGCAGTTCCTTCCCTGAGCAGTACCCCCTGGTCATTCATAATGGAGTGTATGACATTGCACTTCCTCCTATATTTTATACAAGCATGATATAACTTAGTGTTTCTATCCCCCTACTTAAATTTGGAGATAGCAGCTTTCTATCTAAGAAACTGATCCTGCCAGTCTAAGAGGGTGAGTAAATTCTCCTGAGCAGCCACAAAAGCTCCATACATAGTATCATCAGAATGTGCAGCAGCTTCAACTGCAAAGACCTCCATTTCAGCCTTAGAAACACCATGGAAAATGTCACCAATAGTCTCCCAGCTCCAATGTCTTAGAATTTTAGCCACTTTAAGTTGCAGATTCTGAAGCCTGGTGAAGGGATTAGGATGGGAGCACCCAGTCCAATGTTTAGCAATGACAGATTAGAAATTTGGATGAGAGGACCAGAAATTCAAATATTTGAAAGGAGGAGGGGTAGTTTGATTAGTGGGGGTAGTGACGGTGATAAGAAGAGGCCTGTGATCTGATCCAAAAAAATTCAGATGAGTGTGTCGGCATAATTTTAGGTTTGTGTTGTATTGTTGTATTTTGAAAAGGAGGGTCGCCTACAGAATTTTAGATTTTAAATTTAATTTAAATATATATGTAATTTAGAAAGTAGTATTTGATTTTGAAAATAATTTTAAATTTGAAAATTTTAAGATGTGAAATCAAACCGATTTCACATCCCAAATAGTTTATATAAATGAGCACCACACCACAAACCGTGTATCTATCCCGAAGAATAGACACACTGCTTAATGATGGGGCTCGATTAATTAAACTAGAAGATTTGTGACATCCGTTTGGTCCGCGAACCAATTTTATAAGCCGACAAGTTCCCCTGCTTAATATAAAAGAATTAAGCAGGGTTTATATTACCTGGGTTCTTAAAGTTCCCTATAAGGGCAAACCCCTATAGTTAATTACATCTTAAATGACGGGAATCATTTAAGAAAACTCTCGATAATGATCAGTGGTTTTGCTTTCAAGAATTTCAAAGTTTAAGGTTTTCAAGAGATTGAATTTTGGAAATTTCAAAAGGGATTAGCTCAAATTTGGAACAGTTATTTTAGGAGTCCAAAGGAAGAGAAGTAGAAGAAGCTGAGGATCCAAGAATAATCTTGGCAACTTCCCAAACTATCATATTATTTGGCTTCAATTTGGGAGTTTATTTAATGTTGCAATCATGCCAATTTTAGTTACTTAGGACTTATATTTATATGACATGATCATATAAACAGCCTTGAAGATATGAGGGTTTATGTCGTATCAAACGACTACCTCGGAGTCCTAAGACCGGTTAGGGCTTAATTTACATGACACGATCATGCAAATGCCTAACAAAAAGTTGAGGAATTATGTTGCACTAGGCAAACTACCTCGAAATTCTATGGCATGGTTATTTAATTCTAAGGAAAGTTTTGCTGAAGTAGACCCGAGTTTTGCTGATGACGATGGTCGTGCTGCCCACCATGCTCCGAGCTCCTTGTTGTTGCAGATGTTTAGTTTTATAAGGCGAAAATCAGGAGATGAGAGAAGTGTTCTGGTTTAGAAAAAGTCTTACGTTCAAGTGTTTTTAATATTTTAATTAAAATAAATCTTAAAGTTGTTTAAACAGAACCGATTAAGATCCCATGGTTCCGTCATCCCGGCACCGTTATTTTCATCGAATTCACTTAGTCCAGATGAATTTGCTAAACTCAACTGAATGAGTTCCACACTTTCATTTAGACAATGGGAAATCCCGTTAGCAACACGTGGGTTACATCATCCGAGGTATTCCCGATCATTCAACGAGACGTTTTAATTTAGTTGCAATTGTAGTTTTGTTGTTCTATTTGTGATTAAATTTTCAGTTGTTTTATATTTTGGAATGTTGTAGCGGTGAATTTTATCTTGTGGTGACTTTTAATTTAGTTTTGGTTTCAATTTTGTGGCTATCCTAGAAGGTTTCAGTTTTCATGCAACAGTCTTGTTTTAACATGCAAGGAAAAGTAAAATACTGTGCATGGAAGTGAATTGCGATAAAGCAAATTGCAATAAAATGAAAGTGTACCTGGAGGGTCTTCCCGTCATCCCAAGCTGCACTTAAAACACACGTTAAGGCACCTAAATATTTCAACAAGTACCTAGGTAAAGCTAAGAGAAGGGTTTTGGTTGTCTACCAAATTCCTAATCGTATTGCTAGTCATCTCCTATGACGTCTAGGTTGTTGTGTTTTTGTTTAAGGAAGATTTTCTTCATCAAAGAACAATTAAATTCAATTGTTCTTCTAAAACATCCCGTCATATTGAGGAAGTGCTTAGGACGAGTCATAAACATCTTTTCAATACTTCTGGGATTATTTTGAGTCCAAATGAATTTTTATTGTACGGAAGAATTGATCATCCAAGGATTATTATTTTGTTTTGTTTCTTGCTCAGTGAACTAGGATGTTTGAATATCTCGTGTGTGACGTGACATTTCACTTAATACTCTATTTAAGAGTTATAATAACTAAAGCCTTTAAGGGCAAGTTGGGTTGTTGAGAATTTTAATCATTCTTAATTTAAAGTTTGAGTTAATGATTTAAAGTAATTTAATTATGTGGTTTAAGTTTGGAATAGTGTTCAATTTATTTTAGATTTAATTTAAATCTTTACACTTCCAATTATCTTACTATTTCAAATTGATGTTTATGTTTTAAATTTACTTAGATAGAAAGAGGTGTTGAAATTATTGATATGTTTTGATTTAACTCTTAATGATTTGATTTAGGTTTGTTGTTAAGTGATTTTAATTTAATTTAATTTAATTTTTATTTAATTTAATTTAAATTTAATTTAATTTTAATTTAATTTAATTTTAATTTAATTTTAATTTAATTTTAATTTTTAATTTAATTTTACTTTCAATATTTTAAATTTGATTTAATTTAATTTTAATTTCAATTTTAATTTCAATATTTTAAATTTAATTTAATTTAATTGTTAAGGTGTTAATTTAATTTAATTTAAACTTTGACTTGACTTAATTTAATTTAATTCCAAGATTTTAAATTTAATTTTTAATTATTATTTTAATTTTTAGTTAAGAACTAAATATTGTTAAAGTGACTTATTAAGGGATTTTTAGATTAAAGAATAAATATCCTCTTAATAATATCCCTATTTTAATAATCCAAATTCAAATATATATATATTCTTTCCAAAATTCAAATTATTTAATTAATTAGAGTTTCATTTTGATATTTTCAAAGTGTTTAATAGGTTTCTACCCTTTTAATTTTCCTAAGTTTCAATCTTCTAAGAGAAAATTAAAATCAAATATTTTACCCTCCATTTTGATTAAACCTAAAGTTTTAATTAAGGGTTAAAATTTTTTTTATTACCTTTATGCCATTTTAAGCTTATTTATTTCATAACTCACTAAATTGAGCTCAAATGAACTTGAAATTTTTATGTCACCTCACTCACATGTCAATTAAGACATTAGAGGAGAAAATGTGATTTTTCCAAATTTAATTTATTTATATAATTATTTTTAGTAGAAAATAGGGGTTTTCAAGGAAAATTCAACAACATGACCAAGGAAAGGTTTCTGTCCTTAAGAAAATTATGGGATCTTCCTAATGGCCAGAGGACCACTTGGACTAATTTTCGTGATTTTTTGAATTATATTTTATTTATTATAATTATTTTGAATTTTAGAGTATTAATTAATTTTAAAATAAAGTAAAAGTTAAAAAATAGATTTTATATTTTTCATAAATTTCTCTAACCTCAAGGAGTCCAGAAAAACAAATTTTATAATTTTATAATTTTTCTTTGATTTATTAGAATAATTTTAGTGAAGAAGGTTGAAAATTCATTTTTTTTAATATTAAAAATTACATTAAGCCTTTAAAATTCAATATCTTACCCTAGGGACTTAAGAAAAATATTTGGTTTGTTCCTAAATGATTAGGAGTCAAAATGTGACATTTTTATGATTTTTAATATTTTTGTGATTTTTATTATTTTTTTAATTATTAAAATATTAAAATATTGTAAAAAAACGAACTTTTTTAGAAAATTCCAATTTTAATTTTTCTGAACTTCCCTAATATCAGAGAAGCTCCAAAACCATTTTTGTGAATTTTTGAAAAGTATTTTTGGAGTTATAAATTTTAAAAGTTCCATTTTGCTTATGAGGCTTAATCAATCCATTTGGTGGGGTTAATCAAGTCCAATTGATTTCAAAATTTTATGTAAGGTTCCTCTGACCATAAAGAACAATAGAGAATTGTTTTCAAGTTAATTTGATGTGTGGTTAACCCTAATTAATTCAAATCCAATTATAGGGGTTTAGACCAATTAAGGTTATTATGAATGAATTAACTCAAAATATATTTTTCATAGGGTGCCCTAGTCCTGAGAAACATCACCAAATTTTCCTAAAATTTATTTTACAACATGCTAATTATTAGAATTAAAATACCTAAAATAGTGACATGAACTTGAAAAATCAATAACGCTTCAGAGAGATGGCCTCTGATCTTGAAAAATTCAGGGAATGTTCCCAAGATCAGAGGCTTCAAAAGCCCTATGGTCTCATGTCATGGTGAATTGTCTATGCAAATGGAGAATCAAAACATTGGAAATAGTAAATAAATTATTAAAAATAAAATACTCATCCAATTAACTTGATTTCTTTTTCACATTATTCTCCTTCGTTCACTTTGAGCGAGAGGGTATTTTTATTTTATTTTTGTGATTTTTCTATGCAAAGATATGAATTTTTGAAGTTCTGGTATTTAAATAATTCAAAAATACCCTAATATCCTACTTATCCGACTCGGCGCCGCGTCTTCCTACGGTGGATCGAACACATCCATACGGTTTATAAGCTATGAAATTAACTCAAACAAAATGGAGAATTCTTTGGAAGCTCGGGAGAAAGAATGAGTTCATACCTTTGCTTAGAGAAGTGAAGCTTCGATCTGAGGGTTGTGTCACCTTCGATTGAGTCCAAGCAAGCTCCAGATGAAGTCTCCGACTCTGGGGAATTGTCTAAGTATGAAAGTGTCCACAGCCGATCACAAAGCTTAGAGGCTGGAAGCAATGGCTGGCCTAGTGAGGGGGCTTTTGCTGGTGAAGGTGTAGGGTCAATCAATTTGGAGATTGGCTCACTGTGGTGGAGTGTCATGTTTTTAGGTGGATTTTCAACTCAGAAATTGAGCTTTGTTAATGGGGTTTAGGGCAAAGGAACACTGGGGATCAACTGCTCTGGGTTAGGAGAGGGTCCTGGAGCAATTTTGGCAGAGTTTCCTTAAGGTATGGTTCATCACCTTATTTGGCCGAGAGGTGGTGGTGTTTAAATAGGCATGGCTGGAGGGCTTCCCAGGGGCAATTGGAGGTTGGGATCAGCTGCTCGGGGAGGAGAAGAAGAGCTCTGGTGTCCACTAGGGTTGGGACAGCTCGGCAAGGGAGAATTTGAAATTTTGGCTCACATGGAGCTCTCGGCCATGGTGTTTTTCGGCGACCAGGTGGTGGCCGGCCGGGCATTGGTCACCATCTTGACCAGGTGAGGTCAGGACTGGGGTTTGGTGAGTTCAATTGGCTTTGGACATGTGTAAAGGATTTGATTTAAATGGAATGGGGGAGAATTCATTTTGGCTTAATTTGGTCCAATGCATGGATTAAGCTAGGTGCACCTTCCCAAGGCTGGTTTGGGCTGAAGAGAAAGTCATTTGGATCAGCTTGATTAGTGGGGTCAAGTCACAATCCAAGTACAATTAGGCTTAAGCATGAGTTAGGGGAGACATGGGAATGGTTAATGACTTTTAAGGAGTGCTTAAAGGCCTTCCTCCTTTTTCCACTTATGGGGTGTTGACAATCCTAAGATTCTCATGGCTCTCATGTGGCTTGTGCATGGCTCCAAGGCTTGCTCATGGCTTAGGAATGGCTTGGCTCACTTGCATGAGAAAGGGATTTTGGGATTTTTGAAATTTAGGGGTATTTTGGCATGAGGCTTGATTTAGATTTATTTGATGATAAAATTGGAACTTAGGGAATGATTTTGATTAAATGGATGACAAATGAAAATGTCATATGGGCTTTAGAGTCAATTTTGGGCTTTTGAAATTGTCTTGGGATGGGCTTTTAAAGTGGTTTAAGGAAGTGGGCTTTTAGGTTTAAAATAAATTTGGGATGAAAATTGTGTAAAGGATTGTGCCAAATAAATGTTGGGTTTAGTTTAGGGATGTTTCATGAATGGTTTGGAATCAATTTGGTGTGATTTGGAGTAGAATTGAGTTGAATTTGGGCTTTTTTAGTTAAAGGGGCCAAAGTGGGTCAAATTGGGCTAACTTGGGCTAAGGTTGGGCTAATGTTGGATTTGATGTAAAATTAATGTTGGGAAATGTTTATGGGAGTGTTACAAAGAGTTCTCAACTCTGGTTGGGCTCTAATTTTGGGATTTGGGCCCATTTGGGTTTGGTTTGAGCTTAGGTCAATTTAAGGGATTTTGGTTTTGGGTTAGGTTTGGGTGGAGTTTAGGTTCAAATTTTGGGCAAATCAAGTTAGTGTTTTGTTTGTGGGAATGTTAGGAAGGTTTTAGAAAAGATTTGGGGCCAATTGGGGTTGAATTGGACTAGGTTTGGGCTAGGTTTAGGTCATGGTCCAAAATTGGGCCTTAGGCCCCAAATTGGAAGTGGGCCCAAATGTCAATCAAATTGGACTTTAATTTGGTCAAAATTGATATTGGGGATATGGAATTGAAGTTTAGAATTGAATTAGACCAAAATTGAGGTCAATTGGAGTGTTTGGTTTGACATTGAGTTCACTTGGGTTTAAAATGGGTTAAATTGGGGGTTTTGGTAAAAGTGCTGTAAATTGGCAAAATTGGCCCATGGTGTAGTTGAACAAAATAAAATTGAGAATATTTGGGATTTTCTGGAAATTTCTGGGAATTTTTAGAATTTTTGGATTTTTTGGGGTAAAAGGGTACTTTGGTAATTTTGGGGGGTTTTAGGGGTATTTTTGGAAATTTTGGTATTTTTGGCCAAAGATGGTCAACTTGAGTGGTGTGAAGTGTTTGGGATTGATCTTGAGGAATTTTGGGTAATTTAGGTGATTTTTCAAATTTTGGGTCATTTCAAGGGTATTTGGTAAGTTTGGTGGGTCCGGGGCCCCGGGGGTCAAAAATTGAAATTTTGGAAAAATGAAGATTGATCAAGTGTGAGTAAAATGGAATCACTTTGGTTAAGCCATGAAGCCATATCAAGCCCATATGAGCCATGAGAGGACTCATTTGGGGCATTCACTATGTTGTTCCTAACCCTCTTAGCTGGGGGCTTAGGGGTTAAGGACCATCCATATGAATTACCTACATGAGTTAGGAATTCAAATTGGGTGAGAGTGTGGTTTTAGGACCGGGAATGTGTGTGAGAGTGTAGAGTATGTGCAAGTCAGCCCTCACTGCGACCGAGGCCACCCGGGAGTATTCCTAAGGCCAAAAAGTCCTATAGGGAACTCATCCTTTAAACCTCCACATTTGACTTCAACCCTCTAGGTGATTAGGGGTCTACAATCAAGCTTGTGAGGTTTACAAGGAGTTAAGAAGTGGTTTGAATTTCTAAGTGGTGAGTTCCATTTCTAGTCCTCTAAGATTAGTCAAAGGAAAAGCTTAAGGCTAGATCCTAAGTACTAAAGAGAGAAGCAAAAGACCTCATCAAAAATGAGGTCAACAGAGTGATGATGGTGTGAAGAAAATTTTGGTGCCAAACATTGTTAGCCAAAAATCTGTCCAGTTTTTCTCATATTTTGCCTCTCCTCCAAGTGAATTGATTGCCATGAAAACCCAAGTCAAATAAGCAACATACAAAGTTATCTTAAAATGGTGAGCTAGCTCTGGTTGGTCTCTGGATCCTTCACACTATCTGCACTCACCATTTCTTTACGATCTTCCATTACCGTATTCAATGGCTACCAGATAGAAAATCTGAATCCCAAAACAAAACTGCAATTCGCAGGAGAAAACCCTAGCTTAGTAACGAAGAGGTAATCTCCCGACCAATCACATATGTACCTCCGACAATGGTTAGACAATGCACCACCCCGCCAATTACATTGTACGTAAAAACATCAAAGGCATATACCACTGTTTTTATAAGGCAAAAACCCCATAGTACCCCAGACAATACAACAGTAACCCATAATAAGCTGGGAATAACTCCCCTATCCACCTGCAGTGCCCCTACTAACGCAATACAAATTTAGTACCCTCAGAATACACCATGAGTACTCCAGATATAATCCCGGACAACAACCTGCATTCATAGCGTAGTTACCTCTGCAGAGCTCCCGGAATACTCCCCCAGCCCCCGCTAAGTACTCATAGAATTATCTCCTCCACTACTCCCGCAAAACCCCCTCAGTGCACACTCCATAAGCAAGCAGTACCCGCGGAATACTCCCCTAATCCCCTCTAAGTACTCCTAGAATTGTCAGCTGTACCGCGCATGCAGTACTCAATCAGTACCCCAAAATACTCCATAATTACCCTGAAAGTACTTCTCTAATAGACCCCACAAAAGGACCGCAGGCACTCTCGGAATAACTTCTCAGTACACCGAGAGTACTCCGAAAATAATCCCAGACAGAAACCCGCCTTGACATCGCAGTTACTCTTCCAGGACTCCCGTAATACTCTCCTAGTCCCCGCTAAGTACTCCTGGAATTATCTCCTCCAGTACTCCCGCAGAACCCCCTCAGTGCACACCCCATACGTAAGCAGTACCCGCGGAATACTCCCCTAATCCCCACTAAGTACTCCTGGATGTGTCACCTGCACCGCACACGCAGTACTCCATCAGTACCCCCAGAATACTCCGTAATTGCTCTGAAAGTAGTCTCATAATAGGCTCCGCCAAAGGACCGCAGGCACTCCTAGAATAACCCCTCAATACACCGAGAGCACTCCGGAAATAATCCCGGACGCAAACCCACCTTGACATCGCAGTTACCTCTCCAGGACTCCTAGAAAACTCCCCCAATCCCTGCTAAGTAGTCCTAGAATTATTTTCTCTAGTACTTTCGCAGAACCCCCTCAGTGCACGCGCCATATGCAAGCAATACCCGCGGAATACTCTCTCAGTCCCCGCTAAGTACTCTTGGAATTGTCAGCTGCACTGTGCACGCAGTACTCAGTCAGTACCCCCGGAATACTCCGTAAGTGCCCTGAAAGTACTCCCGTAGTAGGCTCCACCGAAGGACCGCAAGTACGCCTAGAATAACCCCTCAATACACCGAGAGTACTTCAGAAATAATCCTGGATGGAAACCCACCTTGACATCGCAGTTACTCCTCAAGGACTCCTGGAATACTCCCTCAGCCCCCGCTAAGTACTCCTGGAATTATCTCCTACAATACTCTTGCAGAACCCCCTCAGTGCACATGCCATACGCAAGCAGTACCCACAGAATACTCCCCCAGTCCCCGCTAAGTACTCCTGGAATTGTCAGCTGCACCGCGCACGCAGTACTCAGTCAGTACCTCCAGAATACTCCATAAGTGCCCTGAAAGTACTCCAAAAATTTTCGCCCGCCGAAGCGACGCAGCCATGACCGGCAGTAACCCCTCAGTACACCGATAGTCCTCCATAAATAATCTGGGTGTAATGTCAGTACTCCAACACTCTCATAACAGAGGAAATAACCCTCTTGTACCACTAACATGCTGATGTTTATTTATGAGATATTTTTCAGGTATTTATTTATGGCCTATTTGAACCTTTCACATTAAAACACCCAAAACACATGATATTTCTCAGTTATTCTTGGGTTATTCCTGGTTTTTCTGTAGTAATTAATTATGCGGAAGGCACTAGCAGAAGTTATTAATTGCGCTCATGTTTATCAGAGATTCACTAAGTTAACAGTTATGTGTATTTTATTATAATATTATGGAAAGGTTGGCAAAGGGAATTTATAATTTCTGTGATCATTAATATAGTTAAGTCATTATTTCTGTTCATCTTTAGCAGACAATCACTAATATCCGTGTGAACAAACACAACATCACATATATTTATCACAATATACAGTAATAATAAACTAATGTCCAGTCAATGTAAATCTGCAGATATTTACCCCAAAAACACAGATATTTACGACCACTGATGTATCACAGATATTTACCCCAATACACAAAACTAATTTCCAGTCAATGTAAATCTATAAATTTCATAGGCAAGCTTTGCCCTAAATCGTGGCGCATCAACCTACCAATTCAAGTTCGACTTCCACTTCAATTTACCCTTCTTTACAACTATTTTCATATATTTACATACAAATAGACCATAGTCAATGATGACACTCTGTTTGGGAAAGCCTTTGGGTTTTGTCGGGTCAGAAGGGAATACTTTTCCGGTGTAATTCAGTAGATGTTTATCTGCAAAGAAATCTGTTAGTATGAATCCATCACAACACAGACAGTGAAAGAATTTCTTAAAGAATAAAATATTTCAGCCTCAGTACAGCAACATGCGTTTTAAAGAATTTCTGTTAGTATGAATCTCCACTTGCAGGTATGAGGATTCCCCATTAGTAGAGTCCAGTGTCCATTAAGAATTATTGGAATCATAATCAAATATGCACTTTCCACAGAATCAACTGTGATATGACCAACATATTTTTTCATATTATGGACTCTGTAAGCTTGAAGAACATAGGAAAAGCACAATGACTTCATGAGTTCTATCATGAATTTTTATGAAATGATGGAAGCTTGGATGTGTACCCAATGTATGGGAGATACATAAAGGTAGGGTCTGTACAACTAGGGTGACTGGGAACACTTGCTTTCCATTATAATTGCAAACATGTCAATGTGATCAGGTCTCAATTCTTCATTTCTCCATAGTGCTTCAATTTCCATTCGACCTATCCAAATGAAACCCCGCTGAAGTAACATATTGTCACTGCATTTCAATGAAAGTGCTTAGTTAGATGTAAGTACAGGAAACACACAAGAAGAAGAACACTAAAATGGATCACGAATGTGGCACATTGATGTATGTAGTTGGTCAAGTAGAGTTAAATACCTCACACTATATTTATTGAAACATGCATCAATAACTTGTTGCATGTATGCAGGAATGAGATCTCGGGTAGGGAAATCGACAATTGGATGATCATTAACCAATGGTGTTGGAACTGCTTTAGTATGGGGGTGACTTTTGTATAAAATAAGTGTATTTTGGACATCTTCCTCCACAACTACATTATCAGCATCAGCCATTATTGTCATCTCTGCCACCTCTTCCCCACCTTCCTCAGGAATAATAATTGGCTGCATAAACACAATGCCTGTTATGTCAGGGATATCTGTCAATATTGGTCGTTCAGACGTGGAGTCAGCTTTCTTTGCCTTGTCGGAGGTCTGCAAAGAATCATGCATATGCTGCACTAGATAATCTAATTTTCACTTAGGGGAACCTTCAATTTCCTCTTGTGATCTCCCCTTCTTGCTATATGTTAGTGTCATCGGGGAAATAAATTTCCTTTTTCTTCTCGTGCTTGTGGGCTTCACATATTCCCCATCACCTTTATCTAATATTTCTTTTATTTCACAAATGTGAGTCTTGACCTCTCCAATCTTGAACTCAATATCATTCAGACGACTATTTATAGACTCTTTGAAATCAAATATAAATTTTTGATGTTCCCGCAGCATTTGCCCGATATCTTTTGTTGTCATGTTGCTCTGTCCAAAAGTCTCTGAATGTCTCGGTGGAGGAATACCTTCACTAGGGACCACCGGAAAACCAAGATGAGAATCAGGGGACAGTGGTGCGGAGTGAGCTTGGTGTAATTGGATTGGACGAGAGATTAAGTCACTTTCAGGCGCAACTAAACACATGCTCCTCATATTTCAAATTGACAAAATAATCCAAAACCTGCAATTACATTCAAACTTCAGCACAACTGAAGTAAAACTGCCTATTTCCACAATCAACATAACAAGCTACAAGAACCATAAACTCTAAACAGGAAATATATTACTGACCTCAGTGTTGGTGAGCCTCCTAAACACAAGATGAATCTTGACTGAGTTTAAACCAGCATTTCTTGGCCACCTCAGCATCTGAGGCCTGGCCTCAGGAAACGCAGGGAGTACCGAAGAGGTACGCTCATAAACTTAAGCTTAATAATTTCATAACTCACTAAATTGAACTCAAACGAACTTGAAATTTTATGTGACTTCACTCATATGTCAGTAAAGACATGAGAGGAGAAAATGTGATTTTTCTGTATTTAATTTATTTATATAATTATTTTTGGTAGAAAATATAGAGATTTCGAGGAAAATTTAATAACATGACCAAGGGAAAGTTTCTATCCATAAGAAAATTAGGGGACATTCCTAGTGACTAGAGGACCACTTGGACTAATTTTAGTGATTTTGAATTATATTATTTTTAATATAATTATTTTAAATTTTGGAGTGTTAATTAATTTAAAAATAAAATAAATGTTGAAAAGTAAGATTTTATATTTTTCAAAAATCTCTCTGATATCAAGGAAATCAGAGAAGCAAATTTGCAATTTTTGATTTTTCTATGATTTATTACAATTATTTTAGTGAAAATGCTAGAAAATACATTTTTTAATTTTAAAATTACCTAGGGCTTTAAAATTTGATATCTTACTAAATAGACCTAAGAAAAATATGGGGTTTGTTCTAAGTGATTAAAATTCAAAATGTGACATTTTGGTGAATTTTATTATTTTTAATTATTAAAAATATTAAAATAATATTAAAAATTAACTTTTTTAGAAAATTGAAATTTTAATTTTCTTAAATTCCCTTTAATATCATAGAGGCTCCAAAACCAATTTGGTGAATTTTTTGAAAGATATTTTGAAAGTTCTGAATTTTTAAAGTTTAAAATGACTAAGTGTTAATCAACCCAATTAATAGGGCTAACCAAGTCCAATTGACCTCAATTTTTATGATGGGTTCCTGCGATCCTAAAGGTCGATTGGAGAATTGATTTCAAGTCAATTTGATGTATGGTTAGCTCTAATTAATTAGAGACCTATTTGGGTGTTTAAGCCAATTAGGGTTGTTTTAAATGAACTAACTCAAAACCTATTTTCCTAGGGTTCTCTGGTCATAAGGAACATCACCAATTTTCCTAGAATTTATTTCGGAACATGCTATTTATTGGAGATTAAAATACTCAAAACAGAAACATGAATTTGAAAAATCAATAACTTTTCATAGGGATGGCCTCTGACTTTGGAAAATTCAGGGAATGTTCCCGAGAATTCGGGAGGCTTGAAAGCCACATAGTCTCGTATATGGTGGTGTATACATGCATGGAGAATTAAAAGTATGCAGAGAATAAATAAATTATAAAAAATAAAATACTTGATGAAATTAAATGATTTCTTTTCCACATTATTCTCCTCTGTTCAGCGAAGCGAAGATATTTTATTTTATTTTTCTGATTTTTCTACACAAAGATATGAATTTTTGAAGTTTAGGGAATTAAATAAATAGAAAATACCCCTAATTTTCTATTTATCCACGCGACGCCAACTCCATCCTCGGCATCTCAGAACGCACGCGCGTCGCGCTCCCATTCGACGCGCCCGTCTAACTCGGCGCTTCAAGGGGCCCATTTTGTATCGCTCGCGTCTTCACAGTCAGACGCGATGCGGCGGGTACGTACGCGCGTGTATTAAATGGACGGCATCCGTTCATTGTCCCCAAGTGTCCTCACCCGAGCCGTCCACACTAAATCGATAATATCTCATTCGATACTCGATAGTTTTCATGTTCTTATGCTACATGGATTCGTCTTGAAGAAGACGAACACATACATGCGGTTATCATGCATTGAAATTAAAGCATTCGAAATGGAGAATCTCCGAAGCTCAGGTTGAAGAATTAACTCATAACTTTGCTCGAGAGAAGTGTGGCTTGTCCGAGGTTTGTTGCACCTTCGGTGGATCCCCAGCGAAGCTCCGGATGAAGTCTCCTAGTACGGTGATTATGCAGATGTGATTTCGACCACGGCCGATCACAAAGCTTGGAGGCTGGAGCAAGCTGGGTGGCCTGGAGATGGGGCACCATTTGGTGGACACCTTTACGCAGTGCAGGTGAAGGTGTCGAACCAATCGGTGGGAATTGGTTCACGCTGGAGAAGTGTCCTGGTTTTGGGCCCCTGATTTCAACTCTGAAATTGAGCTCCACGGAAAATGGCGGGGGATCTCACTGGGGATCAAGTGCTCTGTGTATGGGGAGGAGTGTTGGAACAATTTTGGCGAGAGTTTCCTTAGGTTTTGTTTTGACACTTCTCATGGCCGAGAGGGGTGGTGTTTAAATAGGAGAGGGTGGAGGGCCTCCCAGGGGAGAGTTAGGGCTTGGGATCAGTTGCTCTTGGCAAGAGAAGAACAGCTCCAATGGCCCGGGGATGGGCGGCTCGGCGGGTGGGGGCCAAGTTGGGCTCACTTGTGAGCTCTCGGCCAGGTGTTTTACGGCGGCTGGTGGGTGGCAGAGCCGAGCATGGGTCACCCCCTCGAGGTCAGGTGGGTCAGGGCTGGGACGTGGTGCAAGCAGTGGCTTGGTGCCATGTGTAAAGAGCTTGGATTGAAATGGAATGGGGGGAAGACCATTTTGGGTTCAAATGAGTCGACCCATGGTTTGGGCTAGGTTCACCACCCCCGAAGCCTGGTCTTGGGCTGAAAAGGGTCACTTGGGTCAGCCAAGAGAGAATGGTGTGGTCTCCATCCATGATGAGGTGGCTAAGCATGGTTTAGTGTGTGACATGCTTAAGGTAAAAAGGGTTTAAGGAGGATTAGGAAGGGCCCCTCCTTTTGCCATTAATGGCTTGATCACATGTCAGCGAGCCTTCCATGGCTTCATGGCTTGTCCGTGGCAGATGGCTCACCTTTGGCTTGGGAAAAGGTTTGGTCAATTTCATGAAAATGGATTTTAGGAATTTTTGGTAATTTGATGGAAATTTGTATGAAACTTGATTTGGAATAATTTGATGATGAATTTAGGACCCAGGTAATGGATTTAATTAAGTGGATGACAAATGGAGATGTCATGTGGGCTTTAGGGTAGATTTTGGGCTTTTGAATTTGAAGGAAGTGGGCTCTTAGGAAAGTTTAAGGGAAATGGGCTCTTTGATTTTAGGATGGGCATTTGGGTAAAGATTTTGTGAAGAACTTTGTCAAATAAATGTCATAATTGGTTTGGGGATGTTCTATGAAGGGCTTGGAGTGTTGATTTGGTGTGATTTGGAGTTTGAATTGGTTTGAATTTAGGTTTATTTGGTAAGTGGGCCTATGTAGGTCAAATTAGATTAACTTGGGCCAATGTTGGGCTAGGGTTGAAATTGATGTAAAATTAATGTTGAGAAATATTTATGGGAGTGTTTCAAGAGGTTTTGGCTTTGGTCGGGCTTTGATTTTGGGGTTTGGGCTCATTTGGGTTAGGTTTGGGTTTAGGTCAAAAATGGGCCTTTTAGCTTTGGGTTGAATTTGAGTGGGGTTTGGGTCTAAAATTTGGGCAAATCATGTTAGTGTTTTGCTTGTGGGGATGTTAGGAAGATTTTAGAAAAGATTTGGGTTAAATTGGAGTTGAATTGGGTGAGTTTGGGTTAGGTTTGGGTCATGGGTCCAGGTGGGCTTTAAGGCCAAAAGTGAAGTGGATCAAATGTTAATCAAGTGGACTTAGGTTTGAATCTAGATTGGTATTGGGAATGTTGAATTGAAGTTTTAGAATTGATTTGGACCAAAATTGGGGTCAATTGGGTAGGTTTGGTTTAACATTGGGTTCACTTTGGGTTAAAATGGGTCAAATTGGGGGTTTTGACAAAAGTGGGGTAAATTGACAAACTTGGCCCATGGTGTAGTTGGACAATTAAATTGGGAATATTTGGGATTTTCTGGAATTTTCTGGGAATTTTTCTGAATTTTTTGGATTTTTTTTTTGAATTGAGAGGGTATTTTGGGTATTTGGAGGAGTATTGGGAGGTTTTCTTGGAATTTTTGGTGTTTTTGGGTATGGATGACCAATTTGAGTGATGTGGAAATGTTTGGGATTGGTTTTGAGGAATTTTGGGTAATTTGGAAATTTTTTGAGAATTTTGGGTAAGTTTGAGGTTTTGGTAGGTTTAGTAGGTGTAGGGCCCCGGGGGTCAAAAATTGAAAATTTGGAAAATTGAAAATTTGGAAAATTGAAAGGTGGGTGGATGTAAGTGGAATAAAATCATTTTGGTTGAGCCATGAAGCCATATCGGGCCCATATGAGCCATGAAGGGACTCGTTTGGGCATTGCTTATGTTGTTCCTAACCCTCTTGCTTGAGGGCTTAGGGTTAAGGACCATCCATGTGAATCACCTACATGAGTCGGGGAGGTCAAGTTAGGTATGGTTGTGGTTTAGGAAGTGTGTGAAAGTGTAGTGTGTGTGTAAATCAGCCCCCACCGGAACCCGGGCGCGGGCGGGTCCCCAGGCCCGAAAGTCTATAGGAACTCATCCTTTAAGCTTCCACATTTATTTTGACCCTCGGTGATTAGGGGTCTACGATCGAGTTTGTGGAGTTTGCGGGGAGTTAAGAAGTGGTTTGAATTTCTAAGGTGGGTCCCAATTCTAGTCCTCTAAGATAGTCGAAAGGAAAAGGCACAAAGGGCCAGATCACAACAATAAAAAGAAGAAGAGAAGACCTCATCAAAAATGAGGTCGACAAATGGACTGACCAAGGTGTGGTGGTGACGGAGCACACCGCGCGTATTGGCGTTGACAAATCAGTCAATCAAAACCAACACAGATGTCGAAGTGACGAACTTAGGGCCCAGTAGAGTTTCAAATGGGAAGTAGCGAAGTATATCACAAACCGAGATTCACGAAGACTCTCGGCGGGAAAGGAAAGGAGGTGAATCCCAATCGCGATGCGGGGGAATTTCGATTTAGATTTTATTTTGTTTCAATTTAAGCTTGATGTGTGAGCTTAGATTTTAGTTTGGAGTTTTAATTTAGATTGCGGTTTGTCAAAATTAATTTTAGGGATTTGATTTGAAATGAAAATTGGAATTCGGAGTTTTAGATGTAACATCTTGACCTTGAAGAAAATTGAATTGATCAAATTGAATCATTGCAATGAGGAGAGATCTCGAACGTACGGTATTGGATGTAAAATCCTTAACCTCGAAGAGTTTGATTTTGATGTATTTCATTGCGCCAGGAAAGAATCCTAAAACGATGCGGTCTCGGATGTAAAATCCTTGACCCGAAAATTTGAATTTAGATGTACTTCGTTGCGATAGGGAAGAATCCTAAAGCAATGCGGTCATAGGATGTAAAATCCTTGACCCAAAAGTTTAATTTGATGTATTTCGGTGCAATAGGGGAAAGAATCCTAAAGCGGCGCGGTCTTAGATGTAAAGAATCCTCGACCCAAAAAAAGTTTGAATTTGATGTATTTCGGTGAAATAGGGAAAGAATCTAAACGTGCAGTCTTGGATGTAAAATCCTCGACCCCGAAATTTGAATTTGATGTATTTCGGTGCAATAGGGAAAGAATCCTAAAGCGATGCGATCTTGGATGTAAAATCCTCGACCCGAAAAATTTGAATTTGATGTATTTCGGTGCGATAGGGAAAGAATCCTAAAGCGATGCCGGTCTTGAGTGTAAAATCCTCGACCCAAAAAATTTGAATTTGATGTATTTCGGTGCGATAGGAAAGAATCTTAAAACGGTGCGGTCTTGGATGTAAAATCCTCGACCAAAAGTTTGAATTTGATGTATTTCGGTGCAATAGGGAAGAATCTAAAGCGGTGCGGTATTGGATGTAAAATCCTCGACCCAAAGTTTGAATATGATGTATTTCAGTGCAATAGGAAAAGAATGCTAAGCGGTGCGAGTCTTGGATGTAAAATCCTCGACCAGTTTGAATTTGATGTATTTCATTGCGATAGGAAAGGATCCTAAAGCAATACGGTCTTGGATGTAAAATCCTCGACCCAAAAGTTTGAATTTTGAAGGCTCGATTTAGATTTGATTTGAAATTTGGAAGGATTGAATTTGAAATTTGATTGAGAATTTGATTTGAGATTTGGAAAGAATTGAATTTTAATTTGATTGAGATTTGAAATGCGGAAAGATTGAATTTGAAATTTGGAAGGATGAGTTAGAACTCGATTGAAATTTGATTTAAGATTTGATTTGAAATTTGGAAGATCAAATTTGAAATTTGATCGAGATTGGATTTGGAATCTGGAAGGATTAGTTTGAACTCGATTGAAATTTTGATTTAAGATTCAATTTGAAATTTATGTTGATTTCGTTTATCTTTTTAATGATTCAAATTTTATTTTATCGTTTATTTAATGTTCTTATGGTGGTAGGTTCGTCATTTTTTTTAGATTTTTTTTTTTTAAAGAAAGTTTTCTTTTATTCTCTTTTATTTCTTTTACGATTTCTTTGTTTGAAGTTCATTTAACTTTAATGGCGTTTCCAAATAAATTTGCACAAAAGAGGTGAAGGCCAAAAACGTGACATGGTCACTTTCATTCCAATCATGTAGAAGATACATCATACATCTTGATGCGGAATATATTCCTTACAATCCATGTAGACTCAAAAACGAACTATGTATGATCTTCGTCGGTCCATCAAAAAGAAGCATCTGTCAAAAATCCATGTACGGAATAGTGGGGTACATGGTTAATAACATCACCTTCCAAGCTATCCTTGGCAAGGATGCCGAGTTGGATGTATGTTGGAGGTGTGATATCTCCCATGTAACTCACGGCTCGTAAGACGAGAGGCTCTCTAGCTCGGTGCAGTGGAAATGGTAAGATGTCTTCTTGTCGTCCATTCTCTGAAAGTAGCGAGATCCGCTTTCTTGGTACTCCTGGTATGCAATGCTTAGCGATATACGCTGCATTTGCCCTTGAGTATCATGACGGAACCTACGGTATTAGGTATTTTCACTGGCCTCGGAACTCACCGCTTTCTTATCACGAGTTAGATCCGAACATGATGTTATACTCGTTCAGGAAAGAGGCAGGTGCGAAGGGTCGACAAAGTCATGGTGATGTTTATGTGTGGAGGTATGCGGTCACCACCTTGTAAATGTTGACAATGCAGCTATTGGGTATGCAATCTGTTGTGAGTACCCTCCCATGTTATCGATCTCTTTACCATTCTCTTGATGACTAGTGGCATCGGATCCGGCTAAGTATGACGGAAGTATTCCGGAGGGTTTCCCTTCTGATCTTCCGCAAAATTGTAACAGCATGATCCAATTGCTTAATTCTGATTGCTCCCCCACCCCCTTGGCATCACTCTGAGTGGCTACAGAAAATCCTTATCCTGCAGTCCCAGCTTCATGTCAGATTCCAGTTCATCTACAGAGAAGGGAACAAAACCTGCTGACTGGCTAGCTAGACTTGGCTCAGCCACCTCTTCTGTGACTGTTTCCACCACCCCACCTCCTCGCCTGAAAGTCCTCATTGGGGTGACAATCTTGCTGCCCCCCACCTCAGATTGGAGACTGGATGACTATATTGGTTATCTTATTCATGAATGCTGTTGGGACTTGTGATCTTTCCCGTGCAGCCTCCAATTCCTGCCATATGCTGCCCTGGGTTTCTCTTTTTGTTTTCTCTTCAGACCCCTTACTCCTATACTTGTAAAAGTTTGGTTTGTCTTTTTTGAGAAGGGGTTTACCTTTTGGGTCTGTCTTTCTTTCTATTAAGTGTGAGTTGTATTGAGGGAGGGATACCCACTGAACTTGGGTCTTTTCTCCCCTCCCCCAATGTGCACTCAGTTTTGCATCAGTAACCTGCTATGAGTTGCCTATGCTCTTTTTAAAAAAATATATATTTTTATAGAAGTAGTAGGACCTACAGGTTAACTATCCTAATCAAACTAGGACTACTAGCAACCTAAGACTGACAGCGGCAGAAATCCCTAAGGAATGTGAATAGTACCGTGAATTCCTTCTCTACCCTCTCTAGGGTCTCTGATTCAGGAGGTTCTATTTGAGAAGTCTCTTATATCCCTCTTTTACTGCTATGTCATCATCGTCCTCCCAGTTCTACCCTCCTTACAGCCTTACTTGATGACCCCACATATAGTAGAAAGGCTATACATGCATGTTCATGTGTCCTGCATAAGCACGGAAACTAAGCCAAGAAGTAAGAAGACACAAAGAACATGAGGCCAGGGAATAGAAAGAGGAGATGGAGATCCACCCAGAACAACGTCGTAAAGGGGGTCAATAGACTCTCAAAACCACTCGAAGTAATAGGCATGAACTGGCGTAAAAGGTAAAGGTATACTCCATGAGTGGTGCAAAAGAGGCAACCACTGAGCGAGAATAACATGTGAATGTAAACCCCTACGAACGAGTGTAGGGGAGAGCATGATTGTAAAGCATCCAGGATAAGTGAGCCGAACCTCTCCCAACATGGTGCGGAGAGGTGGTCACAAGGTATATGAAGAGAAAAACCCCTCCAACATGGTATGAGGGGAGTGATTTATCAAACATATAAAGAAGAAGGTGAAATCCCATAAGACACATAAAACAGAGAAGGTCAATCCCCTTTAACATGGTGCAAGGGGATTAATTTTTCGAGCTAGAGAATCTGTAGAAAAAAGCAAAATGTACAAGCAAGAAAGACATAACTCACAGCTTCGGCATATAAACAAAGAGAATGAGCTAAACATGTATAGCATTTTTAAAATCTCCAACACGAGCATGTAGATAAAGAGAGTAAGCTACACATGTATGATACTTCCACATTTCCAATATTTAGCATATATATGAAGAAAACAAGCTACACACAAATAAAACTTCCACATTTCCAACACTTAGCATATAAATGAAGAAAACAAACTACACATGTATAACACTTCCACATTTTCAACACTTAGCATATAGATGAAGAAAGTAAGCTACAGATGTATAACACTTCCACATTTCCAACACTTAGCATATAGATGATGAAAACAAGCTACACATGTATAACACTTCCACATTTCCAACACTTAGCAAATAGATGAAGAAAACAAGCTACACATTTATAACACTTCCACATTTTCAACATTCGAAGTGGTAGAAAAACCACATTCTTTCCTCCCCTTCTTATTCTTGCAAGCAACATAAATAAACCTCATCCATATGAATTTTATGATAGGGGCAACAAAGAGCTATTTAAACCAACTTAAAACATGACAAGTAATAAGATTTCCATGTAAAGACCTCATAAGAAGGATCCATCTCGAGCAAATAAGACATTGCATACTTTCACATACAGATGAGATAGAAGTGATTTAATACAACCCCAAGCAAGTACATAGGTGCATATTTTTAATTTAATATAGCATAGAACCATTCCAAACTCATTCCCTACAAGTTAGCATGTGCAAATTTTGATTTAACATAGCATATAAGTGTTCTAAACTCATTTCCTAAAAGCTAGCATGTGTAAATTTTTATTTAACATAGCATAGAAGTGATAGCATTCTTTCCGAGTAAGAATATGAATATCAATTTCCTCTTTGGCATAGCCTAGTCATGATAGTCTCCTTTCCAAATGAGCACAACAAACAACTAAGACAAGTGTATTAGATATGCATGTGAAGAAAGACAAGTTTCATATGATAAGCATGTGAAGACTCATTCATCATAGGATGATTTATGTAGATAAAAAGGATTTCAAAATTGCATTGGCAAAACAACATTTTCATGCTTAGGATGAGGTGAAAAATATGTAAATTTAAAGCTTAGATGTTATACATGTGAAAACTTGGTAAAATAGATGACAAACAAGCACATGTAGCCTCATTTGGAAGTGTTTCCAAAGTGGTGAAATTTCAATCCGAAAATCACACTTAAATTTACCAAAACTATTTCCATATGAAACAATCATTTTCAAACAACTTCAAAGTGTTAAAATGAGGTGAAAAGCACGTGGAATCAAAGACTAAGTGATGTATATATGAAAGCTTAGTGAAATAGGTGAAAAATAAGCTCACATGACTTCACTTGGAAGTGTTTCACAAGTGAAAATTCAATCCAAAAATTGCATTTAAACTCACCAAACCATGCCAAATATTTCAAATTAACTTGCCACTCTTTCCAAATAATCAAATAGATGCAAAGCCCTCATTTTATAGCCACATAAGCTTGGTTTAAACCACTCCGAATTAAAGAGGTAGGTGTAGATTTTTGATTTCTTGTAAACATGAAGTTGATACAAAGTGATTCCATAAAACATATGAATGCAGAATTTTATTCTTAGATGGCATAAAATTGATACAAAGCAATCCCAAGGCATTCCATGAGTGCATAATTTGTGTTTAGGCAAGTAAAAAGATGATATAAAACATTTCCAAGATAGTGCATAAGTGCAGATTTTTCACTTTGAATGAAACCAAATTAACATGAAACATTCCTAAAACATCACATGTGTGTAAAATTTATAGGTAAGTGTAAAGATAGTAAAAAACATTTCTAAGAGAGTGCTTAAGTGTAGATTTTTCACTTTAGATTGCACAAATTTGATATTAGACAATCCTAAAACAACATATGTGATGTTTAGGCAAGTGTAAAGGTGATAAAAACCATTTCCGAGAAAGTGCGCAAGTGTAGATTTTTCACTTTAAATGGCACAAGACATTCCCAAAACATCACAAGGGTCATGTAGATTATCAAACCAATGATATACAATTTGGACTATCCATAAAAAGAAAAAAAGAGACCTTCCAAATATCTCATGAGACCATTTAAACTCTTAATTATAAATATGCCATTTTAACCTTCCATAAAGAGAGCTAAAATAGATTTTTGAACACCCAATAAAATAAGCTAAAGACTTAGCTATAAATATGAAACCCTAGCCAACTAAAAGGTACCAAGCAAGCCTCTTATATGTCCCATATAGCAAACTAAACATTTACAAATGAACATAAAATTTTAGCCATCAAGAAGGAGGTATGAGGAGACCTCCTAATATTTCCATGAAACTTGTTAACCATTAAGCATGAATATAAAACTTTCATCAAAGAGGTATAAAGAGAAACCTCTTTAAACTTCACACAAAGAAAAGAATAACATAAAGCTTTCATACATCACCAAAACACTTCCATGAATCAAGCTAAATGTGAAGCATGAGCACAACTCTTAAGCCACCATACATAAACTTTTAACCATTAAAGCTTGAATACTATAAGCCATCCAAAATATAAAACCTTTAGCCACAAGAATATGAACTTTTAGCCATCAAACATATGAATAAAGCATGAAAGGAACTTCCAAGAATCACATATAGCAAAGACTACCTTGGAAACCCCTACTTGGATTTTTGGCCAAGCATGTGGGATCCAAAAATTTTCCATAAAACCTCATAAAAATGAATCAAACCATGAAATCCAACAAAAATGAATTGAACTTAAGCCTTTCAAAGCAAAAATTTTAAACTAAACATGAGGGGCAAGAGACATTTCATCACTTAAATATTTCCACAAGTCAAGCTAAAGCATGCAATAGATTTCTACCAATATAAAGCACAAACCAGAAATGATTGAAGCTAACAGAAGGGATGTAAAGTAGAGAATCAGGCAGCACTTCCCCTCTAAATTTCGGTCTCACCTTTTGGAGCAAGAAGAAAGCATCATTCTTATAAATAAATGAAGATAGAAGAGAGAAAAAAAATCCACCCATTCCATAATCATCACAACCAAATAAAAGAAATACTTATCCTTGATGCTAGGGCTTAGACCATGATGAAAAAAACATGGATGAAACTCTAATGGCAGCCATGAGCTTCTTCACATTTGCCACACAAGCAAAGCTATGTGCCATGTGATAGATTGAAGCATGAGGAAAGTCTTCTCCATGCTTCTCATGCCGCAAAAGGACAAGGGGAAGAAGGCAAGAAGGAAAGCATGGGGAGGGACCGAGGAAATTTTGGCCATGCTCCCATGGCCGAAATATTCATTTCGCATGGAGGAGGGAGGGACGAAGGCAGCTATTATGGGAGAGAAGGAGGAAAAATTTTAGGTTAAATGAGGGTAAAAATGAAATTTTTAATTATTTTGGCGCGAAACTCACCAAATTTTGGACTTTTTGATGTGCGTCGAACCATAACAAATTATATATTAATTCCAAATAATGTCAACGTTCTGGACGCAATGGCGAAGTTTGTTTGGAAATCTGAGGTCGTTGGAGCAATCTCTTCGTCAAGACAGTCAAAAACGGGTCAAATTAGGGATTTTGGCTTAAATTGAATTTGGGTGAGGTTTGAGCTTAAATTGATTGCAATCAAATGTTGCATTTAGTTTATAGGAGTGTTATGAAGAGTTTGAAATTCAAATTGAGCGGAAATTGATCGACATTGGGTCCAATTTGGGTCAAATCTGACTTTAGCTCAAAATTGGGGCTTTTGGTAAAACTGTATAAAATTGATCAAATTGGGCAAAATTGATGGTTATAAATTGAAATTGGGAATATTTGGAGGATTTTGGGAATTTTTGGGAATTTATGGAATTTATGGAATTTTTTTGCTAGCAGGGTCATTTTGGTAATTTCGGGGGTTTTTTGGAAAAGTGGTCAAAAGGTTGAAATGAAGGCTCGAGGTCGTTCAAAATGAAATTTGGAGTCAAACGGCAGTGTCCGGGAGCATTTCTGATCAATATGGAGGATTTTATGAATCCCTGAGCGATTTTCAAGTATTGGTTACTTAAGTGTCGAGGGTTCAAAAATAGCTCAGAAGTATGACATGTTTACAGTCAAACTTAATCATTTGACGAGTGGAACATCCTCGAACAATTTTCGAGAAGTTCAGAAAACTATGGACATACTTTAGATTTTGGGCTAAAAAGGACATTTTGGGGATTTTAGGAGTTTAGGGGGTATTTTGAGAAATTTGAAAATTTTAGGTGGTTTTGGTTATTTTGAGTAAAGGGAAGTATTTTGGGATGATTTTTGGGGAATTTAGGTAGTTTTGGACAATTTTAGGATTTTTAGGATTTCCAGGGGCAATTTGGTAATTTAGGAAAGTTTCAGGGCTAGGGGGTTAGAAATCAAAATTTGAGAAAATTGAAATGGCTTCAAAGTGAAGAGAATGGAACCAAAGGTAACCTTCTTTCAATCCTCTAAGTGTCGGTGCTTACCGCTATAGCTATGAGCTTAGGGTTAGGTGAGACCAACACTTGAGTGTCCGAAAGGACAGGGGGAATCAAAATAGGATATGATAGATTTAGAATTGTGAGTGGGTGATATGTGTGTAGGTGCAGGGTGTGAGCTCCGGATCTCCCAGGGTCATTCTTAAGGTCTGATCACTTATGGGGAATCCCACTTGGTGCTCCTTATGTTTAGCTCCTTCCTTCTAAATATTAGAGGTTGAGCCTTAACATGTGAAAGCCCCAAATAAGGAAAACAAGCATGTGGAATTTCTATGTGGTGGGGTTTCCATTGCTAGTCTTTTAAGAAAAGTCACCAAGAAGGTCCTATGGCTAGACCCTGGGCTATCTAAAGAAAAACTAAATCTCAACCAAAAGTGAGGTCAACAAACCCTTATTGTAATGTAAATGAAGTTCAAGTAAAAACCATCACATTTATAATTAAAACTTCTTTTAGCATGCATCCTAATATCCTAAACGTTAATCCTACTCATTACAAAAGAAATGTAGAATGAAACAATGGCATAATCTGCTCATGCCACTATTTTCAAATAAGAAGAAAGAGTAAGAGAAACACATCACAAAGCACAAATAAAACACAACGGAAAAATTCATTTCATCTAAGAAAATTCACAAAATAAGTGTTTTCAAAATTATAAGATAATGAAGAACACAGTACTTAGTTTTTTCCCCTTGAATGAAAGATGAAAATCTTTCCCACAAAGTCTTTCGTTGATCCATGCAATGCCAGAACATTCCCTTACAGATTCTCTCAAAATCTCCTCATCAATCTCTCTAAAAAGATAGAAATCTACATTTCTACTCCTATTCTAAGATCTCTACACATTCTCCAAGTTTTCTCACTCACACACACCTTACTTCACTTACATAAACACACACACTACTTTTTCTAACATTAAATCACTCTCATAAAGTGTAGGGACAAATTTCTAAAGAGTTGCCTCAAGAAACCTTCCAAAAAGCATCCAGATTCAATGTATATGAACAATAACCATCCCTGGTGTCGTCATTGGGTGTTATCGTTGCCCAAAATCATAGCTCTTAGGATTCTACCACCGTCAGCGCCCTATCAGGAGCCATCGGTGCCCATTCTGTGCAGCTCTACCGTTTTGATCTGTTTGGCTCATTTTAGCTTTGTTTTGCCCCGTTTAAGTTGCATTGTGTTCTTAACAGATCGCCCTACAAAATAAGCATGAAAACAACATTTTTTTAAACTTTAATCTCATTCAAAAATATGCAAGAAGTATAAAAGTGATTAAACATATAAAACTTATTGAAATGTGTAAGGCCAAAATTTTCTCTCTTACTCATTTTTGCTCCAAATTGCACCATTTTAGTTTTTTTTTTCTCCAAAAGTCTATTTCTTGTACCTAAAATAAAAAACATGCAAAATATCTTTCTTTAAAGTGTAATATCATTAAAAATAAGCATAAAATGTATATGAAAATTCAAGCATTTTTTAGGCATGTCACTAGTAAAGAAATGACATTAAGTTTTAAAAAATTTATCTCCATTGTGATGGATGATGGTGTGTTCTTCTTGCCTGCTCTGAGCTATCGGTGTCTAGACCAAGCACAACACAAGTCAGGCAAATAAGGGAAGGAGCGAGTGAGCTATGCAAGTATCTAAAATGAATATCACAACATACAAAAATATGACTTCCATGTACCTTTGTGAGGGGGTTTTTTTTGGCTCTTTGCGCTGCAATGTGGTTGCCTCCCCACTAGTGGTCAGAGTTCTGGTGGCATGGGTCAATGGTTATCAGGAAAGGAGGCTGTCGAGCCTTGAATATAAGAGGGAGCACCATGAGATCTGGAGAATCATGAGATTATCAGTGACTTGTAACGAATTTAAAGCAAGAATTAACCTTTTTTACACTTCGATTCTATCGCTGCCTTGTTAGCTTTTTGAGTTATAGGGGAATGGAGCAAAGAGAGTAGAAAGATGGAAATTTTGGGTCTCTATGCATGTAAACAGAGAGGGAGCTCAGGTAAGAGGGTTTCTAGTTGAGTAGGAAAGAGGGAGGCCTAGTTGGTAGGTGATTGAGAGAAAGGCCGACTGACAGTTCAATGATGAGATCGAGAAAGGGATGTCATCGCACCATGCAATTTTGTGAGATATGAGGCACTGAGTGTTGAATGAGAGAGCCAAACAGCAAATGAGTCAAGCTACGGTGAAGCCTATGGTGTGGTTGCCAATGACAGTACCGAACATCAGGGAGATCGCGTGCAACATGAGGGGAGAGGGAGGAAGCTGTGTGAGGCCTCGTGAGCGAGAGCGACAGGCCTTAAATTAGGAGAAATGGAAAAGGGAGGCTAGCTTTTCTACTTTGACCTGATTCTTATGGATGATTAGAAATCAAGACAAATATGTAGGTAAATCCCCTATGGCTCAACTTGCTGAGGTGAATTGCCTATATTACATGCACAAGCTGATTGATTACCAGAAGTTCCCCACTATCAGCATTGCCAGTTAGCCACAACAATGCTCCCAACAAAGATTTATCCCTTCCCTTATTAGATGGTCTCCTCCTCCTCCATTCTGGGTAAATTTAAATATTGATGGCAGTTGCAGGGATGTTACAGGCTTTGGAGGTATCTTCAGGACTCCTTAGGAAAGTGTGCCCTTTACTTCTCCTCACCTACTATGGCTCTGGATGCCTTTGGAATCAGAGTTCATTGCTATTTTTTGGAATGTTTTTTTGGCACATAGCGTCAACTTCAAATAGCTTATAGTTGAATCTGATTCCAACACTTTTATAAGGATATTGGAGCACCATGAAGACCCACCTTGGAACATCTGCAGGTGACTTAAGAGAATAGCTCCTTTTACCCAGAACTCCAGAATAACTTACATGCACTCCTCCAGAGAAAGCAATAGGGTTGCACATTAGTTAGCAAGATTACGAAAGAGTAGTGAGTGTTGTAGTGAGTACTTCCTTCCCACCCCCTTCTTCTTTAGCTTTATTATTACATGGGGGTAGGATGTTGCTCCCTTATTTTCCAGCTTTGTATTTGCTTTGATCATAGTTAATAAATAGCTTGCCTCTTAGAGCGAGTTTTTGGAATATATATATATATATATATATATATATATATATATATATATTTGAGAGGAAGGAGCAACTTGGCTCCCTACATGTTAATTCAATAAAGAGAGGATACAGGAATTAATACTCCCATTACAAAACAACTTAACTCCAAAAGAAAAGTAAAGCAAGTGAGTGTAGGTAAAGCCTATCCCCCAAAACCCAAAATACAACAAAAAGTAATGAAAAGAATAAAGTAAAGAAATCAGCAAGGAAAAAAATCCCAAAAATTCAGTAGATCAATTTTGGTGAGAAGTAGCACATGGAAGATCAGTACTCCACTATTACGAAATGGGGTGCACGATATGAATCGCGACGAAGGAATTGCAAGTCGGGGAGGGGGTAGAGGAGGCATGCACCTCTAGAGTTGAAGTCGCTCTTCTGGCAATCCAATTTTCTGGCCTGTTACCTTCCCTGAAAACGAAGGTAAACTGTGCAGAGAGCTGTAACGTAAGTGCCCTGATTTTATTTACCCAAATAGAATGATGCGAAGGGGAGGAAAGGTAGGACAGTAAGTATTGTATTACAGTAGTGGAGTCCCCCTCCACTGTGATGTTAGCCCACAGATTGAGCTTAGCAAGGTAGGGAGCCCAATAGACAGCAGCTAATTCAGACTCCAAAGGGTCAGCAGCAGTAATTGGAGCTTGAAAGAAGAGGATGCATTTCCCTTTGTAGTTTCTGAAGATCTCACCAATGCCAGCATTGTGTTCAGTGAAGGCTCCATCAGTATTAACTTTGATATAAGGGAGAGTAGGTGCTTTCCAGTAGATTTGAATAATTCTGGCGTGATTGGGTCTGTCGGGAGTGGAGGGGTTTTTAATAATGTTGGGGAACTGTTTTAAGGATATTAGCTTAGAGATGAAAGAGTGGCAATGAGCAACCACATTTGCAGCCTTTTCGATCGTATCTTCATACTTCACCCTATTCCTGTGCATCCAAATGAACCAAGCCACAATAAAAGGAATAAAACCAACTTTAGCTTGTTTCCAGGACTGCCAACATACTGATAAATCCTGCCAATCTAACATTAACTGATTTATGTTAATTAATGCGAGAAGACCGGACCAAACTTCACGGGAGAAGGAGCACTCGAAAAGAGGTGTTTCACAGTTTCAGATTGGGTACCACATAAATAGCATTTAGAAGGTCCTCTCAGACCTTTCAATTTAAGGGTGTCATCCGTTGGAATGAGACCATGAAAGATTCTCCAAATCAAGAAAGACATGGATGGGGTAAGATATTTGTTCCAGATTTTCTTTCCCCAGCTAGCATGAGTCCAGGTGTTGATGCTTAAGATAAATGTGCTTGGTAAGGCTATATCTCTTACCATGAATCCAATTGATCTTATCGAGTGGGATCTATCAAAGGGATGCTAGACACCGATTGACGAGAGGAATCCGAGAGAAGTTGTTCCGGTTTTGGGATTGACCGATCCATACCCTCCCAGCTGATTGGCACTACAGGAATTCTTGTTTTTCAATATTTGGTAAAGGAACCAGTTCATCCCCACGAAACCAATGGTCCTTCCAAAACATGATATCACCTCTACCCAGTTCCCAATAGTATAGAGATTCAGCAGGATCTTTATTAAGGAGCATGTGCTTCCAGATTCTTGATATACCAGGTTTAAGTTGAGAGGAGGTAGGATGGATATCTCTGCAATATTTACCTTTCATAAAATGAGCCCAGAGAGATTTCTGTTCCCTGAAATGGATCCAAAGCTTACAGAAATTGACTTGTTGTAAATGCTTTAAACCTTTGAAACCCAATCCTGCAGATTCCTTTGGCATGGCTAACTTCTACCAGCTGGCCCAATGGAGTTGCTTCCTTTGACGAGCCCAGAGAAATCTGTTAAAAATTCTTTCAATTTGAATTCCGGTACTTTTCTTCATACATGCCATTTGAAGGATATAGGAAGGGAAAGAAGTTAACATGATATTCAGAAGAGTGATTCTGCCACCCAAGGAAAGGAAGGAATTTGTCCAGCTAGAAAGATGAGCATTTAGCTTCCTAATGATTTCTTCAAAATGGACCTGTTTGGATCTGCTTTAGTAAGGAGCACCCCTAAGTATTTCATGGGGAGGTTGGCTTTGGAGTAACCAGTGAAATTAGTAATCCACTTGGAAGATATTAGGTAGGGTATGGTTGGGGAAGAGTAATTCACACTTGGTTTGATTGAATTGGAGACCGAAACTTCTTGAAATTGGTTGAGACAGTGATAACCCTTTTAACAGCTGATTTAGAGGCCATGGAAAAAAGCGTGATATCATCAGCATACATAAGGTGAGAAATGATCAAATCTGGCCTGTGGTGATATCTTGCATAGGGGTAGAATGAGACTTGAGTTTCCAATAGCCTGGAAAGATAATCCATCACTATAATGAAAATTGTGGGGGAGAGTGGATCCCCTTGTTTGAGTCCTCTGGCGGCTCTGAAATCTCCCCAGCATTGTCCATTGATGAGAATTGAGTGATTATTTTGTTTCAGCCATCTCTTAATAAGGAAGCAGAAGGAAGATGTAAAACCTCTAGCATGTAGAACTTGAAGGATGAAATTTCAATCAATAGTATCATAGGCTTTTTGAATGTCGAAGTTTGTAGATGAGGTTACCTCCCCTACAAGGTCTGTCCAAATCCAGCAATAGCTCTTGAGCAAGGAGGGCATTATCAGCTATGGATCTTCCTTTAATAAAAGGCTGATTGATTGGGGTCGATGATTTTATCAAGGTGAGGTTGTAACCTACCCGCAATGATTTTACGATGATTTTGCGATTACGGTGGTAAGGCTAATTGGTACGTAGTGATTCCAACCCTTGGGAGCATTATTTTTGGGGACAAGCACAAGAGTAGAAGCATGAAAATATTTGGGGGTGTCATTTCCTTGGAAGAAACTTTGGATAGCGACGGTTACATCGGCTGCGCAAGTAGTCAGAGTCTTTTTATAGAAATCGGCACTATACCCATCAAGCCCGGCGGTCTTTGAGTTTGTAAATTGAATTAATTACCATCCAAATTTTCTCTTGAGAAGGAGTGTCGGCTAATTCGAGAGAGTTAATGTAGTGGTAATCCTTGTTGAACGAGCTACCAACAATAGGAGGTACGCGACAAGGTTGGTAGGTGAGTAGCTTATGGAAGTAAGTGACAGCATCATTAGCAATAGCAGCCACATTATTAAGTAAGATTCCCTTGTCAGTTCTAATGGAGTGGATTGCATTACATTTCCTCCTGTATTTGATCCAAGTATGGAAGAGTTTGGTATTCCTATCACCATCCTTAAATTTGGAGATGGCAGCTTTTTGTCTCAGAAGTTGGTCTTGCCAATCAATAAGGGTAAGCAATTTCTCATGAGCAGCCGAAAACTGGCCATACATAGTTTCATCTGAAAGTGTAGCAGCTTCAAAAATGTTGACTTCCTTCTCAGCCTTGGAAACACTATGGAAAATGTCTCCAATAGACTCCCAGCTCCAGTGTGAAAGAATAGCAGCCAGTTTCAGTTGAAGGTTCTGTAGTCTGATGAAAGAATTAGGATGTGGGCAACCAATCCACTATTCAGCAATAACAGATTGGAAATGAGGATGGGAAGACCAAAAGTTCAAATATCTAAAAGGGGGAGAGGTTGTTAGGTTGGGTGGGGTGGTAATGGTGATAAGCAATGGTACGTGATCGAGCACTCGCAAAGTTTAGGTGAGTAATAGTGGTGTGAAGGAAAGTTTGATGCCAAGTATTATTAGCCGAAATACATCCGATCTCTCCCAAATTTTGCCTCTTCTCCATGTGAACGGGTTCCCCTGGAAGCCCAGATCAAATAGCTCAGCCCTTATAATATTATCATTAAACTCAGCGAGTTTGGTGAGATTTTGGGGTCTTCCACCAATTTTTTCAACAGCAGAAGTATTGTTATTGAAGTTACCACCTACAATCCAGCTTAGAACTTCCATAGAGTTGATTTGATGTATCTCCTGCCAACGTTCTCTTCTAGCAGTTTTGGTATAGTTAGCATAGACAAAAGTGGTGGCAAAATTAATGCCATTCACAGTGCAGTGGAGGTGCACCAATTGAGAATGATCAACTATCACTTTCCATTGAATTTCCTTCCTGTAGATAATCCAGATTTTATTAGAAGAGTTAGTAAAGAAAGAGCGACCGAGCAAACACAGTAAACATTTTAGATTGATTCTTGTACACCATGGGTTCCAAAAGTACTATACACCAAAGTTGGTGTTTTTTGTACAGATGTAATAGCCTTTTAAAGGATAGGGATGGGTCACTCCCCTAATGTTCCAGCACAAAAAATTAAACATTTGGAGGTTTGAGGTGGGGTGGAGAGTGGGCAGGAATGGATCTAGATCTAGATCTTGTTATACCCCTTCTGCTGCCTGGGGGGAGCCATAAGATCTGCTGTCACCTTCCATTGCTTGAGGGATGTGGGCTAATTTCTGCAGTTCAGATAGTACCATTTTCTTTTTTTGAGATTTATGTTCTTGCCAAACATGTTCCATTTTGTTGTGAACTTTTTCCATTAGAATTGGGGAAGGTATAAGTTCCTGCTCCAAATTCTCTTCATTGTTTAACTCATCTTGAATCTCAGTTTCTGAAAGTTCAGGGAGTGAAAGTGGAGTTTCATCCTCTGGTGGTTTATGATTTTTAATAAAAGTATTGACAGGAGCAACTTCCCTAGAACCAATTGCATCACCCATAGAAGTTCCCTGAACAAAAGCGTTGGCCTGTTTCTCCACAGGTTTGGTTTTAGTTGGCTTTTTGGATGGAGGTTTCAGTCTGTATCACTTCTCCATGGAGTGAACAAACATTCTGCAATGTTGGCAGAACACAGGTTTATTTTCTAAAAACACTTCTTGCCAAAATCCTTCTCCACTATCAGAGGTGGTAATCCACGATTTATCTAGTTCGAGCGAGAGAGACATCTCTCTCTATTAAAACTCTAGCACCATTAGGATTTCCCATATCAAATGTGGAAGGGTCCACTTTTAAAGGTGTGCCTAAGGTTCTACTTATTTGAAATAGAGCATTAGTGTGGTACATTTCAATGAGCAAGTTGGGGAATTTAAACCATAGGGGTTTAAGAGGGGGTTCCTTGGCAGGGTCAAAGCCAGGGTACCATTTAATAAATTTCATATAGGTGTTAGCAATTTGCATCCCTTGCATGCCAAGCAATATGGCATAGTCTTCTTCTCTAGATAACCTAATTAAAAGATGTCTGCCATCCATCACACCAAGTTTCCATTGGCCCGCAAATGAGATTTGCTCAAAATGGTTTCTCACCAGTTCCATTTTGGGATGTCCATATTGAAGCCGTCCCACAATGGAGAATTTAATAGCTTCGGCAAGAAATTCCATTTCTTGAGAGGTAAAATAAATTGTTGAGTCTGCCATCCTTAGACCCAAGAGGTCTTATGCAAGGACAATCTGATTTTCTAGCAGCTGCATCATGGAGACTTTGTGGGAATATTAATTGTTCTGCAGGTTTGGTAGAGGAGAGTCCTTTACCCAGGGCAGTAGCATAAGAGTTGGAAGCATTAATCAAGCTGACCCCAACCATAACAGAAAGTACCAGATAAGAAGCAGAGTGCAAGAAATGCACCTAACGACGACGGCACCCAAGGAACTAAGAAAGAGAGAGCTCGGTAGACGAGCTCCCCCGGCGATACCCGGGGAAAAGGAAAAAATGGCCAATGGAACAGTAGCCAATTCAAAAATGGCTTAGCCCGGGAAAAGCCAAACCAAGCAGGAGAACACCTACCAGCAACCACCCACCACCAAAAGCACCTTACAGTCCCACCAACAGTTAACCAAAACCAGAGAACCATCTCCAAGAGAAGCCAGCCGCCGCCAGGAGAGGTCCATTACCGGCCAAACCCTAGCAGAGCAAGAGAGCCAGCCACCACCATTATGTCATATATATATATATATATATATATATATATATATATATATATATATATATATATATATATATATATATATATATATACACGACAAAATAGGAACTTTTATTAATCATGGCGTCAAGTTACAAGCCTGAGGTAGGGGGGCATGTAAAAGGTCCCCTTGCAACAAAATACTTAAAGAAGGAGAAGGGTGGGAAGAAACAAAAAAATTCTAAAACTCACTATCATAGTTTGTCAGCCAGTTGGCCAATCAGTTCCCCTCCCTGTGAATAAGTGAAAATTGGATAGAATTTTGGCCCCTGAAGGAGTTAATATGCTTGATCCACTATAGGAGATGTTAAGGAGAGTTTCCAATCCCATTAAGAGCATCCAAGAGCACATAAGACTCCATTTCTACAAGGATGCCCAATGTTTGAAGTTAGCCAATTTAATGGCTCAATATACAGCAGCAACTTCAGCTTCTAATGCATCCTTACAACAACAGAGAAGTGGAAATAGAGAAAGCACCTGACTCTATGTACACCACCAATTCCAGCTCCAATAGAAGAGAAGCTACCATCAGTATTGACCCAGATGGTAGGATAAATAGGCCTAGTCTAAATCACATCAATGATAGAAAATCCGGGAAAATAGGTTGTTATGTTGATTTTGCAAATGTTAGGGAACATCTTGTGCTATATCAGTTTGATGAGGAATGAATTGCAGTTGACAACCAACCTCATCACAATTAGTGGCTGACCCTCAAACTTCAATTAGTTCCTAACCTATTATATGAACCAAGTAAAAATGAAATAGATAGGACCCAATTTAGTAAGGTTTCAAATGTTCCGGCATACAATCAGATGAAGCCAAGATAATAGCAGTGTATTTATCTCAAGATCCTTGATGAATTCTAATTAAACATTCTGTGAAAATTGACACTCAAAAAAGATGTGGGCAATAGTTTCCTTAGTTGCCATGCATAGCTAGAACATAGGGGCCTCTCAACCCTTTCAATTTTATAATATCACCTATGGGCAGTAGTTTATGAATGACTATCCAACAAAGAAAATAAATATATTGTGTAAAGAATTTATTCCTCACAAAATCACCCTGAGGAACTGTTGACCTGATTTTTGATGAGGTCTTCTCTTCCCTCTTTAGTGCTTAGGATCTAGCCTTAGGCTCTTCCTTTGACTAATCTTAGAGGACTAGAATTGGGACCCATCCTTTAGAAATTTAAAACCACTTCTTGTCTCCCTGCAAACCCCACAAGCTTGATTGTAGACCCCTAATCACCTAGAGGATTGAAATCAAAAGTGAAGGTTTAAAGGATGAGTTCCCCATAGGACTCTTTGGCCTTAGGACCACCTTGGGTAGCTTGGTGCAGTGAAGGTTAACTTACACACTCACTACACTCATACTCTACACTCCCACGCACACAATCCAAATCCTAAAACCACACCCATACCCAACTTGATTCCACGACTCATGTAGGCGATTCATATGGATGGACCTTAACCCCTAAGCCCCTGGTTAAGAGGGTTAGGAACAACACGGTGAATGCCTCAAATGAGTCCTCTCATGGCTCATATAGGCTTAATATGACTTCATGGCTCAATCAAAGTGATTCCATTTCACTCATATTTGATCAATCTTCTTTTTTCCAAAATTTCAATTTTTTACCCCGGGGCCCTACACCTATCAAACCTACCAAAAGCCCTTAAAATTGCCTAAATCCTCCAAAATTTCCAAATCACCCAAAATTCCCCAAAATTAACCTTGAACATTTCCTCACCACTCAAATTGATCATCCATAGCCAAAAATACCAAAGCTTCCAAAAATACCCCCAATACCCTTCAAATACCCAAAATGCCCCTCTTAGCCAAAAAATCCAAAAATTCAGAAAATTCCCAGAAAATTCCAGAAAATCCCAAATATTCTCAATTTCGTCCAACTACACCATGGGCCAATTTTGTCAATTTACCCCACTTTTACCAAAACCCCGATTTGGCCAATTCTTAACCCGAGTGAACCCGATGTCAAACCAAACCTACCCAATTGACCCCGATTTTGGTCCAATTCAATTCTAAACTTCAATTTAATATCCACAATATCAATCTAGACCAAATCCAAGTCTAATTTGATTGGCATTTGAATCCAATTTCATTTTTAAGCTTAAAGCCCAATTTTGACCCATGACCCAAACTTAGCCCAAACCAAACCAATTCAACTCTAATTAACCCCAAATCTTTTCTAAAACCTTCCCAGCATCCCCACAAACAAAATACTAACATGATTTGCCCAAAATTTGGACTCAAACCCCACTCAAATTCAACTCAAAACCAAAAGGCCCAATTTTGACCTAAACCCAAACCTAACCCAAATAAGCCCAAACCCCAAAATCAAAACCCAACCAAAGTCAAAACCTCTTTGAAACACTCCTATAAACATTTCCCAACATTAATTTTACATCAATTTCAACCCTATCCCAACATTGGCCCAAGTTAGCCCAATTTGGCCTACATTGGCCCATTTACCAAAGAAGCTCAAATCCAACCCAATTCAAACCCAAATCACTCCAAATTTATTTCAAATCACTCATGACATATCCCTAAACCAAACCAACAATTATTTGGCCTAAACTTCTACAAAATTCCCATCCATGGATTCATTCTTAAACCTAAAGGGGTCATCCCCTTAAGCCCTCCTAAAAGCCCACTTCCACCAAATTCAAAAGCCCAAATCAATCTAAAGCCCACATGACACTTTCCCTCATCACACATTCAATTTAAAATCATTCCTAAAGTCATAATTTATCGATTAAACAATTCCAAATCAAGCCTCATAACAATTCCATCAAAATGCCAAAATTCACAAAACCCTTTTTCATGAAGTTGACTTAACTTTTCCCAAACGAAAGATGAGCCATGAAGCCATGCATGAGCCACATGGAAGCCATGAGAGCCTCTTTACATGTCACCATGCCATTTTGGGCAAAAGAAGGAGACACTTTCCTTAATCTCCTAAAGTCATTAGCCTTAACCATGATTCCCCTTAACTCAAATTTAATCCAAATATATTTGGATAAGGACTTCTTCATGCCGAACCAGCTGATTCCTTTGACTCCCCACAACACCCAAAGCCACCTTGAAGGGTGAACCAAGCCCGAAAGGTGGACTTGACCAAATCAAGCAAAATTGGCCATCCCCAATGCCATTTTAATCCAAGCATTTGACACATGGCAAAGCCCAATTGCTACACTAAACCCCGGCCACGACCTACTGGACACGAGGGTGACTCATGCACTGCCGGCCGGCCGCCTGGATTGCCGGAAAACACCATGGCCGAGACCTTGGGAGGAGCCGAAGTTTGGAATTCCACTGTTGAGTTGCCCCATGCCCAATGGCCACCATGGCTGTTCTTCCCTTGACCTAGCAGTCGATCCCGAGCCCTAACTCCCCCAGGAGAGCCTCCGGCCATGCTATTTAAACACCACCACCTCTCGGCCAAATGAGGTGCTTGAAACAAACCTTAAGGAAACTGCGCCAAAATTGTTCCGACTACTCCCCACACATAGAGAACTTGATTCCCACTGAAATCCCCTTGTCATTTCCTCTCTGTGAGGTCGATTTCGAGGTGAAATCCGAAGCCGAAACCAGGACACTTCTCCACGGTGAGCCAATCCCCAAATTGATTGGTCCTACACCTTCACCGGACCAAGAGAAGAAGTTTACCGGCAAAAGCCCCTCTCCGGGCCGGCCATTGCTCCCGGCCTCCGAGCTTTGTGATCGGGCTTGGTCGAAATCATACCTAGACGATTCACCGGGCCAAGGGACTTCATGCGGAGCTTGCTTGGACCCGATTGAACGTGACACAACTCTCGGATCGAAGCTTCACTTCTGCGAGCAAAGGTATGGACTCACTCTTCTTCCCGAGCTTCCGAGAGATTCTCGATTTAGTTTGGGTCGATTTCGATACATGTTTCTCGTGTGGATGTGTTCGTCTCTTCAAGACGAATCCATAGGGCATAAGAACTCGAAAATCTGTTGAGAATCGAGTGAGAAATTAGGGTTAGAGGGTTGACGGTCACGGGTTCACACCAGTCGTAGACGATGACCAGGAACCGTCGGATAGCGTGTGTATCGAGCGGACGGCCAGGATTGCGCCGGACAGAGTAATGAGACATGAACCGCGGGCCCCTGGAGCGCTGAGTCAGATGGCGGCGCCGAATCAGGAGACGACGCGTGGCCTTTCGGAGCTGCCGAGGATGGCGTGTCGCCGCGTGGATAAGTAGGAAATTAGGGTTATTTTCTATTTATTTAATTACCAGAACTTTGAAAATTCATAACTTTGTGTAGAAAAATCCTAAAAATAAAATAAAAATACCCTCTTGCTCAGTGAACAGAGGAGAATAATGTGGAAAAGAAATCATGTAATTTCATCAAGTATTTTATTTTTAATTATTTATTTACTCTCTACACTATTTCAATTCTCCATGCATATAGGAAATTCACCATGGCATGAGACCATAGGGCTTTTGAAGCCTCTGAACTTGGGAACATTCCCTGAATTTTCCAAGATCAGAGGCCATCCCTATGAGAAGTTATTGATTTTTCAGATTCATGTCACTGTTTTGATTATTTTAATCCAATAATTAGCATGTTGAGAAATAAATTCTAGGAAAATTTGGTGATATTTCTTATGACCAGAGGACCCTAGGAAAAATAATTTTTGAGTTAATTCACTTTAAACAACCATAATTGGCCTAAATACCCAAAAGTGAACTTTAAGTAATTAGGGTTAACCATTCATCAAATTAACTTAAAAATAATTCTCCACTGTCCTTTAGGGATAGGAGAACACCACATAAAAATTTGAAAACAATTGGACTTGATTAACCCCACTAAATGGGTTGATTAAGCCTCTTAAGTAAAAATGGGTAAAATTAAACTTTAAAAATTTATAACTCACAAAATATTTTTCAAAAATTCACAAATTTGGTTTTGGAGCCTCTACGATATCGAGAGGAATTTAAGAAAATTAAAATTGCAATTTTCTAAAAAAGTTGATTTTTTAAGCTTATTTTAATATTTTAATAATTAAAAAATAAAAAAAATCACAAAAATATTAAAAATCACCAAAATATCACATTTTGAATTCTAATCACTTAGGAACAAACCAAATATTTTCCCTAAGTCCCTAAGGTAAGATATTGAATTTTAAAGGCTTAATGTAAATTTTAATATTAAAAAATGTATTTTCCAACCTTTTCACTAAAATAATACTAATAAATCAAAGAAAAATCAGAAAATTATCAAAATAGATTTCTGATTTCTATGATATTAGAAAGATTGTTGAAAAATATAAAATTCATTTTTTAACCTTTATTTTATTTTTAAATTAATTAATACTCCAAAACTAAAAATAATTATAATAAATAAAATAAAATTCAAAAAATTACCAAAATTGGTCCAAGTGGTCCTCTGGTCATTAGGAATATCACATAATTTTATTAAGGATAGAAACATTTCCTTAGCCATGTTATTGAATTTTCCTTGAAAACCCCTATTTTCCATTAAAAATAATTACATAAATAAATTAAATACGAGAAAAATCACATTTTCTCTCTAATGTCTTAATTGACATGTAAGTGAGGTCACATAAAAATTTCGAGTTAATTTGAGCTTAATTTAGTGAGTTATAGAATTATTAAGCTTGAAGGGCAAAATGGTAATTAAAATTTTCAACCTTTAATTAAAGTTTTAGGATTAATCAAAAGGGAAGGGTAAAATATTTGATTTTAAACTGATTTTGGATGATTGAAACTTAAATGGTTAAGGGTAGAAACCCACCAATCATTTTAAGAATAATTAAAGTAAACCTTAATTAATTAATTAATTAAATTTGGAAGATTAATAAAAAATTTTGAAATTATAAAGTAGGGATATTATCTAAGAGGATATTTATTCTTTAATTTAAAAATCCCTAAATAAATCACTTCAATAATACTTAATTCTTAATTAAAAGATTAAAATAATAATCTAAATTAAAATTAAATTAAAATTAAATTAAATTAAAACCAAATTAAATTAAATTAAATTAACCTAAATTATAAATTAAATTAAATTAAAATTAAATTAAATTAAATTAAATTAAAATAAAATAAAATTTAAATTAAATTAAATTGAAATTAATTAAAATAAAATTAAATTGAAGTTAAATTAAATTGCAATTAAATTTAAATTAAGGTAAATTAAATTAAAATTAAATTGAATTAAATTAAATTAAAATCATTTAATAACAAACCTAAATGAAATTATTAAGAATTAAACCTAAAATAACTTAAACACTATTCGAACTTAAACTAATTTTTTTTATAATTAAATCGAAATTAGAATTAAATCATTAAGTCTAAATCATAAAAATACTTAATAACTTGATTTGCCCTTTTAAAAGCTCTTATTATTATAACTCTTAAATGAAATATCAAGTGAAGTATTACCTCACTTATAGGATATTCGAATGTCCTAAGTTCAGCTGACAAAAGAATAACATTTAAACTCCCGGACAATTAATTCACTTGTATAATTAAATTCTCTTGGACTTAAAACGATCCTAGAAATATTGAAAAGATGTTTAAGACTCGTCTTAAGCAATTCCTCAATATGATAGGATGTTTATAAGAACAATTGAACTTAATTATCCTTTGATGAAGAAAATCATCCTTAAACCAAAACACAAGAACCTAGACGTCATAGGAGATAACTAAGCTATAGGATTAGGACTTTGATAGATAACCTAAACCTTTCCCTTAGCTTTACCTAGGTACTTGTTGAAATATTTAAATGTCTTAACATGTGTTTTAAGTGCAGCTTGGGATGACGGGAAGACCCTCTAGGTACACTTTTATTTTAGTGCAATTTACTTTATTGCAAATGCACTTTACCTTTCTTGCATGATAAACAACTGTTGCATGAAAACCAAAACCTTTAGGGTTGTCCCTGAACTGAAACCAAAACTAAATTAAAAATCACTGCAAGATAAAATTTACCGCCACAACATTTCAAAATATAAAATAACTCAAAATTTAATCACAAACAAAACACAAAACAACAATTGCAACTAAATTAAAACGTCTCGTTGAATGATCGGGAATACCTCGGATGATGTAACCCACGTGTTGCTAACGGGATTTCCCACGGTCTAAATGAAAGTGTGGAACTCATTCGGTTGAGTTTAGCAAATTCATACGGACTAAGTGAATTGATGAAAATAATGGTGTCGGGATGACGGAGCAAGTAGGATCTTAATCGGTTTGTTATAATCGACTTTAAGATTTGTTTTAACTAAAACACTAAAAACACTTGGATTTTAAGACTTCTCTAAAACCAAACTCCTCTCTTCTCTTTTGATTACAATCTTTTAAAACTAAACCTCTGCAACAACAAGGAGCTTGGAGCACGGTGGGCAGCACGGCCATCTTCGTCAGCAAAACAAACTCTACTTCAGCAAAACTTTCTTAGAATTAAATAACCAAGCCATAAGATCTCGAGGAAGTTTGCACTAGTGCAACATAAATCCTCGACTCTTCGTTAGGCATTCGCATGATCATGTCATGTAATTTAAGCCCTAACGGTCTTAGGACTCCGAGGTAGTCGTTTGGTACGACATAAACCCTCGTATCTTCGATCTATTTGTATGATTTTATCGAACAAATATAAGTACGAATTAATTAAAATTGGCGAGATTGAAATATCGGATAATATTAGGATTTCCTTAAATGCGAGCCAAACAATAGGATAGTTTGGGAAGTTGCCAAGATTCTTCTTGGATCTTCGACTTCTCTACTCCTCTTGCATTGGACTCCTAAAAATAAGCGTTCTAAATCGATCCATTCCACTGTTGAAATTTCTAAAATCCAATCATTTGAAAACCTTAAACTTTGAAATTCTTGAGAGCAAAGTCACTGATTATTATCGAGAGTTTTCTTAAATGATTCACTTCATTTAAGATGTAATTAACTATAGGGGCTTGCCCTTATAGGGAACTTTAAGAACCCAGGTAATATAAACCCTGATTAATTCATTTATATTAATCAAGGGAATTTGTCGGCTTATAAAATTAGTTTGCAGACCAAACGGATGTCACAAGTCTTCTAGTTTATTTAATCGAGCCCCATCATCAAGCAGTGTGCTTATTCTTCGGGATAGATACACGGTTTGTGGTGCGGTGTTCGTTTATATAAACTATTTGGGATGTGAGATCGGTTTGATTTCATATCTTAAAATTTTTCAAATTTAAAATTATTTTCAAAATCAAATACTACTTTTCAAATTACTTATTTAAATTAAATTAAAAATTCGCCGACAATTTCTGTAGGCGACCTCTTTTCAAAAATACAACCCTCAACTTAAAAATAATGCCTACATGAACATGTTCTCATTGATATAGTTTAGAGTAAATTGCTTGGGTAACTATATGTTTGACTAGCTTGCAAAACAATTTTATCTTTTTGAGATCTGTGAAATTGCGGCCTGGAAAGAAAAGCAACAGAGTTATAATCCAGCAAGGAATCAAAAATTTCGGTGGACCACTCATCCCCCTCCAAGCACTAAGCCACCATAAGATTTGGATCAAAGTTATCATCCTTTGATTGTAGCATATAAGCAGGACACCACTTATCCAACCAAAGGTGAAGGTCGCCACGGCCCACAGTTGTTCATCATGCTTCTTGACCCCCAATAACCTAACCCAAATCCTCGAGTCCCCAACATTCCTGTAGACCAAGTTGGGGTGGAGGCCCTTACAATATTTTCCCATCATGAATTTTGCCCTGAGTGATTCATGTTGTCTGAATTTTATCCAGAGTTTACACATGTTGATTTGTTGTAACTGTTTTAATTCTTTGAAGCCAAGGCCACCTACCAAAATAGGCTTGTATCTTTCTACCAGCTGGGCCAGTGAAGTTATTTTCTCTACCCATACCAAAGAAACCTACTGAAGCACCTCTCAGAGTGAATATTTTTGCTCTTTTTCAAGTCAGTCATCTATAGGATGTATGATGGGAAAATAATAAGTATACTCTTCAATGGAGTTATCTATCTCCATTAGATAAGAAAGAATTGGTCCAGTTATTGAGTAGTGCATCAATTTTTCCTATTTCATCAAATTGCACTTGTTCGGATCACTCTTTAACTAAAGGGACCCCCAAGATACTAAAAAGGTGTGGAAGTAGGTGAAAACCCTTAAAACTTGAGGGCCCATTTTTTGATATTTGAGTTTGTTCTACTACTAAAGACCAGGTTGCATTTCTCAGAATTAAATTTCATGCCTTATTTCTGTTGGAAGAGCATAAGAGATTGATGTATATATTTTACAGAATTTTCAGTGGCTCTGTAAAAGAGGATGATATCATTATCATAGATAAGATGGATTACTGCCACATTAAACCTCTGGTGATACCTTAAGTAGGAATTATTGAAAAGATATCTGTCTAGAAACCTTGATAGATAGTCTAGAGAAAGGATAAAGATGGTTGGTGAGAGTGGATCCCCTTACATTAATCTCCTTATAGCAGAGAAATAGCCATGAGACCTCCCATTGGTAAGTATGGAATGGCCATTGCATTTCAGCTACCAAGAGACGAGGATACAAAAATCAGTGGAGAAACCTCGGGCACTCAATTTTTCCAAGAAAAAATCCCAGTTGATGGTGTCATAAGCCTTATTGAAATCTAGTTTGTAGATTAAATTCCCCCCTCTGCAAGGTTTTTTAATATCAAGGATTAGCTCATGTGCTAATAAAACATTGTTAGTAATGCTTCTTCCTTTGACAAAAGTTGCTTCGTTAAGACTAATTAAGTGAGCAAGGTGAGGATTTAGCTTGGCTACAATAATCTTACTAGTGATTTTTCTCGACTAGGAAAGGTCTTCCCAAAATGATGGGTATCCCTTTATCTTCCTCCATATCTAGTACAATGAAATCAACAAGAAAGATAAATTGATCCACTTTAACCAAAACATCTTCTATAACTCCTTTTGGATATGTGGTTGAATGATCTGTTAATTGTAGAGTTATAGTTGTTGGGGTTATTTCACCTAATCCCAGTCTTTTGAATATTGATAGAGGCATAAGGTTAATGCTTGCACCCAAATCACATAAAGCTTTTCCATAGAATCTGTCTCCGATTGCACATGAAATTGTGAAACTACATGATCTTTAAACTTTTCAGAAAGCTTCTTCTGAATTTTTGCATTGCACTCCTCACTGAGTGCAACTATCTCATTATCTTCAAACTTCCTCTTTTTGTTGAGAATATCCTTCATAAATTTCACATATCTCATCATTTGTTCTAAGGCTTCAGCAAATGGAATATTAATGGCAAGCTTCTTAAATATCTCTAAGAATTTTGAAAATTGCTTATCCAACTTTTGTTAACGAAGTCTCTGAGGAAATGGAAGTGGTGGATTTTTTTCCAAATCAACCTTAGGTAGAGAAATTTGTCTTTCCAAACCTTTCGGAGCGTCCTCTTTTGGTTCTTCAATCTCTTCTTTCTCTACTTCAGTTTCTTTCTGAACTCTACCTTCCAACTCTCTTCCACTTCTCAGTTGAATTGCTTTTATATGCTCCTTATTCTTATCTCTTGGATTCACTTCAGTGTTACTTGGAAGCATTCCTTAGGGTCTATTACTTAATGAATTTGCAATTTACCCGAATTAATTTTCAATATTTCTGATGGTTGCTCCTTGAATTTGCAATTGATTTCCCATATGTGACACCACTTTTTTGATAGACAACTTCTTCTCCTTTACTTGTAAAGCATTGTTAAAAACTGTAGGATCTGTTATTCTATAATTATTATTTCCTTGGTTGTTCCAGTTCCGCAATGGGTTTACTTGGTGGTTCCCCCATTGTTGACTAATACCACCCTAATTATTGGTATTCCAGTTAAAGTTTGGGATGATTCTTCCAACCTGGGTTATAATAATTGGAATATGGGTTTTTAGGCTTGCTTATAACATTCAAATTTTCTGGTGAAGAATAAGAATCAACCATTGGTCTAATGAATTTTCTTTAATCGTGTAATTTGACTGAGAAAAATTCATCCCAAATTGGTCTATCTTCCTTGAAATTGCAGCAACCTGATTTGATAACATTGCAAAAGCATCATTTTCATGAACACTGGCTACCTTTTTAGGATTTAACCTTTTAGAAGTCCATTGAAAATTATTAGTAGTCATTTCTTCAATTAAAGCATAAGCATCAGAAAACTATTTAGACATTAATGATCCACCAGCAGCAGCATCGATAATTGATATAAGAGATCCAACTAATCCATTGTAAAATGTTTGAATTATTAACCAATCTGGTATCTAATGATGTGGACATTTCCTGAGGAGATCTTTAAATCTTTCACATGCTTCATATATTGATCCCACTTCAAACTGAGAAAAATATGTAATATCATTTCTCAACTTCATAGTCTTCGATGGTGGAAAATATTTAGCAAGGAATTTTTATGCTAAATCACCCCAAGTTTTGATAGATCCAGGTGCTAATAAATTTAACTATATCTTAGCTTTACCCCTTAGTGAGAAAGGAAAAATTCTAAGACTAATAGCATCATCTGAAACACCATCATATTTAAAAGTAGCACACAACTCTAAAAAATTAAATTAGGATCTTCAGTTGTTGCTCCCCCAAACTGATTATTAGACACCATTCGGATAATACCAGGTTTAAGTTCAAAGGACTTAGCAGCTACGACAGGGTGTTGAATACTACCATGAAGTTCATCCACTGTAGGGTTAGCATAATATCTTAAAGGTCTGAATTCTTGATGGATGACAACATTTTGATTTTGATGATTTGTCATTTCTTTTATTTTTTATCTTTTTTTATATTTTTAATTTTTTTTATTTTTCTGATAGTTCTTTCAATTTCAAAATCGTAAGGCACAAGTCCCTCAGAACCAGAACTACACATACAACAATAAAATAAAACAAAACACAACACATTAACAAAAACAAAGAAAAGTAAAAATTTAAATTCTTCTTAATTTTCTTTAAAAATGCAATTTTAATTAATTTCCCTGGCAACGGTGCCAAAAAATTGATCCCTCTGATATTTATGCTTACGTTTTAGATATAAAAATTATGATTTTATAATATGGGATACTACTTAAGTATACGTATCGTTTATCAAGTAATATTTGACTTTCTGATTAAGCCCCGAGATATCGAACCCACAGGGAAATGTAAAAACTTTTTAAAGAAATAAGAAAATTATATTTTTACTTTTTAAATGAATTTTGAAAGTATGTTTTGATTTGTAAATTTTGAAAGTTATTTTTGGTATTTTTGATAAAAAGCTAAGCAGGAAATGAAAATTATTAGAACTTTAAAATGCGGTATAAAACACTAGGAAATAAAAAATCTTATTCTTCTTCTTGTAAACACGTAATAATTATTAAAGTATTTTTGTGGAAGTATTTAAATGTGTTGTGATAAATAGGAGCAAATTTATTCTTTACCCTTAGTTGGTTCTATAAAGAACATTGGTTAATTTAAAATTTTAAAATTTTGAACATGGTTAGGCACGGAAGATACCAGCTCTCACTCTAGAGTTCCCTCAATTCCCTCCACCTGGGGGCTAACTTCTCAAAATAAAATTAAAAATATCAAACCAAATTAGGGGGCTTTAGCCTGTCACACTAAAGACCTCTAATTTTACTCCCAACTAAAAACATATCTCCTAATATATTTGCATTCAATTATATGGACCACAATTCTCACCCAAATAATTGCATGTGATTTTTACCAATTGTTGTTTGAGATAATTGACTTGGGAGTGCAAACTCCGTGCGGCGGACACTTAGCGTAATTTTAATTCTTTTTGTAACAAGTATATAATATATTCTTCTAATCGCAGAGTTACTCTTTAATGCAAGTATACGTATCACTCAAGTAATACAGGGCTCTAGTGGAGTCCTGGTTATTGATCTGTCGGCATATTTTTTTAGGTTATGTGTTTTGAAAAAGGGGGTTGCCTACAGAATTTATCGGCCAATTTTAGATTTTAAGTTTAATTTAAATATATATAACTTGGAAAGTAGCATTTGATTTTCAAAAATAATTTTAAGTTTGAAAATTTTAAGATATGAAATTAAACCGATCTCACATCCCAAATAGTTTATATAAACGAGCATCGCACCACAAACAGTGTATCTATTCCGAGGAATAGACACACTACTTGATGATGGGGCTCGATTAAATAAACTAGAAGATTTGTGCCATTCGTTTGGTTTGCGAACCAATTTTATAATCCGACAAGTTCCCCTGCTTAATATAAAGGAATTAAGCAGGATTTATATTACCTGGGTTCTTAATGTTCCATTTAAGGGCAAACCCCTATAGTTAATTACATCTTAAATGACGTGAATCATTTAAGAAAAATCTCGATAATGTTTAGTGGTTTTGCTCTTAAGGACTTCAAATTTTAAGGTTTCAAACCAATTAGATTTTGAAATTTTCAATAGGGAAAGGATCAAATTTGGAACAGTTATTTTTAAGAGTCCAAAGGAAGAGAAGTAGGAGAAGCTGAGGATTCAAGAGGAATCTTGGCAACTTCCCAAACTATCCTATGATTTGGCTTCAATTTGAGAGATTTATTTAATGTTTCAATCCTGCCAATTTTAGTTAATTAGGACTTATATTTGTATGACATAATCACGTAAATAGCCTCGAAGATGTGAAGGCTTATGTCATACCAAGAGACTATCTCGGAGTCCTAAGACCGGTTAGGGCTTAATTTGCATAATATGATTATGCAAATGCCTAACGAAAAGTTGAGGATTTATGTTGCACTAGGCAAACTACCTCGAAATCCTACGGCTCGGTTATTTAATTCTAAGAAAGGTTTTGTTGAAGTAGACACAAGTTTTGCTGATGAAGATGGTCGTGCTGCCCACTGTGCTCTAAGCTCCTTGTTGTTGCAGAGGTTTAGTTTTAGAAAGTGGCAATCAAGAGATGAGAAAAGTGTTTTAGCATAGAAAAGTTCAAGATTGAGATGGCTTAGTATTTTAATTAAAACAAATCTTAAAGTTGATTAAGCAGAACCGATTAAGATCCCACGGTTCTGTCATCCCGGTACCGCTATTTTCATCTGATTCACTTAGTCCACATGAATTTGCTAAATTCAACTGAATGAGTTCCACACTTTCATTTAGACTGTGGGAAATCTCACTAGCAACACGTGGGTTATATCATCCGAGGGATTCCCGATCATCCAATGAGACATTTTAATTTAGTTGTAGTTGTAGTTTTGTTGTTCTATTTGTGATTAAATTTTGAGTTGTTTTATCTTTTAAGTGTTGTGGAGGTGAATTTTATCTTGTGTTGATTTTTTTAATCTAGTTTTGGGTTTCAGTTTTGTGGTTATCCAAAAAGTTTCAGTTTTCATGCAGGGTGACATTCTTGTTTAACATGCAAATTTTGCAAGAAAGAAATTACAGCGCAGGTAAATAAATTGTAATAAAAATAAAAGCGTACCTGGCGGGTCTTCTCGTCCTTCCCGACTGCACTCAAAACACACGTCAGGGCATTTAAATATTTGCAAGAATTACCTAGGTAAAGCTAAGGGAAGGTTCTGGTTGTCTACCAAAATCCTAATCATATCGCTAGTCAATTCCTGTGACGTCTAAGTTCTTGTGTCTTGTCAAGAATGATTTTCTTCACCAAAGAATAATTAAATTCAATTGTTCTTCTAAAACATCCCATCATATTGAGAAAGTGCTTAGGACGAGTCTTGAACATCTTTTCAATGCTTCTGAGATTATTTCAAGTCTAAATGAATTTTATTGTATAGGTGAATTAATCATCTAAGAATTTAGTTGAATTTTGTTTCTTGCTCAGTGAACATGGACATTTGATTATCCGATGAGTGAAATGACATTTCATTTGATACTCCATTTAAGAGTTATGAAGGCGGAAGTCTTCAGGGGCAAATTAGTTTGTTAAAGGATTTAACCATTAAAGTTTAGTTTAGTTATAAAATTTCAAATTGACTTTTAAAAGTTTTTAGATTACTTAGGTTAAAGAGGTTATTTGAATCATTTGAAAATTTTTAATGGTTTGAATTTGTTTTAACTTAATTATAACATTTTAGATTGATTTTCAATTTAATTTGATTATTATATTGTAAATTTTTTTAGATTATTTTTAACACCTCAAGTTTGTTTTAGGTTAAGTTTTAAGTGATTTCAAATTAACTTTAATGTTTTAGGTTTATTTTAGCTTGATGATTAAATCATCCAATGTTTTAAACTTTAATTTAATTAAGGATTGTTCTCTTTTAATCATTAATTTCAATTATCATTTTTAGAATTAATCAAGAGTTGAATATTATTAATCTATTTAGGGACTTTAAATTAAAGAATTTACATCTTCTTAAGTCATATCCCTAATCTTAATAATCCAAGATTTTTAATTATTCTTCCAAAATTTAAATGATTTAATTAATTAAAGTTTCATTTTTTATGTTGTAGATGATTAGATGGGTTTCTACCTCTTAATTCCCTTAGTTTCAATCATCCAAGAAAAAATATTAGGATCAAATGTTCATCCCTCCCTTTGATTAGGCCTAAAATATTAATTAGGGTTAAAATCCCTTAATTACCTTTATGCCTTTTTAAGCATATTCACCTCATAACTTACTAAATTGAGTTCAAATGAACTTGAAATTTTATGTCACTTCACTCATATGTCAATTCATACATTAGAGGAGAAAATGTGATTTTTTCTATTTTTAATTTAATTTATAAGATTGTTTGATGACAAATAAGGATTTCTTTTAATGAAAATTCAATAACATGACCAAGGTAAAGTTTCTGTCTTTAGGAAAATTATGGGATGTTCCTACTGACCAGAGGACCACTTACACTAATTTTGGTGATCTCTTGAATTTTATTTTATTTATTATAATTATTTCAATTTTTAGGGTATTAATTAATTATAAAATAAAATTAAAGTTGAAAATTAAGTTTTATATTTTTCTTAATTCTCTCTGACTTCAAGGAACCCAGAGAAACCAATTTTATATTTTTCTGATTTTTCTTGAATTTTTAGAATTATTTTAGAGTGAAGGTTTGAAAAATCCATTTTTAATAATAAAAATCACATTAAGCTTTTAAAATTCAATATCTTAACCTAGGGACTTAGGAAAAATATTTGTTTGGTTCCTAAGTGATTAGGAAGCAAAATATGACATTTTTGTGAATTTTATTTTTTTTTTTGTGATTTTTATTATTTTTTAATTAGTAAAATATTCAAAATAGGGTTAAAAATGAAATTTTTAGAAAAAATCCATTTTTAATTTTCTTAGACTTCTCTGATCTCGTAGAGGTCTCAAAACTAGTTTGGTGAATTTTTAAAATATATTTTGAGTTTTATGAATTTTTAAAGTTTAAAGTGGCCATGTGATTTGAATAATTCATTTAGTGGGTTAAATCATTTTCAATTGATTTCAAATTTTTATGTGAGACTCCTCTGACCCTAAAGATCGGTGGAGAATTGATTTTGTGTTATTTTAATGAGTGGTTGTTTCAAATTAATTTAATCTTAGTTTTAGGGTTTTGGCCAAATTAGGTTATGTTTGAATGAATTAAGTCAAACCATAATTTTCCGAGGGTCCACTCGTCCAGAGATACTTCCCCTACTTTTTCTAATTTTTATTAATCAACATGCTAATTATTGGAATTAAATTACTGAAACAGTCACATAAACTTAGAAAATAGATAACTTGCCATAGAGATAGCCTCTGGCCTTGGAAAATTCAGGGAATGTCCCCAAGATCAGAGGGTACAAAAGCCCTATTGTCTCATGCCATGGTGAATTGTATGCATGAATGGATAATTAAAATACTCAGAATAGTAATAGATTAATTAAAAATCAAGCACTTAACAAAATAACTTAATTTTTTTCCACATTAATCTCCTCTGTTCACTGAACAAGAGGGTATTTTTACTTTATTTTTAGGATTTTTCTATGCAAAGATATGTTTTTTTAAAGGTTCTGTATTTAAATAAATCAAAAATACTCTAATTCCCTACTTAACCACGCGGCGCCACCTCAACCTAGGCAGCTCTGAAACTCCACGCGGCGCGCTCCCATTCGACACCACCATCTGAATCGACATGCTCTTTTCGTTCCGCGGTTCTATCCTGCTCATTCTTCGTTGTCCATCCAATACACGCTCGATCCTACGGTGGCTGGTCATCGTCCCCGTCTGGTTCAACCCGAGAGCCGTCCACACTAAAACCGTAAAATCTCGAGCTATACTCAACCAAATCAAGTGCAGTTTGTTTCTACATGCTCGTCTAGCTTAAACAAAGCTATCCATATTGCTAACATGCATTGAAATTAAGCCAAATAAAATGGAGAATTGATGGAAGCTCGGGAGGGAGGAGAGTTCAATACCTTTGCTCTGAGAGGTGAGGCCTCAATCAGAGATGCTCGGCACGTTCGTTGGAGTTCCAGCAGCCTACAGATTGAGTCCCTTGTCGTGGTGAAATGTCTGGCTACGAAAATGCTGAAATCCGATTTGGTGTTCTCACGTCTGGAGCAATTGGCTGGTCTGGAAAGGGGGCTTTCACTGTGGAACTCCTTCTCTTGGTGCTGGGAAGGTGTGGGTAAGTTTAATTTGGTTTTAGTGGAGGTTCTGGGGATGTCCTATTTTTGGCCTGAATTTCGACTAAGAAATTGGGCTCAGCTAGGGGGATTCAAGGCAGGAGGACAGTGGGGATGAACTTCTCTTGGCTAGGAGGAGTTATGGAAGTAGTTTGGAGGAGTTCTGTGAGGAAAAAATTAGCACCTGGTGCAAGGCCGAGAGGTGGGGATTTTATTGCCATGACCGGAGAGGGGAGTTCAGGACCAGGCAATGCGTGGTTTAGGCCACTTAGGGTGAGGGCTGAGCAGGCCAGGTGGCTGGAGAAATGATTGCCCACTGCCAAGCCCAAATTTTAGGTTTCAAGGACAATGGGGCACTCGGACGTGCCTGTTCTGGCGGCTGGGATGGCTGGCCAGGACAGTCAAGCGGCAGGCAGGCTGAGGAAGAGTGGAGAAGGGGTTCAGTGCCATTAAACCTGACAGGGAGGTTGCTTAAGGGGGATTTGGAGATGGAACTTAGCCTTAGCCAAGTGGCTTGGTCCATTGGTCCAAAGTGATGGACCATTGGCCCATGGCTCATGGGGCATGGGTTAGGTCAAGTCAAACCCACCCTAGGAGGTCTAGGGTTGTCAGCCAAGGGGTTGGTTTGATCAAATTTGGTTTGGTTAGGTTCAATTTGGTTCATGTGTTCAATTGGATTCACTTGGGTTTGAGTTGGGCTAGCTTGAGTTTGGGTTTGAATTGGATCAAACAGATTGATCAATATTGTGTAAATGATTGTAAGGAAGATTTTTCATGAAGACATGAAGTGGATTGGAGTTCACTTGAAGTTTCAATTTGGAGGATTTTGGAGTTTTGATTAATTTTGGTCACCATTGGTTAGGTTGGATTTAGGTTTGGCTAGAGTTTGATTCAAGGCCAATTTATGGTTCAAAATGTTACACATGATTGTTAGGAAAGGTTTAGGATAGAAATTGGGTGGAAGTTTTGGGTTTAGGGGATTCAATTTGGAGAATTAGGGGTAGGTGATAACTTTGGGGCAAATTTAGGGATTTTGATTTCAAAGGGATTTTGAGTAGTGTTTGAGTTTAAATTGAGGGCCAATTGATGTTGTTCTTGGTGTAGGGATGTATTAGGAAGAGTTTGGAATTGAAATGGGGGAAAATTGAGTTGAATTGGGTTGATTTGGGGTTTTAGGTTTCAATTTGGAATTGAATTCAAATGTGAATCAAATTGGGATTGGATTTGGATTAAATAGGTATAGTGGACGTTGAATTAAAGTTTAGAATTGAATTTGGGCAAAATTGAGGTCAATTGGATTGATTTGGTTTGACATTGGGTCCATTTAGGATAAAAATGGGTCAAATTGGGGATTTTGACAACATTGGGTTATTTTGGCAAAATTGGCTTATAGTTTAGTTGGACAAAATGAAATTGGGAATATTTGGGATTTTTCTGAAATTTTCTGGGAATTTTTAGATTTTTGGGCTAAAAGGGGTATTTAAGGTATTTGGAGGTTATTTGGAGAGTATTGGGGTATTTTGGTGGATTTAAAATGTGGGGATTGTTTTGAAATGATTCTTAGAAATTTTAGAGATTTTGGTAATTTTTGGGAATTTTTGGATGATTTGGTAGTTGTGGGGGCAATTTAGGTAATTTTGGGCAAGTTAGGGGACCCAATGTTAAAACCTTAAAATTTGGCAAAATTAACGGGGTTTCAAATAAGGAGGAATGAGACCATTTTAGTGGGGTTAAAATTGAGTAAAAAGTGATTTGGAATGGAATTAGGGTTTGGAAGCATGAGTCATGGACTTAGCCAAGTCCAACCACTTTGGGACCAAATCTAGCCAAATGGTAACCACTTTATGATCCTTCACATATTGACCTTAGCCATCTTAATCAAAGATTAGTGGCTTGGATTCAATAATGTGAGTTTCATAAAGGGTAGAAAGGCAAAGGTTCATGGTTTATGTTAAGTGGCTTAGGGTGTGTGTGTGTGCAAGAGAAGCCCAAGTCACCTAAGGTCACCCTAAGTCCAAACAATCCTATAGGAACTCACTATTGGTTGCATATATGGTGGTTTTAACCTTCCAAGGTGATTTAGAGGTTTCAACCATCCAAGTGGGGTCCCAAGAGGAGTCAAGAAGCAGTTGAATTACTAAAGGGGTGGGTCCCAATTCTAGTCCTCTAGGATAGTCAAGGAGAAGTCCTATGGCTAGTGTCGACACATAAAAAGTTTTAAATATACATTTTAGTTGGGGTTGCCCATTAGAAGCTGTCAGTCGCTGGAATCGAAGTCTCATCAACCACTTCGGAAGGACAATTTTAATTTAATTACAATTTAGTTTAGAAAAATATGGAGTCAAACTGATCTCATATTTTTCAAAGTTCGAATGAAAGAGCACTATACCTCGAGATTTGTATATATCCCGAAGGATGAAGACAAAACTAGAGGATGAGGCTCAATCAGATGAACTAAGGAAAAGTATGACATCCATCTGGTCTACGGAACCTGTATGTTTGCCGACAATTTCCCCCATTTAATATAAGAGGATTAAATGGGGTTTATATTAATCTGGGTCTTTTAGGTTTCCTATAAGGGCAAGCCCCTATAGTTAATTACATCTTAGATAACCGAAGTCACCTAAGAAAACTCTTGATAAAGATCAGAAAATAATTATATTCACGACTTCCAAAGGTAAGGATTTCTTTCAAAGAAATGTGATTATCGGAATTCAATAGGTGAATGGTTCAAATTTTAGAACATTTCATTTTATCAGAGTCCAAAAGAGAAGAAGACTAGGGGAAGAACACAGATTCGAGAAGAATCCTGGTGTTTTCCCAAGCTATCATATGGTTTGGTTTCAGTTTAGGAAAAGATTTAATTTATATTTCATCCTGCTAATTTTATTATTTAGGGCTTACATTCATTTGATGTCGATCATATGAATAGCCTGGAAGATGTGAGGGTTTATGTCATATCGGGATGACAACCTCGGAAACCTAGACGAGTTAGGGATTATAATGCACCGGGTGCAAAAGCCTAAAAGATGAGATGAGGGTTTACTTTGCATTGGGCAAATACCTCGAAGTCCTATAGCTAGTTGCTTAATGCTAAGAATGGTTTAGCTGAAGTAGATGGCCATGATGCCCACTATGCTTCAAGCTCCTTTGTCGTTGCAGAGGTTCAGTTTCAGTAGGTGAAAATCAGAAGATGAGAGAAGTGTTTTGGTTTAGAGAAGTCTTAGAATCTAAATATTTTAGTACTTTAATTAAAACAGATCTTAAAGTTGATTAAACAGAACCGATTAAGATCCTACGGTTCCGTCATCACGACACCATTATTTTCATCGGATTTACTTAGTCCAAATGAATTTGCTAAACTCAACTGAATGAGTTCCACACTTTCATTTAAACCGTGGGAAATCCCGTTAGCAAAATGTGGGTTACATCATCTGTGTATTCCCGATCATCCAATGAGACGTTTTAATTTAGTTATAGTTTTGTTGTTCTGTTTCTGATTAAATTTTGAGTTATTTTATCTTTTGAATGTTGTGGCGGTGAGTTTTATCTTGTTGTGACTTTTAATTTAGTTTTGGGTTTCAGTTTTGTGGCTATCCTAAAGTTTTTAGTTTTCATGCAGGGTAACATTCTTGTTTAACATGCAAGAAAAGTAAAGTACAGTGCAGGAAAAACAAATCACAATAAAATAAAAGCGTACCTGGAGGGTCTTCTCGTCATTCCAAGCTGAAACTTTAGTATTGCATTGCATGTATGTGTTTATAATTTTTCAAAAAGTAAAGCATGCCAGAAAACAGGAAGAAGTAGGACTAAGAAGTAGTAACTACTCAATCCTATGATGTCTATGTTTAAATCCTGGTTGTCTACCAAGTCCTATGATTTCTATGTGAATTTCTATGTTGTGTTTCAATGAATTTTGTTAATTTAATTGAGGAAGGTTTCGTTAAGCAGACATATTAAGTTTAATAGACCTCAGAGGTATCCAAAAGGTCATAGAAGTATGCAGGTCCATGCTTCCCTCTCATAGCCTCGTTAAAAGTCTCGGGTTCATTTAGACTTATTATGTTTCTTAACAACTCATCCTACCTATACCCTTATGCTTAATGAACACAGGTGTTCGGGTAGGTTGGGGCAGATGGGTTTAGGTATGGTTTGGATTTGGATTGTTGGCAACTGGTAGTTTGATTTGGACTTATGGGAGTCTTTGTGAAAGTTTGTGATTTTATTTGTGGAAGATTTGATTGAGTTTGTGTTTGGAATTGGTTTGTATTTGGATTTGTTTTGGGTTTAGTTTAATTTTGATTTGATTTTGGTTTTGGTTTTGTTTTGTTTTTAGAGTTAGGAACTTTAAGTTTGGAATGTGAATTGGGAAGGTTATGTGGACATCGGGTAAATTTTGGGTTACTCCATGCATTCACTAAGCATAAGGGTATTCTTATTATGTTTTCTACACCAAGTTGTGATTTCCTAGGCGTCTTTATAAAGGGAAAAATAAACCATGCCTCAGGAGGTCTATCCTAGGTTTGATTGTTATCGTGTTGGTATTGTATTTTGGTCGGGATTGTTGTTGTATATTGTGATTGTTGTGATTGTATGTGTGTAATTGTTATGTTATTTATATGTTTTTATTGTTATTTATTATTTTATTATTGTTTATTTTGTTATGTGTTATCATTTTATGTTATTATTGTTATTTATTATTTATGTGTTTTGTTATTTTTATTATGTGTTATTTAAAAGTATTATCTTTTATTTGTAATTAAAATTATTATTATCTTCATTATTTATTTAATTTATTATCATATTTAATTCATTGTGATTTATTTACTTTCTTATCATTTATTTATTTAACTAATTGTTATTAATTTTATTTAATTTTACTTCAATTTATAATTACTTAATGTTTATTTATTTAAATTATTATTTTTGGTTTTCAATTAATTAATATTACTTAATTTAATTAATTTAATTTTAGTATAAATTATTATTTATTTACATTATTGCATAATTTAATTTAATTTAATTTAAGTTATTTAAGTTATTTAATTTAATTTAATTTATTATTTATTTACATTAGTATTTAATTTAATTTAATTTGATTTAGTTTAATTTAATTTAACTTAATTTATTTAATTTATTTAATATATTTAATTTATTTAATTTATTTAATTTATTTAATTTAAATTAAATTACTATTTATTTACATTATTGTTTAATTTAATTTAATTTAATTTAATTTATTATTTAATTTAATTTAATTTAATATTTGTTTATATAATTGTTTTTTGTTTATTTAATTAATTATTATTTAATTTAATTTGTTTAATTTAATTATTATTTATATTTTTGGTTTTATTTAGTTTTAACTATTTAATTTTAATTTAATTTATTATTCATTTATATTATTTAAATTATTTTCAATTTATGTATATATATATGTGTGTTATTTATTTTATTATCCTTATATTCTTATCATTTAATATATATAAACTTTAAGTTATTTTTATTTTTAATTTATTATTGTTATTAATTATATGTATATTTAAGTTTATTATTTATATCATTTATTTATCATTTATATTATTATTTATTTAATTATAAAGCTTTTAAACATTCTCTCTCCTCAATTATTCTTTTATTTATTTTGAAGTTATTATTGTTTTTATTAAGTTATAATCTATTAAATTTCTTATTTACACATATATTTACATTTACATTATTTTAAAGTGGCATGATATTTTTATTTGCTTATTTTTATTATTTATCTTGAATTTACAACTATTTTCAATTATTATTATTATTATTATTATTATTATTATTTTCTTATATTTTTGGTTTTCTTTTAAAATTATAACATTATTTTCATTATTTTCATAATATCATTAATTTACAAATATACATATTTAGCATTTAGTTAGTATTTGGATATTTTAGTGGTATTTATTTATTTTTAAATTTAATAATATTATTTATTTTATATTTAGTATGGTTATATTATTATGTTACTTATTTGTATACAATTTATTTTCATTATTATTAATATGTAGTTATCATTAATTCATATATATATATATATATATATATATATATATATATATATATATATATATATATATATATATATATATATATATATATATATTATGATTTATTTCATCGGTATAGTTATATTTTAAATTTAATTTAGTTATTTATTTAGTGTAGTTATTTTATTTAAAATTTAGTAAAGTTATTATTTAATTTATTTAAATTTACAATTATTATATCACTTATGTTTTTACATTTTTTATTTATTATTTTATTTACAATGTTATATGTTATTTTAAATTTTCCTTTCATTTTCTTTTGTTTTATTATTATTTCCTTTATGTTGTTTTATTTCTTTTTAAATTTTAAAATTCACTTTTCAAGTTAGTAAAAATAAGGTGGTAGATTTATAAATATTTAAAATTAGTAAGGTTCTAAAAACTAAACACATATATTTTGCATAAAAGATATCCTAAAACTAAGCAAGAAAAAGGTTTAAATAATTTACATGAAAAGAAACTTGTGAAAAACTAAATGCAAGATTTCCTAAGGCTAAGCATATAAAGATTTGAAGATGTACATGGAAGAAAACTTTAAGGCTAAACATGGAAAAATTTAGAAATAGGCATACATGAAGGTTTGTGAAAAATTAAACAACTTGCACATGAATTTGAAAATCTATTTAAGGGAAGGAAAAAAACTAAACAAGATGCATGTATGTGTGGGATCTTAGGCTAAACATGAGAAGGGTGAAGAAACTTACCTTGATTTGGAGGAGTTGATGGAAGAAACTCTTAGAGAAGCCCTTGTTGAAGCTCACGGCTAGGAGGTTTTTGGGTAGGGTGTGGCTTGCTTGGAAGAAGAAGAGGAAGAGGAGGGAGGCTCACGGCTAGGAGAGGTATTTGGGGGAGGGGGGATGAGGAGTTATGGTGATGGAGTGAATTAAGTGTGTAAAAGTGGTGGAAATGAGATGATGAGTGGCTAGCTTGGAAGAAGGAGAAGGAGAGGGGTGGGCTCACGGTTTTGGAGTCAAAAAGGAGTGAGGGAGAGGTGAGGTGGAGGTATGATGAAGGTAAGGAGGAGGTGAGGTGGAGATATGGTGAAGGTAAGGAGGGTAGGGTGAGGGAGAGGTGATGGAGAGGAAGGGAAGAGGGATATTTCTTTTTTTTTCTTTTAAAAAAATGTATTTTATTTATTTTATTTATTTTATTTTTTTTTATATTATACATATATATATATATATATATTTATTTTAGGGCATGTCATGAGGTTTAATTTGGTTAATTTTGGTTTAATTTGGTTTGATTTTAATCATTAGTTCAACTAGGTTCATTTGGGTTTGGGTTGGCTTAACTTGGGTTAGAGCTTGAATGAAGCCCAAGTGACTTGATCAATATTGTCCATATGATTGAAATGAAGATCTTTCATGAAGACACAAAGTGGTTTTGAGCTCATTTGGAAGTTCAATTTTGGTATGGATAGGATTTTTTATTATTTTGGACCATATTGGATTTGGGTAAAGTTATCTTGAGTTTGAGTAGGAATGAGGTCCAGAGGTCTTCAACAATAGTGTAGATATGGTTGTCTCAAAGATTTTTTATGAAGACATGAAAGGGTTTTGACAAAGTTTGGAGGGTCAAATTGGTAGATTTAGGACATGTGTTCAATTTGGGTCAAAATTGGGGGTTTTGGTCCAAAATGGATTTGGGTAAGACTTGAGCTCAAATTGTGGACAATTGATGATTCAATTCAGTTTAAGGAGGTGTTATAAAGAGTTTGGGATTGAAATTTGGGAGGAAGTGATTGACATTGGGTTTATTTAGGGGATTTGGGTTATTTAGACAAAATTGGGGATTTTGGATTTCAAGTGGAATTGGATTCAAATGTGGGTCACATTGGGCTTGAATTTGGTTTAGATTGATATTTGGGATGTCGAATTGAAGTTTGGAATTGAAATTGGGCAAGATTTTGGTCAATTGGGTCAAGATTGGGTTTGATTTGGGCACTTTTGGGTTCTGATTTAAATTGGGTTAAATTGACAAAATTGGCTTATGGTATAGTTGAACAAAATGAAATTGGGAATTTTTAGGATTTTTTGGAATTTTTTGAGAATTTTTTGGAATTTTTGGATTTTTTGGCTAAAAGGGTATTTTGGGTATTTTGAGAGTATTGGGGGGTATTTTTGGAAATTTTGGAATTTTTGGTCATGGATGGTCAATTTTAGTGCTAAGGAATATCTTGGAATGACTTTTGGGGAATTTTGGTGAATTTGAAGAATTTTGGGTAATTTAGGGCATTTCGGGAGGTTAGTGGCAAAATTTTTGAAATTTTGGAAAATTGAAGCTTGGTTTGAGATGAATGTCATGAGATGGTTTGAATTAAGCTATGGACCAAGGGTAACTTGCATTTGGTCATCTATGTATTGGTACTAGTCAAAACCTAGCCTGATGCCAAGAGTTGAGAAGAACCATCTACAAGAGTTTCCAAAGGTTTAGGGGAATGTGTGCATGTGAGTGGTGAAATCCAGACCTCCCTCGGGGCAAATCCTAAGGTCTGACCACCTATAGGAGACTTCCCCTAGGATTCCTTATGCTTGCCTTTTCCCTACCAGAAGGTGGAGGTTAGGCCTTAAGCATATGAAAACCCCTAGTGAAGTAAGAAGAGTTTTGAATTTCTATGGGGAGGGTTCCATGACTAGTCCTCTAAGAAAGTCACCAGGAGAGTCTTATGGCTAGACCCTAGGCTATTCTAAAGAGATACTAGACTTCAACCAAAAGTGAGGTCAACAGTTAGGTCCTAAGCACTAAGAAAAAAGAAAAGACATCACCAAAAATGAGGTCAATAAATGGACCCTCAATAGGTGTGGTGTGTTGACCAAGCACACTACGTGTATTGGCATTAACCGAAGAGATCAACCGATCAACACAAACATTCCAACCCTACAAACTTGGAACAGAAACAAAGAAAGAGAAGGTTCCCGCTGGGGAGTATCAGGTAAATCTCCGAAACTGAAGATTCAAGAACTCTCATTGGGGATGAAGGGGTGAAGTTTCAAATTGGTTGACTTCAAGATTGATTAAGGTTGAAGTTTCAAATTTCGATTTTGATTCCGATCTTTCGGTTGGTTTTGAATTTTGAATTTTGAGTTTTGAAATTTCATTGGTTTAAATTGATTTGTGAGTTTGATCAAAGTTTGGTTTATGATTAATTTTGAAGTTGGTTGAAATTTGAATTTGGATTTGAGATTAGAATCGAAAGGGAATTTGGAAATGACAAAAGCAGAGTCCAAATTGGAAAGGGGATGAGGACTGGAATTTAAATACCAGTCTCGAAGTAAGGATCGATATTTAGGTACCGATCGAAAAGGATGAGAATCAGAATTTAGGTATTGATCTCAGAAAGGAGAGGAATAGAATTTAGGAACCAGTCTCGAAAGGGAGTCAAAATTTAGGTATCGATCTCGGAATGAGAAATGAAATTTAAGTATCAATCTCAGAAAGAGAGTCGGAATTTAGGTATCGACCTCAGAAAGATGAGAGTCAGAATTTAGGTACTGACCTCAAAGGAGTCAAGAAGCGGATGAATTGCTAAAGGGGTGGGTCCCAATTCTAGTCCTCTAGGATAGTCAAGGAGAAGCCCTATGGCTAGATCCTAAGCACTAAGAAAAAAGAAAAGACCTCACCAAAAATGAGGTCAACACGATCCCACAAGAAATATTTTAGAGGCTACAGACTATGATTATAAAAATCAATTTAGAATCACAACAATATCGAAATTACCTATATATCACTAATACGCAATCGACAATAATATGATGTTTAAATTAAAATTATTCTATTTACAGATAACTAATTATACTAAAGTGAAGTTCAAATATATAAGCAAGAATCTTTCTCCTTTGTTAAGATATTTAAGTGATTAGACAATTAGAATTAGTTTAAAATGGTGTTGTGCTGAATAGGAGCATACCATTCTTTACCCTTTGGTCCAGGCAAAAAAAACATTGACTAATCCTATGCTTGGTTATTGAATCTGCAGATAGGCTAAGAGGATACTGGCTCTCGCTTCGGAGCTCCCACGTTCCCCTCTTCTGAGGACTAACATCTACACTTCAACACCCAAACGATAGGACCGAATTGAGGATTTTAGCCTGTCACTCTAAAATCACCAATTCTACCCCCAATGAATATTATTTCCTTATTTATTTGGACCCTACTTCCAAGGACTTTGACCTCCCTAAATCTCGGATGTAATCTTTACTATAGTTGTTAAACTCAACAAATTTTAACTATTCAATTGGCCAGATTGAAAGTAAATTAAGCATTAAGTAAAAGATTATCACAACTTTTTTAAATTTTTATAGCACACTAATTCAATTTTTTATTCCACAGAAAAATCATAAGTAGGAGAAAGATAGAAAAAGTACTCAGATTTCATAGAGAGGATACAATAAAACTTGGATTTCATATATAAAATTAAAGTTCTACAAACTAAAGTAAATAAACACAAATTATCTTAAATTCTGCCCTAAGCAAACTCCTTGAAGTTCCTTTAATTCTCTTCCTTTCTTTATAGTATGCAGAATTCTCCTTCAAAATAGTAATGCAAAAGAGATCTCTCACTTCCCTTTCACTCTTACAATCCTTCGAAGAATTCCACACCAATATCTCTATTTGAACTCACTAATAACAACAATGTACACTAGTGGACTCTCTAATTGACACTAAGTAATAATTAGATGACTCTAATAAGACTTTTTACGGACTCTTAGTGACTTTTAGAGGACTCCAAAAGGACACTTTTTTGCCTAAAATGGTTCTTTTTAAAGTTGTTGAAGAGCCTCTAAGGGTTTTCCAAGCATCCCTTCAAAAATTTTCCACATTCGACGTATTTTGTGAAAGAACCATCGATCTTGCCATCGGCGGCCTTCTAGAAACACTGCCTTGAACTGACCTCGCGATTGGTAGCCTCGACCTCCGCCGCCGGCGCCATCGACCTCGCCGTCGGCGCCCTAGGTCAAATTTTCATAATTTAGTCCTTTTTCCTCCAAATTCGCTTCTTTTTGCATATTTTCGCTCCATTGTCCTTAAATTTTCATACCTGCAAAAAAACACCAAAAACATCATTCTTTAAAGTACAATATCATCAAAATCAGTATAAAATAAACATGAAAATCTTAACATTTTTTCCTTAGGTCAAAATCCCCCAAACTTAACTATTACTTGTCCTCAAGTAATCCTTAGTACTACATAAAAGTTATGATTCATTGTGGTAAAGTTTTAATTCATATATACTATAATTTTGATTTAAATAAATATTATAGCAAGAATTCTTAGAAAGATTTTCAAGTAATTAGATTAATTTTGTAGGTATAAAGCTATTTAGTCATCAAGTCTAAGAGTTCTAATTTCCCATTTATTTCAAGAATGATTATTTGTTGCAATATCAATTCACTTAAAATATTTAAAAGATAGGAACTTCATGAGGATACTATTAGTAAAGAAACTAGTCATAAATATAAGTTCAGAAATTCTTTTAGTTTTCCCTTTAGGTTAATCCAAGTGAAGCCAATTTTTGATAAGGCATCTCCTCAAGCTTCTCCTCACTTACTTTTTTTTCTTTTGGATTGTTTTTCAATCCTATATATTTTTCTTTTCTTTTCAGGGATTGTTTTTCAATCCTTTTCTTTTTCTTTTTCTTTTTCTTTTTCAAGTGAGGATTACTATATCTGGATAGCCTGTTAATAATTTTGAACTTCACTCTTCTTTTTCTAAATTTAAAACTTTAAAACATTCTTTAGCTTATATGTACGTTATAGTTTTTACATCATTGAATCCCAATCTTTTCTTTCTCAACTAAATTCCTAAGATTCTTAATATTTAAAAATATAGTTTTCTTTACTTTAAATAGTTAACTATATTCTTATCATCTTATACTAAATATCTTAACCTACAAGATTAATTTTCATTACCAAAAATATTTCTTTGAATCCTCTATAATATTTAGATAAAATCTAAATATAGTTATCTGAATTAAATTTTATCACAAAAATCATATTATAATTTTTGAAAATATTTTAATTGAGAACATATAATAGTTAATATTTTTCTTCTCTCCTCCAAACTAAAAGTTTTTCTATAATAGACATAATACAAGGTGGAAAGAAAAATTCTAAATATAAAATTCATACCTTTTCACTTTAGGCATTTTTGTCTTTTTGAAATTTTGTAGGTTCTTCTCAAAATTTCTAACTTCAACTGACCTGTAATATTTAAAAACATTTCTACACATATAACAGTTTAGAGAATTTGTTGGGGTAATGAAATTTTAAAATAAGTATATAAAACTACCATTAAACAACAACAACTAACTACACAGGACATATGCATTTCACAACACAAAACAAATAGTTTACTATTTTTGATTATTCAATTCATAATTACAATTACAATCAAAATTCATCATAGACATCCAGAAATGAAAATACAAACTACTAAACTAAACACATATCCAATAAACAAAGCATAGTCCACAGATATAATTAATAAAAATGAAAGTACTACAACAAAACTAAAACAAACACATACATCACATCACATCACTATCAGGCATCAAAATCCCATATAATGTCTTCATCACACTGGTCAGCAGGAGGAATGGGCTGATACTGAGTATAACAAGGGCATTCTGGAAAAATAACATTAGGATCTCCTCTGTAGTACCTAGCCTGAACATCATAATATATCATCTCAAAATCAGAGTGCCTATGAAGATACTCACTATCGTGATCATGTCTTCTCTCTAATCCTTTAATCATGTGGTCAATTCTTTCTAATTTTTCATCTAATTTCTCAAAACTTTTCCACCGCAGGGTCAAGGCATTCATCAAATCATATAAGGTAGGGGGACTAGAGGCGGGAGGGTCATAGCTAGTAGAAGGAATGTCTCTACTAGTAGAAGGTGCCTTGCTCCTACTCCCATATCTCCATTCATCATAGGATTCATAAGTCTTTATATTTTCCTTACTAATGGGTTTCATCGTATACACCCATTCTTCATCATCTCTTGCTTCAACTCCAGATAATTGACAAAGTACATAAATTAGGCCAGGATGTCCTAAATATCCACTTGTCTCACTCTTCGTAGTGGCCATAATATTCTTGTAGATTATTCTCCCCACATTTATACTTTTATTGTTATGAATACAGAAATTCAGAATAGCTCTGTTCCTCGAGACTTCACTATGATGATAAGTGGGTAGCAGAGTCGAACAAATGAAGTAATGCCAAGCCTTAGCAGTGGCATTCATCATGAAAAGTGGAAAGTTAATCCGTTCATGATTTTTAATTTTCCAAGTGCCTTTCCCATCAGTGAGAATGTCAATAACATCATTTAACGGACCTTCCATTGTTTCAAATGTTTCATACTCACTATAAAAATAGTCGTGAAGCTCGTAAAAAGAGTTAATGTGATTAGCATTAAAGTCGACAGAAAATCCTCTTACTTGGACAGACTCGTCCTCTAGTTGGGTCAGATTAGAGTAGAACTCTCTTACAACTTCGATAGCAGCATTATTTGTTGTGTAGCAGAAGTTCTCCCATCCTCTCTCTTTGATAACTTGTTCCACCTGTCCTCCGAGATTTTCGAAAACTCGATCTTGTATGCATTTCTTACTTTGAAAGATTGAAGTGTACCTCGATTGTGCTTTCACATTTATAAATCAAGTCTCGTCGTATTCGAGTCTTCTCTTTTGTCGTGGAGCCATTGTTTGATCTATTAAAATCACAAAAATCCAAACTAATCTCCAAAATAATAATATAATGGCTTCTAAAGGGGGTTTAAAGCAATCTAAATCAAGTTCCATGAATTCCTTCCAAGTCTTTTCTCCACATTTTTAAATTTTCCAAAATTTCTTAATGTGGAAGAAATTCATGGTGAAAATCAAAAATTTTTACATAGGAGTGAAGCTCTTACCAAGGAAAGATGAAATTTGGCATTAAAATGTGTTGAAATCGCTCCAAATCTGAGATCTATCAAGCCCTAGGTCGAGTTTTTGGGTAAAACAGGGAAGAAGATGATGAATAGTGGCGTTTGACTGGTCAAAATCGCGGTTAAAAAGTAATTGTCGGGATCTCGGCGTCGGCGGGGTCTTTCGCGCTGTCGGTGTGTTCTATTGAATTAAATTCCAATACGTTCGGGAAAAACAAGCCGTCAGCGGCCTCAAGCGTGCCGTCGGTCAGATTTTTAAATATTGATCATTTCGAGATTTCGATCAATTTTAAACCTCGTCGTCATTCGTTCGATCATTTCAATCATATATTTTAAATGATTAAGTGATGTATTAACACAAATAAACATTCACACAACAAAACTTCACAATTATATACTAAATCCAAGTGTTTATAATCCACAATACATTACACACATAAACAGGTATTTTCTCAACCTAAGTTCATCTAATCAGCGTCGCAATCCAAACCAAAACACTCAAAATGCTAAAAACAAACATTTAAATCATTATCTCAACTATACTGAGATTAAAAAGCAAACTAAGAAAGCATACACACAAACAAAGTTCAAATAAAACACAACATAAAGAAACAAATAACACAATTCTACTACTCTTCCGAATCTGTACCGGTTTCTCCTCTGATATCACCCATTGCTTGAACATGGACGAACAAGTTATAAAAAGTTCTCAAATGGAATTCTTCAGTTGAATCTTCATCAATCCATCCCATCTTTTTCATTAAGCGTATCAAACTTGCTTCAAATTGCCCAATATGATCAAAATGTTCTTTCATTCTCTAATCGATATGATCAAAGAAATCAGACATATTATTGACTGTACTCATTAAATTTTATACATGCTTCTCCAGACTCTTAATTCAGTGTAAGATCATCGGTGTCTTGTCTGCTACTAGTGGTTAAATAGGAACAGAATTCTGCAATGCTTGATCCATAATCACGCCCGTGTCATTCTCCTCATCATGGCTGGGAACATACGAGTTGGGTCTAAAGGTTTCCAGGGTAGCTGTATTTTCTCCCAAATCTCGTATGAAACTTGAAACAAACTGCATATTGAGAAAATTGTTGAAGGATGTCCAAGCCCTTGAGATGATCCTTGAACAATCAGGCAAAACACAGACTTTATAATAATTGATCCAATATCAATGGGCCATCCCATTTGAATGCAGTAGTTCAAAATTGCACTTTCTTTCATGACTTTGCCAAATTTCATCATTGGCAATAACTTTGCAGATATGAAAAAGTGCACATTTTTTGAAACAGGATTTAAAAGTGTTGCAGAAAAACTAACGTACCCATTTTCTCGAATTTCCCAGTCTTCGGTTTCGTCCGTCAAATATTGGAATATTTCATTCATCTTATCTTTCGTCAGCACGAAATTTGAATAATGGAAGACAGGAACATTCTCAAGCATATATAACTCATTAATCCTTTCAGAATTAAATGTTATACACCTACCTCACACATAGACGCTCCCTTGGTTGATTCCATGTAAATTGGCATAGGATTCCTTAACCACTAGAACTACTACTGTTGTAGTAGTATAGCAAAACACTTCACATCTTCGCCGCACAATCATTTCTTCAATTGGTGATGAAGAAATACTTAATCCTCTATTGACGAATCCTCTTTCCTTGATTTGCCTTCTTTTGGACATCACCTTGTTGAAAAGTTGCTGCGCCTCAGCACTGACGAACTTTCTCTGATTGTAAACTTGAAATCTAGGGTAATCTACTGAATTAGAATCCATTAGAGAGGAATTGAATGTAGTTTCCATTCATTTTTTGGAGTTGGAGTGTTTAGGAACCGTCCAAGGGAGTTTATAAAGGATGAATTCCCTAAAAACTACCAAAATCAGACATTTAGAACTCGAAAAACTGCCCACTCGCTGATCCCGCTATCGGCGGCCTCGATGGCGGCATTGGCGAGCCTTGTGCAATTAAATTCCAGGGCTCTCGGGAAAAACCCACCGTCGGCGGCGTCGAGCACGCTATCGGCGCCCTAGGCAAAAATTTGCACTTTTACGTCGTGGTCAATTACGTTCCAAATTTTCTCTATGGATTCAAATTCTTGATAATCAAATGTCAAATACAAGTAGTAGAATCCAATATTACTAAAAACTAACGACAAACTCAAACAAACACTCAAACAAATAAAGATAACTATGAGTTGCCTCCCATAAAGAGCTTGGTTTAACGTCGTCAGCCTGACCTATTCAGGTGTTATTCAGGTTGAATGAGCATTAAAACCTCTTTAAAATTTTATCTTTTACCCTCAAAATATGGTTTTGATCTATGTACATTTACTTTAAATCTATTCCCAGTCTTCTGATCTTCAATTTCAACAGCTCCATAAGTGTAAACCTGAGTCACAGTAAAGGGTCCTAACCTACGAGACTTCAATTTCCCAGGAAATAATTTTAACCTTGTATTGTAAAACAAAACTTCTTGTCCTGGTTCAAAGTTCTTCTGGTTAATCTTCCGATCATGCATTAACTTCAGTTTTTCCTTATAAATTTTGTTGTTATCATAAGATTCATTTCTTAATTCTTCTAATTCATTCAATTGTAACAATCTCTTCTCACCAGCATTTTTCAAACTATAGTTGAATTCTTTAATCGCCCAATATGTCTTATGCTCCAATTCTACTGGTTAGTGACAAGTTTATTCACATATAAGTTTGTAAGGAGTCGTACCAATATGAGTTTTAGAAGCAATCCTGTATGCCCATAATGTAGTATCCAGTCTCATAGACCAATATACTCTACTATGATTTACAATCTTTTTCTAAAATTTGTTTGATCTCGTGATTAGAAACTTCAGCTAAACCACTGGTATGAGAATGATAGACGGTAGAGAATCTATGAACAATATTAAATTTTTCTGCCAATCTTTGAATGTATTTATTCCTAAAATGGGATCCTCCGTCAGTGATAATCACTCTCAGCATTCGTATCTTGTGAAAATATTTTTCATTAAGAATCGTGAAACAATTTTAGCATCTCAACAAGGTAAAGCTTGTGCTTCAATCCACTTTGATAAATAATCAACTGAAATTAAAATATATAAGTTCTCATATAAAGGAATAAATGGTCTCATGAATTCTAATCCCCAAACATAAAAAATCTCAACTGCTAACATGAAATTCAGAGGTATTTCATTTCTTCTAGATATATTACCTACTCGTTGGCATCTGTCACAGGTTTTGATATATCTGTAAACATCTCTAAAAAGAGTAGACCAATTAAATCCACCTTGCAAAATTTTATGCGCAGTTTTATCAATGCCAAAATGTCCTCCAAATTCAGAATCGTAACATTTTTGAATAATATGTTCAGTTTCTTCATAAGGCACACATCTCCTAATAACATTGCTTATATAAATATGGTTCATCCAAAAAATATGCTTTTGCATCATGAATGAATTTTTTCTGTTGCTACAGAGTTAGCATAGGTGACAAAATATCGCCTACTATATAGTTAACAATATCAGCATACCAAGGTATTTTCCACTCATTAATATTATAAAGTTTTTTTATCAAGGAAACTATTTGTAATTTCATTGTCAGAATCAGATGATTCGTGATATTCTAGTCTCGACAAATGATCAGCAATTTGATTGTCAGTTCCTTTCCTATCCATCACCACAAAATCGAATTCTTGCATTAAAAGTACCCATCTAATTAATCTTGGTTTAATATCCTTATTTTGCATTAGATATTTAATAGCAGAGTGATCAGTATGCACAATACATTTAGTTCCAATTAAATATAATATAAATTTATCAAAAGCATACACAATAGCTAGTAACTCATTTTCAGTAACCGTGTAGTTAATTTAAATGTCATTAAGAGTTCTACTAGCATAGTATATAACTTTAAAAATTTTATCATATCTTTGACCAAGAACAGCTCCAATAGCATAATCACTAGCATCGCACATTAATTCAAATGGTTTCTCCCAGTCAGGTGAAACTATTACAGATGTTGTGATTAGTTTTTCCTTTAATAACTCAAAGGCATTTAAGTAGTCTTCGGTAAATTTAAATTTCTTGTCTTTTTCTAAAAGTTGACATAGAGGTTTGGTAATTTTTGAAAAATCTTTAATATAGCGCATGTAAAAACCAGCATGTCCAAGAATACTTCTTACCCCTCTCACTGTAGTAGGAGATGGTAATTTAGTTATTACTTGAATTTTTGCACGGTTTACTTCCATGCCATTTTCTGAAATTTTATGCCCTAATACAATTTCTCCTGCAACCATAAATTGACATTTCTCCCAATTTAGAACTAAGTTTGTTTTTTCGCATAGCTCCAAAACTTTTTCAAATGATTTAATCATGCTTCAAATGATGTTCCAACACAGAGAAATCATCTATAAATACTTCTATTTCATTATCAATTAACTTACTAAAGATAGACATCATACATCTTTGGAATGTTGCAGGTGCATTACATAGTCTGAAAGGCATTCTTCGAAAAGCAAAAGTTCCATAAGGACTAGTAAATGTTTTTTTCTCTTGATCCACAGGAGCAATAGGTATTTGATGGTAATCGGTACATCCATCCAGAAAGCAGTGGTGCTTGTGTCTAGTAAGTCTATCCAACATTTGATCTAGAAAAGGAAGAGGAAAGTGATCTTTTTGGATGGCTGCATTTAATTTTTGATAATCAATACAATACGCCATCCAGAAACTTGTCTAATAGGTATTAATTCATTATTTTCATTTGCTTCAACAGTTACTCCTCCTTTCTTGGGAACACAATGAATTGGACTTTCCTAAGTACTATCCGAAAAAGGATATATAATTCCAGCATCTAACCATTTTAAAGTCTTTTTTTAACTACATCTTTCATAATATGATTCAGTCTCCTTTGTGGATCAATTCTTGGTTTATGTTCTTCATTTAATAAAATTCTGTGCATACAAATCGAAGGACTAATTCCTTTAATAACAGCTAGAGTCCAACCAAAAGCTTTTTTGTATTTTTTTAATGTATCAATTAATCTTTGTTCTTGAATTTCATTTAAGTCTGAGGATATAATTACTGGTAATGTTAAAAACTCTTCTAAAATACATACTTCAAATGATTTAGAAGATTCTTTAATTCAAGTTTAGGGGGTTTTACAACAGATGGAATTAATGTTTCGTTTTCTGGTACTGTTGAATCGAGCGTTTCAAATTTCTCCTGAATATAATCAGCTTCTTCGCTATCAATTTCATTATAATTATATTTTTATATATCTTCTTTTTCTTCATAATTTTTCTTGAAATATTCTTTTTTAAGATAATCACATATATCAATTCTGAAACATTCATCATCTTTTTCTATTAAAGGATATTTCATTGACTTTAAGATGTTAAATGTTACTTCTTGATCATTTACTCTCATTGTCAATTCTCCTTTTTGAACATCTATCATGGCTCTTCCTGTAGCTAGGAATGGTCTTCCTAAAATGATTGGAATTTCTTTATCTTCTTCCTTATCTAAAATGATAAAGTCCGTAGGAAAGATAAACTTATCAACCTTGACCAGAATATCTTCTACAACTCCTTTAGAATGTGTAATAGATCGATCAGCTACTTGTAGAGTTACAGAAGTTGGTGCACTCTCTCCAATTCCAAAACTTTAAAAGTTGATAAAGGCATCAAATTTATGCTAGCTCCCAAATCACATAATGCTCGCTCATAAAATTTTTCACAAATAGCACACGGGATAGTAAAACTACCAGGATCTTTAAGTTTTTCAGAAATGTTTCTTTGAATTATAGCACTATACTCTTCACTGAGCGCAACAATCTCATGATCTAGTAACTTCCTCTTTTTGATGAGTATATCCTTCATAAATTTAACATAATCAAGCATTTGTTCCAAAGCTTCAACAAAAGGAATATTTATTGACATTTTTTTCAAAATGTCTAAGAATTTAGCAAATCTTTTTCCTTTATCTTGTTGCTTTAGACTTTGACGAAATGGTGGTGGAGGCTTTTTAACAGTAATTTTCAAAGGTTTTAGAGGAAAATCAGGATATAAACTTTCGTTTTCTTCTTCAGTTTCTTTTTTTTCCTTTTCAACTACAGTTTCTTTTTGAACTCTTGTTTCCAACTCTTTTCCACTTCTCAATTGAATAGCCTTCATTTATTCTTTTCCTTAATCTTTAGGATTTACTTCAACATTGCTAGGTAAAGTTCCAACAAGTCTATTGCTTAATGTAGTAGCAATTTGCCCCAATAGGTTTTCTATGTTTTTAATAGCAGCTCCTTGACTTTGTAATTGATTACCCATATTCAAAACTAATTCTTCCATAGATAACTTCTTCTACTTAAATTGTGAATTATTATAAAAACTTGGTGGATTAGAAGGTCTATAATTAGAATTACCCTGGTTGTTTATATTTCCTAATGGGTTTACAGGATTGTTCCCCATCGAGGATTAACAGGATTTGCATTACCTTGGTTATTCCAATTAAAGTTTGGATGATTCTTCTAACCCGGATTATAATAGTTTTAATAATGGTTATTTTGTTTATTATTTATTAAATTTATAGATTCATATGAAGATTGAGCATCTATAATTTATCCAAATGAATTTTCTTCTAACACTGGAGGTGTTTGAGAACGGCTCATTCTGTATTTATCTATTTTCTTTGAAAGAGCAGAAATTTGAGAAACTATCGGAGTTAAAGCATCAGAATCATGAATACTGGCTACTGTCTTAGGATTTACCCTTTCTGCGGGCCATTGCAAATTATTGGTAGCCATTCCTTCTATTAACGCATAGGCTTCTTCAAAAGGTTTGACATTAGTGATCCACCACCAGCAGCATCAATAATAGATCTAAGAGATCCGACTAATCCATTATAAAATGTTTGAATAATTAATCAATATGGTCAAGTAAGATGTGGACATTTCCTAAGTAGTTCTTTAAATCATTCCCATGATTCATATATCGATTCTCCCTCATACTGACTGAAAGATGTGATATCATTTCTAAGCTTGACATCCTTAGATGGTGGAAAATATTTCGATAAGAATTTTTGTGAAAGTTCTCCCCAAGTTCTAATAGATCCAGTTGCTAATGAATTTAACCAAGCCTTAACCTTATCCCATAGCGAAAAAGGAAAAAGTCTAAGTCTGTCAGCATCATCAAACACTTTATCGTACTTAAAAGTAATACAAGATGTAAATTAGGATATTCGTTTGAAGTTCCACCAAATTGATTATTTTTTACCATTTAGATAATTGCATGTTTAAGCTCAAATGAATTAGCAACTACATCAGAATTTTGGATAGTTAAATGAATTTCATGTAATGTAGGGTTAGCATAATCTCTTAGTGGTCTAGATTGATGTTCATTTTTTATTCTTTGGTTGTATACGTTGTTTTCCATTGTTTTAGAATTTATAGATTCTTTTCTTAGTTTTCTAATTCTCCTAACAGTGCGTTCTAATTCTGAATCGTAGGATATAAGATTTTCAAAACCAAATTTACGCATACAATTGAAATCAGTACACAACAAAACAGTTAACTAAAATAAGTTGCAATTCTATTAAAAAGTTTTCTAATAGTCCTAAATTGTCTGTTAATCTAATTAAGTTATATTCCCCGGCAACGGCGCCAAATGACTTGGGAGTGCAAACTCCGCGTGGCGGACACTTAGCATAATTTTAATTCTTTTTGTAACAAGTATATAATATATTCTTTTAATCGCAGAGTTACTCTTTAACGCAAGTATACGTATCGCTCAAGTAATACAGGGCTCTAGTGGAGTCTTGGTTATCGATCTCATAAAGAATATTTTAGAGGCTACAGACTAGGATTATAGAAATCAATTCAGAATCACAACTATATCGAAATTGCCTATCTGTCACTAATACGCAATCGACAATAATATAAAGTTTAAATTAAACTTATTCTACTAATAAATAACTAATTCTACTAAAGTGAAGTTCAAATATATAAGCAAGAATCTTTCTCCTTTGTTAAGATATTTAAGTGATTAGATAATTATAATTAGTTTAAAATGGTGGTGTGCCAAATAGGAGCATACATATTCTTTAACCTTTAGTCCAGGCATAAAGAACATTGACTAATTCTATGCTTTGTTACTGAATCTGCGGCTAGGCTGAGAGGATACCGGCTCTCACTTCAGAGCTCCCACGTTCCCCTTCCTTGAGGACTAACATCTACGCTTCAGCACCCAAACGATCGAACCGAATTGAGAATTTTAGCCTGTCACTCTAAAATCTTTAATTCTACGCCCAATGAATATTATTTCCCTATTTATTTGCACCCTACTTCCAAGGACTTTGACCTCCCTGAATCTCAGATGTAATCTTTACTACAGTTGTTAAACTCAACATATTTTAACTATTCAATTGGCCAGATTGAAAGTAAATTAAGCATTAAGTAAAAGATTATCACAACTTCTTTAAATTTTTATGGCACACTAATTCAATTTATCATTCCATGGAAATATCAAAAGTAGGAGAAAGACAGAAAAACTACTCAGATTTCATGGAGAGGATACAATAAAACTTGGATTTCATATATAAAAGTAAAATTCTACAAACTAAAGTAAATAAAAACAAGTTAATCTTAAATTCCTCCCCAAGCAAACTCCTTGAAGTTCCTCTGAATCACCTCATTTCTTTATAGTACGCAGAATTCTCCTTCGAAACAGTAATGCAAAAGAGATCTCTTACTTCCATTTCACTCTTACAATCCTTCGAAGAATTCCTCACCAATATCTCTATCTGAACTCACTATTTAACACTCACTAATAACAACAATGGACACTAGTGGACTCTCTAATTGACACTAAGTAACTATTAGATGACTCTAATAAGACTTTTTACAGACTCTTAGTGACTTTTAGAGGACTCCAAAAGGACTCTTTTTCGGCCTAATATTTTTCTTTTTAAAGTTGTTGAAGAGTCTCTAAGGGTTTTCCAAGCATCCCTTCGAAAATCATCCACATTCGACGTATTTTGTGAAAGAACCGTCGATCCCGCTGTCGGCAGCTTTCTAGAAACACTGCCTTGAACTGACCTCGCTGTCGGCGGCCTCGACCTCCGCCGTCGGCGACCTCCCTTGCAAAATATTCTGAACTCTCAGGAAAATCACACTGTCGGTGCCATCGACCTCGCCGTAGGCGCCCTAGGTCAAATTTTCATAATTTTGTCCTTTTTGCTCCAAATTCGCTTCTTTTTGCATATTTTTCCTCCATTGTCCTTAAATCTTCATACCTACAGAAAAACACCAAAAATACCCTTCTATAAAGTGCAATATCATCAAAATCAGTATAAAATAAGTGTGAAAATCTTAACATTTTTGCATTGGGTCAATAATACCTCATTGGATTTTACTTAATCTCACAACAAATTTTAACATCTTAACTGGCCAAATTAAGAAGTAAATTAAGTTCATGGAATTAAATCTTCACAACTTATTCCAACTTTAAACACTTATATATTCCACAAAAATCCTATATAATTTAATTACTTCTTCATTTAAGAAAGAAAAAAATAAAGAAAACTACTCAGAATTCATGGAGAAAACACAAGCACACATTGATTTGAAAATAGAAAGCATAAAGAAAACACAACAAGAAAAACTAAATATAAAAACATAAGTAAACACTTATCTAAAAATCCTCTCCACAAGATTCCAGAAGTTCCTTTCAAACTTTACTTTCCACAGGACAACACTACAGAGGTTAGCACCCAACTCTGTTTATTCCAACTCTGACTTTAAACTTCAATAAGAACTAGATAAATGGATGAAAGAAAAATTTGTGGAAAGAAAGTTTCACACCAACCCTTTCTCCTCTAAAACTAAACTAACTAAACTATAAACAATAAAAGATTGAAAGTAAAACTCTTTTAAACTAGAAGATAACACTGAAAACTAAAAGAGTAGACTCACACACACACCCCACTAGACCCTCATGACATAATTTTAATAATAATCCAAAAGTTGCATTGGTGTCTCTTCAAATCTTGTCCAGATTCAACATATCCACCAAAAGATGCATCTCTTCATTCAAATTTTCCGCCCATGGGAAGTTAAGGAAGTCACCACCAAAAGTTGCTTCAACCACCCCTTAAAATTCGCGCAAAAAATGAAGAAAATTCGATTTTTAACTGTGTCGGCGCTTAGCCACCAAAGTCCAATTTTTCATTTTTCTATTTTTTTGCTCCAAATTTGATCCAATTTTGTTTCTTTCATCATAATCACTTATTTTCATCATACCTACAAGAAAAACACAAAATATCTTCCATTAAAGTGCAATATTATCAAAAATAGGTATAAAAATGTGCATAAAAATACTATATATTTTAGGTGTATCTGAGTGTCATAATAAATAATTTTTGATGTGTCATTCAATTACAAACTATCTCAGAGCGAATGAAATAGCTCAAGTATTCAACAAGAAGACACATGAAATAATAAATGAAAGTAACATGCAAAATTGACATAGACTTTGTGGTCTAATCAAACTACATATCAACCCCTATTTATTTGCCTTAGTTTATGGGACTGAAGTTGAACTTCAATGAGAAATATAAATTTTCTCCATAGGGATTGTTACTTGTAAAAATAATCCTATATAAAAAAACATCAAATTACAGTTAGATGAAATCAAAGGATTTGAAGAAGCGCATTTGATAGCTCGGTAGAACCTTGAACTATATCAAGTACAAATTGTTCAAGCTCATGAAAAAGTAGTTCAAAGTAGAACCTTTCGTGTAGAAGAATTGGTTTTAGAGCTTCAAAGATCAATTCTCGATTATAAAAAAATAAGTAGAATATTTAACACAAAAGGCCCACTTGATATAAAATGTATATCAAGGAGATTCTTATTAGTTGGTCAACTTTAAGCGTGAACGTTTGATGTTCCCCATCAATGAGCATTATCTAAAGAAACACCCTACATAGTATTGTACAAGAACTTTCCAATTTATAAAATCTATTTTTGAGATCTTGATAGGAAGTTATGTAGCTATTGAAAAAAAACTAAATTATCAATATCTTGAATTTAAGATCAAACTTGAACAAAAAATTTTCTTAGTTAAACTCTTCAAAATAACCTAAAATCAATCAAAATTTAATCAAATGATCTAAATCCTATCATATCAAATTCGACTCCATTCAACCTATTCAAACTTAAAAAATAGAAGATTTCCAAATACGTAACTTAATTTGGAAAATGCTCCAACTCTAATTTGTAAAATCTCTAATTGAAGTTCTTCTCTTATTTAGGATAAAATTTTAAATTTTAAAAATTGTGATTGAGTTTTGAATGGTATTTAACTCTTCATTCTTGTTGCTAGAAAATATTCATGGAAAAGCTCTTTTTATCCTTCAAGAATGTTGTCAAGCTGAGTATTGAGCAAAGTCCCTAGATGAGCACACAATTATTAAATTTGGCATAGAATTCGGTGACTTGGACATGCTCTGCAATGACCTAACTTTTAAAGTACCTGATTCAGATGAAATGCCTTAAAAAGAAACATTAATTTAATATTTTGTAAGGGGAGTAGAAGTCCCTCCAGTTTATACCGAGTCCAGCTTGATACTAGTCAAGTGTTGCCTCTAGTTTTTCATTGTCAAACTCATCTTAAATAAGAGCAAAAAATGAAATAATAGAAGAAAAATTAAGAGACTGTACATAGTTTTAGCATTTCGGTCCATCGGTGTTGAAGAAATCCCATTCCGAAATCGTCACGATGTGATCATGTTCATTAATCTCGAGTCAATCATGGTTGGTTGTGTAGGTTAATGCTTTTTCTTAATAATTTTGACTAAGGATATATAGCCTAACTAATCCTTACACAGTGTAAGACAAACACCAAAATTTTTTTCCATTCTCATGTCCTTTGGTTTCTTAATTCAACCGACCTTGACAAAAATCAGTTTCTTTGCTGAGGCTATAGTGTAACTTCAGTGTGTTACTCCAAGTTTTAGTCATAACTACCAAAGAATTAGGAGAGCAGAGTTTTTGTTTAGTGTGGTCTAAACATATTAGGCCTTCTTAATTTTCTTGGTGGTGGAGCACGCCCTTTGTAGCATCATCCAAAATTTTCCCCAAGCTCATTGTTATGCTAAATTAGCATATTCAATAGTATAATGTCTTAGCTGATAAAAAGCGAAGTTGTGGGACCAACATCTTAGGAACATTTCCTAGTTTTGCCATTGGAACCCATATAAAATGAGAATTGAGTTTCTCTACCTTCCGACTCATTAATCATGTTTCACAATGAAATATTTAACATGTAAATACCTTGACTAAGTAAATCTCATGAAAAGCAAAACCACTATTTGCTAGTATTAATCATTAGATACCCGTAAGAGACTCTTCGGAGACCCACCGCCCATGGATAATCTCCATGTTTTAATTTGTTTTTAGGTTTTGATATGACTCCACACGGTATATCTATCCTGATTTAATCACATTTTTTACCTCTTAGTTTAAATGTGAGTCTCCGTGCTTTCCTCCTAATGTGTTCAGGTTTATCAAATCAGAACTTCCTCTCTAATTAGCTCTCAGTTTAGACGTGAATCTGTATAGTTTTCTAACCAGATCTAATCAACTTGTTCACCTCTTGATTTGAAAATAATTCCCCAAGCTTTTCATCCCAAGTTATTCATGATTATCAAATTAGAACTTTCCCATTAATTATCTCTCTTAGATGTGAATCCATGTGGTTTCTACCCTGATCAAATTATATTATTCACCTCTTATGTTAGATATGAGTCTGCAAGATTTTCCATGATAATATTTTCAGGTACTTGAATTAATTTCAAACCCTTTCACAAATGAATTTCAAACCCTTAAACCAATGAGATTTAACTTTCAAACCTCTGAATTTCAAACCCTCAACCAAAGAATTTCAAACCCATTTAGCAAATGCATTTCAAACTCTCAAACAAACGAAATTTCAAAACCTCCAACAAGTGAATTTCAATACATCAAAAAAATTAATTTAAAATCCTCGAACCAAATAATTTTAAACCCTAAAAAAAATGAACTCCAAACCCTAGATGAGTGAATTTACAATTTCAAAACAAAACTTAAATCCTCAAAAAAATCTCCTAAACTGCAAAATTTTCATGAAATATTTCTTAAAATCCTCAAAAACCAAATCTAAACATCAATCCTAAAATTATGTCCTCAATTTAAAGCTTAGATGTTGAAAAACAATGACTTCACCTTAAGGATAGTTAATCAATTGATTAACACCAATATGTGCGTCGTACTTTGCATAATCTGCCATATATTTTGATCTATTTGTTGACATCCTTTGTTGATCAATCCTTGTTTCTAGCTTATGTTGAATCAAAACCACTTGATTTGAATCTTGAGCAAATCCTAGTTTAATATAACTAAAATTTGACTTTAAAAAAAATAAAAATTAACCAAGACAAATTCCAATCACAACCCATTTTAACCAAACCCTAAAAACAACTTAAAATTAATCTTAATTAACATAAAGCCTAAAATTATCATTTTCTCTCCTGAGACCATTGTAGGACTCAAAATTTCATTCTAAAATTTGCATGATGCTAATTTTTATATATAAATACAATACAAATAAGTTAAAAGATCATTTGAAATAATTATTATGTAAAATTCTTCATTTTAATTTTTCAATCATGAATAGTACCTTCACAAACCCAAAAATTATCCTTTCTCTCTATAGGGTAATCTGGTGTTTGAAAATACATTTTTTATGTTTTATAATCTTTATAATCACATATGAAGAACATGCAAATCAGTTGGTAGTCACCAGACAATATGTTTATGTAAAATTATGCACTTATGATTTTCAAGCATGGAAAATGGTCCCACACAAAGATTTTCAGAAGGCATTATTTTTAAAATCAATATATCCATTGCATTTTTATCGTTGAAATCCTTCAAATGTACCTCTTTGTACTCAAATTCAACTCTTTTTGAAGGCTCGTTGAGTTGACGATAATAATGAGAGAGAAAATAATAATTTCTATAATAAAAAAAATATAGTTAATTGACCCAAAAATGAGCTCAAAATAAAATTGGACTTAACTAAACTTGATCTAAATGAAAAAATATTCAATTTAATCCATTAAAACTAACAAAAAAAACTTCAAATCAAAATCTACCACCTTTCTTTCATAGTTTTTGGGCTAACTTTAACTTGAAATATATTAAGTTGAGGCTCGTTTTGACCAAAACTAATTGCAGCACTAAGTTCTCATATTTTTCTTTATCAAATGAGTCTAATTAGTTTTTTTTTCTTTTTTTATAAACACCATAATCGCCTAGTAACAACCTTGGCATTTCAATTTGACATAACTTAAGCTAGACATCCCGATTTTCAGATTCCTTGCTTCATTATTTTTGAAATGAGACTCACTTTATTTGTTTGACCTAACCACTCCAACTACCAAATTACCCAAAAGTTTCAAATTTTCTCTCTCTTCTTGAAAAAATGCCTCCCATGTCTTCTTAGCCATCCCCTCATCTTTTCCCTCTAAAACTCCCACTTCAAAACTATATCTTAAACCATGAGCCCTCATTCCTATCCTCCTATTCTGTCTCCAATTCTTTCTTCCTCTCATTCCCACCAAAATTCTTCCTCTCTCCCACTCCCTCTCTCACTTTCCTTCTCCCTCTCCCTCCTTCTTCTCCTCCAAAAACCAGAGACCTCTTTCCTTTGCCTTAGAAATGAGAACCAAGGAGGAAGCAAGGAAAGAGAAAGGAAGCAAAGGAGACACCAAGCAAGTAGGTAAAATCATCCACAACCTTCTCAAAACAAGGAAAATATAACCCCTTGAATTTCTCGCTTTAAACTGGCTCTTGCATGATATAGAACTTGAGACTTTTATTTCTTATATAATGTGTTGCTTGTCATTTCCTTTTCTATTTGTAATGGTCAAATTCCATAAAGGGTTATTTTCTTTTGTTTTGTCTTTCTCCTCTTTCCTTCCTTCTTGCTTCTTTCTTTCCCCCCTCCCCCCATTTTTTCCTTACCCAAAACCTTCAACCCATTTCCATTCATAACCATGACTGAAACTTCCTTACCCTGACAAATTCAATCCCAATTCTCCTATCCAAAATTGCAATACACCCTCACACAAAAAAACCAAAACTAAAACTTCCAATTCCCTTACTACACCCAAAACCTAAACCCATCCATTCATCAAACCAAACCACCACACAACACCTCACCAAACCCTAGTCTACATTAATTCAAACCCATCTGATTTAGCCTTCTCAATAACCCACTAACCAAATCAACCCTAACCTATTAGCCTATCCAAAAACCCACTGACCTAATACAAATACATAGCCTACCCAAAACTCAAACCAAACCACTAGCCTGCCCAAAAACATTCCCTTCTATTAATCATTAAACAACCCAATCCTAAAGCTTTCTCACTAACCTATTAACCCATTAGCTTATTAATTTACTTAACCCACTAACCTAACTTGCCACATACCAATCACATCACCCACCAGCCCACTGAAATCCTAGACCACCTAACTTAAGCCTAAGACCACTTAACCCGAATCCCAACACACTTAACCTAACCATCCTTAGCCTACATTATTTTAAAAGATCACCAAACTTGAGCCCGAGACCACCCTAGGCACCTAAACTAAAACCCAACACACCTAAACCTAAACCGAGCCTAAGACCACCCTAAAAAACCTAAACCAAACTCGAACACACCTAATCCACTCAACCAAACCCATCACACCTAAGACACTACCTAAACCATTCCAAACCTTAAACCCTAACCCGAAATCCTAAATATATAATAATAAAAGGAAGAGAAGAGAAAGAGAGGGGAAACATATGTGCATGGGTTGATGTCTATGTGCATGTGAGTGTCTCTATGTGCATGTGAATGTGTTTATGTGCATTTGTTGATTGGAGATACAGATATGAATATGCTTGTGTGCATATATTACAGTATATGTGTTTGCATATTATGTATCTACCTCAAAAAAAATCATGTGATGATGTTGATTTGTTTCATTTGTGTAAGACCCATGTGGTTACATGTTTAATTTTACAAAATCCATGTGCTAATTTATAGTTCATGTTAAGAAGTTCACATTCAAAACCCTATATTTCATGTTTAAAACAAATACATGTTAAAACAAATACACGTTAAACCATATGTTTCATGATGTTAGAGAACGACAAAAAAAGATCCATATTAGCTTATGTTTCATGTTAGAAAAAAAAGTACATATGTTAGTTTATACTTCACACTAACCGAGTTCATGTGTTAGCCTATGTTTAATACTAGTAAAATCATGTGTTAAGATATTCACATCATGTTAAACCTATGTGATGTTAGTTTCATGCAAAACTCTTAGGTAGCTTTATTTACATGCAAATGAAAATTGGGATTTCATGTTTTAAATGCAAATGAAAGTTGGATGAGTTAAGTTTTACATTTCCATACAAATGCAAGTTGAGATTTCATGTTTTATATGAAAATGTAAGTTGGATGAGTTAAGTTGAACTATTTTAATTGCGTTAGCCCCTATATTTTATGAGATTCTAGAACCCACCTATTAGAGAATGTTAAATTGGAGGCTCTAAAGTTAAAAGATTTAATATGTGGGTTATTCTCAGCCAAGAGCAAAATAGGCAATATATCCAATGGATGAAAGGTCTTATGGCCAGGAAGGAATATATATAAACACACTACCAATTTTTAAAGATTAAATTATCAATCAAAGATGGAGAGAGAAGTAATCCCTAGCAGAGTTACAAGAAAATCTATTTTAATTTATTTTGTATTCTCCAACATAAAAAAATAATATATTATATGAAAAGATAGAAATATTACTTTACAAACTCAAATAAATAATTTTATTTAATATTTGATGGGTTTATATTTATGTTAAAAAATATTTTCTCTACCGAACCATAAGGCTCGATAAGATTTAGATTAATTTGTTGAGGTCAAGTATTTCAAATTTTAAAGCTTAGTTTTCATGATTATATTTTAAATCCAAATGGAAAGAACATGCGAAACATTTATTACTAGTATCTAAAGGAGAAAAGTATGAAGTGTTCAGACACAGAGAATCTTAGTAGCACTTCTATTGTTCTATGATTGAGATTAGTTAGATTTGAAATTGAAAGATTTATTTATTTAAGTTGATATTTTATTTGAAAATAGGGTTTATCCTAATAATTTTAGATTATAAAAAGCCTAGGAGGTGAGTACATGTTATAGTAAGATGAACAACCTCACAATACAAAAACTAAATTTAAGGTCTATTTACCAGAATATAATCTCAAACTTAGTCTAACGAGATACAAACAAACAATTAAGTACTTATGAAGTATATATGTATTTCAATAGTATCTTCTCCAGTTCTAGTAATATTATTTTTTAATGTTTAAGGGTATACAAATTCTTACAACATACATCTGAATAGTTGAACTATTTTAATTGCGTTAGCCCCTATATTTTTTTTTTTTCAAATTTACCACATAAAATCCCTTAATGTCTCTTTTATTAGCCATTCATTTCATCTATGTACGTGCTGGATGTTCATACAACAATAAAATGTTGATATGTATCTATTGCCACAAATTCTTCGATACTAACAATACTATAATTAGAATATTCTGCTTTTCTTTTAGACAACAATCGTTCTTTAGCAAACCAAACAATGGAGTTGTATTTTTGAAGGTTTAGAAAGTTTGGGTAGTATTAGAGTAAATTATAAATTTAGGATGTTAGATATGTAAATAATGTAGAATTTGGTGGTGCATTCTCCGATATAATAATATATCTTAAACATGTCAATAAGAAGCAATCTGAGCTGATTATGCCGCATACTGTGAGTGTTTGATTGCTTGTGTTTGTAAGACCCTTAGGGTCACAGATTTGATTTCTGCTATGTGCAGAATGAAATTCATTACATACTTTAACTAAAGAAAATGAGATTAATTAGAAAACTAGTCTGATAGCCTCTAACTAATTTTTTTTAAAGAGATGATTCAAACTTTTGCGGCACAAATAGGGCTGTCAAAACGGCTCGTTGTTCATGAACAACTCGTGTTCGGCTCGTTCGCTAAGTTAACTCGAAATAGTATTCATCAATTTTACACACACACACACACTGATGAGCAGTATTTATAAAAAATTTAGAAGATTTATAATCAATTAAAATTATTAATTAAATAAATAGAATAAAAATTATTAAATTAGATTCAAATGATGTTTTAATGTAAACAATAATTCTTAAACCTTACCCCAACCCGTAACATCTTATGGTTATGTGATTAGGGTTGCCAAAACGACTCTTTGTTTGTGAACAATTCGTGTTCGGCTCGCTAAGCAAACAAGCCGAACACGAACACACTTTCTGGGCTCGAAATATAAATGAGGCCTAGCTACTGTTCGGCTCGTTTACAACCCTGGGGACAAATGAGGTATTCTGAGGGGGAAAAATTTGCATACGGAGGGAGCGCTGCATACGCCCTCCAGTAACAGGGGCCCACGTATGCAAATATCTTTCATGTACCATACAAAACAACATGGATGATATATGAATGATATATAAACACATGAAACCCTCTATATACCCTCCATGTAACATGAATGATCGGTGTGCAAATTTTTTACATTTGGAGACCCGGCTGACTCAGTTAGACCGTATCTACGGACTCCGGCATCCGGAAAGGCGCAAGCGTGAGGTGTCCGCTTGGGAACGAGGACACTCCGGAGAGAGCTGTCAATTGGTTCCGCCGCAGTCGCTGTGACCGCTCTTCACCTTCAGCGCCATCGTTGGTGTCTCATACAGATCGCCGTCGTAATCGCTCGCCGTGGCTGCCTCTTGTATAACTCGCTTATCATAGGGAGAAGATGCCGAGGTCAAGCCCACCAAAGCATCGACATGACGGTACCTCGCCGCTCCCCCTTGGCATGGATTGGAGCCCACCCCCAAAGAAATGGGTATTTTCTGCTCTCTAACCCTTTTCTGTCGCTAATTCTGGACTTGCGATCTTCTTGGAAATTCCGTCCTTGGCTTGTTTTTGTTGTGGACAATTTAAAACGAATTGAATTACTACTTGTGCTATTTGTTCCTTGTGAATTCGGGTAGTGGATTTTCGGTGCCTAGATTAAAGAAGGCGGGCTTGATGGTTATGGTTCAGGATCGTTTGTTCTTTTATGATTTTGCTATTGCTAATGCTTGCATTCTTCTTGTATCGACTAGGGAATGTTGAATTTGTTGTATGAATGTGTTATAGCTACCCAGATCTGAAGATCGGTGGCTTGGGCGTCCTGGTCGCTGCAATTTAACGGCAGTGTTTCTACTTGTTTCCGCACTAGAACATGCATTGCTTAAATTTAACTGTGAGTGTTGTTTTTTTGGCTAGTATTATAACTGCCCGCTGGTGAAGTGACTATCAATTGAAATTCTATCCCTTGAATTTGAAGATCTCAAGGTTCCAAGTCGTGCCATTAAGAAACAGTCCATCTTCCTTGCTCATCTAGCTTTGATCATAGATCTAATATTGGTTGTTAGGAAATAAATGTTGAGGGGAAAACAAAATTTCCATAGCTTCCAGCAGAATATTCTTCACAATGTATGCTGACTCAAGAATTGCCAGAAATAGATCCTTGTTTGTTGACGCCAGGCATTATCACAATCCGCTCATCATGGCTGGAAGATTTCAGCAATGACTTGAGGGGAGGGACAAGTTCTTAAATTTATTGTTATTTTGGTTAATATATTACCATAAAATAACAATATTTTACCTAAAATATATTCAGAGCATCTAATGGCCTATGACATTTTTCTTTGCTCATGTACACACCTGAATGTGGTAGGCCTTGAACGCTAGACCTTGCAGTTAAAGATAAACAATGAACCACTAGAACAAGTGGGTTGCACTAAAGACCCATGACATTCAAGTAATTTATTGACGAAAAAATAATTGTAACCTACTTATTACGATAGTGCATATAAGAAGGAATATGAATTGCAAATAAATCAAATAAATAACTCAGCAAGGTGTAATTATCATGGCATCAGACATACAATGTTATCAATAATATAGCATGACTACCAAATCATATTCTCATAATAATTATAACCATTTGTGCCAAATTAAATCAATGTCATATGACATGAACTATTATATATGGTAATTAATCTATAATGATTTTTGTATAATGGATTTCACAATTAACAATGTGAAAATGATAGTCAATGCATTCAAATGCTAAAATATCACAACATCCGTGCCATACTTATTTATGCACCCAAAATGATTCTTCAATTTCATTGATTGTAATTTATAATATTATTTTCTATCATTAGTAATTTCCTCAAACTAGAATAACGTTTTTGCCAATGTAGTCCATTGACCCTAGAAGGGTCATCACCTAAGCTTTTTGTTTATGGAGAAACGTTTGCATAAGCTTGTGTTCTAAATTGGAATATAAGTTTAATCAACATTTTTTTTTATTTATTTTTTTTAAAGCTTTATTCCAGACTCATTTCCTTCCACTCCAGTGAATAAGATTCATAAACCTAACCATAAACACTAAAGATACAACTAACTCATGACCATCTCCCATCTTTTCGAATGAAATCATAAATAAATATAAATTATGTGCTTTTTCTCTGTTCTCACCCTGACACAAAGTTGTGGATGCCATCTGGGTCATTGCATACCAATAGATTAAGTCTATTAAAATCCAAATACCTTTTCTTTGATATGAATGGCCATGATTTAGATTCTATGGTTGAACTTCTACTAACCATTTTCATATACCTTTTCAAATTTCAAAGTATTACTTTTCCTGTTCTGGCTCTTATGTCTCATACATATTTGCAGGAAGGAAGAAACACTATTTGGCCGCATGATTCCAGATCAGGTTGGAGTTACTGTGTTATGGTCCCTTCATGGATGGTTGAAACTGGATCTGGACGATCAAATGACACCTTATTGAATCCTATAATTGTAAGATTTGACTTTGTATTCGTATACAGATAATAATTTTAATCTGAAATAATTTATTGCATGCTGTTTTGAAGCCTATTAATGAGGAATTTTTGTCTATTAATATTTTGTTGAACCTCAATGCTTAGAACTCCAAAAAGTAGGGTTGAAACAGAGATGGGATTAAAATTTGTACTTCATGGGCCTCACATTCTTCATTCTATTATATGGATACTTAGATTTTTTTTTAGGCATACTTATGATAAAATGCCATTTTCGCCATCCTTGTATTGTTAATATTGAGTTTCTTAGTGCCTGGATAATTTTAACCGACTTTGTCTGTAGGAGAGAATTTCAGTGTCATGAAAAGAATTTACTTTTTACCTGACTGTTTTCTTATTCAAATGTTTGTTTGGCATGCATCAAGCTGCTTTACTAATTTCTTTTGGTTTCGAATTGTCTGCTTTTACATATAGCTATAGCATGTCAAATTATGTTAATTTTAATTGCCTATGCTCCAGTTTCAAACGATGTTAATTTTAATTGCCTATGCTCCAGTTCTGCATTATCTGTATTATTCTAACGGAGTTACATGGTACTTTAATATGAATATAGATTGGAGTTACATAAAGGTTATATGTCGAGCAGTAAAAAATTAATTTCTATTGAAAAACTTCAATTTCTTGCTCGTTGACCATGGCTTCTTTAAAACTTAAATTTATTAATTTTTAAATCCTTGGACACAAATTTTGATGGAAAAATTTTTTTTGGTATATCATTGAAGTAATGTGGCTGAAATATATTTCAGATTAATTACAGTATTTCCATCCATAAAGTTTCCAAACATTATGCTAGAAGTATGATTATCATCCATTTTTTGTACAGCTATCTTAAAGAACAGTTTATTGCGACTAAGGGTTCGTTTGGGAAGTTAAAAGTTTATTGCGACTAAGGATTCATTTGGGAAGGCTGCAACTTTTTGTAAATTTGGTTGTAAAACTGTGGTAGAGAAAACTACTCTCTATAATGCTGTGATGAGAATTTTAATTTTTTAACTAAAAAGTCAGATAACAATTTTCTCATAGTCACCACACTTTAATAGATTTGGTTGCAAAAAATAGTTTCCTATCATAATTTTTTTTATAAAGCAGCTAGAAAACAATTCCTCAAATAGACATGTGATGAAGGTTTGAAACACAACATATACAAAAAACTATCCTAAACATACCCAAAGTTTATTGTCCAACCTGTACTCTTTTGGATGATACTTTTTATTATTCGGCTTGTTTTTGTAGTGTTAGGAAATTTGATTCATTTTTCGTTTGCTGGGGAGTTTAATTTACTTTTTGTTTGTAGTTGAGTTTTGATTCTTTCTATGACATTAGAACATAGAATTTTTGTGAATTTAGGATCTATGATCAAGGGAATTGTGATTAAAGAGGGATATCTAGATATTATTTTTATATAATATACAAAAAAACTATCAATTTTCTCCCAACATCTTTAAAGCTGTTGTTAGTGACTATATTAATAAATGGGTTTCTTTTAATGCACTTGACAACTCTGATAGTTTTCTACGTGAATGGAATTTTTATTCTTTAGGTATTTTTCACTGCATGATCAATATGTTTTCTAGTACTATTCACAAATAGCTGAAAATATCGACTTTGTTCTCACTGTAAAGAGTGTGATAAAATTCACTTTTGCTATGAACATTGTAAATAAGTGACTAGGAATGTTTTACTTGTTCTTTTTTTCAACAATATTTGTTTACGAAAGTGCAAGTATTAAAAAAAAAAATTACAAAACAAACAAAGAAATAGCCTTTAGCTATTTTCCATTTTATTATTTAGAAATCACTGATTGATGTCAAAGGAGCAATCCTGAGCTCATTCTTTCCTTTTTCTATATGAATCTTTTTAAAGATATTTTATCTTAAACAACAAATCTATGGCATCTAATTTTTGTTTTTTTGGCCTTATTAATCCAACGATTCTTCAACAGTTCCCTGTCAAATTGGATGTTAGTTGTATATCATTTCAAATTTTCTTATAATATTTATGGTTGTTAGGTGTTCAGCCATTTGATAAATATGCCACCAAGCTGTTTTTCTGTGGGGATATAGTAGTGCAGATCAATCAACTTTTAATTTCTCTTTTATAAAATGTTTTTTTACTTCAATATGTTTAATGCGATTATGCTGTATCGAATTGTAAGCAATGCTGATGATAGATTATTATCATAGTATATTTTTCATAGGTTTTTCTCAGTTTACCTTAAGCCATCTGGTATGTTCTTGATACATAGAAGCTCGAAGATTTTTTGGGCATTTGTCCTAAATTCGAATTCAATAATAGATCTAATACAACAAATTATTTCTTGCTCTTCCAAGTTATGAGATTTTCTCCCAATAAGGCGTAGTATCCTAAAATGGAATTCTCTAGCCACTGATGATCCAATATAGTCAGTATTAGTATATCTTTTGATTTGTATAGTATCATACATTTTATATAAAATTTCTTTTCCTAAATCTGTTTTAAGATATTTATGAATTTTGTGAGCAGCTTGAAGATGAGCTTCCTCAGGTTTGTATATAAACTGGCTGACATGATGTACTATCAATATGATGTTAGGTCTGCTGTGAGATAAATAAATTAATTTTCCAACTAATCTTTGATATTATCTTGTGTTTACATCGTTTTCTTTAACTATGTTCAATTTTTAACTGGTTTAGCTGGAGTTGCACACCGCTTGTACGTCATCTTTTTTATTTTTTTAGTATACTAAAATAAAATTTTTTGTGAGAGAAGTGTTCCCTATTCAGATTAAATAACTTCTATGCCTAAAAGTATTTGAGTTTGCCAAGTTTTTTGATTTCAAATTCTTTGGCAAGTTTCTTTTTGAGGACCTCCTCTTGATTATTATCACCAATAACAATTATATTGTCAATATGTACAATGAGAAATTATATTTTTTATGGAAGGGTGCTTTATGAAGAGTGTATGGTCTTCTTGACTTAGTTTGCATTATTTATGTGAGTCTACCAATTCAAATTCTTGGCATTAATTTCAATATAGAGCTTTTTTTTAAGTTGCACACCTTGTTCTTTATGAAAGAACTTTTGAACCATAGTGGTGGATCTATATAGGCATTTTTTAATTTTCTCATATAATAAAGCATTTTTCATATTATACTGTTGCATAGACCATCCAAAATTAGCTGTTAGAGAGATCAGAATGCAGATTATATTCATTTTTGCAACCGGAGCAAAAGTTCTTAATAATCAATTTCATAGGATTGAGTGTACTTTTTTGCTACTAATCTTGCCTTGTCTCATTCTAGACGCTCATCTATTTTATAATTTATAGAAAAAATTCATTTGCATCTCAAACCCAAGTTTGATTTTTATTGAGTGCATTCATCTTTTCTCTCTATCCTCTCCAATTCTTTTTCTCTAGTGCATCAAATAAGATTTGTGGTATTGTAATTGATTTGAAATTTTGGTGAAGTTGAAAGGTTGAAATTTGAAAATGTAGGATTGGGCGATCAATTGCAGTATGAATGGTTTGGGTATATCACCGAATTTTTTTTTTTAGAATTTTGGGATTTTGGGGTAAGGAAAATAAATCTGTAAAAATTTGAAGTTTGCCGAGCACTAATACCAGATGATATCGTTCTTGGGCCCTTAGAAGGTGTTTAGGAATAAGATTTAGTGGGGAGTTTATTTTGGAATGGCATGGGAATGAAAATATTGACAATCGACGATATTTGGACAAGGGTAGACATTCGACTGTCTTGGCTGAAAATGACAAATAAAATCACGAGACGGTACAAATATCAAGATGGTTCATCACCTGTTCCCGTACAAGCAACATACACACCACTTACAAAAGGAAATGGATATTGTACTCCTTGTGGTATAATCAGAGATATAATCTCTAAATATGCTGCCTATAAATAATCTTTTAATAGAAAATAACCTAATAAAAAAGAAGGAAACATGGAATAAGTCAAAAAGGAAAGAATGCTGAAATAGAACAAAATCGGGTTGCTCTGTGGCCCTCTATAGCCCGCGATCGCGGATTGATTCTGTGAATTGCGACTTGTAGAATCTTGTGACCTGCTGAGTCGTGGGACTCTTGGAAGCTCTTGTGTCAGTTGCGTTAGTTATGTTGACTTAAAATTATATCCTTAGGCAAGTACCCACCAGTAATCTATGCAGTTCAACATGCAATGACTTTTCATAAAGATCCATAGTTTACATTTAGTTGATTATTTTTGCTTACAAATTAGACTTGGTCCGTGACAACTCGGGATGATGGAACTATTAGATTTTGATATGATTTATAATCATTCCGCTCATTGTTTGATCTATGCTTAAGGAAGTATCTTATCTCAAGCCTAAAATTTGATGGCTTGGCGTCGTACACCAAGCTTTTAGGACTTAGTGACTAGCCTTAATTGAAAGTTTTTTTTTATGACTGAAAAAGATAATTAACTATAGGGGTTTGCTTTTTTGAATAATTTGGAATCCTATCATATTGGAATCCTATCATAAAGTCTTCGTAAAATGAGTGAGTAATCTATATGTAGTTTCTTATTTGGTATCAAATTTGCCTTCTCAAACATTGACTTAGAATCCATTCCTATAGAAGAGCTAGATATGAATTTTGTTAGCCCATGGTGCATGAGTTTGTTATTAGTAGTTTTTGAAGTATTTTGGACTTACAAGTTTTGTTGGAATTCAAGGAATATGTCTGTTAACAAAAGGAAATAGAAAATTGAATGTATAACAATCCCAAGGAACTTTGAATATGCTGTTTCTAACATAATTGTAAAGTCTAGATGATTTAAAAGCTTTGGAATAAAATCGGATTTTGAATTTTATAAATTTTTAACTAAATTTAGCTATTCTTTTTCCATCTTGATCCACTAACTTATGGGTTAAAAGTCTATATATGAAGTGTTTGAGGCACGCAATTGGATTGCTTTGACTGAATGAAGTTTTGCTCTTCTAGTTTTCAATCTTGTGCAAGTTGAAAGTATTTCAATGCAACACGAGTGCGGCCTAATTATAGGAGAAATCATCTCATTTTGTTGGCTTGAACATTTTACTTCGGTGTATTATTTTTATGATTTAATGTCTTCTACATACTTTGCTATTGGCATGCTATTGTTCTTGTATTTGTTCCAATTTGGTAAAACTATGATTCTAATTATTTGTGTGGTTCAAATTTCTTGTGAATTTCTTTGAATTTTTTCTATAATTGTATTTTTGTTTGAGTTTCAAATTTTTTTTTATTTTCCATATTGTACCTATGGAAAACAAGTTTTTGCATGATTAGTTGACATTGGTGCAAATTATATGTTCTACATTCATTGTATCATTCTATTTATATTAGGTAACCCTAATACTGAACCATCTTCTATCACTATCTGCACCAAATGGTAGTGATAAGCTTAATGATGAGGGTGAAAATGATGAAGATGAATTGGGCTTTATTATCCTTTAGGGATTTCCTTAGATACATTGCCTCCAGGATTGATGCCTTTCTATTTAGATGAATAAGTTCTTGTCAATGAAGATTTGCACTTTTTATGACCAGTTTCGGGGAGTAAATTTTAATAAGACCCTTCTCTAAGTTTTCTTGCTTTTGTTAATGGATTAATAAACCTACTAAAGTATTTGGATTTATTTGGAACATTCCTAATTTGAGAATTTTTCTCATTGACATGATTTCTTATATGCTTATCTTTTATCACTTGAATTTCTATGAGGTAACCAAGAAGATTTGTATTTAGTATCATCTTGATGATCATTTTAGCAAACATATTGTTTTTGCATTTTTTTCATTTATTGTTATTCATTTAACATTCTCAAAGGGCAGTTTTACAGGATTCTAATTGGTGTACAATCTCCAGAAGGGGTTAGCAGTAGCCATGACATCCTACGTAGGTTCAGTGACTTCTTGAAGTTGTTTTCTGCTGTAAGTGCTACTTTCATGGAGATGGAACCTGCATTCTTTGATGTTTAAATTCTATTAGAGTTTCTTTCGTTAAGCATACTTAGTTTACTTTTTATTGATTTGATAATATCTTATTTCATAATAAGTATTAGTAAATATAAATGGAAGATAGACTTTCTATTAAGGTAACTTGGTAGTGACAAGCATGAGCTTCTCTCCTACAAAGGCCACACTTGATCTTTGCAGCCAATCCAAAACAACTGATAAAACATAGGAGGGATTGTTGCATGTGTAACGAAACTGATGCGGGGCGTCGTTTGCGCTTCAGTCGTGACGAACATCTCGAGCGGCACTGGATGGTCCCTCCAAGTATTGTGTTCCCTCCTATTTGGAGCGGAGCCCACTCCTCTAAGTATATATGGGTGTTGTTTGTTATGTTTTAGGGCAGTTCTTTGCTTAGATTTCTATCAGGATAGTAGTCAGTGTCTAGTTTTCCTCTCCGAAGCCTGTATATGAAGGCGAGAAGGTGCTCTGGCTATAGCTCATCCCGAGATAGTTTCTATCCGTCTCGAAAGTGTTCTCCGGTTCCTCCCTCCGGCTGCCAACCTGCTGCTATTGCCTCCAACCAGTTGCTAACCTTGCTGCCATCCTCCCCACCAGCCCACACAACCCTCCCAATCGACCGCCGCACATTCCCAGCCTTCCTCATAGCCTCCCCCACCGGCTGTCCAGCCGCCAGCAAGCTTCCGGCCACGACCCTGTTGCAGCTGCCACTGTTTCCGCCATTTCCGCTACTGCCGTCAACCCAGCCAGCCCAAGGCATCATTTCCCGACTGACTACTTGCTGTCCAACTCCGTGGAAACTGCTACCTAGCTGTTTTCTGCTTGCCAACTGCCTTTTCCACCTGTGCGCCACCTTTTAAACCCTCATCGACCACCACCATCATCCCGGGATCCTTCCTCATTTAGTGTTTGTGTCATATTAGTTGTTACTTTCTTTTTCTTGGTTGTTTGTAAGTCCACATTTGAGCTTCAGTAATAATATTTGTTTTCTAATTGCTGTTCGGGTTAACTTCGGTATAACATACATGCATTTGTTGTGGAATAAGTCTCTTTTGTTGTCCCGTCAAGGTTTCATTGTAATTGATACTGCGAAAGATTCTTCATCCTCTTCTTGAATGCTTGTATGGATTTGTGCTAAAATATTGGAGCAAATATTATATACGCCGAACGTCAGATGCATGGGGTTCTCAGATTTTGTTTTATTTCTTTTGCTTACATCTGTGATATTTTTTCGAAATATTGAGGGAGGATCACTTCAACCAAAATCCATTTGATTCATTAAGAAATGTCATATGCTTTTTATTCTTAATTCACGGTTGTATTGCAAGCAATGCCCGTCTTTTTTTTTAATCAAACTATTGGAATATTGTATATCATTTCTTTGTTTACAATGTGATATTTTTGAAGTATTTTATTTTGCACTTTAGTTGGTATGTTATCGATAATAGATGAAATTTACTCTCTTTTTTGCAATTCTTCCAACTGATATTCAGGTGTTTTATTCGATACTTGAAAAATTTACTTATACTTCCAGTAATTGAAACACTCGGTGATAGCATGATGTGACCAAATTGATATTTGTTTCCCTTATTTCATTACATTGTTTATATACAACAACAACAACAACAAACCTTTATCCCACCAAGTGGGGTCAGCTAAATGAATATTTTTTCTCTATCGCGTCCTATCAAGTGTCATATTTTCATTTAATTCTAAAAATTTAAGATTATTTTTTATTTATGGCCAAGTCTTTCTAGGTCTACATCTACTTTTCTTAAAGTAAGTCAAATTTAAAACATCAACTCTCTTAATCAGATCATCAGATGCTCGGCGTTTAATGTGACCAAACCATCTAAGACAACTCTCTAATTTTGTCCACCATTGGAGCTACACCGTCCCTATCACGGATATAATCACTTCTCATTTTGTCTCTAAGTGTAAAGCCACTCATCAACCTAAGCAATCTCATCTTGGAAACACTTAACTTAGTTTTATGCTTCTCTTTTAAAGGCTAACATTCAGTGCCATAGAGCATTGCAGGTCTCACCCCCAATGTCAAATCATGGTGTAGCAGAATAAAACAACTCAATCAGACTTAATTCTCATCAACACTCATTTTGACTTACATAAATCATGATTAATTGGATGGATTATTGGTCTCATTTAACCATCTCGGCAAAAACTTGCATGTCATTACCTCAATCATGAATTCGTATTACACCATATATGGAAATGTGCAGAAAGAAAGCTTTAACATATATATTTTTTCTGAGCATATAAATGTAAATTGAGTCTTCAGAAAGAAATTCATTATCTTTACAATCACAAGCTATTCAAAATGTGTTTCACTTGGCTAGTTGGCCACACACTCCTTGCCTCTCCCTAAAATGCAATAAGATAATATAGAGTAAGTTGCGAACTTATTAAGATAAAAAATACTAAAATAAGATTCAATAGATATGGAAAGAACAACATGCATGCTAGTCTGTGACTGGTATGAGTAACAACAGGAACAATAGTGTGCCTGGATACATAAAAAATGCAAAAAATGTAGAGTAAATATAATAAAAAAATCAGCGATCAATTCAAAATCAAATTGCTACTGCAGTGCTTTCAATCATTGTAATATATAATATGTTGTATACCTTTAATTTTATTTTCATTTTTTTTTCTCAAAATTCTTTTCTTATAAATTTCACATTATATTTACATAGATTTTGATTTTTTTCTATCTTGTCTTGTCATCAAACTACTGAAAAAGGTTGATCGTTCTCTCTTAATATAATAAACCCTCTGATACCAAATTGCCCGCTAGTCGGGAATCCAATCATTTCTCTATCCAGACTTGTCTTCGAAGGAAGTTGTAAATCACAAGTTGGGAAATCTCTTTAAAAACTTTGTGGGCAAGAATATCAGGCAGTGAGATTCATTTTTCCTTCAATTAAGTTGCTTATAATAAGTCTACTAGCCCGTTGACATGTCAACCATTTTGAGATTGCATACAAACATAATTTTCTCACTCCATTAGAGTATGCGCCGATTTTTTCAGCTTCATAGATGCAGGAGTTGAGTAAGAGATGCAGGCATTACATGAGATGGTGAGGATAGAAATTGCTAAGCAAAATGCTAACTATCAATAGGCAAATAAGTCCAATAAAGCCTAGTTCTTCAAGGAAGGGACTTAGTGTGGATTAGATTGAAGGAAAATTTTTTAAAGGTTCATTCAGAAAGATCAATGCTAGAGTAGATGGTATATTCAGAGTCGTTAATAAGATTAATGAAAATGCTTACAAGATTTTCAATCGGGTGATTACAATATTCTAGCCACTTTCAATATCACTAATTTGTTTTCATACGATGAAGATTATAATATTTGTAGAGATGAAGACGAGATTGTTTCCACTTGGGGAGAATGAGGCGAGAGCGTACCAGGGGATGCCAAATCGAATCTTGGGCGAATGCAGGAGACTGCATTCGTCTCAGTGTTGTAGCAGACACGGTTTTGCTATTTTTGTCTCTCTAGCTCTTGTGGGCCCAATTTTATATTATTAGAAATAAAATTAGGTTTATTTTATTTGAGAAATATTTATATGTTTGTTATGGACTTATTTGGGGAACTTTTGCTTTAGTTTGTCTTTGGAGATTGTATTCTTTAATTCTCTGTTCTAAGGAGTGTTGTATTCTTTCCTTTTTGCAAATGACATGTTTTTAACTTATTCAAAATTTGGCGGTGGATCTCTCTCGACAGCTGTGCCTTATTGGAAACACATATAACAATTACCATCACAAAAACTAAACATCACCATGACTATAAAAAAACAGATCTAATGTACTGATATACATAAAACCAAGTTCTCACAAGTAATGCAAAAGTTTCTACTTAACCTGAGCCTTACCATTCTCAGAAACAGACTTGCGAGTAAACTAGGGTGAGCAACTACAACTCAATAAACTACCCAAAATCTATTGCCATTTTCAATATTGAAAAAATAAATTTGTAAATAATCCAACATGCTAAACAATCATGTGTAATATCTATCACAATGGTAGTACAAGAAATTGTAACTGCTGTAGATATATGCTCAATAACAGTATAAATAACATAATATCATAAGTGCAAAAAAATAACAGGAAAATCAAATTCAATTTTTTATTTAATTATTTTAAAATTTTCCCTTCGTTCTCTTATATCTCCACTTCCACTTCTACCTCCACTTATTCTTATTTCCCCTATGCCCCTTATACCTTCACTTCCACTTATACCTCCACTTGTTCACATATGTTCAGACATCTTGAACGCACAAATGGATAATTACGTAGGTGCAAAGCCTCTTTTAACTTGATTGCACATAACATGCAACCGACCAATCACAATCACCTGCAACTCATATTTTTTTCATTTTTGGAGTGTGAGCTAATATTCTCTCAGCCTAACCACGGATTTAGGAGCTAAACATAGGATTAGCCAATGTTCTTTATGCACTTGACAGAGGGTAAAGTATAAGAATGCTCTTATTTGACACAATACAATTTCTACCAATCTATATCTTTCACTAACCATAAAATCATTGCAAAGGGAAGGATGCTTTCTCAAAATTTGAATCTTTCGTTAAATTAAAGTAGTAAAACTTTGTTTAGAATATATAAATTTACTTTGAAGTTTAGAAAATAATTTGGAAAATTAGATACTTTAGCATACTCAAATATTATTACTTGTACTTTTCACCTGTAAGTTTTATAAAGTTTAAACAATGTGATTTAGTACTACTATTATAAATTAACACCTTCCTTGTGAGATCGATAACCAGGACTTCAATAGAGTCTGTATTACTTGTGCGATACATATAATTGCTTTTGTATTCTGGTGTCTAAAAGAAAATATATTAAAATATAAAAACACCGCATCAAAGCCCAAAGAGAGTTTCCATAAAGATTAAAAGCCTTAGGGTACTCCTTATGATTTTCGTATGTTCACACACACAAATATCATAATTCGCTCCACCTGCACCTGTATAGACTTTCAAAATGTAAGTCAACTTTTGAAACGATCGATCACAGACCAAAAATTGAAGAAAAATCGAATTTGACACATTTTGACCCGATTTTTGACGAAATTGTCTGAACTACACCGGATGACGAATGGACTGCGCTGGTGCGTTCAGAATGTTTTTACCTAGAGAGGACACTTATATTGCTATAATTTTGCGCCTGAGCAAATTACACGTAAATCGATGAAGTTGTCCGAACTATCCCGGATGACCAAACGGATTGCGATGGTACGTCCGGAACATCGAAATTACCTAGAAAAGACATTCATTTTGCTATGATTTCATGCACGAGCAAAAAGTGCACGAATCAGGAGATTTTCATATTAAATATTATAAAATTAATAAATAGAAAAAGGAAAGAAATTTCATTTTCTTCTTAAGCTCACGCCGCTCACGCCGCTCACGCCGCTCACGCCGCTCACGCCGCTCACGCCGCTCACGCCGCTCACGCCGCTCACGCCGCTCACGCCGCTCACGCCGCTCACGCCGCTCACGCCGCTCACGCCGCTCACGCCGCTCACGCCGCTCACGCCGCTCACGCCGCTCACGCCGCTCACGCCGCTCACGCCGCTCACGCCGCTCACGCCGCTCACGCCGCTCACGCCGCTCACGCCGCTCATGCGCCCGGTTCGCTCCAAAGCTTCTCTCCCGCGCCCTAGCTTCTGGGTCCGCACGAGATGGTTCGCCTTTCTCGCGATTGGCCCCACCTGAGCGCAGCCCTAGCTCTCGCGTCCCTTTTGCCATTTGTGAACTGGCTCGCCCCCTCGAAGCCTACCCTACCGAGCAACCTCCATTTGTGAAGCATTGCCTGGCCGACCCTTCCTCTTCCCAATGCTGCTTCTCTCTCTCAATCCCTAAATGCTTCTCCTCCTCTCCCATCATCCTATTCGACCACATTAGGGTTGGTAGGTGGAGGTGCATTTCTTTCTTGCCAATAAAAACCATAGTTAGGGCGAGGATTGTGTTTTTGAAATTTTGGGCAAGGGGGGAGGTGCTGTTGTAATCGTTTCTGGATTGGTATGTTCGTTGCTCTTGGTTTTCTTTTATCCTTCTTCCCCTCTCTTTAAGCTAAGCAAGGTGATGTTTTAGGAGCTTTCTTGCTCTCTACTTGCTCTCTCTATTTCATCATTTTTGCTGAAATATATTTAGGCATGGCTGAAATTCTATATTAACATTATTAAGATGATATTTTAGGAGCTTTCACGCCCTCTGCTTGCTCCCTCTATTTCATTATTTTTGCTGAAATATATTTAAGCGTGACTGGAATTCTATATTGGCATGTTTAGAGTGATGTTTTAGAAATTTTCTTGCCATTTATTTGTTCTCTCTCTATTTCACTATCTTGTTGAAATATATTTAAATGTACTTGGAGCTTCATTTCAGTATAATTAAGAGAGATTATGCTAAGGGTGTATCCTTTTTAGCCTTCTATGTTTTGGTAAAATGGAGGTGCATGACATTGAAAAAGCTGAATAAGTCAGGGGAATTTTGTTTTGCTGGCTTGTTCTCGTTATTTTGGTAGTTTCATGTCTCAAATCTGTTTCGATGACGGAAATATAATGTTATGCTTTAGCTTGGTTACTTTTTTGAAAATATCTGGCTTAATGCATTTGTTTGAAGCAATCTTGATTCGAGTAAGTGGACTTTATACTTTGAAAATCTAGGATATTTAGGGCCGGTTTGGGGCAACTTAAAAGTGCGGCGGCGTTTTCAAAAACGTCACCGTACTGTTTGGATTGCACTTATTAGGAGCTTATTTGAAAACTTCGTTTTTATTTTGTATTAGAAGCGGAACGGAAGGGGAGCCCGTGGTCCGGCTTTTTCGTTCGCATTTTTTCGTCTAATTACCCCGATGACCCTGTAAGCCGCGATCCCCTCGTCGTCTTCCCCGCGGAGAATGGTGCGAACAAGTAGGAGCGGAGCGGAGCAGATCTTCCTCTCTTCCACCGTCTCTGCTTAACCTTGATCTGTGCCATGGAACTGGTTTGTTGGCCCAATCATGGATAAGATCACCAACGCTTGCTCTGATTATCTGCAGGATCAGTTCAAACGACAGACAGGCATGAAGGAGGAGCTCAAATGGCTGCGAAGGAACCGCCTCAAGATCCCTATTTGAAGAGACTGGAGAAGGTTCTGAAGAAACTTGATAAAGTTTCAGCTGAGGTTAGTACTTTCCATCATCTCATCGAAAACAAAAAGCAGGAGCTTCAGTTATGGAAAGATCTTGAAAATGGATGCTTGCCTAAAGATGATCTCATCGGCCGAGGCGAGGAGAAGGATTTTGTTTTGTAGTGGTTGAGGAAGCCAACAAATGAAAATCCAACTCATATTGCTAGCCCTACTTTGTACAACAACATTTCTCTTCAATCTATAGTGGGTCATGGTGGCATGGGCAAGACAGCTCTCTTGCAACACATCTATGAAAATCTGAAAAGAATTTGACCTGAATATGTGGGTTTGTGTTTCTAACGACTTTGATGCAACAAAAATCTTGCCCATATGTTCTGTATTTTATGGTTAAGTTCTGGTTTGCTGATCTATAAGATGTCCTTGAAGGGGAGGAATATCCACTCTCACAAGAGATGATCTATGGATTCTTAGGGTTCTTCTGTTTTTTTTTTTTTAATTTTTAATTTTTATTTTTTTTGCTGCTCTGGAAGAGGATTTTGGTAAACCCGTTTCAGCCGCTCTTCTACTCTCCTCTGCTCCTTTTTGTTTTTTTTTTTGAATTTTTTCAGCTTTAACTTCTGTAGGATTGAAAGGGAAAATGCTGCACAACTAAACTATAAACAGGCCTTAATTGATGATATCCATTTTGGTTTTGTAGGAGATTATAATTTGATTTAGAACTGAAATCTGATGTATGATTTTAAACTTTTAACCTCATATTGAATGAAAATTTAATGCTGATATTAGAAAAAGCTTAATCGAAATTTTGGTATTCTCAATTCCTTTATAAAGTTTGTGTTGATGGCCCGGTTAATTATAATATGTATAAGGTATTTTTATTGTGGTAAAGTGATTGCGTTGAACTGTATAAAAAAAGCTTTGAAAGTTGAAGAATAGAAAAATGAAGCCTCAGCTTATTATTACTAATAAGCATATAAATTAAGCATATAAAAATAAGCTTCTAATGCATGCAAATTTTCTTCTATTGCATTAGCCAGATAAGATGATCCCTGAACTTTGTTGATAGCCATTATAAGGCCATTTATAGGCTCTTTCCCTGTCCGTCTTGGCAATTAAGCAGTTTGGATGGCCCTTCTCTTTAAGGGCAACCGGTGCTTTAAGAGTGGATGAAGTGGTGGTATGTTACTGCAGCAGTTGGGGTGTGCCATTGAAATGGATGCTGGTATGTTTCTGGTAGATTCTTCCAGGTTACTTTGCTTGTTGCTGTTGGCTCTAGGCATCTGTTGTTCTGCACTATCTGAGGCTTGACTTTTTAATTCTCTCATTTTTTGCATCGATTTTGCAATACCTGCTATAAGCTTGAGGATTATTGTAGTTGAAATGATGGATGGATTTTAATTTTTTTGGATCAAGATAAGGCCTTGCATGAGGCAGCAATTCATTCGTTGCTTCCCTCATTCGACCACAATAGTGAGGCAATATTGTTCAACTATTAGGAGAAGAAAACATGCCCAATCCATCTTACATTTCTGTTCTTGCATATTGTTCCATTTCTGCCAACACTCTTGCGATTTTTTTTGTTGCTGTGAAAATCAGAGGAGAATGAAGGTTCTACTAATGTTAGTCTATGCCAAAAATTGCATGAACAATTGGTTTATAATTTGCCTCGAGCACTGCTTTTGCTTTTGCAATTGGTTTATATAATTACCTCGAGCACTGCTTTTGCAATTGGTTTATATATGTAAATACATAAGAAATGTGTGGTATGTGCTTAAACACCCCTAAAGTGAAGCTTGGGTGCTAGTTTTTTAAATAAAATAAAATTAAGTGGTATGAACATAAATGTTCCAACATTTTATAGGAGCTTGTTAAACCAAGGAAAACTCTTGTTATTTAAATATTCTCTTGAAGACATGAAAATAAATGAATTTTTTATAGATTTGAAAATAAGATTTTATATTTTAAAATAATTTTAGCAATAAAAGAGGAGCGAGAATGATTATTTTTCTACAAACAGCTCCAAATCAGCTGTTTTCAAACCGTAGAAACAAACAACTTATTCATTTCAATGGCATAATAACTATTTATCCACAAACAGTTGCAAATCAGCTGTTTTCCAAACGCTGAAACCAAACAGATGGGCAACTTATCCGGATTAGCTACGTTATCGGCGAACTTATCGAAATAAGTTCACTTATTCGAATAGTTCGCTTATCCGAATAAGTTCGAATATGTTTAAGCTGCCCCAAATAGACCCTTAGGGCCCGTTTGGAGTGACTTATTTGCGTGGCGGGAGTTCCTACGACGTGGCATGATGCATTTGTTTCGCTCGGAAAAATGACGGTAGAATACCGCGGGACGCAATTTTTCCCAAAATCTTCGTTAATTCCTGCAGCTACAAAACTCCCGCTTTTTGGCTTTTCGCTCCACCTTATTACACTACAGCCCTCCCTCGTCTCGATCTCCTCTCCCGCTTCTTCTCTCACGAGCTCCTTCTCTCGCCCCGATTGTTTCCTTCATTTGCCCGCTTCTCTTGCGAGACCGTCCTACTTCTGTTCGGCAAGCGGCGGCAGCAGGCTACAAGATGCTTCTCCCTCGACAGTCGGCCGGCCTGTTTCTAGTCGTGATACCAGTCGCGATACTAGTCCCGATCCATTCCTTCTCCGATCGTTTGAGCCGAGGTTCTTCTTCCTCGTGAATCATCCGAAATCGTAAGGCAGTTGTCCGATTCTTTGAGCTGTAAGCATTTCTTCTCCCTCTGATCATTCAAACCGCAATAATTTATTTCTTTTTTGTTTTTCTTGTTTTATTTGGTTTGCATACAAGAAGTTTCAATAGAAAAGATCTTCTTCCCTTGATCTTTTCGTGGTGCAATCTTCTCTGTGATTTCAGAATTTCTCTTAAATATTCATTCTTAAAAATTCTATTAATCTGTTTTCTGTGATGTCTTTGTGATTGGATCTTCTTTGCTGCGTGCAAGAATTTTTTATCGTTGAAATATTGAACACTGAGTTGTTATGGATTTGTTGTTAAAGCAGATAAGCTCAATGTTTTAAAACTATTAATAGAACACGGTATTGATGAATGCTATTTTATAAAGAGAACACTTCATGTTTCTTATAATTTAGGTCAAATACAAATTATCCTCCAGAGCCTGAACTGAAATTCAGCCTTATATATATACTAGGGGACACGCATGGCAGTACCTATAAAATAGCAATCAGATAAACAATTCAATTAAAAGATATATAAATTTAAACTTTCCAACTGAATTTTCCCAAATTCCATTTGATCTGTATAAGCATGTACAGTAAAAGAAAAAAAAAAAAAGATGGTTCATCAATTGCTTATCACAAATCAGGAAATATATACATGTATGTGTTTTGTTTTCTTATGCGTGAGTAGAGTGTCGCGGATATGCAAATCTCTTCCTAGAGTCAATCTAGGTGTTCATGTTTATCTTTCGGCTAATTCATAAAAATGAGAGGACTAAGCTTGAACTTATGCAAATACATTATGAGTAGTATAGTGAACCGTTCATTCTCACATAGATGAGGCCTTAGAAGGTCCAGACTTTTAAATTAAACTGCAGATATTTCAAATTTATGTAAAATAAATCTAACTATACTTTAAATTCTCACAAAACAAAATAATCAAGGATCTGCGCGCGCCAGCTTTTCATAACTCATTAAAGGTAACCCTTCATGTACGAGGGAAATGATGTAAGCATAAAGAAATTACAATTTCGGACATTAGATATACAAATACATAAAGAATGCATAAGATTCTTTAATGGTCTTATTTCAGGTTTAAAATTATGGACCAATCAATTTTGTTTGGGATGAAAGTGTATGTGTATGTATGCAATAACTTAGTAAAGCATAACAAGTGAGGCTCAAAAATCACTCCCATTTATGACCTGATTCTGATATATTTATATATCTAACATCTAAATTAACCCCAATTTTAGAACATCATAAGTTGTGCACTTCACCAATTTCTAAAAAGGATATTAGAGAAGCAAATCGGTTAGATCCATTGACAAAATTTACAAACCTTCTGAGCTCCCTCATCTAGCCATGCAAATGTAAGCCGTTTCTGATGCTATTGCCACTGAGAATTTGATTCCCTTATTTCTACATATTGGATTTTCAAGTTAGTCCCCATCTGATGCTATTGCCACTGAGAACTATGCCTCGAGGTTGATGATTTTTATTTATGGGCATTTACATACATACCATCCAATACCTACGTATTTACATATCTTTTTACATTTACTGAAATTAGCCATTGACATTATACTGATAGGATAATTGATATGTATTTAGTCATAACTTTAAAATTTGTAAACTGAGCCATTTGATAGCTTGTTATATTTTTATGTGTATATAGCCTTTGTTATTGTTAAGTTAAATCTTGATAATGCACACTTACATAATCTTTACATAAAGAAAATGCATACCACCCAACTCCTATGAATTTACAGGTATAATGCATAAACTTCATTTTTTATCTATATGCGAGGGGTCGACTATTTTTGTTACGAGCTCTTTTTCGTATATGTTGATGAATAATAATGTGTGCTCGAGCGATTCATTGGTTGAGGCATCATTTGAGCTGCTGATGCCAAGCTTGCCGTCGCCAGCTCCAGTAGAACCTTGCCAAAACAGTGCACATCATAGGCGCAGGATGCGGGTGGCAGGCCTGTAAATCGTAAAAAAATAAGCATCTATTTAGATATGATAAGATAAGTTGAGTCAATCTGATAGGGGTTCATTAAATTCACATACCTGAGGTACTTTTCTCAGATATCCTGCACAATATAAAAGAAAAAAAAAATTTATTAGAATGCTTAGATAAGCATATATAATTTTTCCTACAAATCTAGTGTGCGTGTCTGTTTTTTTATTTTAAAAGGATGGGAGCCTTTGTCCCACATGGCTTCCATCCTTTCTCCAAAAAATTGAATGGTTGATTTAAAATATAGTTAAAAGATAATTTATCTTTCACATAATTCTCCAATCTTGATATATCGGCTTTTAGATTACCGCTACTAGTACTCTAGCGTTCTTCTTTGATCTCTGGATTGAAGGTTGGCCTCTCTTTGATCCCTAGATGACACATAATTTTTAGATCATCTATATATAACATAATACATAGAGCCAAACAGGAGTCTAGAGAAATTCAAGAGGGAAGAGTAAAGTATTTCATGCTTTCATTTTCTTTTTGTACAAAAGTTAAGGCGAGTTCTTGCAAGCTATTAAATTTGCCTAATATGTATGTAGCATTAATTGTAACTCATTATTTTTGATTTATACCCTTTCCTTCAGCCTCTCACATTATTTCTATCTAACTGTCATCTAAATTTAATAATTTTTTTTGTTGACTTACAATATTTTAAGTTCCTTATAGTGCTAATATGTCTGAGGTAAATGAAGGGGGTCCGTATGCTATGTGGGATAAAGAAACAACAAATATTTTTTGCGATCTCTGTATTAAGGAAATAGAATTGGGAAATCAGCCAAACTCGTGTTTTAACAAGATAGCTTGGCTAAATACTGCGAAGAGGTTTAAAGAATTGACTGACAGGGATTACGACAGACTAAAATTCAAAAATAAATGGGACCAATTGAAGAAGGAATGAAAAATTTGGAAGGAGCTCAAACGTGGATGTACTGGTTTGGGTTGGGATCTCATTAAGCGGACAATCGATGCCCCGGAGGAATGGTGGACTGAGAAATTTGAGGTAATAAATCCACTTCTCTATTTTTATTTTGATTTACATGTCTTTTTTTTCTCTCTGATAAGCTCATTTAACACCCTCCTTCATTACAATGTCACAGACAATGCTGTTAGCGAAGAAATATAAGCAGTGCGGAATTGACTCATATTTCAAAAAAAAACTCGACATAATGTTTCAAGGGGTTGTCGCGACGGGAAAATTTGCATTCAACTCTTCTCAGATGGGTTTTCCAGGAATTCAAGTTGACTTCCCATCCGAGCCGTTAACAGGTGATGAAGAAGTTCGTAGTAACCATAGGGAGATGGGAGAGTCCAGTTCTCCTTCAAAGAGGCCCACAATTGGCAGGGAAAAAAAGAAAAAGACACCTTTGTGAAAACCTCATTTGATCGACTCATAGAAGCTTTTGGTGATTGTCAGCGTTGTTTTGTGTGTGAAGTGCCCGTAAGAAGCTGTCGGTCGCCGGAATCGAAATCCCGTCGCTCGCTTCGGAAGGATCCTTCAGAAAAGGAAGGGAATCAACCGACCCATATTTTTCATAGTTTAAATGAAAGAGCGCTACACCTCAAGTCATGCATTTATCCCGAAAGACAAACACAAAACTTGAGGTGAGGCTCGATCAAATAAACTAAGAAATATATGACGTCCGTTTGGTCTATGAAACAATTTTATTCGTTGAACAAGTTCACCTATTTAATATGAATAATTAAATAGGGTTTATTTTAAGTTTGGTTTCGGAAATGCTTACTATAAGAATAGCTCTATAGTTAATTACATCTTAAATGACCGAAGTCAGCTTAGAAAACTCTCAATAAAAATCGGAAATATTATCTTCAAGGAGGTCGAAAGGATTGGACTTTTCAACGTAATCGGACAAAGAGGTGTGAAAGGGGATTGGCTCAAAATTGGAACATTTTATTGTAGAATCCAAATGAGGAAGAGCTAGGGGATGTCGAAGATCCGGAGGCGAACCCTGGTGACTTCCAAGCTATCCTATGATTTGGCTCGATTTAGAGGAGATATTATTTAAAGGTTTCATCTCGCCAATTTTATTTAATTAGGGCTTACATTTGTGTGAAACGATCACACGAACAGCCTAGAAGATGTGAGGATTTAGGTCGCAACGAACGACAACCTCGGAATCCTAAAACGAGTCGGGGCTTATATTGTACAGCAGAGCTATACAAAGGCTCAAGAAATGTTGATGATTTATGTCGCGCTAGGCGAACAACCTCGAAATCCTATTGATTGTTATTTAACTAAGGGATGGTTTAGCAGGTGAAGACATGTTTTGCTGTTGAAGATGGCCGTGCTGCCCACCGCTAGCTTCAAGTTTCTTGCCGTGAAGAGGTTGAGTTTTCTAAGGTGACAAGTCAAAATGTTCAATCAGGTGGCCCTATGGTCGAGTTCTCCTAAACATCCTATGCAAGTATGTTTAAGTGTCGTGCAATTTACAGAGGATATATAGCACAGGAAAAACAATAAAGCATGCAACAAGGTGCAGTATAACGTGCAAACAGTAGAGCATGCGTGATAGCAACAGGTATATAAAGGAATATACTGTAAAAATAAACAAACTAAGTATACTCAGGAGATCCAGTAGTCTTCTATATGTGTAGCAGCAGGAGTGTGTCACATAAAAGCCAAACAAGAGAAGGAAAAAGTCGTCGAAAAGCTCGAGAAAGCAAGGAGATTGACTCATAACAAAAAAAAACCCGAGAAAACAAACGAAAGTCAAAAATAAAATCATCAAAACCTCGGGAAATCCCGGAAAAAGGATCACGAGTGCTTCATAAAAAATCAAATGAAAGCCCGAAGAAAACCGCAAGCACTCGGGTCGGGGCTAGGCTCGGAAGCGTGAAGATCTTGCTTCGAAGGGTCGTCGAAGGCGCTACTCGGTCATCCGAGTGTATAGAGCCCGCCACTCAACTAGAAGGGTATCCAACTAAACCTGACTCGGGAGAGTGTTCCTCAACCCAAAACTGATAATCAACAAGTGGACAACCAGATTTTATAATATAGTTTTTGAAATTTATATTTTTGTATGCACATGAGTTTCAGGCATACAAAAGAGAGTTTTATCAATTTTCGATTGTAGTGGAAAGATATATATATATATATATATTTGTTTCGAAATGTAATATCATATTTTTATCAGATTTTGAAAATCATGATTGTCCACGAGTCGATCATTTCGTCGGGTAAGAGATCGCTAACAATCCTAAGAAGGTACGGATGCCCGCTTGCGCTCAGTAGCGGTGAATGATACCGTCATCCTACGGTTCACTAGGGCCCGGAGCGAGTCCCGATATCGTAGGATGGGATATCATTCTACTTCTATCAGCTGGCGTGCCTTTTGCATCATCGCCATCATTGCCCCAAAACAAAACAAAACAAAACCAACTCCGAGTGAAGGCGGGAACACGTGTAAATTAACGAGGGGGGAAGAAGAGGAGATTAACCAGCCTCCAGACCCGAAAAGACTAAAACGGGAGGAAGGTTAATCCACTCGCCCCTAAAACATGTAACAACATAACGCTGAAAGCATGGCCCGAGGTCCTCGAATCAGTCCTGAGGACGTCATTTTCTCACTTGAGCACGATTGGATTGCCCCTGAAATGGGTATCCTTGCATTCAGATAGGACTGAACCAGAATCAGTGACCTGCGAGAATCGTTCAAAAATCCACAAATCAAATGAGAAAAGAAAAGAAAAGTGACTCGAAGAAAACCGACTAAAGCCCCAGACTCATACTAAAATCCAGCCCTCCGATCCTCAATTAATTCCTTATCATTTGAAATACAATTCTTCCCACGTAGGACCACTCTCGGACTCGGATCAAACTCACAACAGTGAGTAGGAGAATCACCAAGATACAAATGCATAAGAAAGTGAATGTACGAGCTCCCATACCATTTCAAGCTAACTCCAAACTCACCAAGCAAAGCAAGCAAAGAACTCACCAAATATTCAGGCTCAAATAAGGACCTTACCAAACACCACCATTTCCACCATCAAGCCAAGCCACCAAGTGAAATGAGTTTAAGCTAAGTGTGTAAGTAATGTCACAATTCTCATGTGCTTAAAGTTAAGCCAAGCCCAAATCGATCCACTTATCAAATAAAAGGAGGAGGCCTTGATGGGGTTCGGCCAAGTCGACACGGGGCCCCAAACCCGAGCCCAAAGGAGGCCACACATCAAATTCAAAGCTTAGCTTCAACATACCTCACCAAACTCCAACAACAAAGCCTTACACGAGTCACTACAATCCAACTCCAAAGCTCAATTAAACATCCCTCATAGAAGCAACTATCAGCACGTGGAAAAGCCAAACCCGGGCCACCATAACTAGGAGAAACAGCCCAATCATAAGCTACAGCAGCCCAAACATAAAACTGAAATCAGGAATGCTAAAACATTAAAAACCGAGCCATAAGGAGGCTAAAAAAGAATAAGTTCAGCTCCGAAGTTATAGCAATTCCAACATGAAGCTAAATCAAGAGCATCAAAAGAATCAAAACCGGGCTCGTACAAAGGCTAAAACCGAGCTGAGCAAAGGCGAGAACAAGTTCAAGACAAACTTAGGATTTAATCCTAGTGTAAATTTAAGACAAAGGCTCATCACAAAATAAAAATACGAGTCAAGCATCTAGCTCAAAAATCGAAAAGAACACCAAAGGAACCATAAACCGAGCCTCAACAAAGATTGAAAACAGCTCCGACCACATTTAGATTCAAGCTCCAGCATGAGGCCAAGACAAAGGCTTCTCAAAACTCCATCAAATAAAGCATGTGTATGTATGCATATGTATTCCGAGCATAACTTCAACTTGATATTGGAAGAGAAAGCTAAACTTGCATTTACAATAACACTTCCAGATCTTTCATGCATCAATTCATGAAACTATGACATGCTTGCAAGCAAGAATAAACTTAGAAAACTTTCCATATCCATTTAACATGCTTTTATGGAGGGCAAAGATGCAAGGAGCCCAAGAATTAAACTTCCATACATTCAAAACATAGAGCCACCATATGCTTCATATAAGAACAAGTGTGAAACTTCTCAAATTAAACTAAGCTTCTTCCTAGCATGACATTTTGGTAAGGAAAAACTAGAAGGAGCAAGAGATAAGCCCCACATACATATTGAAAAAGCTAAATGAATTCTTCCATGACTCATGCCAAGCCAAAGCTGATAAAAAGCCTTGCAATACATATCCTAACTTGCTTTGAACAAAAGAAAAGAGGAGAGCCAACATTATTCCAAGGCCATGCCCCAACTTCTTTAACCATATGAAATAGAAATATACCATATTTTATCATCTTAAGCAAGTAAAGAAAAGAGGAGAGCCAATGCCATACTATACTTCCACCCCTTTTTTTTTAGCAAGTAGAGAAGAGAAAAGAGCTAATACCATGCAAATGTTTCCACCATAAGCAAATGATCAAGCCCACTTCTAAAACATGCTCATATTTGGCTCTTTATCATGCTTGAATAATAAACCTCCCCCTCCCCAAATGAAATTATAATAAAAGGCCAACATGCCACTAGAAAGAAAAGAAGAGGAGGGACTATCGTTTAAGCTAACATACGATGTCATACCCCCATTTTTGCTACAAGTAATAGAAATAAATTCCTTCAAATCCTCATGCAATAACACACTAACATGCCACTAGGGAGGGAGAACAAGAAACCATCATTTTAAGCATTCAACCAAACCATTCCATAGTATATAAGCATCCAGCCAAAGCATTGAACAGGAAGAACCGAACAACAACAGGGTTACGGGCTCCCTGGGCCAAACCGAGAAGAATAGAGGGGAGGAAGGAGGTTACCAGACAATATGGAGCACACAAAAGGAGCAGCAAATTCAGGTAGCAATCCTACAGCACTTCCCCTTCTCCAAGAAGAAATTCGGCCAGCCCTAATTTCATCCCAAAATGGGGTTTATATAGGCGGAGAAGGAGAAGAAGGGCCGCTACTCACCCGTAGAGTCGAGTAGGCTCCGGTAAGGCACGAGAGAATGGGGGAGAAATGCCGCTCGGGCCACCTGCGCACGCGGGACAGGGATAGAAAATGCCGCAGAGAGCAGAAGATGAGCTGCGAGGGATGGGCGCCTGCGAGGGATAAGAGATGGGATCGACTTCGTGCGAGTCGAGGAGGAAGCCACAGAAGATGGGGCCAGAGGCGTGCGGCTCGAGCGCGGGAGGAGACGGGCCGAATCACGCGTGAGGAGGGATTTAGGGTTTCAGTTATGTGTTAAAAGGGGAGGGGTAAATATAAATACATATATTAATAATAATAATATAAATATTATTATTATTAATAGGATAATTATAATCGTCCCGTAAGTTTCATCCCCGGCGGGCTATCGTCGCAAATTGAATGTCAATTTTAGGTATAATCGACGTTCCGGACGCATCGGCGCAGTCCGTTTCGTCGTCCGAGGTCGTCTGGACAACCTCGTCGATGGTCGCGTCAAAATTGCGTCGAAATTTGATTTCGTCGCAAAACTCGACTCGAGTCCGATCGATCATAATGGTGCGTGTAAGATGTGCACGAGACTGTCCTAATGCCCAGGGTCCTATAGGGACTCAGTTTGAACTCCTGACATCAATTTCGACCGGCTATAGACTAGCGGTACGGAATCTCGTACAGGATTTCAAAGAGTAACGAAGTGGTTTCCAGACACTCTAAAACGAGGTGGGTCCCATCGCTAGGAATCTAGGATCGTCGGGGAAGCTCCTGAAGCTAGAATCCTAAATCTAGGAGGAATACTAAACCTCGACAAAAAGTGAGGTTAACAAAAGGACCCCCAATAGGTGTGGTGTGCTGGGCGAGCACACCGAGCGTAATGGCGTTGACCGACAAGATCAACAAAACCAACACAAACGTTCCAAGCCAACACTCAGAACAAAACAAAGAAAGAGTGACGAAGGTTTCCGCTGGGGAGTGACAGGTAAATTTCCGAAACTGAAGATTCCCGAATTCTCGCTGGGGAAAGAACAAGTGGATATTCGATCGAAATCGAGTGGAAACTCTCGCTGAGGATTGGAGAGTGGAATTGGTGTTATCAAATTTCAAATATGTATCGAGAATGTGAAATAATATCAGGTATTAATCCCGAGGTGTGGATCGAAATATAAGTAAAATTTGTGGAAGGAAAAGAAAGGATGCCATATTCCATTTAAGGGGGTCTTATACCGATCTCGAAAGACTGGGATAGGATGCCTTGGATTAATCGAAGGGCTTATTCCCTCAACCCAGAAATATCGTTGAAAGATTGCAATAGGAGGGGCTCCTAAAGCAACACATAATCAGATATGAAATCCTCATCCTCTAGAATATCGTGGAGAATCATTGCAAAACAATGCGGTATCAGATGCTGAGATCATCCACCTCTAAAATATCGTAAGAATCATTGCAAAGCAATGCGATATCTGATACTGGGATCCTCTACCTCTAAAATATATCAGGAAATCATTGCGAAGCAATGCAGTATCGGATGCTGAGATCCTCAACCTCTAAAATATATCGGGAAATCATTGCAGAAACGATGTGGTATCGGATGTCGAGATCCTCTACTCTAAAAGATATCGGAAATCATTGCAGAAGCGATGCGGTATCTGACATGCGAGATCCTCTACATCTAAAAGATATCGTGAGATCATTGTGAAACGATACGCGTATCTGACATCGGGATCCTCTACTCTAAAATATATCGGAAGATCATCTGCGGAGAACGCAAGATCGTATCATCGGGATCCTCTACCTCTAAAATATCGTGAGAATCATTCAGAAACGAATGCGGTATCTGAATGTCGGGATCCTCTACCTCTAAAATATATCGTGAAATCATTCAGAAAGCAATGCGGTATCGGATACCTGGGATCACCTACTCTAAAATATATCGGAAATCATTGCAGAAGCAATGCGGTATCGGATGCTGAGATCCTCTACCTCTAAAATATATCAGGAAATCATTGCAAAGCTATGCAGTATCGGATGCTGAGATCCTCTACCTCTAAAATATATCAGGAAATCATTGCAGAGCAATGCGGTATCGGATACTGGGATCCTCTACCTCTAAAATATCGTGAGAATCATTGCAAAGCAATGCGGTATCGGATATTGGGATCCTCTACCTCTAAAATATATCAGGAAATCATTGCAAAACAATGCGGTATCGGATGCTGAGATCCTCTACCTCTAAAATATATCAGGAAATCATTCAGAAAGCAATGCGGTATCAGATACTTAGATCCTCTACCTCTAAAAGATATCAGGAGATCATTGCAAAACAATGCGGTATCGGATACTGGGATCCTCTACCTCTAAAATATATCAGGAGATCATTGCAGAGCAATGCGGTATCAGATACTGGGATCCTCTACCTCTAAAATATCTTGAGAATCATTGCAAAGCAATGCGGTATCGGATGCTGGGATCTTCTACCTCTAAAATATATCAGGAAATCATTGCAAAGCAATGCGGTATCGGATACTGGGATCCTCTACCTCTAAAATATATCAGGAAATCATTGCAAAACAATGCAGTATCGGATGCTGAGATTCTCTACCTCTAAAATATATCAGGAAATCATTGCAAAGCTATGCGGTATCGGATGCTGAGATCCTCTACCTCTAAAAGATATCAGGAAATCATTGCAAAGCAATGCTGTATCAGATACTGAGATCCTCTACCTTTAAAATATATCAGGCGATCATTGCGAAGCAATGCGGTATCGGATACGAGGATCCTCTACCTCTAAAATATCAAAGGAGATCATTGCAGAGCAATGCGGTATCGGATACTGGGATCCTCTACCTCTAAAACATATCGGGAGAATCATTGCAGAGCAATGCAGTATCGAATGCTGAGATCCTCCACCTCTAAAATATATCGGGAGATCATTGCAAAGCAATGCGGTATCGGATTCTGAGATCCTCCACCTCTAAAATATATCAGGAGATCATTGCGAAGCAATGCGGTATCGGATACGAGGATCCTCTACCTCTAAAATATCTAAGGAGATCATTGCAAAGCAATGTGGTATCAGATACTGGGATCCTCTACCTCTAAAATATGTCAGGGGAACATTGCAGAGCAATGCGGTATCGGATGCTGGGATCCTCTACCTCTAAAGTATCGAAGGAAATGATTGCGATAGGAGGGGTTCCTAAAGCAACGTGGAATGGGAGGTAAAATTCTCATCCCCTAAAATATAATTTGAAAGATTTTCGTCAAAGGAAACAGCTTAAGTGAGAATATGAGAATGTTTCATATCCCACTCAAAGAGTTGATCGAAAAGGATCTTGTTTGGGAAAGGAAGTGATTCCACGCCAACAGAACCAATCGAAACTCGCGGCTTCATGTGTCAATAAAATCAACTGATCCTTTCTCAAACGAGCGTGAGAATTGAAGGAATATCAATCACAGTCTCAGACTGGAGAATTCAGATTTGGAATTTGATATTTGAATTTGGGAGAAATTCGTGAAACCTGTGCAGTGCAGAAGTTCGCTGAAAAGTATATGCAGAGATTTTTGAAAATATTTTCAAGCAAATTTTTTTTTTTTTTTGAATGTTGAACTTTATTTTGGGATTTGGGCCCAGTTTTAGACAAGTGCGGCATATGAGCCTCTAAGAATGAGTCTTTGTCTTTGAAACAGAAGACACAATGCTTCTTGAAGTATTGTCCACTGGCTAAGGACCTCTAGGGACACCAGAGCTGAAGACGTTGTAAGTTCGCAGCTTTGTTTGTAGTAGTCGTCATTTGATCTGTTGCAGATTTTGTAGAGGTTGCTGAAGTTGTCTTCGAAAAATATTTCTGACGTTCTTCGAGTTGAAGTTGGAGTTATATTTGCTGGACACTGAAAGATACGACTTCAGGGTCGAATTTTCATTAACTGCTAATATTATCATCATTCATTTAATTCCTTCTTTCTGGGTTTAAGCAGACTTCAGAATTTCTGCTCATGTGATCAAAATATTTTTCATTGTCCAAAGATATTTCTGAGCCAATTAATGACCGGCCAAAAGGCGTAGAATCACTTGACTCTCCCCAAAGTATAATATCAGAGGAAACTTCTTAAGGTTGACTTTCAAGTTTCATTAATCAGGGGAGGATTAAGACACCAATTTTTTATTATATGCTTGCCTCAAGTTTCTTCTCAGGGAGCATTCTTTTTTTATTATTTTTATTTTTTTATTGAGCTTTTCGCTCTCCCTTTTTTTATTGAGGATTACTATATCTGGTGGAGCACATGTTAAAGATTTTGAATGCCTGAATTAGGACACCAATTTTTGATTGTGTGCTCACCTCAAGCTTTTCCTCAGGAACACTTTTTTTTTATTGCTCCTTTTGTTTTCTGAGAATTACTGTATCTGACAAGACATATTTCTGTTAAAGATTTTGAATGTCGAAACTCCCCCAATTAATAATTCTGAAATGTCCCTTAATATGAATCCTGGGATATTATAACTTATCGAAAGTCTGGACCCAGCCACATGGCAGAAAATTAAAAGACTCGTGATATCCCGAGTCAATTACTCGTATTTCAAGCACACTGCTTCATTTTGAGATCCACTTAGGACCCAGTTTGAATTCCTTAAAGTAAACAACTCAGTTATTAGGGCATTAATTTCATTCTTCCCTGAAGTCATTCTTATTAAAATGCTGAAGTTTTATCGAGTATCACCTCTTCTTGATTGTCTTTCTGTTGAACTCTGAACGTCCTTGAGCGTATTATTTTTTTTTATTTTTGCTGTAGTGGGAAGTTTGGGACCCACGACCCATCATCAAGTTGTTGTCTCTTTTAACTATTTTGTGGTGGGAGGGTCGGGACTCACTACCCATTATCCTTCTCATATCCATTTTGATTGTCAATCTATGACATTTGAACTTGTTGGCAGCTTCGTTGCGAGACTATCCTTCGGTGGATGTGTAGACCGACTTCGACGATATTATCGTTTTTGTCACTCGAAGAATTTCGAAAGTCGGCGATGTCTCGTGCTCTGTAGCTTCGACAGAAATGCTCGAGTCGACGCACTTGTCTTATGAACTGGGCAAATCCTTTATTATTTTATTTTTCAAATTTAATATTTATTTGTGATTAAAGCATCGAAGAGTTGCAATTGGCAAGTTAACAAGCGTGAAAGGACGCAAGATGGCTTGATTCACAAGAAGCAAAACAAACCCGAAGGAGAAGAAAGTGCGAAGTTTAGGACCCTGTGCGGGACCAACTTCACAACACACAATGCCCGGGTGGAACTAGTCCACCAACACGCCTATTGGGGGTCCGACCCCACACAAAGATCAAAAAGTCCTAATGGCCTCCTGAACCTTTCCGTTCAAAAGGTGAATGAACAGACGGTCCTGAAGTCCGAAAGAGTTGATCGTGCTCACCCAAGAAAGAAATGAGTGAAGCATGCCAACGGAAGAAGGGTAATCTGATCCATAAGGGATATGGACACATTACCGATGTATGAAGATAAGATTTCCTGATTTGAATGAAGAGAGAAGCACATTCCCCAGCGGAGTCGCCAGAAGCTGTCGACGTTGTTTTGTGCGTGAAGTGCCCGTAGCAGTTCGTCTGGTCGCCGAATCAAAATCCCATCGCCCGCTTCGGAAGGATCCTTCAAGAAAGGAAGGAATCAACCGACCCCATATTTTTCATAGTTTAAATGAAAGAAGGCTACACTCTCAAGTCATGCATTTATCCCGAAAGACAAACACAAAACTCGAGAGTGAGACTCGATCAAATAAACTAAGAAATATATGACGTCCGTTTGGTCTGCGAAACCATTTTATTTCGTTGATAAGTTCCCTATTTAATTTGAAGAATTAAATAGGGTTTATTTAAATTTAGGTTCGAAAATGCTTCCTATAAATGCAGTTCTCTATAGTTAATTACATCTTAAATGACCGAAGTCACTTAAGAAACTCTCAATAAAAATCGGAAATATTATCTTCAAGGAGGTCAAAAGGATTGGACTTTTTAACGTAATCGGACAAAGAGGTGTGAAAGGGATTGGCTCAAAATTGGAACATTTTATTGTAGAATCCAAAGGAGGAAGAACTAGTGGATGTCGAAGATCCAGAGGCGAACCTCGTGACTTCCCAGCTATCCTATGATTTGGCTTCGATTTAGAGGAGATATTATTTAAAGGTTTCATCCCGCCAATTTTATTTAATTGAGGCTACATTTGTGTGAAACGATCACACGAACGTATCTAGAAGATGTGAGGATTTAGGTCGCAACGAACGACAACCTCGAAATCCTAAAACGAGTCGGGGCTTATATTGTACAACAGAGCTATACAAAGGCCCAAGAAAGGTTGAGGATTTATGTCGCGCTAGGCGAACAACCTCGAAATCCTATTGATTGTTATTTAACTAAGGAATGATTTAAATTAGTGAAGACATATTTCTTTGTTAAAGATGGCCGTGTCGCCCACCGCTAGCTCCAAGCTTCTGCTAGTGAAGAGGTTGAGTTTCTAAGGTGGCAAGTCAAAATGTTCAATCAGTTGGCTCATTGGTCGAGTTCTCATAAACATGCTATGCAAGTATGTTTAAGTGTCGTGCAGTTTACAGCAGGATATATAGCACAAGAAAAACAATAAAGCATGCAACAAAGTGCGATATCGATATGCTTAAACGATAGAAGATGCAGTAGATAGAACATGTATATAAAGGAATATACTCGTAAAAATAAACAAATCCGTATACCCTGGAGATCCAGTAGTCTTAGCATGTGTAGCCAGCAGGAGTGTGTCACGTAAAAGCCAAACAAGAGAAGGAAAAAGTCGCCGAAAAGCTCGAGAAAGCAAGGAGACTGACACGTAACAAAAAAAAAATCCGAGAAAACAATCGAAAGTCAAAAATAAAATCATCAAAACCTCGGGAAATCCCGGAAAAAGGACCACAAGTGCTTCATAAAAAATTAAACGAAAGCCCGAAGAAAACCGCAAGCACTCGGGTCGGGGCTAGAGCTCGAACCGTAGAAGATCTGCTCGAAGGGTCGTCGAAGGCTACTCGGTCACCCGAGTGTATAGAGCCCGCTACTCAACTAGAAGAGTATCCAACTAAACCTGACTCAGGAGAGTGTTCCTCAACCCAAAACTGATAATCAACAAGTGGACAACCAAATTTTATAATATAGTTTTTGAAATTTATATTTTAAGCATGCATACGAGTTTCGAGCATACAAAAGAGAGTTTTATCAATTTCCGATCAGTAGTGGAAAGATATATACACACACACATATATATATATATATATATATATATACATATATATATATATACATATATATATATATATATATTGTTTCGAAATATAATATCATATTTTTATCGGATTTTGAAAATCATGATTGTCCACGAGTCGATCATTTCGTCGAGTAAAGGATCGCTAACAATCCTAAGAAGGTACGGGTGCCCCGCTGCGCTGTAGCGGTGAATGATACCGTCATCCTACTATTCACTGGGCCCTGGAGCGAGTCCTGATGTCGTAGGATGGTATATCATTCTACTCTATCACTGGCGTGCCTTTTGTATCATCGCCGTCATTGCCCCAAAGCAAAACAAAACAAAACCGACTCCGAGTGAAGCGGGGAACACATGTAAATTAACAAGGAGGGGAAGAAGAGGAAATTAACCAGCCTCCAGACCCGAAAAGACTGAAACGGGAGGAAGGTTAATCCACTCGCCCCTAAAACATGTAACAACAGAACGCTGAAAGCATAGCCCGAGGTCCTCGAATCAGTCATGAGGACGTCATTTTCTCACTTGGGCACGATTGGATTGCCCCTGAAACGGGTATCCTTGCATTCAGATAGGATTGAACCAGAAGCAGTGACCTGTGAGAATCGTTCAAAAATCCACAAATCAAACATGAAAAGAAAAGAAAAGTGACTCGAAGAAAACCGACTAAAGCCCCAGACTCATACTAAAATCCAGCCCTCCGATCCTCAATTAATTCCTTATCATTTGAAATACAATTCTTCCCACGTAGGACCACTCTCAGACTTCGGATCAAACTCACAACAGCAGTAAGAGAATCACCAAGATACAAATGCATAAGAAAGTGAATGTACAGGCTCCCATACCATTTCAAGCTAACTCCAAACTCACCAAGCAAAGCAAGCAAGGAACTCACCGAATATTCAGGCTCAAATAAGGACCTTACCAAACACCACTATTTCCACCATCAAGCCAAACCACCAAGTGAAATGAGTTTAAGCTAAGTGTGTAAGTAATGTCACAATTCTCATGTGCTTAAAGTTAAGCCAAGCCCAAATCGATCCACTTATCAAATAAAAAGGAGGAGGCCTTGATGGGGTTCGGCCAAGTCAGCACAGGGCCCCAAACCCGAGCCCAAAGGATGCCACACATCAAATTCAAAGCTTAGCTTCAACATACCTCACCAAACTCCAACAACAAATCCTTACACGAGTCACTACAATCCAACTCCAAAGCTCAATTAAACATCCCTCATAGAAGCAACTACCAGCTCGTGGAAAAGCCAAACCCGGGCCACCATAACTAGGAGAAACAGCCCAATCATAAGCTACAGCAGCCCAAACATAAAACTGAAATCAGGAATGCTAAAACATCAAAAACCGAGCCATAAGGAGGCTAAAAAAGAATAAGTTCAGCTCCAGGTTATAGCAATTCCAACATGAAGCTAAATCAAGAGCATCAAAAAAATCAAAACCGGGCCTGTACAAAGGCTAAAACCGAGCCAGAGCAAAGGCAGAACAAGTTCAGCACAAACTTAGGATTTAATCCTAGTGTAAATTTAAGACAAAGGCTCATCACAAAATAAAAATCCAGTCAGCATCTAGCTCAAAAATCAGAAAAGAGCACCAAAGGAACCATAAACCGAGCCTCAACAAAGATTGAAAACAGCTCCAACCACATTTAGATTCAAGCTCCAGCATGAGGCCAAGACAAAGGCTTCTCAAAACTCCATCAAATAAAACATGTGTATGTATGCATATGTATTCCGAGCATAACTTCAACTTGATATTGGAAGAGAAAGCTAAACTTGCATTTACAATAACACTTCCAGGTCTTTCATGCATCAATTCATGAAACTATGACATGCTTGCAAGCAAGAATAAACTTAGAAAACTTTCCATATCCATTTAACATGCTTTTATGGAGGGCAAAGATGCAAGGAGCCCAAGAATTAAACTTCCATACATTCAAAACATAGAGCCACCATATGCTTCATATAAGAACAAGTGTGAAACTTCTCAAATTAAACTAAGCTTCTTCCTAGCATGACATTTTGGTAAGGAAAAACTAGAAGGAGCAAGAGATAAGCCCCACATACATATTGAAAAAGCTAAATGAATTCTTCCATGACTCATGCCAAGCCAAAGCTGATAAAAAGCCTTACAATACATATCCTAACTTGCTTTGAACAAAAGAAAAGAGGAGAGCCAACATTATTCCAAGGCCATGCCCCAACTTCTTTAACCATATGAAATAGAAATATACCATATTTTATCATCTTAAGCAAGTAAAGAAAAGAGGGAGCCAATGCCATACTATACTTCCACCCCTTTTTTTTAGCAAGTAGAGAAGAGAAAAGAGTTAATACCATGCAATGTTTCCACCATAAGCAAATGATCAAGCCCACTTCTAAAACATGCTCATATTCGGCTCTTTATCATGCTTGAATAATAAACCTCCCCTCCCCAAATGAAATTATAATAAAAGGCCAACATGCCACTAGAAAGAAAAGAAGAGGAGGGACTATCGTTTAAGCTAACATACAGGTCATACCCCCATTTTTGCTACAAGTAATAAAAATAAATTCCTTCAAATCCTCATGCAATAACACACTAACATGCCACTAGGGAGGGAGAACAAAAAACCATCATTTTAAGCATTCAACCAAACCATTCCATAGTATATAAGCATCCAGCCAAAGCATTGAACAAGAAGAACCGAACAACGACGAGGTTACGGGCTCCTCGGGTCAAACCGAGAAGAATAGAGGGGAGGAAGGAGGTTACCGGACAATATGGAGCACACAAAAGGAGCGAAGAATTCAGGTAGCAATCCTACAACACTTCCCCTTCTCCAAGAAGAAATTCGGCCAGCCCTAATTTTATCCCAAAATGGGGTTTATATAGGCGGAGAAGGAGAAGAAGGGCCGCTACTCACCCGCAGAGTCGAGTAGGCTCCGGTAAGGCACGAGAGAATGGGGGAGAAATGCCGCTCGGGCCACCTGCGCACGCGGGACAGGGATAGAAAATGCCGCAGAGAGCAGAAGATGAGCTGCGAGGGATGGGCGCCTGCGAGGGATAGGAGATGGGATCGACTTCGTGTGAGTCGTGGAGGAAACCACAGAAGATGGGGCGAGAGGCGTGCGGCTCGAGCGCGGGAGGAGACGGGCCGAATCACGCGTGAGGAGGGATTTAGGGTTTCAGTTATGTGTTAAAAGGGGAGGGGTAAATATAAATACATATATTAATAATGATAATATAAATATTATTATTATTAATAGGATAATTATAATCGTCCCGTAAGTTTCATCCCGGCGGGCTATCGTCGCAAATTGAATGTCAATTTTAGGTAAAATCGACGTTCCGGACGCATCGGCGCAGTCCGTTTTGTCGTCCGAGGTCGTCTGGGCAACCTCGTCGACGGTCGCGTCAAAATTGCGTCGAAATTTGGTTTCGTCGCAAAACTCGACTCGAGTCCGATCGATCAGAATGGTGCGTGTGTAAGATGTGCACGAGGCTGTCCTAATGTCCAGGGTCCTATAGGGACTCAGTTTGAACTCCTGACATCAATTTCGACCGGCATATGATCAGCGGTACGGAATCTCGTACATGATTTCAAAGAGTAACGAAGTAGTTTCCAGACACTCTAAAATGAGGTGGGTCCCATCGCTAGGAATCTAGGATCGTCGGGGAAGCTCCTGAGGCTAGAATCCTAAATCTAGGAGGAATACTAAACCTCGACAAAAAGTGAGGTCAACAGTGATCTACCACCTGCTCCAGTCCCTGACAACACCATCTTTGAATGTATGGAAACTTTAGCTTTTCTACCTGAAGTGGTTGCAGATAGGCGTTTTTATGCAATGTGTGTCAAGAAACTCGAGGATCCAACCCGCAAACAAATGTTCGTGACGCTGCAGACAGAACTGCGTGTCGAATATTTGCGTGTTTTGGCTGAGGAATGACTTTTTTGTATGCGTTGTTATTTGTATCTTTTGTTATGTTTTGGACATTGAAATGAGTAATTTTAATATGTTGCATTCTGTATGAATCTTTTTTTTAGTGCACTTCTAGATGACTAATGCCTGTCAATAAGTTGATTTTTGTACATTTTCATTTTAAGTGGTTCATATTTCCTTGCTTATTTCTCATCCTACAATTTATTAACAATTGCTAAAAAAACTGACATATTTTGAATTTAGGATGGATCTACAGCAGGAACGACATAAAATAATGGCATGAGTTGCAGCTATTGCAATATTGTTTTTGGAGTATTATCGATCCAACAGTGTTCGTATATCTCGTATGACGTCTAGTTTTATTGGGAATAAATGGGCAGGTGAAATGTTTTCTGGGCATCCAATAAGGTTCAGTAACATATTTCGAATGAGTTTACCAATTTTTATGGATCTTCTAAACGAGTAATCTCTGAATCACCGCCTTCGAGGTTCTTCTAGAACGACGAAAAGGGAGGTGTTGGCTATTACACTATGTATTATGTCGCAAAATGAATCGATTAGAGGTGCTATGAAAAGATTTCAGCATTCATCGGAAACAATAAGCCGTTATTTTTCCAAAGGTATAGATACACTTGTTAGTATGGCAGCTCAAATCATTAAACCCGAAGATCCATCATTTGCTAGTATTCCAAGGGAAATTGCCAACTATCCCGTTACATGCCTTATTTCAAGGTGAGTGTTGTTTTCCTTACGTCGCTCCCAAAATTATAATTCGTTCTAACGTTGTAAAATAGAATTGCATACGTGCAATTGATGGTACTTATGTCGATGCCCGACTACCTAGCCAGGACAAGATGGTGTACATATGTCGTAGTGGTTTAACTGCTCAAAATGTTATGACTTTATGCGACTTCAACACGTGTTTTACATTTGTCATGGCGGGCTGGGAAGGGAGTGCACATGACAGTAGGATTTTCTCATATGCAACTGCGAATAGATCAGAGTGTTTTCCTCACCCGCTTTCAGGTATGATTTGATTTGTAAACGTACTGGTTTAATGTTTATTTGTCATTAATAGTGTATTCCATAACATGAAAATATTATTTGGTTGATGCTGGATATCCTATGCGGAGAAGCTACTCAAGCCATTTTCGAATACTTAGATACCATATTCCTGATTTCGAGCGAGCAAGTGGAACCATTCGTGACAGGAAAGAAATGTTTAACAAACGTCACTCCTCTTTACGCGGGGTAATTGAAAGAACGTTTTGGGTTTGGAAGAAGAAATGAGTTATCTTACGTGATATGCCGTCGTATCCATTTCAAAAGCAAGTGCATATTGTGGTTGCAACAATGACACTTCATAACTTCATCCGACGACATCCTTCACGTTCAGATATAGATTTTAGTATGACTGGTAACGATGAGCTGAATGTTTTTGAAGAATCATCAGCATTTGTTATTGGGCCTTCAGTCCATGACGATGAGATTGACTAACGGATTTGGGGTTCATGATGTTGAGGGTGTGGCTGAGATGACTGCTTTGAGGGAGTCAATTGCAGATGCTACTATGACAGCTGATCCACCAAGTTTTTTCTATTTCGTAAACTATAAGTTTATTTTAGTCTGCATGTCTTTTTGTTGTTTTTTTTTCAGGGTCTAACAATTGTTTTTTATTTTATGTTTTTATTGGGGCAGGTATATCAATATGTTCTCTAGGATTACGGGGATAAGCAGAGTTGTTTTGTGTTATTATGGACTACCTCCTCTGTAACTTACTTCGTGTCAACCTCACAGCATTGGGAGACAGTTCTTTAGTTGTCGCAGGGGTGTTTCAGCTCGTTGTGGTTTCTTTGGATGGGCCGACACTCCCATATGTTACACTGCCAGCAGTGATGAGAATCCGATGTTCTCTCATATTGATAGTGCAGCTGGAGACATGCGTAGTCAGAGTTTGAAATTGAATATTTTAATATTTCTCATTGTACTTGTACTTGTCTTTATCTTTTTTTATTGTTTTTGTTATTCACGAAAGTGTGAGAAATGTATGTCATCTTTTGGAACTGACATGTGATGAATTTATGTTTCTGCACTATATGTTTTTTTATTACCAATAAGTTATTTTGAATAAGCCGCCTCAAACAGTATTACATATAGGGGCAGGAAGGTCATTTATATATCCAAACTACCAATAAGCTATTCTGAATAAGGGTCCGTTTGGGGCTGCTTATTTGTGCGGTGAAGTTTTGATATCGCGGGCCTAAGGGTCTGTTTGGGGCGGCTTATTTGTGCGGTGAAGTTTTCATACCGCACACCTAAATGTTTATTTCGCGCGGTAGGGATGGCGGCAGAAATACGCGCGACGTGATTCCTTCCAAAATTTCGTGAATCCCGACCGCGGCAAAATGCCCGCGGTCCGCTTTTGCTTTTAGCTTATTACGCGACAGCCCTCCCCCTTCTCTCGCGCTGCTCTCACCCGACTTTCCTGCCTTCGCCCGATTTCTCGTTTGTAGGCGATCTCTTCCAGCTCTCCTGCAGTGCGATCCTCCCAGTCGAAGGGCCCGTCGTGATCCTTCTAGCTCTCCTGCACCTGCTGTTGGCCCGTGCGATCGCTTCCCTTCCGATCGCGATCTGTCTAGTCGTCGTGCTCTAAGCATAGAAGAGCCGATCTCTCCCAGTCGTTCTCAATCCCCATCTTCCCATCGCGATCTAAGCAGAGAAGGCCATCTCTCCCAGTCGCGTTCACTGCATAGAAGAGCCGATCCCGTCCCACTGTTGAGGCGATCCCGTCCTTGCTAATCTTCACTGTAAGCCTTTACCCTTTTTTTTTTCTATAGTAGGATTTCTGCTTTCTGCTTTGATCATTTTGGGTTCTGGATTTCTGCTCTCTGCTTTGATCATTTTTCTTGGTCTCCATTAATATGATCAGCCATGCATATTTTTTTGTCTTAAAAAATTAACATAAATAAGAAATTAAAAATTCATTTAAACAATGAGCATTAGTATGGGCTGTGATATATGCCTTTGTTCATAGACTTGTTTAGCTTGGATTTGCGGTCTTGCTCTTGCAGTTAGTTTAGTGGTGGATTTGCACTCTTGCATTAGCTGTAATATCAATGACAATTTTGTTTATTCACATGTAGAGCTAATTAGTTTGCATTAGATTCAATCTGTCCAAGAATTTTGAATGGCCAATAAGCCTTTGTATGAATTTTCTTACAGCTAATGATTGGTTTTGCTCTAGTGGATGCTTATCAAAGTAGTCTCATTTATTCTTGTTCGTTGATCTTTTATTGCTTGCCTTAAACATATTGTTGTTTGGAAGTTGAATTTTGTAATTTTTTTTAATATTTACTGTTGCATTTTTGGTGAAGTCAGTATTTTCTTCAAAATGAATAGGCAGTATTTTCTGTCTAAAAATTTGGAAGATTTACATACAAACCGCTCAATTCCTATATAAATTTCCATATCTAACATGTCACCTTACCTGTACAAGAAAAGTTGTAATTCACATTCTAAAGTAAAGTAATGGTATTTTTTACTTGATGTGAATGATTTGGGTGGCATAAATATAAAAAGTAAAATTTAGATGTACATATGTAAACACATAGAAATTGGGTGGTAGGTATGAAAATGCTTCTAAAAATTATTCTAAGGCCTGGTATGATAATGAAGCCAATCGATAAGCAGGTCATATCATATACTAGAAATGTAAATGTAAACCTTAATTTGTTCATTAAACTAGCAGTATCTAGATCTATAGCATTAATAGATAGAATTTCAAAGATAGAACAGAATAACAAACGCCATAATTTCATGCAACACAAAGTTATGTAAATCTCTTGGTCTAATGAAAGTTTATATAGCTCTGTAGTAGAGCAGAGAATGTATATATGTGCATTACTTATTTCCTGTTCTTACTGTCTTGTTTGTCATTTTCACGCTTATTGTACAGCCTCTCTAGTTATATTTAGGGTGCTTAATAATGACGCCTTGGAAAACCATAGACTTAAAAATTTTGATGAAGATGATGGCATAAATAGAATAGTTAAAAGTTGAAATTTTTACCTATGATGGTAAAATTGATCATGAATCTTTTTCCATTGATGAACTACTAAAATAAAAATATTTGTATTTGCCATACAATAATAAATTATTTCATGTGTTAATTTCTTAAATCAAGGGAACACAATTATTAATGAATGCATGAATAAGTTTGAAGAATTATCAATGTTCTGAGATCATTGAAGATCATGAAACACACTATCTAGATTTTAGTTTTGTTTGAGATTTGATATCAATGGGAGATGGCATCACCCCATTCCATCACTTCAACTTGGACGAAATACTATTTAGCTTGCATTACATTTTGAACAAATGTTAGTATTTCTGTCTACGAGAGTTACTGAATTCTCAGCGAGCACATGATTTCATCAAAATAATCAAATTCAATATATATTGTATTTGTAACATTTAAGGATATTAATGCCACGGTTAACAAGGGTTGATAGAACATCAATTACATTTGCATCAATAGCTAATATTTTCATCAAGGTATAAGAAATATTAAGTTGGTCATTTACTAATACAAAGTTAAGAAACACGTTTCTATCCCACAATGAGAGGAAACAATAAGTAGTATTTGTGTTTTGGTTTTCCTCTATTTGAAAGTCTCTTAAAGTACTATTTGTGTTTTGCTTTTCTTTGCCATACTCAATTGGGATATATATTTTTAACTCATCTATTTAACTTTACTTTCTACATATAGTTTTTTACTACCAATAAGCTATTCTGAATGAGCTGCCTCAAACAGTTTTACAAACAGGGGCAGAAAGGTCATTTATACAGTCATAACTACCAATAAGCTATTCTGAATAAGCTGTCCCAAACAGAAGCCAGCTTATTCTTATAATCTGCAGATTATTAGATTGTCAGAATAAGCCGCTTATCAGCAGATTATAAATAATCCACAGCTGTCCCAAACAGACCCTAAGTTGCCCCAAACAGCAGGACAACTTATTTTGATAATCTGCATGTTATAATATTATCAGAATAATCTGCTTATCAGCAGATTATAAATAATCAACTACCCCAAACAGACCCTTAGTCTCATTGTGAAGAAGCTAAAATTATGTAAGTCGGTTTTATGCGAATCTGAAATTTATATGGATTGGTTCTTTGTAAATTTGAAACTATACAATCTGTTTCAAAGCTCTTGTGCGTCGGTTTTGTGGAAATCTTATTGAATAGCATGCAATTCTTATGTATTTACATGTCAAGCCGTTTAGAATCTGTTGGAGGGCTTTTGCTCACAGTTTTGAAATCTTTAAATAGACATTTTGGAATTATTTTTGGACTGATTTGGCTGCAGCTTCATAATCTTTAATTGCAATTTTTTTAAGACATGTAGAAGCTGATTTTGTTATACATATGATTGCTTAATTGGGTCTAATTTAAGCACTACTTGATGTTTGTCTAAATGCCATTTAGAAGTTTTAAATGTGCTATTTGGAGAGACTTTGCTTGCTATGTTAGAATTGTCTTGGCTTCTTCAGCGTTTTGAGAGGAATGATTTAAAATACACATTTGGGCTTTCATTTCAGAATGTGTGGAGAGGGTTTTAAGGCCCTCCATTGCTCTTTATGCTACTGATATTTGAAGGGGATGCTTGAGTGCTTATGATGAATTTTGTTTTGGAATGCTTTGGGGAGTGATATAGGGACTTTATTATGCTCTTCTTGCTGTCCATTGTTTGTTACTTGCTGCTGCTACTGCCCCTTCCTGTAGCTTGCTACAAATTTTTAGTATGTTTGATTGAGCTGATTGCACTCCAGTTTCTTTATAGCTTTTATGCTCTGGACCTATTAGCGTTGTACGTGTTGGAAATGAGCGATAATTGAGTAATTCTGATGTATAAGAAGTGCATCGAGCCGAGCAAGTGCAACATCATTTTCATTGGACTTTATTTTCATCATGCTCGATCAGATTGATCACGAGAATCTTTTTTTTTGTAGTAACTTTGACACTCTAGATAGATTGACCTAGTAATTATGCATAATGGATTGAGTATTTTCGATGCATGCTACTCATTAAGAACCAGACTCGTGCGACACTCCACCTATTGGCCATCATTTTAGTTATCATTGATTGTGTCAAATGTGGGATATATATGGAGGTCAACAAAACCATGTGACTTAGGGTCTGTTTGGGGCATTGCAGCATTGTCAGAACTATCCAGATAAGCGAACTATCCCGATAATCTGTCGATAAGCGGTACTGATCCGGATAGCTTATCCTATCTGTTTGGTTTTAGCGTTTGGAAAACAACTGATTCTGGATAAATGACTATTCTGCCCCTGTTTTGAATAAGCTGCTTAGCTGTTTGGTTTGTATGTTTGGAAAACAGCTGATTTGCAGCTTTTTGTGGATAAATGACCATTCTGACACGCGCAGTGTTGTTTTCGCACCAGAACTGTAATGACAACACATTTGACCGTTGTGAACAAAAAATATTATTTCAAAGCAACAACATTAGTAAAAGGATAAGTATAGAAATAAGAACTAATCTATCAACATATTTCAATGTACAGAAGGAGCCATACACATTCCCAAATCAAATTCACCCAAATCCTTCCACAGCAATATATGTATACACTGAAAGAATCGGAGCGGCAGCGTAATGCAGGAGAAGATTGCATGTATATAAAAATTGAACTGTAGGTGTTCCAAATGTAAACACATAAGAATTGAGTGGCTTGTATGTGAAGGGTTATACTCCTCACTGCAAGTTATATTAAAAAGACCATCCTATAGGCATAAACTTTTAACATTTTTAATTATTAATTGTCTTTTATCTATTTTAAATTCTATTCATTTAAAATGCTTATATACAGCTAGATTGTTCAGGTTTTTATAAGCATAGAAATAGAAATAAAACTTTACAACTTAAAAATGTTCTCATCGTGGTATATTTTTCTAATTACATCCAATAATCATCGTGGTATGTTCCAATTACATCCAATAATCACAGAAACAACAACAATATATGCAGAAGGAGAGATGAAGATTGACACACATAGCACTCAATTCATATGTATTTACACAACTAACAAAGAGGATCATATAATGGGAACACAATTAAAACTAAAATCCAAAAAGATTGTACATAACAACAACAACAACAACAACAACAACAACAAAGCCTTAATCCCACTAAGTGGGGTCGGCTACATGAATCCTTTTTCTCCATTGTGTCCGATTTAGTGTCAAATTTTCGTTCAATTCTAATAAATTAAGATCATTTTTTATGCAATAAGCCCAAGTTTTCCTAGGTCTCGCTCTCGCCTTTCTTAACATAAGTTGTATTTAAAACATCTACTCTCCTAATCGGATCATCGAGTGGTCGACGTTTAATGTGACCAAACCATCTAAGGCGACTCTCTCTAATTTTATCCGTCACTGGTGCAACTCCAACCCTTTTACGGATATATTCATTTCGCATTTTGTCTCTAAGAGTAAAGCCACTCATCCACCTAATCATTCTCATCTCGGCAACACTTAACTTAACATTATGCTTCTCTTTTAAAGGCCAACATTCAGCACCATAGAGCATTGAAGGTCTCACCACCATCTTGTAAAATTTTCCTTTCGGTCTAAGCGGTACTTTTCTATCACACAATAGGCCGGACGCATTCCTCCACTTCAACCAACCAACCCGAATTCTACTATTCACATCCCCATCTATATCACCATCGCTTTGAACAATGGACCCAAGATATCTAAATCGTTCACACCTTTTAATAATTTGATCACCCAAAGTTACACTGCTTGTCACTAGACCTACTATTACTAAAATTACATTCCATGTATTCGGTTTTAGTTCTACTCAAACGAAGACCTTTAGACTCCAATGTAGACCTCCATAATTCAAGTTTTTCCTGGACTTTTTCTCTTGTCTTATCCACAAGGAGGATATCATCAGCAAAAAGCATACACCAAGGTACATCCTCTTGTAAATGCCCAGTAAGACCATCCATAAATAAAGCAAAAAGATATGGGCTTAAAGCCGATCCTTGATGTAAACCAACATAAATAGTAAAATACTTGGTCAATCCTCCTTCGGTTCGAACACATGTAACGACTTCTAGCATACATATCTTTAATGACTTGAATATAAGTTATATCAACACCTTTCTTCTCAAGGACTCTCCAAAGAACATCTCTAGGAACCTTATCGTAAGCTTTTTCTAAATCAATAAAAATCAAATGTAGATCCTCCTTATTATCTCTATACTTCTCCATCAAACCTCTCAATAAATGTATAGCTTCCATGGTAGAACTGCCCGGCATAAATCCAAATTGATTATGAGAAATCTTCGTAATACGTCTTAACCTATGTTCAATTACCCTCTCCCATAATTTTAAAGTATGACACATCAATTTAATTCCTCTATAATTTGCAAACTCTTGTGCATCTCCTTTATTCTTAAAAATGGGGACCAAAATGCTCAGATTGTACATAACAGTTCAAAGAAATTTGTAAGGGAAATTTTGGACCTGCACTGCAAAGCTAATCAGAAAAGGAAAATAAAAGCAACAATAAAAATTTAGCTAAATTGCAAACATATATCTACTTTAACAAGCCAAGTGTTGCATGAAAATATAGAGCACTGGAAAGAACATGGGGAAACGTTGGAAATGAGCATAACAGCAGTCATTCTCAATGCATAAAAAGTTCATTTTACCCTCTCCCATAATTTTAAAGTATGACACATCAATTTAATTCCTCTATAATTTGCACACTCTTGTGCATCTCCTTTATTCTTAAAAATGGGGACCAAAATGCTCAGATTGTACATAACAGTTCAAAGAAATTTGTAAGGGAAATTTTGGACCTGCACTGCAAAGCTAATCAGAAAAGGAAAATAAAAGCAACAATAAAAATTTAGCTAAATTGCAAACATATATCTACTTTAACAAGCCAAGTGTTGCATGAAAATATAGAGCACTGGAAAGAACATGGGGAAACGTTGGAAATGAGCATAACAGCAGTCATTCTCAATGCATAAAAAGTTCATTTTACCAAGGAATTTATAACATATGCTTACTTCTCCCTATGAGTCCAATCACAAACTCTAAGACTAAAATAAGAATTTCATTCTTCAATTAATAGGTCTTTTCATCAAATAAGCAAAAGTAAAAGGAGCATAACAACAACCCTTCTCAATGCATAAGAAGTTAAAAGTTACCAAGGAATTTCAGATTACCAGCATAAGCGCAACAAATAAAATTTAGGTGTTAGATATGTAAATACATAGGACTAAAGAGACTACAAAGAAGTTCTCAGCTCTACTTCCCATACAAAGCATTGGCTTAGAAAACTATATCAAATGAAAGAGATCACAAACTAAAATCTGAATTTTGAACATAATAAAAAAATTTAATCATAATTTAGATTACATAAACAAGTCATCAACGCAAACCCTCTGCAACCACCATAAATAACCCAAAAATTTTTAACCATAATTTAGATTACATCACATATGTCACATTACAGAGCTTTCAATCGAAGCCCAACAAAATTTGGGCCACAAAGTAACACTTTTTAAGATACTTGATGGAAGAGAGGTGGGGATGCTTGTGCACTACAATGATTCAACTTCTTACACCTCTAATAGTGCCAAAAAGATGACGATTTTTGCAACAACATAGATTAAGGAGACGGAACCTTTTCTGTGCATGAATTTTTAAGGGAATAGAAGTTTCACAAGGAGAATAAAATATCCTGTAAAGGTTTGAACCTTAAAAAGTTCAACTCCAAAAGAGATAAGCTAACCTGTATAAAACCATTGTATTTTGTGCAATATTAGGAACTACAATGCTAACAATATCTCCTGAACTCATGTCAGAAGAAGAGCTGCAAGATTGTTCTCTATAATCAACAACCTCGCTTTCAACTTTGACTGCAACTTGCCGAGCAACTTCCAAGGCATCGAACTCTCCAGATTCAAGATCTAAATCAGATTTTTTTGTTTGTTTCTTCAGTTACCTTGCACTTTGATATTATGGAAGGATCTCCAGAGTGAAATTCATCTGTTTCTTTGCATTCCTTGTCAGTTCAAATTCTTCATTCAGATCTTCATAGATGTGTTGTAAGAGAGTTGTCTTGCCCATGCCACCATGACCCACTATGGATAGAAGAGAATGTTTTTGTACAGAATTGGGCTTGCAATATGAGTTGGATCTTCATTTGTTGGCTTTTTCAACCACAACATAACAAAATCCTTCTCCTTGCCTAGACCGATGAGATCATTTTTAGGCAAGCATCCTGTTTTACGATCTTCGCACAACTTTATGCTCCAGCTCCTACTGCTTTGCTCTGCTTTTGCGATGAGATGAAGGAAAGTACTGACCTGTCATCGATGGCATCTCGTAGCTGGGTTTCGATCATCTGTGCTTGGGTGGAAGCAGCGACGACCTTAGGTGGTTTTCTGGCAGCCTTTCAAGCTCCTCCTTCATCCCGGTCTGCCATTAGAGCTAAGGGCAGCAAGAGCGAAGGAAGAAGGAAGAGGGTCGAGGGCAACGAGAGCAGTCGAGGGCAGCGAGAGTGAGCAGCGAGATGCAAAGGGTAATAATCTCAACGAATACGCGGACCGCGGGGGTTATCCCGCGGTCGGCTTCTTTCACAAAATTAAAACTGTGTTTTTAGATAAGTAACTTAAACGTGAAATCCAAGCATTACGGTGGCGTTTTCAAAAACGCCACCGCAGTTTTAAGCTGTCCCAAATAGGCCCTTAGTGAAGATGCGGTTTAATCATTTTTGAAAAAAGAAAAAAAACATATTAAACTAATATACATGAAAAATGCCTGTGATCTTTAAGTAGCCATAATACAGAAAATATTTGCAATAGATCCTTCAACTCTCGTTTTATTGTAGAAAACTTCCATGAAAAACTGAACTCCTTACACTGGAGGGCACCAATGGTAGAGTAGTTACTATTTAATAATTTCTATACACTCTCTTTATGTTGAACCACAGAAATTCGCCATGTCTTCTTGGATGGCCTCACTACTGTCCGTGGCAACAAGCAGAGATGCCACTGTAAATATCAAAGAATGTAGTAGTTGGCCACCAGACGTGGTTTAATGAGTGAACGTAAGAGTTTTGCTTAATTGATTTTTCTTTTATATTGCAAATTTCTTGTTTTCTTGTATATTAGAAGATTAGTTGTTTTAGATTCGACTTATGTTAAGAAAGGCAGAGGTAGTCCTAGGAAACTTGGGCTTACTGTATTAAAAATGCTTTTAATTTATTAGAATTAAGTGAAAATATAACTCCAAATAGGACGAGAAAAATAATTCATGTAGCCAACCCCACTTAGTGGGATCAAGGCTTTGTCGTTGTTGTTGTTGTATTGCAAATTTCTTGTTTTCAAATGGAAACCTGTAATAATTTTTATTACTGTAGCTAGCTTTTTGCTTTACTATTTTGAAAGAACTAATAATTGCTATACTAATTTCTTTCTATTATTGTAGCTCAAAAGGGCGTTCCCCAGGAAGGACATACCCCCAGCTCCGCCAAAGCATGCTTTGATGCGAATTAATTCTAGCCGACTGCTCTTAGAAGAGGTTGGTATGCAAACTCAACTGTTCTACTGTCTCGAAGGTGATGGTTGAATTGATTTATATACTGTTTTTCTAATTTATTTTCTAGTTGCAATCCACAAATTTTTTGAATTTCCTTTAAGTTGTGGACCGCATGGTCCATACATTATCAACTTTTTTTTGGAATACTAATCTATACTTCAGTTGTATTCTTTGGTACTGTTTCATTCTTTGACATCTTCGGTCCACAACAAACAAATCTTACCTGAGCTTTTTTGACTGGATCGGCAGGTCTTTCCTTGCCAATGACAAATGATTATCAAATAAAAGCTCACCCTTGCACGTATACTTTGTGACAAAAATTTTGATAAAATAAAGTGAAACAGAGAAACACAGTCTTATTATTTTTGCTTGCACCTGCATTTGAATTTTGGACTTCCGGTTCTATTTACCTTTCTTTTTATTCTTTTTAATTATCATCAGGCCACCTTTACGTTCATTTCCATTAGCCATTGGTGATGGCATCCTTGTTGGAGGTATTTTGAAGTGTTGATGTTAATTGTTAGTTTTATTAATATTTTTCGCTTAGATTGTTTAAACTGGGAAAGAACGAGTTCAAAATTAAGGCACAACTTAGCTGGAATGAAAGAAAACATAAAACCGATCTCTAACAGTTGGGTTGAGGCTAATAATGATGTTGTTTTTAACTTTTGAGGAGCATGCAATTTTGAGCATTTTTGGCTATATGGAAACTGAAAAATAAAAAAGAGCTTTCACCTGATTCAATAATTCTTGTCTTAATTTTCCTTTTAATATTCTGGAATGTTTTTACTTCTACTTTTTTGTGGGTAGTTTTGTATGTCATCTGTGGCTTCCTGAATGCTTAAATGAACCTATTACCCTTTTTTTTTAATGCTTTCTGCCAACTGTAGTTTAGAGCTTTATAAATTACGCTATGATGCCCATTTCTTTAAAAAATTAAGTATTTCCTTCTACTGCACATTTGTGATTTATTTTCATGTCATCATGTAGGTCTAAATATTCGTGCCAGAGTTAAAAGAGTAAATTAGATCAAATGGTATTTCGGGTTAAATATTATGCTACTGCATATCTAGAAGGGAAAACTCAGAATAATAGTGGCGCTATTCCTTGAATGGGTATAGAATTATAGTGTGTAATTAAGTTTATAAATGCAAATTGGCTCTGTGGCTGTTCAGAAAGAAACTGTCAAGATCAGAATAAATGCTGTTAAGCATAATGCTTGCTAAATATTTTGAATTTCTAATTGATGAAACGAAATCTATTGGCAGTAAGATAAAAGGTTTGTATGAATGGCAATACTACGACTGCTTATTGTCTGTTGATAAACTATAACTTGTCATGGCGCATGAACATTGCCAACTATTAGGTATATACTTGTCTTTTTGAGCTAGGGCATTGCCCGGTCTTAATTACATATATACAATGTTTTTTTCATTCTTATTTTCTTATAATATATTAAAAGTAACATGATTGTCTTTTTTCATTGCGTCTATTATATACAATCTAGCCATTGCTTTGTCGAACTATTTAAATTTCACTGGTTATATACACAGTATAACTGAGACTCCCATTAACTTGGATATACAAATGCCGTGCAAATTAATTCACTAACTCCAAAACTATCACTCAAAAATCTACATAATGCTGAGTATGTATTCGCAATTTATGAGTTAAAAATTTTGTGGTAAAATTGTATGAATTAACTCTACATAATATCACATAGGAGCACATTATTTTAGATTTATCATGAGAACAATATTCTTGATGCAATAAAGTTTGTGACATGTACGTGCAAGAAGGTAAATCTGGCAAATAATGGATGCCATTATTTTTACTTGGTTCAGCCCTCACTTGGCCTACATCCACACCCAAACTTCAGCTCATCTAGGATCCTATTCAATCTTTGCTACAGCAATCTCACCTTTTTTATGGGGTAAAGGAAGCCCTTGGACAATAATTCACAGGTCAATAGCAACCTATCCTGTGCTTTACACCCAAAGCTTCACTTAAGCCTATCTCATAAGGCTTAGCATACTCCTTTACAAGAACAAAATTTATCCTAAACTACCATTCTTCAAGATTTTGTTGGTGATTGAAAACTTCTTCCAATTCTCTCAGTTTAATCCTTTTATGATAAATATACAAGAAAAAGTCCTTGGTTAAATTCTTAAAATAAAATGATAAGAAATTTACTTGATGCAAAAGCACTTGGGACCACAAATAATGAATTGGATGAATTCTATTGAACTTAATAGTGGAGACTTGAGTGGAGACTTAATTATGTAAATAAATTGTGTTTAAAATGCTTTTTTAGTGGAGACTTAGTTATAGATTTGATGTTTATTCTATATTATCATATCAATTTTCTTTTATGCTAATCACTTTGTATATTATTTGAAGTATAAATATGGTGCAGATATCAAACAAATTGTTAAATATATAGAATATTTTTTTTTAGTAAATTTGTGAACTTCATCAAATAATGTAAATAATACTTGGTAAACTATGCCAGTTTTAATTAAAACTTATAATCAATTTCTGATTATTAAAAAGTATTTATGTTTGAAGTGTTAGCATGAAACATATAATTGGCTGGATTGAAGTTTGATTTCGGCTCCAATTGGAGAAGGAAACTATTAACTATTTCAAATAAGATTTAAATCTCGATAATATTAAAACTCCTTTTAAACTCAATAAGAAAATAAATGAACGTGCTTGAACACAATAGGCATTGGCTCAACTTGTTTCATTTATAACCATGTTAGTCATGAATTTAGGGGTTATATTTTATTGTTAATCTTTGTCTCTGTTATGTTTTGTGGACATTTTGTAATTAATCATCTCAAAATTGTTAGTTTCTCGCAGCGAAGGCGAGCATTAGAGGAATGGATAGGAAAGCTACTCTGTGACATTGACCTGTCAAGAAGTGCTCCTATTGCTACTTTTCTTGAGCTAGAAGCAGCTGCAAGGTCATGTATGTTTTACTTATACAATTTGAATAAAGCATTGTTCATCTTGTCTAGAATTCCAGCCAATCACTTATGTTTTACTAGTGCACATCTAGCTAATTTCATGTGGCTATTTGAAAGCAATTCAAGCGTTAATATTACCTTTAAGGCCATGTTTATTTGACACTCCCAGAATATAAACTTACCTACTTTGCTTAATCATTATTCTTTCTAGCATTTGTGCATGCCAATGGGCTCACATCAGAAGCAAGCACCTCAGTAGATGCTGTAACTGTTCTTCCTAGAAGATCCAGTTCAATTACCTCTGCAGAATGCTCAAAAGCTCAATCGATAGCCTCAGATGTCTCTAGTGACATTATATGCAATAAATTTGATGCTGGTACTCTTCAGAAATTTATTTCTGATGGATTTATTTATTTATTTTTTAGTTCAATTTTCATTTACAATTTAACTGCATTCAATAGAAGAAATCAATAATGGTATCATGGCGGTGGCTGCAATGTTTGACCAGCCAGAGGACTTGTTTAACGCTAATTTGCCTCAAAGAAAAGATGGTCCTTATTCTGGATGTGATTCATCTTACAAAAATTCTTCCAAGCAGATGTTCATTCAAAGTGAAATAGTTGATTCCAATGCAAATCTGGACCATGACAAACTTTCTTGTCATTCTAGGAGGCTTTCCAGTGATAGCATTGGTAGTGATGCAAGTTCTATTCGTGCCAGCGAGCTGTTAATTCCTGGAGCTACTAGCTTAGTTTGGGATGGTTCTGTTACTTTTTCTGATGGCGATGTATTTCCTAGTACTATGGAAGCTTCAAGTAACGCAGAAACACAGTTTGCAAATGATTTGCAGATTCTTCTTCCTATTGACCAGCGACAGAAATTGAATCGAGTTCTCCTTACTATGGAACGAAGATTAGCAACAGCCAGAACGGATATGGAGGATATTATAGCACGATTAAATCAAGAATTAACCATTAAAGAATACCTTACAATGAAGGTCATCTCTGTTCATTATCTTTTTCAACTTCTTGGCTTATTCTTTCTAGTTAGGTGGTATTGTTGTAACAGGTGTTGCAATGTGTATTTTCAGTTGATTGCATATGTTTGTAGCAATTTTCAAATTTTAACTTGGTTATAAAGGGGAAATTGTATTGCTCGCTGATATTGAAATATTTGCATGTAGGTGAAAGATTTAGAGGTGGAGCTAGAAGTCACTAAACAGAAAAATAAAGAAAATCTTCAGCAAGCCATCTTACTTGAAAGAGAAAGATTCACCCAAACTCAATGGGATATGGATGAACTTCACAGGAAGTATCTGGAGTTGGAATCAAAACTCAAGTTTGAACAGGTTTTCTTTTCACTCTCCTTTCTCTATATTTACATTCATTTTTATTATAGTTTACTAATAAATTGTTCTTTCTTAGTTATTGTTGTTATAATGCTTGTACCAGTGTAAAAAAACTTGTGTAGAGTCAGAAAACACAACTGCAAGTAACGAGAATGAAATTTTAAACCAAGAGCTGTCCACAAAACAAGAAAAGATTACTAATCTAGAAAGGCAGCTAGATCAGCTTGAGATGAAATCAAAGGCCGATATTAAAGTTCTTGTGAAAGAAATTAAGTTTCTTAGAAACTCTCAAGAAGAGCTGAAGAAAATGCTAGATCAGTCTACCAATGAAAATGGTGACTTGCAGGTAAGGATTTCGGTGTTCCATTATAAAGATTCATTTTCTTACCATCTGCTTAAGTAGTTCTTTCCAGCTATTTCTGCTTGAACCTTTAATATAACTATTTTTGGTCTGGTCGAGATTCAGCAGTCTACATATTCACCAGTTATAAGAATACTCAACTACAATGCAAATACGACAATCCTATGATTAGTTTTATGTAGTTATGAGGTAATGATACAGCATGGAAAAAAAAAATCGAGTAGTAGGCAGTCAACTCCTTTAAGTAGTTAGGTAATAGTGGATTGCCTCATTTATCCAGAATTAGCTTGGTTGCTGGACTGGAATTATACCACCACGCAAAAATTGCAATTTTTTCTTAATTTAGCCACCATGATCTTTCGTGAATAAAACTGTTGAATACTGCTCTTGTTTATTTTGAAAATACAAGTTAAGTTGTGGCATTCTATTTATTATTTGTTTTTCTAGTTGTTTTAGCTTGAATAGCCGATTCTCTTTTACATCTAGTCATGACATCTGATATTATTTCTCAACCACTTCTAATTTTTTCTGATAAGATTGTCATGTAAAAGAAAAAGCTTTCCATTCAAAAAGTCTATGAATGCTATAGAAATCCTGAAATTAAGAGAAGTGAAGGCTGCAGCTAACATCCCATAAATTTAGAAAGCACCTGTTAAATCTACAATCGACTCCCTATTAATCCCAAGAATCACTCCATCTGCTGACCTGCATATCTCCAGCTATATAATCAGCTCTCTTTGTAGCCTCCTAGTTATAGTCCTGCTAACTATGCTCTAAAATCAGCTCTAACAATTATTTTGACCAATAAGAACATTGCTTGGTTGTTCACCAGTCCTCTCCCTGCTGGAAAGCTACTCCTACCGTTAGCCAATCCTTTCCCTGCTGGAAAGCTACTCCTACTTTTACCCATTCCTTTCCCAGCTGGAATAAACTGATTTTGCTGCTCTTTGGGAACCTTTTCTGGCTAATGGAGTGCCACACCAGGTCCGGATGGCGGCACACTCCGGCAACGCAAGTGATGATGAAATAAATTAAATCTGTTTTATATTCCCAAAGGGAAAATTATATAAAATAATATTAAGAATAAACAAGAAAATATAAATTTTATTCGTAAATAATAGTTCACTGATAAGGCTGAAAGAAAAACATAAAACTAATTGAATAAAAAATAAATAATTGAATAAAAAATAAAATGACTTGAGGGACGAATACTCCGACCGAAAATGAAAAATATAATAACTAAAGTAAATACTAAAAAGTATCAATAACAAGAAATTTAAATCTGACAAGTCTTCTTTGGCGGAGACGATCGTGCTAGTGGTTGAGTAGAGTCTATTATGCAACAATATCGAGTGAGTTTGACGAGCAAATTAAGTAAATAACACTAGAAAAATTGGGCAAGCAATATGAATAACACCTAGGGACAATTTTTATGTGCATATATAATATAATAAGGCAACAAGTGAGTGATAAACAAAATGTCCCCAATTATCTTAAAGAAACATGCAATCATTTTAAATTTGGTCTACTCTTTTATTGTTCAGTTTCTATTTATATTTGTAAAGTTGGTTTTAACAGACACTCCACAACCGGGAAGCGCAATACCAACCCAAGAAAAGTCGATGACTTTTTGTAGTTTCGTTACTCTCTGGGCTCGTCAGCCCGACTAGCTAATATAAAAAAATGTTTCACCTACCTATGTACCATCACACATAAGCATACCAAATTTATCACATGTATAATATATAAAAATATGGTACTTCACACAGGTTTGTGATATGAATTTATATGCCGTTTCATAAAGGTAAAGTATATGTAAAAAAATATTATAATTGCAAGATTTATTCCTATCTTTGGGAGTTTTGCATGAATAATGTGAGACAAGAATGATTTCAGCAAGAACAATAATTGAGGCCTGAAACATGTGCAAAATAATAATTATAATTGAGTTAGCAAAAGCAAGATTTACAATCTTATAAAATAACTATGAATCTAGTAGGAACACCAAGGATACCCCCTTAACTAAGAGGGATATGTTTATCTCATAATAAAAGCAGTTACCTCAAGATTGTAATAAAACTCCAGATATTTTAGTGGTTCAAACTAATGGTGGCTAGTAACTCCCATAAAAGTAAAATTGAACATTGATTAGCAATCATGCAATCATTAAAACTAATTATTTCTTAAGTTTGGTGCAATTTCACTAGCATTCATTAATGATAATAATAATATAAGAAGCAATGTGTATTGGTTTGAAATCAACTTATTCTAATCTAAGGAAATAACCAAGGGATTATAATAATAAATCTATTTGATTTAGCATTCACTAATAATTTTATTGATAAAATGTGTAGAAGAAATAAGGTGTGAAGAGCTTACCCTCTGCCTTGTCTATGATTAACGAATGAGACTTTACCGTAAAGAAGGCTCTAAAGCAGTTGTCTTTGGGGAAAGAGGATGAAAGGGGGTGAATGATGGGGGTTTCAGTGGTTTTTGTATGTTACGATCTCATTGTCATCTTCTTGGCTAGCTCTAATCGCTATCGTTTTGCAATGGTTCAATCACTAATTCAATGGTTTTGGATGAAATCATGAGGGGGGGGGGGGGGGGATTCGACAAGGATTTCTGCAGAGGCTGAAGGAAAAAGTGAGCAGGGTGAGGCAAGCTTGTGATGCCCTAACTCGCTCTTCTATAGAGCTATGAGGAGGTAACAAGAGACGACAATGGAGAGTTGGAAATTGAGTGCAGAAAAGGAAAGAATTGCGTGTTGGTTCAGGACGATCAATTCGGGGAGACGACAGAGATCGGAGTAAGGAAAGAATTGCAAATCGGGAAGTTGATAAGACAACACGCAATGAAAGAAAGAAAATTTGGTTCTTACATACTACCATCTTTAAAAGAATTTTGTCCCCAAATTGGTACCTTAGTTCTATAAGAGCTGTGAGTACTTCACGATCATCTCTTCTTCAATCTCCTAAGTTGCTTCTCATTCTCTTCCGTTCTTTCAAAACACTGACAACATGAGCATGACAGATCAGTGATAAAAAGCTATTGAACCTCAGATTCTAGGATGTGATCTAACACTTCTTCATAATTCAATTCTTTATGAATTGCCAGCGGCTCGTATCGGATAATGTGAGTCATCGTGCACATAACGAAAAAGTAAAGAGATGCGAAAGACATTGTGTACTCTTGCAAGACTTGGAGGAAGTGTTGAATAGTATGAAACTATACATGAAACTATACATACTTTCTCTATCACCTTGTGAGGACCAATGAAGTAAGACTGAAACTTTATAGTATGACCAAATCATATAACTCTGTCCATAGGTGAAACCTTCAGGAAAACATGATCCCTGACGTTGAATTAAATCCTTATGTGCTTCGGGTCAAAGTGCTTCTTCTGATGAGCCTGGGCTGCACGTAGTTGATCTCGAAATTGACATACCTTTTCTATAGCATGATCCACTAGTTGAGGTACAAATATCCGTCTCTCACCGTAATTGAACCAACACAAGGAGGATCTACACTTTTTGCCATAAAATGTTTCATATGCCGCCATGTTGTTACTAGCATGATAGCCATTATTACAAGCAAATTCTACCAAAAGAATATAGCTCTCCTAACTACCTCTAAAGTCCAAAATGCAAGTTCTCAACAAATCTTCTAAGGTATGAATGGTGCGCTGCAATTGTTCATCTGTCTACGAATCAAATATAGTACTGAAGTTCAATCTCGTGCCTATAACTTCTTGCATTTGCTTTAATATCCTGGAAGTAAATCATCCATCTGACAGTTGGAATTCCATGCAATTTAATGATGTTATCTATGTAGATTTTGGCTAATTTATCTATTGAATAGGTTTGTTTGATTGGTAGAAAGTAAGCTAACTTAGAATCAACCAAAAGCCAAATAACATCACATTCTTGCTTCGATCACGGCAAAAAAATCATTAAGTCCATTGAAATATCCTCTCATTTTCACTCTGTAATGGGAAGGGACTGCAATAGACCACCAGGTCTCTGATGTTCAACCTTAACCAATTGACAAGTCAATCATATAGCTAAAAACATAGCTACAATGATTTTCATACCTAAATACCAAAATAGCTTAAGATCTTGATACATCTTTGTAATTCTTGAGTGAGCAGAATATGGAGTAGAATATGTCTTATGGAGTATCCCTTGTCGAAATCTTTCCTAATCTTGAACACAGTCGATCTTATAATCTCAAAGTTTCATTTTGAGCAATTTGAACTCAGTCTTTAGTCCATTGTGAGCTTGCTCTCTAAGTTGTAGTAAGTTTGTATCCATCCTCTGAGCTGAACAAATAGGATCCACATGTGTATGTTGCACTAACAGTTGACACATGATAGGATTAGCTTTTGTCTGTACTATCTCGAGTTGAAGTCGCTACATTTCTCATGCCAATTATATGCTCCTGAGTGATTATCCAAGCTGCATACTTCAAAGATTTTCTACTTAAAGTATCTGCGACCACATTTTGCTTACTAGGGTTGTACTGAATCTTTAAATCATAGTTCTTCATCAACTTGAGACATCGCCTTTTGCGCAAGTTCAACTCTTTCTCAGTAAAAATATATTTTAGGCTTTAATGATCGGTAAAAATCTCACAACGAGCGCCATAAAGGTAGTGCTTTTAAATCTTTATTACAAATATAACGACAACTAACTCTAAGTCGTTGGTTGGATAATTCCTTTCATGTACCTTGAGTTGTTTAGAGGCATAAGTTACAATTTTGTCATGGTGTATTATAACATATCTCAATCCTTGATGTGAAAATCACTATAAATTTGAAATCCATCTGTGCCGGAGGAGATGGTAAGAATTGGGACTATCACCAAATAATTCTTGAGTCTTTGAAAACTCTGCTCACAAGTGTCATTTTGTCTGACTAATGCTGCTTTTGCTTTTATGGATTTGATGGATAGAGTTTTTAAACCTTGGATTGATTCATCATAGTCTTCTTCGATGATATTTTGGTTCACTTCGAACAAGTGTATCATCGAGCGGGAGAGGAGAGCGGCGGAGCAGGCGTCGAGCGTGGGGAGCGGACGGGCTTCGGCATCGAGCACGAGGTGAGATGAGCTTCGGCGTTGAGCGGGAGAGGTGAGGGTTTGCAAGCTCGAGCGGGAGAGGCGAGGGTTTGCAAGCTCGAGCGTGAGGAGCGGGTGAAGCGGGGAGTTTCTTGCGGTGTCCAGCGGGAGAGGGAAGCGAGCAGGAGCTAATGTCGAATCACCGGGAGAAGCCACCCCGCCGCCTAATTCTTTAGCCGCGCTTTTGAAATTGTCCGTTACAGGACATTAGGCGGGCTATTAAATTATTTCCATGTAGGTGCACTTATATTAGGTAAATCTTAACCCCTAATTAAGTTTAATTGAGAGAGAATTACGTGGCTGATTTGAATTTTTAAAATTTGAAATTTGAAATAGGCCTGGCTCGTGTTCAGCTTATGTCGGAATCTAATTGAACCCCGGCTGAGCCCGAACCCGTGCCCCGCTAATTAAAAAAAGAATGCGCATCGATTTCTATGCCGTTCGCGCCCGTGGAACCATAGCAATATGGGTATCATTTCTAGCTAAAGTCGACGTTCCGGACACATCCTTGTGGTCCGTTTCGTCATCTGAAATCGTCCGGACAAGTTTGCCGACAATCGGGCTAAAAAAGTGTCAAATTGTGGTGTGCGTGAATCCGAGTCATGAAGGGTGCACCTAAGGCCATCTGATCCTATGAGAACTCATTTTCGGGCCCTCTACATGTTAGTCCTTAGCCCTTGCAACCAGGAGTCGAGTGCTTGGGACTACTCATGCGAGGTCCTCACAAAAATGAGTCAAGAAGTGGCTCGAAGTTCTATGGGAGGTGGGCTCTATTACTAGTCTGCTAGGATGGTCAATAAGAAACTTCTAAAGCTAGATCCTAGGGTCTAATAGAAAGATGTCAAGACCTCATTAAAAATGAGGTCAACAACGGGGCTGATACTTTTAAGACACCGACACTTGCTCCGACTGTTGTTGAAGCTAAAATTAATTTTGCTTGGCTTGACTTTTTTCGTGATGCTTCTAAAATTGACCTCTATTTGACTTCTGCCACTTATTCTTGTGATGTTTCTTAGAATTATTTTTCTGTGTATGTCGCTTGCGACTAACCTTGAACTTTGAGGGGGTTATCTTTAGCTTTATGATCAATACTATAACTGTTGAAACATTTGACGACAACCAAATTACAAGTTCCAGAATGACATTTCCCATATTAAACACATTAAGGATTTGTTTTCGAAGTTTGCGCCCGATGACTTTGATGTTACTTCTTTTGAGAACTCTCATTCGCTTGTGTATCTACATTCTTCTGCTTTCAGACATGCTTTTTCTCATTGGCATTAATATCTTCTCCACGTGAATAGCTCGATCCACCAACTATCTGTCTGTTATACACTTGATGGTCGATACACCTCTGAATTTCCTATCTTAGGCCAACAACTTGGTGGTAAATCTTCTGATCTTCGTCCTAATTAATCGAATCATTGAAATGGGCGATCCTGACAGACAGTGTCTCGTACTCTCCAACAGTTTTCATTATGTGCTCGAGCTTCCTTAAGCCATTCATGAGTTTAGCTCAATCCACTATAGAAAAATTCTGCTCTCGGAACAATCTCTCAAAATCCGCCTAAGAAATTATAATGTTTGGTCCAAAAGTGTTGCGGCAGTTACTCTCCTACCAATCATCAGTTCTTGACGTAACTGGAATGTTGCAATGTCCACCTTGCGAACATCAGGGCATTTTATTTCTCGAAGTCTATTCTCGATGTCATGAAACTATGCATCGGACTCGATCGGGTCCACCATGCCATTAAAGGTAGGAGGGAGTGTTCAGAAAAGTCGAGGCTCTTAAGAACAGACACATCATTTATAGTAACTTTTGGAACTTCTTTTGCATGAGTTGCTGCAGCGCATCTTCTCTTCGAAATCATTCTAAGTAATTGAAATTTATGCAAAATCAAAATCAATATAATAATTGACTAACAATTAAAATTTTTTTCGTAGCCATTATTAAGAAGACAATGGATATGAAATACAAAGCTAAGGAATGTTAAATACAAAATATAAGCATTGATGCCACACTGTCACTCCCTGAGTCAGGAAGACGGTACACCTCGACAATACAAGACACGATGAAATGGATTAAATATATTTTATATTCTTAAAAGTAAGATTGCATGCAAACAATAATAATGATAATAATAAATAAAGAAATATAAGTGTTATTAATAATTAATAGTTCACTGATACAATTGTAAGCAATTTTGAAAATTAACAATTGGTAGTGACTACACTAATCTGAAATAGAAATACAATAACTGCATATTGAAAAAAAAACTGATAACAGGAAATCTAAATTTTAAAAGTTTACTTTGATGAAGATGGTCTTCTTAATTGTTGAATAAAACTTGTTATGCGTCAACCAGTGAGTTTGTTGAGCAAACTTAGTAAATAGCATTTATCTATTAAAGTATAAATGACTTGAAAAATGGGACAAGCAATATGAACAACAAATATGTTCGATAATTACATGCATATATGACATCACAAGACAACAAAAAAGTGATAATTAAAATATGCTCAATTATCTTCAGGAAACATGCAGTCATTTCAACTTTGATCTAGTCTTTTATTAAATAGTTTCCATTTATATTTAGAGAATCGATTTTAACAGATACCCTGAAACTTAGAAGATCAATAAAAACCAAGAAAACTCGACGATTTCTTGTAAAGTCATAACTTTATGATCTGTTGGCCCGACTAGCTAATATCGAAAAGATTTTTACGGACCTACATATTATCACACAAGCTTATCAAAATTTTTACAGGTATAATATCTAAGAAATATGCTACTTCACATAGACTTGTGATATCAATTTGCATGTCATTTCATAAATGTAAAGTGTAGAAAAAATATATTTTAATTGCAAAATTTATTCACATATGCAGGAGTTTTGCAACAATAAAGAAAGGTCTTAATGATTTTGACATTAATAATTGAAGGCTATAACGAGTACAAAATAATAATTATAATGAGCGTAGCAATGGTTTAACTGACAATCTTATAAAATAACTATGCATCTAGTACAATAGCATGAATAACACACATTACTAGAAGGGTACATATATCTCTAATAAAAGTAATTACCTATCTCTAGGTAGCAATAAACATCTAGATATTTTAGTAGTTCAACTAATGCAAACTAGATCTCTTATAAATGTCAAATTCCACAAATATTAGCAATCACACAATTGTTAAAACTAATTATTTATTAATTTAGGTGCAAATTAACTAATGTTTATTGATATTAGTAATAATATAAAAAGCAATGTCGATTGATTTGAAATCAACTTATTATAATCTAAGAAAGTAGCCAAGCGATTATAATACTAAATCTATTTAATTTAAAGTTCACTAATAATATTATTGAAAGAATGAGTTGAGGCAATAAGGAGTGAGGAGTATATGATCTGCCTCAGCTATGGTTAGTGAAAGAACGAGACTCAACAATGAAGACGACTCTCAAGTTGTTGTCTTTGGGCAAGAAGGACGAAAGGCGATGAAAAATATGGGTTTCTGTGGTCTCTATATGTTACGAGTCCTATTGTTACCTTCTCATATAGCTCTAATTGCTACTATGTTGCAAGGGTTCGATCAATAAGTCGATTGTTTTTGGTGAAACCATGAGAAAAGGAGGAAGAGGAGTAGATAAAAGTTTCGGTCGAGGCTATAGAAGCCGGCGAGTGGGGTGAGGCAAGGTTACGATACCCTAGCCTGCTCTTATAGATCAATAAGGCGTTAACCTAAGGCGACAAAAAAACTCTAGTGCAGAAAAGGAAAGAATTGTGTGTCGTTTTGGGACGATCTATCCTGGAAGGCCTAGAGAGCGGGGGAAGAAAATGAAAGAATTGCAAATTGGGTAGTCGGTAAGACAGCAGGCAAAGAAGGAATGAAAATTCAGTGCTTACATGGAGAATGGACTCAATTTTTGTTTTGACTCCATATTCTGTTTTAGTTACTAGGGGAATTTCATTCATTGTTTTTCTTTAAGCGATGATGCTACAATTCTCTAGCATTTTTAAGTCTCCATTTTACTCTCACAAATATTTTACCATAAGGCATTTCTTTTTTGTTTTTCGCTATAACCAATACTACACTTTTATTTTTGTTTTATTCATTGCATACAACATTCCAACTCCCATGTTAATCTTTCTATACCATATAGGAAATCTTGATCAATGTCATTTGATATAAGAGCCACTTAAACCGTAGATTTTTTTTTCTCCCCGAAACTCAAACCTTGAATCCACATAACCTACTCCATCTATGCACATAAATTCCTAACCTCAACCCAAAATCCGACCTTTCACTATCGGCCTACCCTAAACCTTCACCTTTACCTTCACCAAAACTATATGTGGAGGAGATCTACCATATTGGTAAGGAGAAATCCTTAAGAATATACAATAGTTTATTATTGAAGAAATGTAAAGATAAATATTTTAATTATAGCATAGGCTTGATGTTCTTGAGAGATGATAATGTTGTAAGGTCCCCCTAGCAATAATTGTGATCTATTAGATGGAGAAGTTGAAGAGAAAACCTTCCTCCAAGAGTTTTCAAGTGACGTAAAACTCATGCCTCATTGATTTAGCATTGAGTATAGAAAAATGGAGAGTAATTGGCAAAGATTGGTTTTATCCGATTATTATGGTCCTATAGATTTGAATGACTTTATTGAGTTGCTTCAAACTATGAAAAGATCTTTAACATTTCACCTGAAATAATGGTTAGTTTTTGGGTGAAGTTGGTTTTATCATATTTTGATGGCCATGTAGATCCAAAGGAGTTTATTAAGTAGATCCAAACCATGAAATTGGTCCTTACGTAGAAAGATATTCCACTTAATATAAGGGTTAACCTGATCACTATTGAACTCAAGAAGAGTATTTTCTATGGTGAGAGAACTTGAAATGTCACATTTGCTTGAAGTGGAGAGAAATTATGACCTGATCTAAGATAAAGAAGGAGATGCAGCGTAAATATCTTTTAACGCACCCTTGTTCATGCTTTGTCATTTACATCAAAAGAACTTGTAGAAGTACACCACTAAGATTGAATAAATCATGTTGAAATAAGAGTTGATAAAGCAAAGGAAACTACTATAGCATGATATCTTCGAGCATTGAGATCTTCTATTGGCAATATATTGTAGTTACATCTCTGTTGGGCTTTGTTGGATGTACAGATCTTAGTTCTAAAGATGGAAACAACATAATATCATATATGCTCCACCTTTTAAACATGGTTCAATTATGGAGTTGGGTAATAACAGTACATCACTAAAGTGCCAAAATTTGTCCCATGTATGAAGAAATCAACACAGGAAGGAGCAAAGACTAATCTAGGTAGTATCCCCAAAATCTTTTGCTAAAAAGCGTGCAAGTGTCATGGATTTTGATAATTACATCTAATTGCCTAATTAAAAGAGTGGCATTTTTTACTGAGCAGGGCGCAACGGAAGAAGCTGATAGTAGAGATTTGTCGTGAGTAGAATGGGGAAGAGTACCAGATTACTACAGGTGAGAATGAGATATTTGTAGTTTAAAGAGTTCTTTTTGCTAAGTCTATGAATGTGGTCATAGCTTGTGCATAACATCTTTTTTACCCATTATATATGCAGGGGATGGTGTCTAGCCTCATTATAGATTGATGTAGTTATGAAAATATGTTATCTATTTGGATGGTGGATAAATTGAGTCTCATTAGCCAGAAGCACTCTTAGCCTATTCTTTGATTTGGTTAAAGGGAATGAAATTAGTGTTGAGAAGAGGTGTTTCGTAGAGATTTCCAATGGAGGTAAGCTATAACAGCAAATGTGGGGTGACATTATGCTTATATATTCTTGTCATAATTTATTGGGTAGATATATAGTATGGCAGGGGAATACTTTACGATGCATACAAAAATAGCTTCTTATTTATTAAGGATGGGAAATGTACTATACTTTTGCCCATGAAAGAATCAATAGTGTCGAGTATTAGAGTGACAGAGTTATAATGCATCACCCTATATTTTTGCAAGCCATGAAAGATGGACTAATGCGATTAGCATTGATGATGTGGGAGGGAAGTGAGACAATAATCTCAATACTTAAGGCAGTGCAGCCTTTGTTGACGGCTTTACAGGATGTTTTGACTGATAGTACACCGTTAGATTGTCACTACTATGAGAGACTCAACAAGTCTTAAATCTCAATGTATGTGTGTGCGTGTGTGGCCAGGTGCGTTTGCAGGTACGAGTGCGGGTGAGAGTGCGAGCGTGTGGGCGGGCCTGGGTGTGGGTGTGAGCGTGCGTGTGGGCGTCCGTCTTAGATATAGCCTCTCGTTGCAGATAGATTTAATAGTATGATGAAGTGCATGTTAGTTTTGATGCTTTGAAGAAGCATATTATTAAAGCTCCTATCCCCGTTCTTCTACAGTTTATTCAGGTGTTTAAGGTTGGTTGATGCTTCTAATATTAGGATCATTATTTTTAAAATTGTGCTTTGAAGCGCGCTTCACGAGCAAGGCAATATGAAGTGCATGATCGCTTCGTTTCGCTAAGACGCACTGAAGTTAGTTTGCAAGTTTTTTTTTTGCACTGCACTTTGCACTTTTAAGAAAAGATAAAGCCTTGCACATCGCTTTGCACTTTGTGCTTTGATAACGCTGATTGGGATTGGAGTTGCATTAAATGAAATTGGACACACCATCTTCTTATTTAGTTAGAAATTGAATGACTAGATGCAAAATATTTTAGCTATGATATGGAGTTATATACTATAGTGAGAGCACTAAATTATTGGAGCCATTATTCGTTGACCAGTGAGTTCACCCTCTACATTGAACTTGTGAACTTATGATTCTTGAACAACTAAAATATGCTAACGGGCATGCACATCTGGGTAAAATCTTTATTTTTTTTTATTTTGTTCTCATGCACAAATTTGAGAGCTAGGATACAATAGCTGATGATCTGAGTCATCACAACCTATTAATCACTTTTATGTAGTAAAGAGATGATTGGTTTTGTGGTGTTGAAGGACATTTATATCACTAAGGATGACTTTTAGGATAATTGAACATGTTGTCAGGAGAGCTACTACGAGCATAGCCATGGTTTGTTGGTTATCTATTCTTCTAAAACAGGCTATGTATTCTTAGAATGTTCAGTTACGAAGAGTATTTTGCAAGAGTTTCATAACAAAGGGATAATAGTATATTTTGGCAAATATAAGTCTCTTTCATCTCTTTCTTTAGTGATAAAGAACTCAGTTGGCCCAAATTGGTATGAAATATGAGAAAGCATGTTTGACTGTGTGGGGTATGTCTCTTATCGTAGACCAAAAAATAGCACACGTCTCTATACCCCATGACTTTCTGATCTAGAGTCACCTTTATTGAATGTGGGCATATACTTCATCATCGGCCTTCCACGAACCCAATAAAGTATGGATTTTGTTATTGTGTTAGTAGACCATTTCTCCAAGATGGTTTATTTTGCACCTTGCCAAAATATGATGGATACTTCGAACATTGCAGATTTATTTTATTTGGAAAATAGTCTGTCTTCATGGCGTTCCTAAAGCCATCACTTCATATAGGGATGTGAAGCTTCTAGTTTATGACTAGAGGATTTTTGAGTTGTAAGCTTGGTGCAAAACTTTAACAACTTATCCTCAGATGGATGGACAATCATTGATGGTGAATCACAATTTAGGTTACCGTCTTAACTTTTTTATGGGCAAGAGCATCATGCAGTGAGATTTGATTCTCCCCAAGTTGAATTTATCAGTGTTTCATCTAATTGATGGTAGAGCTCAAAGCAAAGGAGATTTTGGCTTTCCAAGAACTGGTAAAAGGAAAATTACCAAGTAAAATGTTAAATATCAAAAACAGACAAACAAGTTCAGGAGAGCCAACTAGTTAAAAAATGTGACTTGATATGAATCAAATTAAAAAAGGAGAGATTTCTTGCAAAAATCTTTAGGGATACTCAAGTCTAGAGCTAATAAACTCTTCAAGGTTGCCATAATGATTGATGACAATATCTATAAGATGGATCTGCTGGCAGATTATAATATATTTGCTACTTTTGACAGTTTCAACTTCTATCTGTACTATAAGGATTTACAAGCGTTTAAAGAAGTCTCTCTTACCCGAGGAGAGTGACGTGGGAGAATGACTCCCACCTAAGGCGGGATGTGGTTGGGGGGTGGTGGGATTTCTGCCATAGAACATCCAATTAAGGCATTTTTCCCGCTTACAAGGCCAAGCTAGCTTTTATGGCCCACTTTTTTTGCTTTATTAGAAGTAGAAGTGTGTTACTTGGTATAAATTTGTTGTCTAAAATCAATTAGGAAACTTTTGCTTAGATTTGAAACTATTTGGAGATTATTTTCTTTGGAATTACTTTTGAGGTGTATCGTTTTTTTTTGTAGCTTGATTAAGAATAGGTGGTGGATTCTTTTTAGAATTTAGTATTATCTTAGAAGATGTTTCGTCACAGTTTTCCGAAAAATAGTAGCTGTTATTTTTCGTCACTTTCTCATCTTTTATGACTTTTTAAATTTCCTTATTGATTCTTCTATACCATTTAGGAATCCTATATTGGTGTCAGTGGAGGAAAAATTTTCTATAGGATCTTCATTGTTTCCATAAATGTTGAGAAAAGAGTGTGTCAACTCAACCCAAAAGAACTACAGAAAAAGTTTATAATAATCACATAAAAGTGCACAATTTTTGTTGTTCAGCATTTGTAAGCCTGAATCTGTAGTCACATAAAGATCAAAATTGAACGATCCATTAAAATTCAAAGAGTGTCTATAAAGAGATTATACCTAAAAAAATTGGAGATATGAGCAAGATACCACTTTATTTGAGAGAAAATGCTGCCACCTATTATAAAAATGAGGCATATACGTAAAGGAGATGCTGTAATTAATGTCTTCCCATCTCTATTGCAAAATTCCAATGATTGCTACATTCAATTTTGACAGAGATTCTTCTCCTGTTGAAACTAAAAATAAATTTCTTTCTACTTTACGAAGTTGAAGATAACTTTTTTGCAAGCTTCTAAAAACTCTTTCCTTAATGAGTCTCTTTTTTTTTCTTTTTCTCTCCTCACTTTGTTGTTTCTGCTATGGATGATGATTTCATTGTTTTTTTCCACTTTTATTGTTATATCAACAGGTTTTAGTGTTGAATGATTAAGAAAAATAAGCGCGTAAGTTAACAAGTTACCATCCAAAAATATGCAGTTAGTGGATCTTGAGAATAAGTTTCAGTGGATTCGGAGAAACCTAATCTCATGCAAGATAATTGAGAGAATTTATAGTCCACACTTAACATAAAATTGTATATACATTGTACCATTGTAAAAACTGGATAGGCGGACTAGACAAATGTGCTTCTAATTGTTTTCTTAAGTTTTAAAAGATGCATATAACGGAGCAATGAATAGTACTTTAATCGTCACAGGACAAATACAGATTTTTTGTTGATGTTAAGGATATAGCAATTATTTACGGTAAGCTTTTTCATTGGTCATGCTTGCGTTTTTTGCAAATGTTTAAAAATGGGTTATTTTGATGCATATTATTCTGTATAATAATGTGGAGTTAGTTTTGAGGTTGATGAAAATGTTCATAATCACACTTAGATTGGAATAACTAAAATATAGTGTCCTTTGACATCCAGTATCATTAATATTAGTATCGAACTTAAAACTTTATAGAACATTAATAATATTTTCATGTGATTTGGAATGTATGGTAACTATGTAGAATAAAATGAGAATTAGTTCGATTTTAAAGAGTACAAGAGTAGCGCATATTAATACTAATATTTAAGGTGATTTGGATATTTTATTGGTGAGTATTGTGTGCAGGTGTTGTCTAGAAAGAATTAACGTCAAAGGGAATATGAAGAAACATGATTGACCCAGAATATCATTTTAGAACAAGTTGTGCTAAAATATCCTTGTAACGGTGTGTGCAACACTTAAAAAATGACCACGTCAGAGGATTCATGTAGTTGATCCTGACAATCTGGAATAGGATTTGTAATGATAATGATGCCCCTTTTATTTATTTTTATTATTTGTGTTATTAAAATTATTAAAGAGTGTGAAAAATATTTTCTTTGAATTTCCCATTTGAAAGGTGGGCAATTTTTTATTTGTTTGTCTCCCAACATATGTAGTAGTTGATCCAATCTGTTTATCAAATTTCTTTTTCTTATTCCCAGAGAGTTCTTCAAAACAAGAAACAAAAGTGGAAACTTGCAAAATCTAGAATGCAAAATCTGCTTCATGGTTGTGATATTCTTCGGCATCAACTTCAAGAGTGCAGCGTTACTTTTCTTTCTGCAGAGGAGGATCATTTTAGTGTCAATCCAGGATCATTGTCTGATTCTTTAGAACTGCTGGCAACTTCTGATAACCGTATAGGCCTACTCATTGCAGAGGTAATATACTGGAAATTCCATAATTATCTGATCTGTGGCACTATTATCTTATAGCATTCTAATTTTGTTGTTGATTCCTAGGGCCTATTTCATTGAAATAAAAAGGGGTACAAAACAAATAGTATGAGAGGGCCCAAAAAATTGAGCCCGACTCATAAGAAACAAAAAGTAAATAAAGCTTAAACAGAGCGATACAAAAGATAAAACAAAAGTGAAACAAGCAACTAAAGAGGACGAGGTCGCCAAGGCTACCGTCTGCCCCTGGTTTTTGTAGCGCATCCAGAAATCAAACTCTGATGTGTTTCTCCATTGCTAGGGGAGACCAAAATATCATCCATTAATTTTCCAAGGTAGATAGTACCCCCGGCCTTCTATTTCCGCTGGGAGGTATACATTTGCCATTCTTCTTCCGAAGATTTGTCAGTCTGAATCATAGGAGAAAAGACAGTTGCAGCGATGCGTTCCAGTATTTGTGTGGTAGCAGTAACAAGGCTACTGTTTGACAGTGATTCGCCCTCGGTAGTAGTATGCACATTTTCCGTCCTCTGAATGTGAATGTTCGCTTCTTCCCTATGTTCAATCACGTCAGGGAGGGAATCCTGAGCACCCTCCGCAGTAGTTGCTACTTCAAGAGAAGAAGGCTGAGAAAAAGGGGCAGCGACCGCATCCTGCCTTCTAGGTACAACCACCTGACACTCCAACAATTGATCCTTATCAACCTGCTCAGAATCAATATCATTTTAGACTTTTGCACAATGTCCGGCGTGGGCGTCGCAGTAGGTATCACAGGTAGTGAGGAAGAAGGTATATCCGTCGCAGGAATGTGTGGTCCAGTAACATTTTTACGTGGAGGTTTGAGATTCAGATGCGAGTGGTAACACTGCCTGCTGAGAGTGTCCAAACATACTAACAGATGGGTGCGAGTAAAGAGGTATCGGTTCAGATTCTGCCATTGCTTGCAAAAATGCGATGTCGTGTACCAATCCATATCTCTTTCGGAAGGGTGACGTAATGTCTCGTTCTATCAATATTCTAGTCTCGTGAAGGTCCGGTTAGATTTTACGTAGGTGGATCGATCCGGAGTGGTGTCTCATATATCTTTGCAAAAGTAAAAGAAGCTCTGGATCTTAAAAGTGAAACTACAAATCTGAGAAGCGTAGCTAAACAGGAATGATGGGAAGTTCAGTGCGATGGTCAAAATCCACCTTCCATTTCAGTACCTTCATCACCCGATTGTCTATACGAAGTGGTTCTTCTAGCAAACACTTGGGGTGTAATCTCCATCATGCGTCAATTGGATGAGAACGTGCCGACCATCCAGTCTTCGAATTTTCCAACTTCCATTCAGCTTCATTTGCTCAAATTCCTTACAGATCAGTTCGAGTTTAGGGTTACCGTAGAGGAATTTACCTATTAGAAACAATCAGCATGGTGCAGCTAGGATGAAGATCTCTTCCTCGGTAAGAAAGATTGCAGGTTTGCCGTCTTTACGGGATGTTTTTTTGAGAAACCCAGTTTTAACGTCTTGCGTGAATGCATATTGGAATTTCTGTGGGAACATATTGGAACGTGAAGGGACGTGGGCAGGGTTATCACCGGAGAGGGCGTTGGCGTAAGAACGACCTGAGGCCATCTCAAAGTATTGCAGCTGTCGAGCTCGCTGCAGGAATGCACGGCGACCTCCAGGGTCGCGGGATCAGCCAAATCCCGCAAAAGAGATGCAGGTGTCGTGATTTCGTCAGGATCGCGTCGTTCTGTCTGCAGTGAAGAACCGCAACAGGCGACCGCAAGGTGACGGCGAAAGCTACGTACAAGGACGACAACGCCAGAGAAGATGCAAGTTAAGGAGAGGAGTGAGGTGTCGCGATTCGTTGGGATCGCGTCGTTCTGTCTGCAGTGAAGAACCGCAGCAGGCGACCGCAAGGCGACGATGAAAGTTACGTACGAGGATGACGACGCCAGAGAAGACGCAAGGAGAGAAGAGAAGCGATGCGATGAACTGCTGTAACGGTTGCTAGGATTCGCCATGAGGTGAAACCCTAGCAGAGCCGAGAGACGGCGAGGAATATATTGGCGTCTTCCTCGCCGTCTCTCGGCTCTGCTAGGGTTTCACCTCATGGCGAATCCTAACAACTGTAACCACATTTTCTTCGCATCGACCTCTGTCTCTGGGGTCGTGCCTGTCGTCGTCGTTCTTCACTGCCGATTGAACGATGAGTGTTTAGCAGTGCACGCTCCCCGGGTCGCAACGTCGGCTTCTGTCGAGTGTTTCATCGTCGTCGTCGTTGCTCCCCGGGTCGCAGCGTCTGTGTCTGTCGATAGTCCGAACGACGCGTGCTTCGCCTGTGATTATTCGGCCTCATCGTATCCTGCATGACGATTTCCATTGCGAGAAGAAGGGCTCCAGCGTCTCTGCTTCCCGCTTCTGCGTGCGTTTTCTCGCGTCCCAATTCTATTGCGAGAAGAAGGGCTCCAGCGTCTCTGCTTCCCGCTTCTGCGTGCGTTGTCTTGCATCCCGGCAGGTCCAGCTCTCTGTCGCACTCTGGGAGCTCGGCTCATCGGTTCTGTGCGAGAAGAAGGGCTCCAGCATCTCTGCTTCCCGGTTTTGCGTGCGTTGTCTCGCGTCCCAGCGCTGATCTTCTGCTCGCAGTGACATTTGCTGACTGAAGGGGCTGCTCGATCTGCGACTGTGACTTTCCTTCCCGGTTTGTGTCTGTCTTCATGGCAGCTAAGGCGTCTTATGCTGGAGTTGTGGGCAGCAATTCCCACAAAAACTTTGATTTTCTCTTTTTTCCACAAGAGTTTCATGACACTGCGGCTGGAAAAAGGCAGGGTGCTTTTATCAAGTCGATAGGTGTTAAAGATAGGAAACCTGCTGTTATCTTCAACACCCATGAAATGAAGGTTTTCTCTGATGATATTAAGTTCATTTTAGTTGGTAAATTTCAATTTGGTCACCCCAAGATGAATTTAGTTAGAAAATTTTTTGAGGATCTGAAGCTCATTGGAGCATGGAAGTTGGGAGTTTTAGATTGCAAACACTTACTTATTAGAATACAAAAGGAAGAAGACTATCGTTAGAATCTTTCTTCAACAATCTGTTTTAGTTACTTGACACCGGATGAAGGCTTATCAAATTAAGCTTCGATTTTGACCCATCTAAAGAAGCTCCTATCGTTCCTATGTGGTTCAAACTTATGGGACTCCTTTTTCATTTATACAACCCACGCGTTTTGTATAACATAAGCCAAACTCTTGGTACTCCTCTCAGAGTTGACTCACCTACTTTTGATAGAGTCTCGCCAGGTGGTGCCAGGGTTCAGGTGGAGAGGGATTTCACTTTTGCAGATGTGGATCGTTTTTGGATCACAGATGGTGCAGATGGTTTTTGGCAGGAGGCTGTGGTGGAGAACAGACCTCTCTTTTGCCAGCATTGTAAAATGTTCGGGCACATTAGGGACACTTGTTATAGGATCGCATCCTCCCTCGAAGAAAGGGCTTCGGGCGCCTGCTCGTCGTTGGGATTTCCCAACAAGAGTCGATGCTATCTCGGCTCGGGAGAATGGGGTAGCATCCGATCGTCGTTACGGTTTAAACTCAGCTGACAAGGCTGTCGGGGAGACTCCTCAGCGGTTGTACAAATTGCCACTCCGGTGACTACAGTGGGTACTGAACAAGCTGGAAGTGTGACCCTTCCTCTTGTGGCGCAAGCCGTCCAGGGGGCTATGCCTAGCTTGGCTGTTCAACCTGATCATAGGATAGGACAGTCTCAAGCAGGTGGTTCCTATCACGAGCAACAGCCTTCCCGATCGAGCTCGGATCGTCAGTGCTGCAAGAAGAATGACGAGTGTATACCTCACGAAGGAAGAAGAAAGCTGGGGCCCTATCTCCCTGGAAACATTATGGACGATATTTTGGTTCCCACGCAATGGGAAGCTCTTCAGAATGCGATTTCTAGATGCGCTTTCATAGCGAGGGGCAGGGGGAAGCCTTGGCGACCTCGTCCTCTTTAGTTGTTATTTTCTTTTGTTGTATCTTTTGTATCGCTCTGTTCGAGCTTTATTGTACCTTTTGGTTTTATGAGGTGAGCTCAATTGTTTTGGGCCCTCTCATACTACTTGTTTTGTACCTCTCTTTTAATTCAATGCAATAGGCCTACGACTCTTTATATATATATATATATATATTAAGAAAAAGCTCTTGGGTCTATTTTATTAAAATAAAGAGGATACAAAAGAAAGTTTTAGGATAGGGCCCAATAGATGAAGCCCTACTCATACTTATATATATATATATATATATATATATATATATATAGTGTGTGTGTGTATTTATTAAAGAGAATATTTGGAATTAGAGATTAACTATTTATAGTATCAGTTATTGATGTTATTTCTTCATTTTATTTTGAATATACCGCAAGGATACTTGAATGTGCATTTCTTATTGCGATCAAACAATCCAATTCAAAAATTATGGTATGGGTGGCGGTTCAATGTCAATCCCTTTTTACGATTTAGTGACAACATTTGGTTATTCTAGTTTTTTTCCTTTCTACAGGGTATTTGTGTGTTCTCTCCGTTTTAAGGATTTTCCTAAGAAGGTTATCATGTGTAGATCATGAAGTGAATTAAAGATTGATTCAATAAAATGTAACTGTGTTTGCTTTTAGAAAGATGCATAAAAGTAATGCTTTTGGTATCATTTAATTTTAAGGTCATTAAGGCAATTATACCTTAAATAATAATGTGATCAACCGAATCGATATGAATTATCTGATGTAGTTATTTGAGATCCTACTAGGATATAAGGAGTCAAGGGAGATACATGATTAGTATGGTCAATATTTTTTTTTTAAAATTTTTGCAATATGAAAAGACCAGTTAAAAAATGACCAGTTCGATGCCAAATTATTGTTGAAAAGATATTTTTATTTTAGTATTTAATGAAATTAGAGATTTTCAAAAGAGATTTTCAAATTCTATAATTATATGAGAATCAAACTTGTGAACCACATATATGAAGTTACTTTTAGAAGTTTTGACTAAAATTGTAGAATGTGAGGTGTGCCTAGGTGCGCCTCAGCATAATTGAACCCGAAGAAGCAACGAGGTGCACACCTTAATTTCTGTAGGATTGGCGTACGCCTTGTATTTGATGAAGTGCGTCTTTAACTCAGATATTTAGAACCCCAACTTCAATATTTAAGGATTTTATTTTTTTATTTTTTTATTTTTTTATTTTTTATTTTTTTATTTTTTATTTTTTATACTTAACCTAGCCTGGGTTTGCACCCACACCGCTCAACTTGCAATCCTTAGGCACATACTATCTCCCCCCTCATCTCTCATGATGACATTGCAAACTGTCGTACCCATCATTGCTGGTTATATTGTTGTTGTTGATGTCTCCTCCCACCACTGTCGTCCATATCCTTCTGATTTTGCCACTGCACACAAAATGTCCACTCGGACAAGGTATTTTAAAAGGCATATACCGATGCCTTTTGCTGCTTCTATCGTCACTCTGGCATCCTGCTTTGGTTGCCCCGTCCTCACCTCTGTTGTCCTTCCTCAATCTCCAGTTTTTGCTGTAGGTTTTGTACTGTGGACTTTTATCTTTGTTTATTAAATATTTTCATGGTTTATTAAGTTCCAAATTATGATATTGAGCAACTTAGTTTAGAATTTTGTTTAATTGGTTTGTTAATTTTTTTACATGAATTCCTAATTCCAAGCTTGCATGTTGTGTTTTAATATAATTAATTTATTACATATTATAATTTAATTATCAGATAAAAGCAATTAAGTTATTAGGCTACAAATATTTATTAGATAATCACAAAACTTCTTACCCTTATAATTATATTTATAAATTTCTAATTGAATATTTGCAATTTTAAGTCTAAGTCATTTATTTTAACTTGAATAAAAAATTTAGTTCTAAGTTTTTGTAAGAAATGATTCGAGGCAAATAGAAATCCACAAGTTATGAGAAGGATTTGGCTTGAAGACATGATATGCAAACTGACATTCGAGATAACGACAAAATGTTTAAAATGCAACTACTAAGAAAAATTTAAATAGTTTATTACAATGATGCAGGAACACCTCTCTAGCTTGCAAGAGAATGTTGCACCACGTGTAAAAGTGCTAGAAATAATAAAACGGGAGATCCAGTTATACATCAATAACAATTTTAAAGTATCATACTGTCGGCCGCTGAAAGCTTAAAATTTTGATTTGGTGTATAATATATATGTATATTAGTTTTGAAGATAAAATTTTTAAATTTAAAAATATGAGAACGAGAATGAACGGATCTCATTCGTTTAGCAGTTTGAATGAACGAGCGTAATATCGCAAGTAACGCATCTATTCTGAAGAATAGACACCCTACTCGACGATATCGCTCGATCAAATAAACTACGAATTCATGACATCCGTTACGTGCCGCGAACCTTTATGTGGACCGACAAATTCCACTATTTAATACAAAAGAATTAAATAGGGTTTATATTATACTGGGTCTTTAACGCTCCTTATGAGTGCAAACCCCATAGATCAATTACCCCTCAAATGACCGAAGTCACCTGAGAGAACTCTCGATTTAGATCAAGGTTTCTATCTTCATGAATTCAAAATGTAGGGTTTTCAGCGAAGTGTGATAGTAGGAAATCCAACAGGTGAAAGGCGCAACGTGGAACAATTATTTCCAGAGTCAAAGGAAAGAAAGGTAGGGGACGTTACGGGTCTCGAGGAGAAACTCGATGACTTCCCAGACTATCCTATGGTTGGGCTTTAAGTTTTGGAAATGAGTTTATTTAAATTTCAATCCTGCCAATTAATTATAGGAATTACATCCACATAATCGCCTGATTATGCAAATAACCTGAAAGATAGGAGGGTTTACGTCGTATCGGACGATGACCTCGGAATCCTAAAGCGAGTTAGGGCTTATATCGCACATCAGGGCTATGCAAAGGCCTAAAAGAACAGGTGATGAATTATGTCGCACTAGGCGGATTACCTCGAAGTCCTATGACTTGTTATTAGACTAAGGAATGGTTTCTTGATGTCAACACAGGTTTTGCCATTGAAGATGGCCGTGCTGCCCACCGTGCTCCAAGCTCCTTGCCATGAAGAGGTAGAGTTTTCTAAGGTGGCAAGTTATAATATTCAATCAGGTGGCCTTATGGTTGAGTTCTTCTAAACATCTTATGCAAATATGTTTAAAGGTTGTACAGTGTGCAACAGGGTATATAACACAGGAAGTAAAACATGCAGTAGAGTATAGTACAACGTACTAAAAAAAAGAGCAGTAGCGAGTATGAAAAATAACGCGTTGTAAATGTAAACAAACCTGTATACCTGGGAGATCCGCTATTGTAGCAAGCTGAAGTGAGTCGTGCAAGCGAAAGCCAAACAGAAAACATAAATATCGTCCAGAGAGCTCGAGAAAAGACGGCGAATGACTCACGACAGAAGACTCGAGAAAATGAGTAACAAAAACAAAATAAAGTCATCAAAACCTCAGGAAAATCCTAAAAAAAAGGACCACGAGTGCTTCATCCAAAAGTCATACGAAAAATCCGAAGAAAACCGCAAGCACTTGGGTCGGGGCTAGGCTCAGAATTGTGTAGTACTGCTCGAAGGTCGTCGAGGTTACTCGGTCACCCGAGTGTATAGAGCCCGCTACTCAGCTAGAAGGGTGTCCTACTAAACCTAACTCAGGAGGGTGTTCCTTAACCCAAAACTGATAATCGACAAGTGGATAACCAGATTTTATAATATGGTTTTAAAATTTATGTTTTTAGCATGCACGTGGGTTTCAGGCATACAAAAGAGTTTGTATCAATATTTGTTTGTAGTAGAAACATGTTTTTATTACAAAATGTAATATCATATTCTTATCAGATTTTGAAAATTAAGATTGTCCACGAGTCGATTACTTCGTCGGATATAAGATCACTAACAATCCTAAGAAGGTACGGGTGCTCCGCTTGCCTTATAGCGGTGAATGATACCGTCATCCTACGGTTTACCAGGGCCCTAGAGCGAGTCCTGGTGTCGTAGGATGGGATATCATTCTACTCTACCACCGGTGTGCCTTTAGCATCATCGTCGTCATTGCCCCAAAACAAAACAAAACAAAACCAACTCCGTGTGAAGCGGGGAAAACCTGTCAATCAACGGGAAGGGGAAGGAAATGAGATTAACCCGCCTCCAAATCCGAACGGGAGGAGGGTTAATCTAAAACGCCCCTAAAACAAGTATGAGTAGAATACTGAAAGCAAAGCCCGAGGTCCTTGAATCAATCTCGAGGATATCATTTTCTTACTTAGGCATAACAAGATCGACCCCAAGAAGGGTGTCCTTTGCATTCAGACAAAACCAAACAAAAAGAAAGGAAATCTGAAAATCTTTTAAAACCTCGTAAATCAAACGGGAAAAAAATGACTCGGGGAAAACCCACTACTAGAATCTCCAAACCCGTAATAAAATCCAGATTTTCCAAATCTCAAATTAATTTTCAATTCTTGAAACACAAATTCCCCCAGTGGGTCCACCTACAGGCTCGAGACCAAGACTACAGCAATAAGAAAATCAGTAAACTTCCAATACATAAGAAAGTGAATGTACAAGCCTACAAACCTCCAAATTAGCACCAACTCCACCAAATAAAGCATCTAAGGGAAGCCTCAAGTATCGTGCTTAATCTCTTTCCCACAAGCAAAATCAGAAAACACTTCCAAATCCATTCAATCAACTTTATAGACAAGTATAGCAAGAAGCAAGACCATCACCACATCAAATCACCCCACCGAGGCTCTCGACGAGTGCTACAAACAGGAGAAGGGGCTCACGGCCAAGGCTACAACAAAGGTGTAGCAAGAGGTAAAGTCCCCCTAAATTACAAATCACCACTATGAGGCTCACGACCAAGCTCCTACAAACCTCTCACACTAACTCCAATTCCTCACAAGTGCATGAAAATAAGTCCACCAGATAACCACAAAGTTCAACCCGTACAAAGCTTAAACAAAGCATGAACCCGAGCCCAACAAAAACTGCAAAGAGGGAAGCTATAGGAACAACAAGAACCAAAACCGAGCCCCAAAGTGCCATGGGGACAGCTGCCGAGCAGACGACAGAACGAAACAAAACAGGCCTTCTAAATCAGATGCAAAGGGGACAACTGCAGGAACCATAAAAGCACAAAATCGAGCCCCTAAAGTGCCACAGGGCCATCTGCTAGGCAGCAGAAAACAGAAACAAACCAGTCCTCAAATCAAATGCCAAAGGGACGGCTGCAGGGGCAGCAGAAAAGAAAATCGAGCCAGACCAGGCCCCAACCCGAGGCACATCAAAGCCAGAAACAAACCCACACTAAGCTGCGGCAGCTCCAGCACAAATCCAAAATAGAAGATACCAAAGAAGCAGAAATCGAGCCCACATAAAGGCCAAAAAAGAACCCATCTCTAAATTACATCAATCCCAACATGAGACTAAAACGAGAGGCAACCCAAGCCCACATAGAACCAGAACCAAGCCATAACAAGGCTGAGAACAAGCCCCAACTCAGGTTATAGCAATCCCAACATGGAACCAAAGTAAAAGGGTGCAAAAGGGGGCCAACCTGAGCCCATATAAAATTAAAACCAGGGCCACATTAAAGTTGAAAACGAGCCCAAAGTCGAGCCACAGCACGGACACAGCAGGGCTAACAGAAAAAAAGAACTGAGCCTCATAGGGCTAAAACCAAATCCTAGATAAAGCTAAAACAAAGAGCACATCAAAACCAATAAAACCGAGCCACATAAAGCCAATGACAAGCCCAACCATGATTGAACCCAAGCCCGACATAAGGCTAAAGTAAGCTTTCCTTAAAAGCTCAATAAATGAAATACATATATGTTTAAACATAGCCTTGGCTTGAAACTGAGAAAGAGGCTCAAATTTGAACTACAATAATATTTCATGCCTTTTCTACATCAATTTATAAAATTACCACATGCTTGCCAACAAGAAAAAGGCCTAGAAAACCTTCCAAATTCATTCAATCATGCTTTTATAAAAAGCTAAGGTACAAGGAGCTAAAAAATCCAACTTCCATGTATTCAAAATATAGTCATCACATATTTAACATGAGAACATACATGTGGCTTCCCCAAACTGAATTAAAACTTCCCTCTACCATATAACTTTGATAAAGGAAAACCATAAGGAGCAAGAGGTGAGCCCCTCCACATGCATATCGAAAAGCTAAACAAGTTCCTCCATAACTCATGCTACAAAGAAAGTAAGAAAAGGGCTCCATAATACATACCCCAACATGTTAAAAAGAGATTAATAATCTTGCCTTGACATCACATTTCATGCTTTTAAAGTACTCTAAATGGCAAGAGGAAGAGAAGAGGGCCCCTCTCATAGTATACATGTATGTAACAAGTTTAAACTAGTGCTCAAATCTAGCCCTAGAACATGCTTAAATTTCTTTTATCCCTACTCATGCTTTAATCAATAAAGTGCTCCCAACCATCTACATAAGATCATACTAGCATGCCACTATGTAGAGGAGGTAAGAAACCACCATTTTAAGCAATCAAACAAGTCATTTCATAACACATAAACATCCGACTCGAAGTCGTAAACGAGTAAAGCCGAACCAAAAGCAGGGCCACGGCACCTCGGGCCAAACCGAGAAGGAGAAAAGGGGAGAAGAGAGTACCAGTTAGTGTAGAGTGCACAAGAAGAGCAAAGAAAATCGGGCTCCAATCCAACACCAACTCCTCACCTCCAAGAGAAATCAGCCAACCCTAAATTCATCCTAAAACGGGGCCTTTGTAGGCAGAGGAGGGAAAGGAAAGCCGCTCCTTACCTGCAGAGATGGACGCAAGTGGGGAATGGTATGGGAGATCGCGACAATGTGTCGCAGCTTAGAGCCGAGGCTCGGCAGCAAGGGTGAGAGTCGAGCAGGGGACAAGGCCGTGCGGGGGATCACGCTAGGTGACCCTTGCGCAGGGATAACACTCGAACAGGGATGAGGGAGAACCACGTGTGGCTCGAGAAGGTAACGACCGCAAGAAGGTCCCACGCTCGAGCGCGGGAGAAGGCTAGAAGCTCCCTCATACTCGTGCGGGACGGGCGAGTTTAACCGAGAGGTCAGGCGAGTGTTTAGGGCAGGGGTAGGTTAATAGGTTTAAAACATATTTATATTATTAATTTTATTAAAATTAAGCCCAAAATCACAATTTTCGCCCGACGAGCGATCGTTGCAAATTAAATACCAATTTTAGGTCCGAACGCATCGGCGAATTCCGTTTCATCTTCCGAGTTTGTCTGGGCAACCTCGTCTACGGTCGCGTCGAAAGTGCTTTAAATCCAGCTTTTTCTGAAACTCTGACTTTGACGTCGATCGTCCTGGCATTCTGACTTCGTTCGATCCATCGCGGAGTGATTGAAAGCGTCGAGGCCGAGGATCGAGGAATTTGTGCTCCGGTGGTGCAAGAAATGTGCACGAGAGCTGTCTGAGGTTCGGTGGTCCTGTAGGGACTCAATTTGGATTCCTAACGCCAATTCCAACCTGCTATGAGCTAGAGGAACGTAATTTCATCCGGGATTCCAAAAGAGTGACGAAGTGGCTTCAAGCATTCTAAAACGAGGTAGGTCCATTACTAGGAATCTAAGATCGTCGGGGAAGCTCCTAAAGCTAGAACCCTAAATCCTAGGAGGAAAACTAAATCTCGACAAAAGTGAGGTCAACAAGGACCCCCAATAGGTGTGGTGTGCCGGACAAGCACACCGCGCGTATTGGTGTTGACCGAAGAAGATCAACAAACCAACACAAAACTGTCTAAGTAAAAAAAAAAATACTTAGGACAGAACGCAGGAACGAAAAGAAAAAGGGAGTAGTTTCCGCTGGGGAATTAAGAGGGGGAATTCTCAATTAAGAGTTGCAACTTTAGTTTCCAATTTTCAATTTCCAAATTTGGATTTGATTTACTTTGTTTTTCTTTCAATTTCAGTTTCAATTTGATTTGATTTTAATTTTAACTTCAATTTCAATTTCAATTTTGAATTTTAACTTTGATTTCAATTTTGAAGAAGAATTTCGATTTAGGGGAAATGAGAAAACCGGGTTGAATGGAAAAGAAGAGTGAGAAAAGGAATCGGACGACCCTACACCTATCCTAAAATTTATGAAAATTTGCGGAAAAGGAATCGGATGACCCTGCACCGACTCTGAAATTTATGGAAATTTATGGAATTTATGGAAATTTGCGGAAAAGGAATCAGACGACCCTGCACCGACCCTGAAATTTATGGAAATTTTGTGAAAATTTATGAGGATTTGTGCAGAGAGTAAAGAAACTTAAGAAGTTTGTGAAGAGTACGTAGAATTCGCGAAAATTTGATTACGAGAGACGTGGAATTTGGATTTCATTTTAAATTTCATCATTTTTCTTTTTTTCCTTTTCTTGATTTTAAGTTTTCTTGACATTGAAAATTTTGTTTCATTCTTTCACGTTTTATTTCATTCATTTTTTTTTTGTGAGGTATATTTTGTTTCGTTCTTTGTTCGTTGTAATTTTTAGACCAATGTATGGTCCGGCGGCTTTTCATTCGTAGCGCAACTGGAAGTATATTCCAACACAAGTATCTTATTTGCAGAAAAGAGAACATCTTCATTGATTCCGATTAAAAATGTGGTACAACTGATATCTTCATTGAAAAGAACATCCAAATATATCTGTAGTACATCTGAAAGTAGACTGAGACATCGAATCTTTGCGTGGCAACCGGCACAGAAGCGATAGACAAATGCATTCTGAAGTCGCCATGTGAACAAGCCAACCTATCAGGCTGTGCTCCTGAACAAAAGTCCCCTTACGTACGCCTAAAGGTATGGCTACGTCACAGTTGCAGCGGACGAAGGCCCTCCAACTCTGGGCCTGGCTCGTAAAAGTAAGGCGCTTTTTCTACGTCCATCCTTCTGAAGGGAACTGTAACTCTCTGATATCTGACTCTCGGGATGCAGTACTTAGCTAGATCTGCTCCATTTACTTTCAAGACTAAGACGGATCCGACTGGCAACAGAATCTTCACAGAACCTCTGAATTCTCCGGGTCCTATAATTTGTATTTTTCTCCCGAAGAGAATGTCGCTCTCGTTAAGAAACGAGACTGTGCAGAAAGGCCTGACAAAATCGTGATGGTCGATGTGAGGCGGGATTCAGTCCCCCTCCTTATAAATATTTATAATGCAGCTGTTAGGAATACAGTCTGCAGGCAACACATGCCACTCTACCATTCTCTTGATCATTTTCTTAATTTCTGGCGGCATGTCGTCCACCTCATCATGCTGCAAAATCCCCGGGGGATTCCCCTTCTTGTCCTTGGCGAAATTGTAGCAGCAACCACACTGAATCGTGATCCTGCCCTTGCCTCGTTTCCACTTTCAGGGCTCGGAGTATGTCTTTTCCTTCAGGAGGCCTGCCTTGCCTCGCTGCTATAGATCGAACACGCAATGTAGAATTTCTTTCTGATCCCTTTTCGAGAAGACATTCGTGTACAACTCGAGTCATTCCAAGATGTTAACGACTTTATACTGTATTTCTTCATAGTGTTCGAATTCTTGTTAGCCATCACGTAGTCTGGAATTACTCGCTGTCGTCTGGGCCGCACAAACTGTGGCACGTAGGGCTCCACACACCGAGGTGTTCCCCATCTCTCCTCCTCAGGGAGGCAGCTGCGTAAGTCTCGTACGTTCCAAACTCTTCCAAGTGAAGCACATGGCACTGTGGGCACTCTGAGAACGATCCCACACGCGTCAGCTGTCTGGGAATGTCCGTATTGCACACTGGACATCCCGTGAAAATCTCCTCGAGCGAGTCAACTGGCGGTACTAGCTCCGAGGCGTACTCAGGCTCTGTCTCGATGGCAGGTGCACGGGACGATGTCTCTTTCATCTTGGGATTGTAGTTTTCTTCTTCAGAAATTAGCGGGAGCTCTGTGGCTATCCTTCTGACTTGTCTTCGCTCGAACGCTTTTATCTGACGGCGCTTTCGGCTGTAAGCATTCCTTTTCTGAGTACGCCTCAGCGGCGGGTCTGGAACTCGTCCTGTGTCAGCAGTGACTAAGTCATTCTCTGACGTGGCAACCATCAACAGAACTCTTCTATCTCCAGCTGTGAAGAGGTGCGAGTCGACGAAACCTCCGGTAGCACCCTGTCTCGACGTCTCCCCAACTTCTCGGTGACTGACTCGGATCACTGATTTCAAACTTGCTATCTCAGAGTGACGGACTAGCTTCATGAGGGAGCCCTCGTAGTCCACGTTGACTTGGGAGTAATCCAAGTCAAAATTCACCACACCGCCTTCCGGTGCTTTCTCTTCATCCAGGGCTAGACTTAAGCCGTCTTTGAAGGCAAGAACCAGCTTCTGACCCGTCATTCTCCCGCGGAAGACGGGGGACTTGTCAGCATGTTGAAATTCAAAAACGAACAAAAACAAAATAATTTATTATTAAGTGAATTATTTCATCAGATGTATGAGGTTTATTTAATTTGACTTAGGAAATTTTGGGATTTTAACAAAAGATAATTTTTTTGGTGAATCAACACATTTTATTTCGTGGAGACTTATTTTATTTCATCGAAATTTTATCATTACAAATTTTTCTTAGAACCCAGTCCTAGACATTGGCCATAAAGCTATTCCTAGGAACTAGTGTCGTCCTCAGAGCTCGTTCTTTGGCATATCACGTCGCGTAGTATTTCTTCAGGTATCGTCCGTTGATCGGCAACATAGGTCTTCTGCCTTAGGCATCCACTAACTGGTACAATCCTCCAGAATATACTTTCTCCACTACAAATGGTCCTTCCTAGGTTGGTTCAAACTTTCCGCCTATTTTCCGATGTGCAAGAATAGGTCTTTTAAGGACGAGGTCACCAACTTTGAACGACCTCGGGCGGACCAACTTGTCATGGGCTTGAATCATCTTTGCTTGATATAGTTCCAGGTTCTGCTGCACGAGCAATCTTCTTCCTTCGAGACTCTCTAGTTCTTCAAGTCTGAGCTTAGTAATGTCTTCTGTCGTAATCTTGTTGGCGACGGCGATTTTGAGCGAGGGTAATTGGACTTCTAACGGGAGAAAGGCCTCGGACCCATACAAAAGAGTGTACGACGTAGACTGTGTCGGAGTTCTGACTGTCGTCCTGTATGCCCACAAGGCTTCTAACAGTTTCTCGTGCCACTGTCGCTTGTTATCTTCAAGTGTCTTCTTCAAAATCTGTACCAAAGTCTTGTTGAATGCTTCCGCTAGGTCATTTGCCCTGGGGTCATAGATTGTAGAGTATCTCCAATCTATCCTGTGTCGTCTGACAAAACTGTTAATCTTTGTGCTCTTGAAGGCAGACCCATTGTCAGAGATAATTCTGCGCGGAACACCGAAACGGTAGACAACTTGATTTCTGAAAATCTGAAGAACGTGCTGCGCTGTAACCTCTCGTAACGGCACTGCCTCTGCCCACTTGGAGAAGTAATCCGTAGCTGCGAGAATAAATCGATGTCCTTTAGAAGACGGAGGGTCTATCGGACCCACTATATCCGTGCCCCAACACTCGAATGACCACGATGCGACCGTCGGGTGTAGCACATTCGGAGGTTGGTGCAAGACCACTCCGTGCACCTGGCACTGGTGACACCTCTTCGCTGTTTCCATGCAGTCGGATATCATTGCTGGCCATTAATATTCGAGCCTCTTGATTTTCATCTTCATTTTCGGCCCTGACTGGTGAGCACCACACAATCCGGCGTGAACCTCTTTAACGATACTTTGCGCCTCTGCTCTGCTCAGACATCTTAACCACATCTGATCGAAGGATCTTCTGTACAAAACATTGTCTATTAAAGCATATGACATTGCCCTTTTCTGGATCTGATGTTCTACTGACTTATCTTCTGGCAACGCTCCTGTCTGTAAGTAGTCGACGAGCGGCTGGCGCCAATCCTCTGTATCTTCGGCAATTGCAGCTATTATTTCCTCCTTTCCCTATTTATGCAAACTATCAAGGTTGATCTGGGACAAAACCTGACGTCCTTGTACGGTGATGTCAACGGAATCCTCCGGTGGACATGCCAATTCCTTAGCGAATTTAGCTAAAGCGTTCGCATGGGCATTGTCTGCTCGAGGGACTCGTTAGAACACCACACTGGGAATCTGTTCCAACAACTTCATTGCATACTTGTGATATTCTTCTAGTCTTGGCTTTAGAATCTTATACTGACCGGCCATCTGCTGAATGACGAGCTACGAGTCGCCATGGATGGCGATGTCCGTTATGTCCATTAAACTTGCTAACTCTAATCCTGTGATTAGCGCTTCATATTCTGCTTCATTTTTGGTGCACGGCTCTGTCAGGTGATAGAAGAACCTCAACATTCCCCGATCCGGTGTGACGAAGATCAAACCGATTCTCGCTTGCGGCGGTATCACTGCTCCCGATCCTTTATCTCTTCTGGCTGATGACGCTTCATCAAAGTACATTTCCCAACGTTGAGCGTTGGGGTCTTCCACTTGCATTATCTGTTCGTCTAGTAGATCGTCGTTGAGAGGGGACCCAGCTGGTAGTGGGTGCGCTGCGAGAAAGTCTGCGAGAATCTGCTCTTTGATAGCGCGAAGAGGCACGAACGTTATATCAAATTGCAATAATATCATCGACCACCTTGCTAAACGTCAGGAAAGTGTTGGTCGGGTCATCAAATATTGCAAAGGATTAACTTTCGAAATCAGGTTGACCTCATGAGACAACATGTAATGTCTAAGCTTCTGAGTGGCGAAAACTAAAGCTAGACAATGTTTCTCAATAGGAGGATACTTTACCTCCGTAGGTATTAGACGTCGACTCAGGTAGTAGAGTGCGTTTTCCTTACCCTCATCATTGACTTGAGCAAGGCTCCGAGGGAGTCGTCTAAAGCTGCGGTATAAAGTATCAACGGTCTACCCGGAATAGGGGCTGCTAAAACAGGAGGTGTCGTCAGGTATCTCTTAATATCTTCGAAAGCCCGTTGACACGGCTCTCCCCAAAACGAATCTAGCATCCTTTCGGAGTAAATTCGAGAAGGGTGAAAACCGTCCTGACAGATTAGATATAAAGCATCTTAGGTATGCCAATTTTCCTTGAAAAGAACGTAATTGTTTCAAGGCTTTGGGAGGAGGCATTTCTAATATCGCTTTAATCTTCTCTGGATCGATTTTCGATTCCCCGATGACGGACAACGAATCCTAGAAATTTCCCGGAGGTAACGCCGAAGGCGCACTTTAAGGGATTCATCTTAAGATTAAATTGCCATAATCGTTCAAACACAATCCTCAAATCATACAAATGATTCTCCTTTACTTTGCTCTTGATGACCAGGTCGTCCACGTAACATTCAACTTGGTTGTGGATGAGGTCATCGAAGATCTTGGTCATCGCCCGCTGGTAAGTAGCTCTGGCATTCTTCAAACCAAACGGCATTACTGTGTAGCAGTAGATCCCAATTGGAGTTCTGAAAGCTGTAAGCGTCGCATCCTCGACAGCCATCTTGATCTGGTTGTAGCTTGACGATCCATCCATGAAAGAGAAAATCTCGTGTGACGACGCGATGTCCACCATCAATTCTGGTATTGGCAACGAAAATTCGTCCTTCGGGCATGCCATTCTTTTTCTTAACTGGTACAACATTAGCTAACCACGTGGGGTATTGCTCCTCCCGCACAAAGTTAGCGTCTATTAACTTCTTCACCTCGGCAATGACTTGTTGTTCTATTTCGAGACATGTTCTTCTAGGAGCTTGTTTCACTGGAGTTATACTTCGATCCAATCCGAGCCTGTAGACTGCAACATCTGGAGACAAACTTGGCATTTCCTCGTAGCTCCAAGCAAAACAATCCTTGAATTCTGACAAAAGTTTAACCAAATCTTTAGATTTTTCTTCGCTGAACAGAGAACTTATAAAGGTAGGTCGAGTCTGTTTTTCCGTCCTAAGGTTGATTTCTTTCAACTCATCGACTGTTGACTTGATTTTTTCTTCGAATTCTGGCGGAGCATCATCGATCGGGGAATCTTCGCAATTATCCTCAGTACTGTGGCACTCCTCTTCCATTCTGGTAGTAACAACCATGCAAAATTCCGAATCATCGACTGATCCTATCGTACTAAACCCGTGATCTTCCTTTGAATTGAGTTTCTTTCCTTTTGTATTCCATAAATTTTCAAATGATTGCAACTTATCTTTTGACATTTGCTTCGGCACATATCCTTGTTGAATCAATTTTTATACGCACGATGAAAAGTAACCAAAAGGTAATTCCATTAATTCATTAGAAACATTTTCGTCCAAATTTACAGGGATTTCCAAACTAGAAGAAGGAGAAGCACTACAGAACTTGATCGGTTTCATGCACGCACTATGAACTTCCTTAACCTCTAAGCTCCCAACCCGGTGGGGGTAGATTGGGGTTAAGGTCATGGTTTTAACATAGTGGTCGATCCGATCATACATCGACTCTTATTCACTTTTCTCTTTATCCTTCAGAGAGATCTCGAACTGAAACTTCTTTCGGTTTACTGTCATTGCATCTTTGACGAACTTTTCTTCTTCGGAACTTTCTTCCACGTCTATGCTGATAGTCGATCTTTTCCGTTCAACAATATTGTTAGTTCTTCCTCGCCCGCGTCCCCGGCCTCTATCTCGGATGCGTGGGCTAAAAGAACTTCCACCCTCTTGTTGCGAGGGAATGGTGGGATATCGTTGAATCGGAATCGACCGTTCTTGCTCTTGCGACCCCTTGGAATCTTCAATCATGACATCTCTGGACAAAACAGTCTTCTTTGGAGGCGCGTAGTAGACGGCGTCTTCGTGAATACCTATTTCGTGTATTGAAAACGGCTGTAAATCTCCTTTTATGCAATACTCTCGACCATCCTTGCAGTATTTGATGTACTGGTGCAGCGATGACGAAACCATATTATGCTCGTGAATCCACGGTCGGCAAAGTAAGGCGTTGAACGAAGTTTCCGCGTCGATGATATGAAATTTCACGGTTGTTATTAAGTCACTAACTTTCATCAATAGTGTTATCGAACCAAGAGCTCTTTCTCCTTTCTGGTTGAATCCTCTCAACATCATTTTATCGGCAAAGAGTTCCTCAACATCGATGTCCAAGTAGATTAACGTCCGCAGACTCATTATGTTGAGCGATGCTCCGGGATTCACTAAAACTCTGGAAAGCACGAACTGGTTGATGCTGACTGAAATGTAGAGGGGGCGGTTATGCTCAGTAGTACCAAGCAGTAGGTCCTCATTGGTGAAAGTCACCCCAGACTGCTCCTTCAACGAACAAACTTCGTCCGAGGATGTGCTAGCCAACTGAGCAAAGCAAATTTCTGGATCAAGTAGAGCTTTGATCAGAGATTCTCTCATCTCCTTTGATAGGATCAGAGCGTCGTAAATGCTTAGTCGGGCTGGTAATTTCCTAAGATGAGCTAGTACGTTGTAATCCACTTTGCTCGAGTTTCTGGTTTCCTCTTGGGCATGTGTCTCCTCCATTGCTGGGGGTGGCTCTTCTTGGGTAATTGCCTGCTTTCCTTTATCCATCGGGGTCGTCCTCGAGGGCAACACTTTTCCTCTTCTTAAATACACCTCTGTTATCTCTTCTGACGCTGCGGTCGATTCTTCTGGTGTTGACACTGAATCTGAAAAGTCTAAGTCGATGGCGATTGGCGTTCCTTTACATTCGAGAACTGGTTCGTCGCTTCATGAACTATCGTAGTCGGCATCGTTGACATTTTCATCTTCATTGTCATGTTCATCGTAATTTTATATGACTTGAGGATTGTTTCGGCAATCGAAATCGGGGTTAAATTGGTTAAGGTTAGTTACGTCATTAGTAGAGACAACCAAAGCATAACCAAAATCAAAATCGTTAAATTCAAAATGCCCTGAAGGGGCGAAGAGGTAGTCGTACAAAGTCAGGGGTTCGAGGAATTTCTCCCTCAAATCCGAGACAACCAATCTAACAGAAGCAGCCCCTATCTTACCCCTCGCACTACCGGTCTTCACTTCGTCCACGCTCTTCTCCTTCTTCATCTCGCGTTGCGGCGACTTTTTTGGCGTAATGGCTATCGCTGGCTGGGCGGGTTGTAGGCTCTGAACTGAAGCTTGTGCTGACGCGGTCTGAATCTGCTCCGGGATCCTTCTGGAAGATCTAGTCCAAGCCGTGTTCCATCCCTTGTCCACCGGATGCGATTCTACCAGGTGAATATGCTCATCCGAAATCACATTTATAGAACCTTTTTCAGGTTCTTTCAAATATTCTTTCAGAATAGCAATATTCTCCTCTTTATAGTTTCTCTCGAGCCGATCTTTGAAGTCGGCGTTTTACATGGTGTGGCCGAGCGAACTGTGAGTACGGACGATAGATTGAGGCCGATCTTTCTTATCGACCTCATCTGGTTTCTTCGGCTCAGGTAATCGGAATTCTGGCTTCTTGATTAAATTTCTGAACATCTTTGCCACTGCGTCATCTCTGAAGGAATACACTCCGTTGAATTGGGCCTTCATTGTCGGAACCTGCCCTCTATCCTCTCTGTATGGTCTCTGCTGGAATGGCTGCTGACCCGACGATCGTATCTTCGATCGTATCGTGGCGGTCGTTGAACATACCTGCGGTGGTTCGTCGCGAATCATTGCGGCAGTGCATCGTGGCGCTCGTTGTAGATATTGCGGTAGCGGCTGCTGCTGATACTGTTGTGGTTGTTGTACGTACTGTCGTGACGACTCAACCTGAATCCGCACAGGCTGCTTGCCTTTGTCCACCATCGCCACTATTCCGGACTTCTTCTCGGCGGCTGCTGCTGCTCTGGGCTTTTCAGTCTTTTCCCGGGGATCTGTATGCTTAATCTCTTCTTGTAGGCTGCTGGCTTTACTGAGTAATTTCTCAAATGACTTGATGGTGGGTCCTTTAAGCATGAAAGTTATTGGTCCGTGGATGCTCTTGAGTAAGACCTCAATCGGATGTTGCTCCTGCAATTAGGGCTCGCACTTCATGCTTAAGTTTCTCCACCGTAGAATATACTCCACCAAAGTCTTTGTGGGTTTCTGACGCTCCATTATAAGATCTCCAATAGTGATGTGGTGATATACCCCGGCAAATCTCTTCACGAATAAATTTGCCAACTCTGTGAACATCTTGATCGACCCATTAGGCAATTCTGCATACCAATCAAATGCAACCCTAGAAAGACTGCTTACGAACTGGCGAAAAAGTAGTGCATCACTACCCCCGAGTTGCAGCAGCTTGCTCGGAAGTGTGCAATGTGCTGACGGGGGTTGCCCGTTCCATCGAAAGTCTTAAAGGTCGGCGGCACAAAATCCTTAAGATATGGGACGACATCAAACTCCTCCGGGTAAGGTCTACCCCTTGAAATTGACACGCCCCCTTTCGATTGGGCTAAGACTTACTTTATCTGCTGTTCGACTAGCTGCTTAATGTCCTTTTCTGGCACCATATTCTGAGTTGAATCTTTCTTTGGCAGCTCATCTCGATTTGCAGAAGCAACCTCCTTTTCGTTCGTCGGTAATATGGACAAGCTTTGGCTGGTTCATCTCCGGGGATGCCACTTGATGTGAGTGCGACTGTCCCTGTGCTGCAACCATGCCGGCCATCATTTCTTCGATCTTCTTCTCGAGGCGGCTGATGATCTCATCATTTTGCTGGGAAGCCCTTTGCCACTCATCCGTCGTGTTCTCCTCAACATACGGAGCATCACTCGCAGGCGACGTAGCTCGGATTTCAACAACGTTAATCTCGGCGAATTCTTCATCCATGTAGTCTGACAGGTCACAATCTTCGTTGCCAAAACTTACTCCTCGCTCCTTTGCTAGGTCGGCGATTTCGACTCCGAGCCTTTCCAGTTTATCATCAACTTCCTTCCCTTTAACCGCTCCAAGATCGGTTGGCACCTCTTGAATGCTTTCTGTAGTAAGTTTTGAAGCAGTCATAACAGTAGCAATCGGAGTATCAGACTTATATTCCATTTCAAGGGAACGCTCCTCTGATCCTTCCAAAAGTATCGGTCCAACGGCCTTAGGTATCCACACCTTCTTTCTCAACGTTGACACTTTGAGACGGGGTGTCTTGGTAGTGCCATCAGCGTGTCGAAAGGGGGTGTGCTCCCTAAAGTATGAACCAGATATTGTAGAGAATGGTCTTTTACCATTATTCTTCCTTGGAGGTTCTTCATTACAAACAGCAGGTAACAATCTGGAACCCAGCGAGACTTGGCTGATTTGCGACTAGCAGGTCTCTGGACAGCTGTAGCGACATCTGAAACGGTAGCAACAGTGGAAATACAGCTCCCTAATCGTAACTTAGCGGGAACATGAGGTAGTGGTAGCGCAGCAGCAATCCTGCGAAGACTCTCTTCCCCAGTAGAAGCGGATAACGGATGAAACCTACTCCCTTTGAGGAGGTGAAAGGTTCCAAACTCTGCATCTTCTTCCGGTTGAGAGGTCGGCTCAACTGAGGTCAATCTCTTCGCAGCTTTCAGAATCCTTCGTTTGCGGTTCTTTCTCTGTGCCTTCGTTAACGGCGCGGCCTGAGAGCTGGAACCAACTTCAAACACTGACGGTGCGGAAGCAAACTCATCCATAAAATCTTCCTCAAACAAGATCTTTCCCTTTGCAGATGGTACGGTTGGTGCAGTGATTGTGAATCGGCGGCGGTAGCGGTAACGACCTTCCTCGGCACATGGACAACAGATTTCACCGACACGGGGGCAATAGGCTTAGCGGGAGTAACTTTGTTCCTGGGCCTCTTAATTACTGGAAAATCAACATCTCCATTCAAATCGTACTCGACAGCAGGCTCGGCGACTTCCGACGGAGCAGTCTTCATGATTACATACAGTGCTTTTCCAAGTATGACTTCGACCTCGTCGAAGCCGGTACCAAACTTTATCGTTGCTCCCTGGTGGAGCACAGCTTTGTCACGGGGTAGATTCACATCGAACGAGAAAATCAACTTGGGCGACGACATTCCAACTGTCAGTTGAAAAGAGTTCTAAGGGTTAGTTACGGCCTACACTTTGTAATTTCAGTAGGAAATACCAAAATCAACAAAGGTCGTCTTATGAACTGGGTATCATTATTTTTTGTCTCGATGTTTTTAACTTATTTCATTTTTATTTTTGGATTGTGATTTGATTTATTAAAGGCGTTTGCTTAACTTGAAAATTTAAAGGAATGTACGAAAGCAGAGATTCGGTTTAATTTGCCGATAGCAAACTAAACCCGAGAGACACGGAGTAAAAGTGAAATTCAGGACCCAGTCCTGGGCTGAATTCACAACGCACCTCGCGCACTGACACATCTATTGGGGGTCTAACCCCACACAAAAAGAAAATCCTAGAGATCCCTGAACCATTTTGTTTGAGGTGGTCGAATAGATGGTTCTGGAATCGAGAGAGTTGACCGTGCTTGCCCAAGAAAGAAATGAGCGAAGCATGCCAACAGAAGAATGACAATCTGGACCATGAGGGGCATGGACACATTGCCGATGTATGAAGATAGAAACCCTTGATCATAATGGAGAGTAGAGCGATCCCTATCTGCGTTGCCAGAAGTTGTCGGCCGCTGAAAGCTTAAAATTTTGATTTGGTGTATAATATATATGTATATTAGTTTTGAAGATAAAATTTTTAAATTTGAAAATATGAGAACGAGAATGGACGGATCTCATTCGTTTAGCAGTTTGAATGAACGAGCGTAATATCGCAAATAACGCATCTATTCCGAAGAATAGACACCCTACTTGACGATATCGGCTCGATCAAATAAGCTACGTAATCATGACATCCGTTACGAGTTCATGAACTTTTATGTGGACCGACAAATTCACCTATTTAATACGAAAAGAATTAATAGGGTTTATATTATCCTGGTCTTTAACGCTCCCTATAGAATGACACTATAGTCAATTACCCCTCAAATGACCGAAGTCACCTGTGAGAATTCTCGATTTAGATCAAGGTTTCTATCTTCATGAATTTAAAATGTAAGGTTTTCAGTGAAGTGTGATAGTAGGAAATCCAACAGGTGAAAGACGCAACGTGGAACAATTATTTCCAGAGTCAAAGGAAAGAAAGGTAGGGGACGTTACGGGTCTCGAGAAGAAACTCGATGACTTCCCAGACTATCCTATGGTTGGGCTTTAAGTTTTGGAAATGAGTTTATTTAAATTTCAATCCGGCCAATTAATTATAGGAATTACATTCACATAATCGCCTGATTATACAAATAACCTGAATAATAGGAGGGTTTACGTCGTATCGGACGATGACCTCGGAATCCTAAAGCGAGTTAGGGCTTATATCGCACAACGTGCAGCGTATCTGAGCTAAAAGAACGTATGAGGATTTATGTCGCACTGAGCGGATTACTCGAAGTCCATATACATGTTATTAGACTAAGGAATGGCTTTCTGTGATGTCGACGTAGGTTTTGTCAGTTGAAGATGGCCGTCTTGCTGCCATCGTGTTTCCAAGCCTTCGCTCGTGAAGAGGTAGAGTTTTCAGGTGGCGAGTTATAATATTCAATCAAGTAGCTCTATGGTTGAGTTCTTCTAAACATCCTATGCAAATATTTTTAAAGGTTGTACGATAATACGAGCAGGTATATAACACGAGAAGTAAAACGTACGATAGAAAGTATAGTACAACTTACTAAAAAAAGGAGCAGTGTCGAGTATGAAAAATAACGCGTTGTAAATATAAACAAACCTGTATACCTGGGAGATCCGCTATTGTAGCAAGTTGAAGTGCGTCGTGCAAGCGAAAACCAAGCAGAAAACAGAAATATCGTCCAGAGAGCTTGAGAAAAGACAACGAATGACTCACGACAGAAGACTCGAGAAAATGAGTAACGAAAACAAGATAAAGTCATCAAAACCTCAGGAAAATCCTAAAAATAAAGGACCACGATTGCTTCATCAAAAAATCATATGAAAAATCCGAAGAAAATCGCAAAGCACTTGGGTCGAGTGCAGCTCGAAGCTGCAGTAGATCTTGCTCGAAGGTCGTCGAAGGCTACTTCGGTCACCCGAGTGTATAGAGCATTGCTACTCAGTAGAAGGAGTTCTACTAAGCCTAACTCGGGAGGGTGTTCTAACCCAAACCCGATAATCGACGAGTGGATAACAGGATTTTATAATATAGTTTTAAAATTTATGTTTTTAAGCATGCACGTGGGTTTCGATCATACGAAAGAGAGTTTGTATCAATATTTGTTTGTAGTAGAAACGTGTTTTTATTGCGAAATGTAATATCATATTCTTATCGGATTTTGAAAATTAGGATTGTCCACGAGTCGATTACTTCGTCGGGTATAGGATCACTAACAATCCTAAGAAGGTACGGTGCTCCGCTTGCGCTATAGCGGTGAATGATACCGTCATCCTACGGTTACTGAGGGCTCTAGAGCGAGTCCTGGTGTCGTAGGATGGGATATCATTCTACTCTACCACCGGTGTGCCTTTAGCATCATCGCCGTCATTGCCCCAAAACAAAACAAAACAAAACCAATTCTGTGTGAAGCGGGGAAAACATGTCAATCAACGGGAAGAGGAAGGAAAGAAGATTAACCCGCCTCCAAATCCGAACGGGAGGAGGGTTGATCTAAAACGCCCCTAAAACAAGTATGAGTAGAATGTCGAAAGCAGCTCGGCGTCCTTGAATCAATCTCGAGGATATCATTTTCTTACTTAGACATAACTAGATCGACCCCAAGAAGGGGGTCCTTTGCATTCAGACAAAACCAAACAAAAAGAAAAGAAATCCGAAAATCTTTTAAAACCTCGTAAATCAAACGGGAAAAAAATGACTCGGGGAAAACCCACGACTAGAATCTCCAAACCCGTAATAAAATCTAGATTTTCCAAATCTCAAATTAATTTTCAATTCCTGAAACACAAATTCCCCCAGTGGGTCCACCTACAGGCTCGGGACCAAGACTACAGCAATAGGAAAATCGATGAAACTTCCAATACATAAGAAAGTGAATGTACAAGCCTACAAACCTCCAAATTAGCACCAACTCCACCAAATAAAGCATCTAAGGGAAGCTTCAAGTATCGTGCTTAATCTCTTTCCCACAAGCAAAATCAAAAAATACTTCCAAATCCATTCAATCAACTCCATAGACAAGTATAGCAAGAAGCAAGACCACCACCACATCAATCACCCCACCAAGGCTCTCGGCCAAGGCTACAAACAGGAGAAGGGGCTCACGGCTAAGGCTACAACAAAGGGGTAGCAAGAGGTAAAGTCCCCCTAAATTACAAATCACCACTATGAGGCTCACGGCCAAGCTTCTACAAACCTCTCACACTAACTCCAATTCCTCACAAGCGCATGAAAATAAGTCCACTAGATAACCACAAAGTTCAACCCGTACAAAGCTTAAACAAAGCATGAACCTGAGCCCAGCAAAAGCTGCAAAGAGGGAAGCTATAAGAACAACAAGAACCAAAACCGATACCACAAAGTGCCATGGGGACAGCTGCCAGACAGCAGCAAACAGAAACAAAACAGGCCTCCTAAATCAGATGCAAAGGGGACAACTGCAGGAACCATAAAAGCACAAAACCGAGCCCCTAAAGTGCCACAGGGCCAGCTGCTAGGCAGCAGAAAACAGAAACAACTAGTCCTCAAATCAAATGCCAAAGGAACGGCTGCAGGGGCAGCAGAAAACAAAATCGAGCCAGACCAGGCCCCAACCCGAGCCACAACAAAGCCAGAAACAGGCCCACACTAAGCTGCGGCAGCTCCAACACAAATCCAAAATAGAAGATACCAAAGGAGCAGAAATCGAGCCCACATAAAGGCCAAAAAAGAACCCAGCTCTAAATTACAGCAATCCCAACATGAGACTAAAACGAGAGGCAACCCAAGCCCACATAGAACCAGAACCAAGCCACAGCGAAGGCTGAGAACAAGCCCCAACTCAGGTTATAGCAATCCCAACATGGAACCAAAGTAAAAGGGTGCCAAAGGGGGCCAACCCGAGCCCGTATAAAATTAAAACCAGGGCCACATTAAAGCTGAAAACGAGCTCAAAGTCAAGCCACAACAGGGACACAGGCAGGGCTAACAGAAAAAAAGAATCGAATCTCATAGGGCTAAAATCAAATCCTAGATAAAGCTAAAACAAAGAGCACAACAAAACCAATAAAACCGAGCCACATAAAGCCAAAGACAAGCCCAACCATGAATGAACCCAAGCCCGACATAAGGCTAAAGTAAGCTTTCCTTAAAAGCTCAATAAATAAAATACATATATGTTTAAACATAGTCTTGGCCTGAAACTGAGAAAGAGGCCCAAATTTGGACTACAATAACATTTCATGTCTTTTCTACATCAATTTATAAAATTACCACATGCTTGCCAACAAGAAAAAGGCCTAGAAAACCTTCCAAATTCATTCAATCATGCTTTTATAAAGAGCTAAGGTACAAGGAGCTCAAAAGTCCAACTTCCATGTATTCAAAATATAGAGCCATCACATATTTAACATGAGAACATACATGGGGCTTCCCCAAACTGAATTAAAACTTCCCTCTAGCATATAACTTTGATAAAGGAAAACCATAAGGAGCAAGAGGTGAGCCCCTCCACATGCATATTGAAAAGCTAAACAAGTTCCTCCATAACTTATGCTACAAAGAAAGTAAGAAAGGGGCTCCATAATACATACCCCAACATGTTAAAAAGAGATTAATAATCTTGCCTTGACATCACATTTCATGCTTTTAAATTACTCTATCTGGAAAGAGGAAGAGAAGAGAGCCCCTCTCATAGTATACATGTATGTAACAAGTTTAAACTAGTGCTCAAATCTAGCCCTAGAACATGCTTAAATTTCTTTTATCCCTTCTCATGCTTTAATCAATAAAGTGCTCCAAACCATCTACATAAGATCATACTAGCATGCCACTATGTAGAGGAGGTAAGAAACCACAATTTTAAGCAATCAAACAAGCCATTTCATAACACATAAACATCCAGCCGAAGCTGTAAACAGGTAAAGCCGAACCAAAAGCAGGGCCACGGGCACCCTGGGCCAAACCGAGAAGGAGAAAAGGGGGAGAAGAGAGTACCAGTTAGTGTAGAGTGCACAAGAAGAGCAAAGAAATCGGGCTCCAATCCAACACCAACTCCTCACCTCCAAGAGAAATCAGCCAACCCTAAATTTATCATAAAACGGGGCCTTTGTAGGCAGAGGAGGGAAAGGAAAGCCGCTCCTTACCTGCAGAGATGGACGCAAGTGGGGGAAGGTATGGGAGATGGCGACAAAGTGTCGCAGCTAAGAGCCGAGGCTCGGCAGCAAGGGTAAGAGTCGAGCAGGGGACAAGGCCGCGCGGGGAATCACGCGAGGTGACCCTCGCGCAGGGATAACACTCGAGCAGGGATGGGGGAGAACCGCGTGTGGCTCGAGAAGGTAACGACCGCAAGAAGGTGCCACGCTCGAGCGCGGGAGAAGGCCAAAAACTCCCTCATACTCGTGCGGGACGAGCGAGTTTAACCGAGAGGTCAGGCGAGTGTTTAGGGCTGGGGTAGGTTAAATAGGTTTAAAACATATTTATATTATTAATTTTATTAAAATTAAGCCCAAAATCACAATTTTCGCCCCGACAGACGATCGTCGCAAATTAAATACCAATATTAGGTGAAAACGACGGTCCGGACGCATCGGCGAAGTCCGTTTCTTCATCCGAGGTCGTTCGGACAACCTCGTCGACGATCGCTTCGAAAGTGCGTCAAATCCGGCGTTTTCTGAAACTCTGACTTTGATGTCGATCGTCCTGACATTCTGACTTCGGTCTGATCCATCGCGGAGTGATTGAAAGCGTCGAGACCGAGGATCGAGGAATTTGTGCTCGGTGGTTCAAGAAATGTGCACGAGGCTGGCCTAAGGTCCGGTGGTCCTATAGAGACTCAATTTGGATTCCTAACGCCAATTCCAACCTGCTATGAGCTAGAGGTACGAAATTTTGTCCGGGATTCAAAAAGAATGACCAAGTGGCTTCAAGCATTCTAAAACGAGGTAGGCCCATTGCTAGGAATCTAAGATCGTCGGGGAAGCTCCTAAAGCTAGAACCCTAAATCCTAGGAGGAAAACTAAACCTCGACAAAAGTGAGGTCAACACATAAACAACAATAATTTGATGATAGAGTTGATATTGACTCATCCTCATCATCTTTACAATGAATATCTATCTGGTAGATTTGCAAGTTGTCTTGTGGACTATTATATGATAAATGTGGAGGACGATAGAGATCATAGAAAATATGTCACTATAAATCAGATTATTTTTTCAGAGCATGTTAAAAAAACAAATGTGTTTGCCTTGATATCGGGAGGTTCTTTTATGAGATGCAATTTCATTTAAATGTGGCTACCTTCCTTTCTTATTTTAATATAATCCGTTTAATAAATCTTTATAGTCGTGGCTTGGAATCCATGTATGATTTGAGAATATAGGTCGTGAAGGAGGCACTTAGTAATACAGATAAAGGTATAAAAGAGATTAAAAAGACTTGAAGTTTGATTGGAGAAACAATAATTTCCGATGGGTGGATTGGTATAAACATACGAAGTTTGATTAACATTTCGATAAATAATAAACAGATTTCTTTTGGAAATCTGTAGAAGCATCTAATCTTGTGAATGATGTATAGGATATTTATAGACTACTTGATGTTATGATGAGAGGAAATTGGAGTGTATTTGGTGATCCATATTGTGATTGACAATGCTTTTTCTTATAGTACAGATAAGAATAAATTGATGGAAAAGAGAACAGTTTTTTTTATTTCTCATGATGCACATTGCATAGACTTAATTTTAGTAAAGCCTGGTGAGTTACCCTGGCATAAAATTCTTTGAACAAAACAAAGAAAATTATTATATTTTTTTTTCCAACAATTCTTGGTAAAATATTCCAGGAAAGATTATTTTGTACCATACTATGATAAGATTTGCTACAATAAATTTTACTCTATAGAGCATGTTGGAAGCTAGATAACCATTGTAGGTGTTATTTATTTACACTCGATGACTTAGTTGTGCATGGGCAAAGAACTCTGAAGGCAAAGCAAGTCAAAAAAATTATTTTAAATAAATGGTTTGGATCTTGTTTCATACAGGCAATAATAACTAGAAGGCCATTGGTTCAAGTTTCAAGAATGGTGCATATAGAAAAAATCCTGGAATGGGCTTTATTTAAAATGCAAGAGATCACGACAAAGAGTTAATAATCCATAATTAAGGAGGAGAGAAGACCATTTATAGAAAAATTTGGGATATCATTGAAGAGAAATTGAAGCTTCAACTTCACCGTTATTTGCATGTTGTTGCATATTTCGTTATTCTCAATCTCAATATACTCAGAAAAGGTCTACCAATTATGATATTAAGTTGGGGCTATACTATAGCATGTATAGTTTGACTGCTGACCCAAGTGAAAGGGAAATTGTTGATATACATTTTGTTCCACTTAAAAATAATAATGATTTTGTTTGGACTACAACAAGTTAAATATATAGTTGCAAAGTATTCTTCAGATAATTTTAAATACTTACTCATTAAAATTAATGAATTATTTTCAAATTCTAAATTACTAAGTTCTAACTGTGTTGTTTTCTTTAAAATGTAATTGAATGGTAGATTCAATTTGGTGTTGACACTGTAGAGTTATAATATTTTACTGTTAAGGTTTTAATACTCATGTGCTTATCATTTGGATATGAGTGCAACGGAGCACATTTTATTAAGTTCAAAGATAAATGAGAAATCATTTGTCTAAAGAATGAACTCTTTGATGTACATCACGTACAATAAGAAATTGAATGATTGAAGATGTTTGACCCAAATAATTAATTCATTGATCTAATGGATGATGAGGATCCCCTAATATGTAAATATGTGCCATCAAATGATTGATTTGTAGATGATGATAATTTGGTCATACAAAATGGATTATAATAGAATGATTTGTTATTTCTTTTATAAAGATAGGATCAATGCTAGTATAGCACACACAAGGCAACAACAGTCAAGAGAAAATGTATTCATAAAAAAATTAGTATTTAAGGTTGTTTGAAACTTTAATTAATATATATATATATATATATATATATATATATATATATATATATATATATATATATTGACAATGACTTATTAGGGAAGAAAATGATAATGAAGATTAAAGAAGAGAATGACGAATGGTATAATTTCGACTCAGTTGAAGTAGGGGTAGGGAAGAAAGCTATTCATTTTGATGATGACTCCAATGCATACCACTTGAGTGATGAGAGTACTGAAGACTCTTAATTAATTTTTATATTTTTATTTAGATCTATGAATATTATTGTGTTGGATACTATGGGAAAATATTTTTATGCTAAACATATCCCTTGTCTTATTTTGCTTTTTATATTTTATGTGTTTTTTATTTGTTTTCTTACTTTTCAAGGTGGATTACACTTTTTCTTTGTGCAATTTATTACAATATTATTTTATAGCTTACACAAGTTGTATTTGGTGTAGGAATAATTTGTCATTATTTTTACTATGTTGTGATGTTAATGCATTTCTTTCATATTTACAGGTTAGTTTGTTATTATGTTCATGTTTATCTTTATTTTGTCTCCATGTAATTGTTTAGCGGTGAGGCTTGCACCTGAGAATGCCTCGATACTTGTAGCATACCATATAGATGATAAATACCTCATTACTCAATTACATAATTTTAAATCTTTCCTTTAGATGATAAGATATCATAAGCTATGAAACTTCGATGTTAGAGAGCCAATTGATTGATTTGCTGCCATTAGTGATTCTCTTTAAGATTTCACATGAAAATATATTATGTAAACTAAATATTTCTTAAAATAATAAAAAGTTAGGAAATTGATAAAACATTTAGAAGATGGTAGGATTAGTATTTTAGCAGAATAAAAGATCAAGCATATAAGTTAGTGAAATTGAAATAAATAAACTATCAATCAGAATTATTGAGATATAGTTGATATGTAGCTAAAATAAGTTTGTGTGTGATCTATAATGAGAATCTAAATTAGTGTATAAACTCTAAGAGTGTATAAATTCTAATGATAAGCCCAAGTGATTAAGACAAGTGTTTTAGTAGTACTATGAAATGAAGGAATATCATGTTGACTTAATATTTAAAATCCGCAAAATTGCAATTAGACTTCTTTTTTATTTGGATATGTGTTGTGCTATTAAATTATTGTTATTTAGAGTGTAAAAAAAATATTGACATGATAGGTAAAATTATGGAAAATGGGCTGAGAATGATTATGTTGAATTTGAAATTATCCTTTGTGAATCATTTTCAAGGAATAGAGCGTAGAAACAGGAAAGAGAAGACGAGAGAGAGAGAGAGAGAGAGAGCACAGTAGAGTAGAATTTTAGAAACCCTCGTTTAATTAATCTTTTACTATAAAAATGGCTCGTCTATTTATAGTCAAGGGGGTACAAAAAGTAGAATTACTTGCCGCTATTTTAATAGGGGTGTCGCAATGTAATTTAGGCATAAAAAATAAATATATAAGCAAATAAAGAAAAGGTCTTCAACTTGGTTGTCCCACCACTCAACCGCCAAAGGTTGGTAATCATTGGATCGATAAGGTCTGTTCGGTATACTCTGTTGGGTTTGGGTAGCCGGTCGACTTAATTATCTTTTGGTCGTTCGGGTCTTCACTCGGTCAACCTGGTTGGCTAATCGGCTGCTTTAGTTTGTCGATGGACTTTTAACCCGTTAGGCAATACTCCAATGACCAGGATGGTGCTAGACTAGTGTAGCTGAGGGTGAATCATCGTAGTCCAACAGGTAGCCCACCTCTTTCACAGGAGAACTATCGAGGAGCTTTTATAGGTGTCGTGATGAACGTTTTCATACACTAGCAAGTCTAGAGGGGCTCCTCTAAGATCACTCGTGATGTTGTGAGAATTAGGTCGATACTCTGACCTTCAACTTAGGGACTTTCATTCATTCGGCTTGGAATACAGCCTCAAGGGAACCATAAGGTAATGAACCTTGTAGGCTCACGTGACGTGTCCTTTGATCCTTATTGGGCCCTCTTTGATCATGCTTTTTTTGGTCCATTAGATTTCTCGAGATTTATGCTCGAAGTATTTTTTGTGTATATATGTAGTTCCCTAGTTCTCTTGTTTCTTGACAGTTACGCTTTGATAAGAACAATATAATTTAATGTAGGAAGGTGAATAGTATTTATGATTACTTAATAAAACAATAATTGAGCTCCCTTTGAATTCTTTCTCCGCGATTCTTATAAATATTGCGGTGTGCATTTTTTTTCTTACTTCGATTACTACGCCTGGTCTATCTAAACCTCAAGGTTAGCCAGTACGATAAAATCGCTCATGGATGGCTTTCGAAGATCCAAGGCGAGGAACTGGCCCCTGACCAGAAGGGGAATGAGGGCAAAAAGTGTTGGTGAAGAAATGGAAGAGACCCGATCTAGAGGATTAGGTGGGGTGCTATGAGAAGGAAGGTCACCTGGGAAAGGCGCTTTAGATGGAAGGGAGGCAGTCCGAAGGAAAAGCTGGTCGGTCTTGGCAACTTTTCAGATTCCAACATTGGGAGCAGAACAAGGAGTTGTCGGGAGAACTGTGCGAGTGGTTGCTGATGCCTCGATGCCGCTTGGCGCGTTGGGTGTTGTCGGCCTTCCTCCGTCATTCGAAGTTCGACCGACTGGTAAGGATGGGTTCTCTTTTACTGCTTCGGAGTGGGAACGAAACTTGGGTACAGAGGACATTTGTTGGATGAATTTTTTTACTAAATCCTACTTTATAATGTTTTTTGATGCAAATAACCTTATCACGGGAGTGGTGATCATCATCTCTTCTTCGACGGTGGTTGGTGCTAATATGGTCTCCAAGACTGTAGTAAACAAAGGGTCTGCTGAAGGCGCCACGCGTCAGGCTGAGGCTTAGAGTAGGGGGCGCCTCACGCGAGTCTTCCGGGGGAGGCCCAAACAAAAGTGGTCATAAGGCCAGAATTTTCTAGCTCAATGGGCATCAACTGCGTGTGATAAAAGATTAGTTCTTCGAGGAACTGGATTCCCTCAGGCCAGGGAGATGCTCTTGTTGGTCGAGCGGGTGCATACGTTGCAATATCTAGAGGAGATAGCTGCCATACATGCTTGAAAGGCCACACTCTACGATGAAGTTGCATTTCTCCGGCAGAGTTGCTGCCCGTCCGGGAGGCGTCTCTGGCCATCTTGGCTTAGGCTGAAATCGATATAATAGATATGTTTAGAGTAGGGGCGAAGTTTTACGTAAGTGACTATTTCAACGAGGGTTTGTCTCGTCTAAAACAACTCCCAATAATTTTGTAAAGTATTTTATGGAATGGCCACCGAGTAGTTGATGTAATTATTTTTTATTTTTGAAATAAAATTTTTAATTTTTTCTTTCAATTTGTGTATTTGATTTGATCATTCGTAGTTTTGGGTGGTTAATGACATCTTTGCCCTTGCAGCAGTTCGTTTTTCTCCCATTTTGTATAAATAGGGCTGAGAGTTCGGGAAACATTTGTGCGATTGTTTACTTGAGTTCTTTCCTATGGGATCTTCCTTTCTCGGTTTTACATGGCGCCCAAGTACTCCCAAGAACTTTTCAAATCCGTCCTGTCTGAGGAAACATAGATCTTGTCAGAACGTCAAGTGGAATCTAGATCTTGTCAGGACGCCAAGTGGAGTATCTTCTAGGATCCTACGTATATGGGAGTCGATAATATTGAGGGTGGTCGGAAGAAATGACCGAGCAATTGATTCTAATGATGGGGATTTGATTTTCTACCCAGACTAAATTAAATATGGCTTAGATTGCCTTTCTGTCGAGAACTATGGGTGATTCACAACCTCTATGGTTTCATCCCTGCATAAGTGATGTCAAATTCATTTGCAATAATCATGAAATTTGTTGTCTTCCTCTCACGGCTTGCTATTCAGTGGTCGGTTGATCTCTTCTTATACTTCTTCAGCTTTAAGATCGGTCAGGAGGACTACACAATGTTTTTGGCAAGCCCCAGACTCCGTCTTTTTAGACTGTAGATCAAGATCAAGGATTGGAAACGAAATTTTTGGTCGGTTCCAACCAAAGAGGCCGGGAGTCGACGCACAAGCTCCCTAAAGATGGTCAATGCTTTATCTAGACCCTGAGCTAGTATGGGAGTATAGTTGAGGGTCGAGAACTATTGCATCAACATCTGGATTTCGACGTTCTGAATAGGGTCCTGTGGAAAGAGAAACTCAGTGACATGACCAGTGAGTTGTGGGAGGCGTCAGATGCTCAGGTGGCAAAGTGGAGGGAGGAAATTGTTGCGAAGGAGACCGAAAAGCAATTGCTGAAAAGAAATTGAGGGCGAAGTTTGCCCGTCCGCAAGATTACCGTCGTGGTCGTTTTTGACATTGAAGGTTAGGCATTTTTGCATCTTTTTTAGAGTTGTTAATTGGGCGGAGGCTTTTCGTCAGGTGTTGGGACTTCCTGAGCTCGCTAAGAGGAATCCCTAAGAACAAGAAGTTTCTTCCAAAAGGAATAAGAGGGGGTGTCTTGGCCGGACAGGGTGAAGAAACTAGTCTGAGGAGAGCCCACCGTCACCCATTCATCAATTAGACACCGGTACTGAACCTGATGACAAGGTTTAATTCGACCGCCATAAAGGAGGTTGCATTGCGATGGGAACGCTCCTATTGAAGACGTCTCCCCACCCCTTCTCGACAAAACAAAAGTGTTCTCCGAAGCGGGTTCCTTCCACAGAGGAGGATTCTAATGTTTGGTTGAGTTCTGCAGGCGTTTTGTCATGGTGGACATCGAAAGGGATTGGTATGTGTAGATGCCCTCGGAGGCGAACTATCCATGTCTCCCGGCTAAGGTAGTCCTATCCAATTCTTTTGAGTTGCAGCTGAAGAGCTTGGGTGGAGTAGATTTAGTTCAATCGAGCGACCATTTATATCTAATGGCACAGCCGACCACCCATTATCAGACGAAGGCTTGTCGTCGGATGGAGGAAAATAAGATGGTTGCTGAGAGGAGGATGGGAACGGTTGCCTTGAGAAGGGAAGCCGAGAGGAGGGTTCCCCGAATGGAGAAGCGGCCTATGTTCTCCACTAAAAAATGAGGAAGACAAGGGAATAAGAGGAGAGCACCGCGGCCTTGGAGGAGAAATACAAGAAGTTGAAAGCGGAGATGGGTGGGATGATAACTGCCGAGGACCATGTTAGGGGGCTCTCCCAACATGTCCAGGTGGACCTATCCTTGGCTGCCCGCAGTTTTATAAAGGAGGGTTTGGTTGACCCTAAGTGGGTTGATGTGAAGCGGCCGACTACCATTTTTCCTGACCCAGAGGATGATAATGAGGAATCTGCAAAAGTGGGCGGAGAAGAAAGCAGCAACGACGGCAGATCGACTATTCCTTAAACTTTCTCTTTCCACTTATTATCCTGTTGTCAGAAAAAATTTTGTTTTGCTTGTCCTTTGCCGATCAGACTAAATGGTCAGTCTTGTAAAGAAAACTTGTTTTTAGTTTTTTTTTTCTTTTTCAATAATGAAAATCTTCTACCGTTTTTTGTTACCTTTGTCACTTTACCTTTATCGTTTTTTACTTTAGCGCTTCCTTCTCATAATGAGCGTGTAATGTGCGGTTGTTAGTCCTTGAGTAGGGTTTGCTTGGTCGATTTTAGCATGTCAGGTGTCTGACCCATGTATGATTCTTCCCTTTCCTCATTAGCTCGTTCTGATCATTGCACTTGGACTTGGCTCTGGGGTGGTTTACTCGGTAACATTCGTGGAGTTGTCGTTACTCGGCAGCAAACCACCTCCAGAGCCTTGTTTGACTTGAGTTGAGAGGCATAGGTTTGTGATGCTTGAGCGTAAGGGTTGGCCCTTAGATGGATGCCCGATTGGATGCTTCATATTGTTGTTGATTATTCAAAGTGTTTTTAACTGATTGGACGGCTTGCATTATTGTCGGCTTTTGGTATCGATGGCTCATGTCTTGTACCTCTTGAGTCTCGGCTGCTTGATAGAATCTCCGCCTTTGGTGGAGTTTTACTGAGACTTGGTTTCCAAATGATTTATACAGTACTCTTTGCGGAGCTTGTCGCTAGTGGGCAAGAAATCATCACCAGAATTTTAATCCACATCTAGCTTAGAGATGAGTTTGTGAAATTCTCATGTCCCATTTGTTCAGTTGGATCGGCGTCTTGGGTGGGTTAAGGGTAGCCGTCGGGACTTGTTTCTGCGGTGATTTGCGCGGTACTCTTCACGAAGCTCATCGCTACTGAGTAGGGAACCACCTATGGAGCTTCATCCGCTTCGAGTTTGGCGACAGATTTAGGGTGCACGAGCGCTGCAAGCCTATTTTTATGAATTTTGTCGACAACACTTCTATGTTGATTTTGTCAGCCCTCCTAGGGTTGAGTTCATCCAGTGTTGGCTAGAAGTTGAAGCGTGTAACTCCAGTTCCCTGAGTGTTATTTAGATATGTGGTTGCAGATGCAATTAACCATTATACATGTTTTAGTATTCTGAAGGCAAAAAAATTATGATCTTGATTGAACGAAACTGCCCTTTTTTTAATTGATCTTTCACATTATCATACACGAAAATTTGTTAAGGACGAAAGCGCTTAAGGTCACCTCCACTCCATGTCTGAGGGACTCCCTTGCCGGTGTAAGTCTTTAGCTTGCAGTCTCAGGGACGACCCACTGATCAACAATAAACGAATCGGTCTAGTCCTGATCGAGTTTGCCGACGAATTGTTTGCGTGAGGTTTGGTCCGCCTTCTCCAATACTAGATCTCCGGGAGTGAAGGTCTTCTCTCGGACATGTTTGTTATAGCGTGTGGTGCGCCTCTTTACTAGCACAAGTTCTACTCCCTCATTATTTGGCCAGGTTATCCTCACGTAAAGCTGAAGCCATTACCAATCTTTGGCTATGGTGATTATACTCTATTGGTAGCATATCCTCTATCCCTTGTGGAAGTGTAAGTGGTTGTTTGTTTGATAGTGGTTGATGGTATAGTTCTGGTTGCTCATAGGACGGATAGAAGGAGGTCGGCCCATCTCCCTTTAGCTCCTTTGACCTTCTAGGTTGAGAATGATCTTATTGGCGGCATCTATTTGACCATGAGTTCTATGGTGATGCGCTAAAGAAACTTCAAATTGACCACGTAACTTTGGCAAAAGTTTTTCACCCTATTATCTGCGAATTGTGTCCCACTATCTGTGACAAGGATAAGCGGCATTCCATACCGATAAATAAGGTCTGTCCAGATGAAATTACGAACGACCTCCGTTGTTTTATGGGCAAGTGGCTTCGCCTTGATCAACTTTGAGAAGTGATCCACCGCAACCAGGAGGAACTCAAGTTGACCGTTTAATGGTGGAAACAACCCAAGAATGTCAAGCCCCCTGATGGATAACGACTAAGGGCTGACAATCGGCTGCAACCTATGGGTCAGTTGGTGTTGCAGTGGTGCATACTTCTGGCATTACCCTCACCTCCTTGAGAGTTCCTCCACATATTTTAGGAGAATCTTCCAGACGTTGCCTTGTTGAATCCTATGCACTTGACTTGCATTCTTTTGAATATGTCTCCCACAAGAGATCTTCCATTTCATTCTCTCCAACACGCCTTAAAGTGAAGTGGTTGGTTTTTCGAAAAGCTTCCCCTTTGTCAGAAGGTATTGGGTTGCCTTACACTTAAATCTCCTCGAGTCAGTGGCCTCCTTAGTCACTTTGCAGTCTCCAGGAAATGGATATAAAGATCCATCAAACTTATTGTTTTCTCCCTCTCCATCACCATAGGTTCTTCAATAGTCGATCGAAATAGCCTTTGAGGCATTCCCTCCACTAGCAGATACACTTAAACAGTAGGTTGCCACTTGGTTGTCTTTCTTGACGATATGTTCAACCTTGAAATAAGCGACCTTCTAGATTTTGGTCTTGGCCTTGTTGAGATACTTGTTTATTATTTTATCTCTAGCTCCAGACTCTCTGTTCACTAGGTTCACCATAAACCGAGACTCTGACTTCACGTGCAAGTGTTGGGTGCCCATTTTGTAAGCAAGGTGAAGTTCGATGATCAGTGATTTGTACTTTTCCCAATTGTTAGTGACTTTTAACCCGATGTCCACTGTGTGTTATAGGTGCTCCCCAGTCGGACTACTTAGGGTTAGCTAGATTCCTGACCCTGTTTGATTAGAGGCTCCATCAATGTGCAAAGTTTATGTTAGTTGGTCGGCGCTCGTTACATCGTATGGCTCGCACGATTCTGAAAAATCGTTCAGGAGATTTGTTACCGCCTGCACTTTGATTGTCGTCTGAGAAACGTATGTGATGCTGAACTTGCTCAATTCCACCGACCATTTGAGGAGCTGACTAGAGCGCTCCAGCTGAGTGAGGACCGACTTCAGCGGATAGTTGGTGTCTACCTGGATGAGGTGCATCTGAAAGAATGCTTCGAGCTTGCAAGCGAACATAATCAAGGCAAACGTTTGTTTCTACATAATCTAGTACTTGAGTTCGGCGCTTCTTAGGACTCTATTAGTGTAGTAAACCAAGAATTATTTCCGAAACTCCTCGAACTAACACAAAGTCAATTTCTTCAAGTCCAACACTCAGGTACAGAGAGAGTTCTTCATTCAGCTTGAAACATTGAAGTAGAAGTGGCAATGCCGAGGAATCCTTCAACTTTGTGAACGCACGCTCCTTCGTCGATTGTCCATTCAAAGTTCATTGCATTCTGACGTTTTGCAAAATGCTGAACATTTGTCGTCCGACTTTGAAATGAATCTATTTAGACTAACATTCGGTGGGTTAATTTTTGGACTTCCTCGGTGTCTCAAGGAGAAGACCTACTTGGCAATGCCTGCACTTTCTCTGGGTTTACTTTGATTCCCTCTATGGTCTAGAGGTCACCGAGGAATTTGCCTGTGAAGGCTCCTAAGATAAATTTAATGGATTTAACCTTATGTTAAATTTTCTAAGGATTTCGAAAGTTTCTTTTAAGTCGATTATATGTTATTCGGCTGATTGACTCTTAACAAGTACGTCATTCACATATACTTAATGTTCTTACTTTTTTTATTAGAAAAAAATATATTCATGAGTGCTCGTGTGTATCCCCAATGTTTTTAAGGTCTGTTTGGGGCAGCTGCAGCTTATTAATAATTTGCTGATAAGTTGATTAAAAATAATCTGTTGATAAGCTAGGTGCGGTGGCTATTGCAAAATTTTATTTTTTTTTGGAAAAGTCTAGACAGCGCTAGGAAAGTTCGCCACCACGACTTAGATATGTGTGGTGTGAAAAAGCTTATTTCTCGCATTTTGAAAATGCATAAGCTTATCAAAACGCAGTTTACCGAAACGAGTCGAGTGTGTTTTCAAACGCCACCGCACCAAGTAAGCTGCCCCAAACGGACCCTAAGTCCGAAGGGATTACATTGTAACACAGCAAAGCTTCACAAGTAATAAAAGTTGTCTTTTCATCATCAGTCGGTGCATTTTGATCGGGTGGTATCCTAAGAAGACGTCTGGGAAACTCATCACCGAAGTGATAGACCGCCAAGCTTACCAATGCACCAGTCCTTGATAGTGGGTAGTTGTCCTTTGTGCAAGCGGCATTCATGTTGGTGAAATCAATACACTTCTTCCATTTATCGTTCTCTTTCTTGACCATTACCACATTTAAGTCCTTGGTCAGGTATTTAACCTTTTGGATGTAACTGGCCTCCTTCAGCTTTAGCACTTCTTCTAGGGTTGGTCTGGCCATCGTCATCGCTGAGGATCTAATCATCCGCTTCATTGGTCAGGTAGCCAGATTGACATTTAGTTGGCGGTAGGCGACGTTGAGCGGTAGCTGATTAGGCAAATACATCCCTATGCTTCTGAAGAGTCTGGATCAGGAAATCCTGGCATTCGCAGCATTAGAAAGCATTTACCGGATTCTCCTTCGACAACAAGTATTTTAAGGATGGTCTCATTGGCCTTAAGACCCCATTCCCTTTGGTGTTTGAGGTTGAGCGGCTTCTGCTCCACACTATCGACCGCCTGGAGGTAATAATTCTGAGACTGCTCCAGGTTTTTGTGAACAGTGATGGTCTCATTGCCACCTGAAAATTTTACCACTTCGTGTTATGTAGAAGTCATGACCATGTAGTTATTCAGTGATGGCCGACCAAAGATCGCATTGTAAGTCAATGTGAATTCCACCAGGAAGTCCTCTATATGCATAAATTATGTTAACTCCCCTCAGGTGACTGGTAATGAGATCTCTCCCAGAGTTTCCTTCCTCTCACCCGAGAATCTAAAGAGTGGTCTTGCCAATGTTGTCAGTCAACATTTTGTCGAACACTGGTTGGGAAAGAATGTTCACTAAGTTATCAGTGTCAACCAAGATGCTACCAATATGATAGTTGCTGATCATGGCAGTGACACCGATGGCATTGTTGTAGGGGTCCCCTTGGAGGGCAAATCTGAATCAATGGGTGACTGGTGGATGGATGCTGCATTTATAGAAGCAAAAGCAATTGCGCACAGTTCGCTCGACTAGAGCCTTTTCTGAAAGGCCTATTGAGATGAATCTTCTCCTCTGAGGATTGCTGGTAGAACTCCAGCGATTTGGATAGTGTTGGTTGGTACTCATTCAATATCTCATCAACTGGAGCCTTTCCGGTGTTATGAACTCCTTGAGCTTTGTAGCTCTTATCAGCTGCTCGACCAAGCTCTGGAGGTGTCATCCCTCCCCCGTGTCATGACTCTGGTCCCAATGGTATGCACAATACTTTTTGGCATCCTGAAGGAAAGCTCCGGCCCACATCAATGGCTTTTTCTCAGAGCACTCTTTATTTTGAATGTCCTCTACTAGCTCGACCATGGTGACCCTCAACTGGGTTATTTTTGGTGCTTCGTGGTTGTCAAACGGCCGCTCGTAATTGTGAGTTGAGTGCTTATCATAGTATCTAGTCTGACCTCTGTTATTATTTTTGTCAACCGCCCTATTATCTCGGGGCGGCTAGTTGTTTTCGTAATACGGCCGAGCGAAGGAATGTTTGTCCTTCCTCGCTCTCCGCCTGTCAACCTTTAGGTCCGTCCTCTTCAGGCAATTGGTGGCTCCTTTTGCCTTGGCAGCTGCAGGGGTAGAAGTTATACTCCTCGGACAATATATGATTATTGGTCAACTCCAACAGTTAGGTGAGAGTTTTAGATCATTGGAGGCCTAATGCATAGCAGAAAGATCCCTCCTTTATCCCTTGGGAGAATGCAGCATCTGCAACAGTTGGTTCCACTTCTCGAATTTCCAGCATCTTCTAGAATTTGGTGATAAACAAACGAAGGCTCTTGTGTGCCCTGCCCTACCTGCAGTAAGTCCTGCGAACTCTTTTGCGGTTTTTAGGCACTGGCGATCGCTGGAGGTGATTATTCTCGGCGGTAGTCCTTTAAAGCACCTGTGGGCTGGCCCCCTCAGCTTGTTGAAGAAGAGGCGACACTTGAGAGCGTCAGTGATCCCTAGCATGCATATTGCCAATTCAGATGATGCGAAGTGGTCTTTTGGATCAGTTTGGACTTTTTTGGATTTAAGAGATGGTGTCTTGACTTCTTGAGGCGTTTGATAGCTGAAATCTCCTAGGAGAACGCATTCTTCGGTTGATGAGGGAAAAATCCTGTTTGTCAAGTTGTGCAGACGTAGCGTTGTTCTGGTACTTGGAGTCTTTTTTGTTCTTTTGGGGCCTGGATTTTCCTTCGGCAGTTGAGCGCCAACCCTTTGTACTGGGGTTCAGTTCTTGTGGGAGCTACTGTTTCTCTGATGGCCTCCATCCTCCGACTCATCATTTGGTTCCTCTACTCCTGTATTTGTTGTTGCACAAACTTTTTGATGCACTCTATTTTAGCGAGTCTCCTGATGGCTTCTTCTGCTTGTGGTGCTCATTTTCTTATTGTTGATATAATACACGCTTGCCGCAACTTTCAGGATGTTGAATCCGAAATTGTCCTTTGTGAATCATGCTAAAAAAATAGAGCTTAAACACAGGAGATAGAGGATGAGAGCGAGAGAGAGAGAGAGAGAGAGCATATTATAGTAGAATTTCTAGAGATTTAATTCACCCAATTGATTAGCCTTTCACTTTGAATTTACACCCCTATTTATAGGCAAGTGGGGTACAAAAAATACAATTACCTGCTTACCCCTATTTTAATAGGGGTGCTACAGGGTAATGTAGTCATATACAAATAAATAAATAAGTAAATAAATAAAAAGTTCAGTTTGGTTGTCCAACCACTCAGCTGTCTTGGGATAGTAATCCTTGAATTGGCAAATGCCCATCGATAGACCCTGCTAGGTTTGGGTAGCTGGTCGACTTGAATTATCTTTCGGCCATTCGGGTCTTCGTTTGGTCACCCTGGTTGGTTGGTCGGCTGTTTTGGTCTGTCGGTCTACTTTTGACCCCTTAGGCGATACACCTATGATCAGAATGGGACTTAGAATCACCATAATCCGACAGCTAGCTCACCCTTTTCACAGGAGAACCTTCGAGGAGGTCTTATGAGTGTCGTGATGAACGCTTTCATACACTTGGTGAGTCTGGAGGTGTTCCTCTGAGATGACTCATGGTGTTTTAAGAATTGGGTCGACAATTCGTCTCAGTTAGATATATTCTGACCTTCGACTTAGGGAACTTCCGTTCGGTTAGCTTGGAATACGGTTTTAAGGCGGAATTCTGAGGCATTGAACCTTTTAGGCTCACATGATGTGTCCTTTGACCCTTAGTTGGCCTACATTGACCATGCTTCCTTTGGTCCGCCAGATTTTCTTGAGATTCGTGCTGATGTATTTTTGGTGTATAGTTTATATACATTAAAGGCATATTTAGTGTAAACTAATGTATTAGAAAATTAACTTTTGGTTTGGACATTAGAAGTTCTAATATGAGTGGTTAACAATCAAATATTGAATGATTACGGATAGAAGCGGGATTTTTACACATACCACTTAATTCCTATGTATTTACATATTAAACATGTAAATTTTACTATTTACATTTATACCACCCTGATATTTCATATCACATAAAAGATACAATTGTAAAATATAAAGTTCAGGTGTTAAAGATGTCATTACATAGGAAATGAGTGGTATGAGCATAAATTTCTAGAAAAAGAAAAAAAGGAATAGAACGAAAGTAGCATAACTAAAAAATGCAAACAGATTTTGCCAATAGGGTTAAAAGCTCATATAATAGGAATGAATGGCAGATGATTCATAAATTTGAACCAGAAGTAGTCGGAATAATTTGGATAATGATGATGCTGTTGAAGCTGCTCCAACTTGCTCACCAAGTCGAGCCAGATTTTCTAAACAGCTAAACACAACCCATTGCATGCCTGATCTTAAAATTGCACTTTCATTCATGTTTGTGTTGTTTGATCTTTCGGAAGAATTTTATTTTCGGCTTTTGAACTTTTTAAAAAGGAAAGGAATATATATCTGAGTTCGAATCCTGATTAGGCACAATCACTTGCTCAAGAAGACGAGGAAGCGAACTTTGACCTTACTGAAATGAAGGCATTCGGATCTTCTGAAGATGTAATTGCCATCTGTGATGATGATCCTCCAGAATATGATGGGATGCGAAGGTTGCTGATAGACATGATTATGGACAATGCAATGCTAAGGAAGCAGTTGAATTCTGTATTCCGATGCGCTCTCAAGACCATCTGAGAGCCCATGAATGATGATGGGAATGAAGTCCCATCCCAAATAACGATGCTGAACAGATTCCTGCGGAGGTAGAGAGTTGATTGGTCAGTATTTATTCAAGGAAATTTGCATTCATAGCTCACAATTCTTATATATTTACATATCTAACACCTAAAATTTTATATTTGCAAACATAGCATTTTGGTGTTTTAAACCTATGCATGAAAAGATGTATTTCCCTTTTAAAAAGTAATACTAGTGTTATTTCTGATGTGAAATTAAAGATTTGTGTGCTATGTGTGTAAATATGAATTTTTAGATGTGAGATTTATAAATACATGAGAATTGTCTGATATGTATGCAAATGCCTCTTTTTTATTATTAAATTTGTAAATTAATTGCAAACCCGTGTTTAAACTGTTAAAATTTTGATGTCCATTTGACGATGTATATTTGGAGTTCCGTTCAGCACTTTACTTCTACAGGCATATATACCGTGTTTGCATTGTGTAAAGGTCAATTTTGATGGCATATATGCTGTCTTTACAGAATCAATAATATTGCACGAATTAAACTTTACGATAAATGGAATTTTCAGACTTCTGCTAAGTTTACTCAGGTTTATGAAAGAGACGGCATCGATTAATCTGACTCAACTCAATAATGATCATATTCATTAGCTTCATTTAGGTACTTGTATTGCTTTTTATAAAACTGTGTTGATGCCATGAAACGTTAACTTAATTCTTCCTATATTCTCTTTATTTATTTCTTCTTGCGTCTTTATTCTTAAAGACTAATTTTATCAACCCCTAAATTAATTTGATGTGATTGTTAAAAAATTTTGTTCTGCAATTCGTATTAATGTACAAGCTCTAAATAGATTACGAGCCTTCTCAATCCACAATGGGTCAAGACCTGCAACACTATTAAACTAAACTGGCCTAGGTGAAGCAATGATTAGTCGTAAGGCTAAAGGGTTTTTTTTTTTTTTTGGTTGGGTGCTAGTAAAAAAAAGTGCATTTTAAACATTTTACAAGAGTTCAATTTTAATGCAATTAGTAGTCGGGCTTCCGCTACCCGTCTGCCAGCTACAGTATTTGCCCTCTAGTAGGCAGCTCTCGCCACTGCCGTTGCCACAGGTCCCTATTGACCATCACCACCGTCTGGTAGATTGCGGGGCACCACCATCGTTGCCACCCAATTGATGGCCTGCCGGTGGTCTCCCGATGGTTGCCCCCAGCACTACCGGTTGCCCCAGTCAATGGTCGATATCGCCATCACCCCCAGCTAATGTATTTTAAATTTATTTTAAATTTTATCAATTCAAATGAAAAAATTTGAGGACTTTTATTTATTTTACACTGAACTAAATACTTTGAAAGTATTTTAAATACGATACATTACAATTTACATTATATTCTTTTTACACTTTATTTTTCAGCATGCCAAACAACCAATGAAAAATAAGGAGATCAAATTGTTTTGGATGGCACTTGTTTGCAAGCATTGGACAATGAAATGGTTTCGATTTGAGACAAAATTCATATCAAGCAATATCAACTCAGTAACCTTATGTGTAATCAAATTGATCTTGGTATGTTATTTTCTTCAAACCACTGTTCGAGTTAAAACTTTGGTCTTCGGTTTCAGAGTTTATAGTCATAAAGTGTGGCTCGTTTTATAAGTTTAATATGCATCTGATTTTATAGCTAAAAAAATGTGATTTGGGATATATTTTTATCCTTTAGGAAAATCCATTGCAAAAATGCTCATTCATAGGGGATTCTTCATTTTTTTTTCTTTTAAAAAAAATGGTAAATAACTAGTTAATGAACAATCCAATGGTGAAATACGGTGGTCCCATTACCATCTGAATTTTTAGAACCGTAATCTATAGCATAGACACTTGCAAATTGTACTATGCTAAGAAATATTTACCAACAAGACCATTATATATAATTTCTCTTAAGGTTCTCTTGTTTTGATGTGTGGGTGTGTGTGTTATAAAATCTTTCTTATCAATTTAATTTGAGTTATTTTCCTTTTTTAAAAATATTAGGGAGCTTATTTGATATCAAAAATAATTTTGACAGCCCAAAAATTAAATAAAAGATTTAATTTGACTTGTTTACATTACAGATGGACAATCATTTCATCTTTAGGTTTGTATTGCTGAGCCGTGTCTCTAATGTTGGTCTTGGTTCACTTATTAAACTCTAATTCTCTCTCTAATTGTCTAACATTACTTTAATAAATAAAACATTCTTTTAAACCGTGAAATGTGAAATACTAAGACAATACAAAATAATATTGTTGGGCGTGTATACAATGCCATTACTGTTTATAACATTACATAAGGCTCATTCACACAGTTGCTAAACTTAAAATTACAAATGTTGTTGAGTATTATTTAAAAAAAAAGTAAAAAACAATACTTATGTTAACAGGATGTGCCAATGGGGGCAAGAGCCATTGTTGACCCAGCAGGAGGTCCGATTTAAATTTGGGTATGTTTATAGTCCCAAACTAGGAGGATTTTATCTATATGCTAAACTGCTAAGATGATTTATAACCATTAAATTAAAAATAGTATAAAGTTAAGTACCAATTACTAAATTTAGACATCATACATTGACCTTATGGATCCACAAACTTATAAGTTGGCCGGTAAAAGTAAAAGTGATTATAATACCTAAAATTCAAATAATCACTTGAGCAAAAAATAAAAATCACCACCATACCATGGTTTTCTAGACTTGAATATTGATACAAATTCATAAGGCTATATAGAACTTTTTACTAAATTATCTAGCTTGGTTTAGCTATTTGAATTGATGGGATTGTGGTAGATCTTTGAAATGCAATATCTTGCTTGAATTGGTACATGGATAGATGATGAAGCTTTTGATAAGGCTCAACTGTGTGGGAATCTTTTTGGGTCAGTCAAGAAGTGTTAAGTAATATGAATCAAATTCTGCTAAGCACTTGTGAATCACTAAAGTATGTGTATTTCACAAATATTATACATAACAGAATCCGTATATTGATCCCATAGGAAATGAGCTAAATTCCAAGGTGAAAGAGTACTAGCCTACTAGTTTTGAACCTAGTTTAAATGTACAAAGTTTTTTTATTTTGTTAAAGTGACTAATCCTAATTTTTGAAATTCAAAAGTCACAAGATAATACGATCAGAGAGTTTATAAATTTTTAATAGCACAAAAATTTCTCCCCTAAATTGGTTCCGTATGAATTTTAGGATTAAATCAGTGATATAAGTAATGGGAGTCAATCAAGAGCATAAATCTTCTTTTTCCCCTTCTAAGCTCTTAAAAAAGTTCTACAATCATATAAGTAGAGTCCCTAAATAAGTGATTAGCCTAGTAAACCATTTCTCCCTAGTAGATTACACTAACCTAGATACAATATTCTTATCACACTAGATTAATATGATCTAACTTGGTTATTCCACTAAGAATATTTTTGAATCTAAAAGTTCATAGTAGTTTTAACTTTTTAATTGGCCAAGATGAAAGTAAACTAAGTATGAGAGGTTATATCAACACCTCATCGGAATTCCAGAGAAAATCCTTCAAGATAATTCAAACCATCAATCCTACACCACCAATCTAAGAGAGAAGGAATAAAAACTCTCACACATTATACTTACAATCAACATCTTAATATTAGTGAAAGGAAATAACATACACAAGGAGTTCACATATAAAAACCAACAAAAATCACAAAAAACAAATACAGCTAATCCTCTTCTTTCTTCTTATAAAAATTCTGGAGTTAGACCTTGAATCAATCTTAGTGTACATTTGGGGCAGCTTATTAGATGCAACGTGATGATAAAAAGACAATTGTAGCAAGTAGAAAAATGGTGCGGTGGAATTTTAATAACACGCCCATTAATTTACAATGTGGTCTCTTCCCGAGCTTTGCATTAATTTTTTTTATATTAATTGGATGTGCCCCCACCTCCCCCCCTCCCCCTCCCCTCCCCCTCCCCCTGAGGGCTTCATAACATACACACGATTCTTCTCAGCCCAAGATTTTTTCTCCTCTCTTGCTCCTCTTCATTCTCTGACACTGGTGTCACGAAAGTGCTGACCTTTTTTTCCCTTTGCTCTCCTTCGTTCTCCAATATCTTTTACCCTTTCAATGTTTACTCTCTCTCAGTGAATTTGCTCTTTATGCTTTATTCTCTTTGCTTTTTTTTGTTTGTTGTTTAATGTTATTTATGGCAGTCTTATGAAGAAATCTATTTTTATTTTCTATGTTGAAAGGAAGAGATTTTGAATTTGTATTTCTTTTTCTTCTATGAAGTTTGGAGGTTGCTTGTCGGATTTTTTCTCTAACATGAATCAATTGCTCTTTTTGGTTTATTATATTTCTTGGATGGGTTGCTCATTATGATTTTTAACCTCTATCTATGTTCAATAAATTTTGGTTTGGTTACTCCATCTCTAAGTCGGATAGCTTTCTATCTTGTTTGAGATGATGCTTGCCTCACTTGTGATGGTAGTGTGTTGGTGGTACTGATGTGGTGGTGTGGTGGTGGTGGTGGTGGTGGGTTGGTGGTGTGTTTGTGGTAATGTTGTGATAGTGTGTTGATGATAAATGTGTGATTGTGGTGGTGTTATTTTGTTGGTGGTAATATTGTGATAGTGTGTTGATGATAAATGTGTGATTGTGGTGGTGTTATTTTGTTGGTGGTAATATTGTGGTGGTGTGTTGGTGGTAGTCGTGTGGTGGTGTTGGTGGAAATGTTGTGATGGTGTGTTGATTTTTATTGTGTGGTATTAATGTTCTGGTGGTGTGGAAGTGGTAATTGTGTGGTGCTAAAGTGTTGATGGTAATTGTGGGGTGATTGAGGTGTGGTGGTGGTACTGTGTTGGTGGTAATGGTGTCTTGGTGTTTGAAAATATGAGTTCAGAAAGATCATTTAGTTGTGATTACTACAACATCACAGAGAAATTTTTCATTTTCAAGCCTGTATAAATGATCAACAATTTGATTATCAAAACCCTTCCTATCTACTATCTCAAAATCAAATTCTTGCAAAAAAAGAATCCATCTAATCAATCTCAGCTTCACATCCTTCTTTTTCATTAAATATTTGATAGTAGAATGATCAGTTTGCACCACACATTTAGTTCCAATTAAATATGATTGAAAATTATCAAAGGCAAATACTATAGCTAATAACTCTTTCTCGATAGTGTTATAATTAATTTGTGCTTCATTAAGAGTTTTATTAGCATAATAAATAACTTCAAAAATTTTATCATATTTTTGACCAAAAACATCATCAATAGCATAATCACTAGCATCACACATTAATTTAAAAAGTTTTTCCCAATTTGGTGAAATTATAACAGGTGCAGTGATTAATTTTTCTTTTAACGTGTCAAAAGCTTTTAGGCAATCATCATCAAAATAAAAAATTGCATCCTTTTCCAGTAAACGGCATAAAGGTTTTGTAATCTTTGAAAAGTCTTTGATGTAACGTCTGTAGAATCCAACATGTCCCAGAAAACTTCTAATTCCCTTTACGTTGGTCGGGTAAGGTAAATTAGCCATAACTTGAATTTTTGTAAGATCTACCTGCAAACCTCTTTCTGAAATCCGATGTCCCAATACAATTCCTCCTGCTACCATAAATTAGCATTTTCCCAGTTAAGGACTAAATTAGTTTCTTCACAGTGTTTTAGAACTTTAGACAAATGTTCTAAACATGATTCAAATGAAATTCCAAACACTGAAAAGTCATCCATAAAAACTTCAATCCCTTTTTCAATTAAATCACAAAAAATAGTCATCATACATCTCTGAAATGTAGCAGGGGCATTACATAAACCAAAGAGCATTCTTCTTGAAGAACGTACCATAAGGACTGGTAAACATAGTTTTCACTTGATCCTCAGGAGCAAATTGAATTTGGTGGTAACCAGTATATCCATCCAGAAAACAAATATATTTATACCCAGCCAGTCTATCCAGCATTTGATCCATAAATAGGAGTGGAAAATGATCATTCCTTGTGGCAAGATTTAATTTTCTATAATCAATGCATATTCTCCACCCTGTAACTTTTCTTGTTGGAATTAGTTCATTCTTTTCATTAACAGTCATAGTTACTCCTCCTTTCTTAGGAACACAGTGAATATGACTAACCCATGCACTATCTGAAATAGGGTAGATAATTCCAGCATCCAACCATTTCAAAATTTCTTTCTTAACAACATCTTTCATGATAGGATTTAATCTCCTTTGGGGATCGCACTGAGGTTTGCAATTATACTGCTATAAGAATTCGTGCATACAAATTGAAGGTACGATTCCTTTAATATCGACAATTGTCCATCCAAAGGCTTTCTTATACTTCTTGAAAATTTCAAGCAAACTCTCTCCTTTTTTTTCAGTCAATTGAGATGAAATTATAACAGGCAAGGTTAAGGATCACCCAGAAAAACATACTTTAAATGATCATGAAGCATTTTTAACTCAAGTTTAGGAGGTTTTTCAATTGATGGACCATACGATTCATCTTTTTCAGTCATATCCAACAATTCAAAATTTTCATGAACATAATTTAATTCTTTCTCATGAAAATCTTCAGAATGATGTAACTTCTCTTCTTGCTTATGTTCCAATTCTTCTCTTTCAGATTTTTCTTCATAAGTTAACTTGAAATGACATTCACTCAAATATCTGATAACAACCATCCTATAACATTCATCATCTTTACCTATTGCAGAATATTTCATCGATTTTGAAATATTGAATATGACAGTTTGATCATTAAGCCCCATAGTTAATTCCCCTTTTTGCACATCTATCATTGCTCTGTCTGTGGCTAAGAAAGGTCTTCCCAAAATTATGGGTATCTCTTTATCTTCCTCCATATCAAGCACAATGAAATCAACAGGAAAGATAAATTGATCCACTTTAACCAAAAATATCTTCTATAACACTTTTTGGATATGTGATCGAACGTTCTGCTAATTGCAGAGTCACAGTAGTTGGGTTTATTTCTCCTAATCCCAGTATTTTGAATATTGATAGAGGCATAAGGTTAATGCTTGCACCCGAATCACATAAAGCTTTTCCATAGAATTTGTCTCCGATTGCACATAGAATTGTGAAACTACCAGGATCTTTAAGCTTTTCAGGAAGCTTCTTCTAAATTATTGCACTGCACTCCTCACTAAGTGCAACTGTCTCATTATATTCAAACTTCCTCTTGTTATTGAGAATATTCTTCATAAATTTCATATAGCTCGACATTTGTTCTAAGGCTTCAGCAAATGTAATATTAATGGTAAGCTTCTTAAATATCTCCAAGAATTTTGAAAATTGCTGATCCAACTTTTGTTGATGAAGCCTCTGACGAAATTGAGGTGGTGGCTTTTCAAAATCAACCTTAGGTGGAGAAATTGGTCTTTCTAAACCTTTCGGAGCGTCCTCTTTTGGTCCTTCAATCTCTTCTTTCTCTACTTCGGTTTCTTTTTGAACTTTACCTTCGAACTCTCTTCCACTTCTCAGTTGAATTGCTTTTACATGCTCTTTATTCTTATCTCTTGGATTCACTTCAGTATTACCTGGAAGCATTCCTTAGAATCTATTACTTAATTAATTTGCAATTTGCCCCAATTGATTTTCAATATTTCTAGTGGTTGCTCCTTGAATTTGTAATTGAATTCTCATATGTGACACCACTTCTTCAATAGACAACTTCTTATCCTTTAATTGTAAAACATCGTTAAAACCTGGAGGATAGGTTAGTCTATAATTATTATTTCCTGGGTTGTTCCAGTTCCGCAATGGGTTTACTTGGTGGTTCCCCCATTGTTGATTAATACCACCCTGATTATTGGTATTCCAGTTAAAGTTTGGATGATTCTTCCGACCTAGGTTATAATAATTGGAATATGGGTTATTAGGCTTGCTTGTAGCATTCAAAGTTTCTGGCGAAGAATAAGAATAAACCATTTGGCCTAATGAGACTGAGAAAAATTCATCCCAATTTGGTCAATCTTCCTTGAAATTGTAGCAACTTGATTTGCTAACATTGCAAAAGCATCATTTTCATGAACACTGGCTACCTTTTTAGGATTTAACCTTTCAGAAGGCCATTGAAAATTATTAGTAGCCATTTCTTCAATTAAAGCATAAGCATCAGAAAATTGTTTAGACATTAATGATCCACCAGCAGCAGCATCGATAATTGATCTAAGAGATTCAACTAATCCATTGCAAAAGGTTTGAATTATTAACCAATCTGGTATCGAATGATGTGGACATTTCCTGAGAAGATCTTTAAATCTTTCACATGCTTCATATATTGATTCACATTCAAACTGACAAATAATATCATTTCTTAACTTCACAGTTTTCGATGGTGGAAAATATTTAGCAAGAAATTTTTGTGCTAAATCACCACAGGTTCTGATAGATCCAGGTGCTAATGAATTTAACCATATCTTAGCTTTATCTCTTAGCGAGAAAGGAAAAAGTCTAAGTCTAATAGCAGCATCCGAAACACCATCATATTTAAAAGTAGCACACAACTCTAGAAAATTAGCAAGATGCAAATTAGGATCTTCAGTTGTTGCTCCCCCAAACTGATTATTAGACATCATTTGGATAATAACAAGTTTAAGCTCAAATGAATTAACAGATACAACAGGGTGTTGAATACTACCATGAAGTTCATCCACTGTAGGGTTAGCATAATCTCTTAAAGGTCTGAATTCTTGATGGATGCCAATATTTTGATTTTGATGATTTGTCATTTCATGAATATTTTTATCGTTTTCAGAATTTTTTATTTTTTTGATTTTTTTTATAGTTCTTTCTAATTCAGAATTGTAAGACACAAGTCCCTCAGAACCTGAACTACGCATACAACATTAAAATAAAACAAAACACAACACACTAAAAAAAATAAAGAAAATTAAAATTTAAAATTTTTCTTAATTTTCTTTAAAAATACAATTTTAATTAATCTCCCCGGCAACGGTGCCAAAAACTTAATCCTAGCGCCGAATATGTGTGCTTACGATTTAGATATGAAAATTATGATTTTATAATATGGGATACTACGCAAGTATACATATCGTTTATCAAGTAATATAGAACTTTCTATTTAAGCCCCGAGATATCGAACCCACAGGAAAATGTAAAACTTTTTAAAGAAATAAAAAAATTATATTTTTACTTTTTAAATTACTTTTGAAAGTATGCTTTGATTTGTAAAGCTTAAAAATTGTTATTGGTATTTTTGATATATAGCTGAGCAGGAAATAAAAATTATCAGAACTTTAAAACACGATATAAAACACTAGGAAATAAAATATTTTTTTCTTTCTCTTATAAAATAGTAATAATTATGAAAGTATTATTGTGGATGTATTTAAATGTGTTGTGACAAATATGAGCAAATTTATTCTTCACCATTACTTGGTTCTATAAAGAACATTGGATAATTTGAATTTTTAAAATTTTGAATATGGTTAGGCAGGGACGACACCAACTCTCACTCTAGAGTTCCCTTGATTCCCTCCACCTGGGGGCTAACTTCTCATAACAAAATTTAAAATATCAAACCAAATTAGTGGGCTTTAGCCTGTCACTCTAAAGACTTCTATTTTTTACTCCCCATTAAAAATATATCTCCTAATATATTTGCATTAAATTATATGGACTACAATTCTTATCCATATAATTGCATGTGATTTTTACCAATTGTTGTTTGAGACAATACCACATTGGATCTTACTAATCTCACAACAAACTTTAACATCTTAACTGGTCAAATTAAGAATTAAATTAAGTTCATGGAATTAAATCTTTACAACCTGTTCCAACTTTAAACACTTATACATTCCACAATAATCCTACATAATTTAATTACTTATTCATTTAAGAAAGAAAAAGATAAAAAAAAACTACTCAGTACTCCTGGAGAAAACACAAGCACACATTGATTTGAAAATAGAAATCATACAGAAAATACAACAAGAAAAACTAAATATAAAAACAGAAGTAAACACTTATCTGAAAATCCTCACCACAAGACTCCGGAAGTTTTTTTGAAACTTGACTCTCCACAGGACAACACTACAGAGGTTGGCGCCCAACTCTGTTGACTCCAACTCTGACTTTAGACTTCAATAAGAACTAAATAAATGGATGAAAGAAAATTGGTGGAAAGAAGGTTTCACACCAACCCTTTCTCCTCTAAAACTAATCTAACTCACTCTAAAAGACTATAAACAATAAATCACTGAAAGTAAAACTAGAAAAGACTCTTTGAAACTAGAAGAGGTCTCTAAAAATTAGAAAAGACTCTTGAAAACTAAACTCTCCTTCTTCTTACATGACATAATTTTAGTAATAATCCAAAATGTGCCTTGGTGTCTCTTCAACGATTTAATGTATCTACCAAAAGATGCATCCCTTCATTCAAATTTGCCTCCCATGGGAAGTTAAGGAAGTCACTTCCAAAAGTTGCTTCAAACACCCCTTGAAGTTGGCGCCAAAATGAAGAAAATTTGATTTTTAACTGTGGCGGCTAAGCGCGGACCAGGCGGCGCTTAGCCGCCAAAGTCCAATATTTCATTTTTTTTCATTTTTTTGCTCCAAATTTGATCCAATTTTGCTCCTTTCATCATAATCACTCATTTTCATCATACTTGCAAGAAAAACACAAAATACCTTTCATTAAAGTGCAATATTATCAAAAAAAGGTATAAAAATTTGCATAAAAACATTATATATTTTAAGTGTGTCACCCACACCCCTTCATCTTATACCCAATGCACCCACACTCGTATCGCCACAAGCCTGCAACCAGCTTTGGTAAACTGCACTATTTTTGCTGCCCACCTGTATCAAGCTTGCTGAACCAATTTTGGAAAGACATTTCATGCCTTTGTCATGATTTACCTATATATATGCTCATGGGAATGAATTTAGGGATTGATGGGTGGCTTTAGGATGTGAGAAGAGAAGGTTTTAGATTAATGAGAGTTCTTCCCTATGGTTATCTTCCTTTCATTGGGATTAAAACCTCGAGCAATTATTTTTACACTTTCCTTTTCCCTTTATTCTTGTATATTATTTGAGAGTTTTGAATGATAGAGAGATATTATATGGAGAATAAGTCTTAATTGTATGTTTTACAACTCTTTGTTTCTTACAACGATGCTTTGCATGCATTTTATGTTTATGATTGACCGAAAAAGGCTGCTGCGAATATGCAAACTTAAAGTAATATTTCAAAAGTATTTTCAATCCAGCTATAAATTATAATCAGTTTAATAAGAAAGAAGCCTGGTTATAAGCGAGTATATGTATCGTTCAAGTAATACAGGGCTCTAGTGGAGTCCTGGTTGTCTATCCCACAGGAAGGGAGTAAACCTTAAAGCGCAGCACAGAATTCCAATATTCGAATTTGCAAAACACAAAAAGGAAATACTTGACTAGAGTTACTCCGCGGACACTTAGCGTAATTTTAATTTTTTTTGTAACAAGTATATAATATATTCTTTAATCGCAGAGTTACTATTAATGCAAGTATATGTATCACTCAAGTAATACATGGCTCTAGTGGAGTCATGGATATCTATCACAAAGAGACTATTTTAGAGGCTATGAACTAGGATTATATAAATCAATTCAGAATCACAACTTGGAAATCGAAATTGCCTATCTGTCACTAATATGCAATCGACAATAATTTAAAATTTTGATAAACTAGTTCTACTAATAGATAACTAATTCTACTAATAAAGTAAAGTTCAAATATATAAGCAAGAATCTTTCTCCTTTGTTAAGATATTTTAGTGAATGGATAATTAGAATTAGTTTAAAATGGTATTGTGCCAAATAGGAGCATACATATTTTTTACCCTTTAGTCCAGGCATAAAGAACATTGACTAATCCTATGCTTGGTTACTGAATCTACGGCTAGGATGGGAGGATACCGGCTCTCACTTCGGAGCTCCCATGTTCCCCTCGCCTGAGGGCTAACATTTACACTTCAGCACCCAAACGATAGGACTGAATTGAGGATTTTAGCCTGTAAATCTAAAATCTCCAATTCTACGCCCAATGAATATTATTTCCCTATTTATTTGCACCCTACTTCTAAGGACTTTGACCTCCCTGAATCTCGGATGTAATCTTTACTATAGTTGTTAAACTCAACATATTTTAACTAATCAATTGGCCAGATTAAAAGTAAATTAAGATTTAAGTAAAAGATTATCATAACTTCTTTAAACTTTTATGGCATACTAATTTAATTTACCATTTCACAAAAATTTCAAAACAAGGAGAAAGACAGAAAAACTACTCAGATTTCATGGAGAGGATACAATAAAACTTGGATTTCATATATAAAAGAAAAGTTATACAAACTAAAGTAAATAAACACAACTTTTCTTAAATTCCTCCCCAAGCAAACTCCTTGAAGTTCCTCTGAATCCGTTCATTTCTTTATAGTACGCAGAATTCTCCTTTGAAACGATAGTGAAGAAGAGACCTCTCACTTCCCTTCCACTCTTACAATCTCTCGAAGAATTCCTCACAAGTTTCACTATCTGAACTTACTAATTTAACACTAGAAACACTATATGGACTCACTAGAGTCACACACTTGACTCTCTAATGGATTAGAATGACATGTGGTGGACACAAACGGCCACTAATGGACCCTTTTTTTGGCCCCAAATTTCTCCTTTTAAAATAGTTGAAGAGTTTCCAAGAGTTTTCCAAGATCCCTTCAAAAACCATCCACATTCGATGTATTTCGTGAAAGAACCGTCGATCCTGACGTCGACGGCCTCGAGCTCACCGTCGGCAGCCTCGAGCTCGCCGTCGGCGGCCTTCTAGAATATTTAGCTTTGGACCCCATCTGAATAAGCACCGCTGTCGGCGGCCTCGATCTCGCCCTTGGCGGGCTCACTTGTAATATATTTTGAACTCTTGGGAAAAACACGCCGTCGGCGCCATTGCCATCGACCTCGTCGTCGGTGCCCTAGATCAAATTTTCATAATTTTGGTCCTTTTTGCTCTAAGTTTGCTCCGTTTAGCATATTTTCGCTCCATTGTCCGTAAATCAACATACATGCAGAAAAATATCAAAAATACTCTTCTTTAAAGTGCAATATCATCAAAATCAATATAAAATAAGCATGAAAATCTTAACAATTTTTTCTTGGGTCAAAATCCCCCAAACTTAACTATTACTTGTCCTCAAGTAATCTTAGTACTACATAAAAGTTATGATTCATTGTGGTAAAGTTTTAATTGAGAAATACTATAATTTTGATTTAAATAAATATCATAGCAAGAATTCTTAGAAAGATTTTTAAGTAATTAGATTAATTCTGCAGGTGTAAGGCTATCCAGTCATCAAGTTTAAGAGTTCTAGTCTTCTATTCATTTCAAGAATAACTATATGTTGCAATATCAATTCACTTAGAATATTCAGAAGATAGGAACTTCATGAGGATACTACTAGTAAAGAAACTAGTCATAAATATAAGTTCAAAAATGTTTTTAGTTTTCCCTTTAAGTTAATCCAAGTGAAGTCAATTTTTGATAAGGCATCTCCTCAAGCTTCTCCTCACTTACTCTTTTTTTCTTTTGGATTGTTTTTCAATCTTATATATTTTTCTTTTCTTTTCAGGGATTGTTTTTCAATCCTTTTCTTTTTCTTTATTTTTCTTTTTCAAGTGGGGATTAATATATCTAGACAGCCTGTTAATAATTTTGAACTTCACTCTTCTTTTCCTAAATTTGAAACTTTAAAACATTCTTTACCTTATATATAATTCATAGTTATTACATCATTGAATCCCAATCTTTTTTTTCTCAACTAAATTCCTAAGATTCTTAATATTTCAAAATATAGTTTTCTTTACTTTAAATAGTTAACTATAGTCTTATCCTCTTATACTAAATATCTTAACCTACAAAATTAATTCTCATTACCAAAAATATTTCTTTGAATCTTCTACCATATTTAGATAAAATCTAAATATAGTTATCTGAATTAAATTTTATCACAAAAATCATATTTATAATTTTTGAAAATATGTTAATTGAGAAAATTTAATAGTTAATATTTTTCTCCCCCCCCCAAACTTAAAGTTTTCCATAATAGAAATAATATAGGATGGAAAGAAAAATTCTGAAAAAAAAACATACCTTTGCACTTTAGGCATTTTTATCTTTTTGAAATTTTGCAGGTTCTTCTCAAAATTTTTAACTTCAATTGACATGTAATATTAAAAACCTTTCTACACATCTAACAATTTACAGAATTTACTGGGGTAATGAAATTTTAAAACAAGTATATAAAACTAAACATTAACAATAATTAACTACACTACACATGACATATGCATTTCACAACACAGAACAAACAGTCTACTATTTTAGACTTAAAAGTTCATAATTACAATTACAATCACAATCCATCACAAACATTCAGAAATGAAAATACAAACTACAAAACTAAATACATATCTCAGAAATAAAACATAGTCCACATAATACAATTAATAAAAATGAAAGTAATATAACCAAACTAACACAATCACATACATCACATCACATCACAATCACAAATATCAATCATCAAAATCCCATGTTATGTCTTCATCTCCCTGGTCAGCAGGTGGATTGGGCTGATACTAAGTATAATGGGGACATTATGGAAAAATGACATCAGGCTCTCCTCTGTAGTACCTAGCCTGAGCATCATAATAAGCCATCTCAAATCAGAGTCCGCTGAAGATACTCACTATCGTGATTATGTCTTCGCTCTAAACCTTCAATCCTATGAACAATTCTTTCCAATTTTTCATCTAACTTCTCAAAATTTTCCGCTGCAGGGTCATAGCATTCATCAAATCATATAAGGTAGGGGAACTAGATGCAGGAGGGTCATAGCTAGTAGAAGGGATGTCTCTACTAGTAGAATGTGCTTTGCTCCTACTTCCAGATCTCATTCCTCATGGGATTCATAAGTTTTTAAATTTGCTTTACTAATGGGTTTCATCAGATATACTCATTCTTCATCATCATTAGCTTCAACTCCAGATAATTGACAAAGTGCATAGATTAGGCCAGTATGTCCTAAATATCCACTTGAATTCCTCACAATCTAACGCCATTGTCGTCGGCGGACATTAAGATATTGTGAGGAATTCTACGAAGGATTGTAAGAGTGGAAGGGAAGTGAGAGATCTCTTCTGCATTGTCGTTTCGAAGGAGAATTCCGCGTACTGTAAAGAAAAGAGAAAGATTCTTGCTTATATATTTGAACTTCACTTTAGTAAACTTAGTTAATTGTTAGTAGAACCAGTTTAATTTAAAAACTTCATATTATTGTCGATTGTGTATTAGTGACAGAAAGATAATTTCGATTTAGTTGTGATTCTGAATTGATTTCAATAATCCTAGTCTGTAGCTTCTAAAATATTCCCTGTGGGATTTATATCCAGAACTCCACTAGAGCCCTGTATTATTTGAGCGATATGTATACTTGCGTTAAAAGAGTAACTCTGTGATTAAAAGAATATATTATATACTTGTTACAAAAAGAATTAAAATTACGCTAAGTGTCCGCCGCCCGGAGTTTGTGCTCCCAAGTCAAGTGCTAAAGTGCTGGCGCTTAAGCGCCACAGTTAAAAATCAAATTTTAATCAAATTTGGCGCCATTTTCAAGAGGTGTTTGAAGCAAATTTTGGTGGTGACTTCCTTAGCTTCCTTTGGGCTGTAAAAATGATTGAAGTGATGCATCTTTTCGTGGATACATTGAATCTGAACATGATTTGAAGAGACACCAAGGCACCATTTGGAAAAGTATAAAAATGAAGCCTCATAATTTGCAAAGTGTGTGTGTTGAGTTTTTTAGTTTATTAGAGTCTAAAAGGTTGGAGTTCTTCTATTTTTAGAGAGTTTCTTAGTGTAGTTCTATAGCTGTTAGAAGAGAGTAGAGAGTAAGAAAGGAAAAAAGGGTTGGTGTGAAGCCTTCTTCTCACTAATTTTCTTTCATCCTTGTATCTAGTTTTTATTGAAGTCTAAAGTTTTATTTGAGTCATCGAGTTGGGCACCAACCTCTGTGAAGTTTTATTGTGGAAAGCAAATTTCAAAGGAACTTTCAGAGTTTTGTGGAGAGGATTTTCAGATAAGTATTTATCTTTGTTTTTACACTTTGTTTTTAAGTAACATTTGTTGTGTTTAGATTATGGTTTATGCTTTCAAATCAAGTTGTGTTTGTGATTTCTTCATGAAATCTGAGTAGTTTATTTTATCTTTTTCTTTCTTAGATGATGAAGTAATTATTTATGGAAGTATGTTGTGGAAAGTATAAGTGTTTAATGCTTGAAGAAATTGTGATGATTCAATTCCTTGTACATAATTTACTTATTGATGTGGTTAATAAAGATGTTAAAATTTGTTGTGAGATTATGTAAGATCCAATGTGGTATTGTCTCAATAAACAATTGGAAAGAATCACATGCAATTATATGGGTGAGAATTGTAGTTCATATGATTGAATGCAAATGTATAGGGAGATATGTTTTAATGGGGAGTAAAATTAGAGGACTTTAGAGTTACAGGCTAAAGCCCCCTAATTTAGTTTGTTATTTTAAATTCTATTATGAGATATTAGCTCCTAGGTGGAGGGAATAAATGAAACTCTAAAGTAAGAGCTAATATCTTCCCTGCCTAACCCATCTACAAAATTTTAAAATTTCAAATTAACCAATTTTCTTTATAGAACCAAGTAAGGGTAAAGAATATAATTATTCCTATTTGACACAATACATTTAAATACTTCCACAACATAAATATCCATAATTATTACTGATTCATTGAAGAAGGAAAAAGATATTTGATTCTTATAACATTTATATCGTGTTTAGAGTATTGATAATTTTAATTTCCTGTTTAACTTTTTATTAAAAATATCAAAAACAACTTTTCAAAATTTGTACCCTAAAACATACTTACAAAAATCATTTAAAAAAGTAAAAAGTTTTTTTTTCTTATTTCTTTAAAGTTTTAAACATTTCTATGTGGGTTCGATATCTCGGGGCTTAATCAGAAAGTCATATTTTACTTGATAAACAACACGTATACTTACGTAGTATCCCATATTATAAATCATAAATTTTCTATATAAATCGTAAGCATAAATATTCGAGGATCAAGTTTTTAGCGCCATTGCTGGGGAATTTAATTAAAATTTCATTTAAAGAAAATTAAGAAATTTTAATTTTTTTACTTTTCTTTGTTTTTGTTAATGTGTTTTGTTTTATTTTATTTATCATTGTATGTGTAGTTCAGGGTCTGAGAGACTTGTGCCTTACGATTTTGAATTAGAAAGAACAATCAGAAAAATCAAAAAAATTAAATATTTTGAAAAAGATAAAAATATTCAAGAAATGACAAATCATCAAAATTAAAATGTTGACATCCATCAAGAATTTAGACCTTTAAGAGAATATGCTAACCCTACAGTGGATGAACTTCATGGCAGTATTCAACACCCTGCTATAGCTGCTAATTCCTTTGAGCTTAAACCTACTATTATCTAAATGGTGTCTAATAATCAGTTTGGGGGAGCACCAACTGAAGATACTAATTTATATCTTGCCAAATTTCTAGAGTTGTGTGCTACTTTTAAATATGATGGTGTTTCGGATGGCATTATTAGACTTAGACTTTTCCTTTCTCACTTAGGGATAAAGCTAAGATATGATTAAATTCATTAGCACCTGGATCTATCATAACTTGGGGTGATTTAGCACAAATATTTCTTGCTAAATATTTTCCACTATCAAAGACTGTGAATCTTAGAAATGATATCACATCTTTTTGTCAGTTTGAAGGTGAATCAATATATGAGGCATGAGAACGATTTAAAGATCTCCTCAGAAAATATCCACATCATTCGATACTAGATTAGTTAATAATTCAAACCTTTTACAATGGATTAGTTGGATCTCTTAGATCTATTATCGATGCTGCTGCAGGAGGATCACTGATGTCTAAACAGATTACTAATGCTTATGCTTTGATAGAAGAAATGGCTACTAATAATTTTCAATGGTCTTCTGAAAGGTTAAATCCTAAAAAGGTAGTCAATATTCATAAAAATGATACTTTTGCAATGTTAGCAAATCAAGTTGTTGTAATTTCAATGAAGATAAATCAATTTGGGATGAATTTTTCTCAACCAATTGCCATGATTGAAGAAAATTCATTAAGTCAAATGGTTGATTCTCATACTTTACTGGAAACTCTGAATGCTATAAGTAAGCCTAATAACCCTTATTCTAAATATTATAACCCAGTTTGGAAGAACCATCCAAACTTTAACTGGAATACCAATAATCAGGGTGGTATTAATCAATTATGGGGGAACAATGAAGTAAACCCATTGGGGAATTGGAAAAACTAAGAGAATAATAATTATAGACCCACCTATCCTCCAGGTTTTAACATTGCTTCACAATTTAAGGAGAAGATGTTGTCTATTGAAGTAGTGGTGTTACAAACGGGAAATCAATTGCAAAGTCAAGGAGCTACAATTAGAAATATTGAAAATCAATTAGGACAAATTGTCAATACATTAAGTAATAGATCCCAATGTATGCTTCCTAGTAATACTAAAGTAAATCCAAGAGATAAGAATAAAGAGCATGCAAAAGTAATTCAACTGAGAAGTGGAAGAGAGTTGGAAGGTAGAGTTCAAAAATAAATTGAAGTAGAGAAAGAAGAGATTGAAGAACCAAAAGAGGAAGCTCTGAAAGGTTTGGAATGACCTATTTCTCCACTTAAGGAAGATTTGGAAAAACCACCACCTCCATTTCCTCAAAGAATTCGACAACAAAAGTTGGATAAGCAATTTTTAAAGTTCTTGGAAATATTTAAGAAGCTTACAATCAACAATCCTTTTGTTGAAGTTTTAGAAAAGATGTCAAGCTATGTGAAATTTATGAAGGATATTCTCAACAAAAAAGGAAGTTGAAGATAATGAGCCAGTTGCACTTAGTGAGGAGTGCAGTGTAATAATTCAGAAGAAGCTTCCTGATTAGCTCAAAGATTCTGGTAGTTTCATAATTCCATGTGCAATTAGAGACAAATTTTATGGAAAAGCTTTATGTGATTTGGGTGCAAGCATTAACCTTATGCCTTTATCAATATTTAAAATATCAGGATTAAGAGAAATAACTTCAACTACTATAACCCTGCAATTAGCAGATCGTTAGATCACATATCCTAAAGGAGTTATAGAAGATGTTTTGGTAAAAGCGGATCAATTTATCTTTCCTGTTGATTTCATTATGCTGGATATGAAGGAAGATAAAGAGATACCCATAATTTTAGGAAGACCTTTCCTAGCCACAGGCAGAGCTATGATAGATGTGCAAAAAGGGGAATTAACAATGAGAGTTAATGATCAGACTGTTGTCGGCATATTTTTAGGTTGTGTGTTTCATTTTGAAAAGGGGTCGCCTAACAGAAATTGTCGGCAAATTTTAGATTTTCAATTTAATTTAAATATGTATATATGGTTTAGAAAGTAGTATTTGATTTTGAAAATAATTTTAAATTTAAAAATTTTAAGATATGAAATCAAACCGATCCCACATCCCAGATAGTTTATATAAACAAGCACCACATCACAAACCATGTATCTATCCCGAAGAATAGACACCTTTGCTTGATGATGGGACTCGGTTAAATAAACTAGGAGATTTGTGACATCCGTTTGTGCTACGAACCAATTTTATAAGTCGACAAATTCCACTGCTTAATATAAATGAATTAAGCAGGGTTTATATTACCTGGGTTCTTAAAGTTCCCTATAAGGCAAGCCCCTATAGTTAATTACATCTTAAATGACAGGAATCATTTAAGAAAACTCTCGATAATGATCAGTGGTTTTGCTCTCAAGAATTTCAAAGTTTGAAGTTTTCAAAGGATTGGATTTTGGAAATTCAAAAGGGAATGACTCAAAATTTGGAACAATTTATTTTTGAGGATCCAAAGGAAGAGAAGTAGGAGAAGCTGAGGATCCAAGAAGAATCTTGGCAACTTCTCAAACTATTCTATTGTTTGGCTCGGTTTTAAGAAAATCCTAATATTATTTGATATTTCAATCTTGCCAATTTTAATTAATTTGTACTTATATTTGTATGATAAAATCATACAAATAGCCTCGAAGATGTGAGGGTTTGTGTCGTACCAAACGACTACTTCGGAGTCCTAAGACCGGTTAGGGCTTGATTTTCATGACATGATCATGCAAATGTCTAACGAAGAGTTGAGGATTTATGTTGCACTAGGCAAACTACCTCGAAATCCTATGGCTTTGTTATTTAAAACTAGGAAAGGTTTTACTGAAGTAGACCCGAGTTTTGTTGATGACGATGGCTGTGCTGCCCATCATGCTCCGAGCTCCTCGTTGTTGCAGAGGTTTAGTTTTAGAAATCATAAATCAGGAGATGAGAGAAGTGTTTTGGAATAGAAATCGTAAAATCCAAGTGTTTTTTTTAATATTTTAATTAAAACAAATCTTAAAGTTGATTATAACAGAACCGATTAAGATCCCACGGTTCCGTCATCCCGGCACCGTTATTTTCATTGAATTCACTTAGTCCAGATGAATTTGCTAAACTCAACTGAATGAGTTCCACACTTTCATTTAGACCGTGGGAAATCTCGTTAGCAACACGTGGGTTACATCATCCGAGGTATTCCCGATCATTCAACGAGACGTTTTAATTTAGTTGCAATTGTAGTTTTGTGTTCTGTTTGTGATTAAATTTTGAGTTGTTTTATATTTTGAAATGTTGTGGCGGTGAATTTTATCTTGCAGTGATTTTTAACTTAGTTTTAGTTTCAGTTTTAGGGACTACCCTAAAGGTTTTGGTTTTCATGCAACAGTTGCTTATCATGCAAGAAAAGTAAAATGCATTTGCGATAAAGTAAATTGCAATAAAAATAAAAGCGTACCTGGAGGGTCTTCCCGTCATCCCAAGCTGCACTTAAAACACATGTTAAGTCATTTAAATATTTCAACAAGTACCTAGGTAAGGCTAAGGGAAAGGTTTTAGTTGTCTATCAAAGTCCTAGTCCTATAGCTAGTCATCTCCTGTGACGTCTAAGTTTTTGTATTTTGGTTTAAGGACGATTTTCTTCATCAAAGAACAATTAAGTTCAATTATTCTTATAAACATCATATCATATTGAGGAAGTGCTTAAGACGAGTCTTAAACATCTTTTCAATATTGCTAGGATTGTTCTAAGTCAAAATGGATTTAATTAATCAGGTGAAGTAATCATCCGAGGTTTAATTAAGTTTTGTTCTTTTGCTCGAGTGAACTAGGATGTTTGAATATCCTATGAGTGAAGTGCCACTTCACCTAATGCTCCATCTAGGAGTTATGATAACAAGAACTTTTAAGGGCAGATGATGTTTTAGTGATTTGTGATTTAATTTAATTTTTGATTAATGGATTTAAGTTTGGAATAGTGTTCAAGTTATTTTAGATCTGTTTCGAATTCTTTATGTCTTAAGTGATGTTATATTTAATTCCATTTAATTTAATTTAATTTAATTTAATTTAATTTGGTTTGATTTAATTTTAATTTAATTTTATTTTTAATTTAGTTTTGATTTTTATTTTAATTTAATTTTTGATTTAATTTAATTTAATTTAATATGTTTTAATTTAATTTAATTTAATTTAATTTACTTTAATTTTAATTTTAATTTTAATTTAATTTTTTTTAATTTTAATTTAATATTTTATTATTTTTTTATGTTTTAAAGATGATTTAATTTAATTATTAAAGTATTAATTTAATTGAAATTTTGATTTAATTTAGTTTGAATATTTTAATTTTTAATTTAATTTAATGACTAAGTCTTTTAGTATTTTAAGTCTTAAATTTAGATTATCATTAGGAATTAAATATTATTGAAGTTATTAATTTAGGGATTTTTAAATTGAAGAATAAATATCTTCTTAAATAATATTCCTATTTTAATAATTTTAATTTTTATTAATCTTCCAAATTCAATTAATTGATTAATTAAGAATTATTCTTAAAATTGATTGATGGGTTTCTACTCTTTAATTATTTAAATTTCAATCATCCAAATCGGATTAAGATCAACTATTTTACTCTTTCATTTTATTAAGCCTAAAATTTTAATTAGAGGTTGAAAGTTTTAATTACCATTTTGCCCTTCAAGCTTAATAATTCCATAACTCACTAAATTGAGCTTAAATGAATTTGAAATTTTTATGTGGCTTCACTCACATGTCAATTAAGACATTAGAGGAGAAAATATATTTTTCTGTATTTAATTTATTTATATAATTATTTTTTGTGGAAAATAGGGATTTTCAAGAAACATTTAATAAGATGACCAAGGAAAATTTCCTATCCTTAAGAAAATTATGGGGCACTCCTAATGACTAGAGGACCATTTGAACAAATTTTGGTGATTTTTTGAATTTTATTTTATTTATTATAATTATTTTTAGTTTTTGGAGTATTAATTAATTTAAAAATAAAATAAAGGTTGAAAATGAATTTTATATTTTTCAAAAATCTTTCTGATATCAGAGAAACCAGAAACCAATTTTTATAATTTTCTAATTTTTCTTTGATTTATTAGAATTATTTTAGTGAAAAGGCTAAGAAAAATACATTTTTAAAATTAAAAATTACATTAAACCTTCAAAATTCGATATCTTATCCTAAGGACTTAAGAAAAATATTTAGTTTGTTCCTAAGTGTTTAGAATTCAAAATATGACATTTTGGTGATTTTTAATATTTTTGTGATTTTTATTATTTTTTAATTATTGAAATTATTAAAATATTGATAAAAATCAACTTTTTTAGAAAATTTTAATTTTAATTTTCCTAAGTTCCTCTGATATCAGAGAAGCTCCAAAACCAATTTTGTGAATTTTTAAAGAGTATTTTGTGAGTTATAAATTTTTAAAGTTTGATTTCATTCATGGGGCTTAATTAACCCATTTGGTGGGGCTAACTAAGTCCAATTGATCTCAAATTTTTATGTGGTGTTCTCCTATCCCTAGAGGATAGTGGAGAATTGTTTTTAAGTTAATTTGATTAGTGGTTAAACCTAATTAATTAAAGTTCAATTTTGGGTGTTTAGCCTAATTAGGGTTGTTCCAAGTGAATTAACTCAAAACTTATTTTTCCTATGTTCCTCTAATCATAAGGAACATCACCAAATTTTCCTAGAATTTATTTCTCAACATGCAAATTATTGGAATTAAAATACTCAAAACAGTAACATGAACTTGGAAAATCAATAACTTCTCATAGGGGTGACCCCTGACCTTGGAAAATTCAGGGAATGTTCCCAAGTTCAGAGGCTTCAAAAGCCCTATGGTCTCATGTCATGGTGAATTTCCTATATGCATGGAGAATTGAAATAGTGCAGAGAGTAAATAAATCATTAAAAATAAAATACTTTATGAAATTACTTGATTTCTTTTCCACATTATTCTCCTCTGTTCACTGAGCAAGAGGGTATTTTTATTTTATTTTTAGGATTTTTCTACACAAAGTTATGAATTTTTGAAGTTCTGGGTATTTAATAAATAAGAAAAATTCTAATTTCCTACTTATCCACGCGGCGCTGACTCAACCTCAGCGTCTCCGAAAGGCCACGCGGCGTGTTTAGATTCGGCGCCGCCATCCGACTCAGCGCTCCAGGGGCCCGCGGTTCATGTCCCATTGCTCCGTCAAACACGATCCTGGTCGTCCACTCGATACACCAGCGATCCAACGGTTCCCAGTCATCGTCTACGACTGGTGTGAACCCGTGACCGTCAACCTTCTAACCCTAATTTCTCACTCGATTCTCGACAGATTTTCGAGTTCTTATGCTCTATGGATTCGTCTTGAAGAGACGAACACATCCATATGATAAACATGTATTGAAATTGACCCAAACTAAATTGAGAATCTCTGGAAGCTCGGGAGGAAGAGTGAGTTCATACCTTTGCTTAGAGAAGTGAAGCTTCGATCTGAGTGTTGTGTCACGTTCGATTGGGTCCAAGCAAGCTCCAGATGAAGTCCCTTAGCCTAGTGAATTGTCTAGGTATGATTTCGACCAAGCCCGATCACAAAGCTTGGAGGCTGGAAGCAATGGCTGGCTCTGGAGAGGGGGCTTTTAGGGGAAACCTCTTCTCTTGGTACGAGTGAAGGTGTAGGACCAATCAATTTGGGGATTGGCTCACTCGTGAAGAAGTGTCCTGGTTTTTATCGTTGAAATTTGAACTTAAAATTGAGCTCGAGTTGGAGGGAATTGAGGCTGGAATCCGGTGGGAATCAAATGCTCTATGTGTGGAGAGTGGTCTGGAATGATTTTGGCAGAGTTTTCTTAAGATTTTTTTCAGCACCTCTCTTGGACGAGAGGAGGTGGTGTTTAAATAGGAGAGGGTGGAGGGCCTCCCAGAGGGAGTTAGGGCTTGGGATCAGCTGCTCTATGCAAGAGAAGAACAACCATGGTGTTCAATTGGGCTGGGACAACTCAGCAAGGCAGAATTGAAAAGTTTGGCTCCTTCCAAGGTCTCGACCATGGTGTTTTCCGAGCGATCCGGGAGGCTGGCCGGCGAGGCATGGGTCACCCTCGGGTCCGGGTGGGTCGGGGGCTGGAGGTTTGTGCGAGCGATTGAGCTTTGCCATGTGTAAAGAGGATAGCTTGGAATGGAATGGGGAAGAATGTATTTTGGCTCAAATTGGTCAACCCATGATTTTGGGTTTGGTTCACCTCCCCATGACCTGGTTTTGGGCTGCAGGTGAATCGGTTGGGTCGGCTGGTCTTAAGTGGAGAAGTCTCCATCCAAGAATATTTGGATTATATTTGGGTTAAGGGGAATCGAAAAGTAAGGTTAATGGCTTTTAGGAAGTGCTTAAAGGACCTCCTCCTTTTGCCCAATGTGGTAAGGTCACATGTAAACAACTCACATGGCTTGCATGTGGCTTAAGAATGGCTTCATGGCTTACTATGGCTTAGGATAAAGCTTGGTCAATTTCATGGAAATAAAATTTAGGAATTTTGGTATTTTGGTGGAGAATTTTCATGAAGCTTGATTTGGAATGGTTTAATGATGATTTTGAAACTTATGGGTGATTTTGATTAAATGGATGATGTGGAGAAATGTCATGTGGGCTTTGGATTGAAATCTTGGGCTTTTGAAATGGTCTTGGGTGGGCTTTTAAAGTGGTTTAAGGAAGTGGCCTTTAGGTTTGAAAATGGGCTTTTGAATAGAAAAATTTGCAAAGGGCCATGCCAAATAAATGTTGAGTTTTGTCTAAGGATGTGTCATGATTGATTTGAAACAAGTTTGGAGTGATTTGGGTTTGAATTGGGTTGGATTTGGGCTTCTTTGGTAAAGGGGTTAATGTAGGTCAAATTGGGCTAATTTGGGCCAATTTTGGGCTAGGGTTGAAATTGATGTAAAATTAACATTGGAAAATGTTTATGGGAGTGTTTCAAAGAGGTTTCAACTTTAGTTGGGTTTTGGTTTTGGGACATGGGCTCATTTGGGTTAGGTTTGGGTTTAGGTCAAAATTGGGCTTTTTGGTTTTGGGTTGAATTTGAGTGGGGCTTGGGTGTAAATTTTGGGCAAATCATGTTAGTGTTTTGTTTATGGGGATGTTAGGGAAGGTTTTGAAAAGGTTTGGGGTTAATTGAAGTTGAATTGGTTTGGTTTGGGCTAAGTTTGGGTCATGGGTCCAAATTGGGCCTTAAAGTCAAAAGTAAGATTGGACCCAAATGTCAATCAAATTGGACTTAGATTTGGTTTAGATTGATATTTTGGATGTTGAATTTAAGTTTAGAATTGAATTGGACTAAAATTGGGGTCAATTGGGTAGGTTTGGTTTGACATTGGGTTCACTTGGGTTAAGAATGGGCTAAATTGGGGGTTTTCGTAAAAGTGGGGTAAATTGACAAAATTTTCCCATTGTGTAGTTGGACAAAATGAAATTAGGAATATTTGGGATTTTCTAAAATTTTCTGGGAATTTTCTGAATTTTTAGATTTTTGGGTCAAGAGGGGTATTTTGGGTATTTGGAGGGTATTGGGGGGTACTTTTGGAATTTTTGGTATTTTTGGCTATGGATGATCAATTTGAGTGAAGGGAAATGTTTAGGAATGGTTTTGGGGAATTTTGGGTAATTTAGGTGATTTTGCAAATTTTGGGTAGTTCCAAGGGCATTTGGTATGTTTGGTGGGGTCGGGGCCCCGGGGCCAAAAATTAAAATTTTGGAAGAATGAAGATTGATCAAATTTTAGCAAAATGGAATCACTTTGATTGAGCCATGAAGTCATATTAAGCCTATATGAGCCATGAGGGGACTCATTTGAGGCATTCACTATGTTGTTCCTAACCCTCTTAGCCAGGGGCTTAGGGGTTAAGGTCCGTCCATATGAATTACCTACATGAGTCAAGGAGTCAAGTTGGGTATGGGTGTGGTTTTAGGATTTGGATTGTGTGTGTGAGAGTGTAGAGTGTGAGTATAGTGAGTGTGTAAGTCGACCCTCACTGGACCAAGCCACCCAGGGTGGTCCTAAGGCCAAAGAGTCTTATAGGGAACTCATCCTTTAAACCTTCACATTTAATTTCAACCCTCTAGGTGATTAGGGGTCTACAATCAAGCTTGTGGGGTTTGTAGGGAGGAAAGAAGTGGTTCAAATTTCTAAGGGATGGGTCCCAATTCTAGTCCTCTAGGATGGTCAAAGGAAAAGCCTAAGGCTAGATCCTAAGTGCTAAAGAGAGAAGAGAAGACCTCTTCAAAAATGAGGTCAACAACTGTTACATTCAAAATTTCAAAATCAATGAAATATCCTGCAAAAGGTAAAGATGATGAATGTTATAAGATGGATGTTATCAAATATTTGAGTGAATGTCATTTCAAATCAACTTATGAAGAGAAATCAGAAAGAGAAGAATTGGAACATGAGCAAGAAGAGGAGTTACATCATTCTAAAGATTTCCATGAGGAAGATCTAAATTATGTTCATGAAAATTTTAAATTGTTGGACATGACTGAAAAAGATGAATCTTTTAGTCCATCAATTGAAAAAGCTCCTGAACTTAAGCTAAAGATGCTTCCTGATCATTTGAAGTATATTTTTTTAGGTGAGTCCTCAACTTTGCCAGTGATAATTTCCTCTCAATTAACTAAAAAAGAAGAAGAGAGTTTTTTTGAAGTTTTGAAGAAGTACAAGAAACCTTTGGATGGACGATAGCTGATATTAAAGGAACCAGTCCTTCAAATTGTATGCATATAATCCTTATGGAAGATAACTACAAACCTAAGGCTGATCCTCAAAAGAGATTAAATCCTATCATGAAAGATGTTGTTAAGGAAGAAATTTTAAAGTGGTTGGATGTTGGGATTATCTACCCTATTTTAGATAGTGCATGAGTTAGTCTTATTCACTGTATTCCTAAGAAAGGAGGAGTAATTGTGACTGTTAATGAGAACAATGAGATTATACTAACAAGACAAGTTACAGGGTGGCGAATATGCATTGATTATATAAAATTAAATCTTGCTACAAGGAAATATCATTTTCCACTCCCATTTCTGGATCAGATGTTGGATAGATTGGCCAAGCATAAATACTTTTGTTTTCTGGATGGATATACTGGGTACCACTAAATTCAAATTTCTTCTGAGGATCAAGAGAAAACAACGTTTACCAGTCCTTATGGTACATTTATCATTAGAATAATGCCTTTTGGTTTATGTAATGTCCCTGCTACATTTCAGAGATGTATGATGGCTATTTTCTGTGATTTAATTGAAAAAGGGATTGAAGTTTTTATGGATGACTTTTCAGTGTTTGGAAGTTCATTTGAATCATGTTTAGAGAGTTTATCTAAAGTTCTAAAATGCTGTGAAGAAATTAATTTGGTCCTTAATTAGGAAAAATGTCAATTTATGATAGCAGGAGGAATTATATTAGGACATTGAATATCAGAAAAAGGTTTGGAGGTAGATCCTGCAAAAACTCAAGTTATCTCTAATTTACCTTGTCCAACGAATGCAAAGGGAATTAGAAGTTTTCTGGGACATACTGGATTCTACAGGCGTTACATTAAAGAATTTTCAAAAATTTCAAAACCCTTATGCCGTTTGTTGGAAAAGGATATAATTTTTTATTTTGATGATGAATGCCTAAAGCTTTTGAAACATTAAAAGAAACATTAATCACTGCACCTATTATAATTTCACCAAATTGGGAAAAACCTTTTGAATTAATGTGTGATGCTAGTGATTATGCTATTGGTGCTGTTTTGGGTCAGAAATATGATAAAATTTTTAAAGTAATTTACTTCGCTAGTAAAACTCTTAATGAAACTCAAATTAACTATACCAATACTGAGAAAAAGTGATTAGCTATAATACTTGTTTTTGATAAATTTTGATCATATTTAATTGGAATTAAATCTGTGGTGCATACTGATCATTTTGCTATCAAATATTTAATGAAGAAGAAAGATGTGAAACCGATATTGATTAGATGGATTCTTCTTCTGCAAAAATTTGATTTTGAGACAGTAGATAGGAAGGGTGCTGATGATCAAATTTCTGATCATCTGTCCAGGCTTGAAACTGAAAATCTCTTAGTGATACTGAAGAAATTAATGAACATGTTCCTAATGAAAAATTGTTCACGATTAATGAGTGGCGTATTCCGTGGTACGCGGACATTGTAAACTTTATTATCAGTGATATTTTACCATATGGTTTGACAAACCAGGAGAGGAAGAAATTTTTATCTGATGCTAAAACTTATTTTTGGGATGACCCATTTTTATATAAACAAGGAAATGATCTGATCATTCGAAGATGTGTGCCTTTAGAAGAAACTTATGAAATTATTGAAAAATGTCATAATTCTGATTATGGGGGACATTTTGGAGTTGATAGAACAGCTTATAGAATTTTACAATCTGGATTTTACTGGCCTACATTTTTTAAAGATGTTAAGGTATATATTAAAAATTGTGATCGTTGTCAGCGTGTAGGCAATATTTCTAGAAGAAACGAGATGCTCCTCAATTATATGTTGAAAGTTGAAATATTTGATGTTTAGGGATTAGATTTTATGAGACCATTTACACATCTTTCAGAAAGATTTATATTTTAATAGCAGTAGACTATGTATCCAAATAAATTGAAGCTATTATTTTACCTCAATATGATGCTCAAAGTGTTGCAAAGTTTTTAAGAAAGAATATATTTTGCAGATTTGGAATACCAAGAGTAATCATAACAGATGGGGGAAGTCATTTTAGAAATGCGATTATGGAGAAGTTAGTAAAGAAATATCATATTAACCATCACATTGCTACTGCTTATCATCCACAGACAAGTGGTTTAGTTGAATTTTCCAATCATGAAATTAAATAAATATTGGAAAATACTGTTAATACAAACATAAAGGATTAGTCAATCAAATTGGATTATGCTTTGTGGGCCTATAGGACTGCTTACAGAACTCTAATAGGGATGTCCCCATATATGCTAATTTTTGGAAAAGCTTGTCATTTATCTATTGAACTTGAGCATAAAGCATATTGGGCTATTAAAGAGTTCAATTATAATTTGAAGGATGTTACTGAAAAGAGATTATTGCAATTAAATGAGCTTGAACAGATAAGGAATGAATCTTATGAAAATACTAAGATTTATAAAGAAAAGATGAAGTTGTGGCATGATCGGAAGATTCTTATTAAAAATCTTGTGCCAGAGCAAATGTTTTGTTATATAATGCCAAATTGAGATTTTTTGCTGGAAAACTTAAGTCCAAATGGATAAGTCAATTTATTGTGATAAAAGTTTATGTTTATGGAGCTGTAGATATTCAAAATTCTAAGACTAGAAAAATAATCAAAGTTAATGGTCATAGACTTAAACCTTATTTTTTAGTCGATCAACTTAAACCTGATGAGAATTTGATGTTAGGTCACTCAGAATAAGTTCTGGGTATGTCAGGCTGAAGACATTAAACCAAGCGCTTTGTGGGAGGAAACCCATAGTTATCGGTGTGCTTTGCTGTATGTTTGCTTTGTGTGCTTTGTTTGGTTTGTTTTCATGATTATGTGGTAGTATTTTGGAGAGATTGGTTATAGTGGTGTTTATTAGACATTAATTGATGACTTGAAAGAGTCAGAATGAAAAATTTGGACATTTGGCATACCTGTGCAAAAATGAGCACTGGCGGCTAAGCTCCGTCTGGTTGGCGCATTAGCGCCGCAGTTATGAAAAACATGATAAATGAGTTTCTAAAAGAAAAAATCATGGGGAAGTGGTTTTGGAAGTTATTTTGGAGTTTTAAAACATTTAGGGTCGGTTTTAGAACTTTCCATGTCTATAAAAAGGCCCTGAATTAAGAGAAACACTTGCCCAAGTCCCTATTTTCATTCCTGAGTCTTAAGAAGAGTATTTTGAGTGCAAAAATGTCTTCTTGGGATAGTGAAATTAAGAAGAAGGAGGAATCCAACAAGAAGAAATTTATTAGTGAAAGTACGCAAGATTTATTCAGCGGATTCCTAGCAGTTAGCATTCAAGATATTTAAGAAAGGATTGCAAAGATTGAAGCCAATGTGGAATCAATTGAAGCAAAGGTAAATGAAACTAACGCTCATTTAGCACATATTGGATGGCAACTTAAAATGCAATTGAGTCATACAAGTCATGTGGAAGAAGCAGATAAGGCGATGTTTCTGAAAATAAATGGTTAGAAGAAGAAGAAGTGAGAGTTTTCAACCGTCGCCTGTTTTATCAGATTTATATTCCAGATGGTTCAAATGGAACTAATGGTTGTTCTGGATATATTCCAACTAATGAAGATTGGAATTAATTAGTCTAGTGTTGTAGTTTATATGTGTTAAGTGTTTTGTGTCTAGTGTTTTATGTTTGTGTTTTGTTGAACTTTAATGTGTGTTTGTTACATCTTAATGATGTAAATTTATTTTTATTTTTATGTTCTTGAATCTTTGTGTATTGGAAAATTTCATCCAAAGTGTTTGGATAGAAATTTTTAGTTTTTATTAAGTGTGGAATTGATGAAAATTTAACTTTCTTTGGACAATTAGAAAATTTTATGGGGGAGAAATGATTATTTAAAGTGATTTAGGATGCTTAACCAAGGGGTTTAGTAAACTTTTAAATTAATTGTGAAAATTGGGGTACTGTCACCTAAGCGCCAAAACTTCAGCGCTTAAGCTCCAGATTTCGCAGGTAAGCGTCGTATGCCTTGCGCATAGGCGCCGGTTAGCGAAAATCGGTTTTCTACAGTTAAAAACCTTAAAATTGTCATTTTTAACACCTCACGTCACCCTCAACCTCTCAAAGTCGCGAAAAAGGATTTAGGGCATCTTTAGTTTGGATCAATTAAGAGCCGATTTCAATGAGATTTGTCAGATTTGAATTCCTTGAGGTATGAGCACTACTCCTAAGTAAAAAAATTTTTATTTTCACCATATATTTTGAGCGCATGATTGAAAAATCTTAAAATCACTATTTATGGTGAAATTTGATGAAAAGCATGAGAAATTGCTTGGATTTTGTGGAAATTACCTTTGGAAGTTAAATTAACAAGTTTAGTTTGGTTTTGGAATTTATGGTGAATTTTTGTGATTTTTTTAGAAATGCCTCCAAAGTCAAAGCGTTCAAAAGAGAAAGCAAGATTTGATTCCAACGAATTTGTTAGTGCGAGAGCAGAGGATTGATTCTTGAACGTGTGTTATCATCAACAAATTTGCGTTATCGTCAACAAATTTGCATTATCGTCAAGAAAATTGATTCCTGAATGTGTGTTTAGTAAACCAGGAGAAGTTATTGAAGAAATGATTACTATAAGGAATTGAACAAGTGCATTTTTCACCTGAGTTAATCAATATCTTCTACCACTTGCCTCCTGCATTGTTTTGTTTTTATGCTAATTATCATCCTACTGAAGGAGAATTAGATGAGATAATATCTTTTCTGACTGATGGGAGAGGTTTATGGAAGATAACAAATGAAAGAAGAGAAAATTTTCAGGCCTCTAAGTTGAATTCTATTTCAAAGGCATGACATTATTTTATGTCATCTAAACTGTTACTTTCAAGTCATACTAGTGAAGTTACGAGGGAGCGAGCTGTTCTGAACCATTGTATTCAACAAGGAAAGCCTATTGACATCAGGGCTAATATTTTTTATTATATGATGAACTGTGTCAGATCTGCTACTACTACATGTATGGGAATTCCTTCATTAATTCATTCGATTTGTGAGGGGTCTGGTGTGAAGTTTGAAACATGGGAGGAATCCAATGTAAATGTTGGTTCTTACATTGAGTATTCAGAATTTGGCTGGAGAGGAGGATTTGGTAGAGCTTTCACTGCTTCTACTTCTGCTGCTTCTATTTCGTGCCACTACTTCTAGAGCATCATCATCTAGTGATTCACAAACTGGATTATTAAAGAAGATTTTAAAGAAGGTGAGTGTACGGCTTATTTATTAGGTTGTGTGTTGTACTTTGAAAAGGAGTCGCCTACATAAATTGTCGGTGAAATTTAGATTTTAAATTTAATTTAAATATATATATATATATATATATATATATATATATAATTTTGAAATTAACATTTGATTTTGAAAATAAATTTAAGTTTGAAAATTTTAAGATATGAAATCAAACCGATCTCACATCCCAAATAATTTATATAAACGAGCACCGCACCACAAACTGTGTATCTATCCCAAAGAATAGACACACTGCTTGATGATAGGGCTCAATTAAATAAGCTAGAAGATTTGTGACATCATTTTGGTCTGAAAACCAATTTGATAAGTCGACAAGTTCCCTGTTTAATATAAAGGAATCAAACAGGTTTTGTATTACCTGGGTTCGTAAAGTTCCCTATAAGGATAAATCCCTATAGTTAATTACATCCTAAATGATGGGAATCATTTAGTAAAACTCTCGATAATGATCAGTGATTTTGCTGTCAAGAATTTCAAAGTTTAAGGTTTCAAAGGATTGGATTTTTTGAAATTTCAATAGGGAATGGATCAAACTTGGAACAGTTTATTTTGAGAATCCAAAGGAAGAGAAGTAGGGGATTTCACAGACCCGAAGTGAACTTCGGTGGCTTCCCAACTATCCTATTGTTTGGCTTCATTTTAGGAAGAATTATTTAATGTTGTAATCCTGCTAATTTTAGTTAATTGGGACTTATATTTATATGACATAACCATACAAATAGCCTCGAAGATGTGAGGATTTATGTCGTACCAATCAACCACCTCGGAATCCTAAGACCGGTTAGGGCTTAAATTGCATTACAAAAATGACTAACAAAAAGTTGAGGATTTATGTTGCACTAGGAAAACTACCTCGAAATCCTATGGCTTTGTTATTTAATGCTAAGAAAGGTTTTATTGATGTAGATTCCAGTTTTGCTGACGATGATGGCTATGCTGCCCACTATGCTCCAAGCTCCTTGTCGTTGCAGAGGTTTAGTTTTAGAAAGTGAAAATCAGGATATGAGAGAAGTGTTATGGTTTAGAAGAGTTTTAATGTTCAAATGTCTTAATGTTTTAATTAGGGAAATCTTAAAGTTGATTATAACAACACCGGTTAAGATCCCACGGTTCCATCATTCCGGCACCGTTATTTTTATCAGATTCACTTAGTTCAAATGAATTTGCTAAACTCAAATGAATGAGTTCCAAACTTTCATTTAGACCGTGGGAAATCCCGTTAGTAACACGTAGGTTACATCATCTGAGGTATTCTCGATAATCCAATGAGTCGTTTTAATTTAATTGTACTTGTAGTTTTGTTGTCTGTTTGTGATTAAATTTTGAGTTGTTTTATATTTTAGATGTTGTGGCGGTGAATTTTATCTTGTTGTGACTTTTAATTTAGTTTTGGGTTTCAATTTTGTGGCTATCCTAAAAGTTTCAGTTCTCATGCATGGTGACATTGTTGTTTAACATGAAAGAAAAATAAAGTACAGTGCAGGTAAATAAATTGCAATAAAATAAAAGCGTACCTGGAGGGTCTTCTCGTCATTCCAAGCTGCACTTAAAACACATGTCATAGTATTTAAATATCTGCAACAAGTACCTAGGTAAAGCTAAGGGAAGGTTCTGGTTGTCTACTAAAATCATAATCCTAGTGCTAGTTAATTCCTATGACGTCTAGGCTCTTGTGTTTTGTTGAGGATGATTCTCTTCATCAAAGAACAATTAAGTTTCAATTGTTCTTCTAAAACATCTCATCGTATTGAGGAAGTGCTTAGGACGGGTCCTAAACATCTTTTCAATGTTTCTGGGAATATTTCAAGTCCAAATGAATTCCATTGTACAGGTGAGTTAATCATCCAAAAATTTAGTTAAGTTTTGTCTCTTGCTCAGTGAACTTAGACATTTGATTGTCCGATGACTGAAATGACATTTCACTTGATGCTTTATTTGAGGGTTATAATAATAAAAGTCTTCAGGGGCAAATTAGTTTGTTAAAGATTTTAACAATTCTTAATTTAAAATTGGAATTGATGATTTAAAGTGATTTGGTTTAATTATAAAAATTTAATTAATAATTTTAAGTTTGGAATAGTGTTCAAGTTGTTTTAATTCAATTAAATATTTATATTTTAAATAATCTTAACATTTCAGATTAATTTTAATGTTTTAAATTTGCTTAGGTTGAAAGAGGTGTTTAAATTATTTATTTTTATTAAATTTTGATGACTTGATTTGGATTAATTATAATGCTTTAGGTTGATTTTAATTAGTTTGATTTTCATATTTTTAATAATGAATTTTTTTAAGATTACTTAAGGTTTCAAATTTGATTTAAGTTTGTTCTTAGGTGATTTCAAATTAATTTTGAATGTTTAAATTTTATTTTAATTTGATTGTTAAATCATTCAATGTTTTAAGTTTTAATTTAATTAATGGTTATTTTCCTTCTTAATTATTAATTTCAATCATCATTTTAGAATTAATTAAGGATTAATTACCATTGAATTAATCCAATTAGGGACTTTAAATTAAAGAATTGGCATCTTCTTAAGTCACATCCCTAATAATCCAAAATTTTAATTATTCTTCCTAAATTGAAATGATTTAATTAATTAAGGTTCCATTTCTTGATATTTTCAAAGTGGTAAATGGGTTTCTACCCCTTTATTCCCTAAGTTTCAATCTTTCAAGAGAAGATTAAGATCAAATATTTTTACTCCCCCCCTGATTAAACCTAAGTATTAATTAGGATTAAAATCCTTAATTACCTTTATGCCCTTTTTAAGCCTAATCACTTCATAACTCACCAAATTGAGCTCAAATGAACTTGAATTTTTTTTCACTTCACTCACATGTCAATTAAGGCATTAGAGAAGAAAATGTGATTTTTCTGTTTTTACTTTAATTTATATATTTATTTTTGTAGAAAATAAGGGTTTTCAATGAAAATTCAACAACATGACCAAGATAAGGTTTTTGTCCTTAAAAAAATTATGGGATGTCCCTACTAATTAGAGGACCACTTAGACTAATTTTGGTGATTTTTTGAATTATATTTGATTTATTATAATTATTTTGAATTTTGGGGTATTAATTAATTACAAAATAAAATTAAAGTTGAAAAATGGATTTTATATTTTTCTTAAGTCCCTCTGACCTCAGCCAAGTCAGAGAAACAAATTTTATAATTTTTTTTATTTTTCTTTGATTTATTAGAATTATTTTAGTGGGAAGGTTTGAAAATACATTTTTTTTATATTAAAAATTGTCTTAAGCCTTTAAAATTTTATATCTTAACCAAGAGACTTAGGAAAAATATTTGGTTGGTTCCTAAGTAATTAAGGGACCAAATATGACCTTTTTATGAATTTTAATATTTTTGTGATTTCTTTAATTTTTTAATTATTAAAATATTTAAAATATGGTTAAAAATGATAATTCTTAGAAAATTCCAATTTTAATTTTGTTAAACTACTCTGATATCAGAGAGCCCACAAAACAAATTTGGTGAATTTTTAAAGTGTATTTTGGGTTTTATGAATTTTTTAATTTTAAAAATGACCATACAATTAAATAATTCATTTAATGGCTTACATTATTTTCAATTGACTTGAAATTTTTATGTAAGGTTCTCTACATCCTAAGTGACAGTGAAGAATTGTTTTTAAGTGATTTTGTTGTGTGGTTACTCCTAATTAATTAAAATTTAATTTTGAGTGTTTAAGCTAATTAGGGTTATTTTTAAAGAATTAAGCCAAACCATAATTTTCCTAGGGTCTTCTGGTCATAAGCTACCTCCTCTAATTTTCCTAAAATTTATTGAGCTACAGACTAATTACTGGAATTAAAATATCAAAACAGACACATAAATTTAGAAAATCAATAACTTACCATAGAGGTAGCCTCTGATCTTGAAAAATTCATGGAATGTTCCGAAGAATAGAGGCTACAAAAGCCCTATGGTCTCATGTCATGGTGAATTGTATGCATGTATGGAGAATTGAAATACTTAAAACAGTAGATAATTAATTAAAAATAAAATACTCATCAAAATAAGTTAATTCTTTTTCAACTTTGTCCTCCACGCATTCACTGAGCAAGAGGGTATTTTTCTTTTATTTTTGTGATTTTCTATGTAAAGATATGGATTTTCAAACTTCTGGGTATTTAATAAATTCAGAAAAATCCTATTTATCTACTTAAACCAGTCAGCGCCGCATCATCCTCGGCAGATCCGAAACTCCAAGCGGCGAGCTTCTATTCGACGCCGCCTTCCACCTCAGCGCCACGCGGCCCTGCGGTTTCGTCCCGTATCCTGATCCAGCATGATCTGGACCTTCCATTCAATACACGCGCGAACGGAAGACATCCGTTCATCATCCCCGAGTGCCCCTACTCGAGAACCGTCCACCTTCTAGACCTAATATCTCACTCGATACTCAACCAAATCGAGTGTGGTTTCTTCCTACATGCTCGTCTAGCCAAGAGGAGTCTATCCATATGGCTAACATGCATTGAAATTGACTCAAATTAAATGGAGAATCACTGGAAGCTCGGGTTAAAGAAAAGTTACCATACCTTGGTTCAGGAGGTGAAGCCTCGACTGAATGTGCTCGACACGTTCGTTGGAGTTGTAGGAGCCTAGGGATGAAGCCTCTGGTCTTGGTGAAATGTCTAGACTTGATTTCCACCGAGCCCGATTTCAAAGCTTGGCCGATAGAGAGAATTGCTGGCCTGGTGAGGGGGCTTTTGCTGGTGAACTTCTCCTTTGGTCTGGTGAAGGTGTAGAGTTAATCTTGACTCACTGTGGTGAAGTGTCCTGATTTTGGGCTTAAAATTGAGCTCATAAATTGAGCTCACAGAGGGGGTTTTAGGGTTGGATTTCAGAGGGGATCAAGTGCTCTATGTTAGGAGAAGGGTGTGGAGTGATTTTGGCAGAGTTTTGGTAAGATTTAGTGCATCCCCCCTTTTGGCCGTGGAGGTAAGGAGTTTAAATAGCCATGGCTGGAGGGCTTCCCAGGAGCAATTGGAGGCTGGGATCAGCTGCTCAGGGGAGGAGAGGAAGAGTTCTGGTGTCCACTAGGGTTGGGACAGCTCAACAAGGGAGAATTTGAAATTTTGGCTCACATGGAGCTCTCGGCCATGGTGTTTTCCGGCGACCCAGGTGGCTGGTCAGCTAGGCATTGGTCACCATCTTGACCAGTGAGGTCAGGGCTGGTGTTTGGTGAGTTCAATTGGCTTTGGACATGTGTAAAGGATTTGATTTAAATGGAATGCTTAAAGGCCTTCCTCCTTTTACCACTTATGGGGTGTTGACAATCCTAAGATTCTCATGGCTCTCATGTGGCTTGTGCATGGCTCCAAGGCTTGGCCATGGCTTGACTCACTTACATGGAAATGGATTTTGGGATTTTTGATAAATTTAGGGGAAATTGTCATGTGGTTTGATTTAGAATAATTTGATGATTGATTGGAACTTAGGGATGGTTTTAATTGAATGCATGATGAATAAGAGTGTCATATGGGCTTTAAAATGAATTTTGGGCTTCTTTAAATTTGGTGAAGATGCGCTTTTTTTTTTAAAAAAAAATGATTTAAAGAGGTGAGCTTTTAGGTTTCAAAATAGACTTTTGGATGAAAATTTGGTAAAGGATTGGGCCAAATAAATGTTGCATTTAGATTAGGAATGTGTCATGAATGGTTTAGAACAAAATTAGGGTAATAGGGTCAAAGTGGGTCAAATTGGGCTAACTTGGGCTAAGGTTGGGCTAATGTTGGTTTTGATGTAAAATTAATGCTGTAAAATGTTTATGGAGATGTAACAAAGAGTTTTCAATTTTAGTTGGTCTTAATTTTGGGATTTGGGCTTGTTTGGGTTCATGGTTGGTTTAAGCCAATTTAGGGGGATTTTGGTTTAAGTTAAGCTTGGGTGAAGTTTGGGTTTAAATTTAGGGCAAATCAAGTTAGTTTTTTGTTTGTGGGGATGTTAGGAAGGTTTTAGAAAAGTTTTGGGGCTAATTGGAGTTGAGTTGGGTTGGTTTGGGGCAAGTTTAGGTCATGAGCTAAAATTGGGCTATAAGCTTCAAATTGAGATTGGATCAATATGTTGATAAAATTGGGTTTAGATTTAGTTTAAATTGCTATTGGGGATATTTAATTGGAGTTTAGAATTGAATCAGATCAAAATTGAGGTCAATTGGAGTGATTTGGTTGGACATTGGGTCCACTTAAGTTAAAAAGGGTCAAATTGGGGGTTTTGGTAAAAGTGGGCTAAATTGACAAAATTGCCCTATGGTGTAGTTGAACAAAATGAAATCCGAAATATTTTGGATTTTCTGGAATTTTCTGGAAATTTTGGGAATTTTTGGATTTTTGGGCTAAAAGGGTATTTTGGGTATTTGGAGGTTATTGGGGGATATTTTGGAAATTTTGGTATATTTAGCCATGGATGATCAATTTGAGTGGTGGAGAATATCTGGGATTAATTTTGAGGAATTTTGGGTAATTTAGGCAATTTTGCAAATTTTGGGCAATTTCAAAGGCATTTGGTAGGTTTGGTGGGTTTAGGGCCCCATGGGTCAAAAATTGAAATTTGGGAAAAATGAAGATTGATTAAGTGTTAATGAAATGAAACCATTTGATTGAGCCATGAAGCCATATTAAGCTCACAAGATCCATGAGAGGACTCATTTTAGGCACTCAATATGTTGTTCCTAACCCTCTTAGCCAGGGGCTTAGGGGTTAAGGTCCATCCATATGAGTTACCTACATGAGTCAGGGAGTTGAGTTTGGGTGAAAGTAGTTTTAGGGTTTAGAATGTGTGTGAGAGTGTGGTGTGTGCAAGCTTACCCTCACCAGGACCAGACTACCCAGGGTAATCCTAAGGCCAAAGAGTCCTATAGGAACTCATCCTTTAAACCTCCACATTTGATCTTAACCCTCCAAGTGGCCTTGGGGTTTACAATCAAACTTGTGGGGTTTGAAGGGAGGTAAGAAGAGTTTTGAATTTCTAAGTGGAGGGTCCCATTTCTAGTCCTCTAGGATAGTCAAAGGGAAAACCTATGGCTAGATCCTAAGCACTAAGGGTAGAGATTAGACCTCACCAAAAATGAGGTCAACAGTGAGTCTTACCCAAGAGCTGTTACAGATATGGATGCTAAGATTGAAAATATTGAAAGGCATATTGTAAAACATGATGAATATGAGGAGAATTATTAACAGTATATGGATAGAGTGATTAGAGGTGATCACAGTGTTGAGATGCCCCCTCATCCGTATTATATACCTTATGTGCCATCTAGAGACTAGAATGAAGAAGATGATAATGAAGATGATGATTAGGATTATTGTGTTGAGTTTGTTTTGTTTTGTGATTTCTTATGTGTTGTTATGTTTTTATTTGATGTTTTTTTAGGTGATGTGATGTTTAATTTTTATGTGATGTATTTATGATATGAACTCTGATATTGTATAGAACATAGTTGGACTATTTCTTTTTATGCACATTCAGATGTTTATGTTATAAATTAATGTTTTATGTTGTAGTTTGTGATATGTGTGTAGTAGCAAATTGTTTTAATGTGTATTTAGTGTTTGAATTTTTAATAGAGTGTAAATTAATTCCAAATTTGTTAAGGAAATGTAGAACACTATTAAAAACCACTATTTGAAAATTACATGTTTAAAACTTTTAAAAATCTACTACCAGTTATTATCTAGTATTGTTTTGATTTTAGTTAAGTAGGTGTGTATTTGCTTTGAAATCCTCCACTACTGTAGAAGTCATTTGAAATTTTTATTTTATGAAAAACTGAATTTAGTTTCTTTTTACTCCTACTCTTTTTAAAACAGTTATACTTGCATATTTAGGATATTGAAATTCCTGCAAGCAGGTTATTTTAGTTTTTAATTCTCAATCATGTATCATTTCTTATGCTTAAATGCTTTTATCCTAACTAAAACATAAAGTTTGGGGGGAATTTAAAAAAACTAAAATTTTCAAAAACCTAATTTTTTATTTGTTCTCAAGAACACTTAAAATAAATTTGGTTTTTGATTGAAAATAATTATGTATATGAAGTTATATTAGGGAAAAAAATTTTGAATATAGAAATGAATAAAAGAATTTAGTTAAAATTTATAGTAATAATGAAAAATTCAAAGTTAAAATTTTCTTAATAAAGAAATGTTAAATATAGTTAAGCTATCTTTAGTAAGAAATGTTATATTTTTGGATGAATAGAATATTTGACTTTTATTTTTCAAAGCTTAATTTTTTTATTAAGAAATAATTTTCAGCACTATTATTATGATTTTTCAGTGAAAGATACATATTAGACTTTTTATTTTAAATGGAAGGGTGGAATTCAAAATCATTAAAGGCTTATCTAGATACAGTAATCCTTGCCTTGTAAAAAAAGAGAAAAAGAAAAAAAAAAGAAAAAGAAGAAAAGATAGTAGAAAAGAAAAGAAAAAGAAAATAAGAAAAAAGTGAAAAATAATATGTGAAAAGGAAGGAGAAGCTTGAGGATTTAAAGGCCTAATAAAAAATTGGTTCCATACCTAAAGTTTAAAATATAAGTTTTGAGAAAATATAAAACTTAAGGTTATAATATAGTAAGTAAAAATATTCTCAATTAAAATTTTTTAGTGAGAAAAATAAAATGTTTGAATCCTATATTTTGCAAAATCTATAAGTATTTTTGAATTAGATAGAAACTTATATTTTCATTATCATTTACTTCACAACTTTCTAAACTTTAAGTTGGCCTTATTTACTAAAATTTTTCTTAATTGGATTATTTCATTTCTAGAACAAAATTTTGAAACCATCCTAAGAAACTCATTTACATAATTTGCATGTTAAAATTTTTATGGTTAAGAGTCACTTGAGGACAAGTAACATTTTAGGTTTGGGGAATTTTGATACACCTAAAATATATTGTGTTTTTATGCACATTTTTATACCTATTTTTGATGATATTGCACTTTAATGGAAGGTATTTTGTGTTTTACTTGCAGATATGATGAAAATGATTAATTATGATGAAAGGAGCAAAAAAGTATCAAATTTGGAACAAAATTATGAAGTTTTAGAAATTTGTCCTCTAGCGCCTTAGCGCCAAAGTGCTGGCGCTTAAACGCCACAGTTAAAAAATCAAATTTTAATCAAATTTGGCGTCATTTTCAAGGGTGTTTGTAGCAACTTTTGGTGGTGACTTACTTAACTTCCTTTGGGTGGAAAATATGATTGAAGGGACACATCTTTTGGTGGATACATTGAATCTAGACATGATTTAAAGAGACACCAAGGCACCTTTTGGAAAATTATAAAAATGAAGCCTCATAATTTGCAATGTGTGTGTGTTGAGTTTTTGAGTTTATTAAAGTCTAAAGGGTTGGAGTTCTTCTATTTTTAAAGAGTTTCTTAGTGTAGTTCTATAGTTGTTAGTAGAGAGTAGAGAGTAAGAAAGGAAAAAGGGTTGGTGTGAAGCCCTCTTCTCGTCAATTTTTTTTCATCATTGTATCTAGTTTTTATTGAAGTATAAAGTTTTTATTTGAGTCATCAGAGTTGGGTGCCAACCTCTGTAGAGTTGTATTGTGGAAAGCAAATTTCAAAGGGACTTCCAGAATCTTGTGGAGAGGATTTTCAGATAAGTATTTATCTTTGTTTTTACACTTTATTTTTAAGTAAGATTTATTGTGTTTTCATTATGGTTTATGCTTTCAAATCAAGTTGTGTTTGTGATTTCTTCATGAAATCTGAGTAGTTTGCTTTATCTTTTTCTTTTCTTAGATGATGAAGTAATTAAATTATGGATGTATGTTGTGGAAAGTATAAGTGTTTAATGCTTGAAGAAATTGTGATGATTCAATTCCTTGTACTTAATTTACTTCTTGATGTGGCCAATTAAGATGTTAAATTTTGTTGTGAGATTATGTAAGATCCAATGCGGTATTGTCTCAATCAACAATTGGAAAGAATCAAATGCAATTTTATGGGTGAGAATTGAGTCCATATGATTGAATGCAAATATATAGGGAGATATGTTTTAATGGGGTGTAAATTAGAGGACTTTAGAGTGACAGGCTAAAGTCCCTTAATTTGGTTTGTTATTTTAAATTTTGTTATGAGATGTTAGTGATACCCGATAAATGCAACTGCGGCCGAAAACTTGATAGTGTCCTCTAAATGTAACGACGCTAAAAACTTGATCCCCGGCAAACAACGCCAAAAAACATGGGTCGCTAGGAATATATGCGCTGATGATTTAGATATGAAAATTATGATTTTATAATATGGGATACTATGCAAGTATATGTATCGTTTATCAAGTAATATATGACTTTCTGATTAAGTCCCGAGATATCGAATCCATAGGGAAAATGTAAAAATCTTTAAAGGAATAAGAAAATTATCTTTTTACTTTCTTTAATTATTTTTGAAAAAGTATGAGTTGATTTTGAAAAGTTTTGAAAGTTGATTTGTCTTTAGAAATTTCCTTAATAAAATGTTAAGCAAGAAATTAAAATTATAATAACTAATAACACTGGATGTAATACACTATTAACTAGAATATCTTTTTCTTTCCTTTTATGAAGTAGTAATAATTCTTAAAGTATTGTTGTGGAAGTATTCAAATTTGTTGTGACAGATAGAAGCAAATGTGTTCTTTACCCTTACTTGGTTCTATAAAGAACATATGTTAATTAGAATTTTTTATTATTTTGAACATGGTTAGGTAGGGAAGATACCAGTGTCTCACTCTAAAGTTCCTTCGATTCCCACCACCTCGGGGCTAACTTCTCATAAAAAAACTAAAAAATTCAAACCAAATTAGGGGATTTTAGCCTGTAACTCTAAAATCCTTTGATTTTACTCCCTTTTATAAAAATATCTTCTAATATTACATTCAATTATATGGACTACAATTCTCACCGATATAATTGCATGTGATTTTTACTAACTTTTATGAGACAATACCACATTTGATCTTATATAATCTCAAGAAATTCTACAACTTAACTGTTGACCTCATTTTTGATGAGGTCTTCCCTTCTTCTTTTTAGTGCTTAGGATCTAGCCTTAGGCTTTTTCTTTTGACTATCTTAGAGGACTAGAATTGGGACCCGCCTTTTAGAAATTCAAACCACTTCTAAACTCCCCGCAAACTCCACAAACTTGACTATAGACCCCTAATCACCTAGAGGGTTGAAATCAAATGTGGAAGTTTAAAGGATGAGTTCCTATAGGACTCTTTGGCCTTAGGAATACCCCAGGTGGCCCAGTGCAGTGAAGGGGCCGACTTACACTACACTTACACACTATATTTCCACACACTTCCTAAAACCACACCCATACCCAACTTAACCTCCTGACTCATGTAGGTGATTCACATGGATGGTCCTTAACCCCTAAGCCCTAGGCAAGAGGGTTAGGAACAACATAGTGAATGCCTCAAATGAGTCCTTTCATGGCTCATATGGGCTTGAAATGGTTTCATGGCTCAACCAAAATGATTTCTTTCCACCTAAATTCACCAATCTTCAATTTCCCAAATTTTCAATTTTTGACCCCCGAGACCCTACACCTACTAAACCTACCCAAAACCCTTGAAATTACCCAAATTTTTGCAAAATTTCCAAATTACCCAAAATTTTCCAAAATCAATCCCAAACATCTCCACATCACTCAAATTGATCATCCATACCCAAAAATACCAAAGATTCCAAAAATACCCCCCAATACCCTCCAAATACCCAAAATACCCTTCTTGGCCTAAAAATCCAAAAATTCAGAAAATTCCCAGAAAATTCCAGAAAATCCTAAATATTCCCAATTTCATTTTTTCCAACTACACCATGGGCCAATTTTGTCAATTTACCCTACTTTTGTCAAAACCCCCAAATTGACCCATTTTAACCCAAAGTGAACCCGATGTTAAACCAAACCTATCCAATTGACCCAAATTCTGGTCCAATTCAATTCTAAACTTCAATTCAACATTCCCAATACCAATTTAGACCAAATCCAAGTCCAATTTGATTGACATTTGGATCCAATCTCACTTTTGGCCTTAAAGCCCAATTTGGACCCATGACCCAAACTTAACCCAAACTCACCCAATTCAACTCCAATTAACCTCAAATCTTTTCTAAATCTTCCTTAACATTCCCACAAACAAAACCCTAACATGATTTGCCCAAAATTTGAACCCAAGTCCCACTCAAACTCAACCCAAGGTCAAAAGGCCCATTTTTGACCTAAACCCAAACCTAACCCAAATTCAACCCAATTCAAATCCAAATCACCCCCAATTTGTTTCAAATCACTCATGACACATCCATGAGCTAAACCCAACAATTATTTGGCCCAACCTCTTTACAAAATTCCCATCCATAGATTCATTTTTAAACTTAAGGGCCCATCCCTTAAACCCTCCTAAAAGCCCATTTCCTTCAAAATTCAAAAGCCCAAATCATCCTAAAGCCCACATGACACTTCCCCTCATCATCCATTTGATTAAAATCACCCCTAAGTTGCAAAATCATCAATTAAACCATTCCAAATCAAGCCGCATGTCAAATTACCCCCTAAATGCCAAATATTTCTAAAACCCTTTTTCATGAAATAAGCCAACCTTTTCCCAAGCCAAATGGAGCCATGAACAAGCCATTCTCAAGCCACATGAAGCCATGAGGGCTTTGACTTGTCATTAGTCCATTTATGGCAAGAAGAGGGGGATCTTTCTTAAGCCTCCCTTAAGCCTTTTTACCTTAAGCATGTCGCACTCTAAACCATGCTTTGCCACCTAATCCTTGATGGAGACTCCACCACACATAGGAGGTTGACCCACCGACCTCCTCGGCCCAAAACCCGAGTCTTGGGGAGGTGCACCCAACCCATTTGCATGGGTTGACCAAAATAAGCTAAAATGGCCCCTTCCCCTTTCTACTTTGATTCAACCACTTTACACATGGCATTTGCCATTTGCCTACACTAAACCCCATCCACGACCCACTCGACCAAGATGGTGACCATTGCTCGGCCGGCCGGCCACCAGGCCGCCGGAAAACACCATGGCCGAGAGCTCACATGTGAGCCAACATTGAAATTCTCACTTCGTCGAGCTGCCCCATCCCCAGGTGGCTACCATGGCTGATCTTCTCCTCACCGGAGCAGGTCGATCCCGAGCCCTAACTCCCCGGGAGGCCCCGCAGCCAACTCTATTTAAACTCCACCCCTCTCGGCCATGAAGAAAAAGAAGCACAAACCTTGCCAAAACTACGCCAAAATTGTTCCGGACCCTTCTCCATCCTTAGAGCACTTGATCCCAGGTGAAATCCCCCTGCCATTTCTCCTCCGTAAGCTCGATTTCGAGTTGAAATTCCACCCAAAACCGAGGACACTTCTCCACGGTGAGCCAATTCCCAAATTGATTGGCTCTACACCTTCACCGGACCAAGAGAAGGTGTCCACCATCAAAAGCCCCATCTCCGGGCCACCCGAGTTGCTCCAACCTCCAAGCTTTGTGATCGGGCTTGGTCGAAATCATATCCGGACAATTCACCGGACCGGGAGACTTCATGCGGAGCTTCGCTGGGACCCGATCGAAGGTGCAACAACTCTCGGATTGAAGCCACACTTCTCCGAGCCAAGGTATGAGCTAACTCTTCATCCCGAGCTTCGGAGATTCTCCATTTCAAATGCTTTAATTTCAATGCATGTTAACCGTATAGATGTGTTCGTCTCTTCGAGACGAATCCATAGAGTATAAGAACGTAAAAATCCATTGAGAATCGAGTGAGATCTTAGGGATTTAGTGTGGACGGCTCTCGGGTGAGAACACACAGGGACGATGAACGGATGCCGTCCATTCAATACACGCGCGCACGGACGGCCGGGATCGCGTCGGACCGGGAGACGGTACGAGAACCGCGGGGCCCGGGCTGGCGACTCGGGTGGCGGCGTCGAATGGGAGCGCGCCGCGTGGCCTTTCGGAGGCTGCCGAGGATGCGGCTGCGCCGACTCGGATAAGTAGAAAATTAGGGATTTTCTAATTTATTTAATTCCTAAACTTCAAAATTCATATCTCTGTGTAGAAAAATCGAGAAAAATAAAATAAAAATACCCTCTTGCTCGGTGAAGAGGAGAATAATGTGGAAAAGAAATCACTTAATTTCATCAAATATTTTATTTTTTATAATTTATTTACTCTCTGCATTGTTTTAATTCTCCATGCATGCATACAATTCACCATGGCATGAGACCATAGGGCTTTTGAAGCCTCTGAATTTGGGAACATTCCCTGAATTTTCCAAAGTCAGAGGCCATCCCTATGAAGAGTTCTTGATTTTTCAAGTTCAGGTCACTGTTTTGAGTATTTTAATTCCAGTAAATAGCATGTTGTGAAATAAATTCTAGGAAAATTTGGTGATGTTCCTTATGACTAGAGAACCCTAGGAAAAATAGGTTTTGACTTAGTTCATTTAAAACAACCCTAATTGGCTTAAACACCCAAAATAGGTCTTTAATTAATTGGAATTAACCAGGCATCAAATTGACTTGAAATCAATTCTCCACTGACCTTTAGGATCAGAGGAACCCACCATAAAAATTTGAGGTCAATTGGACTTGGTTAGCCCTACTAATTGGGTTGATTAAGTCACTTAGCCATTTTAAGCTTTAAAAATTCATAACTTTTAAAATACTTTTCAAAAATTCACCAAATTGGTTTTGGAGCCTCTCTAATATCAGGGGAACCTAAGAAAATTAAAATTTCAATTTTCTAAAAAGTTGATTTTTAATAATATTTTAATATTTTTTAATAATTAAAAAATAAAAAAAAATAATAAAAATCACAAAAATAATAAAATTCACCAAAATGTCACATTTTGAATTTTAATCACTTAGGAACAAATCCCACATTTTTCCTAGGTCTATTTAATGAGATATTGAATTTTAAAGCCCTAGGGTAATTTTAAAATTAAAAAAAATGTATTTTCTAGCATTTTCACTAAAATAATTATAATAAATCATAGAAAAATCAGAAAATTGCAAAATTTGTTTCTCTGGTTTCCTTGATATCAGAGAGATTTTTGAAAAATATAAAATCCATTTTTCAACATTTATTTTATTTTTAAATTAATTAACACTCCAAAACTCAAAATAATTATAATAAAAATAATATAATTCAAAAAATCACCAAAATTGGTCCAAGTGCTTCTCTGGTCATTAGAAATGTCCCCTAATTTTCTTAAGAACAGAAACTTTCCTTTGATCATGTTATCAAATTTTCCTTGAAAATCTCTATTTTCCACCAAAAATAATTATATAAATAAATTAAATACAGAAAAATCACATTTTCTCCTCTCATGTCTTTATTGACATATGAGTAAAGTCACATAAAAATTTCAAGTTCATTTAAGTTCAATTTAGTGAGTTATGAAATTATTAAGCTTAAGGGGTAAAATGGTAATTAAACTTTCAACCCTTAATTAAAACTTTAGGTTTAATAAAAAATCAACAAGTAAAACATTTGATCTTAATCTGATTTGGATGATTGAAATTTAAATAATTAAAGGGTAGAAACTCATTAAACAAATTTTAAAATAATTAAACTTTAATTAAATAATAGATTAAATTTGGAAGAATAATAAAATTGGAATTATTAAAATAAGGGATATTTATTAGGAAGAGATTTATTCTTTAATTTAAAAAATCCCTAAACTAATTATATTATTAACATTTAACTCTTAATTAAAATGATAACTCAAATTTAAAATATTAAAAGACTTAATTAAATCATTAAACTCTTTTAAAATCTCAATTAAAATTATAAATTAAATTAAATTAAAATTAAATTAAATAATTAAATTAAATTAAATTAAACAATTAAATTAAATTAAATGAAATTAAATTAAATTAATTTAAATTAAATAATTAAATTAAATTAAATTAAACAATTAAATTAAATTAAATTAAATTAAATTAAATTAAATTAAATAATTAAATTAAATTAAATTAAACAATTAAATTAAATTAAATTAAATTAAATTAAATAAAATAATTAAATTAAATTAAATCAAATCAAATTAATTAAACATCAAATCAAATTAAATTAAATTAAGTTAAATTAAAACTCAATTAAATTAAATTGAATTAAATATAACGTCACACTAAGACATAAAAGAAATTAAATATAAAGCAACTTTTTAACTTAAATCAAATCATTTAAATACTAATTTACCCTTGAAAGCTTTGATTATTATAACTCCTAAATGAAACATTAAATGAAGTGCTACTTCACTCATAAGATATTCAAATGTCTTAATTCACTGGCAAGTTAACAAAACTTGAAAACCTCGGACGATTGATTCATTTATATAATTAAATTCATTTGGACTTAAAACAATCCTAGAAATATTGAAAAGATGTTTAAGATTCTTCTTAAGCACTTCCTCAATATGATAGGATATTTATAAGAACAATTGGACTTAATTGTTCTTTGATGAAGAAAATCGTCCTCAAACAAAAACACAAAGAACCTAGACGTCATAGGAGATGACTAGACTATAGGATTAGGAATTTGGTAGAAAACCATAACCTTTCCTTTAGCTTTACCTAGGAACTTGCTTAAATATTCTAATTGTGTTTTAAGTGTAGCTTGGGATGACGGGAAGACCCTCCAGATACGCTTTTATTTTATTGCAATTTACTTTCTTGCAATTTACTTCCCTGTAATTTACTTTATTGCAGATGCACTTTACTTTTCTTACATGATAAAACAATCGTTGCATGAAAACCCACACCTTTAGGATAGTCCCTAAAACTGAAACCAAAACTAAGTTAAAAGTCATTGCAAGATAAAATTCACCGCCACAACATTTCAAAATATAAAACAACTCAAAATTTAATCACAAACAGAACACAAAACTACAATTGCAACTAAATTAAAACGTCCTGTTGGATGATCGGGAATACCTCGGATGATGTAACCTACGTGTTGCTAACGGGATTTCCCACGATCTAAATGAAAGTGTGGAACTCATTCAGTTGAGTTTAGCAAATTCATCCGGACTAAGTGAATCCGATAAAAATAATGATGCGGAAGGATGGAACCGTGGGATCTTAACCAGTGTCGTTATAATCAACTTTAAGATTTGTTTTAATCAAAATACAAAACACTTGGAAATTAAGACTTCTCTAAACCAAAACACTTTTCTCATCTCCTGATTTATGATTTCTAAAACTAAACCTCTGCAACAACAAGGAGCTTGGAGCATGGTGGGCAGCACGGCCATCGTCATCAACAAAACTTGAACCTACTTCAGGAAAACCTTCTTAGAATTAAACAACAAAGCCATAGGACTTCGAGGTAGCTTGCACTAATGCAACATAAATCCTCAACCTCTTTGTTAGGCATTTGCATTGCAAATTAAGCCCTAACCTGGTCTTAGGATTCCGAGGTAGTCGTCCGATACGACAATAAACCCTCACATCTTCTAGAGCTATTTGTTTGATTTTATCATACAAATATAAGCCCTAATTAATTAAAATTGGCAAGATTGAAATACTAAATAAACATTAGGACTTTCCTAAATTCAAGCCAAACAATAGGATAGTCGGGAAATTACCGAAGTTCACTTCGAATCAGTGATTTCTCCTACTTTTCTTCCTTCGGATTCACAAAACAAAAATGTTCCAAATTTGATCCATTCCCTATTGAAATTCCAAAATTCAATCTTTGAAAACCTTAAACTTTGAAATTCTTGAGAGCGAATTATTGGTTATTATCGAGAGTTTTCTTAGGTGATTCCCGTCACTTAAGATGTAATTAACTATAGGGGCTTGCCCTTATAGGGAATTTTAAAGAACCTGAGTAATATAAACCCCGTTTAATACTTTCATATTAAGCGGGGAATTTGTCGGCTTATAAAAATGGTTCGCAGACCAAACGGATGTCACAAAACTTCTAGTTTATTTGATCGAGCCCCACCCTCAAGCAGTGTGTCTATCCTTAGGGATAGATACACGGTTTGTGGTGCGGTGCTCATTTATATAAACTATTTGAGATGTGAGATCGGTTTAATCTCATATTTTAAAACTTTCAAATTTAAAATTATTTTCAAAGTCAAATACTACTTTCTAAATTATATATATATTTAAATCAAATTTAAAATTTAAATTCGCCGACAACTTCTGTTAGGCGACCCCCTTTTAAAATACAACACAACCTAAAAATATGCCGACATTAACATGTCAAATTAAGAAGTAAACAAAGTTTTTAGAATCAATCTTCGCAACTTCTTCCAACTTTTAAACACTTATACTTTCCACAACAATTCTTTGTAAATTAATTACTTCTCCATTTAAGAAAGATAGAGATAAAGTAAACTACTCAGAATGCATTAAGAAAATATAAAAACACATTGATTTGAAATTCAAAACAATAAGAAAAATAATAAAAGAAAGCAAGTATTAATATAAAGATTAAAAGTAAACACTTATCTGAAAATCCTCTCCACAAGACTAAAGAAGTTCCTCTGAAAATTTGACTCTTCGCTAAACTACTCCTCAGAGCAAGTCTCCCAACTCTGATGACTCTGAATATAGACTTCAGACTTCAATAAAAACTAAACTAAAAAAAAGAAAAGAAGTGGGAAGAAGAAGACTTCAGTCCGACCCTTTTCTCCTTTCTACTCTCTACTCCTACTATAAAATAAAAACTCTTAAAATGCAGTGGAAGAACAAAAGAAAGAAAGAAAGAACCCTTCAAAATGCAAAGGAAGAGTCTCCTAATCTTTCCTAAGACTCTCTTTAAATAGTAAACTAAAAGGTACCTTGGTGTCTCTTCAAAATGTGTCCAAATTCAATGTATCTACCAAGGAACGCACCCTTTCATTCAAACTTGCCGCCCAAAGGAAGTTATGGTAGTTACCACCAAGAGTTGCATCCCATCCCCTTTGAAATTTGCTCCAAATTCATTTGAATTTTGATTTTTAACTATGGCGGCTAAGCGCTGGCCCAGCGGCGCTTAGCCGATAGTGCCAAAATTTTTATTTTTCATTTTTTTGCTCCAAATTTGATCCAATTTTGCTCCTTTCATCATGATCATCCATTTTCATCACACCTGCAAGAAAAACACAAAATACATTCCATTAAAGTGCAATATCTTTAAAAATAGGTATAAAAATGTGCAAAAAAATACTATATATTTTAGGTGTATCAAAATCCCCCAAACTTAAAATGTTGCTTGTCCTCAAGTGACAGCTAATCTCATAAAAAATTTTAGCATGCAAATTATGTAATGAGTTTCTTAGGAAGATAACAAAATTTTGTTCAAGAAATGGAATAGTCCAATTTAGAAAAAATTTCAGTAATTAAAACCAACTTAAAGTTTAGAAAGTTCTTAAGTAAAGGAAAATGACAAATATAAGTTTCTATATATTTCAGAAATATTGGTAGATTCTTCAAAATATAGGACTCAAATACTTATGTTTCTCACTAAAAAATCTTTATTTGATAATAATTTTACTTACTATATTATAACTTTAAGCTTTAGATTTTCTCTGAACTTAAATCTTAAACTTTAGGTATGAAACCAATTTTTGATTAGGCCCTTAAATCCTCAAGCTTCTCCTCCCTTTTCATATACTATTTTTCACTTTTTCTCTTTTTTTTTATAAGGAAAGGATTATTATATCTGGATAGGCTTTTAATGATTTTGAATTCCACCCTTCCATTTAAAATGAAGTTCAGATATACATCTTTTACTTAAAAATCATAATAATAGTATTTGAAAATTATTCTTCAATTAAAGAAATTTAAGCTTTGAAGAATAAAAGTCAAATGTTCTATTTATCCAAAAATACAAAACTTCTTACTAAAGATAGTTTAACTTTATTTAACACCTCTTCATTAAGAAAATCTTAACTCTAAGTTTTTCATGATTACTATAAATTTTAACTAAATTCTTTTATACATGTTTATATTCAAAATTTTGTTCCCCTAATTAACTTCATGTACATAATTGTTCTCAATCAAAAATATGATTTATTTTTAAGTATTCTTGAGAATCAAATAAAATTTTAGGTTTTTGAAAATCTTTGTTTTTTTAAAAATAAATCCCCCCCAAACTTTAATTTTTTTTAATTAAGATAAAACATTTAAGCATAAGAAATGATATATGGGTGAAAAATAAAAACTGACGTATCATACTTGCAGGAATTTTTAATATCCTAATATGCAAGTATAACAATTTAAATAACATGAGTAAAATGAAATCAAATTTAGTTTTTCAAAACATATTTTTTTATACCTAGAAAAGTAAAAATTTCAAAAAGACTTCTACAACAGTGGAGGTTTTCAAAGCAAATACACACCAACTAATATAACACACTGATGCCGATAACAGATAGTAGTGGAATTTGAAAAATTTTAAACATGTAGTTTCCTAAGTAGAAGTTCCTAATAGTGGTTTATAATTTTCTAACAGTTCTTGAATTAATGTACACACTACTAATAACTCTGACATAACATACACATAAAAAACATTTACTATTACACACCATCACAAAATAACATAAAAATCAACAATAAAACAACAACAATACCTGAATATGCATAACAGAAAAATAGTACAACTACAATTTGCATACTATCAAGGTTCACATCACACATAATTATCAAACAAAATACTAACAAAACAAACATACATCCACAACAAAACCACAACAAAACAAATAACACAAATCTACTCATTATCCTCATCATCATCATCATCTTGCTCGTTCCAATCCCTGGATGGCACATAAGGTATGTAGAATGGATGAGGGGGCATCTTAGCACTCTGATCACCTCTAATCAGTCTATTCAAATATTGCTGATAATTCTCCTCATATTCATCATGTTTTACAATATATCTCTCAACATTATCTAGCTTACCATCCATATCTCTTATATGCTCTCGAGTAAGACTCACTTTTCTTAAAATCTTTCTTAATAAACCAGTCTGCGCATCAGTAGATGATGAAGAATTTGAAGTAGTAGCACAAGAAGTAGATGCGACGAAGCGAGGCGATGAGAAGCCCTACCAAATCCTCCTCTCCAACCAAACTCTGAATGTACAGTGTAAGCACCAACATTTACACTAGTAATTGGTCTCAATGGTTGAAGTACCTCTTCCCAGATTTCAAACTTCACTCCAGATCGTTCACATAGTGAATGAATCAAGGAAGGAAATCCCATACATGCAGTAGTGGTTGATCTAGCACAGTTCAAAACATAATCATAAATTATACTTCCAATGTCAATAGGCTTCCCTTGCTGAATACAATGGTTCAACACAACTCTTTCTCTCGTTACTTCACTAGTATGACTCAAAGGTAACAACTTAAATGAGATAAAATAATGCCACGCCTTAGAAATGGCATTCACTTTGGAAGCAGAAAAGTTCACTCTTCTATCATTTGTTATTTTCCATAATCCTCTTCCATCAGTCAGAAATTCCATGATCTCATCTAATTCTCCTTCCGTAGGATGATAGTTAGAATAAAAACAGAACATGTCAGGAGGTAGTCCATAAAAAGTATTGATTGCACAAGAAGAAAAGTTGACCTCCTGCCTTCTAACCATCACTTGATTCTCTTCTGCAGCAGGTAAATTTGCATAAACTTCTCCAACCACAGAACAACAGCAACAGCAGAGAAGCAACAGTAATTCTCCAAGTATCTTCTAGCAATCATATCTTCAATCACCTCTCCTGGCTTACTAAACACACGCTCAGGAATCAACTTACGTGACAGCAATGCATCGATGTATCGTTCTTCAGCCCTCATACTAACAAATTTGTCAGAATCAAACTTCATCTTTTCTCGTGCACGCTTTGACTTTGGAGTCATCTCTAAAACTTCACAAAAAATTCATCATAAATTCCAAAATCAAACTAAACTTGCTAAAATAGCTTCCAAAATATATTTTCACTAAATCCAAGCAATTTCTCAAGTTTTTCCTCAAATTTTCACCATGAATAATGATTTTAAGATTTTTCATAATGTACTCAAAATACATGGTGAAAATAAAAAAAAAATTTACTTAGGAGTAGTGCTCTTACCTCAAGGAATCTAAATCTAACAATTTTTGTTGAGATCGGCTCTTAAATGATCCACAAAATGATACCCTAGGCTCCTCATTCGCGGTAAACGAAGGTTGAAGACGATGAGGCGGTTGAAAATGGCAATTTTCAAGTTTTTAACTTTCAGGAACCAATTTTCGCGAACTGGCGCTTAAGCGCAAACTTTCGGCGCTTAGCAGTGAAATCTGGCGCGTAAGCGCCGACACTCTGGTGCTTAGCCGCCAGTACCTTAATTTTCATAATTAAGGTAAATGCACTAAATCACTTTGTTAATTACCCTTAATTACTCCAGAATAATTATTTCTCCCCACAAATCTTCCAATACTCCAAATCAAAGTTAAATAACCATTGATTCCACACAAATTTCACAAAAACATAAACTTATATTAAAACAAACATAACATTTAATACAATACTAAAATTTCTATCCAAACATAAATGATTAAATTCTCTAAATACAAGAGACTTTAATCTCAAACTGATAAGTATACATCTCTAAGATGTAACTATCACATCATCAGGCATAGTTAATATTTAAAAACACTAAACACACCAAACATAACACACAAGAACACTAACATAACACATAAGAACACTAAACAAAATAAAATAAAGCACTCTTAATTCCATTCTCCATTAGGCGGATTATATCCCGAACCACTATTATTCTCATTTGACCCTTCTGGAATATAAATTTGATAGAACGGGCGATCATTGTTCATTCTTACATCATCTTCTTCAATCCATTTGTTCTTTACAAACATCGCCATATCTATTTCTTCCACGTACCTTGAATGATTGAATTGCATCTTGAGTTGCCATCCCATTTGATCCAAATGTAGGTTAGTTTCATTGAACTTTGCTTCCATCGAAGTCATTCGGGCTTCAATTTTTGCAATAATTTCTGCAATACCTTGAATACTAACAGCGAGATATCCATTAAATAACTCCTTAGCACTATCACTAATGAACTTACTTTTATCAGAATCTTGCTTCTTCTTTATCTCGTTCTCCCAGGAAGACATGATGCATTCAAAATTCTCTTCTTAGATCTTCAGAAATGAAAATAGGACTTGGGGCAAATGTTTCTCTTAAGTCAGGTCCTTTTTTATAGACTTGAGAAATGTTAGAACAACCCCAAGACGTTTAGAAACTCCTAAATAACTTCCAAACTTCTCCCCCATGATCTAGGCTTCTAGATCCACATTTTTCTCATTTTTTATAACTCCGGCGCTTAAGCGCCAACTAGTCGGCGCTTAGCCGCTAGTGCACAATTTAGCACAGGTCTGCTAAGTGTCCAAATTTTCATTTTGACTTCTCTTAATCATCAATTAAGGTCAAATAAACTCTACTTAAGTTTAAAAACTCCAAATTACTATCACTAAAAACATAAAAACAAACTAAACAAAGCAAATAAAACACACAAAATAAACATAAAGCAAAGCACACCGATAAATATGGGTTGCCTCCCACAAAGCGCTTGTTTTAACGTCTTCGACTCGACATACCCGTAACTCATTCCGAGTGACCCAACATCAAATTCTCATCAGATTTAGATTTTTTGACTAAAAAATATGGTTTAAGTCTTTGTCCGTTAACTTTAAATATTTTTCCAGTTTTAGGATCTTGAATATCTACATCTCCATAAGAATAAACTTTTATCACAATAAATGGACCCATCCACCTAGACTTAAGTTTTTCAGAAAATATTATCAATCTAGCATTATACAGCAAAACTTGTTGTCCTAGTATAAGATTTTTGGTAAGAATCTTCTGATCATGCCATAACTTCAATTTTTCTTTATAAATCTTAGCATTTTCATAAGATTCATTCCTTATTTCTTCAAGCTCATTCAATTGCAATAATCTCTTTTCAACGAAGATCTTTCAAATTATAATTGAACTCTTTAATAGCCCAATATGCTTTATGCTCAAGTTCAAAAGGTAAATGACAAGGTTTTCTAAAAATCAGCCTATGTAGGAACATTCCTATAGGTGTTCTGTAAGCAGTCCTATAGGCCCAAAAAGCATAATCCAGTTTAATTGACCAATCCTTTCTATTTGGATTAACAATTTTTTCCAAATATTCTTCTAATTTCACGATTGAATAATTCAACCAAACTACTTGTCTGCGGATGATAAGCAGTAGCAATGTGATGATTAATATGATATTTCTTTGCTAACTTCCCAATAATCGCATTTCTAAAATGACTTCCCCCATCAGTTATGATTACTCTTGGTATTCCAAATCCGCAAAATATATTCTTTTCTAAAAACTTTGCAACACTTTGAGCATCACATCGAGGTAAAGCAATAGCTTCAATCCATTTGGAAACTTAGTCTACTGATATCAAAATATAAACATTTTCCGAAAGATGGTATAAATGGTTCCATAAAATCTAGTCCCCAAACATCAAATATTTCAACTTCCAACATATAATTGAGGGGCATCTCATTTCTTCTAGAAATATTGCCCACACACTGACATCTGTCACAATTTTTAATATAAACATTCATATCCTTAAAAATTATAGGCCAATAAAATCCTGATTGTAATATTTTATATGTTGTTTTATCACATCCAAAATGTACCCCATAATCAGAATCATGACATTTTTGAATAATTTCATAAGTTTCTTCCAAAGGTACACATCTTCGAATTATAAGATCTTTTCCTTATTTATATAAAAATGGGTCATCCCAAAAATAAGTCTTAGCATCAGACAGAAATTTCTTCTTTTCCTGATATGTCAAACCATATGGTATAATATTACTAACAATAAAGTTTACTATGTCTGCATACCACGGAACATGCAATTCTTTAACAGTGAACAGTTTTCATCAGGAAAATGTTCATTAATTTCTTCAATATAACAGAGAGATTTTCAATTTATAGCCTGGACAAATGATCAGCAATTTGATTATTAGAACCCTTCCTATCTACTATCTCAAAATCAAATTCTTGCAAAAGAAGAATCCATCTTATCAGTCTTGGTTTTGTATCATTTTTCTTCATTAAGTATTTAATAGCAGAATGATCAGTATGCACCACACATTTAGTTCCAATTAAATATGATCGAAATTTATTGAAGGCAAATACTATAGCTAATAACTCTTTCTCAGTAGTGGTATAATTAATTTGAGCTTCATTAAGAGTTTTACTAGCATAATAAATTACTTTGAAATTTTTATCATATTTCTGACCCAAAACAGCACCAATAGCATAATCACTAGCATCACACATTTATTCAAAATTTTTTTCCCAATTTGGTGAAATTATTACAGGTGCAGTGATTAATTTTTCTTTTAATTTTTCAAAGGCTTTACGACAATCATTATCAAAATTAAAAATTACATCCTTTTCCAGTAAACGGCATAAAGGTTTTGTAATATTTAAAAAGTCTTTGATGTAACGCCTGTAGAATCCAAAGCATGTCCTAAAAAACTTCTAATTCCCCTTACATTGGTTAGGCAAGGTAAATTAGATATAACTTGAATTTTTGCAGGATCTACCTCCGGACCTTTTCCGAAATCGATGTCCCAAAACAATTCCTCCTGCTACCATAAATTGACATTTTTCCCAGTTAAGGACCAAATTACTTTTTTCACAGTGTTTTAGAACTTTAGATAGATGTTCTAAACATGATTCAAATGAATTTCCAAACACTGAAAAGTCATCCATAAAAACTTCAATCCCTTTTTCAAATAAATCACAAAAAATAGCCATTATACATCTCTGAAATGTAGCAGGGGCATTACATAAACCAAAGGGAATTCTTCTAAAAGGAAACGTACCATAAGAATTGGTAAAAGTAGTTTTCTCTTGATCCTCAAGAGCAATTTGAATTTGGTGGTAACCAGTATATCTATCCAGAAAACAAAAGTATTTATGCTCAGCTAGTCTATCCAACATTTGATCTAGAAAAGGGAGTGGAAAATGATCTTTCCTTGTGGCAAGGTTTAACTTTCTATAATCAATCCATATTCGCCACTCTGTAACTTGTCTTGTTGGTATCATTTCATTCTTTTCATTAACGATCACGCATTACTCCTCCTTTCTTAGGAACACAGTGAATAAGACTAACCCATGCACTATCTAAAATAGGGTAGATAATTCCAACATCCAACCACTTTAAAATTTCTTTCTTAACCACGTCTTTCATGATAGGATTTAATCTCCTTTGGGGATCAGCCCGCGGTTTGCAATTATTTTCCATAAGAATTTTGTGCATACAAATTGAAGGATCGATTCCTTTAATATCGAGCAATTGTCCATCCAAAGACTTTCTTGTGCTTTTTCAAAATTTCAAGCAAACTCTCTTCTTCTTTTTCAGTTAATTGAGAGAAAATTATAACAGGCAAGGTTGAGGATTCACCTAGAAAAACATACTTCAAATGATCAGGAAGCTTTTTTAGCTCAAGTTCAAGAGGTTTTTCAATTGATGGACCATAAAATTCATCTTTCTCAGTCATATCCAACACTTCAAAACTTTCACGAACATACGTTAAATCTTCCTCTTGAAAATCTTCAGAATAAAATAACTCCTCTTCTTGCTTATATACAAAATCTTCTCTTTCATATTTTTCTTCATAAATTGATTTGAAATGACATTCACTTAAATAATCAATAACATCCATCCTATAAAACTCATCTTCTTTACCTCTAGCAGGGTATTTCATCGATTTTGAAATATTAAATGTAACAGTATGGTCATTAACCCTCATCGTTAATTCCCCTTTTTGCACATCTATCATGGCTCTGCCTGTAGCTAGAAAAGATCTCCCCAAAATTATAGGTATCTCTTTATCTTCATCCATATCTAACACAATGAAATCCATAGGAAAAATAAATTGATCCACTTTTACCAAAACATCTTCTATAACTCCTTTAGGATATGTGACCGAACGATCTGCTAATTGCAGAGTTACAGTAGTTGGGGTTATTTCTTCTAGTCCTAGTCTTTTGAATATTGATAGAAGCATAAGGTTAATGCTTGCACCCAAATCACATAAAGCTTTTCCACAGAATCTTTCTGAGATTGCACATGGAATTATGAAACTACCAAGATCTTTAAGTTTTTCAGGAAGCTTTTTCTGAATGATCGCACTGCACTCCTCACTAAGTGCAACAGTCTCATTTTTTTCAAACTTCCTCTTTTTATTAAGAATATCCTTCATAAATTTTGCATAGCTTGGCATTTTTTCTAGGGCTTCAGCAAATGGAATATTAATGGTAAGCTTCTTTAATATCTCCAAGAATTTTGAAAATTGCTTATCCAACTTTTGTTGACAAATTCTCTGAGGAAATGGAGGTGGTGGTTTTTCTAAATCAACCTTAGGTGGAGAAATAGGTCTTTCAAAACCTTTTGGAGCGTCCTCTTTAGGTCTTTCAATTTCTTCTTTCTCTACTTCAGTTTCTTTTTGAACTATACCTTCCAATTCTTTTCCACTTCTCAGTTGAATTTCTTTCACTTGCTCTTTATTCTTTTCTCTTGGATTCACTTCAGTATTACTTGGAAGCATTCCTTGGGATCTATTACTTAAGGCATTTGCAATTTGTCCCAATTGATTTTCAATATTTCTGATGGTTGCTCCTTGAATTTGTAATTGATTTCCCATATGTGATACTACTTCTTCCATAGACAACTTCTTCTCCTTATTTTGCAAAGCATTGTTATAACCTGAAGGATAAGTTAATCTATTATTATTATTACCTTAGTTCTTCTAATTCCTCAATGGGTTTACTTGGGTGTTCCCCCATTGTTGATTAACACCACCCTGATTATTGTTATTCCAGTTAAAATTTGGATGATTCTTCCAACCTGGGTTATAATAATTGGAATATGGGTTGTTAGGTTTCATTATAACATTCACAGTTTATGGTGAAGAATAAGAATCAACCATTTGGCCTAATGAATTTTCTTCAATCATGAGATTTGGGTGAAAAAAATTCATCCCAAATTGGTCTATCTTCCTTGATACAGCAGCAACTTGATTTTCTAACATTGTAAAAGCATCATTTTCATAAACACTAGCTACCTTTTTAGGATTTAGCCTTTCAGAAGGCCATTGAAAATTATTAGTAGTAATTTCTTCAATTAAAGCATAAGCATCAGAAAATGGTTTAGACATTAATGATCCACCAAGAAGAAGATCGATGATTGATCTAAGAGATCCAACTAATCTATTATAAAAAGTTTGAATTATTAACCAATCTGGTATCGCATGATGTGGACATTTCCTGAGGAGATCTTTAAATCTTTCCCATGCTTCATATATTGATTCCCCTTCAAACTGACAAAAGATGTTATATCATTTCTCAACTTAGCAGCCTTAGATGGCGGAAAATATTTAGCAAGAAATTTTTTGTGACTGTTCACCCCAAGTTCTTATTGATATAGGTGCTAACGAATGTAACCACATTTTAGCTTTATCCCTTAGTGAGAAAGGAAAAATTCTAAGTCTAATTGCATCATCTGAAACACCATCATATTTAAAAGTAGCACACAACTCTAGAAAATTAACAAGATGCAAATTAAGATCTTCAGTTGTTGCTCCCCCAAAACTGATTATTAGACACCATTTGGATAATAGCAGGTTTAAGCTCAAAAGAATTAAGCAACTACGACGAGAGATTTGAATACTACCACGAAGTTCCTCTACTGTAGAGTTAACATAATCTCTTAAAGGTCTTAATTCTTGATGGATGCCAACATTTTGATCTTGATGATTTGCCATTTCTTGAATATTTTTATTTTTTCAGTATTTTTAATTTTTTTGATTTTACTTATAGTTCTTTCTAATTCAGAATTGTAAGGCACAAGTCCTTCAGAACCTGAACTATGCATACAACAATAAAATAAAACAAAACACAACACACTAACAAAAACAAAGAAAAGTAAAAAATTTAAAATTTCTTAATTCTCTTTAAAATGCAATTTAATTAATTTTTCCCGGCAACGGCGCCAAAAACTTGATCCCCGATAAATGCAACTGCGGCCGAAAACTTGATACTGTCCTGTAAATGTAACAATGCTAAAAACTTGATCCCCGACAAACAGTGCCAAAAAAACTTGGGCTGCTAGGAATATATACGCTGATGATTTAGATATAAAAATTATGATTTTATAATATGGGATACTACGCAAGTATACGTATCTTTTATCAAGTAATATATGACTTTCTGATTAAGTCCCGAGATATCGAACCCACAGGAAAAATGTAAAAATCTTTAAAAGAATAAGAAAATTATCTTTTTACTTTCTTTAATTGTTTTTGAAAACTATGTCTTGATTTTGATAAGTTTTGAAAGTTGATTTGTCTTTAGAAATTTCCTTAATAAAATGTTAAGCAATAAATTAAAATTATAATAACTAATAACACTAGATGTAAAACACTATTAACTAGAATATCTTTTTCTTTCCTTTTATGAAGTAGTAATAATTCTTAAAGTATTATTGTGAAAGTATTCAAATTTGTTGTGACAGATAAAAGCAAATGTGTTCTTTACCCTTACTTGGTTCTATAAAGAACATATGTTAATTTGAAATTTTTATTATTTTGAACATGGTTAGGCGAGAGAAGATACTAGTCTCTCACTCACAGAGTTCCCTCGATTCCCACCACACTGGGGCTAACTTCACATAAAAAACTCAAAACTTCAAACCAAATTAGGGGGTTTTAGCATCGTCACTCTAAAATCCTCTAATTTTACTCCCTTTATAAAAATATCTTCTAATAGTACATTCAATTATATGGACTACAATTCTCACCCATATAATTGCATGTGATTCTTACTAACTTTTATGAGACATTACCGCATTAGATCTTACATAATCTTAAGAAATTCTACAACTTAACAGACCAAATTAAGAAGTAAACAAAGTTTTTAGAATCAATCTTCACAACTTCTTTCAACTTTTAAACACTTATACTTTCTGCAATAATTCTTTGTAAATTAATTACTTCTCCATTTAAGAAAGAAAAAGATAAATTAACTACTCAGAATGCATTGAGAAAATACAAAAACACATTCATTTGAAATTAAAAACAATAAGAAAAATAATAAACGAAAGTAAGTATTAATATAAAGATTAAAAGTAAACACTTATCTGAAAATCCTCTCCACAAGACTAAAGAAGTTCCTTTGAAACTTTTTCGCTAAACTACTCCTCAGAGCAAGTCTCCCAACTCCGATTACTCAGAATACAGACTTCAGACTTCAATAAAAACTAAACTAAAAGAAAGAAAAGAAGTGAGAAGAAGAAGACTTCACTCCGACCCTTTTCTCCTTTCTACTCTCTACTCCTACTCTAAAATAAAAACTCTTAAAATGTAGTGGAAGAAAAAAAGAAAGAAAGAAAGAACCCTTCAAAATGTAAAGGAAGAGTCTCCTAATCTTTCCTAAGACTCTCTTTAAATAGTAAACCAAAAGGTGCCTTGGAGTCTCTTCAAAATGTGTCCAGATTCAATGTATCTACCAAGGAACGCACCCCTTCATTCAAACTTGCCGCCCAAAGGAAGTTATGGTAGTTACCACCAAGAGTTGCATCTCATCCCCTTTGAAATTTGCGTCAAATTCATTTGAATTTCGATTTTTAACTGTGGCGGCTAAGCGCCGGCCCAGCGGCGCTTAGTCGCTAGTGCCAAAATTTTGATTTTTCATTTTTTTTTGCTCCAAATTTGATCCAATCTTGCTCATTTCATCATAACCATCCATTTTCATCATACCTGTAAGAAAAATACAAAATACCTTCCATTAAAGTGCAATATCATTAAAAATAGGTATAAAAATGTGCATAAAAATACTATATATTTTAGGTGTATCAGTTAGCCCCCAGGTGGAGTGAATAGAGGGAACTCTAGAGTGAGAGCCGGTATCTTCCCTGCCTAACCCATCTACAAAATTTCAAATTAACCAATTTTCTTTATAGAACCAAGTAAGGGTAAAGAATATAATTTCTCCTATTTGATACAATATATTTAAATACTTCCACAACATAAATATCCATAATTATTACTAATCCATTGAAGAAGGAAAAAGATATTTGATTCTTATAACTTTGATATCGTGTTTAAACTATTGATAATTTTAATTTCCTGTTTAACTTTTTATTAAAAATATCAAAAACAACTTTTCAAAATTTGTACCTTAAAACATACTTACAAAAATCAATAAAAAAGTAGAAAGTTATTTTTCTTATTTCTTTAAAATTTTAAACATTTCCCTGTGAGTTCGATATCTCGGGGCTTAATCAGAAAGTCTTATATTACTTGATAAACGATACGTATACTTGCATAGTATCTCATATTATAAATCATAAATTTTCTATCTAAATCGTAAGCATAAATATTTGGGGATCAATATGAGATGGTATATTTGACTCTACACTAGTGTGTCTAATAAATGTATGGAGGATAGGAGTTTTGCATCTCTGAAGAGCATGGGTTCTTACTTAATTTGGAGCCCAATTTTAGCTCTTCTCAAGAAGTTTAGAGTTTTTTTTAAAAAAGATTTTGGTGGTTTTCTAGTAATCAGTCTTACGAAAATTTTAGGAAAAAAAATTTGAAAGAATGCAAAGGTAAAAACAAATGAAGTTAAAAGCAAGAAAAGTTGAGTGATAATCTCAAACTTTTAATTTTTTCTACTCCTTTATTTTCTTTGTTGTTCTTCTCGTTAATTTTAATGTATAATTTGGTTTTTTATTTTCTTACTCATAAATTAATCTTATTTCTAAGAATTAGATATAAGAAAATGTTATATTTGAATTTATTTGCAACAAATTATTTTAAAGTTTATGCATTTTAATGATCATCACACATTCTTTATGTGATATTGCATGATTCCCCACCAAATAATAGTTAAGAGTGTCCATTCGAAATTGAGAGAGAGAAGCAATCACCTTATGTGCCATAAAATTGAGAGAGATAACTATATTAAGCCCGTGGAGCTTTTTATGATCTCATAAAATTTGAATGAATTTTCTTTGCATTAAATCTATCATCGAGAGGTAGGGAGACAATGTAAATGAAAATAGTGAGCCTATATTTTAAAGAAAAATTGGTGCCACACTAATCAAAATTCAATAAGAATTTCAAAATCTATATATCTCATTGGAAGAAACCAATTTAAATCATCTATATTAAATTTAGTTTTTAAATCTTAGACTAAATACATTTAATCCTAAGAATCACCACTATTTAGTAGTTATTTCTTGTTATGTTATCATTTTTTGTTTAAATTTTAACTCAACAATAATTTTCATCTTATTTTTGATTATTTGGATACTAAAGAATCAACCTACTTACAATACTTGGTACCTCAGTTTTTATGAGATGATACTCTTATTCACCACATTGTTACTTTTACAATTTCATATTCTATTTATCATATTCTTATTTAACTTTATAAGGTAGCAGAGGTGGGAATATAATTTGTATTCATAATAGTCAATAACAATCTTAATCAGCGTAAGACCTTCATTTCATACATTACTATTTTGATCATACTCTTTTGAATAATTTAAGAGATTATTATTATATTTTTCTAAGGAAAATAGATATTTGTAATCAATATAATATATTAGTGCATTACATCATAATTATACCGTTCAATATCATTTATAGTTTACATTAAGTCACTCAATCTCTAACATAAACACGTTGACCATCTAACACAAATAACCTTGATGTAAGCCCTAACACATTGTGGAAGCATACATACATATTTACATATATATATATATATATATATATATATATATATATATATATATATATATATATATGTGTGTGTGTGTGTGTGTGTGTGTGTGTGTGTGTGTGTGTGTGTGTGTGTGACTCCATAATGTGACAAAAAGTCTCTGTGTACTACTTATGTGTTCATTACAGTAGTATGCTAACTTGTGATAATGAGTGATATATGAGCACATCAATACTATAGTTAATATGATATCTATGACAATTGATATTTATATGAGAAAGTATGCTAAGTATCCATAAGTAATTTGAATAAAATACAAGCAATGTTGTAAGTGTGAATAGTTTTATATTTGATTTTATAAGCATATCTTTATTTTGCTTGTGGGAGAGTGAATGTCTAAATGAAGAGATATCTAGTAAGTATCATTCAGTAGCTTTCTAGTTATTAGATCATTTAAATATTCATGTTATTTTTGCTTCAAGTTAAGAAATCTATTGAAAAAATTCAAATAAATTTATAATCGTAAGTAAACTTATTTTTATGAAATTCAAGTGCGACACAAAGAAAAAGAAAATTTAATAGTGATGTTCACGAAAAATACATGCAATGAAGAGCTTGCAGGTTATCCTAGTCAAGTCTAGGGTACATTCTTAACTCCCAAGTTATGGTCCTCAAGCGTAAGTACCAAGGTACCAAATTTGGCATCAATGCACGTATTATTAGAGCAAGTGTCAGACTTGATCCTAAGGCACCACATATTGATGCCTAGGTTCCAATATAGGCATTTTTTGAGGTTTTGGTAATAAGATAGAAACCTAAACACCCAACTTGATGCTACGACACATGTTTGGCACCGAAACCCCAATATCAAAAATTTCAAAATACCAATCCACAAACTGACGGAACAAATTCTTAAGAGCCCAAACAAACGCTTAGACACCTAACTTGGTGCAAGAACAAAGTTAAGCAATTATTGGTGCCACAAACTAAAGAACTTTAAGAGAAATTTTCATAAAAATATATTATGATACTTAGGATAAAATTCAATTATTTTGGGTATCGTATGATAACATTAGGAGAAGAGCTTCTGAAAGATTTTGATTTGGCTAGAGCACAGCATATAAGATAACCATTGGAGTGAAGCCAATACACAAAACACCGAGTTTTTCTCTCCATTTTAATCTTTTTGGTTGAAATCATACGCTCTGTCTTTCTTTTACTTCAGCATGAAGTAAATCTGTAATATCAAGATTTGATATAACCAAAACTTATATTATTGATTTCTTTTTAATGTATATTTTCTATTTGTTTCGCTTCAATGTTATTACATACATTTTAATTCACTCTTCATTGCATTTAATTAATTGCTTTCAAACTAAAAATTTAGGTGTTCCAACCAAAATACTAAAATGGATATTATGTTCATCATAATCTACATAACATAATAGATGATAGGACAAACATTTCTGAGTACGTAAAATCATCAGCATATTTTGCATAAGCTCAACAAAATTAATTAATTTTAAATTTATTCTGGAAAAAGTGTAATAATGTATAAACATATTTTTTAGTTTTTCTTTTAAGAGAACGAGCATACATCACATGATTCAAATACAAAAGTGCTAGATAACTACATTGTCCATTAAAAACCAAGACGCTGCATAGCATATTACGAATAGGAAAAGGCAATTGTAACAAGCCTATTAGGGTTATGCTGAGGTAAAAAACGATGGAAATTAACCATCTTATGCAGGAATAGTAGCTTTTAAGAATGAATTGTTCAATCAACATGCCAAAAACACAATATTCAATCACTTGGCATAATAACATTTAATATTTAGTAAATAAAGATCACACAAGAAATAAATAATAATAATAACGAATCTCTTAAAGATGATAAAACTGTTCCTTTTGAATGTTACACCTAGAGTGCTACAAGCAAAAATTAGTTAGTTCATCTAAATTACACCTTGCTGATGAATTCTCCTTTTAAGAAAGAAACTGCAACTGCTCATCCTCCCACCGCCGAGTCGCAGTCAACTCTCTCAATTACGCCACTTCTCTCCATGTCTTAAATCTTATTCCCTCATTCTCTCATAAAAATAAAATTGTAGTTTGGCTATTGTTGTATGAACAAACAATATAGGCCAGTTTTGTCTCCACCCTCTCCATAGGATTATTTATATGAAGATAACTTCAAATTAGATTTGTGCTTTTAAACCAACCATACAGCACATGAAGTATAGAAAGATAATGTTCTGGAGACCCGTAATGCTGAATAGAAGCAGTCGAGGTTCTCGTGGTGAAATAAAAAACACACATTCAAATACAGCTATTGACAATGAGAGGAGGCACCAGTGGATAATATCAGCACGCCCGTTATAAAGGAACACATATTACAACGCTTATTACTGAAACATTAGCTTGACCGTTACACGAAAGCATTTGATATATAAAAAGATGAATTTACATACAACCAGGGGTGTAAAAGAGCCGAACACAAGCGAGTCTAAGCTCAGCTCGTGTTCGGCTCATTTATATTTCGAGCTCAAAAAGTTTAATTGTGTTTGGCTCATTTGTTTAGCGAGTCGAACAAAAGTTGTTCACGAACAAAAAATTGTTTTGAAAACCCTAATCACGTAACTATAAGATAACTATAAGATGTTAAGAGTTGAAGTAAGATTTAAAAATTATTGTTTATATTAAATCATCATTTCAATCTAGTTTAATATTTTTTATTCTATTTTCTTAATTAATACTTGTTATACATCTTTATAACTTTATAGTCAATTAATTTATTTAAAAATACTACTCATCAAAAATATATATATATATATATAATTAATCAATAGTTAGACCTACACAGCCTTCTTCATTGGGCTCATAACCATAAAACCCTAAATCAAAATGAAGCAGATCTAACAACCCATAGATCTGATCAGTCTCGGCATGAGCTCCATCTCCAGCCACAAACTGGTGGAGAATACCACAAATTTCTACTGCACTGAAACCTGGCTTCTTCTTCACTCCCAGCTCCTTCATCAATCTCCGAACCTTCCCAACCCCCTCCCACCTCCCCATGGCCGCATAAATGTTCGACATCAGAACATAGTTCGAATCAGTCTCAGGCTCCACCTCCACAAGAAGAGCCAACATTCTTTCCGCCAGCTTCACATCCCCGTGCACACGACAGGCGGCCATGAGAGACCCCAGCATAACCTCGTTCGGCTTCATCGGCATTCCTTCGACCAAACTTAGGGCTTCCTCCAGCTGTCCGGCACGAGCTAACAGATCCACCAGGCATCCATAATGCTCTGCTCTTGCTCCAATCCCATACTTCCTCTGCATCAATTGAAACAGATAAAGCCCATCGTTGACCAACCCGGCGTGGCTACAAGAGGCGAGTGCGGCGGTGAAGCTGACGCTGTTGGGCTCAAATTCCGACCATTGCAGTGATGAGAATAGTGAGAGAGCCTCTGTGGAGCAACCGTTAACTGCGAGCCCCGTGATCATGGAGTTCCAGCTAACCAGCGTTCGCTCCGGCATCTGGTCGAACAACTGCCGGGCATAATCTACACGGCCGCACTTGGAATACATGTCGATTAGTGCGTTCCCGACCCGCACGTTTTCCAGAATCCCTAGCTTAAGCGCGAGGTGATGAAGCCACAGGCCGTGCCCTAGCGCGCCCAGGTCTGAGCAAGCGGCAGCGACGGCGATGGCGGTGACGTAATCGGGATCTATTCTTTCGATCTGCATCTGTCGAAAATGATCCAAAGCATATTCTGCCTGCCCGTTCTTAACGCAGCCGTCGATGATGGCAGTCCAAGAAACTAGATCCCTGGCAGGCATTTGGTGGAAGATGTCCAACGCTTCGTTGATCTGGGCGTTCTTCATGTGTCCGGCGATCATGGCGTTGTAGGTATAATGGTTTGGTAGAGGCATTCGATCGAATAGCTGTCGAGCAAGGGCGGGGAAGCCGGTGTTGAAGTAGAAATCTAGGAGGGCGGTGGTGAGGAGGAGGAGGGAGCGGGGGGAGGAGAATAGGGATAGCTTGAGGGCCAGGGAATGCAAGGATAGGCCAAGAGGGAAGGAGAAAGGGGATGAGGAGAAGTCTGCGCAGGCGGAGAGGAGAGTGATGAAAGTGACGTGGTTGGGGGAGGTTGAGGAAGAGAGCATTGAGGAGAACTCGGCGGCGGCGGCGACGAGATGGCCGCGGCGGGCGAGTTGGCCGATGGAGGAGGTCCAGGAGACGACGCTGAGGGAGTGAGGATCATCGCATGAGCGGGACAGAGAAATGCTTGGCGGCGGAGCGGCGGATGGGAGGGGACGAGGAGAAAACAGGGGAGTAGAAGAGCAGGACATTAGCGGAGACTTGCGTTCTATGTTGTTTTGAGTACTAAAACTAATCTAACTCAACTTCCAAGTATTGTTCAGCTTAATTTGTTACGCAAATCAATTTAAACTTTGGGAGACTTATATAACTAACTTAAATATTATAATTTATGTATTTAACATTTAATCTATACATAGAGAGAGTATATATAGCACATAAAATAAATATAAAACTATATTATATTACATAAAGTTTCTGAGCAGACTCTTTTTGTGTTGTTAAAAAATGACGGCATATATGCTTATAATATTATTTAAGAGAGTTTGATTTCAATTTAACTCTTCTGTGAGAGTTCGATGCCGTACAAAAAAATATATATATATATATAATTAATATATAATATTTCGATCCAAAACGTGCTGAATAAGAACAAAAAAATCTCTGTTCGTGTTTGACTCGTTAACTTAGCGAACCAGCCACAATCTTCTCAACGAGCTGAACACAAGCTATTCTTGAAGAACGAGCCTTCTTGACAGCCCTACATACAAGTCAGGAAAATATACATCTTTATTTGAGAAAAATTGAATGGGAACATATGATCCATGAAGAATTGTAAACATTGTTCTTTAAAATTCATTCCTGGTGGATTCACTTTTGGGAATGCACCTTTGAAGCCTTTTATGTTGTCACCATTGGTTTTCTATGAGAATGGTATTCGGGGAATTGATAATACCTGAAGTATCATGTGATAAAAGTCATTTTGTTGATAATACTAGAGCCACTTTGCTTCCAAATTTCTAATCGTAATTATAAATTTTGCGTGTGTAATAGAGCGTTCCAATGAACACTGCATGCAACCCTTCCGCGCAAAATAAAAGAATACACATGCATAGGAACTTTCCCATCACTGGAAGTTACGGTGACTTCATTGAAATAGTAATCAACCGCAGCTACCAACAGAAGTACTGCTTATCCTTTAGCTTAGAGCTATAATTATTGTGTTATTTCTTCCACGTGAGTATAAATTCCTTAAATTATTACTGTTTTTGATCGTCAACGCCGTCATTTCTTGTCCTAATTATATAGATTTAGCTATAAGAATTAATAGCTGAATTTCTCTGTGCGGCGTCCGAACGGTCCTCTACGTTCGGACGCCACTTACGTAACGATGCGTGGCGGAGTGGGGTCCCCATTTCCACGTCGGAAATAAAAAAAAGGCGGAAAGTCGGCCCGGCCCGTCCCGGCCACCCCGCCATTTCAAATCCCGCCAAAACGGTATTTTTGGTTCCCTCGCCGCTGCTTCTACCTTAACAGGAGAATAAAAAGCAGAAAAGTATTATTTTGGCTCTGTTAGGATTTTCGTAAAGTATTCTTTTGTCTCTTTAGGTTTAACGAGAAGTGTATTTTCTCTTTAGGGTTTCTCTTTTCATTGCAAGAGATGGAGTTTGATTTCTCTCTTAATGAAGAAATAGGAAACACAAATTATGAAAACAGCTCGTTTGGGACGGATGAAAGATTAACTTTGCCCAGAATTTTAGGTTTGAATGGATGAGCAATAACCTATTTATGGTCGGTTTTCATGAATTTTTTCTTGAGTATTTTGTGTATTTTTGGTGTATTTTTGGTGTATTTTTGGTGTATTGTTGTTGGAGTATTTTTACTGTATTTTTTGTGTATTTTTAGAGTATTGTTGTTGGAGTATTTTCAGTGTATTTTTTGTGTATTTTTAGAGTATTCTTTGGTGGAGTATTTTTAGAGTATTCTTGGTGGAGTATTTTTAGTGTATTTTTGGTGTATTTTGGTGTAGTCTTCTTGGAGTATTTTAGTGTATTTTTGGTGTATTCTTCTTTGGAGTATTTTTAGTGTATTTTTGGTGTATTCTTTCTTTGGAGTATTTTTAGTGTATTTTTGGTGTATTTTTAGAGTATTCATTGTGAAGTATTTTCGATGTATTTACAGTGTATATTTAGAGTATTCTTCTTGAAGTATTTTGAGTATTCATTGCTTCAATTATTTATAGTGTATTTTTGGTGTATTACTGCTGGTGTATTTTTGGTGTATTGCTGTTGGAGTATTTTTAGTGTATTTTTGGTGTATTTTTAGAGTATTGCTGCTGGAGTATTTTCCAGTGTATTTTTTGTGTATTTTTAGAGTATTCTTTGGTGGAGTATTTTTTAGAGTATTGTTCTTTAGAGTATTTTTAGAGTATTGCTGCTGAAGTATTTTTAGTGTATTTTTGGTGTATTTTTGGTGTAGTGCTGCTGGAGTATTTTTTGTGTATTCTTTATTGAAGTATTTTTAGTATATTTTTAGTGTATTTTTAGAGTATTCCTGCTGGAGTATTCTCAGTGTATTTCTGGTGTATTTTTAGAGTATTCTTCTTGGAGTATTTTTAGTGTATTACTGCTAGAGTATTTTTAGTGTATTATTGGTGTATTCTTGGTGTATTGTTGCTGGAGTTTTTTTAGTGTATTTTTGGTGTATTTTGTGTATTTCTTGTGTATTTTTGGTGTATTGCTGCTGGAGAATTTTCAGCGTATTTTTGGTGTATTTTAGTGTATTCTTTGGTGTATTATTATTAGAGTATTGCTTGGGTCGTATACATGCCTAACTAACTCTATTGTATAATTTCAATTTGTAGTTACCTGCGGCAAGAAGTGATTCAAATGATCCAAACTGTTCATAATGAGGTAGAGGCTTACGAACACTATTGCGCTTATGCACATCATGTTGGATTCAGTGTCTGCATGGATCATAGCAGTTACTGGTCTAACTCCAAGCAAATTAAGTCGAAGGATTATACTCGTGCAAAGCGAGTCATAAGAAAGAGTCACTGGTCGCAAATATGCTAAAGTACAGAAAAGCTGAAAGTAGGACTGGCTGTCAAGCAATAGTTCGTTATGCTGTCGACATTGACGGCAACTGGACAATAAAGAAATTTGTCGAAGGGCATAACCACCCCTTGGCGGAATCCTCTGACAAGCACCTTCTACGATCCAGTCGGAAGATTAGCACGTTAAATGCAGATTTACTGAGATCATTGCCAGGTTCAGGGATTAGAGCAGCAAACGCATTTAGGTTCCTTGCTACTGAGGTTGTTGGAGTAGAGAACATGGAGTGTACGAGACAAGATGCCTACTGACTTCCTTCGGAGGATAGAAGAATTAAAATTGAACATAGTGATGCAAACTCTCTCTTACAATTATTCATGGAACGACAAAATGATGATAGCATGTTTGCATGGGACTTCCGGATCGATGACAAGGGCGGATGAGAAGCTTTTACAGTGTGATGGGCCTTCAGGCTCGACTATGATTGCTTTGGGGATGTTGTAACTTTTGACACGAGCTACCGATTGAATAAGTATAATTTATGTTGTGCTCCTTTTGTAGGGGTGAACCACCACTGGCAAAACGTCTTCTTCGGAGTTGGTTTTTTAGCTGACGACACAATAGAGTCATTCAGTTGGCTAATCAAAAGTTTTATTCGAATCATGGGCGACAAGCATCCAATCACCATTTTTACGGATCAAGATCAAGCGATGTCAAGGGCCATTGAAGAATGTCTTCCATTCACAAGGCATAGATTGTGCCAGTGGCATATTTATAAGAAGCTGTCTTCAAAAGTTCATTGCGGTGTCAAGTGTAAGAGCATCAACAATCTGTTCTGCAGATGCATGCGAGATTGTGATTCTAAAGAGGAGTTTGAACGTTATTGGGCTTTAATGATCGTGCAAGGAGACCTACACAGCAATGGGTGGCTACAAGATTTGTATCGCATAAGACATAAGTGGTCCACAGCATTCAATAAAGAAATATTTGGAATGAGAATATTTTCAACTCAAAAAAGTGAGTCCACAAATAACGCATGTCATAGTGTATCTAAGCCAACCAGTTCTCTCACTGATTGCTTTTTGGGTATTGAAAGTGTTATGAAATCTTGGAGAAGGAATGAAAAGGCTGAAGACTTCAAAAGCTGTCAAACGGTGATTACGCCCACAATTACAACAAGCCTAGTGTTGAGGCAAGCTGCTACGTATTACACCCGGAAGCTGTATTGCATGTTTGAAGAAGATTTGTTGCATGGGTTATGTGGAGTAACTGTTGATGTCGCAGGTGAGGGTGCTTCAGAATTCTATGTTAGGAATTTCGATAATCATGAGACAAGTACACCCTGGATTGTTAATTTTGATATGAATAGGTGCGAGATCACTTGTAGCTGCAAGAAATTTGAAATGATGGGGTTGTTTTGCGCTCACTCGCTACGTGTTCTTAATGAGGTAAAAGTAAAAAAGATTCCAGAGAAATATTTGTTATTGCGATGGTCGATAAAGGCAAAAAAGAGATATATAAAACCTTTGAGTACATACGGACGAAAGACTCTGAAAAGTCCAGCCCAAGTTCAAGTGGCATCCTATTTAGGTCACACTCCCAAAAGTTTGCATACCAACTAATCACTAAAGCAGGTGGAAATGAACGCGTCGAGACATACCTTCTTGATACCTTCAAGACGAAATCTATAGGTATAGATGACATATTAGATGGGAAGGATCCTAATCCAAATAAAATTACCAAAAAGTAAAAATCACATACGATAACCAGCAATGTAAATGATCCCGCAAAAATGAGACCCAAAGGTATTTCTAATGCACGGTTGAAAGGATACTGGGAGAAGGGCAAGAGAACTAAGAGTATGTACTTTTACATTCTAAACAATTTAATAGTTTGTTTTGGTTAACTCGTCGCTAAAATGTACAACTTTATGCAGGAAAAAATCGGGAAGGATCCAGTAGAGAAGAACCACAGATAAATGTTACGGCTGAACCATCTTACAATTTGCCTCTTCAACAGGAAAATGTTACGCCTGAACCATCTTACACCGCATTACTGATGCACTCCATTACTGGGTTGTGACATGATTTTTATGTTACACTGGAGTAGATAAGGAAAATACAACCATGTTATGACTATGTTAATAAATACATGATTGCGAATAATATTTTGTAGTTTTCTGTAATATATTTTGTTATTTTAGTAAAAATGCCCAGTTAGACTCAACGTTATGACTATATCAATAAGTACAGTGCAAATACACTGATTGTACTTTGAAATTACACTTGCACACAAAAATACACTGAAATACACAAAAAATACACCAGATTTCTGAAATTCAGAATTCAAGCAATAAACAAGTAAAATTTTGTCTATTACACATCATTGCCACACCAATGACCTACATGTACACGTGCATTAATAAATTACACTGAAATACATCTTCACACAATAATACACTGAAAATACATTGAATGTACACTGAAAATGCACCTGCAGACTAAAATACACTGAAAATACACTGAAAATACAACATACTATGCACCAGACTTTTGGATTTCCACAACCATATTTCTGGACTTCAGAATTCAAGCAGTAAACAAGACATACATTGAAAATAAACTGAAAATACACCTGCACACTAAAATACACCCAAAATACACTGAAAATACACCAGATTTATGGACTTCAGAACTCAAGCAGTAAACAAGGCAGATACACTGAAAATACACTGAAAATACACCTGCACACAAGAATACACTAAAAATACACTGAAAATACACCACTTTCCTACACTTCAGAATTCAAGCGATGTAAGACGGATACATCGAAAATACACAGATTTATGGACTTCGAACTCGAGCGATAAACAATGCGGATACACTGAAAATACATCGAAAATACACACGCATACAAGAATACATCGAAAATACACCACTTTCCGCACATCGAATTCGAGCGATAGCAAGACAGATACACTGAAAATACACCAGATTTATGGACTTCATAACTCAAGCAGTAAACAAGGCAAATACACTAAAAATACACTGAAAATACACATGCACACAAGAATACACTGAAAATACACCACTTTCCTGCACTTCAGAATTCAAGCAATAAGCAAGATAGATGCACAGAAAATACACCAGATTTATGGACTTCAGACCTCAAGCAGTAAATAAGGCAGATACACTGAAAATACACTGAAAATACACCTGCACACAAGAATACATTGAAAATACACTGAAAATACACCTCTTTCCTGCACATCAGAATTCAAACAGTAAGCAAGACAGATACACTAAAAATACACCAGATTTATGGACTTCAGAACTCAAGCAGTAAACAAGGCAAATACACTGAAAATACACTAAAAATACACCTGCACACAAGAATACACTGAAAATACACCACTTTCTTGCACTTCAGAATTTAAGCAGTAAGCAAGACAGATACACTGAAAATACACCAGATTTATGGACTTCAGACCTCAAGCAGTAAACAAGGCAGATACACTGAAAAATACACCTGCACACAAGAATACACTGAAAATAAACTAAAAATACACCACTTTCCTGCACTTCAGAATTCAAGCAGTAAGCAAGACATACACTGAAAATACACCAGATTTATGGACTTCAGAACTCAAGCAGTAAACAAGGCAGATACACTGAAAATACACTAAAAATACACCTGCACACAAGAATACACTGAAAATACACTGAAAATACACCACTTTCCTGCACTTCAGAATTCAAGCAGTAAATAAAGCATATACACTAAAAATACACCGTATTTCTGGACTTCAGAACTCAAGCAGTAAACAAGACATACATTGAAAATAAATTGAAAATACACCTGCACACTAAAATACACCCAAAATACACTGAAAATACACTGAAAATACACCATATTTCTGGACTTCAGAACTCAAGCAGTAAACAAGACAGATACACTGAAAATAAACTGAAAATACACCTGCACACTAAAATACACCCAAAATACACTGAAAATACACCATATTTCTGGACTTCAGAACTCAAGCAGTAAACAACACCGATACACTAAAAATAAACCGAAAATACACCTGCACACTAAAATACACCCAAAATACACTGAAAATACACCACTTACCTGCACTTCATAACTCAAGCAGTAAACAAGGCAGACACACTGAAAATACACCACTTTCCTGCACTTCAGAATTCAAGCAATAAACAAAGCATATACACTGAATGTACACTGAAATTACACCTGCACAGAAGAATACACTGAAAATACAGTGAAAATACACCAGTACACTGAACATACACCTGTACACAAAGAATATCAAATTTGAATATCAAATATTAAAAAAATTGAATCAAATCTTAATATAAAGGTTAGTTTGTATGTACAATCAAATATCTAATAGTTTATATCTACATATTTCGTATACAAACTCAGCCCTAAATCGTGGCATTTCGGCTTGCCAGTTTTTCTTTTCTTTCCAAACAATTTTTTCTTTCTTCACAAGTGTCTCGATATATTTACACACAAAAATACCGGAGTCGATGCTGTTGCTCTGTGTGGGAAGTCATTTTGACATAAGAACTTTCCACTCATCAGGCTTAAACGGAAAAGCACTCCCGAGTTCAGCATCAAGAAACTTTAGCTAAAAAGATGTCATAACAATTGAAATAATTGTAAGCCTGACAAAACAAGAAAATTGTTCAGATAATAAATAATTGTAAGCTTTACAATTTGCATACCACATCGCGTACGACTGTCACGTGCGTTTTTTTCGGCAAAGAATCTAAAAATCTCCATTGTTGCAGCACTGGACTTCCTGCAAGTATAGTGCAATGCCACCCATGAATTATTGGTACCAAAATTAATTATGCTCCAGCAACAGCCTCCCTAGTGACATGTGCCACAATATTTTTTAGAGGATGACGTCTGTACATCTGCACAAACAAATTAATTGACCTTATTAGTTGAAGAGGAGCAAGATTCCTAACTATTGATTTGAAGGTCGATTTTTACCCAATGCGCTGCAGACACGTATACATAGTTTCTGTACAATTAGGGCGATTGATGCCTCTTATTTTGCAATGTAAGTTCAAACATGTCTATATGCTCAGTTCCTACTTCTTTACTATTCCACAGTAACTCAATACAATTCCGAGATATTACAATATTTCCTCGGTGAAATATCACATTGTCGCTGCATTACAAAGAAAATAACATACTATTAGACTTTATAAAGGAATAAGGCAGTATAGAAAAAGTAATTTGCATTACTCAGCTTTATATTTGCTCAAACAGGTATCTATGACATGTTGCATCTCAGTTGTTATTAGATCTCTGCCAGGGAACTCAATTGCTGGGCAGTCAACAGCAGGGACATCACCTTGAAATACAATGAGAGTTCGCTGTTCAACCTCCTTCGCTGCTATAACCGTATCCAAGTCCTCTTTCCCAGCTTCATCGATGTGTGCAGCCTCCTGTTCATCCAATGTCGGATTGTCCAATACGGACTTCGGAAGTTGTTCTTCTGTTATTGGAACGGTTTTCTTTCTCTTAATTACAAAAAATGGGGAGACAACTGCCTTCCTTTTCCGGTCGCCTCTAGACTTAACCCTTCAGACTAAGCTACCCATTGGCGTTTCAGTAATGTTTACCTCCCCGTGCTCCCCGTTCCCCTCATTTATTGTGTCTTCAGCAGTAGGTTCCTCTACTAAAGCTCTAGTCCACATTGAAACTATAGGATCCGGAACCTTAAGCTCAGATTCTTCTTCCCTCTCTTCCTCCATCTCTTCCTTCATGTATGTAGCAAGGAATTCACCCACAAAAGGGCTTTCTTTGGTGATTCTATGTCACCTTTATTTAATTTCTCTTTTATTTCCTTAATGTCGGTCTTAACCGACACAATATCAGTCTCTAGACTGTCTAATCTGTTATTTGCATTTTCCACAAATTTAAAAACAAAATTATGAAGCTCCCTAAGAGTTTGGCCTATCTCTTCTATACGACCAATAATGCCTTCTGGCTGCGTATGTGAATATGTAGGCTGCGGGGTGCTTTGACTTGGTGCCTCGGCAGAATCGGTAGGAGAAGAGATATGATCCCCTCTAGGGGCAAGTAATGGCTGCTCGTCCTCGCGGACATCAGCAAATGAATCGAGAACCTACACGTGCATTTAGTAGAACTAATAAATATCTGATCTAATATATAAAAAATAATTCTGAAATGATAGAAAAAAAATTACTACGTACCTGTACAGTGTTAAGTCTTTGAAATATTAAATGGATCTTTGCTGGGTTCCAGCCCGTTTTTGTTCGCCACCTCAACATGCGAGGTCTGGTGTCAGGAATTGCTGGGGCTATCACAGTTGCCAGCTCTTAAAACCACAGCTGCAGAGTAAAAATTAAATCAGTATTTTACATTAATAAAATAATTCAAATATATTTATGTACTTGGGCATGGAAATGGACTAACCGTCAGAAGAAAAATAAATCCATTGAAGTATTCCATTTTCTGGTCTGTCTTTATTTTGATGTTGCACTCGTTAATTTGCTCGATTAGGTGCTCACACACCATTACAGGCCAATTTATTGATGAAAAAGAATCTAAATTTTCAGCAAAAGAATATAGCACTTCGGGCACCCTGAGATTGTTGTATGGAAAGAATAAGTTAGATAACAAAAACTTAATAATTAGTTTGACAACTTCTGTGGATGATTCTGGGAGTGGCCCATCCAATAAATTCTTTTTTGCCATGTTGGCATCAACATTGGGAATGTGTCTTTTGCCCCAAGTTGCTACAACTCCTCTATTTGGCATGTCAATTAACACTGCAACTTGGTTCGCATCAAACCTTATCTCATTCCCCCCCATTCTGAATGTCAGTTTCTCCATATCCCAACAGTTTACTATGTGCATGGTCAGGATGTGATCTTGAGTATAGGAGGGGAGATCAAAAAACTGAGTGACCTTCAATTCTTCAAGTCTAGCCCAAGTTTCCTGAGAGAGGGCTGGCCTGACCTTGTCCAGAACTTGTCTAAATGTTGATGGCCGGCATCTGCAATACATGGATTGTTTGTTCATCAACCTGCATGAGTAATATTCATGTTATTAACAATGAAAACACTTGAAAATACACTAAAAGAAAAACATAAAGCTAGAATACACCAAAAATACACTGAAAATACACTTAAAATACACTAGATTTTTACTTAGTGTATTTTTATTGTATTCACAGTGTATTCCTAATGTCTTTTTGAAAATACACCAAAAATACAATAAAATACACTAGGTTTTGACCTAGTGTATTTTAAGTGTATTTTTTGTGTATTCCAAGTGTATATGTTGAAATACAACAACAAAACACTAAAAATACACTAGGTTTTACCTAGTGTATACCTAGTGTATTTTCACTGTATTTATAATGTATTCCAAGTATATATTTGAAAAAACATCTAAAATACACTGAAAATACACTAGGTTTTAGCTAGTATATTTTTACTGTATTCATAGTGTATTTTTTAAAATACACCAAAAATACACTAAGAATACACTAGGTAGGTATTTTTATTGTATTTATAGTGTATTCCAAGTGTATATTTGAAAATACACCATAAATACACTAAAAATACACCCTAGTGTATTTTTACTGTATTCATAATGTATTCCAAGTGTATATTTTGAAATACACCAAAAATACACCAGGTTTTTACCTAGTGTATTCTTTATGTATTCATGGTGTATTCCTAGTGTATTACTGAAAATACACCAAAAAGACACCAAAAATACACTAGAAATACACTGTTTTGAGCTAGTGTATTTTTAGTGTAATTTCAGTGTATTACAAGTGTATTACTGAAAATACACCAAAAATACACTAGGTTTATTTTTAGAATATTTTTAGTGTATTTTTAGTGTATTTTCAGTAATACACTTGGAATACACTGAAAATACACTAAAAATACACTAGGTTTTTACCTAGTGTTTTTTAGTGTATTCATATTGTATTCCTAGTGTATTTTTTAAAATACACTAAAAATACACTAGGTTTTTATCTAGTGTATTTTTTATGTATTCATGGTGTATTCCTAGTGTATTACTGAAAATACACCAAAAATACACTAAAAATACACTAAAAATAAACCCAGTGTATTTTTGGTGTATTTTTGTTGTATTTTTGGTGTATTTTCAAATATACACTTAGAATGCACTGAAAATACACTAAAAATACACTAGTTCAAAACAGTGTATTTCTAGTGTATTTTTAGTGCATGAAAATACACTAAAAATACACTAAAAAAGCATGCACAGCCCGAACAAACTTACCACAACGTTTCTCCTGCCATGCTCTCCTTCTTCGACTTCTTCTTTCCCTCCTTTAATGACTTCATCGACTCCTCAACTACTGGGTTCTCCGAACCCGTATCAGTCTCTTCTGATCCTGATCCAGTGCCTTCCTCCCACAATATCTCTTCTGAATCGGCCGACGACATTGTCGACAGGATTCAAAACTAAAATTCTCAGCGAATTCCAAAAACTCTAGCAGAGCGAACACGTTTTTAGGAATTTATTCTATGCGTCGATAAAACCGTCGAAACCCTAAACCGAAACGTTTTTAGGAAGAGGAGATGTACAGCGCTCGGGTGGGACCTAAAGGGAATGTCAAAGCGGCGGAATTTGAAATGGTGGGGTGGCCGGGCCGACTTTCCGCCTTTTTTCTTTATTTTCGACGTGGAAATGGGGACCCCACTCCGCTACGTGTCTTTACGTAAGTGGCGTCCGAACATAGAGGACCGTTCGGACGCTGCACAGGAAAATTCGACAGAATTAATAAAGCCACATTCCTTTTAAATGTTGCTAAAAGCTATAAAATCCATTATTCCTTCATTATCATTGAATACTACAGGAGAAACTCATTCTAATTTTATGCAAGTCTTTATATGTGTCCTCTAATCATATTAGCATTGATATATTATTTTTCCTTCCTAATTATTATCAACATCCCAACTATTTGGGATATGATTTATAAATCCTTATTTTCCATTTATTCTTGTTTTAAGTGTTTCTAATATATCAACCTAATCATTGGAAACCATTTTGAACATGTTTTATTCATGTAGCTTTGGTTTATTCATTTTTCTTCCATACTCTAATACTAATTTTGTCAAATAATCTAACAGTCATATTTTCTACACTTCATTGTATATGTTCAAATAATCAAGTTTTAGTTTTAATTATTTTATCTTCAATAGATATCACTTTACTATTTCATTTAAAATAATCAATTCTTTATTTTACTTTTCTTGTGCATCCACATTAACACTCAATTTTTCTCACATTCAACTTCGATATCAATTACTATTTTATAGTCCAATATGTTAGTCCAAAAAACATAGTTGATCCAAGTACGCTTTATAAACTTTGCCCATCGATGATAACCTTTTTGTCACACAAACTGTCCAAGGAACCTTTTCATTCTACCTATCTATTCAAACTCCATGTATTCATCTATACACTTATTCTTCTATATAAGAGATAGAAGATGCATGACTTGTTCGCACCTACGCCATCATATTTTCCAATCATATTAAACAACAACTAGTAACATATTGCAATATAACATATACCTTGTTTTGATGCAATTAATTCAAAATTCGCCATCTTCTAAAAATTTCTATCATGATTCTTACTTTTTATTGATTCAATGAATGTTTCACTAACTAAAACATGTCATTAACAGTAAGCATAATAAGATACATTGATGTAAATATCCTTTCTTAGCATCTCCATAATTAATATAAAAAGATAGACTGAGTGTTGATCTTTGATATATACCAGAGTAATTGGAAAATGCCTAGATATCTAGTCTCTCTCCTAATTAATCTTATATGTTTCAATTTCTATTTCCTTAGCATCAAGTTTATTATATAAATCACCACTAACATTTTTTTTTGCTTTATTTCAATATTTCTAACTTTTTTTATAAACATGTTATACTTCACTAGTTTTCAAATGCATCTTATTGCCATTAACCCTTGTCTGATTCTCATCATGACCGATTAGGTCATGATACATAGGATCAAGTTTACTATATAAATCATTAGTAACTATAGCTTTTTCTTCACTTACCACCATCCCCCAAATTCCTATTTTTCATACATATATTATATGCATCATTATTTTTTGAGATACCACTTCTTAAAAGAGTATTTTATTTTCATTATAAGCCTTGTTTAATTCTCATCTCGATCATGCAAGTCATGTTTACTTTAATAAATTGCCCCAGCATTATTAACTTAATAATATCTCATTATATTTCCCATATGGGCTAAGTCCAACAACAATGATGATCTAAACACAAAAATGACATAATAATAATAATAGTAATAATAATAATATAATAATAAATCTTGTGTGGTAGAAATTTCTCAACAACTAAGAAAAATTAAGTCTCATCTCAATAAAATATATAACATATACACACAAAAGTGATGTGCCAATGAAAATCTCCCCTCCCCTCCCAAAAAAAAATTAAAGAAAAATATGAGGCCTATCTCAAATAACCTTTAAAATAAATAAATAATACATATAGTTCGAAAGAGACGCGACACTCATGTGAAATCAAAATGAATGCTTATCCCCATATTTCCTCTCATTTTAGCCAAGTGAGTGATAGGGAGTTAGAGAGACCCATATTTCCTCTCATTTGAACTAGTGGGCGAGAGGGAGTTAGAGAGAGAGAAAACGAAGGCTAGAATGAGAGATATAGATGGAAGGAAGTAGGAGAAGAGGAGGAACCCTAGTCGAAGAAGGAGACACATCGAAGGCTTCCATACAAAGGAAGATGACATCGTGCTTGATTGCTTGTAAGAAGAAAGTAGGGCACATCGTCCTTGCAGGAGATGTCAAAATCGAAGTTGAAGCTGAAGGAAGAAGACTCATGTACATCTAAGACCTGAAAGCTGACGTTGTGTGCGTGAAACCTAAGCCCAAAAAGCCATGGAGAGGAGCAAGAAGTCTGCCATGGACTTGGAGGTGAACTCGTTGCGTGTTTTTGTTTGAAAGAAAAGAAGAAGAGGATTTAGTGTTGGAAGTGGAGAACTGAAGTCGAAGTCTAGGAAACTTTTTGTGTGCATCAGGTAGGTGAAGGAAGAAATGAAGCGGAGGTCAAAGGTGGCTTTGTCTATGGGTGGGGAGTTGAACTGCATGAAGGAAGAAGAATAAAAGACCACATCTTGACGAAAGTGTTAAATAACATGAATCTCAATAAAAGTGCCATTAAGATGATTGAACTGTTATAAAGAGTTAAATTAGAATTTTAACGCAGTCTAATTAGATTTTTTTGCCTCTAAATTCATGAAAGTATTTTAACCACTATGGACATGCATAAAAAATTAAGCAAATGCATCTGATATGGTTAATATCATTAGAATATTAAATCTCCACTTGTTATGAAGAATATCTTAAACAACTCAATTAATGTCTGAGTTCGCTATCGATTCGAGCTGTGACTGAAGGAGTACATTTGAGGGAGACGAAGCTCAGCCAATTGAAAGGTATATTTAGTGTTTTAATAAGTAAACATATTATTATAAGAATAATCATATATATGCATGAGGATATATTTATTTCACTAATGAAAAGTCAATTTAAATTTTAAGGGGAAGTTCGAGGAGTGTGTTGATTAAGGGAGGAGATCAATCCGGAAAACTCATACAATAAATATTAATGTTATATTGTTTTTAGCACAAATAATATAATTTTTTATATTAATGTTATTAAAATTTTTTGTAATTAGAAAGTGTGTAGAGGGCTGGTAAATTCTCAGGATTTGAAGAAAACTAAGAATCTTAAGGTTATTAGAGGATAGTGTTTTTAATCATTCTTACATATTTAAATAAGTTAATAATATTTAAGAATTTTTTATGATGTGAATCATACAATTATTATGTGCACTTTTAATTAATTTAAGTGCTAGGTAAAGAAAGTGATGCAAATCGTTAAACTTTTTTAAAGGTCACTTAAGTCAATGTGAGTAATTACTTTTTTTATGTACAAAATTAGTATTTTATTATATAAACAATCACTTTATTAAATGATTTAAAATAAACATTTAATTCATGTCTGATATTTTGAAGGTCTTAAGTTATATCATAAATGTGACGAAAATAACATAAATATCTTGGTTTATTTTAAAGGATTTAAATTTGAAATGAAATGAAATATAAATGAAGTTATACATAATTATTCTCAGATGGTACTGACTGGAGATACGATGTATCAATGCACGTTAAATAATATGGCAAAGGTGTACATTCAGGTGAAATTCTGTGGGTACCTTCTGGTACATTCAGGTGCAATTTAAATTCGAAGAGGGATATCCATGTCTTCTTTGATGATTTACTAGGGCTAACACCCATGCAAGAGATTGATTCCACAATAGAGCTTTTGTCAGGTTCTGAGTCTGTATCCAAGGCACCCTACAAAATGGTGGTTAAAGAGTTGCAGGTGTTGAAGTGCTAACTGCTTAAGTTACTAAATAAGGGGTTCGTCAGACAACACCTCACTCTGGGAAACTTTAGTTTTATTTTTGAAGAAAAATGATAGGAGTTTTAAGATGCGTATGATTATAGGGAGTTGAATACGCTCATAATTAAAAACAAATATACACTGCCGAAGATTGACGATTTGTTTGATCAGTTGAAAGGAGTCTCTGTATTTTCAAATATGATCTGAGATCAGACTATCACAAGTTGAGGATTAAAGAAAAGACAAAAAAAAAACCTATTTCAGGACTAGATATAGGCACTATGAATTCATGGTAATGTCATTTGGACTGATTAATGCTCCAACAAGTTTATGGATCTGATGAACAATGTCTTCATACATACGTCTGTGATTGTCTTCATGGATGATATTTTATTGTATTCGGGAGATGAAGTCAGTCATACAGATCATTTACATGTTGTGTTATAGGTTTTGAAATAGAATACACTTTATGCTAAACATGAATTTTAGCTTAAAAATGTGGATTTTCTTTTGCACATTCTCAATGAAGACGACATATTTGTGAATCAAAATAAGATTCAGATGATTGTAGATTGGCTAAGGCCTGCTACTATCACTGAGGTCAAGAGTTTTCTTGGTATGACTGAGTATTATAAGAGATTTTTCGAGGGGCTCTCACAGATTGCTATTTCACTATCAAGATTAACACTGAAGAAAGTGGTAGTTGAATGGTCAGATCGTTGTGAGGAAGCTTTTCTTCTCTAGTTTTGGCCATTTTTTAAGGTTCAAATGGATTTCAGATTTCAGTAATAAATCTTTAAAGGGTTTGGAATACGTACCTATGTAGCATGGAAGGGCTATTGCATATGCATCACGATAATTACAGAATCATGAAAAGGGCCATCCTACACATGATTTGGACCTTACAATAGTTATGTTTGTGCCTAAGATATGGAGACATTATCTGTACGAAGTTAGATGCAAATTTTTTACAAAGCACCATAGTTTGAAACATATTTTTACTTAGAAAGAAGTGAATTTAAAGCATAAGGGATGGCTCGAGTTTATTAAAGATCATAATTTGGATATTTAATACCATATGAAGAAGGTGAATGTCATGGCAGATGAGCTAAGCAGGAAGATTTCAAGTAATTCGAACTATTTATTTTACTCAGTAGAAGCAGTTATTTGAAGACTTGGAGAAGTTGAAGCTATCAATATGATAATAACAGTATGGTTCAATTATATCAATTGACGATGCAATTAACTTTTAAGAGCAAAATTGGAGATTATTTAGCCAGAGATAGAAATGTTTATAAAATCCTGAAACAAGTTAAGACAAGCGTTTTGGAGAGGTATGTGCTAGATCAAGATCTTTTACTGAGATATAAGGACATGGTTTATGTTTCTGATGTTGATAGTCTGAGAAAGAAAATTTATGAGGCATATTTATTTGATTATACAATTCATCTAGGGAGTAATAAAATGTATCAGGACTTGAATGAAACATATTTGTGGAAAGAACTGAAGAGAAGTGTGACAGAATTTCTCGCAAAGTGTCCTTAATGTCAGCTGGTAAAGGCAAAACATCAACGTCCTAGAGGTTAGTCGTAGCCTTTACTGATTCTAGAGTGGAAATAGGAGCTGATAGATTTCATGATTGGGTTTCCTAGATGACATCAAGATCATAATGCTATATGGATAATTGTCGATAGATTTACTAAGTGCTCATTTCTTACCTATTAGACAGACAAATCCAGTAGAGAAATTAGCCAAATTATATGTGGATCAAATTATATGGTTGCATGGAGTGTCAAAGTTTGTCATCTTCGAAGAAGATGACATGTTTACTTCCAGATTTTGGAAAAGGGTTCAAGAAGCTTTGGGTACACGATTAACTTCTAGTATAATATTTCACCCTTAGACAAATGATAAGTCAGAGTAGACTATTCAGACTTTTATGGATGTACTGAGATTGTGTACTTGAATTGGTGGAGGTTGGGAATCATATATACCTTTAGTAGAATTTGCTTACAATAAAAGTTACCATGCTACCATTGGGATGGTTCCATATGAAACCTTGTATGGAAGAAACTGCATGACACCATGTTAGGTGGAAACAAGTGAAAGAAAGATCATTGCAGCTGATATAGTAGATGATCCTCTCCACAATCTCATATCTTGGGCTCAATTTTACTGTCTTCACAAAATCTTGTATACCTTTCAATTGATTAACATTGATAAAAATAAACTCTTCAACTGCAAACTCAACAGATATGTTCTTGACAATGTAATATGAAAAATATTATGCACTCCCTGTATATAAGATGGGGGTAAAGCCAATCTATAAGCTGCCTTCCCAATCCTCTCCATATTCTCATTTGGACTGATTTAACTTAAATTAAGGAGTCTGAATTGATTATAGATTATGATGTGAAGAAACTGCGAAACTGAAAGCTTCATTTTCTTGAAGATTTTATGGAAGTATGGGTCGGAGAAGGACTCTATTTGGGAGAAAATTTTTGAGTTACAAAAAAAATATCCACATCTTTTCATCTGAGGTATGTTTATTTTTGTATTAAATCTTTTCAAATTTTGAGGACAAAATTTTATTTAGTTAGGAGATTATAATAACTGAAATAAAAGAGCAATAATTAAAAAAAAGGGGGGTGTCGGCATTTACAGGAGTTGCAACCCTCAAGAATTTTAACACACGCTTTGCACTTCCCATCATTTGAAACAGATAAGCAAATGAAAGGGAGAGCATATGATTGAGAAAGAGAAATCATTGTCATGCATATGGAAGGACGTCGGGCTGCTCGACAAATTGGTCACGAAGAAGAAGAGGAAGCATTAGGATCTGCAACTTTGTATAGAGACCGAAGGCAGATGAAGGAAAGCAAATGTCTCGGTGCGAATATCGAGCCCCAATCAAGGTTGAAGAGGGAAGACGTGTGCACTGCTTTAGATTGAGCAATGTGAAAGAATCCCTGCAAGAAGATCAACAAATAAAGGTGGAAGGAGCATAATAACTGAAATAAAATAACAATAATTAAAAAAAGGGGTGTTGGCGTTTACAGAAGTTACACTCCTCAGGAATTTTAACACACACTGTGCACTTTCCATCATTCAAAAAGATAAGCAAATGAGAGGGAGAGCAGAGGATTAAGAGAGAAATCTTTGCGGTGCACATTGAAGTACGTCGAGCGGCTTGACACAATGCTCTTAAAGGAGAAGAGGAAGGAGAAGAATCTGCGACTTCATGTCAAGATCGAAGGGATTGGAACGAAAGCAGATGTCTCTGTGTGAAGATTGAGCCCCAATCAAGGTTGAAAAGGGAAGACACGTGCTCTGACTTGGATTAAGCAATGCGAAGGAATCCCTACTGGAAGAATGATGCTAAAGGATGAAGGAGCATAATAACTGCAATAAATTAGCCAAAATTAAAAAAAAGGGTGTTGGCGTTTGTAGGAGCTTAACCCTCAAGAATTTTAACGCATGTTTTGCACTTCTCATCATTCAAAACAGATAAGAAAATGAGAGAGAGAGCAGAGGATTAAAGTAGAAAAATCTTTGTCATGCACATGGAAGGACGTCCAGCAGCTCGACACAGTGCTCTTGAAGGAGAAGAGGAAAGAGAAGGATCTGCGATTTTTTGTCAAGACCGAAGATAGTGGAAGGAAAACAGATGTCTCTATGTGAAGATCGAGCAAAAATCAAGCTAAAGAGGGAAGACACGTGCGATGCCTTGGATTGAGAAATGCGAAGTAATCACTGCTGGAAGACCAAAGACTAGAGGTGGAATTAACATAATAACTGAAATAAAAAACAATAATTAAAAAAAAGGGGTGTTGGAATTTACAGGAGTTGCGCCCCTCAAGCATTTTAACGCACGCTTTGCAATTCTCATCATTCGAAACAGATAAGCAATTGAGAGTGAGAGCAGAGGATTAAAATAGAGAAATCTTTGTTGTGCACATGGAAGGATGTCCAATAGTTTGGCACAGTGCACTTGAAGGAGAAGAGGAAGGAGAAAGATCAACAACTTTGTGTCGAGACCGAAGAGATGGAAAGAAAGCAGATGTCTTTGTGTGAAGATCAAGCCCCAATCGAGGCTGAAGAGGGAAGACGCGAGCACTGCCTTGGATTGAGAAATGCGAAGGAATCCCTGCTGGAAGATCAACGACTAAAGGTGGAAGTAGCATAAGCATTTAGAGTTGCCCATCTCAAGAATTTTAACACATGCTTTGCAGTTCCTGTCATTCGAAACTGATAAGCAAATGATAGGGAGCGTAGAGGAGTGAGAGAGAAATCTTTGTCGTGCACATGGAAGGACGTCGAGCGACTCGACACAGTGCTCTTGAAAAGAGAAGAGGTAGGAGAAGGATCTGCGACTTTGTGTCGAGACCGATGGGACTAGAAGGAAAGCATGTCTCTGTGTGATGATCGAGCCCTAAACGAGCTAAAGAGTGAAGATGCGTGCACCGAATTGGATTGAGCAATGCGAAGGAATCCCTGCTAGAAGATCAATAGCTAAAAGAGGAAGAAACCATGTCATCTTCATGTGTAGAGGAAGCCTCGACGGACTCTACATGCGTTGCTCTATCAGGGTGAGATGAGGCCGAAGGAGTAGGAGGGACCTTTGAGAGTGCGAGACAGTTGAAGCTCATGCGTCCAAGATTAGGGCAGGGGGTTAAAATGTTTGTTTAATATTTTTATAAGTTAATATATTATTATATGAATAATTATATGAATATATATATATATATATATATATATATATATATATATATATATATATATATATATATATATATATATATATATATATATGTTTATTTACCTAATAAAAACATTTTATTAATATCAAGACAAGTAAATATTGAATTCATATTCGAAGAAGTTGAAGAAGCGTGCGAGTGAGAGAGTAGATCAATATAAGAAATTCATAGAGTAAATATTAATGTTATATTGTTAATAAAAGAAATAATATAATTCTTTAAATTAATGATATTAAATTTTTATGTAAGACTTTATTTAGAATGTGATTTTTATATTTATATACATTTTAATTGATTTCGATGTTAGTCAGTGAAAGTGAAGAGAAGCTTTAAATTTTTCAGAGGCCTCTCAAGTCCTTGAGAGTAATTATTTTCTTTTATACATTAAATGAATATTTTATTAAATGAATAATTATTTTATTAAATGATTTAAAATCATTCATTTATGACATTTTAAGTTAAAATGTCATCAAAATAGGGAGGAAAATTACAAATAAAGTTACACTTTAAAGAATTTTAAATTAATATGAAATAAAATGTAAATATTAAATGATATAAGATTACACTCAGAAGGTACTGAGAGAAGATGCAATGTGCTCGTATATGTTAAATGAAATGATAAAGATATAACTTGAGGTGTAGTTTGAGAGTACCATTGAGTATATATTGACAATACATTTATAAATGACAATAATCTTGTTATGACTCCTTAAAATGTTAAAAAGAATAAATACTTAAAGTGAAATAAAAAGGAATAAAATTGAAGTGAAAATTTACAATTTTATAAAATAATGATCTGCATTTTCTTTTAGCCATTTATACAAAACATTGACATAATAATTTAATGAGTAATAAAATTATAATTGCTCAAGTCAAACTTACTATTTTAATTAATTGTTTAATTCAAGAAAAAAAAAATATAGTTTTATATGTCTAACAGTAAAAACGATTTACCGAAAGAGGACTACCGTTGCTATGTATTTATGATGATAGTTTCTTTTCACTATTTCCTTCAGATAAGTGATGTACCATTCCGTATCAATTTGAGATTTTGTCCTCGAATTATGTAGTATTTTATGAATGTTTTATTTATATTGCACTTTGTGAATTTTAATGGACCTTTTATATAATGAAAGACTTTAAAACTTTGTGAATACTTATTTAAATGTTTCCACCATCCAACTACAGTTTCTGAAGTCACTACATATATTACAGAAGTAAAAAAAAATCACACTTAGGAGATCCAATCAACATAAAGATTGAAATTTGGGAGATTGATGCTTTTGGCAACATTCAAGTAAAGACCACCAAGCTAAATTATAAGCGGTGAAGGATCATTGGGCCCTTTATAACAAAGATTTATTTTCAAAAATGAAAATCTCAGTACTACTATATCCATACAATAATATAGCATGGTCACTTTATAAAATATTCTCATGCACAAAGATAGAATCAATAAGGTCTGTTGAACAATGAAATCTTAAATGAATCCAAATAGTACAACAAAAAATGGTATTATACAAAACATAGCAGTATAATCCTTGAAGCACACAAATAATGATAATGATAATAGTTATAATGATCATGAAAAAAAAGTAAATAAAAAATGAAATTTATGGTGAACATAAGAAAAAACTGGCTATTATGAAGAAATTCTAACAAACAAAAAAAATAAAAAATAAAAAATAAAATTCTAACAAAGATGGTTGATCAAAACGATAGACCCACCAATCAACAAAAGCCAGTAAAGGAAGAGACTATAATAATGTTGGTCACACTAAGGGACGCACTAATTACCAAAAGCAAAGTTCAAAGCAGCTCCGATGCCGCGTAAGATAGCTAGCCGAGCACATCAAGCTTAATAAAATGCATAAATAGAAGACAACTTGACTCCAACATCAATCGAACCAAGCTGTCAATACAGCTTGACGCCTTTTGTGATGGTTTGTTAAATGCTAACGCCATTTTTTCCATCTCATAATGGTGTATCATGTATTTCAAGTAGAACCTTCCACATCAATAGAGCCACAAGTTAATTATTACAACCATAAGGCTTAAAAAATAAGAAGTTAATTATATCAAAATAAAGAGGGCTTTAAGACCATACCAAGAGAGAGCTAGCTAACATACACCATTCAGAGAAAGTAACCATGTCAGTTTGTTCTATTCCAAACAATCTATTGTAACTTGCACATACAGTACCACAAGTTTAGTCAAAACATCTAAAGCATCACAAAGGAATACTTGATTATCTCAAAAGAAAGATGCGCCTAAAAATTACTTCAAAAGAAGAGCTAGCTAAACTACATTATTCAAATCAAATAATTAGTTCACTATAAACAATTTGATGCAATTTCCAAGAATTAGAGCTGTATTAGTTTTAGTCTCAAGTTGAACATCACGCTGCAAGCCTATCAGTTTGAATAACACGTAAAAATGAATTATAAAGAAACTTTACACTGGAAATGATTAAGATCCCAAGACGTAATCAAAGAATAGTACGAGTAACTCATGTTGTGGGCCGTGTCATTGTAGATAGGCCACGCCCAATCTGAGAAAATGGCTGATAGCTTCCACCAATGTCTTCTTCCGTGGCTGTAAAGCGTTAAAGCAGTAAAATTTAGAGAAAAGAAAATAAACATTTTTAATGCATTGAAATCAACCAAGTTTAGAAACATCCAACAATAGATGCCACGGTCAAAGCACAAGTCATATTAAAAGGCTTGAGTATGAGCATCCTTCAGAAATATCCGAAAAAATAGTAGTCAAGATTTCTAATGATAAAACAAATTTGATGATTTGTGACTGGTCGATTACTACCCTCTTTTTTTTCTTTAGCTTTAGTGCATAAAATTGCAAGAGATGGATGAATGTCCATCCTGCAAGCGAAGTAGGCAGTTGAATGTGACAGATTTTAGCAACGAGGCAAACTGTATATAAAAATTTACAATTTTGAAATTATGATGGTTCAGTCAACTAATCTGTACCTAACCACAAAGATAAAAAATGAAAAACTTCACAAGTTTTATCAGAAAAATTTATATATGAAACTGTATTACACAGAAGATAAGAAAATTAAACATATTCAATAAAACCTAGGACGTGGAAAAGAAAATTTAGCACAATCAACTTAAATTTCATGAAAGAAAAATGTAATCTTTTGAAAAATTACCTATTTCATTAGTGGCTTGGACTTATATAGTCTTACAATATTTACAAATAAAACTAGATTTTTTTCTATTTACAAATAGGACCCGACATTAGATGCAAATCTCAACACTTCCCCTCAAGATGGGCAAAATATATCCACTAAGCCCATCCTGTCATATAATCTAGAAAAATCTAATGAGCTAAATCTTTTGGTGAGGCATTCAACCTCAAATGATATGTCAAGGCGAATCAGATAAATGAGACGACCTATCAACCTATGGTACTTTTCCGGTCAACTGGCTCTCCTACCTCTGTGCTCAACATTCTCTTCTCATCAACTGGTGAAACTACAGGCTTGCATCCCAATATGCCTGCCTCTGTGAGCAAGTCTAGCACATACTTCTCTGAGATAGAACAATCCCCTCCGCTCCATAAATCATCTCAATTGCGACGAAGTATCTAACTTGTCCCTGATCCTTCACCTCACACTCTTTGCTTGATCTTGCCTTCAGCTGAGCAATCTCTCCCTCATCATCCCCAGTTACAATCATGTCATCTACATACACAACAAAAATAGCAATGTGATCACCATATCATTGAAGGAACACTGCGTGGTTGGCATTGATTTGTTGATAACATTTGCCTACTATTGTTTACCTGAATCTGCCAAACCAAGTTCGAGGAGATAGTTTCAAACCGTACAGTGACTGCCTCAATCTACATATCTTGCACACTATTTGGTTGTGTTGAAGCCTAGGACATCTCCATGATACCTCCCCTAGCTGATCCCCACGAAGAAACGTATTCTTCACATCAAGTTAGTGTAACCACCATTCATCATTCACAACCAAAGAGACGAGTGTCACGAACTGTACCCATCTTTGCCACTGGTGCAATTGTTTCATCATAATTGATGTCAGATGTCTGATTATATCCTTTTGCCACCAACCATGCTTGTAGCGATTAATCTTTCTTTTTGAGGTATGCTTCACTGTGAAGACCGATTTGTACCTAACTAACTTTTTGCCTACAAGTAGCAATGCGAGCTCCCAAGTCCTATTCTTATCAAGAGCACCAAATACCTCCAACATTGTAGCCTTTCATTATGGATTCTCCTTAGCTACTTGTACCTCCAACATTGTACCTCCAAATACCTCCAAAACTTGGGCATAGAGATAGTATCTAAAGATGCAATAAATGCTCAATGTAAAGGTGATACTTAGTTTATGAGAAAACTAAGCAATGCCATGTGATAAACAAACAATTAGAAAAATACCGATCAGGAGGATGACCCGCATTGCTGCAAGAGGTCCTCCTTAAAGTCTGGGAGTGAGAGTAGAAAAGAGAGGAATCATATCACCTATGTAATCAAATTCTGCGGTGGATGGTGCAGGTGCCTTGGGAGTCGAGGTAAACCGGAACGAGGGACATGTTGGCACGAGTGGCATGACAGACACTGTTCCCTCATTCTGTCTTTTCCTCTTTGTATACACTTTAAACTCCCCTTGAGCTTGAGTTCCACCACAGGACGAGCTTCGTTCTCACTTGTATCAATCTCTCACTATCACTACTCTCCCCCTCTCGCCCCGTACATTCAGCATTTTACGAGTCACAAAAGGGTGAGGTCACCTCCAAGGTGTAGTATGGTTCAAATTCTCTAAAAATCACATCCATAATCACAAACAATCTCTTCTCTATTGGGCTTCAACAAACATATTCCTTCTGAGTGGTAGAAAATCTCACAAAAATAAACTTCACAGCTCTGGGATCCAGGTTCGCTATTTGATGGTCTATTATCTTTCACAAAACATACATAACCAAATACCTTAAATGGAAGGATTCCACCATTATCTCCTTTCAACAATTCAGAAGAGACCACTACTCCAACACTTTCGAGAGAATTCTATTAAACAATTGAGCAGCTGTCAAAACATCTGGCAACCACAAGTGTTTTGGGACATTTATTGAGATCAACATTCTCCTGACTACCTCTAAAATGTGTCTATTCTTCTTCTCTGCTACCTTGTTTTGTGCTGGTGTATATGAACAAGTGGTTTGATGTTATATATCTTTTGGGCTGCTGTTACTCCCAAAATGTCTTGTTGGTATGCTCTGTCCCGTTATCTGACTTCGTTACATTCACTACTACACTGTATCGAGTCTAAATCGCACTGAAAAAGCCTCTAAAGCACAAGCATATAATTTTTATTTCTCATCAAATATATCAAAATAACATGATAAAAAAAAGATAAATGTTACAAAATATTTCTAGTCGTTCATCGAAGTTGTAGAACAAGCTCCCCATATATCTGAGTGCACTAAATACAAAAAAAAAATACAAGAACTCCTATTACCATAACTAACATAAGAGATCCTAGCATTCTTAGTAAACTCATATGCATCACACACAAGTTCTTTTTATTTGTCTTTTCATACAAAGATGAATACAAACGACTCAGCATACTATGTGAAGTGTCTCATACGCTTGTGATGTAGCAACAACACATCCTCCACACTCCTAGATTCTCCTACTCCAACACTCTCTATCACAGATGTCAAGGCATCCCCTCTCTATCCAAGTACCAGAGTCCAATGACATGCCATATGCCAGTCCCACGTTCGACAAATCCCCTTCTACTGAAAAATCAGTTTAGGAAAATCAAATAAAATAATACATTTTAATTGGAGTATACTGACATTTATGGATAACACTGAAAATAAGGAACAAGCAAAACTTTGGATATAGTTATAAATTAGTAAATCTTTGCATCACCACAACTTGACATAGGTGAGAAGTGATCAAGATCTTACCACAGTCACTCCAGCTCTATGAAGTACTCCTTAATTGATTTATCACCTTGTACCACTGCCTTTATATCATGATGAATCTAGAACACTCATGTGGTTCTCAGTCCTAGCATAGGTCATCTTCAGTTTTGCCCAAACTTCATTCACCTTTCGAATGTTATCCACTGAAATCTCAATTGATACAATGACCAAATTGAGTAGCCAGGATTAACTCAATGCATCTGTGGTCCTCCACTCATCCCCGTTAGCATCGCCACTCTTTTGCTCGACCCCTGTCAGATATCCTTCTAGTCTTTTCCCTATTAGAGCGGCCTCAATCCGACTCGACCAACTCAGATAAGTGGCCAGTCCATCGAGCTATAGCTCCACAAGAGGGATCATTATAGGAAAATTGTGACTTTGCGTCAGAATTAGCATCCGACTTATTTCCAACGCAAAATTAGCGACCCCTTAGAGTCCGTTTAGCATCACCACGCGGTTTTGCTTCTGATTTAGTATCGTTGAGCAGTTTTGCTTCCACAGTTGTTAGAAAAGTTGCGTCAAGTGGTCGACGCATGACCGACACTTAGCAGCTGTCATGGCTGGTGTTAAGCTCACTTATTAGCATCGGCCATGGACGACACCAATGCCCTAAAATAACCCTTTTGTGAACCGCAGCTCCATTTCACACTCATTTCCTTCCGTCGGCTTTCGATCGACGCTTCCAAGTTGCTTCAAAAATTTCGAGTCCGATTCATCCGTCCAACCCCGTCCAAGGTAAGAAATCTTCTTCCATGCCTCCAACTCTGGTTTAGCATAAGTTTTTATCCTTTCGTACTTGTATAGGTGTTAGATCCGAAAATACATAGGTTTTGTTCAAGTTTTTTTTGTATTGCATTTTTCGGTATGCAATGCATATGAATTTTATGGATTTCCCTAAGTTTAGGTGTGAGATGTATACAAATAAGAAATTTGTGCTATATATGAAAATTTTGGTATGAAATATGTAAATGCATAAAAAATTGTGGTATGTATGTAAATATGAAATTTGAGCGTGAAATAAGTGAATGCATAAGAATATTGTGCTATGTATGTAAATATGAAATGTAAGAGTGAGATATGTCGATGCATAAGAAAATTATGGTACATATGTAAATATGAAATTTAGGTGTGAGATATGTGAACGCATAAGAAAATTGTGCTATGTATGTAATTATGAAATTTAGGTGGGAGATATGTGAATGTATAAGAAATTTTGTGATATGTATGTAAATATGAAAATTCAGGAGTGAGATGTCAAAATACAAAAGAAATTTGGGCTATGTATTAGGGGTTGAAAATTTAGGTGTGAGATATGTATATATATATATATATATATAAGAAATTTTGTTATGGATGTAAATAAGACAAATTTGGTGTGATATGTAGGTGCACATCACACCTAAATTTGTGTTATGTATGTCTATATGAAAATTTAGGTTGATTCTTTGGTTTTGTGAGCTATAGGTTTCGAGTATGATGTGTAGGTGATCAAATATTTCAAATAAGATGTGTAATGTGTAAGTGCACTAATCTATAAAGCTACAGTAATGGTACAAATGGATATTAGAGGCATTAAATCATGGATATATAACAGACTATATACAAGGAAAAAAAAAGGATTAACTGACGAGTTTATTGCCGGTATTGAAGAGTTCGTGCATGTGACATCGCAACAACTCGTTTCTCTCTCATAATATAGGCTCCGATGCCCGTGCGAAGCACAAAAATCAAGTGTACATCACACATGACGAAGTGAAGTTGGACCTATACTGTAGGGGATTTAAATCCAATTATTGGTATTGGACTTCACATGGTAAATTTGAACCATACATTCAATATGGTCATGCAAGAGCCCTAGCAGTTGTGGGTGGCCCTAGGTCATTACAGGCTAAGCATGAGGAGCTTGCCAGACATGTGATGATGATGAATGAAGAGTTCCGCCAGGTGCATGAAGACTAACAACATGTTGCAAAAAGCCTAGCACGTATGACAGAGAGATTTGATCACCAAAGCAAGCGATACATAGGTCTGGTCAAGGAGCAAGAGCTAGATGTGATGAGGAATGATGATGAGATTTTTTTGTGTTTGATGATGTTCTTCGGCATAGGAGCTAACTTTATGTTTTTTACAATTCTGTACTGTATGAACTTTTAGTTTCTTGTTTTGTGAATTCGACGCACTTTAATTCGTCTATATTTAAATTGATTTGGTATCATTATGTGTATGTTGAAGATTTCTTTTATGAGTTGTGATGATAGATAAGTATCATATTATGTTGATTGTGTTTGTTATGTGCAGGTATGTGAATATCTAATCATATTGTCGTCTTTTTTTTATGGTTAGCGTCGAGTTAGCATCAGAAAAATTTGAAGCTAAAACCTACAATCAACTAAAGATATAAGCCGCTGCTAAAACGACAAAATAGAGTAAAAAAAGTCCGACGCTAATCAGCGTCGGATATGACCGGTGCTAATTAATATTTTCTTTGTTTGATGCTAATCAAATTGACGTTATTGCGTCATTACGTAATCGTTGCTTGCATGTTCGACGGATGTTTACGACGCTAACATCGACGCAAAATAAATTAGTGACACCCATTTAACGTTAGAAAAAAACTGGCACTATTCCGAAAGTAATTTGAATTAGCGTCGACAAATGACCCAATTAACATCGGACTTCCGAAGCTAATCGGGCTTTTAGCATCAGAAATATCCTTCGTTAATCGGGCTTTTTCCCGTAGTGGATATCTAATTTCACCTGCGTCGGACCACAAGTTGAGGTAGGGGCTCCAGTCAAGATGCTTGCTCCCTATATGAGCCCGAAAAAGACATTCAAAACTTCAGGATCTATCTTCTCCAAAAGATTCAATCCTTTACCTTCGTCACCTGATATCATTAATCACAAGGATAAGTCTAGTGCACAGAGAACACATGCGACTTCCTTCTTGCAAATTCGTGTGATCCGCTTTGCCTTATAGCCCGTATAAAGCGGCAAACACTCTCTCCTGCATGCAGAAATCGCAGTCGCTTCGATCATTCGCCTCTTTGCCATCGAGTGGAACTCCATAAACAAAGCCTTCCTCCGCTGCCTACCTAATTCTCGAGCCACAATTCCATGTTATTTTGTACACATCAGTCCCGTCGTTGCTTTTTTGGTTAGAATATGTGCGGAAGCAGGTGCACCCTGCTATCCGTATCTCAATCAAGGCAAAGAGCATCATGAACTCGTTCATCAACGATATCTTCGAGAAGCTTGTGCAGGAGTCCTGACCCCTTACTCAATACACTAAGAAGCCGACCATTATTTCCCGCGAGATCTAGACTTCCGTCTATTGGCTTCTTCCCGGAGAGTTCAAACTGCAACCGGATCGCAAGAGGGGTTCACATCGCGATCCGCTGGTTGCCTTCTCAACGATCCGCGATCCAGTTGTTTCCTTCCCAGTGAGTCTCGAGCCCTTCATTGCCTTCTTAACGAGCTCTAGTCGCTAGAGTCTGCTCCGATTGAGTTGCGACGATCCTCACGATTGAGCAGCACCATGTCCCTGGCTGCTAAGGCTAAACTCTGATAGAATAAAGAATTAATAGCTCTTGAAAGCTTACCCACTTTATTAGTGGCTTGGGCTGATATATAATGCCTTACAACATTTATGAAGAAATACATAGATTTTTTCTATTTATAAATAGGACCCCGCATTAGATAGAAATCTCAACAGAATGTCATCATGAGACATTAATGGATAATTTTAGGCCTACACCACATAATTGTTAGTGCCATCCGTAAATAAAAGATACCATTATGCCAGGCATAATAATACAGAAAAGTTGGTTTATTATAAACAGCTGCAATACTACAAGCAGGTAAATGCTTCCTTTTACAGGCCTCTTTAGTTGTTCAACTGAACAATAGAAGGAACCAAAATCATCATTATGCATTTAGCTTCAAATGCAGTTTATTGCCACATAACAAAACAGCCGATCCCAAAACAATTCCATGTGTTTCAAAATCTATAAGCGTGGTTTGTAGTGATTAACATGTCTCCCAAGTTCAACTACTAAAACAGCATATTTATTATCCAATTTTGTTTCAATGATCTAAAAAAAAAGTGGACAGGAATAAACAAAAAGCATGTCCCGCCAATCTATAAACCCACCTACTATTTCCTTCACGTCTTCTTGGTACTACAATTCCACAAATGAGCTAGTACAAATATTTGCTTTCACCAATCCTCTCATTCATCTAAATTTCAAATCTATGACCATATTAATTTAAAGTTTCACGTTAGGTACACGATAAAAAGCTGAATAATCATTTTCAAATCTCAATTAGATTAATCACCTACCAAGTTCAACAACATTATCAAAAAGTAACCATGTATCTGTGGGGGCGGGGCGGGGCGGGGCGGCGGTGGTTGCGGGGAGGGAGGGAGAGAGAAAAATAATCTCAAATCATGAAAACATCCACAGAAATGTCTTACCAGAGAGATCTTCACTTGATTGTTGACCAGCCACACCAATGCAAGAAAACAAGGATGCATCATCTACCCTTAAATATTGATATACAACATATATATCCTCAATCTTTGCAGCTTCATATAATAATGTCAAGTCTTTGATGCATGAAATATCCTGAATTCCACAAATAAAAAAAATGTATTTCACAGAAAAAAAAATGTTTACCCGGATAGAAAGAAATTTCTCAAGTAAATCTTAATGCAATAAAAAAAAAACATAAAAAAAAAAAAAAACAGAAAAACAGGAAGATATTCTGTATTTTAAAAAGCCCTAGAATGTTAACCCATGAGATTGATGTCCAAATAGATACATGAATCATAAGATACCACCTCGTAATAGTTAACTGATTTCAAAACCAAAAAAAGAAAATAATCAGACATTTTCATAGGCCAATTAAAAATTTTACGTGTTTGTATGTGCAAAATATAAACCAAGAAAAATTTCAAGATATCCAATGCGAGATCAATGATAAATCAGCCTTACAGGATTGTAAGAACATTTCATTATGTTGCTATTGTAGTATGAAGATTTATCAGAAGGTTGACTAGTATTAATAATGTGTTTCCTACAATTAAATCTCATAGCCAATTATAAGAAATAATGTCTAATAGGTGATCATTACATATCAACTAAAGATCTGGATATTTTGATTAAAAGTTTGATCCTAAGGTTTTCCCAGGATGTATACAGATTAACAACCTACTACAAGAAGCAAAAACAAACAACCGCAAAATTCTGCAAACATCAATGAGTAGAAGAATGAACTATGCTCATTTTACCTTCCTAGGAACAGATGAAGCCTGCAAATGTGCTAGCAATCCGAGCCAGTAGGCATTTGACTTCGTCTCTGCCTCATGTCTCATCAGTAAGGTTCTCCTTGCCTGCCACAACCATGATATACAAGTTATAATTATAATAGATTTCTTTCGCATTCAGACATTGAGATGCAGGGTAAATAGAAGGATGCCAACAAAAACATTTTGGCAATGTCATAAAAATTAAAAGATAATTGATATAAAGCATTCATCACCTGACCATAGATACATACACTTCCAGAAAACTGCAAAGGTTCTTGGCTGCTTCTAAGAGCATAAATAACAGCATGGGAAGCATGGCCTCCACAATCCAGTCATATTTAATTATTTATAAAGCGGTTCGGAGAAAAGAAAACTACCAGAGAAAGAACTTTGAAAAACGGGAAAAGACTGGGTGGAAGATAAGGGGAGAAAACAATCACATCTATTTGGTTTTAGCAGTACAATGGTGGTGGTTATTTGAAAATACAAGGGATGTAAATAAAGATATGGAATGCTATGTCCCTGTTATATTTACTTCCCTGCAAAAAAACCTTCTCTCCATATACATTGTATTACTGATACAGTAATGGAAGCCATGTTTAAAGCACATATCCCTTTCAGCATGCTTCATTTTTACTTTACAAATAATTTCCCGCCAATGATGGCAACCATGTTTCAATCACATCATATTATAAAAAATAAAGAACCGTACATATTATAAGCATTATGCTTATCATTCTCACATTCACCCTCAATTAGATTGTGATTGTGGGTATTGATCTAGTTCTTTTCAAATAGCCTTACAATCCTATTCTTATAGTACGATTCAAAAGCTACACCATTCTAATGTTGACAGAACTGATTGTTGGCCTTCTTATATTTATTATTATTATTATTATTATTATTATTATTATTATTATTATTATTATTATTATTATTATCCATCCATTCATCATAACAAAGATTCCAAAAGTTATAACCTCTTTAATAACCTGTTAATTAAAAAATTATAATTAATTTAATAATTAAAAAATGAAAATGAAATGAATTCATTGTTACGACACACGTGAAATAGGTTTTCTTTCCCTATTCCCTCTCAATCGAACCCATCGTACACACATGAGACAGAGGGAGCCAGAGCCAGGAGAGAGAGAGAGAGAAAAAGAGAGGGAGAAGAAACAGAAGAAAGGTAAGAAGAGGGAGAAGAAACAGAAGAAAGGTAAGAAGAGGAAGAAGAAGCAACATAAGAAGAAGGAGAAGGGAAGAAAGGTTTCGTGAACCTTGTGTGAGAAAGAAGCGCGGGGAAGGTTGTCCTGTGAATGGAAGCGCTCGAGCGAGCTTTTGCGAGCTCTGGAAGCCGCAATCGACAAGCTAGAGCCTTACTTATTTGTTCTAGTACAAAGGAGGAAGATTTCGTCTTCCTTTACTCTAATCCAATTGGAAGGAGGGGTCCCCGTGGTTCGTGAGAGCTAATAGCAGTTTCTGTGCCCACCCGAGCAAAGCGAGAGGAATGAGGAGACTGGCGATTAGCGGACGAGCGACATAACACTCCTAAGCACGTGAAAGGCTCGATCGAACCCCTATATGCTCAATTTGTGTTATTAGAACAAGGCAGAGGAGTGGTTAAGGTAAAATATTTAATTTCTTTTCAATTATTAACTGCAAATCATTGAAATTATCAGAAAATCAAAAACTTAATTCAGTTAGGTTAATATTTATTTAGAGTACCTGATGAGCAGGTTGAAATCAGGAACGGAGGACAATATCAAGTATAAAGTTCGACTTCAATACTTAGTTGTTATTTTTACTAATTAAAGAATGCAGGAATGAAATAAAGAATGAAAATTTAAAAAATTAGAATTATATGACTATTTAATTGAAGTATGCCAAAAGAAAAATTTAGAAGCTTTAACATAATAAACTTATTAGGATTTATGTATATATATATATATATATATATATATATATATATATATATATATATATATATAAATATAAATATGTAAACTTATATTAGTAAATAAATAGCTAATTAAATAAATTAATTATGAAAACAATAAAAGAGTATCTAGAATTAATAGAAAAGACGATTAGCCTGAACAGACAATAATTTCATTTAAAATGCTCCTTTAGGTGAACTCAAAGCATAGACTAATTGAGAAAATGATAGCAGAATTCATTGTAGAGGTGGAAAAATATTTTTATTCTACAATAATTCTATTTAGGTTTGAAAGCAATAAACATGTTTTACTCTTTTCAATGTTTATTCTTAAAAATGTAAAAGCTCCTCATTTTCTTTTAAAATCTTAGATGTTGTAAAAAAATTAAAATATGATGTATGCATGCATATGTGAGTCATTCCAAAATGATACTGACAGGAGAACGAAATTTAGTAGAGCATGAAAATGGAAATTGAAATTTAAATGTAAATGAAAATAGCTACCTACCTTTATGATGGGTTAAAGGTTAAACTTTTATTTTTAGAAGGTAAACGTCTAGACAGTGTCTCCCAATAATGAAAAGTGTAACAAAAAGAAATGGAAGTAAACGAGATTGTTTCTTTTATCGCTTTTTTTACTGTGCACAAATATTTACTATTTGCTGTTCTTTTACAAAATATTTAAAAAAAAAATTATTGTAACTTTGAAACATTTTCCCAAATAGTTTTAACTCAAACCTTTATTTGTTAATATTTTACAGAAAAATCAATTGTAGATTAGGTAGACCCTAGGGCGAATGTGTGCAGGCTCTGTGGAACATTATCTGATAGGTATTTTAGTTCATCTTTATTTTCAGTTAGATGTAAAAGTTTAAACATGAATATGTTGTAAATATAAGTTTATGAAATAGAGCAACTCTTTTATATTTTGGATTTTATTTTTGTTGTAAAATGAAATTATTAGATAAGATTCCTTTGTCTGACTGATAGTTCTCCCCTTGATAATTCCAAGCTTTTGGGTCGGGCCGTGACGCCCTTCAAATTCATTCGGAGATAATCTTGCATATAAATCTTCAAAGAATATTCCTCCGATATTATGCAATCTTTTCAATAAATCAATATGTTCGTTTGAACCATAAAGCTTACAACTTTTTCCAATTCAACACCATATTTCAGAACTTTGTGTTCTTTCCCTAATGGCAGTGGTATGTATAAGGATGTTTATGACGACACAAATAATCCTAATGAGGAACAATATTTTGAGGATTATTGTCTATTACGAGTGTTATACCATCAATTTAATTAAACACTGAGCAGATGAATATTGAACAACACATCAATAATCACATAACTGTATACTGTTTAAATTGTGTTCCAAATCATCAACTATTAGGGCCTTCCCAATGTCATGGGAGCAATATTCAATAATGCTGACGCCAATTTTCTTTCTCTTGGCATTATCTCCTAGTACCTTCAGACATCATTTGGTTTTAGCGAAGCAGTAATGTCTAATCTCTCATCATATGTCTGAAGCATCAGCTATCCAGATACCATGCGGCTTCATTGGTTCAAGAGTGAACACAATTCACAATAAATTAATACACAAATTTGGGAACCCCCTTGCATCAAGCATAGCATTAGAATGAAGTGAGCAAACTACTTAGGAGGGTTCTCTTTATTTGAGAATAGCGAGCTTATAAATCAGAAGATCTAAATCGTGATATTCTCTAGTATAAGTAGTACCATGAGATGCATGAATATTCGGATTCTTCCAATTTAAACTGAAGTAAATACTCAGCTTTAGTTATTAATATATAATTTTTACTAAGGAAATTATCACATAAAAAAGCTGTCTAACATATATGAAATTTAATTTCTAAAATGATAGAAGTAATTTACAATTTTGAAAAATTTAACTTCAAATTTACACATTCATTTTTTAACATGCCATAACTATTTTTTAAACTATTTAATACTTCATTTAATTCAAATCAATTAATAAAGATCATAGGTTAAATCTTCATTTAGCTTTTGAAATGAATCATCAATTACCATTACATATAAATTTGCTTCCTTTTAAGCATATTATTCTATTGATGGTTCCCTCTAACTGCATCCACCAATGTCATCATTATTGCATTCTTGAACTTCTTGGATGTCTTCCTTTTCTTTTTTTTTCTTTTTTTTTTTTTTTCATTTTTATACGAGGGACAATCTAATGGAAGCGCCAGACACAATATCCAACCACAAACGTCAAATTAAATATGACAATTGAGGTATCGGGTATGGCATTAATAAAATCAAAATACTCGAGCATTTCCTCAGTAAGAGAGAATTTTATAACAGCGTTGTAGTTTGATCCATGCTTCGCATTGAGCACTGTAGTGGTTTGGCAATTTTGCAGTTTGCATAATCAAAAGCCAAGAATATAACAAGTTTAAAAACAAACTGCTTTGATATAACAATAATACCAAAAGTCGAGCGTTAGAGTAATAGAAAAACTAACCCGATCTAGCTCTCTCTGGGCAATCTTGTTACTGTGCAAACCTCTGAGAACATTCTTGCATGCATCAACAGCTTTATAAACCTAATGAAAACCGAAAGGTAAACTATGAGGATTAGAGTGCACAATCAGCCAGAAAAATATGATGCGATTCACGTAAGGTTAAACATACCTTGCTTGGAGTAGAGGTTACTGATATGACATACCATCCAAGTTTCAGTCTATCAAAAAGACTTAATTCGAAAGATACATCATATGTTAAACCCAAGGAATCCCTAACTGTGGTGAAAAGCCTGTAAATAAGTAGCACTCTATCCATAAGAAATATGCAACATAAACTTTTCAATAAATAAATTACAAACAATAAAATGATTCTCACCTTCACGCAGTAATTTAACGATAAAACTTCATTATGAATTCATGATCTTCATTTAATATTAATAAAATTTCAATTTTGCCACCACCATAAGATTATGAATCTTCTTCATTTCTTGCCATGTAGACATATATTTTCAAAGCACACACAATCTCACAAAACAAACGAAAACATCATTTGCACACTTACCAGCTAATATAGCAAAGTTTCTCTTCAGAGAAAAAGGTCAAAAAAATTCCTGAGATATATATATAAATATATATGTGTGTGTGTGTGTGTGTGTGTGTGATGGCAGCGAGCTCTGCTAGGGTTTCGCCAATGGGCGAAACCCAGCGTTAACCTCCAGCTCCAACTCATCGTCCCCATCATCCTCGTCATGCGTGGCTATTGCTTCTTTCGGCTCCGATACAGGCTCACATGTTGCTGGCCGGCCTTTCTTGCATCGTCCACAGTCGTGTAGCAGAACGTCGTCGGTCGTCACACGCGATTGTCTTGTCGCGTGCGGCATGTGTGCCGAGCCTTCATCCTCGGGCGATCCTGTGCGGCGTTTCCTCAGTCTCACCCGACGTCGTCTCTATTCGTTCTCCGAACTACGTCTCTGCTCGATGCCCTCCAATCGGTCTGCACTCGCACCCTCTGCTTCCAGGCCAAGGACATACCTGCTCCTCCGGTAATTGACTTTGGCCGACCTGTCCTGTGACTTGTGTGAAGCACACTAATGGCTTTAGGGCTTTCCTACGTCGTCGCCCTCGCAGGTGATAACTCCGCCAAACCCTCCAATAATACAGTGACTTACAAACGCAGCTCTCCTTTCCACCTCGCCGACAGTCCGATATTCCCCCAGTCGTACCATGATTCTGTTGCGTGTGTTTACACTTCTGGGAAGGC